>JAGSMT010000105.1:0-1264737 GCA_029286875.1 Lamproptera curius | reverse complement strand
GGTGGTAGGTCCCCTGTTTACAGGAGACCGTCTGGGTGGTACCACCACGGTGCCTATTTCTGCCGCGAAGCAGTAGTGTGAAAACACTGCTGTGTTCCGGTTTGAAGGCACCGTAGCCAGCGATTTACTGGGTAAACGAGACTTAACACCTATGTCTCACGGTAGGCAGCGCGTTGGCGATACCACTGGATTGCCAATGTCTATGGGTGTCGGTGACCACTTTCCATCAGGTGGCCCTGACTGCTCGTCTGCCGCGTAGCCATAAAAAAAAAAAAAAAAAGCGAAGTGAATATGCTATGTGGATATTTTTATAGCGTACTGAACTCCACACTCAAGAACATCCACAAGCAGGACATTGTAATCGTGATAGGAGCTTTAAATGTGAAAGTGGGTGCAAACAATGCTGCCTGTGACAGGCATATGGACAAAAACGGGGATTGCAAGATGCAACGAGAACGGAGAATGATTATTAGAGTTCTGTCGGAACAACGACTTAACCATAAGAGGTACATTATTTCTTCACGAAGACCACCACAAATACACCTGGCAATCATTCAGCTCTTATTCTTCATCTTACTTTCCTACCACAAATCCACAATAACTAAAAATTCAGTTAAAGCCAAAGCATATCACTGTACTATTTAAAAATAAAACTTATTCTTCTACATGAGTCGGAAACACAAAAGAATAATAAATAAAGATTATTTTACAACTTGCTTCATCACCACTTTAAAAAACTCCTTTTAACCGAATAATTTCTTTAGCATAACAATTTAAAAGTTAGGTAGCATTCTGCAGTCTAACATTTGGAAGCAATTAGTCAAAAACATCAACAAACTATTTGTAGAGTCCTATTTAATTTGAGTTCCATTAATTACTTGCCAACAGAGTAATTAATTTAATACTTCACCTTGCATTCTAAATTTGTAATATCTTCGGAAATGTTCATTTAAATTATTTGATTGGATAAGCATAAATCTTGTATTGTTTTAAATCACTTTCTTAATAAGCAATTTTTACGCAATGTAAAGAGAAAAATGGTTTTTTCGGGTTATCCTTAAGAGATAGGCATATACCGTCTCCGAGTTCTTTATTGACCTGTTTAGCGTTGAATACTGTAGTACATCATTCTGATTTATGGGTTTACCCTGAGATAAATCAGAATAATGTTGCCAGCAATTACAATGAAGCGCAATGATGTGTTTAAAACATTAGAATCCTCTAAATTTATTAGAGTTTCTTCATAATGTTACATTGTTACATTTAAATCTTAAAAAAATCGCTTGAAAATCCATTCAAGGAAATTCAAATTAAATCAAAGTATTTTTTGTGTAAGATAAGCCCCATGTTTTATTCTTTAGCTTAAAATAATGTTACGTATATTTGACGTAATGTGAAATATTCGTATAATTTTTAATGTGACGTTACTTAATAAAAATACTTTTATCTGTTAAGTGCAATTTGTATATGTTTGTTGTAGTATAATGAAAAACATAAATATTATTATATTACTTGAATTATTTTTATGAAAACATTGGACAGTCATTGCCATTTAATTTTGAAACAATATTTAAAAAATATAACAATATATATGCCATGTAGCATTCGTTTTTAACTGTCATTATCATCTTTATCAGTATGTGTTAGTCCACTGCTGGACATAGGCGGGAGGACTAATGGACGCCTTCTCCATTTCGGGGGTTTATTCGTTTTAACAGTAGAAATGCTAAATGTAACGGAACAAATATAACTTCTGTCCATTTAGTTTTGATGGTTCTGTTGTTTTGTTATTTGTAAACATTACAGTGTGCAAATATGAAATATGTGTTTAATTAGAAAAGTAAAACTGTAAAACTGAATACCTTTTTCGAGATCAACTCATTGTGGTTATTAAATAAAATTACTTTAGTTTTATCGCGTTTATTTTACATTTAAATTCCACGTTTTGAACACTTTCCAGCGCCGTGGTCCAGGGTGAGACTGAGATGTCATGCGTCTTCTTGCCAGTGCTGAGCGGGTTACCAGATCTTAATTTTTATGAATTATTTTTAATCTGTACTCGACCTATACAAAATGAACTGATTTTATCTGTACAGCCGGCAGTGAGTATTATGCTTGAGGTTTAAATTTTAATTTATTAATTATGGGATCCCAAGCAGGGTGGTAGAACAACCATCTTCTCTATTGAAATTTAGATGTTTTTAATCTCAATAGCCTCACGGATCATCACTTGGTAGGAATCTGTGTTCTTTAGCGAGGATTTGTGGTCGATCGAATCTGATGTAATGGTTTGGGTGATTTAAGGTATGGTCACACTGCCGACTTGTTGGGTCTTCTATGTTTAATGTCAGCTATATGTTCCTTCCGCGGGTTCTTATTGCTCCTTCGTTTGTCCAATATAGAGGCCACAGTCGACAATCTAACTTGTACACTCCTGGGTCTTGAGAGAATATTGCACTTGACAGGTGGTAGGAATTGACCAATCTTATTCAGCGGCTTGAAATAGTTTTGATTGAAGCCCGCCTCAAAATGTAAGCCAATCTTGTCAGTTACCCTCTCACAAAGGTAGAGAACAACAGGTACTCGCTCCACTGTGAGCTGCCTTCCTCAGTCACTGTGACGCTGCCGTGGCGCAGAGCTTATTGTCTCACCGCAGTGCACTTAGCGTGATGTAGCTCAGCCGCCAGGTGTTCATCATCACAGATCCCTCGTGCTCTCTGAAACAAGATTTTGCCCACGGTAGCTAACTCAGGATGGATGGTGGTGTGAATTGCCATTTAAATATTTATTTGTATGGGTTGGTTTCTCTCTAACTCCATAGTAGACTGTATTTTTTGAATTTATGGAGTTAAGGTGGTTTAAAATGCATTTATTTTATCATATGGTAAGATGGTAAATGTATCATCCACATAGCGCTTATAAAATCTTGGATGAATGAGGAGCAGTGAGTAGGGCCTTCTCCTCAAAGTCTTCCATAAAATGTCAGCAACAATAGGAGACACCGGGCAACCCATCGCTACACCATCCATCTGCACGTAGAACTCATCTTTCCATAATAAATAGCAATCATTGTGGTTGCTAAAACAAAAACGGTTGGCAAAAGATACAAATTTTTGAAAAGACAAAGAAATGCAATTTCTATCTGGTGAACACATGTACCAACACGTTTAAATGTAAGTTACTCCGCTCGCAGAGCTCCGACGTTGATCTTTATTTTAAAAAAAATTGTGATCCTATTTCTATAAATAATTTTGTGCTGTTTGTTTGTAAAATATTGTCGTAGGTACGTTTTTTACGGAGGCAATGCCTTTAAACATATGTTTAGAGGAAAGCAAAGAAGAAATTTGTAAAGTTCCATTTAACAACAAATCATGCAGTTTAGAATATAACTATAACGAGGAATTATTAATCCTTCTTCCATAACAGGATTTGAGAAGCATGAAAAAAATTAAATACAAATAAATATTACTGTCGTCGAGAGAGGAAAGAATCGAATTACGACTAAGTTCAAATTTGCTTTGAAGCAGCAAAGTGAAGTTATAATAGCGATTGCAGCTATTACTAGATATCTTAATGAACGAGTTGATAATTAAAATGTATTACTTTTTATAACAAGTTAAACCCTAATTTTAATCAGCGGTTAATTATTGATCTAAGCTTAAAATTAATACAATTTGCCTGTATTCTTTGAAAAATAAAAATCCAATAAAGACAAATAATTCAGATATTGCACTTCGTTTAGGCGAATAGTAAATATTTCTTATACAATTCAATTATCATTACTGTCATTAAACGTGTTAAAACCTGTTATATACTTTGCATAATAATACTCAAGTTTACTTATTCCATATTTTTGTATACATTAATTTTGATGAAATAACCGAGTAAAATCGATGGTAACCGACTCGCAACGTCCTCTCTCACGGTAAGCACCTCGTTGATAATACCCCCGGTATTACCTATAAGCTCGTCTGTCATCAGAAGGCAACAAAAATGCTATGGCGTCGCAAAGGATGCGCCAGATATCTTGCTATCCATATCTCGAGTAGCTAGAGGGTGAGTCACGGTTAGGTGAAGACGGTCTGGAGTGATTGATCTCTTTTTATTCTAACGCCGAAACGAAGTTATCAATGAAACATTTTCTTGTATTATAACGAAATGAATTGTAAAAACAATCATGTAAACGAATTATTTTAAACGTAGTAATTGTTTAAAACCACTTAATGTGAGTTATCATACTGCTCTACGAATACCTACGAGTGTTTACGACTTCACCGTAACTTATTGTCTGTAGTATATTCAGGTAAAATAATAGAAATGACGAATTTATATTCGAAATTAGTAGCTAAATTAATATTAATTGTATCTGAGATCGGTTGAGCTTTATTAAAGCTTTAAACGTGTTATAAGTCGAGGTTACTCACCAGAGACGTCGCCTGTGAAATAATTTTGTGTCGGTAAACGGTAGCCTCGTTAGTTGCATGCTGTGATTATGGCTGTACTCTAAATTAATGTTCCATTTCCTTAACATTTAAATAAATTTTTTATTTGTTATTATTTTTGTAGAAACGTAATACGTTTCTAGGAAAACGTTTATTTTTTTTATATGCTTACGAGCATACGAGCAGTTTGGCCACCTTTGAAAATTGCTTAGTAACGCTCATGGACATTGCAATTTAGGGGTATCACTAACACGCTGCCTTCCGTAAGACTTAGGATGTTACGTCTCCTTTACACTGTAAATAACATAAATAATAACACAGTAATAACACAGTAGTGTTTTTATTTTTAGCGTTGCAGCAAATATAGGCAGCAGTAGTACCATCACAGTCGCCCGCTGTAAAAGGGGCCTACCTCAGATTAGTATAAGAGCAAGACGACTAAAGCGTTACCTGAATGTAAATAACACGCATCCAATAAGAACTATTTCGAGTGACATGTGTTACATCTGCTTGCCTAGCTAACATATTGACTAGAACTGACTAGATTACGGTTGTTCTGAATATGACCAAACTTAGTAAATCTCAATACCGGAATAAAGTAGTTTTAGAAATCTCAAAGAATTTCAAAAAGAAAAAATGATGAATACAACTGAACATCTCTTATACTAAAAAACATTAAAATGGCTCTCGTGACCCTGAAAACAGCCACGATGTCTCGTACGGACGAGTCGACGCGTAACACCACTTCACACACTAAAACTTTTTTAGATGCACAACACTTATCACACACGAGGAGAGTTCCGTTTCGGGCAGCTTATACGAAGCCGTCATGCTATATTTCACCGTCCCGTCTTTAATACACGATCGCAGAGAGACCAAACGTCAATATCGAAACTACATTTCCCAAAGTACCCGCAATAGAAGTAGTGTTCTGACTGTAGTGTATTCACACCACTGCATACTGAAACAAATAAACACTTTCCAAATCGGTCCCCTGTCAATAGGACGCCTTAAAACGGAATTCGGTCTGCAGATCCTCTTTTTCTCACCTAAAGACATCTTTTCTTATTAATCGTTTGAAACTGTTGATTAGTTTTTCATTAAAATCCAATAATATCATTCCTTTTCCTATTTAGCTGACGATTTAATTTCACTCACCTACACGTCTATTAATAAGCTGTCTAGAAATGGACTGACCTTCGCAACGTCATACGTTTCACTTCACTGATATAAATCAAGACTTTCATTCCATAATGTTACTAGTGTATGTGGAAGTTATTTATTATAACTAATAACATAGATAATCAAAAATTTCACGGATTTCCTAATCAGTTTTTTTTTTAATCTTTAAGTAAATGTGACATACTCACATTTAAATTTTATTAATTATTCTGTTCTTAGCAGAGAGCGATACCCAACCATCTACGCCATTGCAGGGTTTTTTTAATCGCAAAAGTCCATGGATGAAATATATTGCGTAAAAAAACATATAAGATGACAAAAAAAATCCACATCGATGTAGGTAAAAATATTACATACACAAGGCTAAGTTCGTTTTATATAAAAATAACAATTTCAGAGTGATATAGGATAGTAAAATACCAAAATAATATATTACAACAAACTACATTTAAATGCAAAAACTCTAGCGTGAACCCCGTGGTCCTGTCGCTGTGGCCTATTCAGTTCTAATTAAAAACAAAAACGCCTCGCTGTTTCTTTTGAATGTCAAAACGTTTTCTCCTTAGAAAGGGAAAAAAGCCATCTCCGAGAATTACTGACAAAAGAAAAAACAAAACGCTTAACTGTTGCCGTGATAATCATCGAAATGTCAATTATCGAAAATTTATCAAAGTTATTGATCGATTTAAATCTTATCAATTAGTTTTTCATTAAAATCCAATAATATCTTCGCCAGTCTTTTCATAATTTCTCTGACGATTTGATTACTTTCAGCTACGTGTCTATTAGTAAGCTGTCTATAAATGGACTGACCTTCACAACTTCATACGTTTCACTTCACTGATACAAATCGACAATTTCATGCCATCGTGCATGTTATTAATGTATATGAAAACTATTTATTATAATGAATACATAATCAAATAAATTTCAGGGGTTTTTAATCATTTTTTTAATTTTCAAGTAATTGTGACATACTTACGTTTTAATTTTTTTCATTATTCTAAGCAGTAGTGTTATAAGCAGAGAGCTACGCTATTGCATGTTTTTTTTAATCACTACAATCCAGGGATGATCGTATATAATAAGAACACTGGATCGTAGTTTCGTACTAACTAAACTGCCTCAAGAAACATACTACATTATAATAAAAATCTACATCAAAGTAGTTAAGAAATATTACAAACCCAAGGCCAATTTTCTTTTGTAACCATTTCGAAATGATATACGATAATAAAATGTCACAAAGTAGCAAGATTTTCCTTTAATATGCTAATTTTTGAAAAAATTAATTCGGTTTCCTGCAAACACTTTTGAAATAATCATGATTTGCTTCTTTATTGAGTCTGTAACAAATAAATAAATCTCTAGCGGATTACTGTTAACAAACTAGTTAATGTATGCAACGTTTAAACAAACAAAATGTAAAAAGTTTAGGTTAAACCCCTTTGTCGCCGTATCGCATTCACTTTTAATTAAAAACGAAAGCGCTTTGCTTGTTGTCTTGTTTCTTTTAAACGTCAAAACGTCTTCTCCTTAGAAAGGGAAAAAAGCCATCTCCAAGATACATATTGCCGTGATCATCTTCCATGAGAATTATTAAAGGTCTGCTTGCTAATGAGAAATAAGAGTTGCCGTTTCCAAACACCATTTATCAACTTTAAAAGATGATGAAGCAAACGAAATTAAAAACAAAAAAAATTATAAAAATTCGCGTTAAGCAAGAATTAAACGGAGTAACGGAAATGAATTTTTATATGTATATGTTGTAAATTTGGTTTGTAGGTTTAGTTTTAGTTTTTTAAAGGTGGGAGGTCCCCTTTCACAGGGTTCCGTCCCGTGACCATGGAACGTGACAATGGTTAAAAACAATTGTAAAATAATTTTACGCGATAAAATCAGTAAAACTGTATGATTAGTTAGATACGAGGCATATTTTTTAGTAAGTACAGTTTTGAAATTAAAGAAAGACGTGCAAAGGTACCTTAATCTACTTTTCTGCATCATTGCCGTGAATATTGAGGCACTTGTCATAACGTGGCACCAGTTTTTGAATACCCTCTTTATAGATTCTGCCGCCTGACTTGTTAACCACTGTATCATAAATGTTTTGACTGCGTTATCGTCTTGAAGATGCTGACCGTCCAGGTGTCAGTGGTGTGTTATTCAAATTAACACGGTCAATATATTGCACAAGCAATAAGCATCATCATCAGCCTGTCATAGTCCACTGCTGGACATAGGCCTCCCCTAATACACCTCCATCCATTAGGGGATTTTGGACCGTATCCCACCACGCTGGTCCAATGCGGGTTGGTGGGTGGACCGACTTTTTACATGCCCATCCGACGCATGGATCATCTTACTTTTCAGACAATTGGGTGATCGGCCCAAATTGCCTAACCAACAAGGAAACAACAATGAAAATTTGTAGAGTCCCCGCAGGATTCGAACCCACGACCTCCAGTTTCTAAGGCACACGCCTATACCACTAGGCTACGGAGGCAGAGCAATAAGCATATAAGCAGTTAATACCTAAAAGAGACTTAACATGCAAATTAAATCCTTTATTAATAAACTAGATAATGCGCTTCTCGTCCACGTTCATACACTTACCACGATGGTGATCATTAATTTATTACAGAAAACTGATGGTACTGGAATTTATTTTAAATAATTTGAGCTGAAGATAGGAAATATCAACTTTCTATTGCTCACGCCTCGTAGTCCCATTTGTAGGTGAAATATAAAAAAACCGTTCTCAGCTGGCAAAAGAAATATTCATAATAAATTTCAAGTTAATCGGCCAACAGTTTCAGTTATATCGTGTTCAGTGAGTTAAAAACGAGATCTCATAGGATATTTAACAAACAAAGAAAACAATATTAATTATAGCTACAAAAAATTCGTTTCAAAGGTCATATTAGTTTTTTTTGAATTTACAAAATGGAGCGTCATCTTTTTGTCATTTTGAAATTGTCTCTATTGTTTTATGTTCGGATCGGTGGATTTAATGACTTATTATATCTTATAGCTTTATCTATTTAAAAAAGACACAGTACTTTAATTTAGATTAAAGAATGTTTTAATTTATTCCTTTGAAAACTCTTTTTTTAATTAAAATTGTTATTAAAGTCATTTAAAGTCAAAAAATATCGATACCCTTGCTGATTTACATCATTATTTGGGTGTTAATGTTTTTGACAAATAAAATAAATAAAAATTTAAACAAGTCGATGGAATTCTTACTTTTATTGGCCTTTGAATTATTACCGCGCAGTGTTCAGCGCAGAAATATTTTTTATACGTTACTCTTATTACCACCAACTCCCATATCTGGCAGTAACACGAACGGAACATATAGTCCAACGTGTGCCAAATTCAAAGAATTCCTTTACAATAAAACACGCAAACAGTACCGAATGCAGCACCGATATTATTTATGAACGCTGTACCGGATTTGAATTTCAAATCGGGCGAAACGTGCACTGGTACCGTGTTCGCAATACAACGGGAGATTTGCGAATGCTACGCCATAGGAAATATTTTTATTTATTCAGACATATAAGCGAATAAACAACCTAAATATATAATGTATTTTATAAACGGCTAAACTCAGGTGAAATTGGTATTGGTGCCACCTAGTTTGGGACCTTTCGGTTTCTTTATCAGCTAAATATTGACCTAAAATTTTGATTGCCGGCAGTATATAACTAAGACAGTCAGGTACTGCCCGATAACTAGTGGTATTGTTTTCTCATTAGATACCAGATGGCACGGTTTATAATATTAAGAGATTTTTTTAAGTTAAGGAGGGAAAAGAGCAGATCACGGGGTCACTTCATGGTACATGTTACCTCCGCCCGTGGACATTCGCAACACCTGAGTTACAAATTCATTGCCGACCTTTTAGGTATGAGTTGGCTCTTTTCTTGAAGGACTCTAAGTCATATCGGTTCTTGATTATTATGACCAATATAGGTGATATTTCTTTAACTGTTATTGTTCTTCTGATAAGCAAAGATCTCCCCTAATTCACATAAGCGGACCAGTTCCATTTTAGAAGCGCAAAAATGCAATGCAATTCAGTCAAGTTGTCAAATATCCTAAGACTTGCAATATCAATTTAAAACCATTGCATTTAACATTTATGTAATTCTACCAAACCTTATAGTGTAGTGCGTGACAAATTTAGAAAACTGTCCTTACAATAAAACACGCAAACAGTACCGAGAGCTACCCGATATTATATATGAACGATGTACTGAATCTGAATTTCAAATCAAAAGAAACGTGTACCAGCACCCTGTTAGCAATACAACGTGAGATTTTCGAATACGATGGCATAGAAACTATTTTTATTTGTTCAAACACGAACAAGAGAAATGAGTCAATAATTTAAATGTAACTGCACTACAAACTAGTTGGCCGAGCTATCTTACATTGTTGAACATAAAATTTTAGAAATATTTTAAGTAGTTTACAAGATACTTTAGAAGCTGAACAATGGAAGCGCAGACAGCGTCGAGCGAGCAAATGAACGATCTAGACCTGATGAAAAAGAAGGAGGACGAACATTTACGTCTTCAAAGACAGGTTGTTTATTAATATAGAGATTTCGAATATTATCATACATATCTTAAATGAAAACAAGTTGTGATAAAAAAGACAGGTCGTGATGTGACAGATTAGACAAGAAGAAATATTCAAATTCAATTCAAATATCTTTATTCAATATAGAAGTTTACACTTGTTTATTGATTGTCATACACACTAACAGTTCGGAAAAGGAAGCCTGAGAAGAACCGGCGAAAGAAACTCAGCGGGCTATTTTTATGTCATCTTTTGAAAATCACAAACAATTTAAAGGCATAACATATTATGCATTATTGAAATAAAACCTGAAGCGAGCATTCCATTACCAGGCAGTGTTATCATTTAAAAATGCATTAGTTTCAGTAATAACCTTTACAAACGTTCCTTGACTATCTTTTTAAATTTATTAATAATTATATTCTGAACGTTTATTGGGATTTTGTTGTAAAAACGTATACATTGTCCCATAAAAGACTTACTTATTCTTCGCAGTCTAGTTGCTGGAAAAAATTAATTGTTTGTTCCTTGCATCTATGTCGTGTGCATCACAATGTCTTAGGAGATCATACCTAGTTTTTGGCACATACATTAAATTTTCAAATATGTTTTGAGAACTAACGGTCATTATTTTTATTTCTGTGAACAACTTTCTTAATGATTCTTTGGGGCCCAGGTTATAGACTGCACGAAATGCAAGTTTTTGGAGCACAAAGATCGTATTAGTATCTAGTGCATTTCCCCACATTAGAATGCCATAAGACATAATACTATGAAAACAACTGAAATATACTAAACGAGCTGTCTCCACATTAGTTATTTTAATTATTATAGCAAGTTATTAACACTAAACCGACTCGTTACTCTAGAGAGAGTATTATTTACATCGTCATTTATTGACGTATGTCGTTTAACTTTAAAAATCAAGGAGGTATCATCTCCAAATAATACTATCTCTTCGCTATTATTTATTACACGTGGTAAGTCGTTTATATAAATGAGGAAGAAAAAAGGCACTAAAATTGATCATTGTGGGACCCCCATTTTACGGAGCCCCGGGAGATCTTTTACCATTCACATCAATCCTCTGAATTCGATGGCTCAAGTACGAAAACAGAAGGTTAAGTGCGGTATTTCTTATCATCATCAGCCTGTGTTAGTCGCAATTAGGGATTTTGGGCCGTATCCCACCGCGGTGGTCCAATGCGGGTTGGCGGATGGACCGACTTTTTACATGCCCTTCCGACGCATGGATCATCTTACTTTTAGAAATTTGGATGATCAGCCCAAATTGCCCTTACCAACTAGGAAACAAAAATGAAAATATGTTGACTTCCCGCAGGATTTGAACCCACGACCTCCGGTTTCTAAAGAACACGCCCTTACCACTAGGCTACGGAGGCAGTATATACCATAGTAAAGTAATTTTCTGACCAGAGTCTCATGGTGTATATAATAAAAAGCCTTTTTGAGATAACGAAAATTCCTAAAGCATCCTGTGATGCTTCCCAAGCCTGATGCCTGAGTCAGTTGTTGAACGACCCCTGGTGAATCCAAACTGCTTCTTATTTAAAAGACAATTACCATTGACATGTTTCAGCAATTGGTTTAATTACAGTTTTTCAAAAATACTGAGAGTAATATAGATATAGGTCTAAAGTTATTAGGGTCCCTATTACATCCTGATTTGATTACCGGTATAATTTTGCTAATAATGTTACACTTATTATCACATAACAATTACCTTACCCTTTTAATTACGGTAGGCTCCCTGAATAGAAATCATCTTATATGGCATTAAGACCTGGATAAAAAATTTCAGGACCAGGACATTGTTGTAGTAATTACAGTGGAACTATTTGGTTTGTTGTAGAAATTGAGACTTGAATTTATTTAGTGATGAGTTATCAACAATTCCTTATCTGAACAAATATACAAATAAGATAATACTGAGATTTGATACCAAAACAAAATCGGATAAAAAGATCAAATTTGATATAATTATGTTTTTTACATAAGCAAAATTTCCACTTAGCTTCGTTGAAACTCTAAACCATTAGTAGTCGAAATAATTAACAATAGCCTAAATCTATAGTAGTGAAAAACGCACTAAGATGATGATAATCATGAATGGAGTTGGAACATCATAAGATTCAAATTTATTGTTACAGTTTCGAATGATACAAACTGACAGAAGTCATAGAGTAATGGGAGTTCATCCCATGTTTACAAGGCAAGACCATCTACTGAAAAGACTTAAAAAAGAACACATAAATATAACGAAAGATCTAAAGGTACGAAAGTAATTTTGTCCTCCAAGTAGATTTTGACTACGGTGGCTGATATTACAGATCAGCGAATTACGAAGGTTTATAGTGCATAAGTGTACGCGGAAACACATAAAACTCCATTTTATTCTCATAGTCCGATTACCTGAATCAACACCACTTTGGAGATCTAAGGCGCAGAACCGACGCATGCATGATTTTTCTTAACAGGGAATCGGGTGACCAGCCCCCATTGTCACGACCAACTAGGAAACACCAATGAAAAGATTTTGAGTCTTCGCAGGATTCGAACCCACGTCCTCTCCTTTGTCTCTACCGCAATCCTATAGACTACGGAGGCAGTGGCACGAAAGTACTTACGAGCTAGCGTTACAAAGCCAGTAGCCAATATTTTTGCCACAGATATTTACGTACTTCATCAAAAATATTTTTTCTTTAGATAGCAAGGTCAGGAGCAAATAGAAATAGAGTAGAGAAAATAAAGAATGAAGTGTTACAAAGCATTATATTGCGAGAGAAGACTAGTACGGAGTGCGAAAGTGAGTTCGTCAATTTAATAACAATATAAAGGTAAAATTCTATCGTTAGAGGGATCTGGTATCGTTAACTTATTTTCAATTACGTTGGTCATATTCAAAGTCTTTTTTTAAATTAAAAACATCTTATTCAATATTGTTATATTGTTAATCTTTCAATTGTAACGGTATCCAGGTGGGGTAATTCTTATGGATCAACTTGACGAATTACTGCAGAGGAATCACAAAGAAACGTTGCATCTCAAAGCCCTTGTTAATTCATCAACGGGCAAGGTATACGTGCAAAATTACATTACCACATATGATTCTCATATTTAAAGCAGCAACCATTTAATATGTAACAATTTTTGTAGTAGATTTAGATTTTTCAAAATTGCTTCTAATTTATTTCAATCAAACTAATTTTCAATTTAACTAAAAATGCTCGTTACTTGTTTTCATCAGACCAGGGTTCTATCTTGCTTGTTATTGAGTTATTAAATACCATAGCACAGGCCTTTCAATGATTTTGGACGGCGTATATTTATTGTTTGTCTCTAAAAATATAGGGGTTTATATCCAATTTCACATATTCATGCCATAATAGTTGGAGGAGAGGCGATGTGCTAGTGAGAATCGACTGGTAGCAAAAGAGAATAAACTGGAAACAGCCATTCTGAGATTTAACGATATACAATCAGAGAATAAGAAGATACGAGAAGAAATTGAACACGTGCTGAAGGACAGGTAAATATTTGTTTGAAGCTAAAACGTCAATATTTTTTTTTCATTGACGTCATATCATACAAGTACATTTCCTGTATACCTTAAATTAGATTTTTTAATACATACAAAATAAAAGTGATGTTAAATTAAATCTTAATATATTTTTGACAATAGCTCAACGACAATTTACTTTACCATTATCGGCCTGTGTTAGTCCACTGCTGGATATAGGCCTTTCCTAATGCACGCTTTTTCCATTAGGGGGTTTCAAGACCGTATCCCACCACGCTGGTCCAATGCGGGTTGATGGGTGGACAGATTTTTTTAATGTCCACCCGACGCATGGATCATTTTAGTTTTCAGACAATTGGGTGATCCTCCGGGTGGTGGGTCCCCGCAGGATTCGAACCAGCGACTCCGGTTCCTAAAGCACACGCCATTACCACTATGCTACGGAGGCAATTTTCTTAAACAATATTAACTGCAAAAAAATATTTTACTATTACGAATGCTCACTTTGAAGGGCGATTTTCAACCAAGCCTGGGATAAAATGATAAACGCATTGAATAAAGGAAAGAAATTTCTGTACGATTTATTCGAGTCCTCCACATTGGCCTATGATCAGAGAGATGAGTGGTGTACCAAGTTGAAGTCAGCCCAAGAGAAAGGGAAAATGGATCAATTACTACAAGTACAAGTAAGTTTTAGGGCAAAGGTGGAAGTGTAGCTGATAGAACACAAAATGTTAGAGAGTGTTAACATACGTAACATTCTGTTTACGAAAGCTATTTTCTTATAATTGCTAGCGAAGGTAGACGAGCAGTTGGGGCACCTGATGGAAAGTGTTCACCGACGCCCATAGAAATCGGCAATACCGTGGGTATCATCGACGCAGTGCCTACCGTGAGACATAAAAAGCTACGTCTCGTTTACCCTGTAAATACGCTAACTACGGTGCTCTTCAAACCGGAACATTGTAGTGTTCACATAACTACTTGGTGACAGAAATAAGCATGATGGTGATACCGCCCAGACGGCCCCCTGTAAAATAGAACGTAACACCATTAAAAAGAAAGAGAAAAGAAAGAGAAAGAAGTAGCTTTGGATTAAAGTAGGTACTTAGGTGTAAGGTTTTGTATGTCATAATTTTTATGTTTTCAAAAGCTATAATTAGCCGGAAAACATATAAGGTATGTTACATTATTACGAGATACTGAAATGCTTCTAAAATTATTATGTAATAGTTTACATAAAGCATATCATATTCTTTGTCTTTGAACGGAAGATATAATCAATGCTTATTAAATTTCGAACAATAAATTATGTTTTCGATTTATAACATCAAATTCAGTATATTAAATGTTAGTAAGCAAGATAAGCGATCTAATACAAATAGAATACAGATAACATGCGATAAATAATTTATTGGATTGTTATATTTCAGGAGATGCGTGATTTACAAAAATCATTTGATCATGAAATGAAACTATATCATTTTCTGGCGAGGAAAAACGTTCTGCGTATCAATGAAAAGAAGAAATCAGAGCAGAAGAAGAGAAAATTTCCAAAGAGAAACAATTTGAAGAACAATATGAAGCTCACTTGAAAATATTGAATGATATCAACGTAATTATTTTTTCAAATACTAACCATGTTACCGACTGCCTCCGTAGCCTAGTGGTATAGGCGTGTGCTTTAGAAACCGGAGGTCGTGGGTTCGAATCCCGCGGGGACTCAACGAAATTTTCATTGTTGTTTCCTAGTTGGTTAGGGCAATTTGGGCCGACTACCCAATTGTCTGAAAAGTAAGACGATCCATGCGTCGGATGGGCATGTAAAAAGTCGGTCCACCCACCAACCCGCATTAGACCAGCGTGGTGGGATACGGTCCAAAAACCCCCTAATGGATAGGGTTGTATTAGGGGAGGCCTATGTCCAGCAGTGGACTATCACAGGCTGATGATGATGATGATGAACAGAGTTGAAGTTATCGATTTGAAAGTTTGATTTTTGTCACGTCCCTTCATATGATTATGGGTATAGAATATATAAGTCGAAGAATTTTGTACCATTAAAATAGTCATTTTGTTGACGGGTCATGATTTAAATAAAATAATATTTACCTACTTACTAATACGGATAATAAGCGACTGATAATTGATTTTTATGTATTAAAAAATTTTGAAATATACCACAATTTTGATAGCTAACATAACAAAACTGAAGAGTAAGTTTGATGCACATATGCAACATAACTGCTTTTTTATGGACCTTATGCTTCGTAAACAGCCTTTAGTAGTACATTGCTAGACATGGGCCTTTTGTAATGAATGCCAAAACAGCCGATTCTGTTGGCGTTCATATGAAATTAATTACGCAGGCAGAGCAGGAGGATTGGCAATTGACTTGTTGCACCTGTACTGCGGATCTGTCTTCCTTCCGCTCCCCTGAGGCAGATCCGCTGTCAAGTGGGCGGTGGGGTCGTCACATCCTTACGCCAAAAAAAAATTTTTTTGACTCGGTTGTTATGCTTCCAGGCTCTTATCTATGATAAAAATTCATCTAACACAGAGCTCGCGGGAAGCTTCCGTCCCCACGAACTAGGTGGCCAACATTTTAGCTAAAAATGAGGCCACACGTACATGTACACGTACGGTACGTGGGTCAGGTATTTGTTTATGTCTTATCGTCGACGATCGGTTTGCCCGTCGACCCGGCACGCCGATGGTCTGACGACTGTAATAATCGGTGGCTGGGGCGGTGAGAACCGCCCTGGAACGCGGTTGTATCTATTGTACGCGGTGTGTGTGTTTGGCTGTGCTCGTAAGCGAGGGTGAACTACAGGTGAGTGTGTGCTATCCCTACTTGTGTGGTGTGTAGGGTCTGATGTCGCGACCCCCGTTGGGTCCGGAGCCTCGGCGACCCCTTCCTGGTCCGGGTCGACGCCAGACTTGAGCTTGTGCATATAGTAATTTGTAATTGGTCTACATGAAAATATATTTAAAAACAGGATTATACCCAAGAAATGGATGCAGACAAAATTGTAGCAACTTTTGAGAGCATTGAGCAAAAAAACTTTTCGGTTTACAAAATGGTTACCGAATACTGTGCAGAAAATGAAGTTCTCCTTCGCGACTTGAAAAACATACGACAGACTGTAGGTAAAAGAAATTATTTATTTCCATAGTCCTATATAATGCAAACTGCCTAAAAATTTAAAAAATAAAATCCAAACAATTACGATATAAACCTGCAAAATCTAAAGGTTTTTCTATGCTAGAACTAAAATAGAACTTAGTTTTACTACCACGTAAAATTAAGTAATTTTGTAACTATGATTGTGTTTATTTCAATATAACATTTCAAACTTCTTTTTTCCTCCTGATCACGCGACTTAAACCTTACATAATAGTTATTAAAGTGTGTATAAAATTTTAGTAATTTGGAATGTATGAATGAACGTACGCATAATTTTTTTTGGTATTTCAGAAGACAGAAAGGATTTTATCGAAATGACAGAAGAGAGACAAAACACAAAGTTGAAAGCGATCAAAGATGAATTAGAGCAACGGACTAAAGTCGTACAGACAATGCGAGGGAAAGTTGAAACTCTAAATCAAAAATTAGACGAGGCTATGAACAAAGTGACGGAAATATTTCAGTTAGTGCTTTCTGAATGTTCGTTTGATATAGAGAGAGAATTAAAGAGGCTGCTAGGAGTTTGTATCACGAAATAAATATTCTATTAGTTGTACTGATTTAAAATAATTAATAAAACGACTAAGTATTTGTTCTTTATAGGCGTTGACATATTTTTTAATTCTTTATTGAACATTTATAAAAAATTATGGCTTTAATGGTTACAATTCTTCAACAAAAATAAAATTATTCTTTTGTTTATTTGTTATCGAAATTTAATTTGAATAATATAAACGTCATTACACCGGGCCAATAATATAAAGATCTCTCATTTTAATTTAATTTAGCATTACAGCAGCTTATCGATTGTGTGTTTTGTGTTAATATAATTAACATCATTTACATAGTTAATATAGAAATATTTGAAAATATAACACAAATATACATTTACACTTTTATTCTAATACTAGTTTGCGAGCTGTAATCGATTTATATTTAAAATTTTGCACATTTCAGAATGTTGGATTGCTCTTTTGAGCCATTTTCTAACCTTTTAGGTGATGAAGGTCCTTCTATCCACCTCCTTAATTTAACGTGCAGCCTTATTTCTGAAAAAATCAAAGAACTTATTCAAACAGCATACTTTTACGTGAGTTTATTGATAAAAGATTTATCTAGGCTAAAAGAGTGCTACTTTGTGCTGTGATAATACTTTTTATTATCTTTCTACTTATATTGTTTGAACAGATCCTTCAAAGGTTTGTCAACAGTGTCATATGGATTAATCTTAAAATTAATTGTTTTTAAACCTTTACATAAATCTTGTAAATTGTACCATACTTTGAGTTTTATTTAAACCGAGTCTGCTTCCAAGTAATAGCCATTAGGAACCGTGAGGTGAGGTGGCTGGGACCCAACTACATTTCATTGCTGTTTCCTAGTTGGATATGACAATGCTCACTGATTGTCTGTGATTAAAAAGGCCGTCCAATGCCTCATCTTTCTCCGGTCGTGTCAATGATTCGTCTTCTCGGACCGTGAACAACATAGGAGTGCACTGTCATATCGGACTATGAGAGTGAAGCAATAGGTAGTGCACCTATGCCTGCGTGTACGCTTGTGCACTATTAGCTCCAGCGCAGTAAGATTATGGACAATCTATATAAGACATCCTAATATAGATAGTCCGTAATCGAAATTGACTAGATTTACCCTAATTAGAGTTTAAGATGTATAATAGTCACATTCTGACTTTTTACATTCAAACTTTTTACATTGAAATGACTTACCTCTAATAATTCAAGGAGCGTCATATCCAAAAACGAAGCGGGACCTCCCGTCTAAAGAAGTACACTGTACATTTGGAGTCTCCGGAGGTTTGGACTGCGGTGCCGATCAATTTCATGGTGACAGCGGATCCGTGTCCATCGTATGTTCAACTTATCTGCCAAGAAATTATCTAAGATGTTAAGAAATCTAACACAATCTCCTTTATGTCACGAAGTATTTGAGACGCCTATGCTGTTAGTGCTATTCTGTCTATTCTTTAGTAGTCGTTACTATGAATGTGGTATTTTTTACTGTTCACATCACACATTTTGTAGTTATAATGAAAGTGTATATAGTAAAAACTTTTAATTTGACTTTTTTTTGTATTTGGTAAATGAATCACAAGTAGCGCCTTACAAAGAAAAAAGGATGATCTAAATTTCAAACCCATTCCGATCCTTAAGTGGAATACCGCGATGTAATATAAATATTTTTTCGAGGTTACTTGACACTTCAAACGATGTAAGTCGTAATAGTGCTTTTCATTATCGCTTGTGTGTATTATGGTTATGTTTTAATTAATCATTGCTTCATATGCAATTTTTTATATATAGAATAACAAATGCGTATTGCATCCTTAGTTGCGTGGAGGCGCGATGGATATCGCGCGTTATAGACTGTCCCGAAGTTCCTTTGGACGAAGAAGGAGTGAAATCAGCATTGATGGAGCTTGCGACGGATCCTGCTTTTGTCAGAAGCGATCGTATTCATCCTTTAACAGAGTGCAGAGTTCCACGCAGCGAATGATATTGGCCCGCCGCTATATGCAGAGTTAATTTAAACTTAAAATTTTCTTCTTGCCATTTATACATGGAACTGATTTGGTTTTAATTTTATGTGATTTAAATTTGAATATTCTCGCAGTCCTAGTAATATTTCATAATTTCGTTGTCTCATACTTTTTAATCAATAGGTACAATATTTAGTTTACAAGTTAAATTTCGTGTGAGCTGGATTATTGTACATTTGTTGAATAAAGCATATCGTAAAAAAGCTAAATTTTGCACGCTTCTAGTGTATCCCTATCTTTTCAGTATCGTTTTTTTGCTACACATGTGATCATATGAATTTTATGCCATTGTCACTATACTCGTTCCACAAGACAGGTTACTATTAATTTCATTCATATAAAAATGCTACTTTTATTTCTTAAAGTTAAGAGAAGATTCATAAGAGGGAAAGCTATGTATAGCTAAAGTTCATTGTACCCATATACATCCGCCTCCGTGGTGGTTCTAGACGAACCACCCGGTCAACCCACTCACCAACCCCCATTGGACCAGCGTGGTGGGATATGATCCAAATAAAGGAGATCTATGTCGATGATGATAGTAACATTTCATGATCTTACCACTTAAAATTACAAAGTAAAGCAATGGACACGTGTTATAATTATACGAGGGAAGGCGATATATGATTTATGATTTGCGATATCGGATACCTTCATAATTAACTTATTGTAATTGAAATTTTGGGTAAAATCACAAATTACCAATTTCAGGTAGAATTGATTATAGCTTTAAAAATATGTAAATTTACAATGTTGCAGCATAATCGTTTTTTATCATCCTAATGTATTCTTGATACAGGCTGTATACGGCAGAATATAAAATATTTTTTTATTGGTTAAAGTAAGTGATGATGTTTGAATATCTTTTTTTACTCATTTCAAAGACCGCACAAACCTTTAGTTATAAAAGGGTATTTCTAATGCCCTTGTCAAAAATATTACAGATATAACCCAAATACTGCTGGGCGCAAGTTGGTGGTATCGTTGTTTTTAGTTGGTTAGGGCAAAATAATTTCTAGTAATCATTATAGGACTCGACCTTTCGTAATACTGTTATTAAATTTATTAATCGAATGCAGTTTGATATTTAGGGTTTATGTAAGAATGAATTGAATAATGAAACCTTTTACTTGTTTTAGCCAACTATAATTAACAAATTTCAAAACATTAATTTAGATTAAAATCTGACAACATGAACACTTTATTTACAATTTGACGATAGAATCCATAAGATCACAAATTAGAAGACTTTGTAAAGTGATGTATTTTTTAACCATGCTTTCGGACAAATTTTGCCAATCATTTTTTGACAATTGCTTGTGCGAAATGGGCAGTTTCTTTTTTCGCAAAAGACCATTTGATGAAGCCCTGCCCATAATAAAAGCAGCAAGGGATGCCACAAATCCGCTCAATAACTTGAGACATGAGATGTTACGTCTCGCCCAACCTGTATGTTTGCTGGATACGGTGCCATTTAAACCGGAATACAGCAATGTTTACACATTACTGATCTGCGGCAGTCATAGGCGGTCATATCCCGGACGGTTCCTTGTAAGGATAGGCATACCACCTTCAAAAAGGTAGTATGTAGTTTTTAATAATTTTATCCTTATAAATAACTAAAATTAATGTGTCTGTCTGTATTATGAAAATAACAATTACATTGTGATATATAACCGATAAATGGAACAAAATATGTATATTTTTTATCTGTTTGTTCTGGCTAATCTCTGGAATGGGCGCTCCGATTATGACGGGACTTTCATTAGAAGATAAGTCATGTAACTGGGAGTAACTTAGACTACTTTCTTATATATTACCACGGGAACGAATTTGGGGGTGACATTTATATAATATATGATGGTTGGAGATTTGACGGTATTTTTTTTTTGATTTGTAGTAGGTAGAGCTGCCTGCGTAGCCTAGTGGTATAGGCGTGTGCTTTAGAATCCGGAGGTCGTGGGTTCGAATCCTGCGGGGACTCAACAAATTTTCATTGTTGTTTCCTAGTTGGTTAGGGCAATTTGGGCCGATCACCCATATGTCTGAAAAGTAAGATGATCCCTGCGTCGGATGGGCATGTAAAAAGTCGGTCCACCCACTAACCCGCATTGGACCAGCGGGTGCGATAGTCCAAAACCCCTAATGGATAGGGGTGTATTAGGGGAGGCCTATGTCCAGCAGTGGACTATCAAAGGCTGCTGATGATGATGATGATGGGGTAGAGCTATTTAAGCGCCACCTCTAACACGGACACGTAAAAAAGTGGCACAGCGTTTAGATTTAGTCCTCCCTTTTTTCAGTGGAAGTCCGCTGTCGCCTTTTTAGCTATTCTGAGGCAAGAGCTGAAATTTAATTTACGATGCTGGAGCTAAAAAGCCCTAATTTATACATATACTGAAATAAATTAAACATGCATTGATTAATTTTTATTTCATTGATGAACCGACCCGCATTTTACAAACACCACGTCAGGAGTCGAATTAATGTAAGGTTTCTTGAGATAAAGAATAATGAGAGTGTTTGAATATCTTTTTTTACTCATTTCAAAGACCGCACAAACCTTTAGTTATAAAAGGGTATTTCTAATGCCCTTGTGAAAAATATACAGATATAAC
This sequence comes from Lamproptera curius, assembly GCA_029286875.1. NCBI lineage: Eukaryota > Metazoa > Arthropoda > Insecta > Lepidoptera > Papilionidae > Lamproptera > Lamproptera curius. The sequence continues at coordinate 1,242,614 of JAGSMT010000105.1, read as the reverse complement.
TCAAATACTGCTGGAGCGCAAGTTGTGGTATCGTTGTTTTAGTTGAGTTAGGGCAAAATAATTTCTAGTAATCATTATAGGACCTGACCTTTCGTAATACTGTTATTAAATTTATTAATCGAATGCAGTTTCATATTTAGGGTTTATGTAAGAATGAATTGAATAATGAAACCTTTTTCTTTTTTTAGCCAACTATAATTAACAAATTTCAAAACATTAATTTAGATTAAAATCTGACAACATGAACACTATTTACAATTTGACGATAGAATCCATAAGATCACAAATTATAAGACTTTGTAAAGTGATGTATTTTTTCACAATGCTTTCGGACAAATTTTGCCAATCATTTTTTGACAATTGCTTGTGCGAAATGGGCAGTTTCTTTTTCGCAAAAGACCATTTGGCATGGAATTAACGTTAACTTACGTGGTCAAGTAACTTACTTACATAAACTAACAAAACTACCGATAAAAATAATGTAAGCAATGTTTAGATTTATTCATACTGTCTGAATGGTAGTTGTTAATTAACACTTATATAAGAACACATTTTTAATTCATTAGTTACATGTATTGCTGTTTAATATCTACGGGCTTACTTATCTTTATAGAAAGGTTAGGCGTTAAATTATTGTTAAATATACAAATGGAAACAAGGCAAACTCCTTTGATGTAATTATAAGCTGCTTAAATAAACATTTTGATGTGAGCCAATTCCAAGTTACTTCGTACTTAGCACTATGGTACTACGCTTTCTTAAAGAACGACAATTGTGATAATTTCACAAAGTGCAATAATTGCATTCGCTGAATCATTCGAGGAGCAATTTACACGGCGGAAGCTTCTAACCGTGTTAAAGTTGCGAAGACTAATTCCCCCGCTGGTTGGGAATTAGCATTACTAATGGCTTCTTTGTCTCAATTCTCTTTTAGTCCATTACAAGATTAACGCTAATTGATTGCCGTTGTTTTAGTATCGTATATCAAATGCCCGTAAATAGGAAGCATTCCCATTAGCACTGCTATTTCTTTATTATACTTATCCTTTTTTTATTCCTATTAATAGTTCGTGTAAAATATATTGCTTAAATTATAAAGGCTGAAGTTTACTACAATATGTAGTATATAGACAGTAAAGCCTAAAAAGTCAAACTATGCTATATATATTATTAGAAAAGTAGAAGCTCAGGATCGCAAGGAACTTATCTCCATTTTGATTCATAAAGGTAACAAAATAAAAGAACGCTTTAACGATCAGTATTTCATGATCATTAACCAATACGGACTAGGTGTTTCCAGAATTATAAACGTCAAATCATTCGTTTTTAATTCGTGTTTCTTAACTTTTATTTCCTACAAGTAGCACAACAACACTATGTTCTTTTGTAGATTTCGCTGAACAACGTCTAACTTATTAATCTTTGCCGACTTTACATCGTCTTGCATGGTATATGGTGTATATACATTGGAACCTATACTCGCTGGAGCAAAAGTCAGGGTCACTGTACAAGCGAGAGTATAAAGCTATATATAAGCTTTGTTCAGGCTTATAAATTTAATACAACATCTGTAAAGTACTCGTCTGTCGTAGACACTTGCGTACACGACAGATGCATGGCCGTGGTCCACCACAGAATGACTCGTTACCATCAAATGCCCATTAGAAGACGTCACTCACATCCCGTGACGTTATCCCTACCGCAACTGACATGAGCTCCGTTATTGCATTACGCTGCTGATTTTAGATTACATTCCATTCATATAGATAATAAAAATAGTTTAATCCTCCAAGAACTAAGGATATGAAGCAGCATGTTTAAGACATTATTTCTTTTTAGTGTACCTTTTAATCTTTTTCTTTAAAGTGAAAAAGGGATCAATTGAATGAATTAAAGTTTTGTACACAAAAATCTCCTCTGCCTCCGTAGCCTAGTGGTATAGGCGTGTGGCTTAGAAACCGGAGTTCGTGGGTTCGAATCCTGCGGGGACTCAACAAATTTTCATTGTTGTTTCCTGTTGGATTAGGCAATTTGGGCCGATCACCCATATGTCTGAAAAGTAAGATGATCCATGCATCGGATGGGCAAGTAAAAAGTCGGTCCACCCACCAACCCGCATTGGACCAGCGTGGTGGGATATGGTCCAAAAACCCTTTAATGGATAGGGGCGTATTAGGGGAGGCCTATGTCCAGCAGTGGACTATCACAGGCTGATGATGATGATGACACAAAAATCATGAAAGCAAAAACCTATCCTTAAAAAATACAAGTCTTCATGCAAAAAAAAAGTACAGTTTTTTTTAAATATAGTTCAAGTGGGAGAAATACGGTCTCCCAGTATTGGTACAATACTAAAAGTAGTGGTCTAAGTAAAGACCTGCATTTACATTATATTACATTGTAAAATAAATTTAGTGCTGCAATTGAAATATTTTCACTTTGAGTAATTATTGGATTCGCTAAGACAGTTTGCAGAGCAATTTGCACGCGGTAGGAGCTCCTAACCATGTTAAACTTACTAAGAAGACTAATTTCTTCGCCGGTACGGAGCTATAATTAACAACGGCTTCTTCTTCTTTCTTTTATTCCTCTTTAAGACTAGTATAAGATGAAAGTCTATAAATAAATCTTGTTTAGGAAAAGTATATCTATAAGCTATCATATAACTTACTTACAATGTATCGTCATAACTATGTCTTTTTTTGATTGTCTTTTTTTTACAGACAAACTAATAATTATAAAAAAGTCCGATAATATCAAGCTTTTTTCTTTAATTGATCTGCACGAACAGTTTAAATGGTATTATTATCAGCTGTTAAAGGACCGCTACTGGACAAAAGCTTTTTTTAATTAGCGCTAAGACCACCGATCTCCTGCTTCTCCGCCACATAATAAAACTTACATGAATATTAGATATTCGACACAAATAACGAAAACATAAAATAATAGTATCTAAAGGCAGCAATTTTGTAGTATGCGATGCCATGTAAATAAAACAAGCCTTTTGTAAGTGGCCCCCTTTTTAATCAACTCTATATTGTTAGTAGAGAAATGGACGAACTCCTAATAGCTAATAGGGGCCGTCTTAAGCAAAACTTACTTAAAGTTTGTCGAGTAAGTAAGAGCAAAGTAACAGGGAAGTAATAAACACTATTAAGAAGTTACGTGAATCTCTAGACAGAAATTGGCACAGACTTTCTTGGTCGATTTACAACAAAAGCTTCATTTATTGTTAGACAAATTTAAAGATTAATTTTAGTTAAATTAATCTATGAACGATGCTTAAAAAAGTTTATAGCTATAGAAGAATACGAAATATATTAAATGCTTCTAAAACCTATTGCAGAAAATCCTACAAAAAATTCTCAATACATATTTTAAATTATATGAAATATCCATAAATATAAAAAATCTGTCATTTTGATATGCATAATTTAAATATTAAGAAAATGCAAAGTTTTGATTTTTAATAATAAGACGTCAAATAATAGGGAAATCTTTCATGGAACAATGTACATATACGCTTCTACAATAAAACCTCCGAAAACGTGTTAAAAGATACTATTATTTTACTAATTACTCGATTAATAACACACCCTTACAAAATATTTTTCCTTCCTAACCGGTGTGTAAGGGGCTCCCAACTACATCTGTTTTGCCGTTGGACGAATCCAACTTACGGATTCTCCGCCGCTAGGGCGAGAGGGAAGCAGGAATATGTGGGGCTTCCCGGGGCCGGGGCCCCCGCGGGCCTCTTCTCTCATACGCACAACGGACGCATGCTACGGCTAGATTCTGATTTAGCAAAACTAGACGATGAGCTAAGGTACATAAAATAATAATTATTAAGATATTACATAGACACTTATTGGGATTAAGTAAAGTCCGTAGAGAGGTTGAGGATACTATAACCTCAGAATTGGTCCATCTTCCGTACTTCACAGGGAAAAAATCTATTGCAGACTCTGAAGTCTAATTAACTCTGCTCTTCTCTCCGGAAGAACTCCCGGGGCGTGGCACAGAGTTTTAGTTTAGTTTTTAAAACCATGTTGAAGAATTATCAGCCAATATCACTCCTGTGTTTAGTTCACCGGATTGTCTATAAGTTGTTTTCGAGGGTAATCTAGAATCGGCTTGTACGAAAACTCTACGAAGCGGAGCCTCGAGAACAAGCCGGGTTTCGGAGGGGATATAGCACCATATACCACATCCACACAATGAGGACGGTTATACAGAAGACACATGAGTATGACCAGCCCCTGTGCATAGCATTTTTGGGCTATGAGTAGGCCTTTGACTCAATCGAGACCTGGTCTTTCCTCAAATCCTTACAGCGGTGCCAAATTGATTTGCGATGCTAATGCTCAGATGTCTGTATGAAGCGGCCGCTATATCTGTCGTAGTCAAAAGTGGGCAGTCTGAGCCTATCCGCCTACGGCGGGGAGTGAGACGAGGGGATGTTACGTCTTCGAAATTGTTCCCCGCCGCGCGGGAGGATATATTAAAGACGCTTGTCTGGGAAAAACACGGCATGAATGTGAAAGGCGAGTACATCTCACATCTGCGATTTGCGGACGTTATCGTCCTAATGGCAGAGACCGCAAGGGACCTGCAGAAAATGGTACTGGCTGAGTCTTCTACACGTATCGGTCTCCGGATCAACCTTGGGAAAACCTCCCAAATCAACGAGCACATTCATCTGGGACCGATCACCATTGATGGCAACTCCCTCGAAGTCGGACATATGTTTGAGGGAGAGGCCAACAGAAGAATTAAATTGGGCTGTACAGCTTTTCATAAGCTTCGTTGAGTTTTCTCATCAACCGTGCCACAGTGCCTTAAATCGAACGTCTTCACTCAGTCCGTCCTACCCGCTGTGACCTACAGTTTATTCATTAGAGGGCTATGCTAAATAAACGCTGTAGGCAAAACCGTTTCGAATGAAAATTATCTATATTTTGTAGAACACGCCAAAAAGATAAAATACATGGTACCATTATCCGTAACTTTAAATCGTAAAAATGTTTACATGATATAAAAAGTGCTATTCTTATATATTCGCATATTACTGATAGAAAATAATTTGGTGATTAATCTATGTCTCCGTGCCCTAGCGGTAACGGTCTTAGCTTTAGAAACTAGAGGTCTTGGGTTCAAATCCGGCGGGAAAACAAGTTTGAGATATCCTAATTTTTTGGTTGATTATGATAGTATTGGTTGATCCATGCGTCGATGGGTCTGTGAGATCCAGTTGTCAAGATCATCATTGGCAGTCATTATACGATTTCAGTGCCTTGAATTTACTGACAACTAATCCATCTATAGAGGTTTACCCTTGGTGGTGGTTTGTGGAGGTCAGAAGCTTCAAAATTATTATTTCGGTAAATGTAGATGGATTAAAAGCCAACCTAACGATGACTTTAGAAAATGGCTTGGTGAAAGTGAAAGTGAAGGAAAGTATGAGAGTAAACAAAAGATATTAAGTATCACGCAGAGGTACTGGCATTCGGCGTAGATGCGTCATCATTATAGGCATATTGTGGATACAGCGGTTCCTTTAACGACTTGCGATCAGCGAACTGTTGACAACAGACTTGGTTTTACCGTATTAAACAAGTTTTATTAAACAAATGGCTAACCCTTATTGCTCTGAATAACTACTATTTTACAAATTTGTATAACGTATCTTAAAACTTACGTGTTATCAAAAAGGCGAAGTAATGTTGTTGTAGTAATGTTAAAGCAAAGTTTGATGCTAATCTTGGTAAAATTATCAAAATTATGCTGATATTCATCATCATCATCAGCCTTTGATAGTCCAGTGCTGGACATAGGCCTCCCCTAATACACCCCTATCCATTAGGGGGTTTTGGACCGTATCCCACCACGCTGGTCCAATGCGGGTTGATGGGTGGGACTAGAAAACAACAATGCAAACCTGTCGAGTCCTGCAGGATTCAAACCCACAACCTCCGGTTTCTAAAGCACACGCCCATAACACTAGGCTAAGGAGGCAGTTTGCTGACTATTTTAAGGGTGGCGGGGGGCCGCTGTACGCTCGGAGTCTGCTCCGGCGCTGCTTGTGGGATTTAGCCTAGAAGAGTCTTCTCTTGAAATCGCAGGAACTCTGCTTTTTGCCGCTTGAGGCCTGGATTGCGGCAGTTGACGCATACTGGGGGTCCGGAGTTTCGACTTCTTGGTTCTTTCGGTTAAGTTAAGTCGGGGACAATCCTTGATGCCATTGTCCTAAACGCATTTTACACAGCGGGAACGGGCGAAACAAGTACGCAAGGCGATGCCGTTTAGCTGGCAGTTGTGACACTGGTCACGGAGGCATTTAGAATGTTACCTCTCACATGTGAGCCGACCACAAAGATGTGGGACGTCGTATATGCGCTTACCTTCCTTGGTGCGCTCTATACCCTAGACCTATGGCCATGCCGTAAGGGGGTTGATACGAGGATGGTACATGCGTTGTACCGAAAGAACTGCGATGTTGTGGGATTTGATAGAATCAACTAGGAGCAGGAAATCTCCTTCGGCAGCACATTGACTACTGTCAATAATACTAAGTACCTCGGGGAGCGCGAATGTGTGAAAGTAGTGCCTATTTTCCCGAAGAAAGGTCACCTTTCGATATTTATAACAGTAATTTGATACCCTGACTGCTAATTTTGCTTTATTGGATGCGGCAGAGCTAAGCTCGGCCTTGACCTTACTTGGTTCTTAAACAATATAAGTACCCAAACATTAAAATTTCAATCATACAAAACAATCGATTAAAGTATTTGACATCAAACATACTAAATTCACTTCGTAAACCTTCCTTTATAAACAAATAGTATCAAATATTTACTAACCGATCACAGAAGAAAATAAAACAAACACATTCAGATAGAATATTTATTCGTCCAACAAAAGAAACAATAAATAGCACATATGTTCATGAACTTCAACCAAGTACAAATCCACCAAAAAGACACGAGCTCCAAACATATATCAAATAAATGCTTAACAAGGAATGCTTATACTAATTGTGCAAAATATAAATAAGTACTATTAAATCTTAAATGCACATGAAACAACCTCAAAGGCGGTTAATTTTATTTTTCACAGATAATAAAAAGCGCCAAGCTTATATTTTCAACAGACTACAAAAAGGAACAGATTAAAAAATATTATGCGAATTTAAACAGGTTATTATTAGTTTTTTTCTCTTAAACATATCTCATGTTTTAGATATACTGTAATACAAGTAATAAATTGACATTATATTTATCACTGGATAGAATAAAATACTTCTAAAAATTGTGATGTAAAATAGTATTAATATCATAGAAAAGACGTTTTAAGTCTCTGAACTAAATTATTTTAAGGATACAAGGTATCGACTATAATTAATTATTAACAACAAGGTTTTGTTCGAAAGATAAATTTGGTAAATCCAATCAAAAGGATTAAATGTTGCCGTCGGCATCTGTGAAAGAAGAAGAAGTTTTAAATACATATCAAAAGGGAATTGATCATTTTGATATATTTTAGAGGTCAAATTTATATTATTATAAATAGGATATAGTATAATAGGCATATTCAAACAAAATAAATGTAGAATTAGGAAGACAAAGTTAATTGTAAACTTGAAAATCAATTAATCCATAGTGTATCTAAAACAATACATATTTACATAAACAAAAGCCGATAACATAAGTTATTTGAGTTAACTAATCATACTTTTTAAATAAAATATACTACCAAGAAAAACTCTAATATTGGTAAGGAATAAGCCCTGACCATATTGATGCAGTGTGAAACACTATGTACTCTGAGTCATCTTGAAACTAAGTAAGAAGTCTTCATGTTCTAGTATATCTAATAGTAATGTCTCATCATCATCAGCCTCTGTTAGTCCTCCTACATGCACGCCTTCTCATTAGGAGTTTTGACTATCCACCACGCTGATCCAATGCGTGGTGGTGGACCACTTTCATGCCCATCCTCTAACATCATGTACATCTAACTTTAAGACATTGGGTGACGCCAAATTCCTAACCAACTAGGAAGCAAAATGAAATTTGTTGAGTCCCTGCAGGATTTGAACCCAGCCTCCGGTTTCTAAGCACACACCTCACCATTAGGTATCGGAGGTAGTAAGTAGTGTTTTTCTAGTAGTAATGTTGCCCTACAAATAGGAAAGTACAGAACCTAATGGGCTCTCTGGTTGGAAGGGCACTGCTTTATTATATAGTAGCAGTACAGTAATAAATGTATAAAAATCCTGTGCAGGCTGATATCTACTTAACTGAAACAGCTTAACTAATTATGTCAGTTTGTACATAATTAATGACAAATAAATCATAATGGGAAATGGTCCAAAAAACCTCTTAATGGATTAGGGGAGGCTATGTCCAGCAGTGACTATTACAGGCTGATGATGATGATGATGATGATGAAATCATAATAAGAAATATTAATGGAATTCATTTGTTATGCCACAATATACATGAAATATTTAAGATAAACATTTCAAGATTGACAGTCGTGAGCCATGTGTAAGATATTTTAAATTCATGAAGTGCATGAGTCATATAATTCTGTTGACGAGCATATTTATCACTTTTTTTCAAGTAAGTAGATATGATATGTTTAAATGTACCAAATAATTTACAATTTGACACCTGTGGTGTCTTCAATTTAAACAATCAACCAAGATTTAAAACCAGACAACTGAAGTAGCATAAAAGTTCTAACAGAATGGATTCTTTCTATACAAGAGACAAAGTAGACATGGTACTTATGTTAACAAAATCTAATGTTAAACACTACCATTTTTAAGCAGAACCTGTAATACTTATTACTTATGGGAAGTAACCATTGGACCAGCGTGGTGGGAAACAACCCGCATTGGACCATAGTGGTGGGATACGGTCCAAATCCTGATGAAAAGGGGCGCATTAGGGGAGGCCTATGTGGGGCAGTGGACAATCACAGTCTGATGATGATGATGATGATGATATGGGAAGTGATACCCCATGCCCGTAAAAAACGCAGCGTAAGCTACAAATTCACTCACCGCCTCGGAACATAAAACATTACAACTCGTTTACCCAGTGATTACGCTGGCTACGGTGCCCTTCAAACCGGAGAAAATAGGCACTGTGGACACTTCTGACATTCCGTTGCAAGTATAGACCTACCATCTTCCAAGATAAGAAAGAATACGACAGACTTATCAGTAATGCGGTTCGATTAAATTTCATAGCGCAATATAAACCATCACGCGACGTTTCACTACTATAAGCGTCGTATGTTTATGATCCATTAGTGTTTGATATAAATATTCATAAACACTAGATACTAGATATGATTCTGCTTTATAATAAAAATAATGTATAAAAATATTTCTTTACATATTGTTATACATTATTTCAGATTTGCTATACTACATACCAAGCCAAAACATCTGGAATAATTGCAAAAATAGTTATATTATAAATATATTTGTCCACCAGTAAGATAACTAAACTCCAGGTCCTAGAGAGTGTTTCCATAATTTGAATAAACTTTATACCATATTTATATTTTTACTTACAATACTTTCACCGCTGGCAACACTAATTGGCCTTTCCGTCAGTAATCTCCGGCTTAGGGTTGTTCCTCCATATGATAGCTAGAGAAGCGAGGCGACGCATGCAATCAGCACCATGTGCTGCATTGAAAGAATGATATAGTCGTGCCAGCCGCATGCGCAAGAACCGCAATATTTCAATGAGCCTGCAGGAAAGAATGGATTTTCTCACGTTATGCACCAATTTCGTTCCAGTAGATTTTATGTTTCAAAAACGAATGACTAAAAAATGCTAATTAAGACTCACTGCTCCTAAGACACTCTCCATAGCCTAGTGTAGATTGTGTGATGCTTTAGAAAACTGAGAGTCGGGTTCAACCTGTGAAGGTCCAAAACCCGCTAATGATAGAGGGTATTAGAGAGATAGGCCTTTAAGCAGTGGACTGAGGCATGCTGATCATTTATTTAAGACATGATAGCTAATGCCTAACACTAACACAGAATATTGAAATTTGTTAATCAGACACTGACAAGATACGGGTTAATAGCATGTCCCTCTAGCTCATTCGACTATGGGTATCAATATCGGCAACACCAATGGTATCACCCACGCGTTGTCTACCATGAGACATAAGATGTTATATCTCGTTTGCCCAATACTGGCTACAGTGCCCTTTAAACCGGAACACTGTAGTAATTCCACACTACTGTTTTGCGTCACACATAGGCACGGTGTTGGTACCATTCCAGACGGCCCCCTGTATAAATGGAGCCACCTTTACAAAGAATGATATATTGCAGCAAAAGGCAATCAGGATTTGACCTTGTACACCTAGCATAGAACTTTGATGTATCACATTAAATTAAATACAGGCAGAATATGCTAATTACTGTCATTCAATTTTTATAAACAGCATCAAGAAATCCTACTACGGTTTTACCTATGAAGAAGAATAGTTACAGTAATGAGTCATGTGTAATAAGGAATTAACACTATAGTGAGGATTTCACGAATTGCGTAGCCGTGGACTATGATTCTCTGTATCTTAATACATTATTAAATTATAATTTTAGCCTTGTATACTCAGTTATTTAAGTTGTAATATATTTAACTTTCATGGGTGGATTTAATAACCATTCTGGTATGTAAGATTTGACAAAAAAACATATATATTTACTTTATAAATCTAGCTGTTGTCTTCGACTTGTAATATGTAAAAGAAACCTTTTTGTGTTTTTTCCAAAAAAATAGCCTTACTCTTAGTTGTATCAGCTATTTTTTAGACAAAGCCCTGTCAAAATCAGACTAATAATTGGAGAGTTTAGTCAGAAAAGACAGACAGACAAACAATCATTCAAAAAAAATTGTTTCACTGTATTTATTGATTATACAACACAATGTTTTTATTTAAAAAAAGGTTTAATTTTATTTATTTGTATACATATAAAATTAGAACCATACGAAGAAGGCTATTAACATAAAAAAAATCTATGTGCAACTAGTAAAAACATAACAACTACAAATTCATTTATATCACGCCAAAGAAACTAATAAGGTCCATTATGATTTGTAAATATACTAACCAGTTTGAAGTCCTTCAAACCGAAGAATATTGGAGTCCATGCCCAGTTAAGCACCAACTGACCGCCATACAGAGACAGTGGGACCAGTGAACTTTCTAGAAATTGCAGATAAACGATTGTAAACAAATCAATCATTTATTTATTTATTCATGGTCTCCAAAGGGACCATGGGATGTGACCCCACCGCCCATTTTTGAGTTCATTAAAAAAGGTTATGTTCAGCAGTGGACTGCTAAAGGCTGTTTATAATGATGACAATGTGCCTCCTAATCTGATAACAATTGTTTTAAAGTTATTGTAATAACAGTAATTTTATCAGCTTTAGTGTTCTGCCCTATGACAAAGGCCTCCTTCAACTCTCTTCACATCACTTATCTCTTGCTTGTCTTGAAATGATGCATAATGTTTGATTATCATTACAATTAAGTTAGCTTTAAAGTTTTCTGTATAAAGTTGTTGATGTTATATTAAAAAGGGCTTAAGATGATAGAAATACTTATTTAGACATCCTACAATTTTATTATTCATACCCATGCACAGTTTCATGCCTATCAAAAGATTCAATTCACTTCACTTGAACTTTGGAATTGTAAAGGACATCTTCCAATTAGTGAAGGAAAAGCCTAAACCTCTTGACAAGAGCAGTATTTCTAAAGTGTAAGTCTCAACAAGTATGTTTTAGGCTTATTTAAAACTGTGACATATTAAATAACAACAATGACAATTATTGATAGTAAATGTTTATCTTAAAATGATTTCTTTCAGATCTTGTTGAGGGTGAAAGGTCAATTTATAATTCATACTTAATCTCTTTTATAAATAATTCGGATTCTTTTCCGAATTATTTATTAGCATAAATCAAATATCAAATCGGTTTATAAAGATATAGTACAACTACAACAGTGGTAAATATCATCAATCCATCAATTATCATACAATGTTCCACTAATTATAAGACTATATTGTAGAACTAATAGGAGATTTCTGAACATAGATTTCAGATTATATTCATTAAATGTATATGTATGTATATTAAAAATTTGAATTACATAATATACAGTTATAACAGACCATCTCGATCTGTCACCGTTTATCACAATAATCCATCATATTGCTATGCAAGTTCATATCTAATCTGGCTTATTAAAAAACAAAGCATAGGCTTTATAGTCTTGAGAAATACATTATTTGCCCTTTGTACCTTCTGTAGTAATTTGAATGTGATGTAATTGCACCCAAAACAATTAATATTTCAATCATTATAATAATAAAGTATCAGGAATGGAATTGATATGACGTTTAATTACAAACTCTAATTACGGTAGAATTTAATGCATTCTTATTGGCGGACAGCGGCCATGGTTAATCCTAAAAATAATGTTTTATTGATGATAGTGTCCGTCGTCTTTGGAGAAGTTGGAGTTTGAGATAAAACTTTGTTAACTTATATTCCAACTTCATTATTTATTGGCAAGAATTTCATATTTAGGTAATGAGAAGTTCCTACATATTTATATGAAAATCATGCCATATCTGTCCACCTATGGATACTATTTAATAATAATATTATTATAGTATGGTTTACGTTTTTGATTTCGAAGCATTAAATCAAGAGTAATATAAAACTTTACAGGAAAGTATTCATTTATATATTTATAGTATCCTAATTGGAAAACATAATAAACTGTTATGTGTAACTTATTTCACTTTACTACTTGTTATGTTTAATTTATTATATTTTATGGGAAAGAACATATAATATTTATTTATTGAATAAGAAATATGTTAATTTTAAGGTTTATATTTAGTAAAAGCAAAGTGGAGATTGCACTAGACAACTATAAAAATGTTGGTACAAAGTTACAAGAAAAAAGTAGTAGTGTCAAGATTTAGTGAAGACTAGAAAAAAAATATGTACAATCAGTAAAAGATCACCAGTATACCCTGGTGTTGTAATTTTGATAATTCCTATTACAAACAGCTTGTAGAACTTATAACACTGAAATTGGAGAAAATAAAAGATTGATGAAAATATAACTTAAAGAACATTGTGCAATGATGTTTGGTAACAGATTAAACAACAAAAACAATTTAAATCTGCTATATATAGTTTCCCATAGATGAATTATCTTATATCGCTACACCCACCAACCTGCATTGGACCAGCATGGTGGGATATGGTCAAAAAACACCTAATAGAAAGAGGTGTATTAGGGGAGGCCTATGTGGACTAAGCTGATGATGATGATGATATAGCTTAAGTAAAAAAAATCACTTACCGTTAAAACCACCGCACTCTTCCCACACCAAATAAGAAGCGTATCCCATACTGCTGTACAAGATGGTCCATGCAGGTCCAAACACCCATTTAGGTGGGTTCCAGCACGGTTTTTTCAGGTTGTCGTACCAGGATCTTTCATCGTCCTTCCTAATCTGGCCAGCGAAATACAATCCATTTGCCCAACCACCCAGGTTTGGGAGAATAACCGATCCGATAGCAGGCCAATTTGCCATTTTGATTAATTCGCTGAGAGAGAAATAAATGTACTTGAATATATGAAAGTTGCTTGACCTTCTGTCCAGTAAGATTATTGTAAGTCTTAATACCATTCCTATATAACTAAGTTTAAATGCATAGTTTAAAGTTCTTTTACATAACATTCCTACGCTATTGTCTATTCCTTTTAGATCTTATCATATTTCTGAACTAATAAAAAAATATCTTAAAAAACTTCAATCATGATAAGTTAAAAGCTTTGAAATCATTATGCAACCCAGCAAATGTTGGTGAGAATTGTAAAGTAAGATCAGTTTTATTCTGTAAATTATGTGTTTTTAAATAAAACGGAATCGGAAATAAAATATATTGACAGATTTTTTTATTTTACTATATTATTAATGTCATCATTGAAAGACTAATAAAAGTCTTATATAAATTAATATCAAATTAAATGAGCTAATAACTGAAGACATTATAATTTTATTTAGACATATTACATCACAAAACTGTACGAAATAAAAGCCTAATTTTATTTATTTTATCGTACCTCGCAGATTCAAACACATCATCTATAGATTCCATAATTAGAAACAAAATAATACAGCTTAAAATTCGCGCAAACGTTTGGTAGTAGCTCTTAACTAGTGAGAATGATTTATCAATTTAATATTGGCTAATAATAATTAATTTTATCGTATTCGATAAGATAATTTGATAAAAACACCTATAATTACGACAAAATTTAATATTTCGTACATACCGAGTAAGGAAGTCTGCGAAGAAATAGCGATGATGCAAGAACAAATAAATGCAGGATATAATATGGTCATGTAAAGTTGTAAAGTTTGGAAATTACGCAATTTTAATGTTTACTTTGCCGTCGCCGGTACCAACCGGTACTATACCTATGGTAGTTGTATAGTAGATGAAAGTGTTAAGTAGACCGAAGAGTACTTACATTGATGAGACAATGGAGAAATTTTGCAGTTCCCAGACACCTGTTGTTTGCAAAAAACTGGACAATAGGAAATACTATCAAGTTCAAGAGAAATCGAGACTTAACAATTATTATCCTACTAAATGAAATGCTCCCTGATACAGTCAAGGTCGCCTATGGAATCTTCTACGCGATTTGGTAGCATTAAAATGAAATCCTTGTGACTTTTATTTTGATGTCATTTTGGCCTTAACAGCGTTTCAATTTACGTCGATAGATTTTGTAAAAATTCATAAAATAAATTGTATTCTTTTATAATTAACAGCAACAAAAAAATAATGCTTTGTATTGATAATAAATGTAAAGTATTAGTAAAAATACATTATAAGTAATTAATCCTTTTGTTCACACGAATACTTCTCATTTACGGTACGGATTTTGTCGCTTTTACATTACATTTTAGTTACTTTACGTATCATAAAAACAGATTTATTACCATTGGGAACTTTAGTAAACAGCGGGTGAAAATCGTGATTATCAGTGTCTAATTTCATAATTACATTTAAAGGCCGTAATAAATGAATAAATTTAAGCCAACATTCGCATATAGTTTACTTGGTTCCTGTATGACGAAATAAGAAACGTTGGCAACACCATTTCTAAAGAATGTTACTAGAAAAATGCAAATTATGTCAAGTAACCAAATAGAACAGAAACCAGTGTATTTCAATTTTAAATGACATAAAAGTTTTTATGACGGATGAGTGGTGTTGGCCCGCGGGCCTCTACAGCTCATGCGGTCTAGGGGTTTCCAGCAACGTGATAACGTATCCCCAAAGACCCCCGAGTATTTCGGCTTGGTGCGTTACAATATTATCCCGTTAGCAATCTGCGTCGAGGGTGCTTGATGGGGTCGCACCTCGGCTCAACTAGTCGCTTTTGTGACCCATTTTTGTGAGCGCGTTTAGGTAATGATTAGACATTATAACTATACCCAACTAAATAACATATAGAGCTACGTAAATAAAGTATTTCACCTGCCTAGTGGCAAGGGTATGATTTTCTGGTATGCTTTTATTTTGCATAGTAAGTAGTGGGAGAAGTGTACGTCTTCCCAACACTTGCTGCCTGTATATGGAACACGCTTTTAAACACCTTACTAAAATCGAATTCTTTGTAACTAAGCTGTTGGTGCTAAGGCAACTCACTCATTCCTCTAGTAATTAAAATTTTATCGTTTTATGTTCAATTTTTTAACGAATTTCCATTTTAACTTTCGTCCTCTATTTCCACCCTTTCAAATTTTTATCGTTATCCTTTCTTGGATAATAGTGAAATTATGTAACAAATTTTATCGAATTCGGATCAATGGTTTACACGGTAAAGACGGACGGGCATACTGACAGAGTTACTTACGCATTTATAATATTAGTATGGAGCAGTGAATACGTTACCTATCGCACTAACCATTTCACAACAGGAGTTGACATTTGCTCGCTAGCCGCTCTTATTGGTGGACGTCCCTGCACTCCAATACAGAAGCTCTCTGAGCCCTCGTGCTTATGACGTGTTTACGCGATCAAATAAAAGTTAAATCAGTGCCCGTGTTACAGTGCCACCGCGTTGAGCGTAAATGCCCTAACAAAGTAGTACATCGTCCGTCAAGCATTTCCCTCTATACATTCCGACATTTTCGTTAGTGTAGTGTAGTAAATGCTCACAGGCAGATACCGGCTTCTGTAAGTATTTACACATCGCACTACCACCCACGTGACATTTTCGTTTCGTTCAATTTGTGCTTGCTGCAATAGCCGGCAGCTGGGTTCTCACACAACGCTCCAGAAGCGTTAACACACGTTAGATTTTTAGACACACATCCCCTCACGCAGAGTGGGTGGGTAGGATTAAAACATGTCTCACGGCTTCTCCTCGTTTTTATGGCTTCCTTGACTATTACAAAACAAATGACCGCGTTAAGTTCCACGAAATAATGGTGAAGTACGAAGACAATAGAAAGCAGGGATTAATTTCGGCAACGCCTACTCGCTTTTCCGAACCGCAGGCCTCACTAGACTCGCCACAAAATAGGGATCGTGGCCCAGGAAATACGTCGATAAACGTAGACCGTCAAGCGCCTCACTCCAACTCAGATGCGGAATCCTCGCGTATAGAGATCAGTAGGGACGACGCCTCACGCACGTTCCCGCGAAAACCCTAAAGCCCACTGCTGAACGGCCCAACACTAAAAACATTTTCATGGCCGAACGCATGGTCAAAGCTCCACCGCCAATCGTAATACGCAAGCTTTGCAGAAACGCGTTTAAAAAATATCAATTTAGGCATCGCGAGTTAACGTTGCAAACTCGAACGACTTTCGTAAGCTGACGCTATGTCTACGTGAAAGTAACATCTTTATCCATACATACGCTCTTCCGGAAGAGCCCCACCTTAGAGTCATAATAAAGAGAAGTAAGCACCGACATTCGCGCTTAGGACTACCCAATCTGACGCGTCCGCAGAATGGCGCACCCGCGCACTAAGAAGTCATAGTAGATCTAGCCTTATCCCCAGATGGTAAGGCAATATTTAACATAAAAACCCTATGTAAACTCTCCGTCACGCAAGTAAAGACCCCACGTAAAACCGGAATCATAGCTCGATGCCACAATTGCCAGCCTTTCGGGCATTCTGCCCGTAATTGCTACACGCGCCCAAGATGCGTCAGATGCATGGGCGATCACTACACTCCGGAGAGCCCCCGCGAAAATAATACCTCTGGCCCTGTCCTGCCCTCCCTGCAATACAAATTGTACAAAAGGAGAACACGCAGCTTGTTACAGGAGCTGCGAAAAAGCCCCCAAAAGACTTTCAATTAAACGTCCTAATTATAGAAATTACGAACGACCCACGTATCAACAAAGATCAGCCTTTATTTCCGCACCTGCGCCACAAACAAACGCCTGGCACAATCGTGGTCCTAGGAATTACGCTAAACCGCCTATTTAACGTGCCTTCGTCCGACGGCGGCGCCCGAACCGGACTCTAAGCTGCCCGCAACAACAGAACCCATCCGTAATAACACTCGTTTAATGGACATTTTTTCCTTATTACTTAAATACACTGGCACGATGAACATACAGAAGGTACGCATCTTCGCCAATAACAATCGACTAAAACAACAAACTTATCGCACTAACTAAGAAAATAGGCCTCATGAAGGCTATTTCGAACCTTAAGTATATTAACCCGTAGTCTGTAAAAATGGCCCCCGGCTGGCAACCATAGCCTGCCACCATAGGTCAACACACACACACACTTAATTCTCCTCGACCGACGAGCACAGCTACAGCGTATAAGTGGGTTTTCACTGCTATTGACACTTCTTTTAGTCGACCAATCGACAATCCGTAGCCGACGAATTTCAAGAAGAAGTAACACACGAACCATCTGTACGAGTGGCCTTCACTTCTGAAGGTTGGCCACTAATTCAAAGGAACAAAGCATTCCATCGGACTCATTGTTCTATTACGTTATAAATGTTCGATTAAAGACTGGTAGCTTTACATCATAGTAAAAAAACAGAGTTGACAGCTAACTCTCCTTATGATAAGAAACCATTGTAATGATTGTTTATTTAATTTTAGGGTGGGTTAAGTCAAACCAGCATGACGTCTTTATAGATCTTTCAAGCGATTTCTGATTCCTAAAACTATCATTGAACGCATAGTTTTACTGACAATCATTATACGAATGATTTAAAAAAGACAGCAGTTTATATAGCCTGGCGTATGATTGAAAGTATAATTAAATCTCCTTTGCCATTTATACAATTTCCCAAATAACAGCAATTATAAGTTGGTCCAAAGCCCCCTAATAGATAGGGGTGTATTAGGGAAGGCCTATGTCCAGAAGTGGACGATCACAGACTGATGACGACGATGATGATGATGATAATTCGGCCTCCGTAGTCTAGCGGTATTGGCCCTTGCTTTATAAGCCGGAGATCGTTGGTACGACTCCCGCAGGGAGAACAACTTTGTGTTATCGTTGTTTTCTGGTTGGTTAGGACAATTTTGGCCGGCCGTAATAATGCTCCATGCATCGGATGGGCATGTAAAAGCGGTCCACCACCAACCCGCATTGGACTATCATAGTGGAATACAGTTCAAAAACCCATTAATAGTCGTGCATTAGGGGCAGTGGACTAACGAAGGCTGATGATGATGATGAGAATTTCGCTGAAGTGGTTGAAAAGTATTATACGATATTATGTTTAATCAACAGAATCTCACATCAAGTTGTAAAACTATTGTGGCCTTTATCATATCATATCTTTTTTTTAAGTAATAGATTTTTTTCAAAAAATATGTACAAGCAGTCAATGATTAAAATGACTAAACAGTTTTTAAGTATGATACACAGATGTGATATACACGTAGTGATAGCACTCAGCGATAGTCTACTATGCCTTTATCTGTGATAAGGTTTAGGTACCTCCTGATAAACAAAATACAATTTTTAGCGGCAAGGAGGTCTTCTTGTAGTCACAGCAGTAGAAATCTTAAGTAAGTGTTGAATATAGTAATATGTTCCGTTTATTAAGAAATACATTAAAAGTAAAAAATTCTTTCATTAGCATAATTCCACAATATACTTATCCAGATTTAGTTATCAACTTATTATTTGGTTTAGTGCGAGAAAAGTTTCTTGTTGCCGGTCTACAATTCTATAATTTTCTCATAAAATAAGCAGAGAGTAGGAAAAGAAAGAAGCAAAACATATTGCCAAGTATTTTTTACTGTGCACGTCAATTACCTACCTCCTTGAAGCTAGCTAGTTCCAAAATATTTTGCTTGTTTAATTCAATAATACAAAGATCGTTGTCCAAAAGTGTGAAATTCAATAATTTATAATTAAATTATGCTTTATCTATACTAATATTGTAAAGAGGAAAGATTTGTATTATTGTGTGTATGTTTGTAATGAATAAACACAAAACTACTTGGCCCATTTTAAAAACTCTTACCACTAGAAAGCTACATTTCACCTTAAGATGCAGTTTACTCTAGAAATATTCGAGTGGATAGACCACTAGCATTGTATATATTACAAATCAATACATATAGAGATTTTTTTTTACAGACATTAACCAAAATGCCTAACTGGAACTTGATAGGTTCGCTAATTTTGCCCAATGTCGGTGGATGGGCTGGCGCTTTAACCATGATGGGTCAGGTAAAAAACCAAACCAATAACGCCTGGTACCAAACCATCAAAAAACCCACATGGAATCCACCGAACTGGGTCTTTGGTCCTGCGTGGACAGCTTTATATACAGGAATGGGGTACGCGTCATATATGGTGTATGAAGACTGCGGAGGTTTTACAGGTATGGATCCAAAAGGCAATTTAAATTATAATATATAAATAATTATTCATTATTATCATCATCTTATCTAATCTTATTTTAGCCTTTAGCAGCCCACTGCTAAACATAGGCCTTTTTTAATGAACACCAAGACAGCCAATATTTTTGGTGTCCATTTAAAAACAGTCGCATAATTACCACATTGGTCTTATTCCCACTGTCAGGGCGGTGGAGTCGCCACATCCATACACAATTTCTTTAATAAGTCAAGAGAGTAACATAATAATTGCTTAATTGTAGACAACATTTTGACGTGTGATGAATGAAAAATCTGCATTCATTCTACAGCTACACAATGACCATTATGAACAGTTTGCACAATGTTAAAGAACTAGGCACTGCAATAGCCTGACCCCTTCACTTGTAGGGCTTTTAGTAAGACAAGCCAGAAGTTCATCTTTGTTAAATATATGCCCATTAATTTTACCGTTAACACAATGCTGTCAGGACAAACCCTTCGCAGCACAAAAACATTGCATCACATGCAATATATTTTTGTGCCATTAATGATCATTGCCTTATCAAAAATAATCAGTTGAAACAATTATTACTTTCTTAAGCTTTTATGATTTGGCTTTTTATAAACAATGTGATATTGTCTTTTTATCACAATAATTGTTTTTTTTAAACGAAATAATTAATGATTCTTAAAAAATTAATAATTAAACACACAAATGTTTTTTTTTCAGAAAAAGCTGTTCTTCCATTGGCGTTATATGGTGGCCAGTTAATCTTAAACTGGACTTGGACACCTATATTCTTTGGAATTCATAAAATTGGCTGGGTAAAAAACAGTTCACATTATGGAGATATTTTTGCATACATTTTATTTCATAGCCTGCCTAGTGTTAGATAATCAATATAATTTATCTATAGATTGTTGTTCAACAAGATTGCAAAGAATGAGCTCATTTTACTTGAGCAATTGTTTGCTTGCTCTTACATGACACATTCCTAGATAACAATCATAATTTACCAAAATAGTTGTCACATAGTGCTATATGTTAAAGAATATTTAGATATTATGAAGTGTTTGATCAATAATAATAACAATACTGTTGTATTGTTATTCTTGTTCAAAGTTAATGTTTAAAAAAAAATAGAGTTAACTATTGACAATATTTAAAAAAAAGAACAAATGTTTTGTTGCCTTTCTGTTTAAATTTTTCTTAGGTAAGACATTCTCACTTCAGTCTTTTGTCGATTTATTAAAAAAAAATTTATTGCCAATTTAGGCAGATGAGCGATAGAGCCCTGATGGAAAGTGGTCTCGATACCCTTAGACATTGTCAATACCAGTGGTATCAGGTACATAGGATATATAGGTTAGACATAGGATGTTAAGTCACATTTACCCTGTAAATACGCTGGATACGGTACCCCTCAAACCGGAACGCAGTGGTGTTTTCACACTACTGCTTTGCGGCAGAAACAAGCACCGCGGCGCTACCACCCACCCCAGATGGCTTCTTGTAAAAAGCGTAAAGTCAAATATAAGTCCCATTTTTTTAAGCTTCTTTGATTGGTCACCTCTGTTATTTTCAAGCCTTCCTTCATCATATATTTTAAATCAAATATTTTAAACATCAATAAACTGAAATCATTACTATCGATATCAAACAATATTTGATAGCTCAAACAAGTAAATTATGATTACATCACATACATCATCAGCCCGTGTTAGTTCACTGCTGGACATATGCCTCCTAATACACCCCTATCCATTAGGGGGTAGACCGTATCCCACCACGCTGGTCCAAAGCGGGTCGGTGGGTGGACCGACTTTTTACATGCCGATCCGACGCATGGATCATCTTACTTTTCAGACAATTGGGTGATCGGCCCAAATTGCCCTAACCAACTAGTAAACAACATAGAAAATTTGTTGAGTCTCCGCAGGATCCGAACCCACTACCTCCGGTTTCTAAAGCATACGCCCAAACCACTAGGCTACGGAGGCAGTAATGGAGGTAGTGTTTATGATTTAAAAACAATCAATTGTTATTTATTATTTAAAAATGATCATAATTTACTTGTTTAGATAGGAATATTTGAATATAACATTCATGCTTCAGGTTTATTCTTATATACATTCGCAACATATATGACAATAATAGTATATGAAATCACTAAACATTGTTATCTTCATCATAAATATGAAAAATTTAGACAAGTTTTAGATAATACCCTAAAATGAGTCTTAAAAAGTTTATGTATATTGCATGTCACTCTGATAATGTTGTAAAGTTTCTTGCGTTTATCCTAACCTGTTCTTTTACAGGGATTTGCTCATATATTAGCCCTGGACGTAGCTGCTGCCGCTTGTGCGGTCAGTTTCTTCAAAGTCAATCCGAACACAGCTTACCTGATGACACCGTACCTTTGCTGGTTGGCATTTGCGACTTGCCTAAATCACTCTATTTGGGAGTTGAACAAAGACGATACGAAGACGGAATAATATTACAAAATTTAGTTATTCTGTCAAAATTTGTTTTTTAGATGCATTAATTAAGTGCCAAAATGTAGTTTCATTTAACCATGCATTGAAAAATTAAAGGTACATCTAATATAATGTGATTTAATAGGAAATTACTATGTATCACTGTTCATTCATTTACTAACTCTCGAAAGACCGAATAAAACTTTATAAGTAATAATTTGTTTCATAAAAGCACAAATTAAGTTCCAAAACAAATGACAAGTTTACAAAAACTTTTCGGTACATCTTGTTCAATGTTCTTTTAAATGGAACTTACTATATATGTATCAGTGTTTATTTATTTTCTAACTAGTACTTTTACTGCAAGCCTTTCAGGTTGAAATATTCTATAGCACCATATGTCAGTTCTGATTCGGTTTAAATAGTTATCCGAAACTAAAGTATATTTCACAATTGTTAAATGCACCTTTTTGAATCACTAATAAATAGTTTCAATACAATTAATTAAAGTTAATTCAATATATATAATACAATTAATTAAAGTATATTCAATACAATTAATTAAAGTTGTACTTCACGGAATTTCATATTCAAGACAAACAAATGTTGTCTATATTAACTTTTCTTGAATTTTATATGCCTATTAATTTTTTAACAACAAAATTGTAACAAAATATGTACGGATGGACTTCTTAATAGATTATGCATTCTATAAATTGGAAATTTTTATTAATTATATATTAAGTGAATGTGGTTATATTTTTAAAGTTATTTACACTTTGTTGAGTAATTTTACTAGTTGCATTGTAAGATTTAATCTACAGACATCACATTTGTAAGATAAATGCATTTATTACTGTTATTAATTATTCTGTATTTCTCATTTTAAAGTTACATTCAGTAGCAACTAGTTATAGTAGACTTTAAAATGCAGGGTTGCCTGTGTCAATAATATAAATTTGCACAGTAAAGTTTAAAATCTGCCTAGATTATGGCAACATTGGTGTTGCAAATACGTATATGGTGCTTGATGGTTAATAAAAGATTAATGTTGTTATCACATTATATTTACATAATGAATAAAGTTTTGAATCAATGTCATTTCATTCGTTTCAATTTGTTAAGTTCCCCTTGTTGGATGGACGCCTCCTTGTATATCTGTTTCACTTTGTCCTTTCGTATGTTGTCGCTGAAACAAAAAGAAAATGTATAAACAAAATGATTTCAAGGCAAAGTCAAATATCTTTATTCAATATGGAAGCATTACACTTTCGTATTGATTGTCGAATAATCTACCACAGGTTCGGAAATGAAGCTCTGACCTGAAAGAACGCGTAAACTCACTAGGACTTTTTTTTCCTTTTTCTTCAATAAATTTTACAAAATTTTTACATAAACCTACATTTTACTATTTTGAAATAGCCTGGAGCGAACAGTTCATTACAGGTATGTTATCTATTAATAGTTATTACAACAATAATTCCTTTAACACACAAACGTTCCTTTACAATTTTTTTTAATTTGTTTACAGATAAAAGCTGAACGTTTTCTGGTATTTTATTGTAGAAGAGTATACATTGTCCCATAAAGGATTTCATTGTTCTTCATGCTAGACAGCAAGACCACAAGCTCATAATATTTTATAGAAGCTGAGAAGGTAGAATTTATGAAAACATAACACAAAGCAACGAAGTGGCGCCGTACGTAAATGCGGTTGTTATTATTAAGTTAATAAATAATAAAGTTATAGTCAATGCCTTCATAGCCTAGTTGGTTAAGACCGTGTGCTTTAGAAACCGGAGGTCGTAGTTTCGAATCCTGCGAAAACTCGACAAATTTTTATTGGTGTTTCCTAGTTCGGTATGGCAATTTGGGCTGATCACCAGATTGTCTGAAAAGTAAGATGATCCATGCGTCGGATGGGCATGGCATTGGACCAACGTGGTTGGATACAGTCCGAAAACCCCCTAATGGAATAGGGGAGGCCTATGTCCAGCGTTGGACTTACACATACTAATAATGATGATAATATTTATTAAGAGTAATTATTAATACTTATTTGTTATTAACAACATTAAGATTTTATGTTTTTTTCGCTTTCATTTTTTTTTTTGTTATGAAGTTACTCTTACAGACTTTTGTCTATGATAGGCTTCATCTAAGGCAGAGTTCGCGGGAAAAGACAAAGTGAAGTGGAAATATTTAATTAATAAGGGAATATATACGCCTAATAACTAATATACATGAAAAGTGTAACTACCTGTTTATTATAATAAATAATTAATTATTACAATTGAAAGTAAACTGAGAAAAAATTAAAATAAGAAATTACCTAACTTCACAAAGGACAACTTAAATCACTTTAATTTGTTTGACAAGTTAGTTCACAACCCTAAGACATACGACAATACCTCTTAGTTAACTACTGAATAGTGTTATTAGCTGCAGTTCAAACCGGAACACGGTAGTGATTCACTAACTACTGAATCCCAGTGTTATAAACCAACCTGTCGAATCTTTTTGAGTGTACTTCTTTAAATTGGGGTCATTTGGCGAATGAGACTCCTCATCGATATGAAAAACCAAGTCTTCAACTGCTAAAACTCATTTTATGTTTTTTTATAGGATTCGAACCCATGACATACGATTCGTAAAGCAAGGTATTGCAGTACTAAACCACGAAGGCGATTAAATGTATTTTATAATATTACAGTACAACTAAGCAAATTCAAAAAGGATAATAAAGGACAAAAAAATTAGGGTATCTATCCAAATATATCTTACCTCTGGATCTTTTGCCGTATCTTCACTGAAGCAATGTACGCTTTGTCCCTTCTTATCTCCCTTAAGGCTCCCTTCATCTCTTTCTTATACTTGCTTTCTAGTCGCGCCTTCTCTGCCATCTCTCTGGACAGCTTGGAACTCTTGCTGCCAGTGAATCTGTATATGGAAATAAAAAAAATTCAATAATTATGATATAATACGCTTATAAATATGAACTAAACCCTAACAAGTTTTTTTTTTAATTCAAGCCATATAAGAGATGGAAAAAGTCAATTGACGGCAAAACTTTCGAGTCCTGTGGATAAAGTAACTGGATTAATGGGTTAAGCTCTTGAGCCCTAATGCGTTACGTTAGATTTGAATACGTAAATTCTATTTTCACCGCCTTCTTGGCTAAGCGGTATTGGCACTTTCTTTACAAACCGGAGGTCGCGGGTTCGAATTCCGCGGGGAAACAACTTTGTGTTATCGTTGTTTTCTGGTTGGTTAGGACAATTTGGGCCGATCACCCAACATGGCATGTAAAGTCAGTCCACCCACCAACCCGCATTGGACCAGCGCGGTAGGATACGGCCCAAAAACCGCCTAATGAAGAAGGAGTGTATTAGGGGACGCCTCTGTCCAGAAGTGGACTATCACGTGCTGATGATGATGATGATGATAAAAGATAAAATTGAATACATTTCTATACTCACACTTCCTGTATATCCGGCTCGTACAATCTCAGCGCTTTCGGCCGCACCTTTTCTCTAGCCAATGGTGTGTAAGTCTTCACCTCTAACGTAGCCTTTATGTGACGAGCCACTTCTTTTACATTTTTCGCAACTCTCTTTGGATACAAATCCAAATCTATCCTATCTATCAATTTAATGTGCGGCTCAAATATAGCAGCCTGTGCCTCCATGTCGGAGCAATTGTCGAAAAACTCTTTTAACATTAGAATACTATTGTGTAAACAGTTAACTTTGAATTCATCGTCAATATTCTCACGAACTAAATCTTTAACTGACATTTTATCGTATGCTAACTTAGTAGAGTCCCCTTCTAATTTTAGTACTTTCTCTGAACCGTGCAGTTTAAACGGTGGGACAACTTGTACTGGATTTATTAAGAAATATCCGCAGATAAGTACAAAATGCCTCGAATAAAATTGACTGCCGCCGGAGCGAATCGTTTCGACAACGAAGTATACTCTAATATAACGTAGTGAGAAATAAACCGCGCGATATCGAAAACGCGTCTTTGAAACGGCAGTTGGTCAGAATTTCACACATCAACAATATAGATGGCGTTGTCACCGGATGTCGGAAATCGGAAGTCGGGTACAGATTAGATATCAACTTGAAGAACACTATAGTATCCAAATCGGGTATTTTTCGCGGATTTTTCATGTATTTATCGCGTTTTTCTTTGAGTAACTCTGTAATGAAACGTTTCGCTGACACTTTATTCGTATGCGCCAGGTCGTAAATGTGGGGCAGCAGTTTGTCGAAGATTAGGAACGATTTAAGCATTTCACCTTCGTCTCTTATTTTGTAGAATAAGTCGTTCGTGTATTGAAGAAGGTGCGCGAATAAGCGACTTAGTAGGTCTTTGTTGTTGGGCGATAATGAGGGATCGTAGCTTTTTATGAGTTTTTGTAAGGCGATTGATTGCTGTGAAGGTGATTTTCCGGTCAGCAACTCCTGTGAAATGAAATGCATGTCAAATGTATTTAATAAAATATTCTTGCTGAGTAGTAGACATAAAAGTACATCTACGCTTTCGAAAATTCACCGTAAGAAGAATACATAGGATTTTTGTCTTGTTCAGATAGTAAGTACACAAACTAGGGCGGCCTTTAGACTGGGGCAAATACGTGTTTTCACACTACTGCTTTGCGACAGAAATAGGCACCGTGATGGTATTTTCCTAATCTATGTCCGGACGGAGAATTTAGATACTTAATAAAAATATATTTGTTATAACTACAACATAAAATGTAAGTAAATAAATGAATATAAATAACTGAATAAATATCGTTAATTTTAATAATAAAAATGCCTCCTGCCTCCGTAGCCTAGTGGTATAGGCGTCTGCCTTAGAAACTGGAGGTCGTGGGTTCGAATCCTGCGGGACTCAACAAATTTTCATTGTTGTTTCCTAGTTGGTTAGGGTAATTTGGGCCGATCACCCAATTGTCTGAAAAGTAAGATGATCCATGCGTCGGATGGGCATGTAAAAAGTCGGTCCACCCACCAACCTGTATCGGACCAGCGTGGTGGGATACGGTCCAAAATCCCCTAATGGATGGAGGTGTATTAGGGGAGGCCTATGTCCAGCAGTGGAGTATCACAGGCTGATGATGATAATAATAAAAATAGTCAATAGGAAAGAAGTCTGACATCATTTGAACAACTCTACGATTACCCAAAAATATCACCTAGCAGATAAGAAAAGAAGAACACTTTGTAGACTTAAAACTCTAGAGCTCTGATTTCCTATAGTATGAATTTGTCTATAAGAAAACTCAATTTAAAAAATATCAAAGTTAGTTGCAGTGTACGTACTTTTAGTTTATCCCCTTCCTCCGTTTTCAAATCGAAGAAGGATCCGATAGCTTCCGCGTTTTCTTCTCCATCTTCATCAGATTCTTCTTCAGACTCCTTTAAATCTTGCAAATTGTCAATTTCATTTGCATTTTCAACGTCGTCATCAAATTCTTCTTCATCGGAAGATTCTTCATCAGAATTTAATTCTTCATTGTCATCGTTAGTTGTAGCTTTCTGTTGTTGAGTAATCGTTACTGTGCTTTTTTTGTTAGTAACAATTATTTTATCATCACATTCTTCACTGTCCTTATCATCATCACTATCAGAGGTTTCATTGCTCGAGTTTTCTGCCGAATTATGCTCTTGTCCTTTTATCTCTCGTTTATTATCAACTTTTACTGGACTTTTTCCTTTCTTATACATTTTATTGGAAACCGTTTCTTCATCTTCTGAGCTTTCATCATCAGAATCTGCCTCTTGTCGATCTTTCAATCCGTTTACTTTGTTGTTACTCTTTACTGGACTTTGATTTGGCTTTTTAACTTCATCGTCTTCTGAATTTTCATCGGGACTCGTATTATCATCTTTTTGTTCGTCATTTTTGTCATCTTCTGATTCATCTTCTTCGTCTGTTCCACTTTGGCTGTCCTCTTCGGAAGTGTCTGATATACCGTCATTGAACTTTGGCTTCGCGTTTGGTACTGTAAGTCAAAAAAAAATAAATACCAATTGTCCCTCTTAACAGGAGGAGCGAAATAAAAATTCCGGCAGCAAGTGGGCCCACCCTAGCAATTTATCCAGTCGAGAGCCAAACCGGTAAAATCAAAACCGCTGAGGAGACAAAGGCGATCATTAAAGGGTGCATTAAACCAGCCAACCTGGAAATGCAAGTAGAAAGAGTGCGAAAGGTTGGGAACGCCGGAGTCATTATCCAGACCACCACCACAGAGGCCGCAGAGAAAATTAAGGGTGCGGTACCACCAACGTTGAGGGTAGCGGAGCCGAGGACGAGGCAACCTCAGGTGGCGATCCGCAACCTTGAGGGGGAGCCGTCCAACGAGGACATAACACACGCTCTGTACGAGCAAAATCTGAAGGGCCTATCATGGACGAAGGAACGTGTGGAGAAAGAATGCAAAGTATTCAAGAAGAAGGGACCCAGAGGCACACACGCAATCCTCGAGTGCAGCCCTGAGCTGAGACAAGCTCTAGTCGATAAAGGACGGGTCTACATCGGATGGCAAGCGGTCAACGTCGTGGATCACATCTCGGTCATCTGCTGCAACCGCTGCCAGCTCTATGGACACCCGGAGAAGTATTGTCGGGCGCAGGAGATAATATGTGGAAGCTGTGGAGAGGCAGGACACAGGAAGGCTGACTGCACGTCGACAAAGAAAAGGTGCGCCACCTGCCACAAATTTGGCAAACCAGCGGAGGAGCATAATACGATGTCGCGCGATTGCCCGGCGCGCCAGCACGCTGAGCTCCGCGCTGTAAATGCTACTAACTATCGATAGCGGTATGGGCGTCCAACTACGAGTTGGCCAAATAAATCTGGGAGGATCGGCCATGGCCACCAGGGAATTGCGGCGTTTGGCATTAGACCGCCATCTAGACTTAATGCTGTTACAGGAGCATTACGCAGGCGCAGCCGAGGAGCTCCAACTCGTCCAGCCAAGCGAGGAGGCGAAGACTGCGGTCTATGTAACCAACGCTGCAATTGCTGTTGCCTTCCTCCCAGATCTATCGAATAGCCACTGCACAACCATCTCCATCTGCGTGAGCAAAAGCACGGACTTGTACTTAATAGCGGCATACTTCCAGTATGCGGACGAAATTGAGCCTCATATCAACCACTTAGAGACAGTCCTCAATCGCCTCAAAGGAAAGCGGGTATTGATTGCGGCCGACGTCAACGCCCATTCGCCGCTGTGGCACAGCCAAACACGGCATTATGTGGGCAGGGGCCACGACACTGACCGGCGAAGGCATGCGGTCGAGGATTTCATCCAAGCACACGGGCTCATGCTTTGGAACCGGGATGACCAACCGTCAACCTTTGCTGGGCCGAATGGGGAGTCCAATATCGACATCACGGTCTCCACCAGGAGTGTCAGCATCAGGGATTGGTGTGTTCTGCCTGAGGCCTCCAGTAGTGACCACCGCCTTATTACATTCGTAATAACAGGCGACAAGAGGGCCCTTGATACTGTACAACCAGATAACATCCAGCCAACCAGGTTTCGGGAGAATGGTGTATCCTGGGACGGCTTTCGACTGGCAATTAGTGCGAGAATGGGCGGCATGAGTGCAAACAGGCCAGCACAGGAGTTAGCGGTAGAAATGACAGAGAGCATAGAACGAACAGCACATGAGCAGCTTGGAGTAAAAGCGAAGATGAATGGTGTTGGCTACGAATGGTGGGATAGCAAGTTAGAATGTGCGCGTAAGAAGTCGTTCAGACTTAGATCTAAATGGCAAAGGTACAAAAGGACAGGTGGACTGAATGAGGAGAGAGCGGGGGCAGAGTTCCGCAAAGCCCGTCGTGAATATAGAATAATGATGGAGGAGGCGCAGCGCAGACACTTCACCAGAGTGGCGGAGACAGGCAACACTGACCCTTGGGGCCAGGCTTACCGGGTTGCCAGCGGCAGGATACGACCACCTGCCAATGTCATTAATGGCATTGAATATGCTAACTGCCACACTGGGAATGTGGACGATGCAGCCAGGGCGCTCCTTGGGGCTCTCTGTCCAGACGATGATCCATCTCTGGATGACGCTTACCATAGGAGTATTCGCTTGGCAGCAGCTATCGTTCCTAGTGGAAACGATGCGCCTCCAATATCTCGCGCCGCGATGGAGGCAATTATTAAAGCCCTTCCTAACACCTCTCCGGGGATAGACGGAATCTCCGCTCGCATAGTGAAGGAAGTATGGTCGGCTGCATCTGCAGAAGTACATCTGGTTTATGCACGTTGTGTGTCTGAGGGAGTGTTTCCGGACGTATGGAAGGATGGTAGACTTGTTGTCTTACCAAAGAACAATGGCAGGCCACCATCTGACCCTAAGGCGTACCGCCCTCTAACACTCCTCTCGGTATTGGGCAAGATATTAGAAAGGGTTATGCTTGCAAGTGCACCGGGGGTCTTCCGTGGCACCTCGGAACGGCAGTATGGGTTTAAGAAGGGTTGTTCCACGGTATCGGCAATAAGGGATATTCTCACGACAGCCCGAGAATCGGAACATAAATATGTGCAGGCATTATTTCTGGACATCTCTGGAGCATTCGATAACGCATGGTGGCCAATGATCCTTCTAAAGCTTAAGAAGGGAGGATGTCCCCCGAACATCTATCGCATGGTATCGGGGTACTTCGTCGGACGACGTGTGGGTCTATTTCTCGGTGATAGGGTGAACTGGAAAGCAACAACCATGGGCTGTACACAGGGTTCGGTCCTAGGTCCTTCACTATGGAACATTCTGGTCGACGACATTCTCTGCTTACCAGTATCACAAAAGGTCAAATTTTTAGCATACGCCGATGATGTCACAGTACTGATCGAGGCAAGCACCCGCGCCGAAATCGAAAAGCTGGGAAGCGAATCCATGACCGAGGTCGCACGTTGGGGACACAGGAACCGCCTTAGCTTCGCCGCTCAGAAATCACTAACCATGACTCTGAGAGGGAAGCTACAGCGGCCACCTGTCATCAAAATGGACGGGACATCGATCAGATCTGTGACGTCTGCAAAGATACTCGGCGTTAACATAGACGCAACCTTGTCGTTTGCCGAACATTCCAAGTCCATTGTGCTTAGGGCTGCGAACTGCTTTGGTAAGATGTCCAGAGTCTCAGCATCGACTTGGGGTATACGCCACGAAGCCCTGCGAATCCTATATGCCGGTACCTTCGTGGCAACACTTGTTTATGCGTCAGCCTGCTGGTGGGAGCGTGCTCGAACCTATGCTGTGCGATCCTCCTTGCTAAGAGGACAGCGTGGAGCGTTGGTTCTGCTAACAAAAGCCTACAGATCGGTCAGCACACCAGCGTTACCAGTGTTGGCTGGGGTGTTCCCGGCTGATCTCGAGGTGGTTATGTCAGGTAGAATTCAGAATGAATGTGTGAACTTGCCCAAACCAGAGTCGAGAAAGCGCAAGCAAGCCATCAGGTTGGAATTGGTGGATGAATGGAACTTGCGATGGATGACGGAAGCGAAAGGACAGGAACTCCGACAGTTCTTCCCGGAGATCGATGAGCGCCTCAGAGCAATCTGGGTAGCTCCCGATTATCAAACTTCGCAGGTGCTCACCGGACACGGTTGCTTCCGGAAACGGCTTTGCGGAATGAAGCTATGTGTTGAGAGCATGTGCGAGTGCGGACTGGAAGTAGAAGACCGGCACCATGTGCTATGGTTTTGTCCACTTTATCAGGACATTCGTGACAGGATGCTACAAGAGGTAACCAGGACGGAGCCCGGCCCGGTGTACTACCAGGATCTCGTTTCCTGCGAGGCTAACTACAGGGCCCTCAAGAGATTCGCGCACTCATGGCACGCAAAGAGGTCACAGACGCAGGACTAATCCAATGAGCAAGGCTGTGGAGTCGGCGGGCGAGATAAATGTGCACGTGTTGTCATGCCCATTGTGGGAGAACTGGCACCATAGGGACAGGAGTGGAAAAAAGAATATGTAAGGAGTCAAGAAGGTGTGCGTGGAGCCTCGCGGCCAGACCATGCACGCCCTCCTGTGTTTCGGCCCAAATAACCGCAAGGTTGGAGGGGCCATGGGAGGTTGGTGGGTGTCCCTCTTAACAATGGCAAAAAAACCAAGATACTCTGGGTGAAGCCGTTCTAACCTAAAGAAGGAGTTGATAAACAAAACACTATTATTTCATTTACTTATTTCTCTTATATAATTAAAATCATTTAAGTGATGTTGTTATTAAGTTGTATAGTTTTGAAATAGTTTAAATCTTTCAACATCTTAAGTCTATCCATTGAATCAGAACAAAATAGAGTTAAACATCACAGAGAGTGTTCAGAAGAAAGAAAAATACGCATATATCAGGTTGATCGATATTTTACATTAAATTGTCATAGAAGGTAAATAAGTCTTACCGGAAAACTCCTTGAGTACATTCTCAGGTACAAGGGGCTTCCCATCTTTGTCGTAAGCCAACATGAAGTCTTTCTCATCGTCCAGCTCGAAATTATCATCCAAGTCATCGGCAGATCTGTAAAATAATAACATGCATTTAATGTTTCTTGGGTAACTTAACTACCTAAGTTATACGCACAGAGTTAGTAATTCTCTAGTCCGTCCCCTGTAAAATGAAATATTATCGGAGATATAAAGGAAGGATTAATATGTCTTAATAAGCGCTTTATATACCTACAAAATTAAATAAATAATTTGAAAAAAGCAAAATATAATGTCAAACTCTAACGCCTCCGTAGCCTAGTGGCAAGAGCGTGTGCTTTAAAATCCTGCGGGGACTCAAGTAATTTTCATTTTTGTTTCCTAGTTGGTTAGCAATTTAGACCGTTAACCCTAATTGTCTGAAAAGTAAGATGATCTTTGCGTCGAATGGGCATCTAAAAAGTCGGTACACCTACCAACCCGCATTGGACCAGCGTGGTAAGATACTGTCCAAAAACCCCTAACGGAGGAGGTGTGCATTAGGGGAGGCCTGTGCCAAGTAGTGGACTAACACAGGCTGATGATATAATAACACCAGAAGCGTACTTGTTCTTATTGTCGGACCGCAGCCATGTTCAATCTCTACGCGTTGTTTAATTAAAAAGACTTCCTGACTTTTTGACGCCAATTTCTTTTTAAGTTAGACTTTGTTTACATCTATTCTATATTAAAACTAGCAAAAGAGTAATGCCTAAAAATATAGATACACATTGCCATTTATCAACTTACCTATGCTTCATGCTTGAAACATTCCTATTAGGGCATTATCCTCGTCTGGCAACATTCTCAATTCCCTTTGCTTCTCCAACTCTTCCAACTTTTTCCTCTCTTCCGCTTCCTGCTTCTCCGTACTTTTCAATCCGTCGGAGGGCTGTTAAAAATTAATTGATTTCTGTATTTCCTACATTAATACTTGTGTTATGTATGAATTAGTCATTTGACTATGGTGAGAGCTGATTTTTCATAGACTTCTCATCTAGACACCGACAGTACAACATGTTTGGTTTAATGAATGTGTGATAATTTAAAGTAATGAAATAGTGCAGTTTTTGTTAATATATACATTTACAATGAAATCAAGTGTTTAAAATAGCCCCATCATGCCCAAGATCAATGAACTAGAAAGAGTATCCACCAACACACTGGAAGACGACTCAGTTATAATACTAGCTATTGTACTTTTTGAACAATAGTTAAGTCAAATTAGATTTAGAATTAATATAAGCAAAGATACCTATAGCAACGATGGCGTCGAACGATAGGCATTATTGATCGACTGTCACTAATGATTGAAATCTTGGTGAGAATTCATTAATAAGAACCCTAAATGCCAACCAACCCAAATATGCCCAAACTATAAAAAGGAGACTCTGTAAAGAAAAATTCTAGTTTCTTACCGTGCCCCTCTTCTCGAATCTAAGCTCCCTCATCATTTTATCATAATCCTGTCCCTTCTCCGCTGTACTAAGCAACTTGTCAATCGCCGACTCTTCCATTCTAGCTTTCTTAAACACGACAGGTTGTAAATCTTTCCATTCGCTGTCCAATTTCTCAGTCAAGTCCAACGTTTGCTCTTTCTCTTTCTGCTTTTCCGCTTTTCTCTTCTTGGATTCGGCTATTAGTTGCTCGATTAGATCTTTGTGCGACTTTGCACCGTCTTCAGCGTCAGTCCTAGATAGTATACCCCCACCGAAATGTCCCTCTGATACGAAATCATCTGAAAAGTTTATAGTAACAATAAAGATAATGATGTTATGTATCAACGCAATATTTTGCCTACGACGGTTTTTTTTATTTTTATACGAAAGCGGACGGGCAATCGGTCTACTTGATGGAAAGTGGTCACCAACGCCTATTAACATCGGCAATAGCAGGGGTATCATGATGTTAAGGCTCGTTTACCCCGTAAATACGCTGGCTACGGTGTCCTTCAAAGCGGAAGGCGATAGTGCTTTCACACTACCACTTTGCGGCATAAAAAGGGCAGCTTACGTTACGTACCGTCCCAGACGGCCTCTTGTAAAAAGGGGTCCA
The DNA here is from genome assembly GCA_029286875.1 of Lamproptera curius. Taxonomy (NCBI): domain Eukaryota; kingdom Metazoa; phylum Arthropoda; class Insecta; order Lepidoptera; family Papilionidae; genus Lamproptera; species Lamproptera curius. The sequence continues at coordinate 1,207,609 of JAGSMT010000105.1, read as the reverse complement.
ACAACCTTTAAGTCGTTTTGGAACCTTGCCTATGTGTATGGTCATGTGGTAGACTATGAGGTATGGTTTATCATAGTGACCTTTCTTTTTTGTATTAATGTACCTAAGTTATCATGATGTCCAGATCTAATCAATTTTATTAAATTAACAGTTTTTACGCAGAGCAACTGGCATCAGTCCTTCACAACCCAAATGACATCATTATACTTAAAGATACTGACGCCTTTTAACATGCCTACCTACTCTTGGATCATTTTACTTATCAGGAAATTGACTGACAGTCTAATTTTACTTCATTTTTTTGTTTAAAATAGATTTTAAAGTTTCAAAACTTGAACTGCTTATGATATTTCTCTATCCACAAATATGTTGCTCAATTAATTAGATAATTATCAAATACTTACCATCTAAGCCACCCATTTTCTTTCCAAAGTCATCATCTTCTTCATCCGAGCGGGGATCATCGAATTTCTCTATCTGCTCTAGAGTTTGACCTCTAAAAATTCAAATCGGTATTATTACAGTATTGTGAAACTATATCACATAATAAAACTTTTTAGTCAGAATTTATACAGCAAAAATTGCATACAATCGAACACCAATAAGGCTTAAAATCAATTCTTAAATAACAAAGGTAGGCAAAACTTTCTTGCTACAGGTAAAATTAATTACATTAATTTAATTGGCTTCGTTCAATTAAATAATTACTAATTTAATATACATATTTTATACGATTACAATGCTTAATTATCCAATAATGACTATTGTACTATTGATTTAAAATCGAGAATTTACCTGTGAGTTAATATCTCATCATCAGCCAAATTGTATATATTCTTCTTGCTGTGCTGCTTTGCCCTCTCTGCTGCAAATCTAGCGATCATCCTATCTTCCGCTGACAACTGAGTATTCTTCTCTCCAATTCTCCGATCGATGAATGTATTTGTCTTGTTCATGACTTTCATTTCCACACCCAAAGTGTCTTTCCTCTACAATTAATTAAGTCTTAGTGCCAATAGGTTATTGAAATAAATGTGATGTAAAAATATAGACATAATTTATGCTTACTTTTAAAAATAAATATGAGATAAGTAAGTAATATAGCCCTTTGTTAGGATAACTTTATAGTATGATTTATTTAAAATGAGATATACTACACTAAAATAATTTAAAATGCTAAATAATATAGCAATAAAACATAACATATTTATAACAATTTTTGCCAAATTTTTGCAGAACACTCAGATATACATACATACCACTATAGAGTTATATTAGCTATACAATATGTACAGTACAAGCTTAAATAGCCTATTCTGTGACAAACACGGTGTTCCTACCACCACCAACACTTACACAAATGTGGCACATGGAACATTGTACTGTGCTTAATATTTGATTTTTTTAAATTGGTGTTTCTGTCCCGGGAATAGAATCACGTGAACGTACCGCTTTTGTAAATGGATTGAACACAATCAACAAAACAAAAGTTTTGCACGTTAAAACTAACAAGAAAACTATTTAACTGAATTGTTTACCTTTTTAATAGCTTTAGCCGAGATACTCCTGGCAAACCACGGTCATGTTTCGTTTTCTTACCTAATACCTTTAATTTTTCTCTGTTAATGTGAACTTCAAATGGATTCAACTTTATTTTATTTACGTTTGATTTCTTTTTCATATGCACTTTGTCGGCCAATCCAGAGTTTTTCTTGTTTTTTACTTTTGCCATTTTGCACTATTACACGTTCAAAGTAATAACAATTTAATGTATTAATAAATATAAATTCAATGGAATTAGGTTATAACGAAGATTTGTCAAACCAATCAAAATACACATGGTTTTGACAAGTACACAATATTAATTCGTTCAAATTAATATTACAACAAATGTGCCGAATATCATAAAATATCAGTGGAAACGATTGAATCTATAGTTGAATAAATGATGATCATAAAGTAATGATTTACTAACGTTTTTTAGTAGCATATACAATTTATTTTTATATTATCTATTCTTATAAATTAATTATGAACGCGATAGTTTTGCTGTTGACAGAGTATACAGATCTGACATTTAGCATCTCGGCTCGTTTCACTGTTTTGGTGCCGAATGTTGCCGAAAGATCATTCGGCTATTTTCGGGAGGACGCCGTGTAGCATCTAGCGCGTAGGTATATTATTGTGTGGCTGACTTTCTTGTGTCGCTGGCGGAATATACTTGAAGGAAAATGGACATCAGTAAGAAAGACCTCCAAAAAGAGATCGCAAGTTAGTAAATTTTATTATTGCAACTTTTTAAAATGTTTTATGCATAAAATTATAACTATATACTCAGATTTCGCTGATATGTTCATTTCTTGTGCCGCGGCGGGATTCATGTAATGGCTTCCCTCTGATTTCTAGGCGAAACTTATTTTTGGAAGCTTGTAATTAAAATATCTCTGATAGTACGACTTTTATACGGTAATGTTTCAGATGAAAGTTATTTCATAAAATTGCCCGGAGCTAATTTAATGTTCGCTTCAGTTCTTGGGTTTTTAATTATGTCTGACCACTGATGGTTTATTTTTATGCGTCGCGTAGTGATCAAATACTTCACATACAAAGCGGCGTAATGGCTTCTTTTTCTAGAATATTAATAATGTAAAACGAAGCGCATTAGGTATAGAACATATTTTTATACGAAAGATTTTCGTGTTAAAGTATTACCGTTTGATATATTTAGGTTTATTTGTGTTAATAGTTGTATATGACTTTAAGCGGCCGCCATGTTTCGTTCGAAAACTTGGTTTATAAAACATCGCGAGTTGTAGACTTGACTTTATTTCAGCTTAGTGCCTCTCTTGTTTCGCATTCAATTATTTTTGATCATTTCGTAACATATTATCTAAACAAATATTTAGCTGTATTTCAAGTTTTTTACTGGGTTTTAGCTATAGTTATGTTGAAAGTTTTTTTTGTGAAAAATCAACTCCATGTAAAAAATATATTTCCATGCATTTTTATAAAATCAAGGGATCAATTTTGCTGGAGTATGTGTGTAAATAACTAATTATGTGATATAATAGTATGTCAAATTGGTAGTGTCCATTATGCTATTGTATTTTTTAAGGAGGCTGAATGTGGATGTTTACATTACCTATGTAAGGACTTTGTGATAAGAAATCTAATAAAGCTGGGCTGTTGTCTTACATACTAGATATCCTAATAGGGCAACCACGCGAACTATTAAAGGATCTACATTTTAGTTCTTCAAAAAAAAAATTTTTCTAGCTGTATCTCTCTAATGTTTTCATCTGTTATAAAAAAATTGTGTAATATATTAAAAGTTGCTAGTTTTAATTCCATTTTGATAATGCTGTTTTTTGTTTACATGAAAACAATTTATTTTTTTGTTGAATGCATATATCTAAGATCAGACATGCCATTATATGTAATCAAATAAACAAACAGTTCGTTTTCAATGAAATTTTTAGAAAAATTTATTGATGCATATAATATGACAGAAGTCCCTAAAAGGGATTCTTTCTTAGAGAGAAGATCTTGACCCGTTCCATATTAAAAATAAATTATAAACTTTTTAACACCTATGAAAATATGAATTAAGCAACAAACAATAAAAAAAAACGAAAATAACTGCATGTTTGTTATACCTTTACTTCTTACACGTTTGTCCAAAAATATCTAATAAAAAATACCTAAATGGCTTAAATTTTTTTGAAGCCGAAACATCTTTTTCTATAAATTATACCATACATTTCACTTAAGTAAAGTATAAAATATGAGAACATACTTGATTTTATCATTCATGCACTGTGTCTTTTTTAGTTTTGATATCTAAGCTTGCCTTATACTTAGTTCACATGTTATATCATAATTTTCAACAAAATTCTACAGTTTAATTCCCAAAAATTACATATTCATTTTTTTTTTAGAGATATTGAAAAATGCGAACCTTGCAACCACATCCACCAAGAAAGTTATTCTAAAGCTCCAAGAAAGCTTTGGGACAGATCTCTCGGATAAGAAGAAGATCATTGATCAGTTGGTGATGGATTATGTGAACAGCAAGGAGTCTGAGTCTGAGAAGGATGATGATGATGATGAAGAAGTAAGTAATTCTTCGGACTATAGTTAAGGTTCATCATCATCAGCCTGTGCTAGTCCACTGCTGACACAGGCCTCCCCTAATACATCCCTATCCATCAGGGGGTTTTGGAACATATCGCACCAGGCTGGTCCAATGCGGGTTGGTGGGGAGTTAAGGTTCAGCTAAGAATATTAAAATAATGGTCACAAATAAATATTTCTTTGATAAATATGAACAAAAATATTATTTTGTTATTAGCAGACCCGACAGACTTCATTCTGTCATAAAGATTTTGAATGCAACAATGTTTTGTTCTTACCTATTTTATAATTAGGGCAAATTTTGTGGAATTCAATATGAACTTTATTGAATAGCATAAAAGTTTAAATTAACTCTACATTTTAGTTAGAAAATGTATGTACAGGAAAGAGAAAAGAGTTCTTTTAAGGGTAATCCTGGCAGTTATCCACATTTATCTCACATTAAAACCCATCCTTGGACTTCAATAAACATTTTAAATAATAATTGGCTATATTGATGGTGGCATTGTTGAGTTATGCGCTTACCAACAAATTTTGAGATTGATATTTATATTTTATATTGGTTTTCTACTGTTAATAACTAAAATCCGATGGGAATAATAAACAATCAGTTTAGGTGAATAGTTTTTAGTACCATTAAACATTTTATTGTAATTAAAATCAATTTCATAATTTTAAAAAAATATGTTTCATAATCGAAATAAATATAAACGGATCTTGTCAGACACTAATGGCGCCAGAAGCGATCGCGTTCTTGTTGGTTGTCAGCGGCCATTTTGAATCGCTACGATGTGTAACCAATAGAGGCCGCAATTTTTCCCGCCAATCGAGTCTGACAATAGACTTTGTTTAACTTAATCCTTTCTCTAATTTCGCTAAACTATTATATTGTAGCTAGAAACCAACTGCCTCCGTAGCCTAGTTGTAAGGGCGTGTGCTTTAGAAACCGGAATTCGTGGGCTCGAATCCTGCGGGGACTCAACGAATTTTCATTGTTGTTACCTAGTTGGATAGGGCAATTTGGGCCGATCACCCAATTGTCTGAAAAGTAAGATGATCTATCCGTCGGATGGGCATGTAAAAAATCGGTCCGGCGCCTTACTCTCTCTGGTCGTGTCGGTTATCCGTCCCATCGGGCTTTCAGAGTGTAAAGGAACAGAGAGTGCGCCTGCTCGTCTAAGATAGATTGGCCGCCATAGTCGAAAGCGGTTCGCGCATTACTATTATCATTAAAATGTTACTCAATTTTTCAGGATGAAGACGAGGAGGAAAAGAAGCCGGTGAAGCGATCAGCTCCCGCCTCGAAGGCTTCCAAGAAATCCCGCAAGGAAAGCAGCGATGATGACGATGATGACAAAGCATCCGATGACGATAAAGCTTCCGATGAAAGTGAATCAGATGTGTGTATTATTTGTTGATCTTTTTACGCGAATACTACATCATCTCATCATCAGCCTGTGTCAGTCCACTGCTGGACATAGCTCTCCTAGTGCACGCCTTCTCGATTAAGACGTTTTGGACTGTATCCCACCACGCTGGTCAATTGAGGGTTGGTTGGATGGAATGCTACATATCTATACTAATAATAAATTTAGTGTCCGTTTATTTTATTATATTACGTTAACCGCGTTTTTTAATGACTATGACATATGATGGGTATATATGACTTTACAACATTTTTTTGTTTTAATTCTTGTTTATCCGTCTTTCTGTTTGTATTGGCTTTTCTTGGAAACGACGGTCCGATTTTGACGGGAATTTTCACTAAAAGATAGACGATGTAAGAAGGAGCAACTTATACTACTTTATTACGAAAAACATAGTGAGGAAACAAAGCATTTATTTGGCACATAGAAGTATAAAACTTGGTAAATAGAACAGCGACAACAACAGTGTTGACTAAAGATATTTGACATTAACCCGATATAATTGTGTAGGAGGACTCGAAGAAGAAGAGTTCCGGCAGGAAGGGGAAGAAGAGGAAGAAGAGCGCCGGCGACTCCGACAGCGACTGGGGCAAGAAGAAGGAGAAGGCACCAAAAGCCAAAAAGGTACATTTGTATACAAACTATTTTTTTTTATACAGACAGTCTATTTAAGGGACTGTGTGTGGTTATAGCAGTTGTACCTTGCGGTGCCTACTTCTGACGCAAATCAGATGTGTGTAAACACTGCTGTCTTCCGATTCGAGGGGCCACGGTATGTATCGTAATTACTGGGTAATAATATAGCATATATAATATAGCATACATATATAGCAATAACATCTTGTTTAGCAAATACATCATTCTTGTGTGCAGGGCGGCCCATAAATACGCAATTTTCACTAGTAATATAATTGACTTAAGTCAGTACCAAAGGGTTACATTCTTATTGTAAGAAATATAAAAAAGTAATTAAAAATGTTGCATTAACTATTTTCCTTTTATTTATATATTATATTTCATTTAAGTCTATACCAAGCACAAATTCATTCATCATCAGCCTGTGAGGGTACACTGCTGGACATAGACTCCCCTTATACACCTCTATCCATTAGGGGTTTTTGAACTGTATCCCACTACACTGGTCCATTACGAGTTGGTGGGTGGGCCGACTTTTCACATGTCCATCCGACGTATGGATCATCCTAGTTTACAGGCAATTGGGTCATCAACCCGCATTGTCCTAACTAACTATGAAATAACTATGACAAGTATTTGAGTCCCCGCGGGTTACGAACCCACGACCTCCGATTTCTAAGCACACGCTCCTACCACTAGGCTACGGAGGCAGGCACAAACACACACAAACAGCACAAATTAGCCGAGCAATACTTAAAACTGTACATAATTCCTGTGTTCTTTCGGGTATTTGTTTCAGAGTGGCGGTGGGGGTAAGGGCAAGGGTGGTTACACCAGAGCTTACAAGCTCTCCCCAGCTTTAGCCGAGCTGATGGGTCAGGAGGAGATGCCCCGACATGAAGTGGTCAAGCGGGTGTGGGCACTTGTCAAGGAGAGGAAGCTGTACGACCCCAACAACAAGCAGTTCGCCATCTGCGATGATGCAATGTACAAGGTGTTCGGTACGAAGCGTTTCCGCATATTCGGTATGATGAAGCATCTCAAATCGCATTTCTGTGATTAGTTTTCTTGTATTATGTATTGCGGGGGTGGACGCCGTTAGGATGAAACTGATTTTTTTCTACCAAAGGATATTGGCCTTCAAGGACAGTTATGGAATATGTATAAGAAAAAAAAATATTTAATTTTTACACACTTGTAAAATTTACCAAAAAGTCTAATCATGGGATAGCTAAAATTATAAATGAATAAAAAATACTTTATGTTGCTTCCGCGAATACTTTCCATGATAAATAGTGCCATTATTACGGATTGTATCGCGTTTAATTACTATAACATTATTTTAAATTGTACCCGATGTTTCAAACCATCCCAGGGTCCATGGTCACAGGACCGAAGGCTCCGAAATGTCAGGTATGACATTAAATAATCGTGAAATAATTAAACGCGACGAAGTCAGTAAAAATTGTATTATTTCTCAAATATTAAAGGAGTTGTCATAATTATATTTTCAACAATTCACATTAAATCTTCCATAAAAAATGTTACATTGTTAAAAAACTGCAGCTATTTTAAAATGGACAGTGGTCCATGTCCTTTGGGTAACATATAAGTATGTACAAGCAACCCATAGCAGGATGAGATGATTACAATAACATTTTTTCCAATTTTTTGTCTAATAAAAACATCTAAATATGATTGATATGTAAAAAAATTGGTTTCATCAAATTCTATGTAAGTGTAAGTACTCTTTGACATTAATCCGAAAACCTTGACTATGATATTGAATTTACAATAAATGTAAAACTAAGGTAACTCGAAGTTTTTTAAACATATATGTACTCATATAACAGACTTTAATTATCTATCAATCAGATATTGAAGAAAGTAATTAAACTTCACTCTTAATTGTATATGGAAGATAATTTTCTTGCCTTTTTTTAAGCAGAATGTGTCTTGTAAAATACCATTCTTTACTATCGGTAATATGGGATGGTCGGAAAAGGTAAATAAAAGAGAGAAAGTTCATTTACAATTGTAGTATAGTATTTTTTAATAAGCAATTGTACTTGCCGTTTCACATATCTACCGATAACCGTATTTTTGAATAGGCATAGTTTTAAATTGATGAGAATATCAATATGATTTATATTATACTTGATATTGCATTTGAAATGATGATATTTCATCTATTTAGTCAAATTTGAACTTGGAATAGATTATAATATGGTAACCCATAGCAATAAAGTTATATAGACATTATTTTGATATTAGTCAACTGTCACAAGTATATCAAATCCACTAATGTACGAATTTTTTGCGTTAGTTATTTATATTTATTCCCAATGTTTCTGACTCTTTAGAACAGCATCCATAATGACACAGACTTCTTCTGACTTCTATTGATTCTCCCAGAGATATGTCGACATAAGTACTATTTGCCAAAACTATGGTCAAAATTTATAAAATAGAAAGATATGTCACATCCACTATATAGTATAAAGCAAAGTCGCTTACTTTGTCCCTATATCCCTATGTATGCTTAAATCTTTCAAACTACGCAACGGATTTCGATGCTGTTTATTTTAATACATAGAGTGATTGAAGTAGGTGCATATGTATAACACATGCTTAAATAAAAAACTCTGACGGTTATTCCACAAACATCGAGATACAGATGTATACCAACTTAGTCTGCCCGTGATCATGGATGCTGAAAAGAATCCAAAACATCAGAAATAAATATATATAACTTACACGAAGAATCCTGTAAAATTGTACATTTGATATGTATAATAATCGCGTAAATTAAAGATATAATTAACTGTCTCCAGTGATTAATATTTCAGTGAAAATTTCTCAGTAAGAATACTAGATGTATTACACAATTTTATTGTTAAAGGTTACTTTATTTAAATCTATTCAGAGTTAAATTTGGCCTAAATAAATAGAATATTGATTTGAATTTTCATTACTAATATAGTTCCGAAATAATTTAAGGATAATTAGTCAGCGGTATAGGTTTATTGGATCTCTTATAGTCATTTTGTAAGGAACCAGCGTTTTCCTTATTCCTGTTTATTTGCTGCATTTATCTCTATTTTTCTTTTTTTGTACTACTTTATATTGCCAGTTATATAAAAGATATGTCAGAATAAGTAATTTGCATTAAGTATGGTATATTTTTCCTGAATAACGATTCATTGAAGGCACTATATATTGTTTAACGATTAAAAATCAACAACCATGTTATATATTTCTCTGAAACTTATTTGTACGTGCAATATAATAATAAATTTGTACTAATTTAAGAATAATTAAAATCTTTCTACTCTAAAGTAAGATTTCATACGAAAAGGAGGGTAGTTGAGAAATGTATCAAGGGCTCATATATAACAGTTATTAATGTCAATGTGAAACGACAATCTTCTTAACTTTGATACGTCCATATTGTCGAATTTTTGATGTGTTGTAACAACTCTTTAGATTAAATCTAAAAGTTTCATAAGTCTAGGCATTAATCTATCATATAATTGTATTGCATTATATATGAAAGCAGCTATGATTCATTGATTGTTTAGAAATGCCAAATCGTATAGTTATGCTGTATCCTACAACTTTACTTGCTTATCGGGTCTTTTTTTTAATATAAAATTAATAAATAATGTATGTATACAAAGGACAGAAAAACTTACTGATGAATGACATATATAACTCAAAATTAAGTACTAACAACTGGAGTTACGATATAAATTTTTATAAAGCAGTCATAATTATCACTTAATTACTTTAAAATCGTTCATTAATCACTATTAAGGGAATTTACTTTATTTTCAACAGTCACATGTTATAAGAAACAAGTTGTGTTCTCTTGTATGTATTAATTATATATCATATTTTATTTTAGAATATATTTCAGTTAATTATTAAATACGTAATGACTATTGTTTAACTAATTTAGAGAATTGAATTACAGTAAAAATGTAATGTCAAACTCCATTTCAGCAAAAATTCTATGCAATCTTATTAGTAAAAATTGAGGCGATTCAAAATGGCGCAGTCAGCCATTTAGCCGCCATTGTTTATATATATTCCGAGTCTTTAATTGAGCTAAACTATTTAATAAACTTGTATTATAATTATATACAAGACATTCATCGAATTAAATATTATTTGTGTTTGGGAATTGTCATACAGAATGTAAGTAATTTCCAATGAGGCTTCATATCTTCTGTTGCATTTATATCTATCAAAGTAATCTTTCTGATACATGATTGTGTCTGGATAGTTAACTATCTGCTTTTAATGCAATAACGATTCAAAATACTTTATATGTCTAGATTTAAGTGTGTATGGAATAACAATTAAGTGTATTGAACGGTCTTGCTCATCAGGCTCTGAAAGGTTGTAGCCGGATGAGCCGAATTTATAATAAGCTGATTTTGAAGTCCTTTTTATTTACTTGCTGACCTAAATCTCATCATCATCATCAGCCTGTATTAGTCCACTGCTGAAATAGGCCTCCCTATTGCACCCGTCGCTAATTCGGCTATTTCATTCAACCGACAGAGGCCACTATTGGCAATGTCGTATCCATTTTACCGTAGGGCATCACACTACGTTTGCCAGCCTCAAGTCTCCACCAGAACTTTTCGACTCAGCGGTGAGTTCTCGGCTTAATACTCGCCCATGCCCTTCAGACATTTCTAACGGTGGGCTACTGTCGGTATCTAACGGACCTAATATCATTGGTATATCCCAGTATCCAGTAAATTAATGATAAATGATATAAAAATTTCTTTTGATTTCTTGAACGACGATGAAATAATTGGAACTATTCTGTCGGTAATTTATCTTTGGATAATGTCTCATAATTTGGATTTGGAGAATTTTCAAGCACTGATTCTCATGAAGCATTGAAAAATTCAATAATAAAAGACTCCGTTGCAGAAGCTTGAAGCGTTACCATCAAGAGGCATCATTAAACTGATTTTACTATATTAGGTCCTACTTTTTGCTGATGCGGTCCCTTTGGCGCTGTGATTATGCCTGATGTTGCCAAGGTTATAGTTCATATACTCCATGTACACATGCCATTAGGTAAATAGTTTCCATGTCGAATGTTTGTATCTATAAAAGTGATTATACGAAAGGTCTGTTTTTCCTATGGTACGCACTAGCATAGTTCGTTTCATTAGGGACTGATGTGTGTATTTTCGTCCAGAAGATATTATTATAAGTACTATTTATATTTGGTCAATACCAACTCTAAATAGGTTAAAAAAGTCAATCAGTAACAACAGCAATAAATATGGGCAACACTAGTAAATTGTTTTCCACAGATGAAAAAAATGCACAGGTTACCGACAAGTCGAGAACCAAGTAAATGTCTTTATCAGTGCCATGAAACTGATTCGATGATACCAAAGGTTCTGTGAAAATGTTAACATAGTACTCGTTAACACTTATCTAAAATCAACTTTCTATTACTCGTAAACAAAAAATGGACGGTTGGGCTATTGGAAAATAGCTATTAAGTACCACGCTGTCAAAGTAAAAGACCTTTGTAGAAGAATCTAGTAATTTTTGATCAATTTTCTATCTAGTTACCTTTGTGTCATTTCAAACATCAAGATTCGATATATTAGATAAAGAGATTACCTTTTACAATTTGTAAGTAGTCATAAACTATAAAAAAGTTTTAGATATCAAAGAGGTCATAAATATGATTGCTTTATTAAAAGGCATTTCTAAAATTAACATATTAACTGAATTTTTTTAATGAAAAAATAATACAGCCGTTAAGACGTAAGTATTATTGATAGGCATTTTTTAAAATACTTGGCCACTTGGTTTCCATACTTTTTTTACATGAAACACTCTCAAACTTTGTCAAAATTATTTTGTGATCAAATTTCATACTAAAATTAAAATTGATATATTTTTGTTAAAAAAGTACAATAGATACTCATGTTATTTATTACTTTTGTAATAGTATAGTCTGTGAGGAGTAATATAACACCAAAAACGTAAGCAAATTCATTAATTTGACGTCGCTGTGCACATAAATTGACAATAACATCATAAAAATGGATTTACGTTTAAAAAATCATAACTTGAGTACCAGTTGGAATTTTTTCTTTGTGTATTTTTTTCGAGTGCCGGTAGCTGTGCTTTGCGGCGCTCAAGGATTATCCATTCTAAATGGGACACCCTGTATAACAGTTGTTAATGTCAATGTGAAACGACAATCTTCTTAACTTTGATACGTCCATATTGTCGAATTTTTGATGTGTTGTAACAACTCTTTAGATTAAATCTAAAAGTTTCATAAGTCTAGGCATTAATCTATCATATAATTGTATTGCATTACCTTTGTCATAATTTTGTTTATATAATATATGAAAGCAGCTATGATTCATTGATTGTTTAAAAATGCCAAATCGTATAGTTATGCTGTATCCTAAAACTTTACTTGCTTATCGAAGTCTTTTTTTAATATAAAATAAATAAATAATGTATGTATACAAAGGACAGAAAAACTTAGTGATGAATGACATATATAACTCAAAATTAAGTGCTACCAACTGAAGTTACGATATAAATGTTTATAAAGCAGTCATAATTCAAAGTTCATTAACCACTATTAAGGGAATTTACTTTATTTTCAACAGTCACATGTTATAAGAAACAAGTTGTGTTCCCCTTGTATGTATTAATTATATATCATATTTTATTTTAGAATATATTTCAGTTAATTATTAAATACATAATGACTATTGTTTAGCTAATTTAGAGACTTGAATTACAGTAAAAAGTGTAATGTCAAACTCCATTTCAGCAAAAATTCTATGCAATCCTATTAGTAAAAAATCGCGAGGCGATTCAAAATGGCCGCAGTCAGCCATTTAGCCGCCATTGTTTATATTTATTCCGAGTCTTTAATTGGCTAAACTATGTAATAATCTTGTAATATAATTGTATACAAGACATTCATCGAATTAAATATTATTTGTGTTTGGGGATTGTCGTACAGAATGTAAGTAATTTCCAATGAGGCTTCATATCTTCTGTTGCATTTATATCTATCAAAGTAATCTTTCTGATACTGATTGTGTCTGGGATAGTTAACTATCTGCTTTTTAATGCTATAACATTCAAATACTTTATATGTCTAGATTTAAGTGTGTATGGAATAACATTAAGTGTATTGAACGGTCTAGCTCGTTAGCCCTGAAGGTTGTATGGCCGGATGAGCCGAATTTATGAAATTAAACGATTTTGAAGTCCTTTTTTTATTTACTTGCTGACCTAAATCATCATCATCATCATGAGCTTGTGTCAGTCCACTGCTGGAAATAGGCCTCTCCTAATGGACGCCACCGCTTCCGATCTTCGGCTATTCTCATCCAGCCCACACCAGCCACTTTGCGAATGTCGTCACTCCATCTTCTCGCAGGGCGTCCTACACTACGTTTGCCGAGCCTCGGTCTCCACTCCAGAACTTTTCGACTCCAGCGGTCGTCAGTTCTGCGGCTTATGTGACCGGCCCAGTGCCACTTCAGCTTACTAATCCGGTGGGGTATGTCGGTGATTTTGGTTCTCTGACGGACCTAAATATCTATTGTATATCCTCAGAATCCGTGCATTAAAAATCTCCATCATCATCATCAGCATGTTTGTCCACTGCTGGACAAAGGTTTCCCCTCATGCACAGCTTCTCGATTAGGGGGTTATATGACCGAATCCCACCACGTTGGTCTTCCAATGCAGGTTGGTGGGTGGACCGACTTTTAACATGTCTTTTGACATGTCCGATGCATGGATTATCTTAATTATAAAATCTATGCTAATAGTAAAATTGAACTCAACCTCAATTAAGGAAATTGAAGCGAAAGAATATATAAAAATTTTATTTGATTTCTGAACGACGATGAAATAATTGGAACTCATCCGTCGGTAATTTTTAATTCGGATAATGTCTCGTAAAACCAAAAGGACTTCACTGTCAAGCTTTGTCCTTAGAGAGATTCCTCGTTTAAGGGTCCGTTCACACAGACCGGCTCGGAGAGGAGAGCAGATTTTATCACGTTGAAAACAGTGTTTTGAGTGATTGTAGTAAAGTTTATTTTGCATTTGCACCTTTTTGTCATTAAAATGCCTGAACGCGCTTCGTGTGAAGTAATAAAAGGACCGACCGGCTCCGCTTGCGTGCCAGCTGCGGCCGCGCCATTTTGATAGCAACATTTGAACGTAATAGTTGTGCGTACTTGTACGAAAAGATGAATGATGAAAAATTAATAATACTCGTGTCAAAATATGAGTGTTTATTTGACATAACCAAGCCATCATATAGCGATCGGATAATGAAAGACAATGCATGGGAGGAAATTAGCAATAGCGCTTTCAGATCTCTTCCAGCCGGTCGATGTGAAATAGTTGGCGGCTCCGCTCCGGCCAATTCCAAGCGTATACGACCCGGTCTGTGTGAAAAGAAAAAAGCAGGCCGATGCTCTCCGAGCCGGTCTGTGTGAACGGACCCTAAGGAAGTAATGGAATATATAACTTTCGTAGCTTTCTAAGTAGAGGATCGTACACCATTTATGCATGAAAATGCCTACGTAACACTCGTTTGCGTAAGGACGGGTAATGTAGGACTTGCACCGGATAATACCACCACGTTGTCCATTCTTGGCGCCTACTGGGTCACAGGAATACTTGCGTAGTCTAGCTTCCACATCATTGGCCGCCGAAGCAGGTTCGTCTTCAACAGAATGAGAGCAGTGCACCAGAAATCTTGAAGCCGCTTCTACGACCGGCCTTATTCAGTCTGGCTAGGTTCTTTCTCCGCTACTGGCCGCAAGATCTAAAACCCACTAATAGGAAAAAGTAGGAACCTAATTTGTAATCAACGCACTATACAGCAACGACATTGAAAATTCGTAATAATGGAAACTAGCCACCAAGCAGCTAATAAGTAAGCGCGTTACCATCAAAGGCGCATACCAGTAAAACTGATTTTACTATATTATAGTCACTACTATTTATTGTATGACGGTCCCTTTGGCGCTGTGATTAATGACCCTGACTGTTGCGCTAAGAGTTGTGAGTTCGATAACCACCACGGGAAAAATACTTAATTAAAATATTGTTTCCCTAGTGTATGAGTGTTTGTATCTATATAATATGTATTTATATGCAAAGGAAAGTCTATGTATTTTTCAGTTGTCTACTGTCCATAACACAAGCTATGTTGTTTCGTTAGGGACTAGATGATGTTGTGCTTTTTGTCCAGAAGATATTATTATAAAGTACGCTATTTATATTTAGGTAATTTTTATCATACCTAATAGGTTAAATCGTATCATACAACAGACTAAATATGGGCAAAACTAACTAGGTATTAGTTTGTTTCCCACAATAACTTAAAAAATAGACGTCAATTGTCATCACAACGTAGTAAACGCAATAAAGTAATTTATTATCAATCTGTTACCATGACAAATATTGATTATACTCTAACAGATTCTTCGCTGACTTACACCAATTTTTGGATTAACTGTTTATTATTATATTTATTTTAATTTTACATCAATATGGCTTGCAACGAGAACATAATTAAAAATATGGCCAATGAAGTGACCAGGAACTGTCAAAGTTCAAATGTGACCGTAGAAGAAGAATTCGTAACGTTTTTGATCGAGTTGCTTTTACTAAATCCGAAGTATGGAAAGTTATTTTCGAAAACCATCAAAAGGGACAATCTGGAGTATTTCGTGAACGAGTGCGTCACAATGTTGATAAGTAAGTCCACATAAACTAAATAAGAAAGTTTTTAGATAATCTACAAGGTAGTCATAAATATCGATTGCTTTTACTTATAAGAAAACGGCACATGTAGATTTTAAACATATTTTAAAGCATCAATTATCTGTTCTTCAAAGAATCAGAAAAAAGATATAAAATCTCTACTGTAAAGCACGTGTTTGAGATTTACGTTGCCCGTTGATAGGGAGTCATCGATATGACCTGTTCTTATGCCATTGCGGAGTTTGTTTCTACAAAGTCTGTATTCTTTTGTGACTGTGTGTCTAGCATCCACATGCATCATTCTTCACTCCACCCACAGAGTCCAAGAGGCCACCTGAATCTACTAACTACCTTTACAAATCCATCGATTATCTCTACATTTGTACGTAAGTAGGTCCTGACTTTAAGTCGATGCAGAAAGATTTTTATTCATATTTAATTTCAACTGAATTATTAAAAAAATATTATTGTACATTTCTCAAATTTTCCTTGTGATACACATCATCAACCTGTGTAAGTCCACAGCTGGACATAGGCCTCGCGTTATGCACGCCTCCTCTATTAGGGGGTTTCTAGACCGTATCCCACCATGCTGGTCCTATAAAAATTTGTGATATAAAATCGTGAAATAATAATTTTCAAAATATGGATAAATAGCACAGATACATTATTAAATAGGTACTTTCTATTAAACAATTATACTTTACCTACTAATTTTATAACTTACTATATGAATATAACGACAATCGTCATAATTTTAGAGGGCGAGACACCAATTCTGATTTTAAGGATGCAATACGTAATGAGGAATAACTACGGAAAATTGGAGAAGTTGGTTGACCAGCATTTGGAATCGATTGAGAGTTGCCTTCGACCATTAGTTGACGAAATAGTTGAGGAAGAGCCCGCGCTAGAAGAAGAGGCTGCGTATAAGAAGTTATTTAGGAAAATTTCTATATACTTGATACTGGCAAGCGGGTTGGGGAATCCGGGACAAATAATGGTAAGTTTTTTTAACTGTAAAGGCTAGACAAACTGCACTTTTTGGTAGGCAAATCATTTTGACCGTAACAATGTAGCGTAATTAGCATTTTCTTCTGATTATGCTAATTACGATAGCCCGAAATGTAAGTATTTTGTCTAATTTATTAGTAATTAAACTTGTGGCGTCGCTCTTCAAACCGGAACATTTTAGTTTTGCTAATAATATGTAAATTTACATTTTAGTTATGCGGTAATATTTATATAGTCAATGAAGTTATTTATTCTATAGACATCACTTTTTAAAGCCAATTTCACAAAATAAAATTTGCTGGACACTCAATTTAAGAATTCCTGTTCAAAACTCTCTATAAAGAAATATGCGAAATGAACGACGTCAAAGTTAACCCAAGGAGTACTATGGCTTATTTGTAATCAGAATAAGTGACTCGGTATAAAGGTTATAGTTATAAACTTAATGCATATAAAATAAGCTTAAGTAAAATTGTACCTTTAAATGTATATAAAACGCAATCTTTCTTAAATAATTCCGCTCCAATTTCCTGAATTTTAAAAATAACCTTTATTGCAATCCATAGACACTGAAGGAAGGTGTGGCCGCATTGGAAAGCGTGTTCACGATGGACGACTTGCGCTCCTTTATAACCTACCCCAAAACGATAAATGGAAACGACTCACGAGCTTATAGAAATTGTCTCTGGTGTAAGGCTATTTAACAGGGACTGTAAAAAGGGAGGGAGGGTATAACTGACTGTGAGTTCATCGTTTACGATCAATATGTTTAGATTGACATTCATAGAATTTACTTTTATATTCTACATATGCCTGCACTTACGTCCTATTAAGTAATAAATTTGTGTGTTTACCATAAGCGCTTTATTTATAGATAAATTTTCATTTGTTATCGTTGTTTTTGAAGTGAAACTTCTTTATCGGGGTTGGAAAAAAATTTAGTGTAGCATTTTTTCGTTACGCGCCACCTTTTTTCTCGTAACGCGCCATCTTTTTTGTATTAAATTAAGATTTAACGCCATCTATCTAAATTTTGTTGTAACTGTTTTAAATACTTAAGTGTATGGTTCATATTGTTGTTACATTTTGTAACTAGATAACAGTCTTTTTAAAATTAGAAATACGGAAATTATAATTAATAATTAATGCATTAACTTTACGCGTTATCAAATTACAGTAAACTTAAAAATGATTTTTACGAAATGTTAGCATTGTTAAAAAATACGAATAATTGAAGTGAAACTTCTTTATCGAGATTTGAAAAAACTTAAGTGTAACATTTTTTCGTTACGCGTCATATTTTTCCGTTACGCGCCATCTTTTTCTTATCCCTACCACGCATGATTCGAAGTATACTTTCTACATCGGAGTAGGAATAGGTAAATGTCTCCAATGTATTTTGCGGCCCGTTTTGAGTAGTTACACTTTTGAAATCCAGGTGGCGATTGCATCGACTTCCATAAGAGCCCATGACCCGCATTGAGTAGTGATGACTTTGACCACTAGGTGGTGTCGTGCAATTGCCAGTTGCCAATAGCATATCGTTTTAACGGACTTACTCCTGCCACTATACTTGACCGTTTTTCTATTGCACGCTTATTTATTCCCAACGCTCTTTAGTGACGTGATAAATATATATATATATATATGTTATGTTGGAGTGATCAGCAAAATCGAAGGGTTTATTTTAATTCTAATTCCAGTGAATTTCTAAAAAAAGTAAGTAATTAAAATAATTAAGTAAGTTTTCCACGTTATTTAAAAAAAAAATTTCCACGTTATTTAAAATTAACCTCAGTTTTTTATTGTATATTTTCAATACACTAACACGTGGGTGTAATTATAATATTTTCTAATACTTGAATGTTGATTGTGGTATTTATTTTCCTAAAATATTCAAAGTCAACCTCAGTTTTTGATTGCATTTTTCAAAACACCAACACGTGGGCGTGATCATGTTATTTATTGAAGAAACTTCTTTATCGGGGTTGGAAAAAAAATAGTATAACATTTTATAATTACGCGTTACATTTTACCGTTACGCGCCATCTTATATTTATCACGTCACTACAGAGCGTTGTCGATATTGTTATTAATAAGCTATAAATAACACAAATATATAATAACCACATCTATGATAGTAATAATTCTATAACAATTAATGAAATTCAATAATAATCTTTGTAGTTATAAGCTAAAATGAAATAATTTTAGAATTTGTATTTATGTCTATGAAAATAAAAGCCTTTTATTACACTTTATCTAATTTAACTTTATTTGATCAATTTCTGTAAAGTTGCAAATAATAAATTATTTTTTAAAAAATAGCGTCATAAAGAAGTTTCACTACGCTCTGAGTACACGCACACATTTTTTGTTACTTTTAATGTTTAAGACATTGTATAAAATGTTAAAGCTGTCTTTTAGTGCCTTTCAACTTGGTCGACGCCGCCAAGGCTTGCATGTTGACTCTATCAAATACACTCATAGCCATCATGCAGAAAGTAAATACACTGACTACAGCGATCGAGGGCTGCGTTGCCATAGAAGATGAAACTGGCAACGTGTATATTAAAATGGAACCGGAATTCGTGCAGTAAGTATATATGTGAAAGAAGATTTTGTAGCATAAAGTATAACGAATTGAGGTGGAAGGAAATTGTGTGTCATCAATTCTGTCTTATTCGACCGGGGCATATCCATACTAATATTACTATTATAATATAAGAGATTTCCATCTATATATTGAATCATCACAATATCTCTGGAACCATAGGGCGTAGTGTCTTAAAATTTGGTAGGAATGTTTCTTTCGCCGAGTAGAGGTCAGCTAAGAACGGATTTTTACAAAATTCCACCCACAGGGGTTGCTGCTAATAGATCTGTTGGTTATTTAGGGAGTAAAGTAAAAGTCGTAGTTGTAACCGAATCGTACAGTTTATAATTTTTGCCGATTTATATACTATTTATAAGTTATGCGAATACAGATAGGTTTACTCCTTAAATAAGTATCGGTACGCGCCACGCGGTGCGATGGCAGAACTGTCGTACAGTATATAATCGGAGCGTCATGGGCGATCTGCCTTTTGCGCCACGCACTCCACGGGCCTGCGGTCATATTGCTCTGTGATGCTCGCTCTTAGATGAAGACCGCTTTTTGATGATGTAAGAGGATGACCCCGATGACTAATATTATGACGACTACTATAATTCGCGTGAACATGAGACACGTAAAATGCAAACGCCCTTTTCGGGGCGAACATAAATCTTTATTGTTTCTTGTTATCTAGTTTCACTGATTGCGTCATGCATCGCATATACATATACATGTTTCCTCTGTTTATAAGAACGTATTTGTATTTTTGCTATACTTTGTTTGTTTCGAATTGGCTCCGTAAATACTGAACCGATTATAAATATTCTTTCACCGCTAGAGAGCTATATTACACTCGAATAAAATGCTTTTACTCCAGGACTGCCTCCGTAGCCTAGTGGTAAGGGCGTGTGCTTTAGAAACCGGAGGTCGTGGATTCGAAACCTGCGGAGACTCAACAAATTTCAAAGCAACAATCCTAGTTGGTTAGGGCAATTTGGGCCGATCACCCAATTGTCTGATAAGTAAGATGATCCATGCGTCGGATTGGCATGTAAAGTCAGTCCACCCACCAACCCGCATTGGACTAGCGTGGTGGGATACGTTCCAAAATCCCTTAATGGATAGAGGTGTATTAGGGGAGGCCAATGTCCAGCAGTGGACTACTACAGGCTGATGATGATGATGATGATGACTCCAGGAAAGTCCATTCCAAAGATCTAAAAATAACAAGGGATGACAGTTTTGCACGAACTGCAATTATTAAATGAAGATATTCCATAATCTATACAGAGATTATTTTTGTGCGGCACTAGGTTTTTCGACATTTATTTATATCGTAAAAAGCCGTATATTATTAAGTAGTCGTAATTAAACACTTCTAGCAAAGAAATTTTCTCGCGTACTAACTAAATGTTCCGCTCAAAATTGACGGTATAGCAATCAAAGTTATTCTTTGATATAGTATCAACCTTCGAAACGTTATTCATGTTGGTTCATTTCTCAGGCCCTTTTCATCCATAGGTTTGAAGTCTAATAGTTAATATAAAATTAAAATTTCAGTGACGACTATGAATACGTATTCGATGTGTTGGCATTCTTTCGTCAATACGAGATTTACACAAGGAAACTTTTGGGCGATGTTGAGTTGTTAGTACACAGCGCAACGCAGTGTGTCGAGAGGTTTCGAGAGGTTCTGATAGAGTTGCATAACTCTGTCAAGTACAAAGCTGCTGTGCCGGTGCTAACTGTGTTTGTGAGTTTTAATGTTATGTTACATCGATTCATTAAAATATTTCATGTTAATAGCCTGTTAGTAACGAACTGCCGTCATAGCCTAGTGGTATGAGCTTGCGCATTAGAAACCGGAGGTCGTGGGTCGTTGGAGTCCTGCGGCGACTCTACAACTTTTCATTGGTTTTCTAGTTGGTTAGGCCAATGAAGGCTGATTATCCTATTTCCCGTTAAGTAAGAAGGGCATATTAAAGACGGTTCGGCACCTGATCGCTCTCCGATTGCATCGATTATCCGACCCATTGGATTATGAGAGTGAAAGACACAACTGCACTCCCTCTGGTGCAGTTGTGTTTGCGCGTACATGCATTCTAATATCTCCTGTGTAGTTGGCTGATCTCAAATATAGATCGGCCGCCTTAGGAGAAATAGGCTAGGAGAATTAGAAGTTACAACTGGATCAGACATAGACAAGGGTAATCCGTGGCCACGATTTGGCTTCTAGCGTACTTGTTGGTGAGGTGTCACCGAGATCAATCAATGAATAACATTTGACTAACAATTCTTACGTACGACGTCGCTTCGTTGCCATAGGTTACTTTGTTTACATCTATATCGATACTAAATTGGCTAAACCGTAGTTAGGGCTTCATAATTTCCAAAAATCATTAAATAATTTAGGTATGAACGCAGCCATAACATAAAAACCATGTTTTTTTAAGGAATTTAATTTACTGCCCATAAATTATTCCGGTATAATTGTTACAATATAATTTCAGCCCCTATTCACAAAGCTATGGCGAGTATGGCGTGACATGCAGAACATGACGTTTCTGGTCTCAACCGTCAGTCGATTGGCCCAAAATCTTGTGTCTGTTCAGGATTTAGTTCTGATACCAACAGAAACCATAGACGCCATGTTGGCAGACAGACGGGTCCTGACAGATCAGGACAGGCTGAGGAGTGCCAGGATCGAGGAGAAACTCTCCCTTGGTTCGTTGCGGAATTACACCTGTAGTAATTTTAAAGTTACCAAAGAGAGGAGTGCGCAGGTAATGTGATGTTCACTTTTATAGTATTTATTTTCGCTGCAGCTGATTTACTTGTTATTAACAAAGCACTCCAAGTGGGCCAAGTTTGATCCACGATAGATTTGCGGTAGAACCACGGTGGGTCTACCATGGATTTTCAGCCATTTTGCCACCGTGGTTCCATTGCGGTTTCTTCTGTGATTTAACAATAGTTCCACTGTTATTTAACACTTAAAATTAATATGACACATGTAACGGCTGCACAACTTGATTTTCAATCATAATATACTAGTTCGGACTGTTCCGGAAATGGATGGATCCATTGTAGAGCAGCAATAAAAGCACGCCAAATCCACAATAAAATCCGCAATGTATCCATGATTAAGCCACAGTCGAGCCATGATGGCAAAATGGCTTGAAAACCGCATTGGATCCACTGTGGTTCCAATTTGGATTCACGGTATATCCACTACCCCGTGGTTCCACTATGGATCCAACCTAAATTGCGAGGGAGGGTATGGGTTACTTGAGACACCAATATAAGGTTTAATAAATCTATTTCAAAAATTAAAATGAATGTAACGTACGCATAGTGACAATCAAACTTATTTATTAACATTTTATATTTACCTGTTGAGTTAAATTATGAGCACTTTCATTTGGATGGATCAGTTCATTTCATAGAGAGGGTGACTTTCTCTAATTTTTTTTTTCTATTTTAGTTTTTAGGTTTTTGCGTGGTCTGCTTAAGTGTGGGCGCGTTGGTACCTGGCAACTCTAAACTTGGCTACATCAAGAATCAAGGTCGAAGATACGGCTTCTGCGACGCCGAAATGGCGAGACGTTTTAGCAAGAACCCCCAAAGGTGTAAATAACAATACAAATTACTCTAAGCTTATGGCAGTTTTTCAAGCTTGTTCTTATTAAACAAGCTTTAATAACTATTACTCATTATGCATCAGTCAAAAGCCTTAATATGTATTACTTTGTTTACTATTATTTTCGCATGTTATAGTGGGGAAAAGTATGATAATATTAAACAATTAATAAAATTATGACGATATTGATGAATGCCATTAGACTTTGACGGTGTAAGTCACATCTTATATTCGACTATGCTATACGGGCATTAAGAATTTATTGTTAACGTTCATGACTCATAATCATCATCAGCCTGTGTTTGTCCACTGCTGGACATAGGCCTCAAGACATGCCTCGTTATATAATGTCGTTTTCTTGTAACTTCTTTTAATAATTAGTTTCAACATCTGAACTTTATCTGTATATAACAAACTAAACATTTTTTAATTCTGATTAGATACATAAACGAGGTGTTGGAGTTCGCAAGAAATAATCCACAGTTGATCCACCTTCTCAGTATAAGCGAGGAAGTGGAAAAAGTAAAGGAAGTACATCAGCTCGTCACTAAGCATGTACCGAAAAGTAAGTGAAGAAGTATTCTGTATCATATACTTGACTATGTTATAGATACGTAAATGCAGTTATAATGTAAAAAAATGAAGTATTTTTTATTTAAATTAGGCCGTGATAATATAAAAACGGTATTGCTAGATTTTGTCGAATATTTAATTCGCCTTTCAAAAAGATTTATCCAGTTGCGATGAAAAGTAAGTAAAAATAAATGAATAAATGGTTTTTAAAAGATTAAAGAGCACGCAAGCACACTTTGGTTTAAATCTGGCGATTTCTCCACCCTTATTTTGTGTTTGGCATAGTTTCATTAGAACTTGTGAGCTATTTCAACTTTGCAAAAGTACCTATATATAATGTCCTTCTGATACCATCTGAACCTGAAACTCATTCAATGAAACAAAACTGATGCTTTGTGGCAGATATGTATCTGATTTTGATTGAATAAGTAGTCCCGAAGCACAGTGTGATGTTTAATAAATATATATCGATTCAGCAAAGGTATGCGACATGGACATACAGACTGAAACTCATCCTGTGGAAAGTTATCTCGAAAAGAACTACAGTTCGGACCTTTGGGAGTGGAAGAGGCGGGCTTGTCAATGGGTAAGTTTGTTTGAACGATGGGAAAACAAGATATTTTATTGTAATGTTCCTACAGTAGAAACGTTTACATTGTATAATGCACTTCTCGAAGTGGTATCTTTTAAATTTTAATAACGTGCTTGTTTGTCTGTATTATGAGTGCCTAAGCACTTTAACTATAAAGTTAAATATATCTCTATTTAATGTTACATGACGTTTTAATTCATAGTGCGTTAACTGAGTGGAGTAAATACTTTAGTATTTGACTAGAATAATATCTAGAAAAAGTTTCCATGCATCTGTGTGAAGTATTCAGGATCCTTATGTACAATAGATCCACAAAGATCTTTGAATTGTTACGCCTTACGTGGGTAGTCATGTGTTTTGCAATGTAACCCGAAGCAACGAAGTCGTTGGCAAATTATACATACTGTCACATCAATTCTTTCGGATATATTGTTAGCATCAATTTCATCTTTTATTTGGGTCATGTATTGTTACTTGTGGCAGCCTTTTCGTAGATGGTTTTGTATGGAATTTACTTGGACTTTTTCTTCGCAGGCCAGCATTGTAAACTGTCGCACACACTCCACTCAAACAGACCACAGTCATATGCGCTCCGAGATTCAATGCCAAACCATCCACCTCAAGGATAAAGTTTTGCAAACTAGAAAAGATTGCGGTGTGAACACCGCCTCAAGAAACACGTATATATGGGGACTGAGGGGTCAGTCGGGGGATGGGCAACACGTCGTTAGACTTGAAGGGGCAGAATTCTCTCAGAGGAAAGAAGGTATGTGTCGATCGCGTAATTGCATTTAAATTATAGACAGTATTGATATTTTGTACTTTCCAACGATTGTAAAAGTCGTTCATCTGTAAATGGTGGTTCCAATGTCCCTGTCGAATTCATCTTTGAAGATTTACAGATATTTCTATTTTTAATCCACCAGTACTCGTTTTGTGCAAGTGACAGCTTTTTTATTAGAATGTTTTGAAGTATAAGTAAGTATATACCGCGTAATGTATAATTTAACGTGAAAAAAGACGTAGGCGAAAGTAACATTAAAATAACCGTTATTAAATGAACAGGTGTATTATGATATATCATCGGTAGATATAACAAAACGTTTCTTTTCATTTTTGTCTGTCTGATCTGTCTTTTTGTTCTCCTTCCTCGATTTTCACTAAAAGATTAACTTAATGGAGTAACTCAATGGCAAAATTATTTTCATATATTTCCACGCAGACGAAGTCGGGATTTTTCCGTTCACTCATGATATAAATCACGATCTGTTCGCGAAATATTTCTATGGATTATGAATTGAATGCAATTATTTTTTTATTAATCTGTGATGGCCAATATTGGTTTTTGATTTTTTTTAATTTCAGTCCCTCCCATGACCGCATGTACCAGACTTTGTTGTGAAGATAAAATAGAATCGATCGCTGGCAAAATCGAAGAGCTCAAAGATGGAGTGTTTGAAGATGATTGAAATCGTCATACACTCCTGCTGAAAATATATTCAGATGCTCTTAAAATGTGTTTTTAAATAATAATCGGACACTTTTTATGAATTATTTTTATTCATTACATTGGGGCTGTATCACATGTTTACTCAATAAAGACATTAAAAAAAAACAGACCTTTTGTTTTGTGTACATGTTTATGAACTTAAATGTGATTTTTATCATATCATTCTTTACAAGAAAAGGTATATAATGCTAAATAAAAAAAGGCGTAAACGAATTATTATTTAGGTATATCGAAGAGTAAGTGCAACAATTATGGACTAGTTTCGTAATATGGACTGCCTACTTTTCTCAAAAACTATCGGTCGTATTCAGCTATCCGTTTCCGCTAGTGTTACCAACCCTACTGCTTTAACAAAAGATTTGCTGTTTTCACATTGATTTCCATTTCATTCCTATTTTCCACTGTTTTTTAACTAGTGTTCAGCGCCACCTATTATAATACTATGCAAACATTTTTTGATAACCAATAAGTAATAAAACACAATGACACTAGATGGCAGTATCTTTTTGAAGTAGGGATTCGAGGGAATTCCCGACCACTGTGTTTACCAATTGTGTTCTGATGCACTGGGAAATCCTAATTTATAAATAACAGCTACACGCCTATTGTATTGCATATTGTTTTACAGACAACACCATAAACAGTTTCTTTGCATTGCAGCGTCTATTTAAACAAAAACGATATGATACATTCAAAGGATGGTTAAAGAAAATCACCAAAGGTAAGACTTATTTCTTTTGTTCCTGTAATTGCGACAGAAAATGTGGTATAAACGAACAGTAACGACACAAAAATTCAACTGTTTTGTTACCTTTGGTGATTTTCTTTAACCATCCTTTGAATCTATCATATTATTTTTGTTTAAATAGACGCCACAATGACGCGAAGAATAGTTTGAAATTACAAAAAAACAGCTGACATCAATGTTTTCCTCAGCTTTAAACTCACATGATACAAAAATTATAGGTAAAGCGGGTGAAGTAAAAACGGCATGTTTTATTGCTATGAATAATCTGTCTTTTAACATAGTGTCTCACTTCAATAAATTGATTTGAGCTGTATGTCCAGATTTAAAATTTTGCGGAACAATTATCAATGAGCCGCACAAATGTAGAGATTTTAGATAGCATAAGAAAATATAATAGAGAAGTTACAGAACAATTACTTTGCCGTAAGAATATTAAGAACAGATAGATTTCTGACTTTAATGCCTATTGTAGATAGTGCATCAACAGCGTTGTATGGTTGTATTTTTCGCGTTAGCTATATAAATTTATTTTCAACGTTTCGGACTCGTTCCAGCAATTATGATCACAGGCAGACCAAGTTAGTATACGTTCGTATTTCGTAACGTCGTTCGTATTTTCTTTTGAATTTACCCTGTTTGCGGACGTTATGCTAGGCCTCCCCATTAACCGGTGTGGAGTTGTCAGATCTCCCATCCGGCGCGTCCCCAGGTGCGGATAGGATAACGCCCCCCAGATATGGGGGGTACCGGCTTCGGCCGGCGCGGACAGAAACTGACAGGGGTGCTGCGTCTCTGCTCCGTTAAAGGGTGGAGGTGTGGCGAGGAGCAGTTGCTCCCAGAGGTGAGCCTGTTGTGGCGGGCCTCAGACCCTCGCTCCCGGTACCCCTCTTTGTTAAGAGGGAACACGGGATGCGAGCTGGTCTACCCCCTGCGAGTGCGTCAGAGCCTCGCCGAGCGGGATGTATAAAAGAGCAAAGGTATGAATGTGTGTGGGGGATTGGGGCAAAGGGCAAAGAGCTAGATGTATGAATGGAAGTCCCCGAGAGGGGACGGTGTGATTCGTTCGGTGTATTGCACTCGGCTTTGCCGAACACCGGGCGATCTCGGCCTGTCCTGGGTGTCGTGGATCACGTCTCGCGGCCTGCGGCAGTGCTGCGGCAGTCCTGCCTTCATTGGCCGGACCGCGAGGAGACAACCTCTCTCTACCCTCTCTAAAAAACCGTTGATCTCGGCGTTGTGGTACGTGGCGTCGGGTGCTCGCAAGAGCGAACGATACACCAGCCATTAACGGCCTACCCTTGGAACTTCCCGCCCCCCGTATTAAGGGTTACCGGTGCTACATGGTCTCTGGCCCGGTGGACATGTTTTACCTACTACACGTGGGATTTTTAATGGAAAATTTAAAATCAAACAAACATGGAGAAAAGGAACAAAAAAACGAACATGGCGAGAATTTGGATTCCGATTCAAGTGTAGGGAGAGGCGCGGACCAGGTGAGGGCCGGCTCTCTGATGGTGAAGGCGCGGGGTTTTCCCCTAAAATTAATTTATAGGAAGCGCACTAGAGAGGATACGGCTGGCACTCAAAGTGAGTCTTCCAGTGAGGAGGATCAGCCGGCGCAAAAGGTGGTGGCGGCGGAAAAAGAGAGGCGACCTGCGTCTCCTCTGATGCGAGATGAACGTGGCCATTTTGTAAAACGCCCAACCGCGACAGCTGCGAGATCGCGGTCGAATAGCGGCAGCCATCAGGACCCTACCACCGATCTGTGGATGCAAAGGAGATGGCGCTCAAAAATCTGAGCATTATCTCCCAGGTTGCCACAAGATCAAGCAACCTGAAGGGCACTTACGTACGTGCCCTTAAAGAGTGCTCCTCCGCCGTAAAACAGTTGGTGGACGTGATTAGCCGCTCCAACCAGTCGGCCGAGATCCGCAAATACTCGGCTGACAAAAGGGCTCTAGTAGCTCGGGTGGAGGCCCTCGAAGAGGAAGTGCGACGCCTCAGTCCGCTTGAAAAGGAGAACCGGCAGTTGAAGGCCGCCGCTAAGGATGATGTCCACGTTGAGGGACTGCCTACGGACCTAGATAAAATCCTGAGGCGCCTCATCGTGGATATGGTGGGCCCTATGCTCCAGGCTCACCTCGACCACATTGCGGACCGCCTACTGCCGGAGAAGCGGCTCCGTCCTCCACTGGCCGCCGATAAACGGGCGGCCCCCACGTTTGCGGCAGTGGTGAGGCCTGCTGCTGCCCCTGCTACCCCTGCTGCCCCACTGCGTGCAGCAACAGAGAAGGGAGTGCGTGAAGGCGCTCCTAAGTCGAAGGTTGATGCCCCTTCTAACCTTCCCCTTAAAGAGAAGGGCAAAAAGGGGAAGAAGAAGGGCCCCCGGACCAACCCAGGCCAGGGTGCGACCGGCGCAGCGCAAGCGGTAGCAAAGTCGGCGGCACTCTGGTGTGGAATGCTCTGGCATTCCACGTTACCGTGGAATGCCAGAGCATTCAACACCTGCCAAGCCTGGCGCTGGTCCTAAAGCGACGAAGGAAAAGAAGAGGATGCCAAAACTAAAGGCCCCTACCTCGTCGGCTGTAGTGATAAGGCTGCAGCCGGGCGCAGCGGAAAAAGGGGTCATATTCTGACATCCTCCAAGATGCTAACAAGAAATATAAGCTGGGGGATATACCGATATCCTCCAGCTTATATTTCTTCTTATATTTCTTTAATGGACTCCGGTTCCGCCTTGAGGCAACGGGGGCCCGCATCCTCCAAGTTCCGGGGGCCGCCAGCGGCGAAAAGGCCAACCAATTGGCAGAAAAGCTTCGCCAATATTTGGTCCAGAGGTGGCAATAATATCCAGTCCCGAAAAGTGCGCGGATCTTCGCATCTCGAGCCTGGATGATTCGGTAGATAAGACGGAGGTGGCTGAGGCGGTAGCGCAAAAAGGCAGCTGACCGGTCACCTCCGTTAAAGTCGGAGAAATCCGCCAAGACCGCACGGGTCTTGGTGGACTGCTTGCGGCGCGTCCGATGCGCTGCTTCCACTGCCTTGAAATCGGGCACGTAGCAGAGCAGTGCCATACGGGCGTCGACCGCAACAGTGCCTGCTACCGCTGTGGCCAGCTGGGCCACCAAAGCAGAGGTTGCAAGGCCGCGCCACACTGTATCGTATGCGCGGCGGCAAATAAACCAGCTGGCCATAAGTTGGGGAGTGCGGCCTGCACGGCCTGGGCTTGGAAGCCAGTTGCCCAAGCCCAACGCTGCGGCTGATGGGACTCAAATGGCCGTCGAATAAAGATGGCCACGCTGAGCATCCTGCAGACAAATCTGAACCACTGCGCCAGAGCTCAGGATCTGTTGTTTCAGAGCATGGCGCAGTGGTCGATTCAGGTGGCCGTAGTGTCGGAACCATATTACGTTTCCTCCGAAGATAACTGGGCCGGGGACCTGTCCGACACTGCGGCAGTGGTCTGCGGGACTGCTGCGGTTTCCCCTCATCCGAGGGAAAAGAAGAAGAAAAGTCCAGGCTTCGTCGGCGCTCTGTTGGGAGATATTGTGGTTGTTTCAGCTTACTTTTCTCCCAACAGATCTCTCGCCGACTTCGAGGGCTACCTAGACCGACTGGGGTCACTGATCCGTTCTTACGGACCCTTCCCTGTGCTGGTCGCGGGGATCTCAAGCCAAATCACCGGCTGAGGTTCACCTGCGGCAGACGCGCGGGAAGGACACTGGAGAGTGGCTCCTGGAGGTCAGGCTGTCGGTCTTAAACAGGGGTTCAGTAAACACGTGTGTTCGAGCCCAGGGCGGGTCGATCGTTGATGTAGCGTTCGCTAGCCCCGCCCTGGCTCGCCGAATACAGGGCTGGAAGGTGTTGACGGGGGTCGAGACCCTGTCGGATCATCGTTACGGTCAGGGTCTCCGCCCTCCTAGACACCTATACCGGCCCTGGCCGGACCCCGAGAGACGACGGCCCCAGGTGGCACCTCGGAAGCCTGGACCGAGAGCTGCTGAAGGAGGCGGCAATAGTGCAGTCGTGGGTTTCTGCGCCCGACATTGTCGATGTGGAGGGGGAGGCACAATGGCTCCGGGACGCAATGTCACATGTGTGTGACGCGTCGATGTCCCGGGCCAAACGTCTCCCTCCTGAACGCCGGGTGTACTGGTGGAATCCATAAATCGCCGCGATGCGCAGAGAGTGCATCGTGGCACGGCGCAAGCACACCCGTTGTCGGGGACGACGGCGCAGAGACCCCGGCCCTGGAGGCCGGAATTGCTCGCCTCTTTCAGCAGCAAAAGATTGGCTCTCAAAGTGGGAATAGCCGAGGCGATCGCCGCGGCTAGAGAGGAGTTGTTGGCGACGCTAGACAGTGATCCGTGGGGGCGGCCCTACAAAATGGTGATGAACAGGCTTCGTCCTTGGGCCCCCCCACTCACCGAGAGTCTGGCGCCGCAGTTGGTTGCGGGCGCTCGCCGACGCTTTATTCCCACAGAGAGAGGAGCACACAGCACCTTCGATGGTCCCAAATGGCACGGATGAGGTCGACCCAGCTCCGGAAGCACCAGAAGTCAGCCCGGGAGAGTTTGGTGAAGCCCTTCTCAAAATGAGGGGCAAACGCACCGCCCCGGGTCCCGATGGCATTCCGGGACGCGCGACGCGAGGCCCTCGAGGCCCTAGTGGACGCCTTGGAGCCCAGAGTGAGGACGATGTTTTCTGCCTGTCTGGCTCAAGCCTTATTACCACAGAGGTGGAAGACAGGCAGACTTGTCCTCATCCAAAAGGAGGGGCGTCCTGCGGACTCGCCCTCCGCCTATAGGCCGATCGTGTTGTTGGACGATGTGGGAAAACTCTTTGGAAGAATCGTGGCAGCCCGCATCGTCCAGCACCTGGAGAACGTTGGTCCAAATCTGGCGGAGTGGCAGTATGGCTTCCGCAAGGGCCGGTCGACCGTCCACGCGGTGCTGCGGGTTAGGTCCCTGATGCAGGATGCGGTGTCACGGGGTGAGGGTGTTCTGGCGGTGTCACTCGACATCGCTAACGCTTTAAACAGTCTGCCCTAGGCCTGCATAAAGGAGACGCTCCGATACCACGGGTTGCCTCCGTACTTGCAAAGGCTGATCGGGGCCTACCTGTCGCATTGACGTGTCGAGTTCCCGTGCCGAGATGGGCTCCGGACCATCGAGGTGTCGTGTGGAGTTCCACAGGGGTCGGTGTTGGGACCGCTTCTGTGGAACGTTGGCTTTGATTGGGTGCTACGTGGCGGCAATATCGAGGGTGTCGACGTCACTTGTTACGCGGACGACATCCTCGTCACCGCCCGTGGCACCAATTTTCGCAGGGCTGCGATTCTCGCCACTGCCGGGGTCGCTCAAGTTATCTGGCGCATCCGGCGGCTAGGACTAGAGGTGGCGCTCGAAAAATCCGAGGCCCTTCACTTTTACGGGCCTCGGAACGCTCCACCTGCGGACGCCCACATCATCGTTTGCGGCGTCCGCGTAGACGTCAAGCCGACGATGAAATATCTCGGCCTAGTCCTAGACCGCCGATGGAGGTTTTGCGCCCATTTTGAGCGCCTCGCGCCTCGAGTGGCGAGAGCAGCGGCAGCTCTCGGCAGACTGCTCCCGAACACCGGAGGACCCAGCAGCTCCTGTCGCCGCCTGTACACCGGAGTTGTCAGGTCCATGGTCTTGTACGGGGCACCCGTGTGGACCGACACCCTCCGAAAGGAGAGTACGGCAGTACAGAGGAGAACCCAGAGTGTTGGCGATCCGGGCCGTACGGGGCTACCGAACCATCTCCGGCGAGGCGGCGTGCCTGTTGGCTGGCTCCTCGCCCTGGGACCTAGATGCAGAAATCCTCGCGTCACTCATTTTCTGGCGCGAGGAGGCAAGGTCTCGGGGCTGCAAGCCAGCCCCAGAAGAGATAAGGGGGCGCAGAGACGAATTGCGCTCCCTTGCAATCCAGGACTGGGAGCTGCGGCTGGAGCACCCCAGCGCCGGCCGTCAAACAATAGAAGCCATACGCCCCGTTCTTAAGTGGTGGCTAGAAAGAGGACATGGATCCCTAACATTCCGCGCGACGCAGGTTATCTCGAGACACGGCTGTTTCGAGAGGTACCTGTGCCGCGTGGCCGGTAGGGAGCCTACAGAGGAGTGCCACCACTGTGGAGTATGTGCCGAAGAGACGGCCCAACACGCGCTGAAAGAGTGCCCAGCCTGGGTCAAGCAACGCCGAGAGTTGCGTAGTGTCGTGGGGCATGACCTTTCGCTTCCTGCCGCAGTGCGCAGGATGCTAGAGAGCGAAAGGTCGTTGGGCGCCGTTCTTGCTTTTTGCGCCCTGGCTATTCGCAAAAGAAGGCCAGGGCTCCGAAGAGTGGCGTACGCGCGCAACCCCCCTGACACTGAGCCCCTGGGCGGCCGGCAAGAGGGTGCCCACCGCCCAGAGAAGGGCTCAAGAGGGAGCGCCGTGCTGTTTGTTTCGGCACGGCGCCTAAAGCGACGTTCCGGGTGTCCCAACACATTCGGTGAGAAGAGGCCCGAAAGAGGCGAGGGCCACGTCGCGCAGGGTCGCCGAAGACTTTCATCAGCGCCCGCGGCCCCGGCTACAGCGACATGAGAAAGGAACAACAGTTGGTTTTTTAGTGGGTATACCGGCCGCTCCATCTTGGTCCGGGGAGCCCCACATACCGCTGCCCAAGTGAGGGGGCAGCGGGGAATCCTCGTAAGCTGCATTTTTCCAACAGCAAAAAAAAAACTAAACTAGCCCCGGGATATCTGATTATCTCTTCGGGAGTAACTTGACGCCTCAGCCGAGGCGT
This sequence comes from Lamproptera curius, assembly GCA_029286875.1. NCBI lineage: Eukaryota > Metazoa > Arthropoda > Insecta > Lepidoptera > Papilionidae > Lamproptera > Lamproptera curius. Next base: position 1,174,121 of record JAGSMT010000105.1, on the reverse strand, counting down.
TTGAGGTCCAGGAAGTGGCCATACTCCACCGGAACGAGAGGAGAACAAGCGACCGAAGTACTTTGATGATGATGCATTTGATTTGTTGATGCAACAACAACAAACAGCACAGAGTCTACACCAATTCCTACAAGAAGAGTGGGCAAAGTTCACTCGCAACCGCCACGATCGCCGGCCACAACATCGTCGGAAACAACACCAGACCACTCTCCAACACGCAACTACGAAGGAGAGGAAGAAATGGAAGGCGAAAGCGAGTATCTAAACCAAACAGGTACATCGTACACTACTCTCCCAGCAATGCGTTATCATCATATAACGCCACCACCAAGGAATACTCCGTCGCCGACTTACGAAATTACGGCAAGTAAGAAAACAAAGCCGGAGACAACAGTTGTCAGTCCGTTCCGAGCTAACTCGCGGTACGGACCTCTCAAGCGCTCCCGCATGACTTCGACAATGTCGCATACGCGTCATAGTTAGTTGGCGTGACAGTACCGCCGCGTCAGTGTTTAATATAGTGTAGTGCAGTAAGTGCTCGCAGGCAGGTTCCGGCTTTCTGTAAGCAGATACATACACCACACAAAAAGCCCAGGTGGCATTTATCTTGTTAAATGATCTTGTGCTTGCTGCAATTGGTGGCAGGTAGGTACCTAGTCCACTAGCCCACGCAGGTGAGCAGAACTAGGTAAGTTATAAACACCATGCCGTCGGTGGTCGTATAGCCTCAACATGGACAACTATGATCCCGTCCTGCATCACGATGACATCGACGCGTACTTCCGCGAAAACGACCCCGATGGTTGGTCAAGACACCACACTGATTTTCGTCGCCGCTTATATGATGGCAAAGCCGCAAAGCAAAGTACGCAAGCCGAACCGAAAAAGTCGACCGCGTCGTCGCCCTCAGCAACACTTACCGGGACCGTAACCCGGTTGTAACGCCTGCCCCGTGCAATTACCTTTCAGCGCAGTCAGACGCTGAAGACGAACCGAGGCCCACGGTAATGGAAGTCGAACCTGCGACCACGGGCGCCGCTATGGACGCTGACAACAAGGCCGATAGGGACTCGGACGGTTTCACTACCGTCCGTTCTCGTAAGAAGGGCAATAAACGCCCTGCAGCAGAAAGCGATTCCGCGTGTCGCGTCAACGCGGACCTTAAAAAAAAAGGGTTACCCCGTCCATAAGGTACGCTGTATACACCATTCTAGGTTCAAATTCGTAATTGACCTTCTTATGGTCGAGTTAGATCTTTCCGCTGAGGGAAAATCCAAATTTAATATTCATTCAATCTGTGAATTGACCGGCCTGCTTGTCAAAATTCCCCGCAAGACAGGACTAGTTTCAGTGTCATAACTGCCATCATTTCGGGCACACAACGCGTAAAATAAATAGTTAGGGAACCGACCAGGTGGGTCCCACAATTACCCGCTGTAACCGCGCAAACGCAAAACGTACTACACAAAGGGCCCGGTAATTACGTTAGGTCGCCACCCGACGAAGTATTCGCAAAACACTTTGAATTCGCTCAAGTCAGACAGTATGTCCAAATCACTATAAAATACACCTAGCAACCGGCCCCATAGAAAAATCTTCTTCACTCACGGCGAAATTTTAGACGCACTCGGTAAATTCAAACCCATAAAAAACCGAAACTGGCACAACTAAGTAGGTAAACCGTATTAAGCTGGCTACCAGCATACGTAGGGTAAAACCGCGCTCTCTAGTCGTATCGTACCGTAACGCGAACGGCCTTAAGAAGCAGCAATGCGAAATCGCCAAATACTTGCATGATTATAGAACAGACACATTTTTAGGGCAAGAGATCTTTTAAAACCGTCAATAGCCAATCCTAGAAACAGTGGCTATAACATAATTAGAAACGATAGGTTGTCAGGACCGCTGGGTGGTACACTCATATACTACAAAAGGTCGCTACATATCGCACCATTAGAAAGACCGACACTAATTAACTTAGAGGGGACGGCATCAGATCGCACTCACCGGCCACAAACCGTTTGTACTTCTTTCCGTGTATCTGTCTCCAACTAAGAAGTTACTTAGAACCGACTTAGAGGTGCTTTTCGGCCTAGGTACATAAACCATCATCGCTGGCGATTTAATTTTTGATTTTAATAGCAAACATCGCGACCGGGATTTCAATACGCCAAATACAAACGACAATATATTGCTGGGACTCGAGGAGCCACTCAACATAAATAAAATAGCTTCCGGGACCCCAACTAGATAGTCAGACTTAGGCATAGGCGCTCATAGCACTATAAACCTGCTATTGGTTGAGACGTCTCGCTCGATGTCGTATCGATAGATGCGTTCCGAGCGCGCACACGTCGACGCGGCCCACCTAACGTGTTATCGGAGGTGGACCGTCTAGTCGAACCAGAGGGCGATATTTTAAAGCCAGTGTCTCCGGAGGAGGTCCGCGATATTATTAAGGGTCTTAAACCCCGGTCGGCACCAGGTCCAGAACGTATCTTAAATAAACATTAAAATACTTGCCAGTGCGTCATTTGCCAATGTTATGCGCCCTATTGTCTGTGCGTTGGTCAACATTTTCAATATTTTACTATCAACTTGTACTTTTCCTGACGCCTGGAAAGAAGCCACTGCCATCGGTATTCTCGAGCCGAACAAACCCTCTTACCTACCCACGAGCTATCGTCCAATTAGGTTGCTCAACTGCTTGAGCAAATACATGAGCGCATAATTTTGTCCCGGTTGAAAAACCACGCCTTCTCCAATAACCTCATCTTAAACGAGCAGTTCGGTTTTCGTCCAAAACACTCGTGTCCCGACCAAATTTATCGCGTAGTGGAATTAAATTTGAACGGCTTCCATCAATTCAAGGTCAAAGCATTTGACAAAGTCTGGCACCACGGCTGGATTTACAAGCTGTACACTCTCTCAAAGTGCCAGATAGGCTGGTCCACATCATCCAAGCCTACCTGACGAATCACTCTTTTCGCTATCGAGTCGAGGGCACCCTGTCTACGGGCAATCCGCTCCAAGCGCGCGTCCCTCAAGCATCGGTCCTATCCCCACTATTATTCACGCTTTACACGAGCCACTTCTAAAGCTCGACGATGTCAATTTGGCGCTTTTCACCGCCCTCTATTGTTGTTAACACGCAAACACATAAATCAACGTAATCAAGCATAGTAACCCTCTGCTGGTAAAAGCAGCAAATTACTCAGCCGATCCAAATGCATCTTCAGAAGCCTAGACCGCGAAACGGACTCTCGATCCGGAAAAGTTCCCTTCATTCAACCCTACGCATCACACAAGTAGGGAGAGCACATACTCACCTGTAGTTCGCCCTCGCTTACGGCCACAGCAAAACACACACACCCGGTACACTACACTAAAGTGTCGGCCATCTAGTTTACGGGGACGGTACCTTCCTGCGAACTCTGTGTTATATGAAGCTTACCAAAGACATGAGTCTGGAAGCATAACGTCAAGATAAAAACAACCAGCTTTCTATATATTGCGGTAGCTAAAATGCAGAGCAAAGATTTGAGACTCGGTATTTTGCCTGTGAATAAATATGCTTTTGTAGACGAAGATAACGAACCAGTTGTAATTGCAGGCACATCTAAAATGAATATTGGAACAGAAAGTGCGAACGCAGTAGAAACGTATCAATATTACCAGACCTTTAGCAGCGACTTTAACTCCTTTGCCTTCACTTCTTCAAGAACAGATTATATCAAATACATACGTCGTCGTATTTCGAATAGTTTTTGACAATCAATAAGCAAGCTTTTCACTAATATTATAAAGAGGAAAGAATTAATGTATTTTTAGAATTTAACACTCTTGTTTTTGATCTGTAGTGATTAGAAATAAAATCTAATCTACATTATCGCCGAGTGAAATATGCTACTTTTTTATTATAATCCTTTTCCTAACTAATGTATGTATGTTTTTCGTTATTGTATGCTGTTCACGCCATAAAGCTATGCAGGCCTTCCACATCTATATATCAACTAACTCCTCTCAAAATTAGCATTCACAAAGTTAATAATTAATATAACGCTTAGAGTAAAATCAATTGGGTGCATTTAAAAGATATTTTTGGGTTTATCTATTGTTACTAAACATTAATTCATGGTATGTACCAAATAATTGGATTTTTCTTTCCTCTTTCACTATTATCTCCGTAGCCTGCTGAAGGTGTCCCTTGCACGGCTCGCGAATAATGCATCATCAGCTCTGATACGCCACTGGCTCTCCTCAGCTTTAAGCGTTTCCAAGGCAACCAGCTGTGCCTTCAGCTTCTCAGGCAATTCACACTCGGGTACTGCCAGTTTTGAAAATTTCGCCTGCAAGTAAAATTTATTTGGGTCATACTATATTTAGTTATTATAAAACTCTATATAATGGGTGGTAATTGCTAATTTTTTTTTACAATTTATGATTATTTTTATTTAACTGTCAGCTATATCTTATGTTGAAGTTAAAATTAATGTTTTGCTTAAAAAAATGTTTCATTGTTGTATTTGTAAAGAAAGAAAAACTGTTTTTAAGTACATAACAACAAAGAGGAAAGCTTTTAAAAAAAATATACTAATTCTCAAACTTACTTCTCTATAAATTTTAAATTGCAGTAGAGCCTTAACAGAGGGAACGAACTATATTTGCTCAAGCAATAAAAAAAAAACTATAATCATAATAAAGAGAAATATAGCAATAATTAGTGCATAAAATTTGCTTATTGTGAAATTCCAGTTCAAACTGACCTAACAATATTTGACTCAGCATTAACCGTTGCATAGTATTAAAAGGTAAGGTATAGGTCAGAATATTTTCCTACAGTCATTGCATATCTTCAATACATCAATACTCAATACATAGTATAAAATAAAGTCGCTTGCTCTGTATCTCATATCCCTATGTATGCTTAAATCTTTAAAACTATGCAACAGATTTCGATGTGGTTTTTTTAATAGATAGAATGACTGAAGAGGAAGGTTTATATGTATAACACATGCTTAATATTGTAGTTAGATTTTCTATCAGCATAGCTCCCATGCAGAGCAGGGGTGGGTCACTAGTATTAAATGTAATACAAAAAATGCCTGCATAACAGATACTATTTGACCTAAGTAATCAAACATAAAATACAAAAAAAAGGCATATAGGTGTATCTATATCATACTTTTGCAAATAAAACTTAAAATTTCCAACTCACCATTGCTTTCTTGTAACTCTCTTCGTACGAGGCAACTTTCTGCCTCATCTGTTTGATACATTCCTGAACATTGTCCGGATTTGGATTCTGTGCAGCCAATGAGTGCTTGAATTTTCAATTCTTCCTTCAAACCATCCAGAAATTTGGTGTTACGGTCTAAATCAATTTGTATTGACATACTCCTTTGTCTGAGCTTGAGAATTTCATATTCATCTGTCACTTTCTCCGACAACTGTTTTGATAGTTGTAGGGATATTGCAATTGGGTCAGGCTTTATGTCTAAAGATGCTTCATAATAGGCTGCCTTGTGAAGCAATTCTTGACATTTCTGTGGTAGAGTTGCAATGGAAATGTTTAACCTTGAGAGAATTTCTCTGTTGATAGATGCTGTAATAGAAATGGGGAGAATATAATTGAAGGTACTGGACTTTTAAAAGCATAAACAAAAACTTATTCAATATAATAAATGCAAAAACTTGATTTTTCTTTGTTACAGTTTCACACAAAAACCTCTTGATGAAAATCTAATTTATGATAACTAGTTCCTAATTCGGATTGTGAGTTATTGTTGCATAGACAGAATACTTTTAGTTTAAAACTCATTCTAAAATTTCCAGTGGCACATATTATGAAAAAACCCTGCCATCTGTGAATTATTCCAGAGTTTTGAGCTAACATTATTGTAGGAATAAAAATTCAAATACATATGGAATCAACAAACATAGCACAAATCCTATTCAAAAAATACAAATAAAATAATTATTTTAAATTAAATTAAATTAAATATGATTACAATAACAAGATAAGAGCTAACACATACAATGAAAACACATTTTGCTGTTCTAATAATAATTTATTTACACTAAATACGAATCTGTAGACTGATTCACAGAATCTAAATTAGGAAACTTTACAATTTTCTCAATTTTTCTGGCAACATTCAGCAACAACTCTTCCGACATGTTCGGACCCATCAGTTGCAATGATAGAGGCAATTTAATTTTAGATAAACAAATAGGGATGGAAATCGCAGGAATGCCAGCCATGTTGGCTGGTTGTGTACAATAATCTTGAAAAGCACACTGATCCCTGTTGTGTTTTGATACAAAATCACCATATAACGGTGCATCAGACAATGTTGTAGGAGTCAGAATCATATCAACTGAATCTTCACCATTAAATATTTTGTTAAAGTCATTCGCAATCAACCTACGTAGCTTTAAAGCTTTATGGAAGTACTTCTCGTAATTTCTAGATAGCAAGAAGTAGTTTCCAGCGAAAATACGCGATCTGACGACATTGTTAAAGCCTTGAGATCTTGAAGACGAATACAGCTCTTCTGTTGAGTAATCTTCGTTGGTACGCAGACCAAACTCTAATCCATCATACCGTGCCATGTTACTGGCTACTTCACACTGGTTCAGAATAGAATACACAGCAATTGACACAGACGTGTGCGGCAAAGATACAGTTTTTAGCACAGCCTTTTCATTTTCCAGCAAGTCTGCAACAAACCTCCAACAATCAATTACCTCTTCGCTCATGCCTTCGCAGTGATATTCCAAGGGTATACCTATCCGCACATTAGACAAGTCGAAATTTTCATCCAGCTCAACAGGCTTATATGGCCTTTTGATTGTCGTTGAATCTAAATGATCTGGTCCAGCTATACAATTAAGAATTTTTGTCGCGTCCTCCACATTTCTTGCTAGAACACCAGGTACATCCATAGAGTTTACTAATGGTATAAGACCGTAACGAGAGACTGAACCGTAAGTCGGTTTGAGGCCAACAACCCCACATAGTGCTGCGGGGTTTCTCGTCGAGCCCCCTGTATCAGATCCGATGGCTGCGACGCATACACCACTGCTGACTGCGACCGCACTACCTCCTGAACTGCCACCGGCTATCCGCCAATCAGTTTCACCGTTATTACCCCAGGAGTTACGCGTAGGACCAAAGATCGAGTCCACCGTACCAGATCCCATTGCGAATTCATCCAAATTGCTCTTCCCGATTAAACAGGCGCCGTTTGCGATCAATTTCGCGTAAACTGTTGCATCGTACGTCGGTACAAAACTCCGTAGCATTTCCGAGGCGCAAGTCGTTCGTATATTTCTCGTGCAGAAGTTGTCTTTAACCGCTACGGTTATTCCGTCTAGCGGTTTAATCTTTTTGTCGATGTAGAATCTTTTCTCACTCTCGACTCCATGGTTCTCCGCCACCTCATCCGTTATATTCACGAATGCATTTAAATCGCTTGTTTGTCGCGCCTTTTGTAAACACAAATTGACGAAACTTGTCGGCGTCAATAGCTTATCGTGATACGCTTTATGGATTTCTTTTATTGTATATGAAGTTAGTTTATTCATAGTTTTAGTGATACAAAAGATCGGAAAAATGTCTATGCACTTTATAGAAAATACTTTTAGGTTACAAAGATCGACTTTAAATTGAGTTTGAAATGACGTTTGTTCGACATATCCGATAACTTCAAAATGTATTTTAACTATAAAGAATCTTACCATATATTTGATATAAAATCTTACCTATTGCCACTTTTTCCTCAGTATCCTTCTGTAATATATCCCTAAGGATCTTAGATGTTTCTTCTTTCTGTTCATAGTCCATTTTCATTATTTTAAAAGTAACGGAGCGCCAGAATTCAAAAAGATCGCTACTTGACAATACTTTTCAATTTTCAACCCCAATCATGTCAAAAGAACAGACTCACAATGTTTATAAAACAACATTATCACACTATAATAATTAACAAAAAAATAAGATATTTAAATTTCTATAGCTATAAAGTTGGTTTGACAAATAAAGAATAAAAAGAAAAATAGTATTAAGCATTAAAACAATAAAAATTGGCGGTGTGGCAAGCCGTAACCCAGACCTTGTGTCTATTTTGTGTATGCAATTTTAAAAACATAGCTAAAGTTGTCAATATTGTTTCTATATAATTTTATTAATTCGTTCAAGTATTTTCTTATTACCGAAAAAGTTTTATTTTATAAATAATAAAGTACTTATTTAAAGAGATATTTAGTTTTATGTTCGAGATTTAGTTTAAAAATGGCTCATTTACAATATATGCCAGGGGATCCGCGTTTAGTTGATCAATTAGTATATGAACTTAAATCTAAAGGAATTTTTGATCAGGTAATGTATAATCATTCATGTTTCATCCTTACCACTAGATAATATTGTAAAATTTTTACACGTCATGTGCAATTGAGTCTTCTCACAAAATGTAAATTGTAACATAAAAGTATGAATTGTATTATGGTGCAAAATTAAGTATAAAACTTTGCCAGTACTCAAGATATCAACAAAAATTACTTCTATCCCTATTTTTTGCAACTTTATAGCTGATTACCATAATATTTTGCTCAGGAAAGAAATTTTGCTATTTTTCACAGTTAAATAGTAATTTTGCAGTAAAAATAACACTGGTCTATAAAGCTACAAAATAATTTATTTATCTTTAAGAAAATACAAGAAGCTAATCAAGATATTTATTATTTTATAAATTTCACACTTGACCTACATATGTTTTTATTAAAACTTACACTACTTCTGAATCATTTATAACCAAAAATGCAACAATTAAAAAGTTTATATGATACCAATTTTTGTTGGCCTAGAAAATTTATTATTTCGATTGGACTTTGTTGATAAAAGATAACCAATATTGGCTTAAAAAATTTACTGTTGAAAATGTAATGTTGGACCATATAATGTCATTAATTAGATCTAGGTTGTGATGTACATAATTATTGATAAATTAAATGGGTTTGGTAAAGATACATTGTTAATGTTAACAAAAAGCAATATTTAAAATAATAAAAAAATATGCTTTTCTATAAAATTCAACTAAACCAAGTAATGGAAAAATGTTTAAACTGTTGTTTACGTTTAATTTTTTTTAAATATTCAATTGTCATTGGCCTTCAATAAATATACCTAATTTCGAGTTAATCCTCTGTTCCAAAGGGGTTCAAAATCATTTTTGAAAATTCCATTACATATAACATATGTAAGAAGCTATATAACATATGTAAAAAGCATATTAAAATGTTTAATATCTTGTGTTATTATGGATCAATTGTTATTATGTCAATCACTTAGTGACATTGAATTTATAACATTATATTACCATGTTTCTCTCAACCTTGACATTGACAGAATTACCAAGTTACCTTTGTTTAGGCAAAAATGTAAAACTAACTAAGGGCATAAATGTAAAGACTTTGAAGAACATTGAAATCTTTAAAAAAAAATCTATACTTTTACAACAAAATCCCAGAAAATAATAGGCTTTTGTGAGTTAATTTAAGTTCTTAAGAAATATTTGTTTGTGAAAGCATAATATTGCTGCAATTATTACATCAATGATAACATACCCTGGTAATGAATTGTTCACTACAGGCTATTTCAATCTGAGAATAATATGTTGTATCTATTTATAATGTAAAGAATTTATTGAAAAAAAGAAGAAAGATAGTCCCGCTGAGTTTCTTATGCTAGTTCTTCTCAGGTCAGAGGCTTTGATCCCTGAACCGACGGTAGATTAATTGACAATCAATAAGAGATTCTTTATTGAATAAAGATATTTGACTTTGACTATGAATTATAATAATGCTATACATGCAATGCCACTGGTTGCATTGGTTACTTTATTCGCATCAATTTGAAGTTTAAATTGTGCCAATTATACTTAGTTTATTATGAACATTATATGGTTTTGGGTCTAGCTTATATAATAATATAAGATGGTTTTCATATTCTCTGTTTAGTTTCTGTTTTTTGTAGCTTATATTGTTTAATGACTTTGTATTATGATTCTTTACTATGGTTAAAATTAAAATTGTGTTCAGTGTCTTAGGTGTACGTATAGATAATTTTTTAATATTGAATATTACATGTAAGTAGAAACATTTTTAAGTTACTTACATCCGTTAGATTCGATTACATTTATATGAATGTAACGCATTAGCATATTTACTTTAAAAAGAGCTAAAAGACAGTCAGTAATTATTTATAATTTCTAAATTGTGTTCCTATTTTAAAATGTTAATGTAACTATTGCCTATACTTTCTCTTGCTTAAGCGAATACTTTACTTGTAGTTAAGATTGGTTTTATGGACTTTATTGTGTTTAATTACTCCATTTTAAATTATTTCTGATGATTCAAATGAAAGTCTGTTCCGTGACTGTACTTTCTAAAACTGTACTTTTTATCATTAAATTAACTATCTTCCTACGCTAAGTTGAAGGAAGAAGGATGGCAAAGTCTGGAGCATGGCACAAGTGTACCAGGGTACATTGGGTAATTTGTGGGTAGTAGTAAGTAAATTGTGGGTTGCATTATGATTAGTTGAATATTTCGAATAATTTAATCATCTTGTATTTATTCACCATCAAGGTAGCGTTGTTGCTTTAGGTTATGTTCCATACTATAATCTTATTATTCATTTAGTTCAGGTATACAAGCATTAATTTTGTGCTCTCTGAATTAGTTTTAGTGCAAAATGTTAGATTTAAGACACAATGACCTTGGTACAAAATAAAAGAGTGAACAGAACAGTGAGAAAATTTCAGTGTTACAGTCTGTTTAAAGTTTTAGAAATGAAAGGGTTCAATTAAATAATATATTAGTGTATAAAATGATAACTCAATGTTTATTCCATTAACAGTACAAACATTTAAAATAAAAGTTGGTTATCCTTGAACATTAATATTATTAACCGTTAATCAGAATATCGGTTGCATTTTTTTCATCCAACGGCTGTATATTCAGTATAAAATTTTATGTTGGAAAGTTATAGAAGTTCCTCATTGCTGTGTAATATTTCTAGGTAATTTATACTGATGCATTAATTATATCAGATAATTGAGAACTGAAACTTTTTTTTTAATTTGTTGTAATATTAATGTTATCACTATATTAAATTTATAAATTGTTCATCACATATTCCATATATTTTTTAGATTTAATAATGATGTAGCTGGGATAAGAATGTGTGTATCATTAAAAAATCTCTATAATTAAATGTTTTTTTTCAGAAAAAAGATTAAACATAAACATTGGCATGTTTAATATGTACAATGTAAAAACCTTCTGACTATATTGTCATATTATTTTATAAAATAGGCTTAGTTTAACTTGCAGAATAAATTCTTAATTCTGAGGTTAAGTTTTTATGATAAAAACTAACATTTTTTGTTTATCTATTCTCTTATTAGACTGTTATTTTCATTAACATGTTTTAAATATACTTTGAAATATAATCCATTTTGAATATTGGTTTGTTGCAGTTTCGTAAAGACTGCATAGCTGACGTGGACACAAGACCAGCATATCAAAACTTGAGGCAGCGAGTTGAGAACTCCGTATCGACCTTCCTCTCACGTCAATGCTGGCAGCCCGATCTGAATAAAAATCAGCTGAGAGAAAAGCTTCGGAAACACATATTAGAGTGAGTTATATGTTTTAATATAATTATAACAAAATTCTCAGTTTTGCAGTTCATATTCAGTTAGAAATAATTAATAATTATTCAATAATGAACAGTTACAAACATGCATTTAAATTATAATAGAATAATTTGTTTTATTTAAGAATAAATATAATATTTTAAGACATACTTGAACTATTTATTCTCAAAAAATGTTTGATTATAGTCGTTGTTTTTAAAAAAAATGGTAAATAACATCTAAAAATCTGATTTGGTTAAAGTATCCTTAAAAATGTTAAGATATACCTAAATGTTAACATATATTTACTACGGAGATTTAAAACCTCCATCTAACAATAAGTCAGCTATATATTACACATTGTTAAATGGTCAATAGTGCAAAGGGAACCCTAATAAGTTACTGCCCAGTATTATCATGGGTATAACATTCAATAATATTTCTGGACGAATAAGACAACATCATCTAGTCCCAAACTGAGCACAGCTTGTACCATGGGATCTATATAGGATAAACACATAAACTTACTTATTTTTTTGTAAATAAATGCATATTATATAGCTACTTACACCCAGACACGAGAAAAACACTATGTTCTAACACAATATTTTACCCCGTGTGGGAATCGAATCCACAGCCTTTGGCGCAGCAGTCAGGGTCACTAACCACTGCGCAAGCGGGTCGTCAAATAATACTATGTCCATGATATGTGCTAACACTGGGACTTAACCGTATGCACCAATCAAGTAGTAACCAAGAGATGTACTATCTACTTATTATTTTATTTATTTACAGTGGCAATTACTTGGAGCAAGGAGTGGAGAGGATCGTAGATCAAGTTGTCAATCCCAAAGTGTCCTCGGTGTTCGTACCGCAGGTCGAAGACCTTGTTTACAACTATTTAGGAATCACCAGGAAAAGATAGTCACAAGTACAAATGCAGAGGCGTTGAACGGCAGGGTTGAGGATTTGCTACCAACAGACTTAGAAGCCGTCAGCCCTGGCTCGGTTAAAAGTAATGACGACAAAGAAGAAATGGACATGGAAAACAATTTCTCCGTTGAAAAGATGGACCTCGATGAAAAAGATGATAAGGCCGATGTTTCGGTACCAGAGAACAATGTAGAAAAGGAAAAGTCGGATGGACATGAGACCTTGCTTTCTGGCGTTAGCGAGCTCACTTGCCACGACTCGAACAGTTTGGATAATAGCAATATACCTTTACCGGCCGAGGAAATCAAACCGGAGAATATTCCCTCGCCAGAGAACAGCCCACCGAAGGAAGTAGTGAAGATCGAGGTACCAGTGGAAGATATACCACTTGAAGCGGAGAAAAACGAGCTATCGGCAGAGATGGCAACAGGTGTGGTGAAAATCGAACCGCCGAAAGAGTTGAATCCTTCTATTGATATTCCTCTACCTGATGAAACAACAAAAGATGAGAAAGATAACTATTTCAAGCCAGTCAATAGCGACGATGAGTCTAGTTCGGATTCATCGTTGCGAAGGAACGTCTCTCCATTGACACCGATAAGGAATTTCAACAATGAGAATTCTTATGACGCCCAACAGGCATTCGACAATGACTCCGTCGACGGAAAAACCGATGGAAAGAAAGAACCTAGCTCATTTCGCTTCGCAATCGAAAATAAAGCACCGAGCGCTGAAATAGTGAAAACGCCGAAGAAACAATCAGATCAGCTCAATTTGTCGTATCAATTCAATAGCCAAGTGAACATTAACTCGTTCAACACGCCTACATACGAGGAAAGCTCTAACAGCAATAATCTCCACATAGATTACGAGAGCGACGCAAACAGCAAGGTTAATTCAGAACAAAAGACGGAAGTCGATAGCAAGAAGGAGCGTAAAGATGAGAAAAGAAGCTCGCATAAGAGCTCGCATCGTTCGAGAGATTCACATAAACATTCTAGCAGCAAAGACAGAAGATCCGAATCGAAACATTCGCACGAAAGCAGTAGACACGATAAAAAATCTTCGCGAGATGAAAAATCTAAATCGTACAAAGACAAAGAGAGTTCCAGAGATAGGAGCGATAAAAAGGATAGCAAAGAATCGTCACGACACAGCAGTTCACACAGAAGCTCCAGTCAGAAAGACTCGAAGTCACATAAGAGCTCAAGTTCCAGCAATCGGCACTCGAGATCAGACGACAAGAAGTCATCAAGTCACAGAGACAAATCGGATCGCTCGGACCGAGGGTCCAAAGACAAGCGCGATTCTAAATCCAGTTCTCAGAGATCGGACAGAGACAAAAAGACTAAAAGCAAACACGACGATAAAGACAAAGAAAAGAAGGAGAAAAAGGAATCGGACGACCATTACAGTGTATCCGGTAGAAACAATCCAAACCGCAGATCTACCGACAGAGACTCTAACGACGGCAGTTCATCGTCAAAGGGCTTTCCCAATGCGCCCAGTTCTAAATCAGCTGAAGGAAAAAAAGAAACGAAAAGCTCTGGAAGCAACAAATCCGATAACATGTCAACCGGCAGCGGAACAACTAGTCCTAGCGATAGAGAGTTAACATTACAGGAGAAAGAGAAAGAAGTCATCGACATGCTTCAACCGAAACCCATAGTAAGGCTTGAGACGCATTTAGAGGCGCCGATCGCATCGCCTCCTCGCATGGGCTTACCCGACGTGATGAAAAAGCCTAAATTCGCCGCGAATATCGACGAAGCAAGAAAACTGATGAAGATGAGGAAGTTTTTGGATGATGAACAGAAGAGAATGAATCAAGAGGCCGCGTTGCTGCTAGAGTTTCAGGCGAATGTAAGGCCGAGTCTGAACCAAGTATACTCAAGTATCTCGGGTCCGGAGCTCGAATTCGCTTGTGTGACGAACACAAACACACAGATGACGCTCAAGAACGATGTACAATGCTACGCGGAGGATGAGGGATTCTCTGATCACGTTGACGACGACGTGCCATCCACTTTGACAGTAAGGGAGGTAGAGGAATCCATCGAAAGTATTAATGAAGAGCTCAACAACAAAGCGAAAGCGCACGCGGCAGAAGATTTGATCAGTAAAGAGACATACGATACGACTGAGAGACAATCGCTGGTTAAGTCTGATCTATCTGATGGGAAAATTGCAAACGATAAATCAGAAGTTATTGAAACTAATCAAACAAACAGCGACGATAAAAGTAAAACTGAGTTCTTTGTGACAATTATTACCGAAGAGCTATCAGAGAACGAAGATTCAGTGAAAAAGACTAATCAAAAGGAAAGAAATTCAACCGGGGGAGATATAAAACTGACTAACATCCGTCCCAAACAGAGTGATTTCTGTTACTTTAGCGAACAAGAGAAATCCAACGCAGAAACGGAATGGGACAATTTTAGCAAATTTTTCAAATCGTACACTGAAAAATCAAACAAGATACACTTGATTAACTGCGACACATACGAAGAAAGGATCGTGAGAGAAGCGTCAGAGAATATTGGACAATACGAAGTGATCAATTACCACAGAAACGGTCACTTGAAAGTACCAAAACTATCTAAGAACATAGTGAAAAACGTCAACCTATCAACCGAAGTGTCACTACCTTATACAGAGATACTGGAAGCTAAGAAACCTGTAACAGAAGCAGTGTTCAGTCCGGTAAAGTCTGATTGCTCCTTCGAGTTATCAAGTGACTACGACGCGAGATTGGAAGAGATGGTTAACAAGACGTCGCGGCAAGAGATAATGGAGATAATACTGGGAAATGTCACGGCGGATTCGCCCACCAAAATGCCGAGGATAGATTACTTCACCGATTCCAATATAGAGAGCAATGTGGAGAACAATCTCAAGAGGAAACTGACCGAAGTCGAGACGGTTAATAACAATAGACACATACTTACTCCAAAGATGAGGAGGCTCAGTGCATCAGATCAGATCTCATCGACTACTGAAGGTAAGATAATAAATTGGGCACACGAAATGACCTGACCATAGATAGTCGGGGTTTTTTTTCCATCATCATCAGCCTGTGATAGTCCACTGCTAGACATAGGCCTCCCCTGATACACCCCTATCCATTAGGGGTTTCTGGAGCGTATCCCACCACGATGGTCCAATGCGGGTTGGTGGGTGGGCCGACTTTTTACATGCCCATCCGACGCATGGATCATTTCACTTTTCAGACAATTAGGTGATCGGCACGAATTTCCCTAACCAACTAGGAAACAATGAAAATTTGTTGAATCCCAGCAGGATTTGAACCCACGACCTCCGAGTTTCTTAAGCACGCGCCTATACCTGCATGTACAGGCGTGTGCTTTAGAAACCGGAGGCATGTAAAAAGTCGGTCCACATTGGGGCAGCGTGGTGGGATACGGTCAAAGCTCCCCAAATTGAGAGAACGTGCATTAAGGAAGTCCTATGTCCAGCTGTGGACTAACGACTTGCCGCTAGACATAAATTTTAGGAATTAAATGGCTCTTGTATGAGAATGACATGATTTTATAGGTAGCCTAAATTAAAGAAAACCCGATATATTTTACAGATCTAGATGTGCGGTCTAACAATAATTTGGTGCCCAACACGACCAGATCAAAGTATTTGGGTAGAGCGAAAAGGGTTGGTTTGCCCAGACCTAGGAAAAATGGTAAGTCATACCTACGTCTTTTTTAAATTTACTGTTTATTTTAAATGTTTTATAGGTAATGTAAATAAAAAGCTCGAAAAATATCATAACTTCTTCAATATTTTTGCAGCTTACCAGTTGATTTAACAAGGTTAATATTATTTATTTATAAAGGACCGCTCGAGAATTTTAATGATTACCGTGCAGAGCCAGAGCCATATAAAATAACTAAAATCCTTTAAAATTACTGACATTTTATAACCCGTCTAATACAGTTTAGCCTATAATATAAGTAATATTTAGTAATTTGAAAACCTACACATAGATTCCTTTGGAAAATGTCTGCTAAGAAGTATATTTATATGTATATCTTTTACATCCATATTCTGTATATGTGTTTACGAAATATCGTAATATTGTAATAAATTGTTTTTTTTTTTTTATTATTTCGAATTCGAGGTTCAAATCGAATAATTCCTAAAATAGATTTCTTCGCCCACCAATAATCCATAACATTTCAGTTTTAATTGAAATAAATCAATTTTCAGACTTACCGAACAGCCCGTCTAGTGACAAGTCCATAGAGAACTATGAACAGAATGCGCAGTCCACTCAACCGATAAATGGCAAAATCAAAAGCACTCCGAGGAACAAGGTTCAAAGATATGATACTTCGGACTTGTACAAGCCAAAGCTACATTACTTATCGAGGAGGAACAACATAAGCTAAGTCTTTACTTAATTTAGCGACTGTTGGATCACATTCATTTCTCATAAACCAAGTAAAGTTATGATTGATACAATGAGAAAGTTTAAAATTTATGTGTTGTATTTGATTAACTATACAATATGTTGAAATGTGGCCGTTGGCAGTGGTATTGGATGTCAATATATTTTTAGGACCTACTAGGTCAATTGTTTATGAGTTTTCATTATAAACTTGAATGCAGAAGTTTTCTCTTTATTTAAATATGTATTTATTGTATAATTGTTGTTTTTGGTATGTTTAAATTTTGCAAATTTACATAAAGTTTTGGCACATGAGTGTTCTAATATACAGATCTTATTATATAAACATAATGGGATATTTTTAGGATGATTGCATCATTGCAAATTGTGTTTCCATCCTAACACCTGCTCTTGTTATATAATTGTATCACAGAAAATTTATTTTAACACCTGTAATATTATACTTGTTATTTATAATATGTGCCTATTAACAAGAAAAAAAAACCATCACACTACATACTACTTTATACTCGGTAGTAAATTATATGAAATATCTTAAATAATAACATAAAGACAAAGTAAATTAAATTTTTATTTTGTTGTGTTTTAATGATAAGCAATTTTGCACTCATAATATTTTTTATATATACAATTTGTCATCTACAATTGAAAGAGTATGCCATCAAATTAAATTAATACTTTACTGATTATTTTAATCAAGTTTTTTGTTGCATATGTTGATTAAACTGGTGTGGTTTTATTATGAAATGTTAATCGAATTGATAGAACATAACATATTTTAATGATTCATAACAATGTACATGAAAAATAATACAATTTTTACGGATTATATCGCGTTCCTTGCTGAAGGGTTTGAAGCGTTGGGTATAATTTTAAATAGTAATTAAACGCGATAATGTCCATAAAAATTGTATTAATTATCAGGTATAGTATTAACGTTAGCAACGGAAAGAATCATAACAATGTATATAAAATTATAAGTGCTTGTTCTTGCTTAATTAAGACACACTATTTGAGCTGCCAAGCGTAATAATATACAATATTATGTTCAAAAGCTAATGTCAAATGTTGGGGTTTAAATGTCGCCGCTCATTGGTAGAATAACGATATCTTAAACCAATAGGATGCGTTTGAACGGTCATTAATAATAGTATCGGTACACCATAACGTTGTGTATTATTGTGTTATTAAATGCGACATTAGGCTCTCTACGTAATTTCCATATCCTTCCCACTTTGGTTATAATTAACGTTAATTGCTTACACATAGAAATTTTAGAGTGCCATGTTTTGATTGAACTATACGGCCGGGTCGACGAACTCTAATACAATCCGGGTCTTATCCAAGTATTGGCGATTGAAATCGTTCGTTTAGAACGATCCGGCTCAATCAATCGGTAACAGACCATAACTATCTTGAAGATAGCTAAGAATAAATACTTTTATTTTGACTTTCGTAAAAAAATAACGAAATATTGAAGGATACTTTCACAAACATTAAAGTTCAGTAGTCAAGGAGTGGCGTCAAGTGAGCGAACGAATGAAATGACCCGAGACGCAGCTCAAATCAATACTAGCACAACAATGCTAGCAGTGATCGAACGATTCCTAATTCATTATACACCGAAAAGAACGCTAGAAAGCCGTGCGCCATGTCTATGGTTGATTTTGTTTTTAAATGGTTACATTTTATTTATTACTGGTATAAATAAACCTAATTAGATCTGGATCTTACCATAGTAAAGTCGAATAGGGTGCAACGTTATAACCAACATATATTAGTGTATACATAACGATGAAATGTAAATGTTTCGTACCAAGCTCAAAAAATCATCGGAGTAGTGAAGTAATACATTTGGCGACATTTGTAATGGGTTTCGTTATTGAAAAGGGTTTAGGATTTTCACTAAGCTAGGTTTAAACATTGTGCATCTTACTCGACTCTTCTATGAAATAAAGTTGTACAGGTATTGTTTGAAAATTTTATATATATAACTGGTGACCCAGTTTTGATAGAATAGTTAATTATTATCGAGTTAGTTAACGAGAACTTTACTGCCATTGTGAGTGAAAAGATGTAATGATGTGATTTGTGTAGTTATTTAATTGTAAGATATTTCGCTTTATTTATGAGCGATCTTTAACTTTGTAAAATTATTAATATATTTATCAATCTTCGCTAGTTATAACGATGTATTCCGTGTTTTGAATTGCGTGTTAGTAGACGGTGTTTAAGATAGTTTATGTGTGAAATTTATATTTGATAATGTATCTCTCACTTTGTTTAGCCAATTTAGATTCGGAATAAATATAAACAGATCTTATGGCGAACACTAATGATGTAAGAAGTTAACGCGTTCTTATTGGTGGACCGCGGCCATTTTGAATCGCTACGATGTTTAACCAATAAGGGCCCGAATTTTTGGCGCCAATCGAGTTTGATATTGGACTATAGGAGCTATCCATAAATTACGTCAAAATTTCGTTTCAGCTGGTCACATTTGTGAGAGTCCCTCCCCCGTAGGGTGACGTCACATATTATTAAATAACAACGTCGGGTAAAATTTCAAATAATTGTAAAGTAATAAAATCCATAAAAATTGTATTATTTATCATGTGAAGTTTTCGCGTAAGCAACAGAAATTATTAAGATGCAGTTTCGACAAGGACATGGGCCTCCCCTAATGCACGCTTCTCCATTTAGGGGGTTTTTGGACCGCATCCCACGCTGGTCCAATGCGGGTTGGTGGGTCAACTTTTTAAATGCGAAATTTGGACCCCTTATCTCCCTTATCTCTCATAGTCCCACTTCTTAGTCTCCCTCTCTCACCCCTTACGTATGACATTATTTAGGGATGGTCCCTTATTCACGTAGATTCTTTATCTAAATTGGCTAATAGGAGAACATAAACCTCGCGTGAATTTTTAGCATTATTTTTTTTTAATAAAGAAAGCAATGCTAGAAATATTATTTATCGTTTTCATACAGTCTAACTTGATATGATAATTATTAGAATAGAAATTTTTGTTACATTTCTGTATGCGTAGTATTCTAAATGGTTGCTCCTTCAAGTGCTGTCATTGAAAGGAAACTCATTATATAGATGTCGTATAAGTAAAACAGTTTTTATTTTCCAAACATATTTTTAAACAGCCTTTATGCATCGTTATATTAATTATTTTATGTCCCTACCCTCCTGCGACTCTAGCGCCACCTCAATAGATTGACTAAGTTTAAATTTTTGTCGTTAATTCATGCTAATCCTACTTTCAATGTATGTATTAAATTACAAATATAGTTATATTGTACATACACTTAAATCAATATGGTCTGAAGTAATTTTGCCCAATTCAAGCGAATGAAGTGCTCAGATTGAATTTATTGTTAATTTTGTGTAGTAAATCCTGAACATGTTGTCTTTGCCTCTTTATATTTTTATTTCATACTTTATAAACACAATATTAAGTAAATGATAAATATATAAATTACGCTAACATTAAATCTTCAATATGCACCGTTGTACTTTGTTTTCTTATCTGTCAACATCCTTTTATTTATACGAAATAAGATAATAAATATAAAAAAATAGCTGCCTGTAAAATCGGTATACGGGCGAAAGTAATACGTGGCAACGTCTTTTAGTGGTAGAATGATTGTATTGTGAATATTCATTCGTATAGTAGGGAGATGGATCAACTCTCTTTCTCTTTGTCTCTTTTCACTTCAGCAGGTCAACTGCGCACGAGTAAGAGTGGCACGTGCCTCTCACTTTCTGTTATGGTTGCTTACGCAGAGCGTTACGTGAGCGGCGCTGTGACAGTTTTCGAGAGTGCCTCCCTATCTTGAGCCAATTTATAAGACGTTGTCACGTCAAAAAGCAATAAACAAAATTGTGTCACATGAAAACCGCTTTTATTGGTGCTCTGAAAATTTATGTCGGTCATTACGAGATTTTCCACAAATAAAAACATGTTTTTGGACTCCTTTTCGTTGCTACTTTTAAAATATGTTAGGCTTTATTAAGCTCACGAATCTTTTTAGACTATACTAGTTAAATTTAAAAAACGAGTTTACTTTCCATGAACTATTATTATTAAGTCCTGTTGATAATTAGGTAATTAGAAGGAGGCTTTGTCCTTTTTCTAATCTAGTAAACAGAAACAAAATCATTTAGGTATTTAAGAGAGAAAGGTAGAGCCTGTGAGGTGAAGCTAGTGTTAGAAAGAAAGGGATAGTTTAGTGGTAGCTGTTACGTTCTACATGTCATGTAACCACAAGTTGTAAAATACAGTTTTGATAAGTACAATAAACATTCATAGGTTAACATATTAGCGACTTTTTTCCCCTGTTATTGAATTGAGTATCATTTTACTAAAGGACGCTGTCATATTATCTCTAAAATAGTAAATTAACGCATTGTAATGAACGACTTACTCTAACTAACTATTATTCTTTTAAAGTTTCATTGAATTTTTTTTTTAATGTGTTCTGTTACATAATATCTCACAGGAAACTTTTATTTTGTTATTAAAACAACCGCTCAGTTTAAAAGTTATTATATTATAAAAATGATTTTTAAAAACTATTTCGTAGACTTTGTGACTGCATCACTTCGCTTCTTTTATTTAAAAAATAATATAGTTAATATAGTTTGTTTATATTTAATGTAGAGCCGTTTTAATTTTATCTTCCTTTATAGAGAATGTAAACAAAAAGTGTGAGGTTCGATATTTTTAGTTAACTGCACTCGATATAAGGATTTAATGTCAGATTTAACTGCCTCCGTAGCCTAGTGGTATAAGTGTGTGCCTTAGAAACTGGAGGTCGTGGGTTCGAATCCTGCGGAGACTCAACAAATTTTCATTGTTGTTTCCTACTTGGTTAGGGCAATTTGGGCCGATCACCCAATTGTCTGAAAAGTAAGATGATCCATGCGTCGGATGGGCATGTAAAAAGTCGGTACACCCACCAACCCGCATTGGCACAGCGTGGTGGGATACGGTCCAAAATCCCCTAATGGATGGAGGGTATTAGGGAGGCCTATGTCCAGCAGTGGACTATCACAGTGATACACTGCAACATAAATCATTATTTCGTGTAACGTTTGCCTAATGGTTTGGACAAACATAACCGAGTATTGGAGTAACCATCAGAGACGAAAAATGGAGTTTATTCGTCTGAGCTATAGGGCGATCGGCCCATGTTCCAGAGACTGACCAAAACTAACGATAAGATAAGGTTGTTTCCCGCTGGATTTGAACTAGCGACCTCCGATTTGTAAAGCTGATACCACGTGGGACGTATTAAATTGATATATTTTTGCTTTTATAAGTGAAAATCAATTCGACACGACAAATTATTCAATCAATTTTCCTCCTAGGTCGCCTTTTAAAACATTTAATAATTGAAGTAGCGAAAACAAATTTATTTAAAACTTAAATACAGACTACAAATAATAAGATAACACAAAGTTTAGATGCTTAATAAAGATCACTCTCACAAGGTTTTTTGTGTAACTAATAGAAAGTGATAAATAGCAATACCTTAGTTATTTAGAAATCAAATAAAATTGTAAGTAGGAGCAGCCATTGGAAGGTAAGTTGTGTTTAAAATTTCTTTTAATGTATAATTAAGAAACATACAGCTAATAGCGTAGACCATTAGCGTAATGTCTACTACCATAACTAAGAAATTGTTCATGAACGCTATCATACACAGTAGAACATGGTTAATGATAGTAACGTACTCCCAAGTCGATTCCGACTACGGCGGCCGATCTGTATCAGAGATCAGCCAACTGCGCAGGAGTTATTCTATATATAAAAGACCGCAGTTTCTTGTCGGTCCTTGTCAGGACGGGTCTGAATTGTGAACCAGTGGTAAATTTTTGTCGTTGGTAAGGGCTCGGTAGATTCTAAATTTAATAAATAATTTTGACTAACTTTAAGCTTTGAAAACACGATGGTGTTCCGGTTTGAAGGGCACCGTAGCCAACGTATCTACTGGGTAAACGTTACGTCCTTCATCTCACGGTAGACAGCGCGTGGGTGATACCCTTAGTATTGTTGATGTCAATGGGCGCTGGTGACCGCTTTTTATCAGGGGGCCCGATTACTCATCTGCCATCGTATGCAATTTAAAAAAAACGCGCTTGTAATTCTAAACAGAAACTATTGCCGCGTTGACCTAAGAGACAGTCGTAATAGTTGCCACTTATTCGTAGCGGTGGAACTTGCGCCTGCGTCCCAAAACAACCTCGTGGTAGCTAAGGATCCTGCCCAACCTGGCACTCAAAAGGGTGCGAAGGATACGGTGGAGGTGGTAGGCGTCATCTTCGCATCCAAGATCGAGTAGGAGGAGAGGAAGGTGCCACCCTTCCTCACAAGGTTTCTGTGTAACTAATTAAAAGTGATAAATAGCAATACCTTAGTTATTTAGAAATCAAATAAAATTGTAAGTAGAGCAGCCATTGGAAGGTAAGTTGTGTTTAAAGTTTTCTGTTAATGTATAATTAAGAAACATACAGCTATATAGCGTAGACCATTAGCGTAATGTCTACTACCATTAACTAAGAAATGCGTCCCAAAACAACCTCGTGGTAGCTAAGGATCCTGCCCAACCTGGCACTCAAAAGGGTGCGAAGGATAGGGTGGAGGTGGTAGGCGTCATCTTCGCATCCAAGATGGAGTGGCGGAGGAGAGGAAGGGTGGCAATCAGACAGCAACGGTGTTTCGTATACCGCTTTCCTTATCCTCTGCAACACGAACTAGAATCCCAGACGACTATTCTTAAACAAAATTGTACTTTAACATATATAAGACATACAACGAAACAGTATTCGACCTGCGAACCTATAAGAAATAACGCTATTTGGAGCGATAACAAATACACGCATAAACTACCACTCCCGACTAATAAATTAATTTAAATTTTGTATTCCAATCGAATAGGATAATATATATATATATATAGATCTTCTTTGTTTTTTTTTTATAGTTGTACCATTACCATTCTTGTTCTACTTCACGTGTAGTTCATTTGCTTGTTTTATTATTACACAAGTAATAACCCTAAGGTTGGCTGTTATAAAATGCCTTATGGTATTAAGCCCGCCTATGTACATTTTAAATTGTAAATATTAAAAATAAGAATATCAAACTCACTAACCGTTTCATGATTTGCGCGTTAAAATGTTTGCTAAAAAAGAGACAATAATATTTTCTTTAAAAATAAACTGCAGTATGACTCGTGCACTAGAGTTCTTAACATAACCTTGAAATAGATTGTTCCAAAAATAGCTCCTCTCCCCTTCCATTCATACAAAGGATATTCGTTAGCTCACAATTTTTAAATTAAAAATTTAGTTGATGGTTTGTTCTTTAAACCTAATATCGAATTAAATAATTAGAAATATTTTAGTCAAATTGCATCGGTAATTTTAAATTCTTGTAAAAATATTCATAAATCATTAAAAATCGCCTTAGAAGCGTCGTGACTTACCGTGAAATTTGTTTAGAAATATTTGTTTTTCATTTTTATTATTTATATAATTTTTTTTCAGATACACGCCAAAATTTTTAATTCGTCTGTCACTTAATAAGGCTTTATCGAATCATTTTCTTATCTCATATAATGTTGATGTTGTTTTAAATCTCTGCATTCTTGATAAACGTTGCCAGTAACAGCTCTTAATCATAAAAGGTTAAAATATGCACAGCAGTTTATCTGTTACTAAATGTTATGTAATAACGTAAACAAAGAAATTTGTGGAAAATTACGTGGGAAAATCTTCGGTTTAACTACATAAATGTAGAATATTGTTAAGGTACAAAATTAAAGTAACTATTGTAACTACAGCATGGACCTTTTGTAATATTTATCTTACTTTATAAGCGTTATTTATTCATTACGAATTTACTAATCAAGAGTATGGAATTATTTTTTATTGGCTACGCAAGCAGACGAGTAGGCCACATGATAGAAAGTAGTTACCGACGACCACGGACATTCATTGTACCAGTGGTATCACCAACGCGCTGCCTACTGTGAGACATTGAATGTTATGTCTCGTTTACCCAGTAAATACGCTGGCTACGATACCCTTCAAACCGGAACACAATAGTGAATTCACACTGCTGCTTTCCGGCAGAAATAGGCACCGCCCCAGACGGTGTACCACCTAAAATTTATTAATAAAAATTTTGTAACAGATTATAAAATGTACATATAATTAAAAATTATTGTATTCAACAACAAAGTATTGTATTCAGTGAAATGCATTATTACTACACAATTCCTTAGTAAGTTTTCATAACAATTGAAAAAAAATTATAGTGAACTAAGAGAATTTTTCTACATGAAATTCGATAAATTAAATCACTAACACAATATTTTCCATTGAGAGCATACAATGTGTGGTTCCTGCAAAATGATGTGTTTATATTCTTCCCAAAACAAATTAAAAATATTCTTTATTAGATTTTATGAATATGAAAAACTTCAAATGATACAGTTACTACTGTGGTTTAGAGTTTGATGATAGATGGTACATAAAAAGACAATATCTGTAACAATCTTTATTTAAAAAAAAAACTGTTATAATCCACAATACATCTAGTTACAATTATTGTACATATTCAATAAATAGATCACATGGCATAATGACATTAAATAAGATGATTCTACAGACAAAAACAAAAATAATACTTCATTAATTTCCAATCATTGCTAGCAATAATTACTTTAGATATTGTATAATTTAATTAAAACTGTATCAAATTCATTAAATAATGTCAGTGTTTGGAGATTAAAAAAATAAAATACTTCTGTGCTAAATCTACATTTTAGGCAACACATGATTATTGGCTCTGTATTGTACAAGAAATATTTACAACCACAATGATTACGGAATTGAATTGGATCGCTAGAAACAATAACAGTTGTACATCGGTCATTTGTATTCTTAAAACTATATTTGCTATGTGTACGTTAAGTACGAGTCGTTTATCTAAATATTCATAATAGAACCTGATAACTTTGCTGTCAAAAAATAAGAAATGTTCTATAAAATGAGTTATCAAGTATGAAAATCAGTTAGCATGCTTAGTTTTGTGCCGATTGCTTCTCCAAGCCTGCAGGGTCCATGATTGGGGGCTGCTTCTTAACAATACCGGATAACAGTGTTTTGATCTGAGCGATAGCACGTCCAGGATTCAGACCCTTGGGGCAAGTGCGTGTGCAGTTCATGATTGTATGACAACGGTAGACGGAGTAGGTGTCTTTAAGTTTGGACAATCTCTTGTCTGTAGCGTCGTCACGTGAATCGATAATCCATCTGTACGCCTGCATGAGGACAGCGGGGCCTAGATACTTGTCTCCGTTCCACCAGTATGACGGACAGCTGGTAGAACAGCACGCACATAAGACACATTCGTATAAGCCGTCAAGCTTCGCACGATCCTCAACATCCTGCAGTAACTGCGTCTCCTTACCTTTGGTGGCTTCCTTGTCGCGCTGAAGCCACGGCTCAATTGACTGGTATTGACGGTAGAAGTTAGTCAAGTCAGGCACTAAATCTGACGACGTACATATGAGGTAGGGGTATATTTTGGAGGGCTTCGAGAGATTCTTGTCGATGTGACTGATGCAGGCGAGAGTGTTAACGCCGTCGATGTTCATAGCGCACGATCCGCAGACGCCCTCGCGACAGGAACGGCGGAAAGTAAGCGTGGGGTCCATTTCGTTCTTGATCTTGAGCAACGCGTCAAGCACCATGGGCGCGCAGTCGTCGAGATCCACCTCATAGTTCTGTGTGTAAGGCTTCTTGTCAGGCTCGTCAGGGTTCCAGCGGTATACCGCGAACGTCTTCACCCTTTTCCCTAAGGCCGCTGACGTAGCGAAAGTACGCAGCTGTCCAAATGTGCCCGAAGGTAAGCGTAGCAGTGGCATTATGTAATGTTTTTATTTATTATTGCTCAATAAATTTGGATATACACAAAACGGCACTTGCTACGTAGACTAGGGGAATTGACTTATTTACTACTTCGAGTTCGTTTCGGTCGGTTTGTCTCAGCTGTTATAAAAGAAGGTGCGTCTTTTCCCGAATTATTGTTTTTTAGGTTTGTAGTAGCATAGACAATTTTTATCTTTTACAGCTGACAGTACAGTTACGACACTGATTGTAAAAACGTATTACACTGTTACTGAATGTCACTTTGGTCGATGGATTTTTAATTCCTAATACTATTTATTGTTTATTATATTAAATTTATGCTTACATTTCATATAATTTTTTTTAGTATACGATTCATTGATAAATTTTTAATACAGGTCATAAAATAATACACTGTTAAAAATAAAAGCATTATGATAAATGTTTTTTAGTAATTCATTACCAAACTATTATAGTATATTCTGCCGCCTGCACTCAAATTGACCAAATTCATCAAAGTTAACATTAAAAACAATATTTTTATGGCGGGAACTGATAATTGAAATTGACAGATGATATAAGCTTAAATGTGTCAATATTTAGATGTAAACAAAAATATAAATATATAAATTAAAAACTTTACGCCAATTATGAAAAACGTAAATAAAAGAGCAAAAGAAACGGATTCTCCAAAACCCCGGGCGGAATAAGTAAATCGCTATTGACCCCTATCAGACGACTGGGCCTTTCTCGAGTGTGGAAGAAATCTGGAACATCGCCGTTTGTGTCGCCTTTGACGAGCAGTTTGGCTAACTGTAACGACACTGAACAGGTAGAAGTTAAATCTAGAAAAAGAAAACTGTGTGTAAATGAGGAAAGTGAAAATATTCCCGTATCTCCACTTGTTACAAGCAATGCTTCGGAAGATATTAATATTATTTTAACGCCGCCAGAATCTGTTACATTAAGTGATACTCCTAGTAGAGGCGTTGCTTCAATACGCAAAAAGATCAAGCAATTTGTCTCACCAACTGTAGAACCTGAGAAAACTACTCCTACAAGCTCTTCAGATACATATAGTAATAGCACTGTAGCAGATAAACAAAGCATTATTGATTTATCTCCAAAAACTTCTATTAAGGACACAATTTCAAAAGCTATTCATAATATTGTAAGTGAAAATGAAATTGCTAATGTAGATAAACAAATAACAAAAAACATCACCAAAGAAAACGAAACAGATTCTTTACATGACAATGTAGTGAGAAATACCAACAATCAGTCTAAATCGCCTAATAATCTCAGTGAAGAATGCATTGTGGTTATACAAAAGAAAATATTAAAACCAACAAAAAAAGAAAAGGATCTGTTGCAATGTTCCGGTAAAAAGATAGATAATACAATGCAGTCACAGGTTTTGTTTGACTCTGATTCAGATGATGTGCCGTTAAGCTGTATAAATAAAAAGATAGAAAAACAAAATAATGAGATGTTGACAAATGATTGTCCTAATGATGATAATTTAAAATCTAAAAACGTAAGCAAGTTGAATTCAAAACATAAATTAGCATCGAACAGTAAAAAGAGTCAGACTGATATCCCTTCGAAATCAGTCGCAGAAAAACCTACTAAACCTGACAAAAAACTTGTTAAAGAAAAATCCATTGTTACTTCTCTGTCAAAAGTTTTTGATGATGACGATGATGATGATGATTTTGAACTGAACAAGAAAACAATACTTGTACGAAAAACATATGACAAAGTGAGTAAACCGTCAAAGTGCAGATCTACAGGTTCTATAACACAGAAAGACATTGATGAAATAAAAGCCCGGATTGAGACAAAGAAAAAACTTCTAATGGCCAAAGCTATGGGTAAGGATACCGAAGAACTCAGGGGTCTGATAAAGAAATGGCAGAAAGGATGTCAGGACGCATTAATGGAATTACTCGAATTGATGAAGAAAAAGATACCTGAGAATTCACACATGAATTATTCATATATTTTGGAAATGTTGAAAATACCACCAGCTCTAGTAGGTTATGATGAAGAAAATGAATGCTTTAATACTCCGAGTGATGACTGCATTCTTGGAGCAGCATTCAGTGATGTGTAAACTATACACAACCTCAATGTTGAATTTATGGAAACAATGTCTAATATTGAACTTTAATGGCCCCAAGAAACTCTACAACTCATATATAATGTCTTTTCAGGATATATATTGAAAGTTGTGTTTTTTTTAATGATTATTTAACTTTGTTTTTATAAATTCCATATTATAATTGGCTGGTATATAATTTTATTAATAATTGCTTTAATAGACTTTAATTTTAATAGAAAATAATAAATTATCCTTATGTTTGTTACAGTATAAAATATAATTGGATGGATTTCTTTTACTGACCTATTTAGTAAATTCTTATATTTATTTTTGGATCTTTTAAGTCAAAAAATGTTCATAATAAGCACACATACTACATAAAAGATCATTCAAGTATCTGTTATTTTATTTATTTATATATATATATATATAACAATTTCTTACAATCTCTATATATATATAACATCAAACATTGGCAATATCTAAAGTTCCACAAGTAAAATTAAGATATGTTTAACCTTACCCTTGGATAATAAAACATAGAAACAAAAGCTTACTTAATGGTATATTACAACACTACAATAACTAAATTAAATATTTTGTACATTAAAAACGATGTGATCTAATTGGGTTTTCGGGGTCGAACAACTTCGGATCTTTGAGGAAATGTTTATCTTTATAATAGTAAGGCATGTATGCGCAGTTCTGTGCTTTTGTTATTTCCTTCTCGACCAATTCCTGTTTACTCTTACAAAGGCCGGTTATGTGTCTGCCGTAGATTCTTCCCGTGTATGGACTCTGAAATTGGGAGAGTAGGCGATGGTTTTTGTAATCTGGTGTTATGTTCAACTTGCAAAGGATGCATTGACGTCTTTCCTTTTTGTACGGATTCTCGATGTCTATTGGAGCGTCATCGTCCGTAGCTTTTGACGATAATGGTCGTATCGTTGATACCAGAATACGATGTGTCGTTGGAACTAAAACAAATGTACGGGTAAATTAAAATATAACCTATAGAGCAAAATGTTTCAGGATTAAAGAAACTCACATATATTTCTAGTTATTAAAGTTAGAAATGACATGGTAGATGTCGAATTTTTAAATTCGATTAAATGTCGGGTGCTTTTTTAGTTTTTTGCACTAAATAAGACGGATCTTTAGAAAATGACACTTGACGGAAAGATTTCAACGCTGACACTGACGGCTGAAGCTTTTTGTCATTGCAGTGTATATATGTAGACTATTGTACAGAACTAAGCGCTATTTTTTAAAAAAAAGGTAAATTATGACGTATATATGTCATTAAGAAACTCGGCTGACGGATTCAATGTACATGATCTTAAAGCCATACATAGAACAAAAAAGATTTCGGGTTAAGTACGAAAAATATTTCTCGGAATTATATGAAATCAAAGCCTCAGTACCCCAAGGAGTGTTGTAATGTATTTTTACATCATCATCGGAAACTCCTGAATTGGAAACAGCAGCCTACGCTGACGATACTGCATGCCTCTTAAGTGACACCGACAACCGAAATAACCTCCACTAAAGTACAGGTCCAAATTGATAAAACGAATGCTTGGCTACAAAATGGAGACTCAAGGCTAATGTAACAAAACCCTAACTATTTACTTGAACAATAACACCTTGCCAACGAGCATTATAGTCATGTAGGTAGGTGTGTATTCTTCGTGTGGGCAAATCATATTGAAGCCACGAGAAAAAAGCAAACATGCAGATGAGGAATCTTGGTTGATAGGGCGACAACGCGAATCTCTATTAGCAACAAACTGTTTGTTTATAAAGCTATCGATAAATCTATCTGGTCCTACGGATTAGAGCTGTGGAGTTCTGCCAGGAACTCCATCAGAGATATACTTCAGGGATTCAGAAAATGGTTATAAGATCAGTCTCCTGTGCACACTGGTTTGTCAAGAACACGAAAATACATAAAGCACAAATCGACAAGATCAGGCCTGGGCAAATGGCGGCCCGTGGAATTTTGTCAAGCATTGTATATATTATTACATTTACATTACCTCATTATATTACAAATATTAGTTTTTGACTAACATAAATTGGTGTACAAAATTTAAGATTTTATTATAAATTTAAAAGACTGTTTGGCCCGAGGTCATAATATTTGCCCACCCCTGGGCTAGAAAGTGAATTACTTACCAGAATAAACCACATCTTTGCGATATTATATATAGCTTAGCGATATTGGGCCTTGTTTTACAAACCGCAGGCAGCGGGTTAGAATTCTGCGGGGAAATAAGTTTGTGCTAGTCGGTTCTCTGTTGGGTTAGGACAGTATGAAACGATCAATTTGTTTTCTGAAAAATATGAGTCGGATGGACATGCAAATAGTCGGAGCTGGTTGTTGCTGACATCTTGTTATGGTCATATGCCAGTTACTCTGCGGAAAATACTTTTGAAATCATACGACGCTGCGTATGATCATGGGTTACTTTGATTAATAAGTGTAACAATTTTATATTAAGTATACTCTTTGAATTTAGACATCGTTGATCGTAACTGATAACTTATGCTAAGATAATATAAAATTTTAGATTTTTATTGCTAGTCTTTCAAAAAGGTAATTACTGGAGCGGCTTTTTATAAACTAGATAACTTGTCAGTATCATATTGATCTCTATTCCACACTCATTATACACCATTTACACCCTAAAGATCATTCTATCAAGTTTTTACTATAGTTATCAATAGATTACGAAGAAACGATTAGAAAAAACACTTCTAGAAAATCATTCAGACCATTTGCTCTAACCAACAAGATATAAGTTACTAGTCCGTTTGAATCATACACACTAATTTTCAATAAAAAACTTCCATTATAGGTCACCCAATGCAATAGTATGAACATCAAACACAAATTAATATAACTCCAAAAATATAACACAATCTAAGTAATAATATTGTAAAACAATAATCGCCAACGTTTATTCTAGTACGTCATGCAAGCAGCTCTTGAGTTCATGCTCTGCTGTCATATCTTGCCAATCGTTAGCAATTGTGATGTGCTAGTATAGAAGCTGTGATGGGTTTAATGCTTACAATTATTAAGTTTTAGTACTATATTGTTAAGAAGTATAAATTTGGATCTCAAAAGCGTCAAATAATATAACATGTGTGTAGTGGAACAACAAATTAAAAAATGTTTTTTACCCATGAGAAATGTAACGAGGTCTGTAAGTAAAGTTGTAATAAATAATAACATTTTTACGATGCCCTTGAGACCGGATCACATTACTTATTTATGCTATGTTTTGTGTTAAAAATATGTACAATTAAGAAGTACCATTAAGGTACTTTAACTGCCTCCGTAGCCTAGTGGTATGGGCGTGTGCTTTAGAAACCAGAGGTCGTGGGTCGAATCCTGCGGGGACTCAACAGAATTTTCATTATTGTTTCCTAGTTTTTTAGGGCAATTTGGGCCGATCGTCTGAATAGTAAGATAATCCATGCATCGGATTGGCATGTAAAAAGTCGGTCCACCCACCAAACCGCATTGGATCAGTGTGATGGGATACGGTCCAAAAACCTTCTAATGAAAGAGGCGTGCATAAGGGGAGGCCTATGTTCATCGTTATGCTAACAAAGGCTGATGATGTGATGTATGTGTGTAGTATAAAAGGCTTACGTCCTTGATTTTTAATAATAGCTTCAAATTTTGAAGGAGGAAAATAACAAGTATCTTACATTATTCAGTGTTTAGTATCTTACTTGATCGCACTTCACCTCAATTGTGTTATTAACATAGATAGTTGAAAAACCGATTTGAAGATTAATAATGTTTAGGTAACAAAATAAAAGTCGCATATTATTTGGTATGATATTATTATATAATTGTCATTACAAAAATGTCAATGTTAGCAAAAATAATCACAGTCTGACACTTCTAGTCTACACAACTAGTTTAGAATCTAGATTCGTACAGAATTTAGACATTTATTCGATTGCTCTCAGATAAAAACTATTTTTTTATACATGCAACACCCCTTCCTAACTTTACAACGTTAGTCAATCTTACTTCTGTACATAATTATACCTATTTTAAGTCAATAACTGAATAGACATTGACCTCGTTACTTCAAAACTTAAAATTACTAAACGGAACTATTCTGATTATTCGTTTTAAAAGTAAAACAAACAAGATGGCGCTAGTTTTCATGGTGTTATATTTACTCTGTGTATCACTGGCAACTTTAAGTTGTGTAATTACAGTTTAATTTGTATGTATTTTTTTAACGATTTAATACATCTCCATTATGATAAAACATAACATTGGGTGGTTATTTTTTTTCTGTTGCTAAATTTTTCTATTCATTTGCATTTCGGAATAATAACTGTACCTCTTTATAATCTATGGCACCATCTTATTCTATGGTAACTTGATATTCAGGTATCTCAAAGTCGATGTTTAAAGTTCACACACTAAAACATAGTCCTCTACCAAGAAAATTAAAGATTACATTTATAGAATTATAAAAATATACCCATAAAAGCGTTGGACCAATCATAATTGCTAACATTTTCTACTAGCCACCTTAATGGACACTCAAACGAGTGAACCTTATTATAAATACGATACTAATATTTACACATGGACTAACAGTCAATTAGCTATAAGTACTAAAAGGGGATTAATTCTTAAAAGGTATACTTTATACCTACACACAGCATCTTCAATTCATTTTTAATTTTTATTTAAACGATTTCTGTAATCAATTATTTTTTTAAAGAACCTTTTCCTTGAAATGTCAATTTAAAAAGTATATTACCACAAAAAACATTATTGTGAATTAAGCCCCTTTCTAACAGTTTGAGCAAAAAGAATTGATATGCATAGACAAAGTTACATTGGTGGAAAACGACGGGTCGCCGCACGCTTACATTGCACGAGCGTGACAGACCACAGGCTATAAAATAAAAACGGTTGAATAAAAAAGACACAAATAAATAAACGTAGTCAGAAGAAGAGAGCTTCGATCGACGCGGCGACCCTTCAGATCTTCATCCATCGACTGACATCAGCTGTTTTCCTAAATTACACCAAGAGGGGTACCAACAACATCTCTATTTACCAATTAACGTCAATATTGAGCGTACTTTAAATATTCGAATCTGTTTAACATAATAACTATTCAATCAGATCTTGTGGTCAGTTTTAACTTTACAAAGACCCTCTAGCTTATCGTTTTAGCCGCGTTTGAACCGCAGTATCGTCAGTGTTACCACTAAGAACAGCGCGATCCAGGCGAGTGTTGCCACAAAGCCCATGTACACATCGGGGTCTTGGAGTGGCCAGCCTCGAGTTAACACGGATCTTAGTGAAGTGGTCGCCAGCGTTAATGGAAGGCAGAGGGCGATGTAGCGCAGTGCCCAGGGCATGCCTTCGATGGGCCAGATAACCCCACTGAGAAGTAGTGTAGGGTAGAAGGAGCCAAGGGCGAGCTGGATGGCGTTCCGCTCCAGTTCGCAAGCGGCCGATATCACGAATCCGAAGCACATGCCGCACAAACCTGCGAAATGCCAAAACAAAAAAACAATGAAACGCAGTGAAGACGTTAGGATATGAAATTGAATTTTATTTAAGCACTTCGTTCACGATTACATCAATTTTCGAAAGGACAAACGGCTAATGATGATTCATTAGCCATTTTTTTCATCATCATCATCATCATCATCAGCCTGTAATAGTCCACTGCTGGACGTATGCCTCCCCTTGTACACCCCTATCCATTAGGGATTTTGGAACGTATCCCACCACGCTGTTCCAAAGCGAGTTTGTGGGTGGACCGACTTTTTACATACCATTTTCTAACTAGATAGAATTTTATGAGACTAAATCTTACTACGCTTAAATATCCGAACGTACCAACCAACAATAGACAGCTTATTAACGAAATTGTAAAATTTCTATGTTATCCATAATATGGTATTGTATTTTAGTACATTTTAATTAAACATAACTTCAATTAACCAAGTATATTGTATACAAGATGTTTATCAGAATGATGATGAAAACATAAAGTAGATCATTATAAGTAATCAAATAAATAACTATTAACCTCAACAGAATACAATCTAAACTATTAGCACCCACCTTGAAGCAGCGTCAGCATGATGACGTAAGCGATGTTGCCGTTACTCTTGACGCCGAACACGAGGATCATGAAGATGAGCACGAGCGCCGTCTGGCCGCACATCACCACGAACTGGGTGACCACGTGCGAGAACAGGATCTCGCCGGGAGACACTCCAGCCACCCAGGACCTGTCCAGGAGTCCCTCCATCCGCTCCACGATCAGCGCGGAGGACGTTAGCGCCACGGCCAAGAAGAATACGATTCTGTAAAGAAGAATTAATTTTAGCGAAGAAATAGAAAGAACATAGCTTACTCAATAAAACGAACTTTGAACTTGAACGTGAAGCTTTTCAATGTTTTTTAAATTAAAAAGTTATTTAAAAACTAGTTGACTCGGCAGACTATTGTTACCATAATTCGTATTCAATTCCATTGTACTACCATAAGAGATAAATAAAAAAAACTAAACATTTGTAAAGATTTATCAATCTTCATTAAAGTAATCGATGGATAGAAACAATTATACTAAATCTAACAACTGTAGTTAGGTAGGATTAAATTTCAGTTCGATTTTTAAACGACACATCCGGATCTTTCATATTTATTCACCTACTGAACCTTCTAGACTTCTACAAATATTTCAAGACCGAAATTAAACATATCGGTTTAGCCAATATCGAATTTTAGCCAGACTAACGAACAGTATTTTTTTTAATACATTTAGATTGTCAACTTCATACTGGTAGGTCGATTTAAAAATTGTAGATCAGTTACACAATTATTAGCCCGATTACACAAAATAGCTGCTTACTTCATTAAAACTGTGAAAACAAAATTTTACAAGTCTTAGTTACATGTTGACTTTTTAAAAAACACTCAAAATATTATTCGAATTTTGGTAGTTTTCAATAGATTACATTTCCAAAATCAAAGTTACAAAATGTACACTTATCAATAAATTTAATTTGTTTCGCTTATTTGTCTCGAAATCTTACGTCAAAATAACTCCAGGCGCAACGAAGTCCGTGAAGGAAGGATTGTTGTCTCCGTAAATCGGATCATTGAAGTCGATCGGAATGTCACCAACTTTGGGATTGTAGTTGCACGTTGAAAGTAGATCCTGGAGTAGAACATTAATAGTTGCATATAAATTCTGCCTGCTATTATTAAATGGTAAAAATTCAAACTGATTAGGAAGATTTCTTGGTTGTTTAAAATTTAAATTCAAATGGTAAAAATAGTAACTGTATTAAGAATTTACGGTCAGTTGTAACCCCGAATGACCAAAAGTCTATTTTAAAATTTCTTTCTAGTTAAAAAAACTTAAAGGCTTTAAATTCAGCTGATAAAAGACGATACATAAATAAATACTTCAAAGAGTTTTTCTATTAATGGAATTGAGCTCACATCATCTTTTCTCTCTTAGTCAATCACGATAAATAGGTAAAAGACTGTTATATACCTTCGCGAAGTCCCTGTAGGAGAACTGAATGTCCCTGTTGAGCATGAGCCCTATCTGCTGGTTGGACATGTCCAGCCACACTTGGACCTCGGAAAGCATTATTGTCTCGTTATCTGCCGTATCAGCTGTAATTGGACAAAAATATTTGTTAGAAGAAATTAAAATGTATACGAGAAGTTAGACATTGTTTTCAGTCATGCTAAGCGTTTTGCATTATTGCAAGTGTCAAAATTAATAACTACCGATAATTACTAACCCAAAATGTACTCTAAAGGTTTTCGCAAGTTTAGATTTGTAATGGTTTACTGTTACTTTTGCGGGTTCTTTTATACTTTTAACCTAACTACTTAACTTAACAGTTACAGTACCCTAAAGTTAAATCCTTTTGTCACTTAATTAAAAAGTAGTTACTAAAATAATAGGTACAATAAATGACGAACTATTATGTACCACAAGCCCAAGATGAATTGTTTATAAAAAGAAAAATCCGTAGGAAAGTGGATTTAACATGTATAATAATTGAGTAAATAAAAGAGTGAAAAGTTACTACTTAGTTACATTGCTCATAAAAAAGCTTAAACATAACACGTAACTAGAAACAGATTCCATACCTAGAGCAAGTCTAGCAACAAGAGACTCAGTATAGTTCTCGTTGAAGTATATAGCGCCCCAGGCGTCTCCATCGCGAACGGCCTGTATCGCGGATTCCACGTCGAAGTAGTACTCCTTGATGATGGACTGGTTCTTCAGGTGGTCGAGGTAGCGGCAGGAAAGGTTCTTCATAGAGCAGGACGCGTTGTATGGACAGTAGCCGTCGATTACGTTCACGTCGTCGTTCACAATCGCCTGAGGGTTGAATAACGGATTATTGATTGAACAATCACTTTTATAATTGAATTATTCACCATTGTAGCGGTTCATGCTACGACTTTGTAAAATATTATCAAACCCTATTTATATGATAAAACAATTAGTGTTTAGTTAAAAACTATGCATGTCATTCATCTTTTATGGTGGTTATTGTTGTTTATTTTATTTTTTCACAGCAAACTAGCCTTCATGAAGTTTCTCTAACTACGTAGTCCAGAGCTGAGTGGATACCATATTGGTACATGATAAAATCATACTTATACTATTACAATCCATTGTTAAATTTTTACTTTACGTGTCAAATAAATGCTTTCTTTCTTTTTAATTTCTTTATTAATTGGTGCATTAAAAGCCCGTCAATTCTATTATCTAATTAAATAACCTACTAATATTGCTTTAAGCTTACCAGTCGTAAACCGCTAGGATCGCGTCCGATGGCCAAACAGAAGAGTATCACTTGCATCACGGGAAGAGCGAATATGAACAGCATCACGCCGATGTTCCTCCACATCCTCAGGAAGTTCTTCTGGATTAAAGCCTTGATTTTCCCCCTTGAGGTTAGCTGCAAATACAATTATTATGATGTATAAATGTGAAACAATTGCCTCCGTATCCTAGTGATATGGGCGTGTGCTTCAGAAACCGGAGGTCGTGGGTTCGAATGCTGCGGGTGCTACAAATTATCACTGTTGTTTTCTAGTTGGTTAGGGAAATTTAGGCCGATCACCCAATTGTCTGAAAAGTAAGATGATCCATGCGTCGGATGGGTATGTAAAAAGTCGGTCCAGCCACCAACCTGTATTGGACCAGCGTGGTGGGATATGGTCCAAGACCCCCTAATGGATAGGGGTGTATAAGATGAGGGTTATGTCCAGCAGTGGACTATCACAAGGTGACGATGTGTGATGTGATAAATGTGAAAAAGGCGAAGAATATAGAATAAAGGTTCAAATTTCAAGTTATGTTACTAAAACTGTCATGGTTCTAATTTTACATAAAAAGAGGATTTAGCACTTACACCATTTTAATAAAATCTAGTTTATCAAACAAAAAGAAGTAGCCATAATAGTTTTATATTATTCCATAAACATTGAGAGAGTCGATGTTTTGCATGTGAAATGATTATCAACAAAATCATCCAATAAGCATTGATTCACAAACTGAATTGTGGGAGTTTCTCAGGGTTCATATAGTACACATTAACGAGTTAACTCATAACTTTTATATCTTTAACTCACGAAAATTCGTCCATATTCTGCATCTGTCGTAAACTTGGTATCTTCCGGGTAGTGAAATCCAAGCTACAAATAAACAATATCAAATTTCTAAAAGTAAATAAAGTAATATGTTTCTATATAATAAGACAGTTCTTTGAAATCTCTATAAAGTTAATTCTATTTTTGTTATATTTATATATGATAGGATATTAAAATTTATAATTTAAAAATGTCTATAAAGTTAATTCTAATGTATATATTATATATGATGATATTATAATTATAATTTTAAATTTATGAAATTTTTTAACTATTTTTTATATTATTCTGCATAGATATTCATATTATAATTAAAAGCTCTTAAATCGAAATTGCTCTATTAAATTGAGATACTCTGAAAAATCAGTAATGGAATAAATTGATAAACACTTTAGAGCTTAAAAATACAATTGTAAGACTTAAGAAGAATCATTAGGGCCTTTCAAGAAGATAATAAAATTCTGCGACTTTTACTATCGAGACCAACCATTTCCAGTTCCAGGTCAATACACAATGCTAGAAGACTACAAGATCTCTTAGTTTTCAGTAATAACAACTTTGTTTAGCCGTATTTGTTGCTGCCACACAAAATCGTCGATAGTTATTAATTCTAACTGGCTAAAGAATACTAATTATTGTTAGCCAGTCTGAATTGCTGTGTCTGAAAGAACACCCACATCGCCGTTAGGTCCGGCGCCGTTGTCCACGATCAGGACCTCCTTGCTCTGGTGGAAGTTCAGACCGACGACTTGGGCGTCCTCCGCCGCGTAAGGTGCCTCCTCCCTCTTGGACATCTTGTTCAGACCCAACGCACCACCGGACACGTTAAGCTCGACCACTTGGTTCGCTTGACCTTCGAAAAGGAAGGTTATTAAGCTTATTAAATAAAGATCACGACTGCAATATAATAGTTGTTAAGGTGGATTTTAATCAAACAGCCATTAAAGGTAATATAGAAAACAAAAAGGTAGGAAATGGAGATATACATACGGTCAAATCTGAGGAAAGGAGTGTAATAGTTTCAAGAAAATATAAAACGAATGAATGTATTCGTAAACTGATTTAATAGAATTTAAGATTTCATAGTTATGACTGAAAAGTATTTCGGTTTTGTAGTGCAGTATTTTAGTGAATTTCAATTTATCATCTCTAAAGAAATACAAGAGTAACATTTCGTAAATGTATTATACATTCAAAACGCAGAGCTTCGGCAAATAGCATTTGTTTTACATAACCG
Source organism: Lamproptera curius (assembly GCA_029286875.1). Classification (NCBI taxonomy): domain Eukaryota; kingdom Metazoa; phylum Arthropoda; class Insecta; order Lepidoptera; family Papilionidae; genus Lamproptera; species Lamproptera curius. The sequence goes on along the minus strand of JAGSMT010000105.1, from coordinate 1,134,091 downwards.
CATAGAAACACATTTACATTGCATCGATGATATCCAACTTGCATTAAGTTACGTATAACACATTAAAAATGCAATTACCTTCGCGACACATATCTGTAATCAATAAAAAATGTATAAATAACGATCTTATGAAAACAAAAAAATATTACAACAAGGCTCGTAAGGTCGTATCAGAGTAATAATGTACGAGATATGTTAATTTAAGTAATGTCGCTGGCTTTGGTTGTCAAACAAAAGAAAATGGACGATTCATCACGTTATTCCATTGAACCTGGTTTGTGTAACTTAACCGTTACATAAAGCGAATGAATTCGATAAGTATTGTGTTTATATTATAACTGAAACTCGAATATTTTGATGAGTAATGGATTTTTTTTGGTCAAAACTATGTTTTTGTAACTAATACTTTTACCTAGCCATTTTTTACCAAGTTCCTTTTTTTGTTTGGCTTGGCTTCTAATCTACCCAGGTTAACCTGAATAACAGTTTTTGCGCAGAGCGTGCGGCATTAAACCCGCAACCCAAAAGGTAAACGGCATTCTAAGGATGAATTAGTTGTGAGTGAATTTGACGCCACTGACTTCCTATAACGACTGCCGAAGATGGTCTTGACAACCGGGACCGACTTTTTACATGCCCATCCGACGCTTGAACTATCTTTCTTTTCAGACAATTGGGTGATCGGCTGATATTGTCCTAAACAACCAGAAAACAACGACAATTTTTATTTAAAATAAATCAAACAATTTTAACGTTGTTTACCCGAGGGATTCGAACCCACGATCCCCGGTTTATAAGCAATGGCCGATACCGCTAGCCCATGGAGGCGTTTGTAATTAATGCTTATTAGTTCTAAAATCAATATAATTTTAATATGACGACGGTCAATTTAACGACGTGTAGAAAATTAGAACTTTAAAAAAAAATCAGTAGCGTACTAATTTTTCTTTATTTACGCGATTATTATACATATCAAATCCACTAATTTATAATGAGATACAGATATATTTCAACTTAGTCTGCCCGTGATCATGGATGCTGAAAAGAATACGAAACGTCGGGAATAAATATATTTAGAAGGCGAAAAATCCGATAAATTAGTAGCGTACTAATTTTTATACCTTACTAGAGACCCACCCCTGCTTCGCACGGGAGCTATGCTATGATAGAAAATTATTAAGCACGTGTTATGCATATAAACCTTCCTCTTGAATTACTCTATCTATTAAACAAGCCGCTTCGAAATGCGTTGCATAGTATGAAAGGTTAAAGCATACATAGGGATATAGGGACAGGGAAAGAGATTTTTTATACCGATGATATGTAGTGATGCATTTAGTAAAGTCAGGCAAATTAAATGCAAATGATTAAAATAACTTTATCAAGGAATAAAAAAAAAACTAAGTTATTTAAGCTATTACATAGAAATCAAAACAGAACAATAAGTAACGCGTATATTTTGGAACGCTTTAACTTGTCTGTGGAGGTAAAATGGAGTTCTGTGGCAGGTCAAATGTGACCATAGCCTAAAATGCAGAAACCATCACCAGGTTGATGAACTTGTAAACTGATGATTTATTACTCCACTCAAGAAATGAATATTACGGAATTTAGAAAAGAGATTCGTTGCCATTGGTAGTCAAAAATGATCCATAAAATGCAAGCATTTTAGTTTATATTGAAAATGGCTAAACAATACTTTAGCGTTTTACCTTTATAATAGCTGTATAAAAACTAAATTTCCCACTTAAACACAAAAGCATCCACTATCCTTGAGACTAAATGTTTATATACAAATGGATTTGTGAAATGTTTGTTATCTCATTAAGTCAATGATCATAATCGTTCTGTCTAGTCGTCTTTACGTTTAACACTACAATCTTACTTTAGCCTTAGATGCTTAAAACTGAATTGATTTGTACAAACTCCCTATACCTCTGAGCCATTATAAGGTTTGGACCACCACGTTGTCAATCGGTTGTGGTGTGACACGTTTGCATGCCTTCCTGACCGTTACATCTTACTTTTCAGACAAATGTTGATAGTCCAATGTGCCCTAGCCTAATAGAAACACAATGTAATTTTGTTGCGTCCACCAGCTGATTCAACCGGTTTTAAGCTGCGCCCAAACCACTAGGCTTTGAAGCATGGTTTTGTTATTATATTATGTACGTTTATACTTTATAAATATTTTGTCACTTAGTACTTTTAAAACGACCGAACACGTATGTAGAAAACCTTGTTTTTTTTTTAATTATTGCACCTACTTAAAATTCTCTTAAAAACCAATGGTTGACTGGCAGAGAATGCCTTTGGTATCAAGTCCGCCATTGCACTGATTTTGTACAAAAAATAAAGAAATAAATACGTTCAGAACTATGTGTAAAATAACATAGTAATTATGGCTGTGTACTTTACATATTACATCGTCACCTTTGTCACTTAAAACTACCGCGTCTATTGTTTGCAATATATTAGATGTCAGAGTAGTTCTTTTTCTATATCTTTTTTTGGGGTCAAAAGTACGCGTCGCAGTCATTAACGTGAGTCGAGTAACGCGGAAACTTGTTTTTGATGGACACGAAGGTAATGAAGATGGAAAAAAGGTCACGTCGAGTTTCTTACGTTGGTTCTCCTGAGATCAGAGGATCAATTTACTAATGTTTCAAATGATTTGAGATCTGCCTTTTTTCGTTGGATTTAAGCATTCTCGAACAAGTTTTTTTGCTCAAGTAACAAGAGAGGTTAGACCATATTTCACATTGTATTTAATAAATATCTTATTAGGTAAAATATATATTTAAAGCAGAGTTAAATGAGATGTAAAATGTATCATTATCGGCCTCTGTTAGTCCACTGCTAGACATAGGCCTCACCTAATGCACGTCTCCATCTCCATTATTAAACCCCCTAATCGATAGGTATTAAGGAAGGCCTATGCCCAGCAGTGGACTATCACAGGCTGATCATGTGTGTGTGATATCCATTAGGGGGTTTTCATGAAATGTATACGACGTTAGTTCTAAACTTAAACAGCAATTGGTTGACCGCTGCCATGTTTAATCTCCACACGATATATTACCAATAAGAGCTTCCGACATTTAAACGTCAATAAAGTTTGACATAAGACGAGGCAATTTCACCTCTCATTTTGCTTGAATATAATTTATTGCAAATCTTTTTATATTAATTCTGTTGTTGCCCACGGCTTCGTCCGCGTGGTAATATATGAAAGGAATCAATCATTTAAAAACGGTAGTTTCGATGTTACAAACAGTCGCTTCTATTCCATTTATTTGTATAGATGTATACATTTATACTACATCTATACAAATAAATCATTCATCATCATCTATACTATAATCTTCTTAATTCAAAAACATTTAATTATTTCTTTTATTTACGCGATTATTAAACATATTAAATCCACTAATTTACGGATTTTTCGCCTTAGTTATATATATTTATTCCCGACGTTTTGGATTCTTTCCAGCATCCATGATCACGGGCAGACTAAGTTGGTATATGTCTGTATCTCAATGTTTCTGGAATAACTGTCAGAATTTTTATTAAATTTCATTCTTCTAATTTTGAACATTGGTTTGACAAAAGTACTTATGTTGTCCTGTGGCTTTGTAGTTTTCATATTGGTTTTAATTTTTAAAATTATAGTAAATAAATATATATAACTAATTAATTAACTAACTAACTAAAAATCCGTAAATTAATGGATTTGATATCAAAAACAATTTTCTGTTGTATAGATTCTTATAAATCTCAGGTTGATATATAGTGAACGATGAGAAATCTTTATACCTTGCGAAACTCCAACGACAGTAAACGTGTTTTACTACACAGATGAGAAATAAAACCTAATAACAGTGTGTCACACACAATAGAATGCCAATAAGCCTAGACACCGATTCGGCGATGGGAACATACGCAATATTCACGTAACAACCTCGGATGTTAAACTATAAGCCGTTTCCTGATGCATTACAGAAACTATTTGCATCATATTCGAATGACGTAACCATAGACAAGCTATTCGCGTCACAGATATCATCGGAGAGGCAATGAGAACAGACTAAGACAGAGGTGAATTTTGTACATAATTACTGTACGAAAATTTGTGTTTTGTTGCCAATTTTGTGATTGAACGTAAATATGATCTTACTTATGTCTAACTTGTTCATCGCGAAAAAATCTAGTGCTTTTGTAGGTTAAACAACGTGTGGGTTGGTTCACCAATAAGAGGTTCACCAACAAGAATAGGTCTCACGTCAATCCTTACATTACATTTACATACATTTATTCAGAATCTAAATTGCCTGAGCTATATTTTTTTTTAATTCTTTTCACAAAAGCTAAGTCTTTTGAATTTTTAATAAAATCTGTATATTTAATACAGCCTTAGAAGTTTAAATGACAAAACATATATATTACTGCGATCTTAGTCTTGATCGCACAGATTATAATAAAATAGAAGCGTTCATAAATAACGGCTTTATATCAAAAGAGGACGGGTTTTAAACCTTCTCATTTTAAGTAAAAATAGAAAAAATTAACTTGACCTCTGTGTACGGTAATGTTAAAATTTTTTGTATAACACGCGTCGACTCTTGAGGTTGTAGGTCGTATAAACCTACTATTGTTTAAAGATTGACAGTGCTAAATCGTTAATTGATAACAAAAACAAGTTTTGAATAACTACTAATAAGCTTTTCTGCGAAGTTCTTTTAGTTAATTGGTTGTACAATTCTCATTAGACTTTTAGTATAACTAGAAGTCATTACAGGGATTCTTTTCAATTGTAAGTTTTGATATATGTACATTATAGACATTTATGCATGATTGTAAAGTTCAAAAACAAATTAAGATATCGGCCAACATGCTTTTTGGTTAAGTTAATAATAATAATATGTTGGACTAATAACGCAATTATTATACAGTAGACTTATATTAATATTATAGTAGACTTATATAAATTAGAGTCTGAAAAAAATGACGTTCACCACACAATATTTTTCCCGTGGTCAAACCTACCTACTAAACTCTATCGTGTTTTGGATTTACAGAATTCAATGGTCATATAGTTCTTATAAGATTGCGGGGAGGTTGCGGGGTTGCTTGTAATACCTTATGGTATTACTAGCAACCCCGCAACCACCCTTGTGGGTGGAATTTCGTAAGATCCGTCCTTAGCTGACCTCTACTCGGCGAACGGAATATTCCTACAAAATTTCAAGTCGCTACGCCTTATGGTTCCAGAGATATCGCGATGAGTCAATATATAGGTATGAATCTCTATAATATAATAATATATAGATCAGAAGCCATTTATAAAAATCTTTTAAATTACACTTCTAGCTTTTCGACCCGGTGATGAAGACATGTGAGACTCTAGACTGTATGTATATCTATTTATGTACCATGTTTAAGCGAATGAATTATTGATTGATTGAAGAATTGAATGTACCAACCTTGCCTCCTAGACAGTTTTAGGAAGACATCTTCTAGCGATATACAGCTGTACATTGTTAGAAGAGCTTGGGGTGATTCTTCCGCCAGCAGTCTGCCACTCCTCATCAGTCCGATCTGTGAAGAAAAAGAATTTTTATCATTAGAGAACGAAACGATAAAGTTTTAGTTGTTTAAAACCCCCTAATGGGTAGAGGTGTATTAGGGGAGGCCTATGTCCAGCAGTGGACTATCACAGGCTGATGATAATGATGATGATGATGATATGTTTGTGTTTTGCATAAAGTTTATGTAGGATCCATTATCGTAGTGATAGTATAAAACAAAGTCACTTTCTCTGTCCTCATATCCCTATTTATAGGATTTCGATGCGGTTTTTTTTAACAGATAGAATGATAGAAGAGGAAGGTTTGTGTAAATAACATAAATGCCTAATATTGTCGGTATATTTTCTATCAACAAAGCTCCTGTGCAAAGAAGGGGCGGGTCGCTGTTGACGGCTGTATCCGCCTTCTATTTTTAGATCTTTGGATTAATTTTTCTGGGGTAAAATATAGCGTATGTTACTCAAGGATAATGCAGCCTTCTATTATGAAAAGAATACTTTAAATTTGTTCGGTAGTTTCGGAGCCTATTGAAGACGAGCAAACAATCAAATTTATCGTCTTCGTTATACGTCGCATTGTATTTGACGAGAGCATGGCAATATTTTAATAGCCTGTAGTTTACTTAAAGGACACTAGGAATAGATATAAACACAGTAACCCATGGAAACGAAGTGACGTCATAGATCTAGCTTTTTTACTGATTCATTTCAAGTCCAATTTGCCAAAACTATAGCTACCTATCCTTATCTTTGAGGAACTCTACAATACATAAGTACGTCTATCTTATATTTTCTGCACCACCCAAAGGTTGACTGGGATAGAATACAATCGGCATTAAGTACGCTTTTTAATTGACTACGCAGGCAGGCAAGCTGTCGGGCCACCTGATGGAAAGTGGTCACCGACGCCCATAGACATTGGCAATACCAGTGGTATCACCCACGCACTACCGACCGTGAGACATAGGACGTTAAGTCTCTAATGTTAAGCTACGATGCCCTTCAAACCGGAACGCAGTAGTGTTCTAACACTACAGCTTTAGGGCAAAATTGGCACTAAATTGTTAATTGTGTTTAAATATATAAATCACCTTTACACTCTGTATTAACATACCATTAATGAGCATTGTCTTTGAGTGACACCAGACGCCTATAAAATCTTATATGTTTATTAAAAAGTCAAACATTGACTACATCCGCGTGTTGCGTAAACCTTGAGCATGCCATCTTAATGAAGTCGAAGCATAATTTATTCCGTTTACATAATCTGTGGAGTTCTTAATATAAGCTTGGTCGTATCTCGGCCGAATTTATTCGTAACTCTCGTTATCTTTAATTTTAAAGAAGAAGTCAGATTTTACGCTACAGATGTTGATTTTTTTGAAAATTTCGCTAATAAAAAACTGTGTATTTATTATTATCGTTAATAACGTAATTATTTGGCTTAAATTCTAAAAAACATTTCTTAAAGCTGCTTTTATATTTAGTAGATACAGTTAATTAATCCCTTTAACTAACTGATATTAAATCATATTTTAATAAATAATAATGTACCAAGAGTCGATAACTTATAATCTAAAAAGATTTAGATTTTTTAAATTTAAGTCCTCTCTTTAACATTTTTTTTAATTCTATATATTTTATTGTACATAACTATATAATCGCGCAAATAAAGTGAATACTCATTAATGTTATCATTTACTATTTTGACTAAATTGCTTATTTTGGAAACTTTGGTTATTCTGTTAAGTTTGGTAGGTAATAGCAACACTTACGCAATGCGCCTGCCTCGCCTCCTCGATATAATGCGTTGTGATGATCACGGTCTTGTCCCCCGAGCTGGTGATCTGGACCAGATGAGTCCAGATGGACTGACGCAGCAATGGGTCCACTCCAACCGTGGGCTCGTCCAGGATCAACAGTTCAGGGTCGTGCATAAGAGCAACGGCGAATGACACCGCCTTTGCTGACCGCCACTGAGGAAAATGGTACAAAATTAGCATCGAAAGGTTGGGCAGAGCAGATATTGTATTTAAAACATTCAGAACCTACTCTACCGAAAAATTAAGCATTAACAAATAATAAAAAGCCGTAATAATTAGTCATTACTACAATATAAGCATTCAACAGCAGGTTGAACTTACAAATTATATTTTAATTTCGTTATCTTTCCATTGCTGGTCTGGCGTTAATAAAAATGCTAGTATAAGTAGGTTTTATATCTATGTATAAAATTAATATTTTATTTAAGATATTATTTTTAATTTCTTAGATCTTACAACACTATTAAGAATTGCTTTTAAACTATGTACTTGTTGAAGTCAAAGTTCCTGTAAGATAGGTACTACTAGTGTAATAGATGAATAACGATGCCGAACATCATTCGTCCCAGGAATACGAATTTGACAACAACATTTCTTAAGTAAAGGTCGAAACTAAAGAAATTAAAAAGCAAACATAACCTTTCACAGCGTCTTAGCTTTATTTTTCTCAATCACATAGTGATGTTACATAGATATAAAATATAAGATCCCTCCTCTAAGAATATTTTATACAATTTTTACTTTTCATTTACATTAAGAAAGCACGAGCAGATAGGGTTCGAATTCCATCAGTTTAGGACATTTAACGTATCAGGTGAACTTTCTTCAATAGTCTTGTCGCATTAAATATATATTTCTTGTATATTCTGTTATATATAATATATATATATATTATATAAATTATATATATATATTACATAAAACATATATATATATATATATATATATATATATATATATATATATATATATATATATATATATAACAGAATGAACACAAAAATAATAAAGACAATGCATTGAAATTAACGAAGAGATCACAGATATCATTTATAAAACGTGACGACCGTCGTTTCAAGCGATTTTCTCTTTTATTTACTGTCAGAATCTATCGAATGAGGATCGTTAATGGCTCGCGGCCATTTTGGCGAAAGTATACATAAGACAACTGGGTTACAACGTCACGTGTTACGAGATAACTATGCAATATTATATATAGCGTAGTTGTCTATTGCGTAAGCCAAATGCGAGAGAAAAAAGACATCTTATGTGACCGAGATAACGTTTGCTTTGCTGGTAATTTTAGTATGAATGAAAGCGAGAAAAAACGATAGCATATGCTGGTAAAGTATAATTAGTAGCATACTATTACAAACACCTAATATTGTAGATTCGAAAGAAGTGAGAAAGACAAAAAGTGTCTTTAAGTTATCATTAACATTGATATCGTATCGTTTCTTAAATTTAACGCAAATATTATACGCTATTAGATGACAAACTTTGACGGGTTTTGTCGCGTTTATGACAAGCTCTGACTATGAATCTAATAATATTATAAGTTAATACAAATATACATTCGGTGTTATGTTTATTTTCAAGTTTTAAATTTCCATGAAGTACTCTTATTGTGAGCTAGATTCTAGAAGCATTTCTGCAGCTAAACTATCTCACTAGGAGCGCTTAAGACTACTGAGATACTAAAAAATTTATGTAATATTTGATAAAAAATCACCATTAAGGTAAATGTTTTTTTTGCCCCATTTCGTTCAATGAGTTAGATGAGTTCAGGTATAGGCGGAATTGTATTTCATACAGTTCCAGCCAAATTAAAAAGGATTAGAGTACAATATATATTATAGAATTATTTGATTATTCAATACAGTTATCAAGTATTTATTATATAAATATTAGATGTAGTACAGGAAGTTTTTTCTGCTGCGATTGCAAGAAAAACTTAATTTAACTGTCGAACGTATAAAACGCTAATAAAAAACGGATTTTTATGTCCACTGGCAACCCTGAGCCGTGTTTAATGCACAAGTCATTGTTTACGAGAACAACTGCGATGTTTCACGTAAATAAATCTTCAACAAAAAAGTGGACACTTGACACGGCAGAAATTTATTATTGCTCATGCAAATTGCGCTTGTTTAACGTTGGTATGTTGTAATATATGTGTTTTTTTATATATCAAAGTCGAAGTCAAATATCTTTATTCAGTATTATTCAGAAACATTACACTTTCTTATTAATCGTCAATTTATCGATCACCGATTCGGAAATGGAAGCCTAGCCTGAGATGAACTGGCGTAAGAAACTCAGCTGGTATTTTTTTTTCAATAAAAAACAATACAAATACCCATATAATATTAAACGAAATAGTTGTTTATGATTTAGCCAAACTAGACTCGAAATAAAGGAGAATAAAGTAACCTAAGGCCATTAATTATTGCGATAAAGTGGTTGAAAACGTTCAATAGGCGATAAAAGTTTATATGGAAATTTGTCATTGTTGAACAAAAGTAGAATATTGTGTCTAGATTAAATACTTGAAACGGACCATAAGTGGATTTTTAGCAGCAATCTTAAATACACACGTGGACTATCCCTCTGCTACATAGCTAGTTTAATATATATTACATACATTTTTGATATGTCGCACGCCTAACTATGCAATAAACATTTCGTTACTCCGATCAAATACAAGAACGATATCAAAGACACAAACACGTCCAAAAAGGCTAAGCGCGAACATCGTTAAGCTAATTAGTATTATTTGTATGCTCTTTAAGTACGTTGTTATTTATATAAACGATTCGCTATGTTCGTTAAATCGCGTGTTGGTTCGCCAATCTTGCGTCGGCCTCTATTCACATTGCCGGAAGTTTCCTCATTGCTGGCATTGCGCGGTCCGGTTTAGGTCGCATCCGCCGTTTACACGTTGGCTTTATTTCTTTATTACATTGAAGACGTGTGTCTTATTATATTTAGCAACATAATTTAGACAAATAAATTAATGCGTCGGATGCGCATGGACAAAGTCGGTCCCGGATGATGAGACTATCTTTGCCAGTCGTTTAAAGAAGTCTTGAATTTTACTTACACCTAATTCAACTTTAAAATGCAGTCGCTCTGCGCAAAAACTGTTATTTAGCTAAATCTCAAATGAAGCCGAACTCATTACAACTTGGGAAAATGGCTAGGTCAATTAAAGAATGTATACAAATCAATAGAATTAGAGTGTCTGCTTGTGACGTCAAAATAACCGTTTTAGAATGATAACTTTGTGATATGATACATATATATACCGACATATATAACATAAGAACATTTTTGTCGATATGTCTGTATATATGTTTGTTCTGGCTAATCTTTTGGATGGCTGGGCCGAATTTGACGGGACTTTCACTGGAAGATGCTGCTGATGTCATACACAGCAAAGATACAGCTGATGTAACTGAGAGTAAATAAAGCTACTATTTTTTAGAAAAAGCCAACAGCTAGTAACGAAATATCTTAACTATAATAAAGCTAATTCGGAGATATGTATCCAGGCATAAAAAATAGCCCGCTGAGTCTGTGTCGCCGGATCTATTCAGGTCTGAGACGCCCTATTCCGTACTGGTGGTAGCGTGTTTGATAATTAATAAGCAAGCGAGAATTTCTATACATTGAATTAGAATTTATGTATTAACGTAAACATGGTTATGGACAAATATAATTAAATATTCTAGTGTCAAACTTAATCGAGCACTCATTGGTTAAACATTATGTGGGGATTCAAAATGGCCGCGGTTGACCAATAGAATGCGTTCGCTTTTGGCGCCATTAGATATGTTGAGATTTAAGTCGTAATTGTTAGACTGCAGGCAACCTAAAAATCTTTTAAGTACATATTTTTAGAATCTAGGCTATCATCTAAAAGTAAGAACGTCGTAATACTGACTAGCATTAGTTAAATGTCGTGAAACCAGATATTTACATTTAACGTACTTAAAATCTTATAAGCTTCGTAATGTACCATAGTTCACCTTATAAAATATACCAAAACTCTTATACGATTCTAAATAAAAACACTTTCATAAAGTACCTCTTCTTAACTCACATATTTCTTAGTATTTTATTTTCTGAAGCGTATACTTAATAAGTTATTTGCTTAAACAATTCGCATAGTACGTCAGATACGTGGAAAATGACACGCGTCAACGGTACAACTGTCGTTTATACGTGTGACTCAGTATTATATCTAACAAAGGTGAATAATAATATTCCATAGAAAAATTTACTTGAAATGTAACAATGGTTAGTCAGAAAGCACAAAATAAAGTCATCACAAACCTAGTGAAGTGCAAAATAACTTTACACCACTTTATGATAAATAATAATACTGCTATGGAAATTGAAATAGGTCGCTTCAGGCCGCATCTATTATCTCATTATATATATTATTATCTGTTCTAAACATTAATATAGACACTCTTGGTCGATTCCAAATTGCAGCGTAAGACACCGCAAATCTGTCAAACATTGAGTCATGACAAATAACATTTTGTCCACGCAGTAACTTCATTAGCTAACTTATCTTAAAATACCGAAACACAGTAATGTTGGTAGACTACTACTATACGGCGCTAATAATATATTTTCATTGTAATTTCCTAATTGGTTAGGGCTATTTGGGCTCGTCACCCAACTGTCTGAAAAGTAAGATGATCCATGCGTCGGATGGGCATGTAAAAAGTCAGCCCTGCGCCTTATCTCTTCGGTCGTGTCGGTTATCCGTCCCATCGGGCTTTGAGAGTATAAAGGTACAGGGAGTACGCCTGTGTTTGTGCGAGCACTTGTTGTAATATCTCCTGCGTAGTTGATTGATCTCTAATATAGATGTTCCACCGTAGTCGTATTCGATTGGAAGTACATTATAAACATCACAGTTAAACTTCATTAGTCCTTCTTAATATTCCGCAAAACATACCAAATATAAGGCACACGTAGATTTAAAGAAACCTATTTATCTCGTAACTTAATTGTCACACAATGATATAAATCTGCAATATAGCTAAGAAGAAAGAAAAAATTGAAGAAAACTATAAAACCATAACAAGGTAGTTCTACGAATGAATTTGTTCGACGCTTAGTGAATGACATTTCAGCAACAATTCATGAATAAAAAAGCTAGGCTAATTAAGTTTTTCTTTGTCATTTCTTGGTGACATTCATCAATAAAAAGCTAGACTATGTTTATCCCCTCACCTGAGATTCTTCACCATCCTGCTCTCGCTGGCAGGTCCAGGAAGTCGAGCAGGAAGCGAAGTCGCTCATTTATCTCCCTCGTCTCCATGCCGAATATCCAGCCGAAGTACATCATCGTCTCTTTGATGGTGAACTCGCCGTACAATGCGATCTCCTGTGGCATGTAGCCGACACGTTTGCCGGGCACCCCCGAACCTGTGATGTAAGCAAGTCTGATAAATTCAAATACCTTTATTCAATATAGAAGTTTACACTTGCTTATTGATTGACCAACACGCTACTACCGGTTCGGAATAGGACGCCCCAGATCTTAGAAGAACCGCCGAAAGAATCTCAGCGGAATATTTTTTTTGTTATCTCGATACATGCTCTTGTTTTGATACACAATTTTAAGTAAAGTCTACTGTCTATTCAAATGGAGTCAAAAATCTTGCACTCTCATTGGTTAAACATCGCGTGATTCAAAATGGCCGCCGTCCACCAATAGGAACGCTTTCGCTTCTGGCGCCATTAGTGTTTGACATTAGATTTGTTTACATTTGTTCCGAGATTTAAATGGGCTAAGAAATACGTAGCAATATTATCAGTATTAGGAGTATTATTTAACGTTAAAAGCAAAGTTTGTTGTGTCTAATTGATTTGTTTTATTGTCAACAGTCGAGCGCGAGGAAGACAAACGATTTATAGCAAGATTCTTCGTATCTTATCTTATACTAGCACCCCCAACCCCCCTTGTGGCTGGAATTTCGTAAAATCCGTTCTTAGCTGACCTCTACTCGGCGAAGGAATATTCCTACCAAATTTCAAGTCGCTACGCCTTATGGTTCCTGAGATATCGTGATGATTCAATATATAGGTGGGAATCTTTTATATATATAGATTAAAGACAAATTTAAGCTAAGAAATGGCGCCATAGTCTAGCGTTGTTATTAGACGGCTGTCACTCAGCGATTTATAGTTTTCTGACAATGAATCAATAAAAAAGATAGGCTATTAAAACCACATCACTAAAAAAAGTGTTCAAAGTTTATTTTAATTCCGAGTCTTATTTTTATTCATATTTACTCTTTTTGTTTACATTTGTCAGTGCGATGATAATACGAATGATATAAAATAAGATTGTCTATATTTTCGTGATAATATATTGAACAAGCTAATCCTATGCACTATGTAGGTGACCTTAGTTCCTGACGGATAAATTCGTTACGAGTTTTATCCGACAAAGAAACTCCAAGCATGGTACGCTCCATAGCCCATTGAGCTACGGCAAATTTGTGGACCAGTCATACAGTCAAGGCGTTTGAGAAGACGGAGCGTTGTCCGTAGAGGATCGGCCGTCTTGGCGTTCATTGAAAATGTTTAGTAGTGAACGTTTAAAGGCTGCTAATGATGACGATGATAATATATAGAACACAATTATATTATTATCAACTTTATTCTTATCCTATAACCAAAATAAATTATATATACACTTTTATGGCAACATTATTTTATCTCAAAGGTCGATTTTACTTACCTTTAGTACCGGGTTTTCCTCCCAGTACCCAAATCTCGCCGCTGTTCAATTTCCGTCTGCCCACGATGCACGAGAGCAGAGTAGTTTTGCCACAACCTGACGCTCCGAGCAGACCGTATCTGTTGGAAATAAATGTTATTAATACATATACTCATCATATCAGCAAATGCTATAAATATATATATATATATATACATCATCAGCTTGCGATAGTCCACTGCTGGACATAGGCCTTCCCTAATACACCCCTATCCATTTGGGGGTTTTGGACCGTATCCCATCATGCTGGTCCAATGCGGGTTGGTGGGTGGACCGACTTTTTACATGCCCATCCGACGCATGGATCATCTTACTTTTCAGACAGTTGGATGATCGGCCCAAATTACCCTAACCAACTAGGAAACAACAATGAAAATTTGTTGAGTCCCCGCAGGATTCGAACCCACGACCTCCGGTTTCTTACGCACACGCCCATGCCACTAGGCCACGGAGGCAGTTGACAGTTAAATATATATATATATCATCAATCAGCCTCTTAAAGATCACTACTGAGAATGCTAAGAGAGAGTTTAATACATAAAAAAGTAAATTGACGATCCATCAAAACTATAAGCATCATGATCAGTCATTCTTCAATTTAGACTCTTTTAAGTTCCTGCAATCTTCTACTTTATGATTACACTGTCCAAGAGATACATATAAATTATTAAGAAAGCACAGACCACAACACCAATTCATCATTTGCATGTTTCGTAAAATTCCACACTATAATTTACCTGCACCCATCGAGTTACAATTCAAAAAATTACGTTTTAAACTAATAAAACGCGATAAAATTTGTAAAAAAAGTATTATTTATAAAACAATCTTTGTAATAATCGTTATTATAGTAATTATTAATTAAAATGGTGACTAAATTTTAACGCTAATCAAGATTAATTAACACGTGTACAGCAATTGCCTCGCTCCGAATCGCAAGAGCCGTCGAAAGATTTCTACTTTCACTCGAAAACCTGGACCGTATTGTTACCGTGAGATATATTAGTTGTACGTTTATACCTACGTATTCCGCAATGATACAAATATTTAAGAATACGTTATTGTCATTTGTTATTGAGATACCTTCCTAACAACTAATTGTTAGATACAATTTTCTTGTATTACGAGTAAGGTAAGTAAGAGGGATGCAAAAAGTCGGAATACGGTCCGAAACCCCGTAATAGATAGGAGTGTAACATGGGAGGCAAATGTCCAGCTTGGACTATCACAGGCTGATGATGTATGTATATATTACGATGATCCAGCCTGCCCGTAACTATGGTTCCTGTAGTGCTTTATACGCCGGGAAAATTATAAACCAAATTAAACGTGATAAAGTCCGTAAAGATTTTTATTGAATCGAGACTGTTAGGTATTTTTATTGGCTCTGCAGGCAGACGAGCAGTCGGGCCAACTGATGGAGAATTGTCCGCGACGCCAATGGACATCGGCAATTCTACCATGAGACATGGAATGTTAAGTCTCGTTTACTTTAATGCTTAAATTAAATAATAACTTTTAACCTTTTTACTAGCAAAGGTAACAGTTGCTACATAAAACAATTAAAGATTATTATTTTTATGCGTCTGTTTGCTTTGCAGCTGCCTCCGTAGCCTAGTGGTATGGGCGTGTGCTTTAGAAACTGGAGGTCGTGGGTTCGAATCCTGCGGGGACGCATCAAATTTTCATTGTTGTTTCCTGTTGGTTAGGCAATTTGGGCCGATCACCCAATTGCCTGAAAGTAAGATGATCCATGCGTCGGATGGGCATGTAAAAAAGTCGGTCCACCCACCAACCCGCATTGGACCAGCGTGGTGGGATACGGTCCAAACCCCTTAATGGATAGGGGTGTATTAGGGGAGGCCTATGTCCAGCAGTGGACTAACACAGGCTGATGATGTGATGTGATTGATGCGTCTGTTTGGAATAAACTCGAAAACTACTGAGCCGATTTTTAAAATTCTTTTACCATTAGAAAGCTACATTCACCCCGAGTAATATAGGTCACATTTAAATCTATAACATCCAATACAAAAATCTGGAAATGACACGGGCAGAGCCGTGGATGGAAGGCTAGTTAGAAATATATCAGGATGATGGAACTTGTGTTTTTTTTATTTGCATAAATGTAGCAAAGCGGTTATGATTAAAA
Organism: Lamproptera curius; assembly: GCA_029286875.1. Lineage (NCBI taxonomy): Eukaryota > Metazoa > Arthropoda > Insecta > Lepidoptera > Papilionidae > Lamproptera > Lamproptera curius. Next base: position 1,117,721 of record JAGSMT010000105.1, on the reverse strand, counting down.
AGTGCGTCATAAAAACGTTCCTTTCCTTGGTGTTTTTAAGTATATTTATTAGAAGATTCGCTTATTTGTTTTTTCATAGATATTTTTAATGAACGATAACAAAAGCGTAACTGAAAAGAAATGATTCCTTCTGTTGAACTAATCATTCAATATATATTCAATATAAGAATATATAGTCTAAACTTAAAACAGTAATTCTATGTACCTGTTACGTGAGTACTGGTATTGATTATTTAATTATATTGGACAAGTTTGTATGCAAAAAAAATAAACTTTATTTTCACGTATGCACAACCCTAATTTGGCATTTGAAACGGTCTGTTTGGTTCTTGCGCCAGTTTACGAGGACGTGGTGTCGAAATCGTGTAGCATTATAACGTTGTTAATTAGCACCACGCTAGGAATTGTATTTAGGGCGCCTAATTAAAGGGTGAAACCTACTAACCTAGAATAACAGGACTAGGACTACACATCAATAATACTACATATTCCTGACCATTGTATGCCGTGATCCTCTAGTCAACCCATTGTCTCCTTGATATTTGTTTTCTTCAGACTCTCAGTGAAGTGTCTTTGAAAATATTTAAAATCATAATATTCTGGCTATCTGTCGGACATAATTTTAAAATATTTAAAATTATGTCCGACATATAGCCAGAAATACTCTAGATAACGAGCCAGTAACCAATTGGTTACTGGGTCGTCCGAACGAAAGGGAGAAAGAGGCCGAAATCGTTAGCCTCACCAGGTCAACGAAGCGTTGTCTGCCAAGTTTTGTAGTGCCTTAGAAGTCGCAAAGGAACGAAAGATCCGGAAATTTATTACACGGAATAAAGTGATCCATGGAATCTAAGCTTTGCTTTTGCTTAAACGCAGATTCGAACCTAGACACTGTGGATTATACAGCAAGCGTTAAAACTGCTGATGTCGCAACATTCGATTAGCCGAAATATATAACAATACGACAAATCTGATAGAACGGCTTTAATTACCTAATTTTATGACTGAGGAGGAACACTACCAGTTTTCCTTCACACAATAATAATTAACTATCAGTTTCAATAATAATTACTGATTCAAAATACGTAAACAGGACAATGTTTTTGTATCATCCGTAATTATATCTGGTTATTAAATAAACAGGCTTAATATTCCTGTTTTGAACCGACGTACGACCTATTGCGTCAAGCCTCAGTTCCTCGTTGTAGAGATAATGCTTCGAACTTATGTTAAAATGTTACAAAGGTGAAACCTTTTAACCGGAAGAAGTTAAATTACCTGTTACATAATATGTTTAACTAAACTATTAGTCTTTGTAAGCGTTATTTATTTTATCAGGAGTGGTGTTAGACGGTAGGTACCCTTTTTACAGGGGGTGGTCCCACCGCGGTGCCTATTTCTGCCGCAAATCAGTAGTGTGAAACACTACGTTGTTCCGGTTTAAATGGTAACGTAGCTTTACCTAGTAAATACGCTGGCTACGGTACCCTATAAACCGGAATACAGAAAGGTTTTCACACTACTGCTGTGCAACCCAGACGGGCCCCTGTTTAAAGGGGACCTACCACATCCAGAAAGTGAGTTATAAACCGTAAAATATATCGACAACTAATGACAAAATATGTATTTTTATTCTAAGACGAGCTTTGACTAAAGCAAGACAATGTTTTGGCAAACTTACGCTTTCTGAACATAAGCATAGCACACCACAATTCATTGAAGTGACGCACTAAAGAACAATGCTTGTACACTACCTCTGACGTCACAATACGCGATAACATGTAGGAAATCGTCTCGACCGCAATTAAACGCATCTATTATCAGCGCAGTATAGGTCCTATGGCACTAATATGGCGGTGACACTAAACACAATGGCCCCTTGTTTGAATTACAGGGGTAAATAACATTTGGCTACTTGCCAAAGTGTCTTTGTACAGTGCGTAAGGCTAATTGGAAGAATGCGTGAGTAATAACCGCAATTATCAACAATTAATTTTACTTTTACTGTATTATTACTTATAATTAAACAAAAGAAACATTTCGGCATGAAGTCAAGCAATCGTGAAGAAGTAGCAACAAAAAATGTTTACACTACCTGAGTTTTAACTGATTCGTTTTAAGTTACTGCGTTGATATGAATATAACAATCTATATCGCTATAGCCTTCTATATGTATGTTTGTACGCTAAATAACATGATTCAAGCGTTAAAATTTTAGTTAAATTAGTATATATTTACAACAAGCACAGTACCATATAGCAATTTAAGTTGCCAGTCACGAAATTTTAGGTAGTAAGCATTTTGTAGTATACTAAACGATTGAGTTTGAAAGAAAGCAAAAATTCTATCATAAAAGAGTAGCGTGGGTATTTAAAATGGCATGTTTTTAAACTACTACCGAGGTTTCTGTCTTTTCTTCTTTTATTTTTTTTTGCGATCCATATAATGTGACTGATCGTACATTAAGGACAAGGGTAGACGTTAAAGTTGATACTAATCATTCTGTTGTCATTAGAACGGAGTCACGATTGATCAAATCACTTCCATACCGCAACCTATACTCGAGTGAGCGGGTTACAATCGACCCGGGTTCCAGGAAATGATTGACTGGTACAGCCATAGTTTCCATAGCTTCAATTGTCTAGTTTGACACTAGATAGCGTTGTTTGTACCAAAATATTTATCCATATTGTTCTAGATATGGTAGTATCTATGGTTTGTACTCACATGGTCCCTTTGGCAACGGTCATGTTCAGGTTGCTGAGGACATGATTGGGCCGTTTGTTGGAGCCGTAGTGTTTGAACGCGTGCCTAACGCACACCGCCTGCTGTCGTTTCTGCCACACCTGATGAGAAATTTAATTGTAGTTAAATAAATAAAGGGATCACCCACCAACCCGCATTGGACCAGCGTGGTGGGATACGATCCAAACACTCCCTAATGGATAGGGGTGTATTAGTGGAGGCCTTTGTCCAGCAGTGAACAGGCTGATGATGAAGTAAAGGGATAATTTTGACGCATGGACACGTAAATAATGTTTTTCTGTTTAAATGAAGCGACTAGACGAGGAGAACAGGAATTGCAACGTCATTTCCTTCGACACTAGACGCAGTGTTGTTCATGGGATGTTACGTCTTATTTACACAGTAATAACTGTGGCTACGTTCTTCAAACCGGAAAGCAGTAGTGTTCTTACGCTAATGATTTGTGGCAGAAGGAAGCCCGAGAATGGTATAATCGTAGTTGATAACTGTTTGAACAGGAGAACAATTGTACGTATCATCACCAGCCTTTGATAGTCTACTGCTGGACATTGGTCTCCCCTAATACACATCAATTCGTTAGGGGGTTTTGGACTGATATTCCACCGCGTTGGTCCAATCCGGGTTGGTAGGTGGACCGACTTTTTACATGCCTATCCGACCCATAGATCATTTTATTTTTCGGACACTTGGGTGATCGGCCTAAATTGCCCTAACCAACTAGAAAACAACAATGAAAATTTGTTGAGTCCCCGCAGGATTCGAGCCCACGACCTCCGGTTTCTAGAACACGCGCCGATACCACTAGGCTACAGATGCACTATAACTCCTCGTAAAAGTCTTACGGTGGCAGTTCCCCTAAAAATGCGATCTACTATTATTACAAAGTACGACCTACTGCCATCACAAAAGTTCCAAATTTATAGTAAAATTATTAAGTTGTTATGCACTTTTTAGCATATATCGTTTTCGATACAGTAAAGTCAAATGGATTTACATAAACAGCAGAACAAAAACAATCGGCATAATGATAACTATCGACCATTTTATTGGTATACAAAATCAGAGCTCCGGTTTGAAGGGCATTGCAGCTTGCTAATTGCTGGTAAACAAGACATAATAGCTAATGTTTAAGTGCAGTAAATGAGTAAGAAGCAGGCGTTTTTCTGATCTGGTCCTATCCCTGTCTCGTCACTTCATTTAATTAACCAATCTTAAGTAACAACAAAAATAGAATCTGGCACGCAATGAATCACTTTTTTTTTGTTGTTTCGCGAACTAACGTCCGTTTACAAACATCGTCTCACGTATCTCAGTTTTCTGAAGCGAGATTTGAACCTAACACCGTCAGTTTAATATGTCTTGATACCAGTGATACTCGTTATAAGTCGTATCCAAATGTATTATGTATCAAACAGTTGTCAATTACTAAAACAATATTGAAATACAACCAATAAAAACTTAATGAAGTCTTTAGAATTTAAAGCATTAAATTACTCTACAATAATTTAAAGTAACTGCCTCCGTAGCCCAGTGGTATGGGCGTGTGCTTCTGAAACAGGAGGTCATGGGTTCGAATCCTGCGGGGACTCAACAAATTTTCTTTGTTGTTAGGGGAATTTGGGCCGATCACCCAATTGACTGAAAAGTAAGATGATCCATGCGTCGTATGGGCATGTAAAAAGTCGGTACACCCACCAACCCGCATTGGACCAGCGTGGTGGGATACGGTCCAAAACCACCTAATGGATAGGGATGTATTAGGGGAGGCCTATGTCCAGCAGTAGACTATCACAGTTTCAAACTCTTACCAAGGACTGATTTACATGTCGGGTATAATTTCAAATAAACTGTATTGTTTCTCATGCGTATTATTCGCGTAAGCAACAGAAAGTATTACGAATGTAAATGCAAAAAAACTAGTTTGCACACGTTGTCTCGTTATCTTGTTTCCAAAACAATATATATAAGTAAGAACAAAGTGTATCAATTATTCACAGGTTCTCTTACCGTGCTCTCCTGTTTGTCGGCAGGCGCCGAGAATTGAATCTGGCTCATTTTGGAATCCTTCTCATCGCTCATCGGCGACGAAGGTGAGGTTTCACTGCGGAAAGGAAAAATACAATTTTATTTATGTTCTCGTTATAATAATTGTTTATTTTAATTATGCGATTACGTTATTAAATACACTTTTATGTACTTATTTAGTATATATATATATATTATATATATAAATAGATTGCTGTTCGTTAGTCTCGCTAAAACTCGGGAACAGCTGAACCGATTTGGCTAATTTTGGACTTAAATTATTTGTAGAAGTCCAGGGAAGGTTTAAAATGAAAAAATATAAAAATTTGAATTGAAAAACAAAATCTATCATACTACCTACATATTTGTTCACCTAAATAAGGTTTGTATATTTACTACAGTTGTTAATTATCTCTGATTTGTTTTTATGTTGATAGATAAATCTTAAACAATAACCAAGATCTTTTATTTATCGATTGAGGCAGTACGAAGTCTGCCGGGTCAACTAGTATAGTATAGATGGTATTATGCAGTTGTATTATAATACATATAGTCTGTCCGTGATTAGTATCGCTGGGAATAGTCCGAAAGGTGGGGAATAAATGTATACAATAAGAAGAAAACTTCGTAAAAAGTAAATTTAAAATTCGTTATCACTTATAATAACAAGATTTAGAAATATGTGATGAAAATCAACTGATGACTAAAAGGTAAGCAAATATCCAATCCTTCCGGTACTACTAATTTGATAAAGTTTGTAAGAACGTATGAATTAATTAGTTTTTTTACGCAACAACTACTTAATAAATCTTAATTAAAATTTACATTAACATAGCTTATTAATCAGGATAATTAATAGGCTATAATTTATTAATATATAGTGTGAATTATATTAAATATGACAATGATTATCGAGTGTGTAGGAAAAATTCCGTCGTCTGCGAATTATTCTGGTATGCACAGCAATAAGTAATAAATAATAAGTAATATATACTGGTAATATTTATGTAAATTGTCTTACAAAAAAGACTGCGACAGTCGGTATAGAAGATATTGACGTGTGAATTAATTTCAAAGTTACTAGCCACTTTTATTATACAATTTTGGCAAGAAGATGTCCAGAAAGAAATAAAAAATAGATTCCATAACAGAATGACTTAATAACTTATTCATACCGAAGAAGCTTAACTGTTTCACTTAGTCAATATAATTTATATTCACTAATTTAGTGTTGTAAAGTTTAAATACCGTGTTTTCTATTGTTAAGAGTGAATTTATAGTAAAATCCTTGGACGAATGCGCTGATTAAGAACAGAAGAATTGTTGTAATTGTATTCTTTGATCGTTAAAATAAAAAGAAATGTTTTTTTTTTAATTCTATTGCAGTTTAATTATAGTCTTTGTCTAAAGTAGTACAAATAAGTACTATCTTTTTTTTATCACAAAGAATAAAAACTAGTTCCGCGTGCATACTCTCATTCCATGCCAATATAATACATATTGATTCGTTAAAAGAAATCCAGTACAACATTACTGTATTATATTAATGATTTCACATTAATTGAAGTGAACACTTCACAACAATAAGCTATCCGATGCTTGACCTTTAAACGTCTTAAAAGTTTTCCTGAATAATTTCAAGTAGATGTTTTTAATACAAAATAAATATAAAACATCAATGGATTCTTGATTATGTGTAAAATGAATACAGATATCTTGTCTTAAAATGTTTTGTGTTTGTTTATAATAAGCTTAAGCCGTATGAAAAGGAATTTTTAAGACGAAATGTTATAAAATACTAGGGACCCGCTCCTGCTTCGCACGGGAGCTATTCTGATAGAAAATACCTACAAATTAAGCATGTGTTATACCTATAAATCTTCCTCTTTAATCGCTCTATCTATTAAAAAAACTGCATCAGAATCCGTTGAGTAGTTTGAAAGATTTAAGCATAGGGACAGAGAAAGCTACTTTGTTCTATACTATGAAGTGATATTGCTCTTATACTTATTCACAGACCAGCGTGTATTATTCTGTTTATGCGGCCTGTTTTCTCTGTTGTGTACAAGATCGTTTTACAGACAGTAGGCGGTAATCCTGAATAAAAACCTATTGTGACCGTATTACTTAGTACAACATGAGTTGATCACAGCATAAATAAAGTGATCAGTACATCTGAGAGGCTTATAAATGTTGATCCTAAGCAGTTATATGTAAAACGTCTTACAATTTCAGTTTAATATTTTAGTTTCTATAAGTCACATGGACCAGCTTCACTGCTGTATTCTGCTCATTACAATATAGATGAGAAACCCACACCATGATTACTTAAACATAGACCCATACAAAGAATTAGAACATAAAATTAGTACTGTACGCACGTCACAATCATAACACTCTACCCCAATTAGTGATTGTACACAGCGTACAATTTCGCAAAACGCCAGTGAGTATGTCAAAACATATTATACGCTAAAGGAATGCGAATAGCCAGCTGACGCGTTGAATTTTAATACATCGTACAATGAAATGCCATTCATGTCGTGACGACAATGCGATGTTCGAGAATCGTGGGATGTAGAGTTCAATTATGTAGAGACTAAAGGTAGAGCAATATGTGATCTACCTTCTAATCTTCTAACTTTACTGAAATCTAATTAAGATGAAGAAGGATAGAACCATGAGATCTTACTTCAAGCCATTAACATAATTATCTTCTAGCATACTTATTTTATGAACATGTAATAAAAATCTAAAAGGTAGAGCATGATGTTATGACTTCTTATCTCCAAACTTTATTCAAACCTAGTAAAAGAGTCGAATTGTAGAGCATGATGCGATTTATCTTCTAATCTTCTTATTTCCCTAAAGCCTAATTAAAGTCAAAAGGCAGAATATGCATGAAAAGGTAAATCTCGAGTGTAGTTTCAAATCTTCAACTTTCACTTCATCATCATCATCATCATCAACCTGTGATAGTCCACTGCTGGACATTGGTCTTTCCTAATACACCCCTATCCATTAGGGGGTTTCGAACTGTCACATACACCCCTATCCATTAGGGGTTTTTTGACATATCCCACCACGCTGTTCCAATGTGGGCCGGTGGGTGGACTGACCTTTTTCATGCCCATCCATGCATGGATTATCTTACTTTTCAGTCTATTGGGTGATCGGCCCAAATTGCCCTAACCAACTAGGAAACAACAATGAAAATTTGTTGAGTCCCCGCAGGATTCGGACCCACGTCGTTCGGTTTCTAAAGCACCCGCCCACACCATTAGGCTACGGAGGCAGTTAACTTGCACTTATAGCTATTAAAAGAGTCGATAGGTTAAGGTAAGAAGACAAATTATGTAAATAACGATATATATTTGGGATTGATAGGATTTATCTTATTGTCTAACCTCAAGAAATTATTTTAATATGATATTGTCTTCCTAAATAACCTTTTCTTATTGGTGAACTGCATCTAATTGCCGACCAATACGCGTTTGTAAAACGCTAGTTATATGGCGCTGTATTGAAGATAATAAATAATGTTTTCAAATGTTTCTAAACTAAGGTTAAATTAGCGTTAGACTATTATACAGGCAGGAAACCATATCAGATTTTTTTCGTTATGAAATAATTTTTAATACGGATTAATTATCATCATATGTACAGCTATAGATGTGTATTGCAGAAAATTATGAACACGAAACTTCATACTACAACAGTAACTAAAAATTAATCTTGTAAATAGTAGAAGAGTCATATTTAACAACTATTTTGAATCCATGACAATTTCGTGGGACTTTTAACACTAACAAACTATAAAATTAAGACCATTCAATGGACTATTTCTAGCTAATCCATAAACAAAATTTAACCACATACAAAACTAACTTGTTTATAAAATAAAACATTGAGTAATTTAGCTTGTAATTTAATTTAATAAAGTTTTTTTTTTCATCTTCGCCTGACAACTGCCGCCATCTACATCTTTGATAGAGTAAAACAGAACATAGCGATATACGGTGGGCTCTTTCTGTCACGTAACAACCTTGGAGAGTGTGAGGCGAATGCAAATATGTTCGTTCGTTTCGTCACAATCACACAAGTGAATCGATGTTGCAGAATGATGAGTTATAGACAAAGGTCGTTTCGCGGAATGCACGTCTTAGTACAAACATGTGTCTTATGTGTTTTGGTATTTAGATTTTACTAAACTAATTTTACTAATGGCGTGTGCTTTAGAAACCGGAGTTCGTGGGTTCGAATGCTCCAAATTTTCATTGTTGTTTCCCAGTTGGTTAGGGCAATTAGGGCCGATCAACCAATTGTCTGAAAAGTAAGATGAGCCATGCGTCGGATGCGCATGTAAAAAGTAGCTCCAGCTATGTCCAGCAGTGAACTATCACAGGCTGATGATGTATTTAGATTTTAGATAAACATAATGTTTTTTAACCTTTTGTTTCACCTAACCATTTTTCTATTTATATTATATTTCCGGCGCTGTTATTCTTCTTATTAAATCAGTATTTACATATCCTGGAAACTTACAAAATGAATATTAAATATCTGTACTTTTTACACCTAGCAATTTAAAGTTATGTTTAACGATAAAATGATATTATTAATATATCATTTGATCGTTAAACATAATGAGATTTTTCTGGTGAATTGTATGGTACTCATTGATTTACAAATAAGCATTCTTAATGGTGTCAGCAAAAAAAAGCAAATAAATGCCTATTAACAGTAATTACATTACAGGTTTTTGTTTAATTAGCGAATGCTAAGAGTACATTAGCGTTTCAATGTAACAACAGATACGATGTTTGTGCGAATAACAGTTACTCGTGTGATAACGGTTAAATAAATTATCAATAGAGATCGGTATTGCAGCAGACAAAGAAATAACGGGTTGAACTTCAACTTTATTACGTTATTCTGTTCCGTTTCCTTTGCTTCAAAATAAATGTAAATATATTTAGGTCTAGCCAGATTAGCCTCGGTTATTCAGAGTCTAGAAAACTTTTTAAACGAACTTCATAAATATAGTTAAGGTAATAGTACCCATAGGAACAAAACGGTCCGCCTGTGTAGCATATTTTGTGCATAAAGTGTAAATTAATATGATAAATAAACGTATAACGCCACTGTGACTGCCTCCGTAGCCTAGTGGTATAGGCGTGTGGCTTAGAAACCGGAGGTCGTGGGTTCGAATCCTGCGGGGACTCAACAAATTTTCATTGTTGTTTAGGGCAATTTGGGCCGATCACCCAATTGTCTGAAAAGTTAGATGATCCATGCGTCGGATGGGCATGTAAAAAGTCGGTCCACCCACCAACCCGCATTGGGTCAGCGTTGTGGGATACGGTCCAAAAACCTTCTAATGGATAGTGGTGTATTAGGGGAGGCCTATGTCCAGCAGTAGACTATCACAGGTTGATGATGAAGATAACGCCACTTTGTCGCCATGGGTTGGTTTCATTACAGCTTGAAGAATCTAATTATTGCTCAAAAGATAGGAGCACTCCGGATAGTAAGCGTTACGCCTCTCTTTTAAGTTCCAAGATACAGTACGTAACGGAGTATGTTTTATGATCTTGCGCTTTAGAAACCGAAGGTCATGGATTCGAATCTCGCGGGGATTCTTCAAATTTTCACTGTGGTTTCCTAGTTGGTTAGGTCAACGCGAGCTGGTCACGAGATGCCTGTAAAGAAAGATGATCTATGCGTTGACGACATGTAAAAAGTTGATCCTACGCCTGATCTCTTTCCGATCGTGTCGGTTTTCCGTCCCATCGGACTATAAGAGAGAAGACATACACTTGTGCACTATAACATCTCCTGCGTAGTTGGCTGATCTCTAATATAGACCGGCCGCCGTAGTTGAAATCTGTTCGGAGAGCACTATTAACTATTTTGATAACATTTATGTCATAACACGACGTGGTACTTATCTGGTAATTGCACATCGGTGTATCTAAAACGGATACGATTCAAAATGATTGCCCACAAAAAGTATTAATTGCACTGTATGTTTTGAAATGGCGTTTTATGTAATATCTGGTTTATGAACGAATTTATTAGCGAGGTCTATATTATATATCAGTTTTGAGAAGGCGATAAGTAAATTTTATTCGTTATTATTTATCCTATAGATTAGAGATCTCTGAAGGTGACAGGTCCTCTCTCTCTCCTCTCTCGGTTTGAGCTATCCCTTAAAAATGAGTAGCCAGATTAACTCCCAGTTACATCAGCTGTATTTCAGTGAAAGTCCCGTAAAAATTAGATCCGCCATTTCAGAGAGTGACCTCTCCATTAATCACATGTAAAACAGTCCCGTAATTGTTATTTTCTTATTTTTTAAAATGAATAAGCGAATAAGAAACTCCCACTGTTTTGTTAGTTCAATAAGAGTAGTAAGGAAGAAACAACAAAATGATGCTTTATTATATGTACGCTGAGTTACATACTGACTGTTTCTTTGCGTTATGAGAAAACGGCGTGCCTCTGCGATGGAACGTTTACGCTAGGCACTAAAAACGTCCTACATGTATTCGCAGATCGCTGGGACTCTTCTTATTTGCGTATATGGATCCATTTCAGTACAAATGTATGTCATTACCACTGTCAATTGTTATTTTTATCTTATCTTGTCTACTTTTTATGTTTATATTATATGCAATTTTTGTTGTACTTTGTACTGTATTAGTTTTCTCTGAAGAATTGTTGTCGAAATTGTTTTAATTAAGTTATAAGACCTCACAATTACTTGAATGTTACGGTTTTTTTTTAATCTGAAATAACAATAATTATTATCATTACTATTAATTTTACAAACAGACTCAACGATTCTATTTATTTGTATAGATATACAATATATAATAGACAACGTCTATTTTTATATATTTATCCGAAGACGTTATAATGTTTTACTTTCTCAATGACAATAACATTAGCAAATGTGTCATTGCATTTTCCCGTCGCCATAACGGAGTCACGTTTTGTGCATTCAGCGAAATCATTGTTTCACTTGCACGTATCTCTTAATTAAATGAGTAATGACTCAGTATTAATCGTAATATAAATACTGACATTTAATGAAGTTATATCACCTGATAACTGTTTTGGTATATTATGTTGAAGTTACCGAACCATTGAACAGTAAAAATACATAAAATAATGTTTCATATTACTTGGAAGTTATATGATACTGACAATTTAGCTTTAGCATTCTTAAAGATTTATAATCAAGTTAATATGATATCCTAACCTATGTCACTTAATTAAGATCTTGTAATGGTGCTTAAAGATTATCTAGATTTTATATTACAAATGCTTCAAGACAATTAAACACTCTTTAATAGAAACACCGACCCTATGATGAGAAAACGTATGATCAAATATTTCATAATGTTTCAACAGCTATCTTCCGTTTAAAATCCCGTCAAAATCGGTCCAGCCATTCCAGCCATAAGCCAGAACAAAGAGACAGACAAAAAAAAATGTTTTGTAATGTGCATTGGTTATAATTAGACACACCAATTTCATTAATCCTTATAGATAAAGTTGTATGCTTACAACTTCAGTAGCATCATCAGCATCATCAGCCTTCGATAGTCCACTGCTGGACATAGCCCTCCCCCAATACACCCCTATCCATCAGGGGGTTTTGGACCGTATCCCACCACGCTGGTCCAATGCGGGGTGGTGCGTGATGCTTACAACTTAATGTGATATATTAGCTCGTATCATGGATAAGTAAAATCTTATGTGTTCAACACAAGACAAGTGGAACAAAGTGTGTAACCTTATCATTCTATTATTTCCAACTGACGACGCATAACTCGCTCTTAACGTTCCTTCTATCCGGTATGCGACCAAGCCGCTTCAAAACTTCAACGTTATGCTAATGATAATACGTCTCAGTATCCACTATGGCGCGGTCGTTTCACAACTTATTGTATAATATCAAAATTATACCGCGTTGCCTAATAGCCGGCCGACAAACAAAAACTGGAGTCCGACCAGCTTCGGAATTCCGTACGATTGCATAACCACCCTCATTTACCACCAATAGCTCAGTGATATTAAATTTTTCATTACTAGTTCCTATTATACACAGTACAATGCATTATATTCGTGCTGTTAAACATGGTTAAAATATTATTCACTAGAGGCCTATTCTAGCTACGCACATATCGATGTCTTTTTCACTATTTAATGAGATTGAAAACGTATTGACTATTTCCAAAAGTATTTTTACTTTTATTTAGTAGTAAATATAAAAATAGATTAAGTAAAACAATGTTTTTGTAGCTTAATAAAGAGAGAAAAGAGTTATATGAGATAAGTCGATTAGTTTATAATTTTATTCGTTAAATACAAAAAATTAAACTACATGTCTTTTCTATTTCTATTAATAGTACAGTATAGACAGACGATCACATATTCACGATCATTTCGAAATATGCGAAAATTTTCATTGTTTCCTAGTTTGTCACGTTATATATATCATATTATATATTTTTTTTTATTTATTTAATATTTGCGCACGCAATATACAGCATTTTCTGTCAGTCAACTTTGGGGTGATGCAAAGATAAATGTAGGGAAATGCAAATATATTAATGTTGTAAATTATTTTTAATGCCTGAAAATCAAGTTGATCGATTTGACATATAGGTATTAAAAAAGAAAATCGTTAAAATGAACAATCTTTGCAAGTATTTGTAGGTCGTCTGTTAATACAAATCTAGTTACGTAAAGTTTAGTCGTCGAATTCAGTTGTTGTGGCGGTCAGCTATTGGTCGTTTGTGTAAAAACGAAGATAACAATATTGATACCTCATCATCATCATCATAATCAGCCTCTGATAGTCCACTGCTGGACATAGGCCTCCCCTAATACACTCTATCCATCAGGAGGTTTTGAACCGTATCCCACCACGCTGGTCCAATGCGGGTTGGTGGGTGGGCCGACTTTTTACATGCCCATCCGACGCATGGATCATCTTACTTATCAGACAATCGGGTGATCGGCCCAAATTGCCCTAACCAACTAGGAAACAACAATGAAAATTTATTTAATCCCCGCAAGATTGGAATTCACTCCGGTTTTTAAAGCACACGCCCATACTACGCCCTACTAGGCTACGGAGGCAGTGAGACCTAAATAAACTATGTTTTGGTCTATATAAAACCTATTGTAAACACCCTTTTTATTAATTTTTTTGATATGTTTTAAACGTAAATAGCGTGAACTATGTGCATTTAAAGCCAATTTAATTGTGTACAATTATAACCCGGTGAAGTCCCTGCAGTTAATTGCAAAACAAGACTCCGTGATCCTTAGTATAACTAGGTTTACAAAGATGACTAAGCGAACATTACAACTATTATGTTCTTTACTCGGTAATCATCATTATTGTCTACTGTAAACGTTTTATATATTTATGCTTGTTTGTTAACTGAATCCTTTTATTTTATTGCACATAGCTCACCTTGACATGTTTATATCGGGATAATATTTGCTTTTATTAAAACAAATATTTTCTCAAGTTTGGTAACAAATATTTTGGCAGAATCTTTAAAAATTCTAAATGCTTATTTTATTTTTTAATTAATATGACGTAATGTAAGTTCAGTTAATATTTTAATCGTCATTATAAATAATGAGTATTTAAAAACATAAGTTTGTAAATGTAACATATTAACGTACACACTTTGCTCGAAATTATTTTTCCTTCGGTTTTTTTATTAAATATATTTGTAATATATTTACTATTTTATATATAAGAGTTGTCTAATCAATTAAAGTATATTAATCAACTTTTACTAGATACCAAATAACGAAGCTACGTAACTTTTTAACTCGATATTTTCGTTATTAAATAAAATTACTTTACGGATTTTATCGCGTTTATTTTACATTTTAAATTCCGACGTTTCGAACACTTTCCAGCGGCCGTGGTCACGGGTAGACTGAGATGTCATGCGTCTTCTTGCCAGTGCTGAAGCGGGTTTCCAGATCTTAATTTTTATGAATTATTTTTAATCTGTACTCCGACCTATGCATATCGATATTTTCGTTACTTTCTGAAATTTAATCAAAGTAACGAGTAACTAAAAAAACTGATTTATGTTACTTTCACGTGTAAAATTCAAATAATCGATCGTTATTAATTCAGACCGCAAACAAAATGGTCAAATAGTTTGTTTTTATTTCGCTTTTAACAACATTAAAACATGCAACGCTAATGGCTGTGAGGCCTTGGTCATTATTTACTTTCAAAACACGGCGGCCATTGCCTTGGGGGTTAATATAACTGCGCGGGGAAGTACGAAAGCTATATTAATCATTGAATATAATATTAATAAGTTATTTTGTATTGCTTGGCACTTGCAATATTATAAACTAGAATTTTATGTTGCAGAGAAGGATTATCGTTGTGTGCTCGCTGCTAACTTTACGAAAATTCGCTTTATCCTTCCATAGAAACAAATAAAATGGAAGCGTGTGTTTTTGAAATAATCTTTTTTAAAGATAACATTGTGATATATAACCGACAAATGCAACAAAACAACTCTTTTTTGTCTGTCTGTGTGTTTGTTTTATCTAATGTCTAGAATGGCTAATCCGATTTTGGCAGGTCTTTTAATAGAAGGTAGAATACAGATGAAGACGTGGGTAACAACTAGCATCCAATAAATAAGTTAGTATGTCCAATTTTAAAGTTTAGTCTCACGTGTTATCCTGTCATCGTAAATATTTTTTCCAAAGCAACAAACTGTATTTCGAACAAGTAATTTTACTGTGAAGAAATGAAGAAAAAAACAGTGAAGGTTACGTTAAGATCTAGGTATTCCTTAGCAAATATATTTTTTTCATAAGTAGATAAAATTATATTTAATTGTGATAAATAAAAGAAGATATGAAAAAAATGGGATTTCGCACGTTTTTAACACAAACAAAAACTTTTGTTTTTAATTATAGGAAGTTACAATATCAATAATATTAAAAAATTACTTAAGTTTTATTAAGAATGAAATTTTATGTAAAATCAGAAACTTCCAAACCATCGCTGTATAACGCGTTTATACAAACTAGGGTATTGGTAACAGTTTGACCGTATACGATACCAGTTTGCGCTATAATCGTTGTAAAACCTGTTATCGTTACCGTTTATCGTTATTTAAAGCAATAATGACAAATATGAGTGCGAATCATTCACGCAAAATGACGTATTAAAATTGTTTGTAATGTAATAAATATTTATAACATGTTTTGCAAAATGAAATTTAAAAATGTCACGTCAGTAGATAATACTATGACTACAAAAGAAATATAGCAGTTCATATTCGTTACGCGTACTTTGAGTAGCTCGTCGTTTCTCAAATTAATTGTAATTTAATGGATCAAGAACTAAATTAAGAAATATAATAACAGTATTTTTTTAACAACAAAATAAAAGAAAAAGGTTGAATTGACGCGACATAACGTATAAAACGCTTTTAATATTATGTTATAAATATTACCCAATAGTTAAGACTAAATTTTATAGCTATTACGATTTGTTGCTGTAGAATTGCAAAGTTCTGGATAAACAATATATTAGTTTGAATGTTTGGCGTTTAAAATATTAAAAATTCTTCTATTTCTAACATACAGGGATTAATTAAATAATTTTATAATTTAGAAATAGCAACATTTTCTGTTGCATACGCGAATACTATGCATGAAATATGATCTAGTTATTATGCATCGGTTAGTACTATGACAGATCTAATTATTACAAACTAATAACATTCTGGGTGTCTGTTTGATTAAATTTTGCTATATTACCGATAAAACAACATTTTTTTATAAATTTTGTCTAACTGTCTGTATGTTCTGACTAATCTCTGGAATGGCGGGTCCGATTTTGACGGGACTTATTCTTAAAGATAGCTTACATAAAGGGGAGTAAGATGGGCTACGTTTTTTTTAAATCTAAAAGATTTCATTTCCTTATCACCAGGCGGAAGAAGTGGCGGGCAACAGTGAATAACTGTTAAGTAATTAAACGCGATAAAATACGTAAAATTTGAATCATTTAAATAGATACGTAAATCCGTAAATTCTTTTCCTAAATCAAAGTTATATTAGGATGACATTCCTTGTATAGCTTGTGACGTAATTCGATTGCTTCATACGTCCGATGTGGTTGCACAATCGATATGTGGGTCATGATCTCCGTTTGACACCTTCCGTAAGAGATAATTTCGAGCGAAAGTGAACCGTGTGCAGTCGTGATTAGATCAGTATTGGTTTGATCGGTTTTGGAGGTTTGACGGCGACATAATCGATTGATCGTTCCACAGAACGTTTGCTGCGTCTCTCGTTCGTGAGTTTAGTGAACGGATCTTTGATGTGAACTTGTGAGTCGTAACTAATACAATAACGCATCGCAAATTCGTGTGCTTGCCTTTTATAACTTAAAGAGAGGAAACTATCACCTGGTGGTCGGTCCCTTGCATAAAGCGACCTACGTCCTTAAAAATTGTATTGTTTAAAAAGATACTCATATTTTACTTTAATTACTTCATACAATAGTAAATATTAAAGGTCAGTTGCGCTACGTTACTTTTGAGCGTTAACGAGGCGCTCGTAATGCGTGACATTTTGACACAGACATCCGGGATATTGCTTTAAAGTAATAACGAAAGTACTTAGTTACAATTGCTGTATTTAGGTTTTTAGTACTTTTATGATTAAACTTCGAAAGTATTGAACATATAAAGTTCAAAGTAAGTAAAAAGCTTAATTGGAAAATTAATTTGAATTTACTTGTCGAATGTGTATGCGATACGCAAAACTAAAAATGATATAGAACATATGCAATGTTTATCAAACTTAAATGATGTTCTAATGGCAATGGAAAGAAACAATTCGACGTGACCATTATCACGTCTGTACATAAAAAAACCCGATTGACGCCTTAAAAAATCTCAGTGTCTAAGATGAAAGAATCCTGAGCTATAGTCACTAGGTAAGGCTTTATAACCCAATCAGGTAATTTATTTTCTTCATTATCATAATTAAAAATATATATAACCGTATAGATTGGAACGTGATTTACTGAATTCCTTAAAACTCTGTTACTGAGTCAACATCATAAGCCTGTGTTAGACTGCAGCTGGACATAGGCCTCCCCGAATGCACGTCTTCTACATCAGGGGGTTTTTGGACCGTATCCCCTCACGCTGGTCCAATGCGACGCATGGATCATCTTACTTTTCAGACAAATGGGTGATCGGCTCAAATTGTCCTAACCAACCACATAAAACAATAACACAAAGTTGTTTCAAACCCACGGCCTCCGTCACGAAGCAGTTCCTGAGTAAGCCTTAGTATTTTAGTAAGGCTTTATAATAGGTTTACTTTAATGGGTTCTCATGATGTCGATGGTGTTATAGAGTCGCACTTGACCGGTAAGTCCGTCGCCATACGGGGGAACGAGGCAAGCGGGTCACTTACATAACACGACCTTTACACATCGGCAAACACTCCGTAACGAATTTCGCGTGGAGCCGTCCCACTTGCCTTCCAAGGCCTTGATTTATTTGTGTGTTACGTATACAAGCGGGAAGTTGTAGCGGAAGGCGAGAGTGATTGTACACTACGTGATTCAGGAATGTCGTTACTGAATCCTTGGTGAGAGATATAAGGAAGCATCGGTGGAAAAATGTGCCTGAAATACTTGCCGTTCATAAACGTTGGGATGTCACGGACAAAAGAATGAGCAGATATTGTAAAATGGCAACGGTTAATTTGTCAGCTTATAATACCACTATTTTATGTGCTAACGAACATTTTTAAATTTTAAATAATTTGTATTACTACTGTATATTATTGAGTAGCTGTTCGGTAAAACAATTGATTTTACGTATTTAATAATTCTCTATTATTCTTAACGTTCCATAAGATATGTTGGGAAAGGTGAAATAACACAAAAGCTATGGTTTTTTGATAACGGAATATATTAATATCTATATGTGTGTATTCTACACAAAGTAATTCTTGTTATAGCCTGTAAGTGTTTCATTAAATTGAATATTTATGACCAAAAGAAGTAGGGAAACGAGAAAAAACCCAAAGGCTACGTTCTAATGTGTAATGAATGAGGTGATTATAAACAAATGAGTCATTAAAGTAAGTTCTGAACTATCAATGATGCGAATACGTTTACTTGGGAATTAACATAAACGTTGACCATATAAAGGAATAAAATATAGTATATCAGTTGAGTAAAACGTTACATAAACATAATGTATATTTTGTTTTGTGAAGTTAGTAACAATACGTTACTTTTAAGGAACTGGGGTTTTGTATTACAAAAAGGTAAAAAATATACAATTTGATTTCAATTGAAAAGGACTGAATTAATACGATTATGTATATAAACGACGATGAATTAAATAAAGGTTCGGTGGCATTAAAGAAACAATAATGTAAAAAAGAACAGTTTTGAAATAAGTAATAAAAGTATTTTTGCTTATGCATTATAAATTTATTTTTGTTTGACTAAAAATTGAAAAAAGTTATCCCAAGTATATTGCATCAGATTTTCTTTCGCATTAACTTGACCCCATAAAACCTTAAAAAAGTTGTCCTTAAAATCACAAGCTATTTTATAACTAGCCAAGACTCTAGTCAAGACTATGCTCTACATCTGATAGCAATACTATCACTTGCGCGATCTATTACAAAACGGATATGAGTTCTTGTGATATAATTGATCAAAGATGGTGCTGTTTGCAACACGACCTTCTGATGAACCACAGCGGCATACAAAGCGGATACGCAACACCCAAGGTTAGAGAAAATGGCAAGCCGCACGACCTTCTGGCAGACGCGGTTTGCTGTAAGGATTGCATGTGAAAGTCTACAATGACTCTATCGTCGACTCTACTATTAATTGTTATTAGCAGACTCTACATATAAATTTGCTGTTACTTGTTGGTTGGTATTCGCCCATACCACTAGTCTCCGGAGGTAGTTGTTGAGATATGCTTTAGAAACCGGAGGTCGTGGGTTGGAATCCTGCGGGAATAAATTTTCATTGTTGCTTCCTAGTTGGTTAGGGCAATTTGGGCCGATCACCCAATTGTCTAAAAAGTAAAATGATCTATGCGTCGAATGGGCATGTAAAAAGTCGGTCCACCCACCAACCCCCATTAGACCAGCGTGGTGGGATACAGTCCAAACCCCCCTAATGGATAGGGGTGTATTAGGGGAGGTCTATGTCCAGCAGTAGACTGATGATGATGATATATGTCAGGCCTTAGTTTAAACATAATTAACGATTTTCTGAGTGTATTTGTATTTAGTATGTTAGTGTCTAGGAAAAAGGTGTCGTTATAGCATTTTTGCTACGTGCTTTATGCAAAAATACAAAATTTATTATTATTTTAGGCGGAATGACGGTCTGATTTAGAAAGATAGAACTTTTTTTAACCTTATAAATCGATAAGACGAACAGAACATCCACGTGAAGGTAAGTTTATTGCCTAACCCATAAGAATTTAAGCAAAACCGCCACAAGGCACTTCATCACTCTCACACATGGGATTTTATGTATTGCATACATATTATACTATGTACTACGTACTACGGTATACTATGTACTATGTCCAGCAGTGGACTGACACAGGCTGATGATGATGATGATGTAATATGAATTGAGCACTTTCTTTCGAGAAATTAATCAAAAAAGGCTGCAGTTCTGCTCAACATGTGTCACGCCAGTGTGGAATTTACGAGTTGTGTAAGATTTTTAATGAAAATTCATTATGGATACCATCAGGTAAACATGCAGCTCGTCTGGTCACGTCTCAATTTGCAAACAATAAAAAATCTCATGTACAGTACGTAGCGATTCGGCCTAAGCACGAATCAAGTGGAATTTAAATCGAAGATTACTCTAATTTACGATGACATCCCGTGTACACGCTGCATATTATCGTGACAGGAATTGAAATTACTTACACAGTGATCTTATATTATATATAAATATAAACAAGTACGTATAATCTGTTTGAACCATCAAAATAACCGTTTAAAAAATAATTACCTTTTGATCTACGTATAACCGACACAAGCAAAAACAACATTTTTCGTTACTATTGTCTGCCTGTTTATCTGTCTTTTGGTTCTGGCTAATCTCTGTAATGGCTGGTCGAATTTTGACGGGACCTTCCCTGTATGTTCGATGATGTGACTAGGATGTAACTAAGGCAACTTCTTTTCAGAACGCATAAATACATTAAATAAGTTTAACTTAAGCCAAAATATCTTAAAAAAGACTTAAATTGTCCGAAGTAAAAACCTTGACAAGTTGAATGTACATGTTACAGATAAAAAATAAAACAAAAAACAAGAAACAACCCACTAATGTATGCTCAGGTATTTTTAAACACACAAATGCCACACGTCTGAACATTATGAAACGAATTTTCGCAAAATACAATGGTGAATAATGCTGGTTAATTATAATTAAAACTTAGCATAATCAATACACAAGTATTTAAAAACTTAACAAGTTTTAATACTTTAAAACTACGGTCAACCGTCAACTAAACTAACTGACAGCTAATAAGCATACGCCTAAATTATTTAAAAAGTGCAAAATACTTGCAACACATCAATAATCAGTATATATCAATTTAACCTGACAAGTAAGTAACAAAGAAAAGTGAAATATTGACATGAATTTTGTGAATTTACCAAGACAATATTTGTTGTCAAAATGACTATTTAAAGTAACCGCCCTAGGTGATCCTTGACAATGTGAACTGTGTTCCTCCTTAGTGTATCTAAATGACGATTATTGTTGCTGAAACTTACAGTTTAAGAGTCATGGTCATATACATTAATGTAATCGCACGAATATACGCTTACAATTACACGAAAACAATGGAATACCCGAGGACACACACCCGCGCTTTGCAAGTTTTTGTTGCAAGCATTATTCTGTGTAGTTTCGCAATGTTCTTGTGGGTTTAAGTAAAGTCAGTTTATGGCAATGTTTTGTTTAAAACTTTTAGGAATATATAATATTTTTCCTCACGAAAAATCTGTGTTAGATAAGTAATATAATTACACGGAATTTATAGAGTTTATTAAAGAAATTGTGGTATGAATTGGATTATCTTTTAGTTAAGTTCGCAAAAACGCAGAAAGTTTTTTTGAAAATATAACCATTAAGTTAAATGGCATAAATTCCTTCTTTTTTAGAAGACGACTAAATACGGGTACGCGTTGATGTCTTTTACATGTAACTACCAAATTTTCCCAGAAAAATACAATTTTCTTTTTGACAATCTATGTTTTTCTCTGTTAATTTATTAAGTTATTTGACGTTAAGTACAAGTTCCTAATAGCAAGTTGGTAACTTAAACTCAACTTGACAAGTACATTACGAACTCTACAATAGTAGAGCTGGGCAGATAATTCTGAGTACAATCTAAGTTAGAATTAAGCAATTATGTGCTAATGCTTGACACGTGCAACGCCGAGATAAGTATAAAAGCGACTGTCACGTGTCACAGGCGTTTATATGTTGATCGTAATACATTCGGGTCACGGACAACGTGTTACTTGTTCTGCACTTTGAATGTAAAGATATCCTAAACAGCAATCGAACTTGAGCCCATTAAAGTTGTAAACAACAGACGATCTTGTTTAAAATGTTCAATCTGTCACTTAAACCCAGCAGTGACATGAAAATTTCCTTTTATTTAGTATTACACTAAAGAACTTTGTTTTATTTACTGTTCAGCAATAAATCAAGTTGATTAAAAGGAATTTTCCGTTCGTTTACGTTTTTGTCCACGGATTTTGTATGAGAGAGTTATCAACATTTAATGTGTTACCATCATATGCGTAAGTATAAAGTTTCTTTTTAATTTATTGAAAGGCATTGTGAGGGCACAAAAACTACCTTAAGAATCATATCTAATTCACTCCCGATAATAATTGAATGTTGGATGTGGGCTGGATGTCAATAGCCGAAGATCGGAATCGGTGGCGTGCATTAGGGGAGGCCTAATTCCAGCATTGGACTGACACAGGCTGATGGTGATGATGATGAAAGAAGTTAATGTGGAATAGCTAAAAAGCATATAATATACGCCTCCATATTCAAAACGATTGCACAAATTGAAACGTTAAGTAAATGTTAGATCCGATTGTGGCCAGCGGCAGACGTTTGATTTCGCAAAAGCCGGCGACGTACATAACAATCATCTTGAGCAACCACTGGAAATCCACTTGACAAACCGTTGGCAAACTTGACCCAGACACTGAACCCACTGTCACCAACGCTGCGTGACTGAAATCACCAACAATCTCCATAATTTTTTTTATATTAGCTATTGCCCGCGACTATGTCCGCGTGTTTATATGTAATAAAAATTAATTTGGTTTTTTCTAAAAAAGTAGCTTCCGTTACTCGTTGTTATATCATATTTAAAAAAAATTCTTTCTTGTCTCCTCAGAATCGGACCAGCCGTTTCAGAGATAAGCCAGAGCAAAATGAGAGACAGACGAAACCTTAAAAAAGTTTCTTTGTTATATTTATCTTTTATATATCAAATGTAATCGTATAAAAACGAGTATATTGATGGTACAAGCAGACATTCCAATTTTATTATATGTATAGAGAACTACAACATATATGCAGAATAAGTCAAACCTACACGAGTTCTTATTGGAAAAGTAATTTTCCTAAAAAGTAATGGCCGACACTAATAGTGCTAAAAATGATTATTGGCAGAGCACCGCCGTATTTACTCCAAATTTTTAACCAATAAGACCGCTTCAACCTGGTCTTATTCATCATCATCATCATCAGCCTGTGAAAATCCATTGCTGGACATAGGCCTCCCCTAATCACGCCCTCCCCGTTAGGTGGTTTTTGGACCGTATCCTACCACGCTGGTCCAAAGCGGTTGGTGGGTTATATTCTCAACAGAGTTTAACTAAGTTATTTAGGTAGAGTATAATTTATATAGTCCAACTTCAAGACACTCTTTAGGTATTGATTACCCATAACATTACGCACCGTCTAGCGTGAACATTATTATGCAAATATACTTAATATCATAGGTAAGATCAATTACAAATTGCTCATTCCGATACGAAGCGCTAAATTAAACGTCATATATTTAACGAGATACAGAGACTGCTAACATATTGTTTAAAATATTAACTGACTTTTTGTATTAAAGCAATCGTAATGTACTTTCTAAAAACTGTGCATAACATTAAGTTTTTATTTGATAACCTTTAAGACCAACAAATAAGTTATTAATCATTTATAAGTAATTTAGTTGATATTAGCTTTAAAACAATATATATAAGCCTAATGTTCTTCTGTTATTTTTGTACTTAAATATATAGTAGTTAGTTTTTATTACTAAATTAGCTATTTTGACTTAATAACATAAGAAAATGTTATGAAAAGTTTAATATCTTAATTAATTTCGATAGTATAAATTATTCAGACAAATAAAAGAATTATATATGATTCCAGCCAGTACTGATAATCTCTATATACCTTCAAGGAAGAAGTCGTAAATTTACGCAAGCATTATCAAGATCACACATCAGAATTTAAAAAGCTAGTCCAATCTCGCAGCGAACTCTAATCAGAGCACGGAGCCTCTACATTTCTGAATTGCGTAAGTAACGCTCACTTTGTTACGTAAAAGACAACGGTGTCAACAGAGAACAGTCTGTGTGCCTGTGTGTACTCTATTAACGATAAACTTGGACTTTGCTTGTATATAAAGTGTAAAGTCCGGCTAAAGTACGATTCTGAAGTCCAATATTGGCTTAGCTAATGGAAAACTTAAACATTAAGTTTTTTATAGCAACAGAGCTAAAATGTCTTTAAAATAACATGTATGACTTTAAAATAAGTTCGTATTTAGTTTTGTTTACCTACATAAGATATCTTTTGAACAATTTCATAAAATCAACTTCTAATCTAACTAATATTAACAAAAAATATCAAAAACATAGAGTATTATGCACGTTTGTGTTTATTTTAGATAATTACACTGTCAGCATCCATTTTGCAACATAAAAATAGATTTAGAAATAAATTAGATATCAGGATGTTTTTTAGCTTTTCAACAAATACTAATAACATCGATTAAAGTCGAAGTCATTAGAAAAATGTAATGCTTTAATTCTGAGAACAGCACATTTCTTTAAATGAATTAGATGTAATTTAATTACGCATCCAATGTAATTGACTTGGCTATAGAAAACAAGAACAAACATTTAATATCAGTTACGGCCGTTAAACACTATTTGCGCATTCAAGTCACATATTCTACAAGACGTGTAATTTAATCATAGGCGTCGGAGGCAGTACGCCATGAAGGGCGAAGTCACTTGAGGCTAATGATGTTTAAGTTTCAACAACAACAAACATATAATAATGGCATTATTATCACATAATTACTGCAACATTAAAATGTAACTCTACGAAAGATAGTATTCAATGTAAGAGTTGCACAATCTCATTATCATCAGCGTGTGTTGTTTCCCCGCGGGATTCGAACCCACGACTTCCAGTTATAAAGCAAGGACCAATACAGCTCGACCACGGAGGCGATAAACATTATTATTACATTATAACTGCAGCTTTAAAATGTAACTCTATAAATAGAGTTAATGTATAGAATGTTTTATAAATATACAGCACTCGACTCCGGTGATTATAAATATTTTATGTTTAACATGGCTGGTTATTGATTATTGTTATTCATTTTGTTTTGTTAAATGTTTCGTCAATTGAAAGTGATTAGAATTTTATGAACAGGTTAAATGTCAGATTTCATCTGTTCGTATTGTTTTATTTTCTTAATTTGTTGATTGGATAAAGGATTATTGTAACTTCCATTTATAAATATTCGGACTTTAGGTATTGTTCATGTTTCGTTTCCTTTACTTATTAATATAATCATGTCGCTAAGTAATTAAGCTATCATATAAGTAAAATGGTTGGTTTGATATTATATATAACCATAATCATATACAACTCAGCGCATAACATAATACTTTAACTACAACCAAACAATTAAAACCTCTCTATTTTTCAACCACTTTCATCACTCACGGCCCCGCTAAAAAACTCAACTAGATCTCACATAAATTCAGGTCACTAGTATCCATTTTCCTATTAGCCTTTTAACCGATGATTTCATCGAATCACCTTAAGACTCTACATTTTAGTAGAGGTTAGAACGGCAGAGATGGATCGAGACCGATTTGCATTTAGTTGGCATACACGCGAGGCCAAGACGAGCAACTGCGTCGCCTTGCAAGAAAGTGAGCATTTGCTATTTTTTTTTAAACAAGCACTGAGCAATTACTTAACTGTGCATACGCTGGCTGTATCACGATGACTGTTGTTCTATTCCGTTGCAAAATGTTTCAAAACGCCATTGGGGAAATCTCGATTGTATTATTGTGACTGTATTTTTTTGCAGTTTTATTATGAACATTAAGTGATAATTATTTCTTTTATGTACGCGATTGTTATCCACTTTTTAGTGATTTTTCGAGTTTATTATTTGTATTTATTCCCGACGTTTCGGACTCTTTCCGGCATCCATGATCACGGACAGACTAAGTTGCGATATGTCTGTATCTCAGAAATACAGACGTATCCCATTAATTATCGCGCAAAAATCCGAAAAACGTAGTTTTGATAAGTATTAAAGAAGTCATTAAAATGCACATGAAACAAAAAAACAGTAACGTCAATTCTTTTCCTTAACAATAGTAATTATGATGATATTACAGGTTTTGTTTCATTTTATTTTTATAATTAACTATTTATTTTAATGACAATATTCTTATAAGTATTACTAAATGTCACGCAATGATTGCATATCTGTAAACAATTTATTTTGAAATCGAACTAAAGCATTTACATTTTTTTAATCTGTTCTAAATGTCAACGATACGAAATTGAATCTATAAGTGCGTTTAATTTTATACATTAATATTCAACGAACGCTAATATACTATACGGAAGTAGAGTTGCGCTTGAGAAATATTTTAATTTGAAAGAACATTACGCTTGAATCTTATTTCCGTTAATATTGCGAAACTATTAATTAGTGCACCGATTTCGTTTGTAAGTCTTCTGCAAATTTAATAATGTGGTTAGAATATTAGTAAATTCATTGCAAACTATCGACAAATTGCACATCACTACTAATTTTATATCATTAAAAAAGATCGATAAAAATTCAGCAGCAACTTTAACGTATTTCTATTAGGAAGAGACAAAAATATTGATAAAGTCCTTATACATCACTTCGTATAATAAACAAAAGATATACTAAAAATAAAACGCTTTGAAACCGGATTAATTCGCAGCGGTTGCGTCGACCTACATAATGCATTTCGTATCATCGAGGTTTTCGATCGTTCGATGTTAATTATAAAGAATACACGTATTTTTCATTCAATAAAGATACCAAAATGCTGCTCTTGCAAAGGCATCAAAGGCTTCCTACGATGAATATTAAGAAGTCAGACACTGAAAAATTCCACTAACATACATCCGACCTGGACAGGTGTCGAAAAATCTGGTCATCAATCAAATAAATCACGTATATTATCAGTACTTCGTATAGCATATAATATATCTCACGTTATTAGCATCTTGTCGCCGCTGACATTCACCAGGGTGGATACGACACTTGATCACAATAACTTTACACACGCGAGACGATTATGAAATGCGAAACTTTCTAATTCGCGGCGCGTGTCGCATACGTGTTGCTTTGGCCGCGGTTTACTACAGACTGGCGTGGAGGCAGACCGGCCGCTCGGGGATTTCTTCCCCGGCCCGAATAGTGATGTGCGGCCTTGCGTTATCGATTTATGGCACCGGTTTACGTAATCGATTCGGTGCATGGTCGTCATTGAAATTAATTATGAGGCGCTGGTCGGATGCTTGGTATGGGTGTCGCACGTGAATTGTAAAGTATTAAAATGTGTGTAGTAATTTTAAGTTATACCGCAAAAGGTGTAGCGCAACGACCTTCAAATGAAAAAAAATATAATTTGAATTACACTTAATATAGACGCTGCGATATTTATTTTGATATTGTCTATCAATGTCTGGTACAAAACTCAATAAACTTATGGTACAAAGTTCGACAATAAATAAAATTTAAGGTAAAGTTTCACTTTTTTTTTAAATTATTCTAAATTTATTGACCTTTAAAGTAGGCAAAACTGTTCATTTCTATAACCCACATTCCCTGCAATGTATTCTTCCAATAAATCGATATCACACGACTATTCAACTAATTACAATACCATTTATCGATTAAAAGGCACGTCACTACTGCCAGTCGACTGTCCAGTTTTGTGTGTTAATAATGACGTAAGCGGTTTCAACAACCGCGGTCCGACACGTTTACGTGCTAAACGAACGTGAGCAATTCTACAGCTCTTCCAAACCTCTCTCTTGCACACAAGTAGGGATAGCACACACTCACGTGTAGTTCACCTGTAGCCTCCCTAGCCTAGTGGTATTATGTTCGTTAGAGACAAAATGCGTTGGTTCGAATCCTGCGGGGACTCGACAAATTTTCATTGTTGTTTACAGTTGGTTAGGGCAATTCGGGCCGATCACCCAATTGTCTGAAAAGTATGATGACCCAACCCACACAACCCGCAATGGTCCAACGGGGTGGGATATTCAAATTCAAATATCTTAAATTCAATATAGAAGTTGACACTTGCTTATTGATTGTCAAACACACTACTAACGGTTCGGAAAAGGACGCGTCAGACCTGAGAAGAACCGGTCCAAAACCCCTTAATGGATATAATACACCCCGTATTAGGGGAGGCCTATTCCCAGCAGTGAACTATGATTATGATACGAGCACAGCGAAACACACACACCCGGTACACTATATACACCCGCTTTCCTGGGCGGTTTTCACCGTCCCCAGCTTGCCATTAACACAGTCGCCAGACCGTTGCCCTCCCAGTCCATAAGCCGATCGTCGACGATCCTTAGGAGACATAAACAAATGCCTAACTCACGTACATTTTGTACGCGTGACCTTCACTTTTAGCAAAAAGTATCAGCCACTAGTATGTGGGGGTGGAAGCTTCCCGCGAACTCTATGTTAGATGAAGCTTACCGAAGACAAGAGCCTTGAATCGTATTATCCCTGTTTAAATTAAAAAAATAAGCCTCTCTCTTCGTATCGCCTTTGATTTTTGACCACTGCGGCTATGTAGAGCTATAACAAAATCTTTGACGACACCATTGGCGTAGTGGTGGACCCGACTGTTGCACCAAAGGGTGTAGGTTCGATCCACCACGGGGAAAATATTGTGTTTTAAAATAGTATAGTTTTTCTCGTGTCTGGGTGTTTGTATCGATATATTATTTGTATTTATTTACAAAACAAAAGTAAATCTGTGTATTGATCAGTCATCTAGTTTCTTTAGAACAAGCTTAGCTTAGTTTGGGATTACATGAGTATGTGTTATTTGTTTAAAAATATTATATATTATTAGTATTACTACATAAACATCTCTATTACGACTTGATAGATATGCCTATGCCTGTTGTAAGCTGGGTGATAAATCCTTCCAGTTTAGGGTCAGTATTGACGTAAGGCCGTAGAGTAAAAAAATATACTAATGTATATATTCCTAAATAGGTTAGCAAAATTTGCAAATATATGTGTTAATTAATAAAATTATATGCACATAATTCATGTGGACATATAAGTATTATTATATATATGATCATATATTAAGGTTATCTAATCATGGTTCCAACTAGGTGGATTGGGAAAAAAATTTAGATAGTTTCAAGTCATAAGTCCAGTAATGTTATGTCTTTAAGCTTAAAGTTATTATGATATATATAGTTAACGTTTTAAGTATCAGAGCAGTAAACCAAGTTACTTAGTACGTTAACTTACTTTTCTAGCAGTCATTAACTACCTACGAATCATCAACCCTACCCGATGAAAATAAAATAGTCTAAGTGCGTTTATGTATTTTATACGAGAATTTAAATAGATCACAAGATGGGAGAAATTTAAAACTAAAAATTATGAAAAAGAAACAATAAAGAAAAAAGCGAATTATAAAAATGTTTTAGTAAATAATCTATTTGGCATAAGTAATGTAGTTTAAAAGAATAACTTAATTTTTATTCTTCAATTCCACAAATTAAAAAATACTAAATATATAAACTTGATCGTCATTATTTTTATGTATTATGCATTTATGACCTATATGGTCGGTGTGGGCTGGTTGCAAATAGCCGAAGAACGGGAGCGATAGCGTGCATTAAAGGAGGCCTATGTCCAGCAGTGGACTTACACGGGCTGATGATGATAGCGATGTTCCAACCACAATAACATTTCAACGCTCGAGACGATATCTAATAAGTGCCAAAAACAACGGATAAGTTAACAACCAAACAATACAACGTTTCGAGAGATGGTGTTAATTATATATAATAAAATCATGTGTTTGACGGTCATAAAGTCAATGACGCAAATATATTTTTAACACCACAATAAATAAACGCGGATGAGTTATACAATTACAATTGTATTATAAGACTTTACGAAAACTTATACTCACGACTATTCACAAACGAAATGAAAAATATCACTACATGTTATAAAACAAAGTCGCTTTCTCTGTCCCTATATCCTTATGTATGCTTAAATCTTTCAAACTACGCAACGGATTTCGATACGTTTATAGATAGAGTGATTAAAGAGGAAGGTTTATATACATAACACATGCTTAATATTGTAGGTATATTATATATGAGCATAGCTCCCGTGCGAACCAGGGGCGTCAAGTGCAATATTCCTCTACAAGATCCAGGAGTGTACAAGCTAGATTGTGACTGCGGCCTCTCTTATATTGGACAAACAAAGCTAGCAATAAGAACCCGCGTGAAGGAACATATAGCTGACATTAAACATAAAGACCCAACAAGTCGGCAGTGTGTGACCATACCTTAAATCACCCAAACCGTTACATCAGATTTGATCGACCACAAATCCTCGCTAAAGAACACCGATTCCTACCAAGGATGATCCGTGAGGCTATTGAGATTAAAAACATCCAAATTTCAATAGAGAAGATGGTTGGTTCTACACTGCTTAGGATCCCATAATTAATAAATTAAAATTTAAACCCAAGCATAATACCACTGCTGGCTGTAAAGATAAAAGCAGTTCATTTTGCATAGGTCGGAGTACAGACTAAAAATAATTAATTAAAGTTAAGATCTGGAAACCCCGCTTCAGCACTGGCAACAAGACGCATGACATCTCAGTCTACCCCGTGACCACGGCCGCTGGAAAGTGTTCGAAACCTCGGAACTTAAAATGTAAAATAAACGCGATAAAATCCGTAAAGTAATTTTATTTAATAACATTATTAATGTTATTGGACCATATAATATGTTCCATCCATCTCCGTCCATTTGCCTTAATGAACCTTATGACGTTTTTTAATCAAAATTCAAAACAAAAACAACGAATACGAAACAAAACCGGTCGATCTCACAGAAGCCAAACGTAAGGATTCCCCGAAGCTTTTTTGTTTTTTATGTTATTTTGTGAAACAACTATTATATGTGTTATTAAAATGCAAGGTCGATTGTTTCTTACATTCAAGACACGTGATCATATTTTGAACTGCCTCCGTAGCCTAGTAGCATGGGCGTGTGCTTTAGAAACCGGAGGTCGTGGGTTCGAATCCTGCGGGGACCTAGTTGTCCTTTTAAATCCTAGTTGGTTAGGGCACTTTGGGCCGATCATCCAATTGTCTAAAAAGTAAGATGATCCATGCGTCGGATGGGCAAGTAAAAAGATGGTCCACCCACCAACCTGCATTGGACCAGCGTGGTAGGATACGGTCCAAAAACCCCCTAATGGACAGGTGTGTATTAGGGGAGGCCGATGTCCAGCAGTGGACTATCACAGGCTGATGATTAATTAAATGATGAAATGATTTATGATCATATTTTGGGGAGACGTAATCAGCACATCATAAATAATATAGTGATAAGGGTTTTATCGCGTTTATTCATATTCATTACTATTAAAGATTACTCTAATATTATAGACAACGTTTCAAATAATTTTCAGGGTCACGTGCCAGACGATCTTTCTGTAAAATCAGTAAAGCTGTTTAATTTATACACTGCATCGCCAAGGAAATATCAGCTTTTCTACACACCTATATATACTAGCAACCCCGCCCGCAACCCCCCTTGTGGCTGGAATTTCGCAAAATCCGTCTGTCTATCTTAGCTGACCTCTATTTGGCGAAAGGAATACTCTTATCAAATTTCAAGTCGCTACGCCTTATGGTTCCAGAGATATCGTGATGAGTCAATATATAAGTGGGAATCTCTTTTATATATATATGTATATGATATTCTGAAAACGTAGTTATTATTAACACTAAATATAAGGAAGTCAACCATGAAAGGCGTGCATTAGGAGGCCAATGTGCAGCAGTGGACTAACACAGGCTGATGATGATTATGATGATGATGAAACATCAATAACAAAATCTTACATTACAATGCTGAATTAAGTAATTTTGTGTACAAAAACTCTGTAGCATATTTAGCCTTTCAGTAAAGCCAGTCAATCCAAAGACAATAATTATTGAATTTAGGCTATACTTTGCACTTAAAAATGTCAAAAAATGTACCATCCGTGTTTTATATATTTATATGACCATAAATGTCTTCTTACGTTTGGTTGCCATATTTTAAATATGATTTGAAGTCAATATATGATAAATTTCTATTATTAAATGTGTTTGGCACGTGTAAAATTGTTCTCTTCTTAACAATTCATCATCATCATCATCATCAGCGTGTTACAGTCCACAGCTGGACATAGGCCTCTCCTAATACACCCCTATCCATTAATACCAAGTTCAACATATACTTGATAATATTTACTTATGGTGATAAAGTACCTGGGCTCCTTTATTAAACGAATATCTATAATTATACGAATGCTTTTGATAATTTTGG
Source organism: Lamproptera curius (assembly GCA_029286875.1). Lineage (NCBI taxonomy): Eukaryota > Metazoa > Arthropoda > Insecta > Lepidoptera > Papilionidae > Lamproptera > Lamproptera curius. Next base: position 1,084,804 of record JAGSMT010000105.1, on the reverse strand, counting down.
ACAGCATATGATATTAACTCAGTCAAAAAATTTAATTATTAAAATTAGTAAAATTAGTTTTACCGGTGGTAGGTCCCCTTTTTACAGGAGACCGTCTGAGTGGGTACCACCGCGGTGCCTAATTCTGCCGCGAAGCAGTAGTGTGAAAACACGGCTGTGTGCCAGTTTGAAGGGCACCGTAGCCAGCGTATTTACTGGGTAAACGAGTAGTGTATATGACGTTTATTATTTGCAAGATTAATGTCAAAAAAATATTCTTAAGCCGTGAATGCTTACTATCACTTGATATGTATGTTATCAGATTTTTATTCGAATTTAAATACTACCGACCAAAGATAGATAAATCAATGGCAAATGAAAGCTCATTTTCAATAAGTTATAATAACTATATAATAACTTATGAAGAATGACTATAACTAAACCACGACTGCAAGTCATCATCAGCCTGTGATAGTCCACTGCTGGACATAGGTCTCCCCTAATACATCCCTATCCATTAGAGGGTTTTGGACCGTACCCCACCACGCTGGTCCAATGCGGGTTGGTGGGACTTTTTACATGCCCATCCGACGCATGGATCATCTTACTTTTCAGACAATTGGGTGATCGGTCCAAATTGCCTTAACCAACTAGGAAACGACAATGAAAATTTTGGTCCCATTCGAACCCACGACCTCCGGTTTCTAAGCCACACGCCTATACCACTAGGCTACAGAGGCAGTTACGACTGCAAGTGAATAGTAGTATTATCATTACATACTGCGCCGTTGAATCATTTGTGATATTTGATTCATACACGGGTTCATTGCACTCTTGTCGTATCTTATTGTTCTTAGTCAAACCAATATATGCTTGTAATAATAGTATACATATAATAAGGCTTTAGTTGTATATTTTCAATTGATTACAGATATAAAACAAGCAGCTGCTATGAGGTGGTAGGTCCCCTTTGGACATGAGGCTATTTTAAACACCACCGCGGTGCCTTTTGCTGCCGATGTGTTGCGACTGATGTGTTCCTGTTTGAAGAGCACCGTAGCCAGCGAATTTACTATATAAACGAGACGCAACATCCTGACTCACGGTAGACGTAAAACTAATGTAGCGAGAGAAGCCAAAAATCCGCCATCCTGTCATAGGATTCTGCATCCTCGTTTGTCCAGTAATTACGCTGGCTACGATGCACTTTAAAACGGAACACAGTAGTGTTTATAAATTACTGCTTTGTGCAGAAATAGGCACTTATGTGATACATATCCAGACGGACTTCGGTATATTAGAGACCTACACTTGATCTAATCTGCACGCGTCAATGAGTTTTTAGGTCTAATAAAGAGTCACGTTCTAGAAGATGTTACTCTACATGTAGATAAAAAATGTATACAAAATATTTGAAAAATACACATTAATATAATAAATAACAGTCGTGCTTAATTAAGTTAAATTTAAAGTTGATTGTCAAACAAGCAAAATCATCTTAATATGAGCCATAAATAACTACTGAAATATAAACATACAGCAAGCTATACACTGGATATATATATATATATAAATATTTCAATAAACAGTTTGAGATCAAAATGTTCATAATTAAATAATTCACAGAGAGCAAGTAACGGGTTCAAACAGACGTAAAAACCCATTTCAATGTGGCGCCGGCTCAGATGGAAAAGTTCCACACGCGTACACGACTTTTTTGTGCTTTATACACAAAGGAATAATGAAACTGCCTCCGTAGCCCAGTGGTATGGGCGTGTGCTTTAAAAACCGGAGGTCATGGGTTCGAATCCTGCGGGGACTCCACAAATTTTCATTGTTGTTTCCTAGTTGGTTAGGGCAATTTGGGCCGATCACCCAATTGTATGAAAAGTAAGATGATCCATGCGTCGGATGGGCATGTAAATCAGACCAGCGCGTGGTGGGATACGGTCCAAACCCCCTAATGGATAGGAGTGTATTAGGGGAGGCCTATGCCCAGCGTAGACTATCGGTCGATATGATCGGTCTTGGTGATCAAGACCGCCTGTGGCAGTCGTTATAGGATGTCAGAGTCTTTTCCGTTTGGGTTGTAGAGGTCAGAAGCCAGTCGTTCTGTGTAAAAAACTGCTATTTAGGTAAATCTGGTAGTCGACCCCATGATAAGTTGAGAAATAACTAGGTGAAATGTTCTTCAGTGCATTCTAAGAAATAATTCGTGGTCAGTTAAGTCGACATTTGACATCCTATAACTTTCTGTTTTATCACCCGAATACTATACATGATAAAAAAACACAGTTTTTACTTTTTATGAACCGACCATTGACCTCTATGGGAAGGGTTTGAAACGTCGGTTATAATTTGAAATGATTTAAAGTAATTAAACACGATAAAATCTGTAAAACATGTTCATTCACGAAGAGCAAAAGAATATAATTTGGGTTGTATTTTGAAATTTAGCCTGAAGAAAACAACAGTGCCAAAAGTCTGCAACTGTTGTAATCGTTTAGAATTACGAAACGTGATACTACATCATACGACAGTTAGTATAAACAATTATTTTTATTATATAACAATAGATTAAGTCACTATCAATGAACGCTGCGTACTCACATTGTTTTTGGAAGATGATGTTTAGATAAGTTTTGACAACAATTATTGCGAACATGTATATCGATCTATACCAGGCATAAATCATCATCATCGTCATCATCATCAGCCTGTGTTAGTCCAATGCTGGACATAGGCCTCCCCTAATGCACGCCTTCTCAATTAGGGGGTTTTGGTTGGACCATACCCAACCATGCTGGTCCAATGCGGGTGGAGCGAATTTACATGCACATCCGACGCATGGGTCTAACGCTACGGAGGCAGTTATTGTTTTAGTTATTGGTTATAAAATTCAATAGATTACAAGATAAGCAGATGAAGTTTATGTACGGAATAAGAAAAAGAAAGAACTTGTACATTTAAAACCTGTATGAAATCTAATTGGCAGCGTTTTAGATTGAGTATTTTGGTTTCACGACGCATGGATCATCTTACTTTTCAGACAAATGGGTGATCGGCCCAACTTGCCCTAACCAACGAGGAAACAACAATGAAAAATTTTGTTGAGTCCCCGCAGAATTCGAACCCACGACCTCCGGTTTCTAAAGCACAAGCCCTTACCACAAGGTTACGGAGGCAGTTTAGGAGGCAAGCATAGATTAGTTTCAGAATTTAGGTAAGCATGGGAATCGATAAAAGTATATAATTCTAGATGTCTTATTGCCTTTAATTTCATAGCAGAATTAATTTAAAAAATGTGATGTCAAACGTCAATGTTATAACGATCATATTATCAATTCCCACATGATTTTTAACCAATTTTCTCAAACCAATACAGTTCGAAAATTGACAACAAATTCAGTTAAAATTGTTATGATATTGAGGTAATAGTAGGTTCGTTTTCTTCCTCCGAAAGGGAGGCATAAATTTTACGATTGGTATTTATATTTACTATCCTTCAAATGTCTCAATTTAGTCTGATTACCAGACGTGGTGATACCAATGTAACTTTCATGTTATAGGTTTTATTTAATTTGGTACTAGGCTTAAATCATATTATTATCAATACCTCAACACACAAACATTTATATATCGAATACATCAATACACATAAAAAAAGATTAGAAACCCACTTTACCATTGGTTTTTCTGATATTAGAGTCTCAATTATACGTAACAATTGCTCTGAATTCGTTATGATTATATAAAAACGTTCGAGAGCACGATAATATAACCGTCACTCTCTAAAAATTACACTATATAATGGCCACTTAATTTCATTACGGGGAAATGGTTGCGCCATCTATTAGCGGGTTACGACACCACTGTCAGTCATAGGGCTGTGAAGTGTTTATATTAAAGCGTATTGTGTTGCCATGTTGAATAACTAAATAACTCACCAGTCCACCGTACAATAGTCATTATTACTGAACATTTTTTTTTATAATTACTACCTGTTTCTTCAACCTTGACATTGGACACTATGATATTGTATCTGTGGAGTCATTCTAAATAAAAGAATAAGTACTTAGCAGTAAAATTTTATAGCCTTTTTCATTGAAAGGCCTGAACTTTTGATTTGACTATTATCTAAAAATAAATAAATAAATTTTTTTAATTCGAAAAGAAATTTAAAATCAAATCAAGGAATAAAAAAAATGAGAAATGAAATTGCGTGATGAATTTTTAAAACTATATTTTCTATGACGCAGCAATTAAATAGTTTTTGGAACGTTTCAGGCAAATTTGGCAATCATGGCACGCGATAAATACATCCTAATAGTAATATCACTATCCTGGGTATATTCGCTATTATTTAGTGGTTTTAAAAGTCCAGTTACTAAATTTAAATACTTTAGTATGACGTAAAGATATCACTTTCAAATATGTGAGTAAGATAGTCCAATCGACGCTTTTATAACTCTTGATTCTTAAGTTGCAAATTGTACATATCAAACGGTAAAAGATAATGATGGCCGGTGAGTCACACCTAAAAGATGAATCAAAAAAAGCTTTTGACGGTCAACACCATAAAAACATAATCAAATACAAAGTTCATACACTCTTTTGGAAGATCAACATAAAATTAAATTTTTATCCCCTAAATGGAGAAGGCGTACATTAGGAGAGGCCTATGTCTAACACAGGTTGATGATGACATGATGACAAATTCTTTGTACAAGCAAACTAAATCTATCTATCAATTAATAAGGATAATTAGGTACAGAAATATATTTTTCTATAAAAAAAAAGTAATAACGTTAAGACGATCTTTATAAAGAAATTTTAAAATGTTTATAAAACAGTTACCCTTTTTATGTATTGAATGAGTTCGTATAAATTTGTATTTACTGAAATTACGAAAATATCTTGGGTATAAATACGGAAGGAATTGTTGTACGAGACCGGTTCAATTTGAGGAAATAAAACAGTCAACCAAAACGTGGGCGAACTGGAAACTAAATATTTCTACATTCATTTTTAAGTTTTTTTTTTTAGTAAAACATTATTATTGTCTTTTTTCCTTCTTAACTGCCTCCGTAACCTAGTGTTATGGACGTGCGCTTTAGAAACCGGACGTCGTGGGTTCGAAGCCTGCGGGGGCTCTAGCAATTTTCTTTGTTGTTTCCTAGTTGGTTAGGACAATTTGGGCCGAACACCCAATTGTTTGAAAAGTAAGATAGATCGAAAAGTCCGTCCACCCACCAACCCGCATTTGACTAGCGTGGTGGCATGCGGTCTAAGAACCCCCTAATGGATAAGTGGACTATCAAAGGCTGATGACGTACTATTGTCTTTTTTTACTAACAGACAACAATGTTAAAAAATAGGCTTTTGCTGTCCTGTAGGAGTATAGTGGTAACCACATTTTTTGGATTATAGTTTGATTACTAGGCATCCTTTTTTAATCTTTTTTTATGTTTAATTAATGTGCATAAGTATCAAAGAAACAAACAAAATATGGATTCATGTAATTTTTCAAAAAATATTTAAGATCAATTAAGAATTTCTGATGATGTTCAAATTTGCATGGTATAATTTTTGATATGTATTTTTTGTTGAAACCTTAAGTAATTTATACTTAATTTTTTATTATGCGCGTTTAATATAATCATCAGATTAAACAATTAAAACTTTCGTGAGACGTTGCACTAATAGCTTATTCTATAAACGCGTGACAGGAAGCGACCGTGAAGTTATCCCACTCGTCCTGATGAAGGACCTCCGATAAGTCACAAACTAGTCGGCACCAATACCGATTTCACGTGAGTTAAGCCGTGTATAAAATGCGTTACATCATCAGAGTTCAATAAGAGAATTAACTCAAAACTTATCATCAAACCACCAACCCAACCCGCATTGGACCAGCGTGGTGGGATACGGTCCAAACCAAAATGGATAGGGGTGTATTAGGGGAGGCCTATGTCCAGCAGTGGACTATAAGAGGCATATGATGATGATGATGGTTATAATCAAAGTCCTTTAGAATGTTTGACCATAAAACACTTTAAACTTACAATCAACCAAAGTTCCGACCAGGAAAGAACCGGCAAGTTATTATGGTAATCTTAGCAACACGACAGTATGGTAAATATGTATTTGTATCATTGTGAGCTGTTAATAACCTTATGAATGTTAGAAACGAGCGGTACAGGCCGAAACGAGAGAATAACCGTGCGGTTAAAGTCCAAAGGCGACAAACTGGTTGCGGCAAGGCCGTCGGCGACCAGTTTCCGTTTAGGGATCCATTATGACTGGCCGTGTTTTGTGCCTTTTGAATATCAACCACGACATCGGTTTTCTTATCTCCTAGTTGTTTTACTAACTTATCGTGCTCACTACCGTTACTAAAAAGATCCCAATTCGATTATAATCGACTAACTTTTATCCTCACTTTACGTTTAATATATTTAGTCTTAACGCGTTATACCTTTATCTTTCTCCTAGAAATTTCCCGAGTTATTATCTTCATTGTTCTTCTAAAACAGAATAAATACAAGTATGATGACTGATGAAAGAAGAAATAAAAGTAATAGATGACTACGTTTTGCACTTTTTTTTCTTTTAACTATTTAGGCTTTCGAGTCGTTGTCTCTTTAGCATTGTCCTACCAATTTTTCCAAGTTGTTATGTTTATTCTCCTAACTAAAACGGCTTAAAGTACACTAGACTACTAGTTATAAATTACCAGTTATTGTACTGTTTCTTTTTCTTTGAACTTTTCAGATTTTCATGTCATTTTCACTTTGTCTTTCTCACCTTAGTGAGCGAGCTTTTAAGACAGCTAGGTTTACCAGACTTTCTTAACATAGAGCGACTGACCTTTACAAAGAACATTCAATGAATGGATTAGTTTTCAGTAAATTTTGAGGACTTCTCATGACTATTGCCAAATATGGTATTGACAACGTCGAGTATCTTTCTTTTCAGGATCTGCCTAAAGAGAAAGATAATGTCTTAACCAACCGGATAAATCCTGGTGCCCGGTTCTGGCCAAGACATTGTTTCATGATCATGATTCGAATCCCCGACCACTAGTTTGTAACGCATGAGAGCACAGTGGCAGTACATTTAAACATGAAATAAAACAGCAAACGACATAATCTAAGGTTAAATAAGGACGTAATCATTTGAAAGATGCAAAACATCAATAAAACCAAATTACAACAAATTCTTCCTCCGAATCTAGTTCTTGAAAAGCTATTCCGAGTAGAGTGTTACTTTATTGCAGTCAACTACTAAGTACTGACCTATTCATTCTTTTTTTATTGCCTACGAGCAGTCGGGCCACCTGATGGGAAGTGGTCACCGACGCCCATAGAAATCGGCAATGCTAGTGATATCACCAACGCGCTGTGAGACATACGGCGTTAAGTCTCTTTTATCCAGTAAATACGCTGGCTACGGTGCCCTTGAAACTGGAACACAGCAGTATTTTCACATTGTGGCAGAAATAGGCACCGCGGTGGTACCAACCCATACGGTCCTCTGTTAAAAGGGGACCTACCACCAATAAAATGTTCTGATAATTGGGATATAATTCAAACGTTCTTTTCGCAAAGCGTTCTTGTTCTAGCATACCTTTTTGATAGTAACCAAATTAGTTTGACATGGCATGAGTTTATTATTTGATTCAAGTTTTATTTTGTTTATTTCTTGAATAAAGCAACGAGCAAGACGTTCACTTGATGGTACGTGTTAAGCCCTACCCATTAGAAATAAGGCTAACTGCGATGCACTTTAAACCGGAAGTCGGTGCTGTCTATGTACTAATGTTTTCCTGGAAGATATAGTACCTATCGGTGATATCGACGAACGATGATTCTTTCCCAGACATTCATCTATGAAGTGAATATTATTGTTACGTTACATACTTCTAACATAGCTTTTTCATAATCTTCGTTAAGTTATTCATTTCAAAATACACCTTTAGAACTTGTTTCAAAGACATTATCAAGTATATGACACGATACGGAACCAATATGTGATTTTTATATAGAATTCGATAGTTAGAAGACCGTTCGTCGTCCGCCATATTGTACAGACGCCACATTTCCCGCCATTTTGTACGCTTACTTAACCTTCGGCCCACAAAAGTTTCCATAAAACCAAGCGGTAAATGTCGAAACATTGATGATTAATATAATAATTGAGCTACGAGTCAAATGGTTTAACGTTTTATTATCAATAAAATCTATGACTAACTAATAATTTATATCTGCAAATGTTATGGGCACATTAAAGAATGTTACAGAATGTAACTTTATTTATTAAATACTAGTGACCCGCCCCGGCTCCGCACGGGTGCGATACTGATATCCGTAAAGTTAATGGAAAAATAAACTAATTTATGCGTGAATCATGCATATAAATCTTCCACTTCAATCACTCTATCTATTACAAAAAAACCGCATCAAAATCCGTTTCATAGTTTTAAAGATTTAAGCATACATAGAGATATAGGGACAGAGAAAGTAAATTTATTTTATATATGTAGTGATGGTCATAAGAGATTAGCCTCGGCTCGGCACAGGTGATCAATGTTTTATTGTTTTGGCATAAAAAAAAGATAATAAATAACATGCAATGTAATTGCATGTTATTTATGGCACATTGTATTGATTTTTTTGAAGATTTTTAACGATTCGTTATGTATTCCAGTAACAAATGTAACCATCTTACTCAGAGGTAACGTATCTTTGTGGAGTATACATATGTATACATACAAAAGAATAATTGTGTAATAGAAAATTAAGGTATGATTATATTAAAAAGTTTAAATACTACACTTTTCCAAAAGAAAGGTTATGGGTTCGTAAGAATGTTAAAATGTACAGAAGAAATTAAAATTTTTAACAAAATGCACTTCAAATTAACAACATTTTGGACACACACTTATCGACTATATCCGAGTGAAATATGCCATCACAAATAGAGACCAAAGTAAATGCGTTCTTATTGTTTTTTTTAATGCGTACGCAGGCAGACGAGCAGTCGGCCACCTAATGGGAAGTGGTCACCGACGCCTATAAATATCGGCAATATTGATGGCCAACGCGCTGCCCACCGCGAGACATAGGATGTTAAGTCTCGTTTACTCAGTAAATATGCTGACTACGGTGCCCTTCAAACCGGAACACAGTAGTGTTTTCACACTACTGCCAACCCAGACGGTCCCCTGTAAAAAGGAGGCCTACCGCCAGTAAAACGCTGCCATATTTAATCCACTCGTGATGTAAACCAATATGACCATCGTTGTGGTTTCTTTACACTGCAACGCAGCCGTACAGGAATAGTAATTACTATAAATTTAGATAGCCTGTGATAGTCCACTGCTGGACATAGGCCTCCCCTAATACACCCCTATCCATCAGGGGGGTTTGGACCGCATCCCACCACGCTGGACCAATGCGGTTGCGACTTTTTTCATGCCATGTAAAAAGTCGGATGGCATGTAAAAAGTCGGTCCACCCACTAACCCGCATTGGACTAGCGTGGTGGGATACGGTCGAAAAACGCCCGGAGAAGGTGTGCGGTATGTCCAGCAGTGGACTAACGCAGGCTAAAGATGATGTCAAAAAAATTATTAACAATTTAACGAAGCAATCGAAGGGCAAAACATTATATTCGAAAACTCAGACGATTCAACTAAATATAAATATGTTAATTACATACGCTAACAAGGCGTGTTGACACAATGTACTGTTTTTTGCGTTTATTTGAACCATCGATGTCCTAAAAATTCGTGATTTATGAATATAAAATTATGTTGTAATGTTATCTATAGTTAGAGATAAAGACTACTTCCGTGGCCTAGTGGTATGGGTGTGTGATTTAGAAACCGGAGGTTCTTTATTGTTTCCTAGTTGCGTGGGGCAATTTGGACCGATCACCCAATTGTCTGAAAAATAAAATGATCCATGCGCCGGATGGGCATAGAAAAAGTCGGTCCAACAACTACCTCGAGGCTACGGAGGCAGTTAAATGAACGATATTTAACTTTTAATAATGAACTCCGTAAGTAGACGACAAAATACCAACTGACCTAACCATAATTACTTATTTAAATTAATTGCTTTAGAAAGTAATGGTTAATTAAAGAACTTGAGGTACATCATCAAATAAGGTTATATAAATGTAATCGCCTATTAAATTTGTTGTGGCCAACGTCCAACATTACTTTAAATTATTATTCGTTCTATAATTACCTTATTTGACAATGTTCTTCTGAGAAATGTTACATTTTTCTAATGAATCATGCATAATATCCTTTAGTCGCTGTAAGAGCAAACTAAAAGTTCAGATTATAAATAAATAATTTAATGTAATGTCGTTACTTTGTCTGTTCCTGTTTCAATGACAGAGAGACAGACAGGCAGATTTCTTTTTAATACGACATGCAGTCGTCCCAAAGTTATGCAGTATGTACGTATACAGCACAATTCTATAATCTATGTCATAGGCATTAATACTTATTGATAAAAAATTTATTGCATACACATTATGTTATACCATTCAAATATGTTAAAAAAATTTACATTTCATTCTACTATCCATACAGCAATTTTAAAGTTGCCATGTAAAATATAGAAGGCTGTTTAAAAATACAAATATATTAATAGTTTATGAATCGTGAACATTAAGATTAAAATAATTCAATAACCTCATCAAAATGTATTTTAGTTAAGAACATAAAAATACTAGCATTAATATGTTTCAAGTTTGAAATTTATTGTGTCATTATTGGAGGCACCATGCCGTGAATGGTTATAGGCATAGAAGTCAGTATATACATTTTAATCAAATAGATTATAAATTAACTGTAAAGGAATCACTTATAGTTAATAATATTTATTGAACAATCTATACAAATGAATAATATTAGACTGTCCGTTTAAAACATCAAAATAATCGTTTTAAAATGATTTCAGTGCGACATAATATCGATACATAAAATAAAACAACATTTTTTTATAATTTTGTCTGTCTGTCTGTTTGTTTTAGCTAATCTGGAATCTCTGGAATGGCTGGTCCTATTTTGACGGGACTTTACCTAAAAGTTAGCTGATATAACTGGGATTAACTTAGGCTACTTTTTTTAGTAAAAAAAACACGGACGAAGTCGCGGGCAACGCCTAGTGTAAAATTTATTACGGAACTACATTTGCAACGTGACAATAATAGGTATATAAATATTTTATCATACTAAATTCTCTATCACATCACACACATATAATACGCCTGTGATAGTCCACTGCTGGGCATAGGCCTCCCCTAATACAACCCCATCCATTAGGAGGTTTTGGACCGTATCCCACCACGCTTGTCCAATGCGGGTTGATGGGTCAAATTCTCTATACAGTTTTACATATTGTTACTTATATTCGGCTGAAAAACAAGTGACTCTTTAATGGTCCGTCGTTTAGAAAGGGTCAATATCCTCTCTGGTGGATATTAAATGCAAACTGTAGTTTTAATAAGTAAATAATTATGACTGCCTCGGTAGCCTAGTGGTATGGGCGTGTGTTTTAGAAACCGGAGGTCGTGGGTTCGAATCCTTGGGACTCAACAAATTTTCATTGTTGTTTTAGTTGGTTATGGCAATTTGGGCCGATCACCCAATTGTTTGAAAAGTAAGACGATCCATATGTCGGATGGACATTTAAAGTCGGTCGCCAACCAACCGCATTGACCAGCGTGGTGGGATACGGTCCATAACCCCATAATGGATGGGTGTATTAGGGGAGGCTTATGTCCAGCAGTGGACTATCACAGGCTGATGATGTAATTATGTGTGTATTAATAAGTATATATATGTATACTAATCTGTCTACTAATCCCACCTGCTCTTTAAATGTTGCCATTCAAGATGGCTGAAACGTTATTGTGACTTGATTAATAATCATAGTTCGTAGGTCAATAACATATGTGAATATATACGCAAGCATTTTGTAATTATCCTTTGAGTTAAATTATCTTTAGAGTTTTTCCGAACCCAAGCGAACGTAATTGATTTTTTGTGAAAAGTTATTACGTTTTAAACCAAAGTTCATTATTAAACGTTTTAGTAATATTGTCTTGTATTTTTTTTTATTAAACGGACAAAGAAGGTTAATCCATTCGGCTAAATACAGTTTAACTGTAATAAAATGTAATATCTATTCTTAAAAGATATTTTTATTACTTTAAAAAAAATGTTTACTGTTACTAAAGTTAAGTTTTTTTTAATAAAACGCTGTAAGCATAATTTTTAATACTATATAATGGTACTTATGGTATTAAAAATAAAATAGTATTAAAATAATTCGTGCATTTTACTTCCACATTTCACAAACTAAAATATTTAAACAAACGCATGAAAAACGAGGAAAAAGAACATGTGACACACAGGTCATTGACTCAGCCTTCTCGAAAACTCCATATTAAATAATTTATAGTAGGTACAACGATTAAACGTTATAGTATTTTAAAACCATCGCTGTTGTAAGAGCGCTTTGCATTAATAACGAATAAGTCACGGCATTATGAGTCGTTTTATTTAATGACGAAATTCTTGTTTCAGAAGTGCTCGTATACTTGTGATGAAATGTCAAATTCGTTTGACATTTCTTGTTTATGGCGGCCGTCTTTCTTTGCTGTTTATAGAGTTTTTTGTAATAATTTAATAGAAAACTTAAAACTTAAAATATGCTTTTGGTTGGATTACTTTCTTTAATTAACTGACCCGTTGAAAGTCGCGGTTAGTAAACTTTATACGGTTTCTAACGTCACTACGGGAAACAAACTTTTTTGACAATCGAACATAATAATGATGTCGTATCTCTATTATCTTGCTAATTATAACTATTCTCCGTAGTCAAAATTTATATAAGGAGATTAAATTTACCCAATTGAATTAATTTGATTTTAATACAAATAAATAGTAATAAAGCCTTCCGAGTCGAAGCCGGCTGCAGCAGCCAATATATATTGGGATTAACCAATTACAGACATATTATGGTAATAAAATGTTTTAAGGATCAAGAATAGCCCTAAAATTAAATATCTGTACAAATAATTAAAGTTGAAGTTTATGTTTGTGACATTAAAATAACTATTTTTTTAAATTATCGCTCTGTGATATATAATCGATACATATAATGTGATACATAATAATAAAGACAAGATAATATTTTTAAAATTATTGTGCGTCTGTCTTGTTTTTTCTTAAAAAACTAACACAATTTCTTTTAATTACCACTTGAGTAAAGTCAACATATTTATACATAAAAGTAGAAAACAAGTGAACTCTAGTTTATTATAAAATTACGTAGTATCCGGTTTAGCTTATCTGTGACGTCAAACGCGAATGATACTTGCGTCAGCAATTCACGATCGTGTGTTTCTTTCCCGCCAAAACACGCATTGCTGTTTTGCTTAATTTTTTACACTTCCAAATACATATATAATTTGAATCAATCTGACGTATTACGTCAAAGTCTGACGACGGACGCCATCTTTTTTTCATGTCGTAATTTGTCAAGTTATATAACGTTTGTTTATATGGTACTTCTATATCATTATACATATAATGTTTTATTAGTTTTTCTTTAAATAATTATGGAAATAGAAAATACAACAAAATAAATTGAATGAATACTATGTGTAAAAATCCTTAATAAGCAAACATTTAGTAAGAGTTTAGATAATACATAGAAATTTATTTAAAAGTTACTTTTGATATCAAGTTTTATCATACGAAGCTTTTACAGGTTGGATGTTACTGGAATCCTGTATTAATACACATTATTGTTAAAAGAACATGTTATTTTCCTAGAATAACAGAATTACAGAATTTACATGAAACGGAAACAAACAAATATAATACAGATAATATTAGACATTGGTTAGTTCAGACACTTAACATTTAAAATATTAAGCTTCTACGAATCATCATAATTAAGAAAAGCGCTTATGTTTGTTTGCACATTCGGTTTTTCCACAGTACTGCGAAACTTCAACATAAACATGCGTGTTATTACAAAATTGATGATCAAATCATACTATTATAAACCTTAACACAAATAGACAAGAACAAAATTTGCTTGCGCGATATACGATGCTGCCATAAACTTTCTGCAATAGAGAACGGAAACCGATTGAGAACGCAACACGATGATTCACGTTCTACAACACTAATTATAAATTTAACATATTTATAGTTTTATTCTGTTCTATTTCATAAATTATGATAATATTTAAAATAGTTCTAAAAGTTTCCATTGATTTTTACGAACAATTGGTTACACTGACATCTGTTGACAGTTATATACAAGTTTCTTATACTAAAATGTATGTGATTATTATAAGAAACGCAATATATAAAGTTATGTTCATCATTTAGAGTAACGTCTAACTCACGCAGCCTAAATCAATTGTTTAATTTTGCAAAAACCAACAAAAGCGTATCGTCTCAGCATCATTAGCTTTGTCATTAATTGCTTTCTTTTATAGGCCTTATAAGGGTTTAGATATTTATAGTTTAAGACAAAGGTTAAAATATGCTTCGCAAAATTAACTGAATAATTAAATACATGCTGATTTTGTGGCAGATATAATTCACATAAACAGTTATAAATATTTCTTATTTCTATGATAACGTTTAATTCTGTATCTGACTGTTGATCAATTTGGCATAAAGCGAACATACTTGACAGCGCCATCTATCTATTACAAGGGCATGCACAGCTGTCTACACAGTCTGTTATGCAACTGTTTCATTACATATCTGATAGATGGCAGTAAAACATAAATTTATAATCTTCTATCGTTTCAATATAAATCACTGTTAAAATTTAATTAAACTGTTGCAGACTGTTGCAACCATTAGAATATTTTAATGGATTAACATAGAAGCAAAAGTATGTTTGTTGGTACCAATATAATATTTCAAAAGATAAGCCAACAACACAAAATATTGTTGACTAGGCAAACTTAACTATTCGTAGGTATACGGGAAAACTTTGACTTTACTGATCATTAATTCTGTTAAAGTGAGATGAATTTGTTTTTTGGCAACGGGACGGCAGTCTGGCCACCTGAGGGAAGGGTCAATATTTATATTGAGTTTAATACGTGGTATCGCCAACGCGCTCTAGTGTAACAAGATGCAGTCCAGTTTACTCAGTACTCCTGGCTAAGTCTTCTTAACGGAACATCAGCTTTTCAACTTACTTGGCAAATAGCACCGGTTGCTCCACATATCGGTCTCCTGTAACGGGACCTACCACGCTAAACAGGTTTCTGAAGTAGGCATCCTTTCCTAGAATGAATATATATTTGATTTTATATTGCTAGCTTAATTCAAATCAGTCGAGTATTTATCGGTACTGCTAAAGTTTAACATGTACTTTTGTTTTAACTGCTTTGTCTACTTATCTTTAATGCATCGATATATCTAGGTAAAAATTATACTTATTAATTTTACACCAGTGGCAGTAAATTTCGATTTTATATGCTGTTTGTTATATGAGCATTTCATCGGATAAACGCATAGTGAGTTTTAATCTTGATATACCTTTAAATCAGCTATACTGGAAGATGAATGTACTATTTTTTTAAAGTTGTAGTATATTTCATTGTTAATGCAATTAGCCAGAAAAGTTCCTATTTATCTTGTACCTTTGAAATCGGCTGTACGGAAGATGAATGAACATTTTTAAATTGCTATATTATTTCACAAACAGATGAAGTTCTCGAAGTTATTAGTACTATTGAAATCTGTAACTTTGGAACAAGTGTATAAAATACTATAAATAGGTTTTGGCGATGTCTAATCTGTATTTAAAGAAAAATAAAATAGGTTGGCATTACTATTAAAAAAAATCATTATTAAATTTGATTATTTGTTTTTCTACACCATTCTCATTAAAAATTTCAAACTCTGATTTTTTTAATATCATCTTTTAGGGAACATTATTACAATATAGAATAATATTAGCACCTTTCGATACGCTTAGCGACATCTATTGGTCAGTTGAGACAACCAAGTGTTGCCTAAGGATGAGCACAGATGGTATGATTAATAAGATCGATTATCGCATACACAATTAGCCGCATGTAGGTTACTGTGCCCACTCCTCTCCTTATAGCTGCACGCGAAACTTGCGCCATGACGGGTCAAGCCACTGTCGTTGCATCACACGAGAAACTATGTTACCGCCATATCTGTTTAATTTAATATGTTTTCTAAGGAAACTTCAGTTTTGCAATACGCAAATACTGCTTTCGTGATATGCTAAACTAAATTTCTATATTCTAAAAAGTATTTAAGATCACTTTTATTTGTGATTTTAACATTATTACGAAAATGTTTAAAAATAGAACTTCAAATTTATATACTGACTAAAAATAAACTAAGTAACCATGTATTTCAACAAGGTAAAGTTTGCATAGGTATTAATACCAAAAGATTTTTTTTTTTTTTTTTTAATTTATTTTACCCGCCTAAATTTATAGTTTTTTTAAACACATAAAACAGCCTGTATATTTAAAGTTTTGTAAAACGTTTCCAGGAAATACCAACTACAATAAAATTAAAATAATAATTTATTTGACAAGTAAATTATATTTAAAAACTTACCCAACAGTCCAACTAAACATCTGTTTAACTCTCTCCGGCTGCAGCTTATTTTGTGTCGTCATGTTGGCTGCAACAATTAAATAACGTTTTTTTAATCTGTCATTACGTTCTTTTCTTTTGCAAGAGAAAGTGAAACACGGTCCGATTTACGTTAAGTAAGATAATTATGCTTTGTTATAATAAGGGTACATATTCTGATTCTAAATGATAAAATTATTACGAACGATTTAATAATTTTAACGTTATGCAGTCAAAATATAAAATCCTGCATGAAAAATTTAAAACTTTACTGTATTAATAACCTCGTTAAATTATCAAACAAAAACTTTTTCAAAAACAAGCTTCTTAAGACTGTATACTTCAATGTTTCGTTTTTCGTCCGTCAAAACCTGTACGATTTTCTTTATAAATCATTTATTTTCTATGATTCGTTGCAATTTTAATATTTTGCAAGTATAATTAATACTGAATCTTATAAAAACTCGACTCAAGGATGAGATGTAATAATTATGCATTTAATTATTTTAAATCGCAAAAATACTTCTTAATTGCATAGATACCGATGTAAATGATTTAAAAATGTAAAATAATAAGCATTTTGTATTTTTGTCTGCTCTGTTACTTCCTTGTAATGCTTTGAATTTATGCTATTAGTATAACAAAGTATAAAATAAAGGTTCTGTAATAAATTAAGTGAATAAGTGCATATTTTGGAAACGAAAACAGATGCCCTGGTCGGTTTACTTATTTAGTATTTTAAATTAAAATAATAATAATATTTTTATCTTTTTTCTTCATCATCATCATAAAACGCCAAGACGGTAGATCTTGTTGGCGTCTATTAAAAAGAGTTGCTCGTAATGCCACGCTGAACAGGCGGATTGGCAATTGACTAATTGCACTTATATTGCGGATCTGTCTTACTCCCACTGTAAGGCTGATCCGCCGTCATGCGGGAGGTAGGATGATCACATCTTTACGCGGATAGGAATAGTTTTAAGGTATTTTCCCTTTTTATGTATAAATCTGATCTGAATGTCTATCGAACAGCCCTGGTAACTAAATTAATTGAACTATTCCTCAAAATTATTAGGGAAAGTCAAATAGATGTTGATAAGAATATGCCGACATTTCCATACAATAGCTGTCAGGCTAGGAATCTTTCAATAAAACAGGTTTGCTGAGTGAATGCATAAGCAATGACATGCATAGCTGGCATTTCAATCTTTTTAATGCCCTTTTATTTCTTCTTAAATAAGCTACTTAGTTACTTCCTTCATCATATATATTCTATAGTTACCTATACTAAGTCATTTGCCAATCCACCTGCTCAGTGTGGAAATTATAAGCGACTCTTTTTAATGGAAGCCGTCTTGGCGTTCATTAAAAAGGCCTATGCCCAGCAGTGGACTGCTAAAGGCTGTTTATGATGATACTGATGATGATGACCTATACTAAAGGCAGAGGCATGGAAATTACGTAAACAGAACCTGTATTTTTAAATAAAACCTGTAATATTGGCGAAAAAACAAGCGTTAAACGGCTTTAATGTCGTAGATAGTAATGAAAAAAAGTTAAAGTCAAAGTAAATCCTATACTATCCATATTTGACGATTAACCGAACATGTTTATGTATGCGTCGAAAGTTAATTGCAGCATGTTTGTGAAGTAGCTTAGTATTTTGCATGTTAGTCAATTTGCACTTTGAAACATTTAAACATGGTAACGCATGGCAACGGCGTTTTACGTATGGCGTTGTTGTTGTTTAGTCGTCTGTCAATCAGTGGTTGACATCTCGTTGACATTGACGTCACTTCGTTGCCATTGGTTACATTTTTCACATTTATTCGGAGTCTCAAATTACTAAACTGTGGATGATAACGCCGCATAATTAATAATTTTCATAATTTCTTCACGTCGTCGGCTTAAGTGGTAGCGTTTTGACAATCAATAAGTCAGTGTTTCGCTCTTATGTCCAATAAAGATATTCGGTTAAACCAAACAAAGCTTTCGTTATACATTGCACTAATAATATATTCTATAATACGGCTGAACTCACGTGAAATAGGTATTGGTGCCGACTAGTTTCGGACCTATCGGAGGTCCTTCAGGACGAGTGGGATAACTAAAAGATCGCTTCCGTGATTGCGAGACAGGAAGTAGAGTCTAGAATTAATCGGCACCGATACCGATTCCACGTGAGTTTAGTCGTTTATAGAGTACATTAAAGATATTCGTATTTGAATTTACTATAGATTACTATGTTTAAACCCAGTCTTAATTTAACTGACTTAACTGTAGACATAACTTTTTATGGAAAATTTATAAACTGATTGTAAACCAGGTCGCAATTACTCATCGTGATGCGCTAAACGTAGGCCAGTCCGTGTAGCTAAGCATAATTATGAGGAAAATTCGATCCATCGGAGACAATAGGAAACAAGGCTACCGCCATCTTGAATCGCTGCTTTTTTATTACATCTCGCTTTAATTAAACTGTTAACTATGTGTAATGCTTTACAAATGCCATCGGCAATTGTTTTAATTGCTATATATATATGGTAAGTTTATATTTATAATACTTAAATGGACATTTGAATGGTATTTCGATATATCTCTAAAGTTTAAAAGATATTTTTTTTGGTTTATGGTATACTAGCTGTTATCCGCGACTTTGTCCGCATGCAAAAGGAGGAATGTCCGTGAGGTGTATTTATATTGTATATAGTGATATGAACTTTTAATTACATGTGTCTATCATTAAACGCCCTGATGGATAGGGGTGTATTACCCCTAATAGGCCTATGTCCAGCAGTGGACTATCACAGGCTGATTCATGGCTTTGGAATTGGCCTTTAAAACTACAAAGTCGATAGTTAAAAACGTCACGCATGGTTCGTTTCAAGTAACTAAACACAAAATTTCATCGTCTTATGTTCAACAATGACGAAATCCCATATAAACTTCCATTCCCTATTGCAACCTTTGTACCGTTTTTATGGCAACAATTTATAGTCTATGTTCTTAGAATCTATTCTAAATATGTACGAAATTTAATTGAAACCGGTTCAATGGTTTAGACAGCAAGGCGGACAGACAGACAGAGTTACTCTCGCTTTTATAATGTTAATATGGATATGATATAGATAAACTTAGCAAACCTATGAAACATGTAATACATGACTCATAGTTTCGCTGGCTCATTTAATCAGTATTATCCAATGTCTTTTCGGAGTCTTCGCGATATTTAGATTAAAGATTTCGCCATTTTATTTCCTGTTTATAGAAATTATTATAAGTGAACAGCTTAATTTACTTTATTTGCAATTTACAGTGTTATAAAGAGATCAAGAAGGCAGAATTAAAGTGAAACTTGATTTCGACTGATCACGTCTTCACAGCTAGGTGACAAGAGAAGGAGAGTCAGAGGTCCTAAAGTTGCTGATGTGTGGACCACAACCTTTACAATCTATTTACCGAGTCTATAGGATTTCAGGTAACTTAGCTTGTCGATTAAGTATAATACATTTTAAATATTGTGAGCCTTTAGTGACTATTGATTCTGACACTTCCAGTTCTAACCACTCTTGACCATGTAGGCTACAGATGCTAGGTTACAGAAAGAAATTACTTAGTCTTTTATTTTTTATATAATATAATCAAATATTTACACTTATAAAGTTAAAAATATGTTATAACAGACATTTCCTATAAACTTTGATTTGGTCTAGGCAGCTTCACATTCAGATAACTAGAATTCCATAAGTGCACTAACATTATTAGTCTAATTTACTTTTCGAATCAATCTGATATAAATATTGTTAAGATGGTTTTATTAGTTATTGCTCTTCAACTTGTATATAAACTTTAATTTTATGTACTCAATGCGTTGCTATCATTCATAACGGCT
Organism: Lamproptera curius; assembly: GCA_029286875.1. Taxonomy (NCBI): domain Eukaryota; kingdom Metazoa; phylum Arthropoda; class Insecta; order Lepidoptera; family Papilionidae; genus Lamproptera; species Lamproptera curius. Next base: position 1,064,246 of record JAGSMT010000105.1, on the reverse strand, counting down.
AATACTCGTTTTTTATTAGTCTACTGTAATCTCATCATTATTGATCTTGTGCAAACGTTGTTGAATGCTAGTTCAAACACGTATGTAACATTGCAGTAATTTATCTTAACTGTTTGGCTTATGCATAATAATGATAATGGATGGTCTTGAAGGTCAAACTATTGGTCCGCTCTTCCTGACTTTTGTATCTGTTTTCTCCGCAAAATTTACGCAATGAAATTGTTCATTCAATTCAGCACGGATGCTGGCTAAATACGTTGGCTATGGTACCGTTCAAGCCGGATCGCAGCAGTGATTTCACGCTACCGATTTGCACCAGATGCGATAAGTATAAGCACCGCTGTGGTACCAACCCAGACAGTCCCCTGTAAAAGGTCCCTGCTGTATGTGTGTGGTCCCTGCCATTTTACGAAATTACTTATAAAGCGATTTCTAGGAAGCATTAACCCTTATCCAATTAAGTATCTTAAATACATTGCTTATTTTATATAGATCAATATGGTCGTTTATAGCACTTCATTTGATTGACGATTTCCAAAGGTATCAGGATTGCACCCGTGCGAAGCCGGGGCGGGTCGCTAGTCCTATGTATCTGTTATCGGTCTTTATTAGCGTTATAGAGACATAAGGGTTATTATATTTTCTGTAATAAATACACCAAATAAGTGTAATATACCAAAATAAAATCAGAGTTCAAATTTAAGGTAACAAAGTGTAATGTCCGCGCTAAAGTTTTCATTGGAAGACCGCGGCCATATTTAGTGCGACATTCAACCGATGAGTGAGCGAGACCTTTTGACACAACTCGAAGATGACATTACACATTTTTATGTAAATTGTCTTAATTTATTCGGATACAGGAGCCTCCTAGCCCTAGTGGTATAGCGTGTGCCTTAGAAACTGGAGGTCGGGTTCGAATCCTCCGGGACTCAACAAATTTTCATTTGTTGTTTCTAGTTAGTTAGGGCAATTTGGGCGATCATCATTGTCCGAAAAATAAATGATCTATGCGTCGGATGGGCATGTCAAAGTTGGTCCACCCACCATCCGGCATTGGACCAGCGTGGTGGAAACGAGCCAAAATCCCTAATGGATGGAGGTGTAATAGGGAGGCCTATGTCCAGCAGTGGACTATTACAGGCTGATGATGAATGATGAACAGGAGCTGAGGTGTTGTTAGGTCCAATTACTTAACTTATAACTTCATAGTATAAATAAAGTCGCTTTCTCTGTCTCTACATCCCTATGTATGCTTAAATCTTTCAAACTACGCAACGGATTCCGATGGTGTTTTTTTTTTTAATAGATAGAGTGATTGAAAAGGAAGGTTTATATGTATAACACATAAACCTAATATTTTCTATCAGCATAGCCCCGTGCGAATTAAAGGCGGATTGCTCGTTACATATATTTGTCGAAAACTACTAGGAAATGTGACTTTACCTGAAGAAATCCTTAACCACTGATGTAGTCTTTAAGTTTACGAATAACCTTTAAATTTTATAAAATATAAATTGAAACCGGTTAAACATATGGAACTTCGTAAATAATATAGTCATAGCTGAATGATTTATTCATCGCACGAAAATTTCCATTTAGCATTTTTATTGAAACATTGTAACCCATTGTAAAGACGTATTTCAAACATTGTTGGAACTTTATGATTTGAAAGTTTAAATATAAAAAAATGCATCATCATCATCATCAGCCTGTGATAGTCCACAGCTGGACATAGGCCTCCCCTTATACACTCCTGTCCGTTGGGGGGTTTTTGGACCGTATCCCACCACGCTGGTCCAGTGCGTGTTGGTGGGTGGACCAACTTTTTATATTCCCATCCGACGAATGGATCATCTTACTTATCAGACACTTGGGTGATCGGCCCAAATTGCCCGAACCAACTAGGAAACAACAAGGAAAATTTGTTGAGTCTCCGCAGAATTTGAACCCACGACCTCCGGTTTCTAAAGCACACACCTATACCACCAGGCTACGGAGGCAGTTAACAGCAAATCTATGCAAATAAATAAAATTAAGATGTTTGTAAAATTAAAATGTCCATTTTATATAGTAAATTGTATATAGCAGCAGTACAAATTTTTGTCTATCTGTAGTCCTGGCTAATCTTTGTAATGTCTGGTCCGATTTTGACGAAACTTTCACTAAAATATAGCCGATTTCACTGAAAGCAAATTAGGCATTTTTTTTGGAATAAACAATTTATTACAAAAATCCTTTTTATATATTACCGCGGGTACGAAGCCACGAGTATCAGCTAGTACTTCATATAATTATTGAACAAACATCCTATCATTCAACATTTACCGCGCATCAAAATCATAAAAAAACATTTAATTTCTCAAAGTCGTAAAACAAAAGGCGCGTCCGAATCTGTTATTTGAATTGGCGGCAAATATGCTGATGAGCACAAATGGACCTGATCACCTTCGGCCTAACCTCGACCAGTTTCGGCTTGAGGCTGACAACATTCGTGGAAAATTTACTCGGCGGGAAAAACGCAAAAGAGGCGGGCGGAAGTGACAGATTAAAAATAATCGTCGATGATTTATTTGACAGTTGTCTGGAGTTTGCGATTATATTTATTATAGGTCAATGGAGATACTTTTTTTAAGTGCAGCACATTGACTCGATGTAGGAAGATTGATCTTTTATTAATTGGACCGGAAGAAACTTTTTAAGCGATGTCGCCATAAGTCAAGCGCACGTGCTTATTGCCAACAAAAAAATAAGCTTAATTAGAAGGTTGGAGCACATTAATATTTTATTGTAATTGAGTGCAAATGTCAAATAGGTGATAACGTGTTTAGTTGTCATAAACATTTGCTTGTTATCCCTTCGTTAATTAAATGGTGATGGAATACCAGTTTTATTATGCTTTTTTGTTGTTGCCATTAAACGCGTTTTATGTTTACATATTTCAAACGTAGTTCATTTAAAAAATACAGCGTACTGGTTGTTAGATCATTTAAAACAAGACAAAAGATAATAAGAAACTCACGTTGATGACTTTTTTAGGAATAACATTTTGTAACCTCCAACTGTGTATTAACTGCCTCCGTAGCCTAGTGGTATTGGCGTTTGCTTTAGAAACCGGAGGTCGTGGGTTCGAATCCTGCGTGGACTCAACAAATTTTCGTTGTTGTTTAGTTGGTTAGGACAGTTTGGGCCGATCACCCAACTGTCTGAAAAGTAAGATGATCCATGCGACGGAGGGGCATGTAAAAAGGCGGTTCACCCACCAACCCGCATTGGACCAGCGTGGTGGGATTCGGTTCAAAACCCCCTAATAGATAAGGGTGTATTAGGGGAGGCCTATGTCCAGAAACTATAAAATAATTGTAATTCACCAGTTACAAGTTCTACTACAGAAGTAAACTATGGCATCTAGAAGGTACCATTTTCTATGGAATCATTTCCATATCTTTGGAAAAGGTAGTTTCCATAGATGCGACAGGTTACTCCTCTTGAAGTACTAGAACTTTGATTTACATTTTTGAAACAAAATATTCGAATTTAAAACTCACACTTTTATTTGCCGAGCACATCTTTGAACATCAAGTGACCACAGTTATAGAACACTTTACTATATGGATACATCATCATTATCATCGGCCTTTGATAGTCCCTATCCATTAGGGGGTTTTTTGGACCGTATCCCATATATGGATAAATGTGTCAAAATATTAAAAAAAATATGTTATTGTATTTATTTTACAACTTTGACTACTGAAATGCAAAACTCTTTGACGGCTACCTCAAGGTGTGCCACAGACCATAATTGTGTACGATTATTAAGTTGTTTTGGTTGTAAAACTTGTCCTATACTGGTAAGGACATAATTATATTTGTTTAAAATCGTATATTTTTTAAAAGGCAACACCAAAAGAAAGTCAAATACTGTAATATAGCATATAATAACGGATTCAACTCATATTATTGGAAACAAAAACAATATCTATGGGGTTTGTTTTTTTAATTTACGTGGTATGTCCCTTTTATAGGAGACCGTCTGGGTGGGTACCACCACGGTGCCCTTTTCTGCCGCAGAAGCAGTAGTGTGAAAACACTGCTGTGTTCCGTTTGAAGGGCGCTGTAGAGAGCGTATATACTTGGTAAACGAGACTTAACAACCTATGTCTCACGGTTGGCAGCGCGTTGGCGATACCACTGGTATTGCCAATGTCTATGGACGTCGGTGACCACTTCCCATCAGGTGACCCGACTGCTCATCTGCCTGCGTATGCCAATAAAAAAAAATATATTTATTGACGACGTTTCGAACTCTTTCCAGCATCCATGATCACGGGCACAAAAACACAGCAATTTCAGTCAATTTAGGTGTACGACACAGCGATAATTTAGAGATACAGCAGAAAAATTAAAAAAAAAACCAAACGCTGGCTGAAAAATTGAAAAAAAAACCAAATGCTGTCTGAAAATTAAAAAATAAACCTTGCGTCATCAAAAGCGCTTTCTTTTTTCAAACCGAAGGCATTTCCCCATGCGAGCGTTTTCCTCAATAAGCCACACGTCGAACGACGCTCGAAAGGAACAGCGCGCAGTGAAAGGTGGCGGCCATTTTATCGCGCGACTTACATAATACGTAAAACCCGTTCGGGCCAGTCGCTATGTGGAACGGACTCGTTGTCACTTCCCAATCGAGATTTAAAAAACCACTATTGACAGAAGTTATATATGTCTTGTTGAATGTAACTTATTTGACGATGATACTACCTCTTACCATTGGGAAGTGTAACGGATGAACCGTGTTTGATTTATGCATCACTTATTTGTTAAAATTTTTGCCCAAATTTTACATGTCTATGGTTTTAATGTCTGTGACATTTGTAATTAAAAATGTCGACAAATACCTTGCCAGATAACTAGGACATTACTCGACCCGAATCGTTTGTCTGTGGAGCTTTAATTTTGTATAAAGAAACGTCACGAATTCTATCTCTTTCGATTTTATAACTGTATTTATTCATCTATACGAGTATTTTCCACTCAAATCTGAGATAAAACTAATTGAACATGCTTCACAATTCCAAAATAAATTTAAACATTCGGTACGTCTGATAAAGTACACATATTTTAACACAGATAAAAAATAACGCGTGTTCTTGTAGCACGAAAGACAACAGATGACGTAAATATTAATATTAAATTACACAATATTTATTCAGAACCATTATGAAATATCTTATTCGTTAAGTCGATTTACATGATAACGTATTATTTTTATAGCAATACACGTAATCCTCGTGTTTGAGTCGAATGATAGATAACGTTATAGTAACGGCCCGTGGGCAACAGATACAAAATGTGTTATCGATTTAATATCTGAATCGTATAAGAGTGCGAGTCACGATTTGGCCATGATACTTTACTACCGCTTTCTAGGAAACATTTGGCATTTCACGTAACTCGTCAGTCTCTAGTGTTCGTCGCTTAGACCAAACTATATCTATAAAAAGCTCCAAAACGCAATCAATCGTTTGGCGAATGGTTTCGTAAATGGAGAATCGAAGACAATCCCGATAAATGTGTAGCAATACACTTTCATCGGTCTAGATTACGTCGTGATTACAGATACCCCGGTCCTCAACCCAGGCGTCAGGATAAGGCCACGCGCTGCGACACCAGACACTAGGGCAACTAAAACTTTACGGCCAACCGATCCCATGGGAAAGGAAGGCCAAATACCTAGGCGTGACCTTCGACTGCAACATGTCGTTCAAAGTCATATTCAGGTGTTAGGAGAAAGGCTTTGTTCGTTTCGACCAGACTCTATCACCCAACGAATTCTCACAGTAAATGTCACTCAAACACAAACTTCTATTGTACAAGGTATGCATACGACCAATCGTGGCTTTCATGCCAAGCTTTCGCTCAGGCATCCTCCACACCTAAAACAAAAGTTCAAACAATTCATCCGCCGCGCCACCGGGCGCAGTGGTACCAACGAAACGTTGATTTACACAGCAACTCAAATTGCCTTGACACTCCGCGAGCACTTTAAAAGTTAACTCGCAAACACATAGATAAATTAGTCAACCACAGTAACCTCTGCTGGTAAAAGGAGCAAGGATACGGCGATCCAAACGCGTCTAGTCAAAAGCGTAGACCGCGAAACGTTCTCCTCGACCCGGACGAGGAAGGGTCGCCGAGACTCCGGACCAACGGGGTCCGACATCAGACCACACCACACGAGTAGGGATAGCACCACCTGTAGTTCGCCCTCGCTTACGAGCACAGCAATACACCCACCGCGTAGACTAGGTACACCGCGTTGTTCTCACCGCCCCAGCAATCGATTAATACGTCGCCAGACCGTCGGCGTCCCGGTCCGTAAACCATCGTCGACGATCCTTAGAAGACATAAACCAAGCCTAACTCACGTACCTTCTTACGGTGGCCTCATTTTAACAAAAATGTGGGCCATCTAGTTAGTGGGGACGGGAGCTTCCCGCGAACTCTGTGCTAGATGAAGCTTACCAAAGACATGAGTCTGAAAGCATAACTTCAAGGATAAAAAATAAAAAAAATCGTAAGTATCTATGGTATTTATAAACATTAAGTGTGTTTTTTCACTAATATATCAGTTATGCAATACAATGTTTTTAGTTTATTATTATTTTATATATCTATTAACATTAACCATTGACTTTAACAATATAGTCTATTAATAACGATGCGATACATAAATCTGTATCCGAAATGTTCGGTATTTATTTTACAATAGCAACCGAAAGAGGAAGCGGTTTTTGTAATTATACCGTATATGAACGGTCAACATAAATAAAATTTAAATTAAAGAAAAAAAATCTGAAAGAAATAAAAGGTAATTCATTACAGGAGCTAACTTCGCTTCCCTCCTCGCACTGAAGGGACCGTGAAGTTATTCCACTCGTCCTGATGAAGGACCTCCGACAGGTCCGAAACCAATCGGCACCAATACAGATTTCATGTGAGTTCAGCCGTTTGTAGTACACTTTCAAAGTGCAATGTCTCGCGAAAGTTTTAACTGTTTAATGATCCATTACAGTAAAATACAAATATAGATTACAACAACCGCCAAATACTGTCTACGTTTCGCAAATGATCACGACCGACACAGGACGTGTAATTTTCCGAAGTTCCTTTGGACTTAATATTAACCATATTTTGTGTAGCAACGTAAATAGAATTATAGTACATATGTTAACTTGTAACATGCAAGGACGATACTCGTATAAACCAATCTTGATCTTTTTACATTAGCCTTTAATCCGCAAAGGGTTCAGATTTTTTGATTGTCAAAAGAGTACTACAGGCTCACAATGAATTATAAGTAGGTACTTTAGGTCTGTTAGAAAATCTGGGAAAGCCTCTCTACAGGACAACAAGCCGTGCCATTTTGTCAAATAATTTTATAGGAACAGAGAAACAAGAACATTTTTAAGGTATCGCCATAAGCTTGGAAGTGTCTGTTAACTGACAATTAAAAAAGTTACACGATGTTTACACATTAGACAGACAACGTAAAGGAGTTTATTTCAAAGGACGATAAAGAGAAGACAAATATCCTTAGCTGAGCATTTACACGGCGACATATTTGTAAAGGCGAAAGATCTGACACGAGGCTAAGGTGGCAACACATAACTGCAATGCGTAGTGTTTTACATCATTCTTATATTTAGAGGTTATCTATTTGTAAAATTTGTGTTTAAGCATCGCTTGCTTTGCATTATTAAAGTATCGTTAGTGTTTAAAACTATTGTTAATCCAATTTATATTCGGAATAATGTCATGGCGTCGTTAGCTAACAAGTTCTTTTTTTATGGTTCAAATCTCTTCTTTGATGAGTGACTGCCAATGTCAAGTAGATAAAATATTAGTGATATAGATAGTTGATAGCGATATATAGAACGTGAAGGATGAGAAAGGAAGAAATATTATAAAATATTCGTACAGTTTAATGTTATAGCATGAAATTAAATATGTATAAGCGAATGCAGTTACAACTTCAGGATGGACACGTTGTTATTGGTAGTACGCGGCCATGTTCAATTCACACGCGATTATTAACCTATGGAGTGTCTGACTTCTTGGCCTATTGTGTTTAAAAATAGACTATGTTAAAGTTAATCCTATATCTTATTAGGCTGGGTATATTGGATAGTTAACTGCCTCTGTAGCCTAGCGGTGTGTGGCCTAGAAACCGGAGGTCTTGGGATCAAATCCTGCGGGACCTTAACTACTTTTCTAAGTTGTTTTCTAGTCGGCGAGGTAAAGCCGATCATCCAGTAATGTAAGATGTTTCTTGCTTACTATGGAAGTATAACGTAACAATCAAAAGTGCATCTGAGGTTGCGCGTACACATTTGCACTATATTATCTCCTGCGCAGTTGGCTGTTCACCGATATAGAGAAGGCCATTATTATACAACATATTTAATATTAAATATATCATAAGTTAAAGCGAAGCACCCAATTGTGTTGCCGCCCTCAGTGCTGAGGTCAGACCATGTACGTCAACCGCAAATATTGTCTATGGCCTCAAACCAAATACTTTATTCTGTTACGAACACAAACATTGCAAATTCTCAAACACAGCGAAGGTTATACGTGACAGCATTTTTTTGCTGAGATTTTATTATATGAAAACGACATACCAACATCATGAATTTAAATTATTAATCAAGATGAAATTCTACAGACAGATGTGTCATTTATCAGTCATTTATTTGCTACTTGTGAATAATCTTCTTACCTCACGTAAGTGCGTGCATTTGCGTATTTATAATAAAGCAATTATATTTGTTAGTACTGCCTCCGTAGCCTAGTGGTATGGCCGTGTGGTTCGCATCCTGCGCCACAAATTTTCATTGTTGTTTCCTAGTTGGTTTGGACAACTTGGGCCGATCACCTAATTGTCTGAAAAATAAGATGATCCATGCGTCGAATGGGCATGTAAAAAGTCGGTCCACCCACCAACCCGTATTGGACCAGCGTGTTGGGATACGGTCCAAACCCCCTAATGGCCTATCCATTGTGGTGTATTAGGGGAGGCCTATGTCCAGCAGTGGATGATGTGATTTGTTAGTAGTAGTAATTGTCAGTCAATTGACTAGGAATATATGAAAACAAATTTAATGTCAAACAGTAGTGGCGCCAGAAGCGGACGCATTCCTATTGGTGGACGTCGGCCATTTTGAATTCCCGCGCGATGTTTAACCATGGGAGTGGATGATTTTTTGGCGGCAATTGGATTGACATAACGTTTTGTTAACGTTATTTACAATTTTAGGCAAGTCCACTTTCTGTCATAACATCATCATCATAATTTTATTATTACCGCCATAAAGAAAACTTACCTACTTTTTGCCCCGAAGAAATTAATTTTATAACGTATTGCAGTGCCATCTACCGTGATTTGGATAAACTACGCTACGACGTGCGTAACATGTGTATTTTAATGGCTGCCATAAAACAATACTCACTTTTACAATATCATATAATTTATATCCGTTAGATTAGTTCGCATAAATGTGCTAAAAATCTGCACGAGTCAGCCATTACCGTTTTATTTCTTCTATTATAAGTTATCTTGAAGGTTATTTAGCTATATCAGATGTTAATTGAAGCGGTGTTGATGTTGGTGACTTACAAATTGTGTAATATTCTCAGTCACTATAAATGAAACGAATAACATAAAAATATAGTTTTGTCGGTTGGATTAAAAATCTTTACAATTTCACTTCTTATTTGCTGGACATACAAATTGCAGTTTTAGAAGAACAGGCAATTGCGACAATTGCAATCATTTCATCATCATCATCATCCATTGATAGTCCACTGCTGGACATAGGCCTCCCCTAATAAACTCATATCCATGAGGGGGTTTCGGACCGGATCCCATTACGCTGGCCCAATGCGGATTGGTGGGTGGACTTTTTACATGCCCATCCAACGCTTGGATCATCTTACTTTAAAGACAATTGGGTGATCGGCCCAAATTGTCCTAACCAACTAGGAAACAACAATGACAATTTGTTGAGTCCCCGCAGCATTCGAACCCACGACCTCCGGTTTCTAAAGCAAACGCCTATAACACTAGGCTACGGAGACAGTTTTTTACCCAATTAAAATATAAAGAAGTTAAATAACATCTGAGCAAGAAGCTCGAATCATTGCAAACATATTAGATTACGATCTCTAATTTTAGTCATGGAACACATAACATTTGTTAAAGTAAAGTTAAGTTTTTATATGATACATTTTTATTTAATATTATTAATATAAAATTATATGGACAAGGACAGCGGAGACAAATTCTATATTAAACAATATCACGACTGGCAAAAGACAACACTTTTTTTTTTAATTTTACAACCGCGCCTAGTGTTGTAACTTCCATTAGCATTAATCGGTTTACGCACGTGCGCCGACAACAGAAAGTTGACCGCGCCGTTTCGAATTAACTTTTTACCGGTTAATTTGACCGGTTGTTCCTTCACCGTGGCCAGTCATGCGCGCGGCGAATCGATGAATCTTTTAACACGCACTGATATATGGGCTACTTTAATGGTAATTAAAAAAATGTTTTTTTATTGCCAACGATGGTAGATGAGCAGTCGGGCCACTTGATGGAAAGTGGTCACTAACGCTGATAGACAATGGCAATACCAGGGGTATCACCAATGCGCTGCCTATAGTGAGTCATAGAATGTTAAGTATTAGTAGTAGACCTACTAATTCTACTGGGTGTTATTCCTATTGTCATTATTATTTATTTGTGTTTGTTACTTTAAATATTTTCCGGACTTTTTGCAATTTGATTTAATCCGACGAGACTAGAAGAAACACTTGATATTGAGCGTTATGAAAAGCATCCTGTCTATGAAATGCAGACTAAGACTGTCTGTTATGTCGTTTATACTACCTGAAACCCTGCTAATAGGAAAACATGAGTATTTAAAAAATATAATGTATGAATGCAGACATCCACAGAAGAGCGACGGTAACCGACATAGCTTGCAGAATTAGCAAGCTTAAGTTGCATTGGGCCGGCCACATAGCTCGTAAAACCGATAACCATTAGGGAAGAAAGGTTCTCGAGTGGCAGCCTCGTACTGGCCATTGCAGTGTTGGACATCCCCCCACGAGATGGAATGACAACATGTGCAGATGTGCAGGAGGTGGATGCTGGTGGCACATGATCGTGCCTCTTGGCGACTTATGTGGAAGGGCATGCTCAGCAGTGGGCTCTGACAGGCTGGAACGACGACGATGACGAAGTACGAATTCCTAACGTACAATCTGTGGCCGCAATTATAGTAATATACCTCCCAAAACATAATAAATACACTACAAAAAAAAAACCAACAGATTTTAGTTTATGCAACGCCATCTAGTTTTAACAAATGAAAGCTTACCTGAAAAACAAATCAAGTGCTAGAACAAATAGGCAAGGAATACATGCCTACTACCCAATTTATACTAATAAATAAAATTGGAGCCTTCGCTTGAAACATCAAAATAACCGTTTTTAAATTATTACATTGCGATATACCCGATACATATAACAAAACAAACATTTTTTTAAAATGTTTATGTCTGTCTGTTTGTTCTTGCTAATATCTGGAATGGTGGGTCCGATTTTAATTGGACTTAGACTGAAAGATAGCTGATGAAACTGTAGGTAAATTTTTCAGAAATAAATATACGTAAAATCTTTCAAATGCGGACTAAATCGCTGGCAAGAGCTAGTATTCGACAAAATACGTACATCTCTTAAACAACGGTACGTTTTTCACAATTTACATAACGGTTCCCAATAACGGTTACTTGGTACTTTGACATTTGACATATTACGATTTGAATTCACCACTGTAAACTGTTTCCTATTTAAAATTTAAACGATAAAGACTTTTAATTAAAATACGAGATTTTCTTTTAAATTTCTATGTTAAGTTACGGATTAAAGGCATCAAATGGGGCGACTTTTTTCGCTTCTACAATAAAATAAACAAGTTTAAACATGTAACTTAACAAGAAAAATTACTCTAACACCGTAAACGAGAATAAAGTATTTTTTAAATTCTCGATATAACTGAATATACAATAATTATTAATCAAACATTTTATGACAACAAACTGTCATGATAGACTGTTTTTTGTGATTAGATTTTGTGTTCAAAAAAAATTACGCGCGTTTTTGATAGTCAAGAAAGCAACTATAAAAAAATCCAGTAAACGACCGGAACAATAATTATTGGTGATTAAAACCGAATTGGACCTCGTTTGATATAATGCAACACAATTTGAAACTGTTAATTATCAAATTCATTAAGCGATATTTAGTGTATTAAATACAATCGCCAGAAACCTGTTCGATTAAGTTTTATTTTTAAAGTCAAAAAATAAATTGTTAGCCATATTATACAAAATTACTTTTGATTGTACATCGTTCGTAATTTAAATAAATTGTAATGTAAATAAAATAAAGAGTTTACGAATATTCGGTATTGAGCTAAACTCTGCTTTAAAATAATAAACTTGTTGTTTGAAATAATTTTCTATTAATACAATTTATGCAGTTGTTAGGAGAGTGACACGTGTAGGTAATAATTTTTTTATAGGCACTACACGTGGTTTAATAATTAACTGCTATAGTATATTAAAGATATCTATCCATGAAAAATGTAGATAAACAAACTAACATTATCATAAACAATATTATAATTGAACTGTACGAGATTTTCTTATAGGCGGACGAAAGATTAATAATTGACAACATCAAAAGAACATCCGTTGGATTAGGAATAATAAGTTTGTAAGGCAAAAAGGAAGATATTTCTTTTTAAAATTATTTAAGTAACATTCGTCAACATAATTATAATGAAAGACAAAAAGGAGGAAGAATTTACTTTCTAGTTACAATTGTTAGCCAATATTCGTTTGTCCCGTAGCTTAGTGCGATAAAGGAAACAAAATATAAAGTGCTATACTGCTTGAAACGTAGTTTTAGGTAAGTTAGCGTTGGAAATAAGTAGAAAACTGGTAATTATGGGAAATTTTTTCGCCACGCGCCATTACTTTGTGAAATCACTCACAGCTATCGTTATTTCCGGAATGCGACCTTCGAGGAAAGAACTTATGGCTCGTGAACAATAACGGACGGCTCGAAAGCGTCATCGTCATCATCAGCCTGTGCTAGTCCACTGCTGGACAATAGGCATTCCCTAATGCACGTCTTCTCCATTAGAGGGTTTTTGGACCGTATCCCACCACACTGGTCCAATGCGGGTTGGTTGGTGGACCCCCTTTTTCATGCCCATCCGTAGCATGAACCCACGATCTCCGGTTTATAAAGCAAGGGCCAATACCACTAGGCCACGGAGGCGGTACACACTAAAGTGTACCATATTATATCCAATTCTATAAGCCATATAATACAACCAATAAACGCGTTCTCCGTTTAGGGGTGTTAGGTCCCCTTTTTACAGGGGGATCATCTGGGACGGTAACACCGCGGTACCCATTTCTACCCCAAAGAAGGAATGTAAAACACTATCGTATTCCAGTTTGATGGGCACTATTGCCAGCGTATTTACTGGGTGAACGAGAAGTAACATCATATGTCTACAGCGCGCGTGGTGAGCACCACTTTCCGATTCAGGTTGGACCTCATCAGGTGATTGCTCTTTTGCCTGCGTAGGCTCATTAAAACAAAAAAACGCCAGATATAAAAACCTTTTTAGTGGTTAAATATTGCGTGTAACTCAAAATCGAAGTCCCGCTTAGCATAGTGATTACTGACCCTGAATGTTGAGCCAAAGCGTTTGGGTTCGATTCCCGCCACGGGAATTGTGTGATGAACATGCTGTTTTTCTCGTCTCTGTGTGTTTGTATCTATATTATATGTATGTATGTACAAAATAAAAGTAAGTCTATATATTAATCCGTCATCTAGTTTCCATACTACAAGCTTTGATTAGTTTTGGAGTAGATGGTGTTATGTTATTCGTTCAGGGCTATTATTATTATGTTAAACTCTTTTGAAACCGTAGAAGAACTCTCATTTGTTGAACCGGGGGGTTTGTCTATGGTGGCATATTAGAAGGAATATTATGTGACGACCACTTGACGGCGGATCTGCCTTAAGAGCTGCTTGGGTGTAAGACAGATCAGCAGTACAAATACATACATCATCAGCCTGTGATAGTCCACTGCTGGACATAGACCCCCCTTAATACACTCCTATTTATTAGGGAGTTTTAGACCGTATTCTACCACGCTGGCCCAATGCGTGTTGGTGGGTGGACCGAATTTTTACGTGTCCATCCGACGCGTGGATGATCTTACTTTTCAGACAGTTGGGTGAGCAACCCAGCTCCCGTGCGAAGCGGGGACGGGTCGCTAGTTTTTTTATAAACATGCAAGTGATAAACCTAGATTGTTTTTTAAAACAACTATTTTTGCCAACTAGATTGAACAGTTGCTACATTTGATTATAATAAGATTTATATTTTTCTAGCATACTAACGAATCGGGTTCGAATCCTGCGGGGACTGGATAAATTTTCATTGTTGTTACCTAGTTGGTTAGGGCAATTTGGGCCGATCACCCAATTGTCTGAAAAGTAAGATGATCCATGCGTTGGATGGGCATGTAAAACGGTCCACACGCACCCGCATTGAACCAGCGTGGTGGGATACGGTCCAAAACCCCCTAACACAGAAGGCGTGCAGAGGAGGCATATGTCCAGCTATGGACTAACACAGGTTGATAATGATGACTACAACAATTATTGCAATAGGAATATTCATAAAAACATAATAGAATTGTGGCGCGTTTAATTTATTCACTTTTCAACATTTAATTGTAATCATCCTTCATTATAATTGCTGAGTAACTCGTCTGTTGTTATTTTGTTGGCAACATAATAGCTTTGCTGTTTTTTTTATTCTTTGCGCAAAAACAAAGGTAAATAAAGTTCTGCCGCGAAAGGAAGTCGCTAAAATAATCGCATACGTCGGTTCCTACAAATATTAACGAATGGACATTTGACTTGTTCAAAACAAATCTAAGAGTAATAGGAAAAACAGAATTGCGACAAAAGACCATTAGTGAGTCAGAAACTAGTTAGTGATGATTAGCAAAATGAATAATTAATTCAAATTGGCATTTGTTAACGATTTTGAAGGTTGCTCTTAATTGAGTGAATAAAAACCGTCGAGAATACAGACGGAAAATCGTACTTCAATTACACTATAACGACAAAAACGGTTTTATAACACAGAATTATGAGGTTTTAATATCTCAGTCACGCATAGACAATATTAGTTCCGATAGAAATCTTTCGCACTATCGATCCACGTAACGATGATCTAAGCGATCGTTCCAAAGAATTATGAGAAAAACAAAAGGTTTACATAAACCGATCATAATACAGATTATATAAAATTCTTCGCATTCCAAACGTACATATCGATACGGCCGTCGTTTCCCGTAAGAATATCCGGTTTTGACATAACTGTGAACGCTAGAAGCGACGGCTAACGTCCCCTCATTCATGCCCGGGCCACTTTCTCCACACAACCTTGATTTCTTACGCCTGCCTCGGGTACGTCAACGTCTGCCACCGGACGATGGTATTTTTGTCGCGTCGTAATTGTACTTTTACTTTTTTGCATGTGTATGCCACTTTCAAAATTGTTTCCCTGCTCCCCCCACTCGCCAATTTTCACTATGCCACAACGGCCGTCTTCGTCAATATTGCCCGTTAATGCGGAACACTTGCATAATAAACTAGCGGAGAGATCATTACGTTGGACTAATTTATTGTGTGGATAAATATTAAAATTTTAATAATATGCTTACCTTTTTCAGTAACACGCCTCAACAATAAGATCCAAGTTCACCAGATAATGTCACAATACACAAACCACGAAAAATTAAAATTAAAAAATTACAATCAATGGGAAATAAAGAAAGAAAAAGCTAACGCCACTGCCACTTGTCTATGGCGCAGTTTCGCGCGTAAACACAACAAAAAAACACTTTCTCTTCAAAATCGTGCGGTACTGTCGTGTAACGATAATTGAATAAAAAAATAATAAAAAGAGTACAATTCAAATTTCGAATCGAATATTCGGTTCGCCACGTTAGTATCGGACAGTGGCTACGCCGGTTGTGGCGTCTAAGAGTTGTTGAGCCGCGCAGCGATTTCTTGTTTACAACGGGGGCCTATTATCCGACCAAATGTGAGAGAGCGACATCTACCCGTTTCCCTTAGACGGTAATACATCACAAAATGGCTGGCTTATAAGCGTTAACCAACTGAGAAGTCCGGATTGTCGCAACGATTGGTTTTGCAATAACTTGAGAGGACGTAAGTAGAATCTTGTACTCGATTTGTTGAGCAATCAAAGTGGAAATGTTAAGTTTACTTAAAAGTTAAGCGGGTCTCGACAAATAACGACACGCACGCGGCGACGTCGTGCGCGTATTCGTATTACATGTAAAATTATATTTTACCGATTAACAAAGTAAAATTAGTGCTTTATAATCATGTAATGTTTGGAAGCAATAATAATTATCTCAATTTTGGGCTTCGGAGTTAGAACCTTAGTTAACTGTATCCAATACTCGCAATAAACCACTGAGCTAATGGAGCTTTTGTGCGTAATATTTTCCTCGAGCGATACTTTGTTAACACATAATTAATAATTTAAAAAGGTGCTGACGTTATTTTTGTATTTATCATCAAAGATTCCGTCAGTTTTTTCATTAGTTGAAGCAATGAGACTGATAGTGTAACATTCACCTGAGTAATAGGTTGCCTATTAAAAAAGCAGCGTTAAACTTTAAAATTCTTCTTTCCGTCCTGACACAATAGATGTTACTTTTCCTTATTCCAATAATTACGCTAAATTCGGTGTCGTTCAAACCAGAAAAGTGATTTCACAGTACTTTTTTATGGCATAAAAACACTACAATGTACTTCCACATCAGCTCAAAGCAATTTCCAAATCCGAGACATTTTCAGAATCAGAATCATTTTCCAAATTCAAAATATTTTTTAATTCGCTGTATTTTCCAAATCCGAGGTATTTTCCAAATCAGAGGCATTTTCCGAAGCCCAAGAGATTTTTGATATATTGACTCGTCTACCGACGAATAAACGGAAATGTCAATTAAAGTCAACGACATTTAAATGAAAGGAAGCACGGCAAAAGGGACTTTATTTCATACGCGGAAATAACATTAACAGGTCGTTGATTATCATCAGTAATTTCCAATCGGTCAAAAAGTAAAGGTCATTGAAGTGGAGGTGAGGTAAATGTATTTTATGGAATTTATGAAAGCATTTACATCGTCTAAATGACTACCGTGTTGTGAAGTCGCATCCGGTTTATGTTGGGAGAGTCAAGGCGAAAAGTTTAATAGCAGTCCGTTTTTAAAGTGCAATACAGTGCAAAGGCATTCTTTTTTATTGGTCAAAGCCACCCACAAACACGCATTGGAACAGCGTGGTGGGATACGGTCAAAAAACCCCCTAAAGGAGAAGGCGTGCATTAGGGGAGGCGTATGTCCAGCTGTGGACTAACAGGGGCTGTTGATGATTGGTTTAAGTTATCGTCCCAGGCAGGGCGTTCACCTGGTGGTAAGTAGTTCCTGTCTTGGAAGAAAATTAGCATTAGACGCCACGAATACGCTCACCGCCCCGTGACATGAGATGTTCAGTCTTATTTACCTAGTAATTATGCTGGCAAAAGTGCCCTCAAACCGTAAGACAGTTACACTCTTTGCGGTAGGAAAACGTACCGCGGAGGCACTACCCAGATGGTCTTATGTAAAAAGGGACCTACCTCCTCTAGAACCTACAGGTTTAGTGTATGTGTAGTGTAGTCATTGCATCGAATGCCTATTGATAAAATAAAGTAATGCATAAGACCAAAATGTTGTAAGCAAATTAAATACACCACTCCTTTTCACCAAGGACTGTTTGTAGGACCTATTTCTGTCGCTAGATTTAAAGAATAACGAAGGCAGCATAAATACTGTGTAAACGAAGTGTAACATAAGGGATATTCTCAACTAGGATCTTCATCGGAATACGTTGACACCCGAACTGTCAATGTACGATCGTATTAAATGGGTGACATTTTCATATTGATATTGTAGGGTACTGTAAGAATTAGCTCATTGAATTGGCAGGTCGTGCATATAGTCAGAAGAATAAATGGGCCAATAAGATTCTGGGGCGGACGAAGACGACGTGGTTGTTGACCCCCAACCGGATTGGATGCCGATCTCTGTGCAGTAGCCGGTTCAAGATCGGTTTGGCGTTAATTAAAAAAGACCTATGCCCAGAAGTGGACCGATGATCATCCCCTTCCCTCTCCATTAAGGGTTTTCGGACCGTATCCCACCCCGCTGGTCCAATGCGGGTAAGTGGGTGGACCGACTTTTAACATGCTCAACTGGACGGTTAAAGGCTGCTATTGATGATGACGATTATGAAAGCTACTGAAGCTATTTAAGAGAGCACGGTGTATACGAACTTTTGAAAAATTACGAAGGATAATCTATTCTCACTATATCTATGCTAGATTAGCGACACGTAGTACGTATTACATGACAAAGAGTCGTCGGTTGATCGGCAAGCTGATAATCTTCATTCCTGTGAGTGTAGGGCATTTTGCTTACCATCAGGTGATCGTTTCCTAACTTTGTTACTTTCTTCTAACTGCCTCCGAAGCCTTTTTTGTTAATTATGAAGTTATGCTTCCGCACTCTGTCTATGGTAAGTTTCATCTAACACAGAGTTAGAAAAAAGCCGTTATATATACCGTTCCCAGGATCTAAGTGGCCTACATATTTTGGACACACTTACAGAAGGCACGTGAGTTAGAAAACTTCGTAGCCTAGTGGTACGGCTTGCGCTTTATAAAACAGAAGTCGTGGGTTCGAATGTTGCGAGAACTCAACGGTTTCTCAGTGGTGTTTCCTAGTTTGCTAGGGCAATGCGGTCTGATTGCCCGATTGCCTGTGAAGTAACGTGATCATGGGCAGGTTAACTGTGGGTCCTGTACCTTTTCTCTCCCTGGTCGTGTCGGTTTTTCGTCTCAAAGTTAAGCGTAATAAGGAAGAGGAAATGCATCTGTATTTAGGCATACACTTGTACACTTGGGCATGTCTGCTACGTAGATGGCTTATCTAATTTAGATCTGCCACCTGGATGATATTATTTTTATGACTTTCTTCAATTTCGTCATCATTATCATCAGCCTGTGTTAGTCCACAGCTGGACATAGGCCTCAACTAATACCCGCCTCCTCTATTAGGGGGTTTTAGGTCCCGTATTCCACCATGCTGGTCCAATGCGGGTTGGTGGATGGACGGACTTTTTACAATCCCATCCGACGCGTGGATCATCTTAATTTTCAGACAATTGGGTGACCGGCCCAAATTGCACTAAGTGACTAGGAAACAGCAATGAAAATTTGTTGAGTCCCCGCAGGATTCGAACCGACGACCTACGGTTTCTAAAGCACACGCCCTTACCACTAGGCTACGGAGGCACTTCCACTTACGCGATCGACATGCATGATTTACGTACGTAGTTCGTACAATATTGTAAAACTTATTAAACGCATATGCAATACCCATAGTCTTTATCATAATTCTTTTCTACTTACAGGAATAAAAATAGTTTTAGTATTTAATGCTTTCTGCATTGTTTCGATTTTTTGTAAGATTATAGTAATTTCTTAAATACATACGTTATATGCGTAAATATACGTTGAAAATAATGAAGTATTAGACAATGTAGAGTTCTGTTAATGAATGCTTTAAATCTATGCATGGCATTCACCGGTGGTAGGTCCCCTTTTTACAGGAGACCGTCTGGGTGGGTACCACCACGGTGCCTATTTCTGCCGCGAAGCAATAGTGTTAAAATACTGCTGTTTTCCGGCTCGAAGGGCACCGTAGCCAAAGTATTTACTGGGTAAACGAGACTTAAAACCCTATGTCTCACGGTAGGCAGCACGTTGTTTGTACCATTGGTATTGCAATGTCTATGGGCGTCGGTGACCACTTTCCGTCAGGTGGGCCGACCGCTCGTCTTTTTTTTTATGGCCTACATAAAAAAAAAAAAACATTCAAACTGACAATGTTCTTCACAACTCCCAGTGGGAATGACCCACAATATTCTGGGTTTGGTTTGGTCTCGTCTCTACGTCAATCGGGTCATGAAGCAATGAAAAACGTTTACTCTTAGACAAATAGCATTTCGTAACGTTTACTCAGAGTTGAGTTCGATGTCCATATTGCGTTAGTACTGACGCAACATGCCATGCGCGTCTTCAATTTACATGTTATCCTAAACAGCATTTTTCAAAGATAACCAAGTAAAACAGATTCATATCCTAACTATAAGACTTAAGCTCACGTAAACAAAGGCAGTAATTGAGCCAATAGTGGGTATTGAACAAGGTCGTCGCCAACCAATAAGAACAAGTTTGTTTCAATAACAAATAATGTTAGACATAAGATTTTGTTTACGCAAATCCTTTTTCAAATTTGGCCAGACAATATCCTGCGAAGGGCAGCACCATACCCTGCACGGCCCTTGAGCAAGTTACAAGCTCTCTCTCCTGGCATCCCCAAATCGTTTCAGCGGTACAAACCCATCCAATACGCGGTGGATAGGGAGACCGGAAAACTAAGAAGACTAAGAAGGATTATCTTTCCCCGCGACCTCACACGTGGCTGCGGTGGAAAGGGTGAGCAGAATTTCGACTGCCTTTAACCCATCCTTCGCACTCACCTGAGCGCATCCAAGTTGAAGTGTATGTGAGGGATTTTTCCTTATGCCGGCCAGGTTCCTCTTAGCTTTCAGCCGGTCAGGACCAGACGACACTTGATGAACCCCACTAACACAAAGTGGGAACCTATTCGAAACGTATGTTACAGTGAACTTATCTTCTTTCGGCTCTTTTCCCAATTTGTGGCCGATGGGCTTGTCATTTAATTTGTTCGGTTTTAGATATTCAATTGTATTTATGCAGAGCGGCTAGCATCCGACATCCACAATTCACAAAACAAACTACGATTAATGAATAGATTAGCTGTCAGTAAAATTGACATTGACGTTATATAACGTCAATGTCAATTTTACAATTGCCAAAGAAGGTCCTGACGACCGGGATCGACATTTTAGATGCCGGTCCGATGCATAGATCTTCTTAATTAATACAATATAATTTTAACAAACATACCTTCACAGGCTTTTAAAACGTATAACAGGAAACAGCTGGACGTTGTCTGCTATTTTATTTAAAAAGCGCGTACATCATTATCGCCATCATCAGCCTATGTTAGTCAACTGCTGGACATAGGCCTTTCCTATTGAACACCTACTCCATTAGGGTTTCTCTATTTTGTTGGGGTACGTCTTACATCACGCAGACAAATACAGAGCATGGCCCGCTCAATAGCGCACTAAGCGACTTGAGCTTCCTCATACGACCAGCAGAGTAAGACCACGTCTCAGTACCGAAGGTCATCACTGGCAACACACATTGGTCAAAGACTAGTCTTTAGACATCGAGAAATGTAGGATAAAGGATACGCCTAAGCTTCCCGAACGATGCCTATCACAGTTGGATTCATCGATTGACCTCTGCCACGAAGTTGGACTTACCGGGTAAATATATTCGTCGACAACTTCAAGGACAGCACTCCCGAAAACTACTGGCGCAGGCATGACATGAGCGTTTGACATGACTTTTGTCTTGCCAATGTCCATCCTAAGGCCTACGTGTTGGGAAACACTGTTGAGGTTATTGAGCATAGGTCCTCCAGCGACTCTGCTATGATGACTATGTCGTCAGCAAATCTAAAGTGGGTGATACACACCATTGTCATTTATAACTCGTCCTTTCAAATCCAAAAGTTTAAAAGCGGCTTCTAATGCAGCGGCGAAGAGTTTTGGGGTTATAACCCGCTGTTGCGTTCGTATGTAAGACCCCTATGCAGTTGAATAGGCTTCCTACAAATGGATTGTACTCGGACGGACATCGTAGTTTTATTGTACAAACACCTAACGATATCATCATCATCATGAGGTGCGCGGGCGCATAGTCAGTCAAGTATCGTCAGCCAATTTGATTGTACCAACTAGCTCGAGTGACGGCGATATGGTAGATCCTATTTAAGGACCAGAAGCGAGGATGCGGTTCGAAGGACCATTTGCGTAATCGGCTGGACAACGTGGTTATGAAACCGGATTGGAAATGCGATAAAAGGAAGTATAAATACCTCGTGTGATGGCGGCACAGCTGCAGCCGTCTTCGGTGATGCAGTTGGGGTTCGCGGTAACTTAAAACTATTAGGACGGAGCATTATCCATTCGCGTCGCGTGATTTTAGTATGATGCGTTGCGTAGGAACTCCCGAAGGCTATTGTCGACTGCGGCCACGCTGGCCACGGTCCGCGTCACGAAGTATTCACCTTATACCCTCTTCTTATCGCGAGATAAAAGAAAATTAAAAGGAAAAAAGGAGGGCAGGCGAAAGGAGCGTTATAATAAGAGAGGGAAGAAGATTATTGCGTAACCAATTTGCGGCTGTGTTAGGCTACAATCATCATCAGCCCGTGTCAGTCCACTGCTGGACATAGGCCTCCCCTAATGCACGCCACCGCTTCCGATCTTCGGCTATTCTCATCCAGCCCACGTCGGCCACTTTGGCGCCCCGATATACCGACTGTCAATTGAAAAACGCTGCACAATCCATCAAGCTTTCTAGTCCACAACGCAAGCATAGAGGCAGATTATACACCTCAGTCTTCTGTATAATCTGCCACAACGTAAACATGTGGTCGATCGCGCTAAATCCTTTTCGGAATCCAGTTTGTTCGGTGGTTGGAAGTCATCTAGACTGGAAGAACAAGACGCAGCTCAGTAGAGAAATCGGTCTGTAGTTCTTCAAGAGGCTTTCAATGCTTTTCTTGAAGAGGAGTACCACTAAACTTCTGCCCCACGCCTCCGTCATAATATATTCCTGTAGGACAGCATTAAAGAGCTATTGAAGGGCTACAAGCACCGGCTCAGAGGTCCAAAGGTTCGGTTTCAGAGGCTCTGCTGTCATACCGTTTACACCAGTTGCTTTGTCGTTCTAAGTTGGTCAAGACTCATTCGTATCTTGCTTGACTGATGTCCAGAATACCTTCGGAGCAACAAGCCAGGCTATAGCGGAATGGCTTTAATTACATATACCTTCTTTTTCTTTTTTATTGCCTTTTTTATTTTTTTATTGCAAACGCAGGCAGACGAGCAGTCGGGGCCACCTGATGGAAAGTGGTCACCGACACCCATAGACATTGGCCATACAGGTATCACCAACGCGCTGCCTACCGTGAGACATAGGACGCTGGCTACGTTGCCCTTCAAACCGGAACACAGTAGTGTTTTCACACTACTGCTTTGCGGCAGAAATAGGCACCGCCCTGGTACCTACTCAGACGGTCCCCAGTATAGAGGGGACCTACCGCCAGTACAATACCTACCTTCTTTATACATTATTGATAGACGGACCAAGATTTTTCGACTAATAGTCCGTTATATGTAGATTCACACGCTGGATGCTACTTAGGAGTCAGCTTGATGTTTTTTAAGTTTTTGCTAGATTAGTTTTGATTTTTATAAACACTAGTTGTTTTGGCGACTTTGTCGGCGTGGTGGCATATATTTTTTATCTTTCGGAAAAAAAATAGCCCAAGTCATTCCCTGTTAAATCAGATAGACGGACAAAAATGAATAAAATGTTGTTTTCTTTATATTTTGGTTATATTACACAATGTAATCATTTAAACAAGGGTAGTTTTGATGTTATAAACATACACACCAATTTTATTTATTTGTATAGATAATTCATGTATTAGGTATCATTAATGAAAAACATGTTAAAATGATAACACTATAATTAGCCAATAATAGAACCTGAAGATTCATATATTATCACAATTTTTATTGTTTCGTTAAAATTTCACTGATTGCCTTCTTCTTCTTCTGACCCTTTGCGACCTTATGTTTCTGAAATTTGTAAAAGAATACATTATATATGTGTTTAAATTTAATTTTTCTAATATTTAATCAAATGTAAAGCACAATTGATTAAATGTTAGAACAATTGTGTTATATATTTCAATGTAAACTTTTAAGATTAACTTTAGTTTCTTTTTGTAAAGTTTAAGATTAAGTTTAGTTTTACTTTTTTTTTGTGTTATAGAGTATAAACATACAAACTAATGCATTTGTATTATTAGTGAGACTTTATATTTTATCCAGTTTCACAGAATGCATATTTTTTCTTGATATATTCCTGCGATGTCTGATATTTATATAGAAAAAGGTCAGAATTATGTTATAAACAGTTTAGATTAATGGCTTGACCAACCTTTTTCTTTTCAGCAGTCATACCGACGAATTCCTTGCGCTCTTTCTTACCAGGCTGGTTTATATTCCTTTGCTTTTTGTTCTGTGGGCCATCTCCGCCGGCATCCTATAAAAAATAATGATGTTTTGATTTTATACAACACATTTCGACCCGTAAATAATTATTTGTGTTTATAAACAAATAAATTAACTCTAATTTTGTCAAGTGTAATTTTTTTCGTAGGATAACCTAATAGCCAGTTTTTGTACACATCATCAGCCTTTGTTAGTCCACCGCTGGACAGACTGCTGCCGCTAACAGAGGTTGATGATGATGATATATATTAACAATTTGTCACCTTGTTTACTATACACTCTAAATGTTACATGAATTTCATGAAAACAAAGTAATGACAAACGGTCAAACGCCAAGTTCTTATTTGATACATGATAGTGAGATAGGGTTATCAATACATTTTTATGAGTCTTTGACATGATTTATGTTTTTTCAGACTTTTACATTCAATGTATATCTTGAATTTATTTTTACAATTGGCACACAATTATCCATACCTGATGCTTTCTCTTATTCATAAGCCTTCTATAAGCGCCATCCGCTTTATTGTCACTAGGTTTTTGCTGCCTATCTCTGAAGTTTGTCTGCCCGTTTGTGCTGCTAAATCTTCCCTGCCCATTTCCCCTTCCAAAGCTCCTTTGCGTTTCCTGCCCATAGTTACCCTGCCTCCTAAAATTCCCCTTCATACCTCCTCTGTTGTTTTGGAAACTTCTAGCAGGGTTTCCCCTAAAATTGCTTTTGTTGTCTTGCTGTGCTTTCTGTTTATGTGTTATTTGAGTGCACCTTTTGACGCGAATAATTCTGTTTTTGATTGTTAGGTCTTCTTCTGTAAGCGCTAGGGCTAGTTCAACTGCATCCTTTGATTTGAAATTAACATAACCGAACCCTGCAACAGAATTTTGGGATTGAATACAATATGTTTGCACAAACCTTTTAATACATATATCAAATTGGAAAAATACTGAGATAAATCGTGAATACCTAAATATTTCCATTTCCCGTTGTTGCATTGCTTACCTAGTTATTACACTAAAAACAGTGGTCTGACAATGATATCGTTGTTTGCACACTACTGTTTGTATTTTGAGTGAAATAAGTGCTTTTGTTAACCCATGTATAAGTCATATCCGTAACAATTTTCATTATTACATTGTTTATTGCAATATAAAAAACAAATTAGTTGCCTTAAATTTTTTTTCCCTAGTGTTTATTAAACAACAACAAATTTAAGTGTATATAATTTGATAGTTTATCGTTTTAAGACATATAAACATAAATTCACAAATAAATGGTACATTCTTTATATATGTTACCTTGTTGCTCCGCTCCTAGGGATCCAATTTTGTTTATTCTTTTATTAAATGGTAGATAATAATTTGCCATTAGTCCCATTTTTTTAATAATTTTGGGACAAGAGGTTTGATAGATATTTGGGATATAAAAATATACGGCACCAAAAATCATAACCTCGTTCGATTATATTACAAACGCTGCCAAAACCGTAAAATATAGACATAAAGCATGCTTTACGTAAGTGTACTTCTTAAACTGGCCTATAATAAATTCTGTGAGTGCATATAACTATGTTTTAAAAATAACGCATAATAACCATTTTATTTTTATTTCTTTTTAATTGTAATTAGGCATGTATAAGTGCTTTATATGGCTTTTTCTATATTGGCTTTTATTTTTATTTAAATGGTTATAAAGTGTTAGTTCAAATAAAAGTTTAAACATTTGAAAAACAAACTTAAAATATGTCATACACCGCATTTAGATTTTTTGATTCTTATCTTAAAAGATATAAGAGATTTAATATGCGGGGGCAGGAATCACGGTGCAATTTCACTTTGTTACCCCCTGGTTGTGTTAACTGGTTCTGTACTGTTTTAAGTCACTGATATTTTTTGTTGAAACTTAACTTGTAATTACTATACAATTGTATTCAAAAGATATTAATAAATAATGTATTAATAAAAACTAAAATAAGTGTATGTTACCTTTGCCAGCATTGGTCTTCTTATCCCTGATAATCCTCACAGACTCAATCTCACCGCATTGCTGGAATTTCTGACGTAACGTCTCATCTTCTATTGCAAATGGCAAGTTGCCCAGAAATATGGAAGACTTTGGGTCGTGCTCCGCCCCCGTGCAATCACTGCGGGTGACTCTGAGATGATGATTGTTTAATACTGTGCCATTCTCCGCTAATGCCTGGAAAATTATTTATTCTTAATATAACAATTGTATTTAGATTATAATGGAACTGCCTACGTAGGCTAGTGGTAAGGGCATGTGTTTAAGAAACTGGAGGTTGTGGGTTCGAATCGTGCAGGGACTCAACAAATTTTTCATTGTTGTTCCACTAGGTTAGGGCAATTTGGGCCGATCACCCAATTGTCTGAAAAATAAGGTGGGGTCTAGCTAACTGAGTTTTAATGTTAAGACCATGCTTAGAGTGCAGAAAAATTATTTACAAGATTTATTACCAAATTACAAATCATTAGTCAGTAATTACTTTAACGTTACAAGGTACAGGTAGCTTTTCAAATCACAAACATTAGTAAAACAATGTTATATAAGTATTCAAAGAATATTAAATTACTCATCTATCTTTTGAATGGATCATATTAAATATCATACATTTTAAACTTTATTTGTTATATAATAGCAACCTGTCCCTGCTTTGGATGGGAGCTATGATAATAGAAAATATAACTATGATATTAAGCATGTGTTATACATATAAACCATCTTTTTCAATCACTCTATCTATTAAAAAAAAACCACATCAAAATCCTTTGCATAGTTTGAAAGATTTTAGCTAACATAGAGACCCAAGGACAGAGAAAGCGACATTGTTTTATACTATAAAGTGAAGATTAGCTACATAGACAAATGATTATACCTCATTGACAGATGATGCATTACAAAATTTTACGTAAACATTCACTGTAGATCGTTCCGGATGTAATTCATTCTTGATTACGGCAAGTTTCGGTGTCACTGTTCCATCCTTAACTGGTACTGTGCGGATTCTGTAAAAGCAGGTATTAAATTTTAATTGCAAATATATAACTATTTTTACAGATCAGGTAAATTTCCTAGCTTATATTGATTAGGAAATGGAACTGTGCAAAGGACTGTGTCCTATATGGTTATTAACCTGGCTCTGTATCTTATGTCTAAGGTTAACACAAGGCAATAAAATTTTAACACTTCCGCTTCGTGGCAATGGTGTCATGCTTCATATTTGTATTTTTATTTTTATTGTGTATTACTGATTAAATATAACATATTATCATATATTCCTTTGTCTCAAGGTGGCAGGCAATTTATTGAACTTATACTGCATTTATATAGCTAACATACCATATAAACCTTTTAGTAAACAATTTGTACATTTCATAACAAACAAAGAACTGAGATGGCAATCTCCGTACAGTATTAGGTTCAAGTTGGCACCGAGTAGCAGGAGTTCGGCCTATGTCCAGCAGTAGACTGGTATAGGCTGATTATGATGACGACGAAAGAACTTCTACTTTGTAACTAACTTATGAGAACAAAATGTCATACCTTACAGTTTCAATCTGCCCATATTTGCTAAAGATCTTCTTGAGTTCCTTCTTACATTTAGGGCTGAATGGCACATTACCAACAAACAGGGTTCTTTTCACCTGTTCCTCTGTCTCAACTACTGGTTCTTTGTTAGGAGCTGCTTTCTTCTTTTCCGGTGCCTTTTTAGGTGAAGCGTCTTCTTCATCAGAGCTTTCAACTGGTCCAGTATCCAGCACCTCTTTGTTTTCCTCATTTTCTGATTCTATCTCATTATCAGAGTCATGCTCGGAATCTGTATCTTTGTCTGTTACTGCATTGGGGTTTACGATTACTTCCTGCTTGCCTTTCTTCTTTTTCTTCTTTGAATCATTGGTTTCACACTCATCTTCTACTTTATCAGTGTTAGTTATAGGGTTTCCTCTTTGTTTTCTGATTTTGCTTTATTTTTCCTTCTCTTGTTTTTCTTTTGAGCTTGTATATTTACTGGATTGAATGATTTGTTTTGATTTATCAAGTTATCCTTATCGGCTTTATCTTCTTGTTCTGCAATTTCCAGCTTTTTCTTCTTTTTTGGGCTAGATTGTGATTCTTGGTCGTAAGGCTCATTGCTTTTTTCTGTTTCATCGTCATTATATTTTTCCGTATCTGTTAAGCTGACAAGGGATTTGTTTTTCTTTTTCTTGCCTTTCACATAGTCATTTGAATCTGAATTGTTATTGGTCAAGTTATTAGTATCATCTTCTGCATCATTATTAGCATTTAAGGTTGATTTTTGCTTTTTCTTCTTCTTAGGTGTGTGTTCATTCAGATCTTGAGAATTATCTGCTTTAGCACCTTCATCTTCTACAATCCATGATTCATTTTTATGAGAAGCATCCTTGACCTTTGCCGTTTTACTTTTCGGTGATTTAGCAACAATAACAGTCTCTTCTAATTCCTCTTTGAGGTGTTTCTTAACTTTATCTGCTTTAGGGCTTTTAGTGTTTGGACTGCCTTCGCCGTCATTGCTTACATCCAAGTCTGGGTTCTCAAATATTCGCTTTGGCGACTTTTTAACAATAGCCTTCTTTTTCTGCAGCGTTGGTGAGAGAAATATAGACCTGTCCTCAACAACCTCGCTTTTCGGTGTGACGTTCGGGGATTGTTGGTGTTTGATCGGTGTTAATGCTCTCTTCAGAAACTTTGGCCGGTTCGGAGTCACGTTCCCTGAGACCAGGGCCGCCACGCTTCCAACTACGTAGTCCATTGTTAATCCGGCGTGCTTTACCAGATTGTGAGTTTACTTTCGTCAGGTGCACATGGCATTTTTGACAAGTATTGGTAAACCTCAAACGTCAACTTAAACTGTTGTCAAAGTAACGTTCTGGTTATTTAATAATATCTTTACGTATTTTAACCACTATAAAATAAATAGCAAATAATGAGTATTATGTTTTAATGACTAGATATTCTGAAAATAATTGTTTAGCTTTTTGAGATAGCGATACAAGTGTTTTGGTACAAAATTCAATTTATTAAAAAAAAATAGAATTAAACTTGGAAAATAATATTATAAATCTCGTTCATTCCACTGATACACTTAAAATTATGATAGTAAAATATTTAAAAAATGTTGTAAAGTGAAGAATTTTTTGTTTTACAAATCCTTTTTAACTCTTTATTAATTATATAAACAAATTGCGTTACGGTCTTAAAAAAATATAAAAGAAATGAAAATGTTTTTAATTGTAAAATATTAAAGTTATATTTTAAGTATTAAGGTTTTTATAATTTTTAGTGTTCATAATTTCCCGCCACTTCCAGAAAAATACTAAAAAATAAAAATAAACAGTTTGGCAACATTGTAAAGTAATCCTCGCGCCGCGGCTGAACTATGAATTGTGACGCTTTCGCGATAGTTATTGTTTTACGAGTTTGATTGTTTATAATCATTTTTGGTAATAATATTACCAGTGTAACTGATACAGTGAGTGAAGTTTACATAAGTGTAGAGTGAGTATATCTCTTTTACTATTCTAATCCTAATAAAAACCCGCCGCACGCCATGTTATACCGCCCGCCATTCTCCGGTTTGTGTATTATTTTATTGCGTCCGTTTTATCAAACTATGATATTATATCTAACATTCTTATTTCAACAAAGACATTTCTAAAGAAACTAAAAGTAATTTACTGAATTTAGGTAAATAAAACTGTTTCAGAGGTTAGAAATAAATTTTCGCGGCCTCTTCTCAGATTTCATGAAAGTAGTCTTATTACGTACTCAATTAACATTTAACTACCGTTACAAGACACTTCGATGTCTAAGCTTATCTTTTATTATTCATACTTTAGCTATTTATCAACTGTTCTTAGCATTAGCCGGCAAGCACGCTTAGATTTCCGTGCAAAAAATACATATAGGAAGTGGACAGATCGGTCTAGCCTTTTTTATAGTTCACATGGCCTTGATGCCAAAATAATCTGTTGTTATTAAACAAGATTTTTTTACATAATTTCTTGTTTAAATGCAGTATGTTTTTTATACAACTTAAGACAACATTTTTAATGCGTGTTTTAATGTATCAAATAATTATTTTAAGCCATAGTGTTAACTAAATGAATTACACATAATAATTATATATGGTATACAAGTTTATGTGAACTTTGGATAAATATTTAGATAAACTTGTTGAGGTTATTAGGAATATTTATTTGACCTTTTTTTTGTTTGTTTTGGGTTGGGAGTAACAAACATTTTTTAATAAATTCTTATAACATTTTCTGTTGGCAATTGTAACAGAAATGTGTAATGATCTTTTCTAGACCTCCCATAGTAATGGTTCTTACATCTACATCCTTTTAATTCATCAATAGGATTTGCACTTCTTACAGCTGACTGGTTAGACTAATTTTTAACACTTTGCAACACCTTTATGCATCTTTCTTTGAAATATATATTTTGCTAATTTCTAATGCTATTAGGCTGTACATATTATGTACTTATTAATAGATTACTCAGTAGTCAGAATGAATTTATTTAAACAAAAAAATTATCACACTATTATCATTAAGATCTAGAGTGCTATGGTTGTTCTCCACTGATGTGTTTTGTAAAAAAAAGGCCATCCGTGTGAAGCTATGATAGTTGTACCTAGTTCTATTACAATATGTATATGATGATGATGATACAATATGTAATATATAGCTGTGAATTATTCAAAGCCAAGCTATGATAGATGTACCTAGCTGTGTTTCAAATTTTCCTTATCCTATACAATATATGATGATGATATAATATCTGAAATATAGCCGTGAATTAATCACAGCCAAGTTGATTTAAGAACATACTTTCTCAATTGTACATTATTATTTCTTAAATAAGGTGTGTTTATGGGTGCAGCTTTTTAAATGAAGCCATAACGCACACAGGAAGTGCCGCCCTTGGTATAAGATCCACTGATGCGTTGAAGTCATCCACGCATTGCAAGATAGAGCTTTGAGTTGTACAACTGTAATATATCGGCAATGTTACATAATTCGTTGTCTTTTATATATGGAAAATATGTGTCAGATGTTTATGTTAAGTATTTTATTTTGTTGGAAACTAGAGGTGTTCCAATTCTGAAGGATTTAACTTTTTGTTGTCATCTCCTACTTGGTTAGGGAAATGTGATTGTCTATATATAAATATACGGTTTTACTATAATGGTTTTGGCATTCACTAGGTGTTTTTTGATAAATCTTTTTTTACTTGGGCCAAAAAATATATAGAATGAGCAGAAACAATGGCAAACTTATAAAATAACCACAGTTGCGAATGACTAATTTCAACTTTTTCACTATTTCTACCATTATTGTTTAACATTATTCCTTGTTCGTGTAAATTAAATTTTTTTGTATACTTTACGCCTACTTAGTAAATTTCTCATCACTATTATTATTATTTGGTAGAAATCAGAAATTTTTAAGGAAGTGAAATATCTAAGTTGTAAAGGTGAAAGAAATGACAACATCCTAACACCATTATTGAATAAAAGGAGTTTTTACGGGTTTTATCGCGTTCATTTTACATATTTAAATTCCCGACGTTTCGAACACTTTCCAGCGGCCGTGGTCACGGGGTATAGGTAGGTAGGGCCGCTGGAAAGTGATAAAATCCCTAAAAAGTCCGTTTTATTCAATAATGTGTAGTATTCGCGTAAACAAAAGAAATAATTCTTAAACCATATTTGCATTCTCCATTGAACCGAGATGCTTACATTTTAAAAAGTGTATGGCGACGCCTCCGCATTTAAGAATACACTACCTATTTGCTTATGAGTTTTTAAGCGGTTTTAATATTTCCGACGATTTGCTATCTCTAAAATATCACGCATCGCATTCGTACCTCAACACGGGCAGAACGTTGCGTGATGATCGACGTTTGGCGTCGGATCATAAGAGACAATAATGTTCCGGTTTGAAGGCCGCCATAGCGTAATATACGTATCAATTAATCTGTTATGGTCAGGTCAAATATTTTCGTTTCTATTTTGTAGCTTTAGTAAATAACTTGATGATGAATAACTTAATAACAAACAGTATGGTTTTACACGAGGTCGTTCTACAACCGATGCAGGTGTCCATCTTATTAAGACTATATTTGAGGCATGGGAAGGGTCACACGATGCATTAGGTGTCTTCTGTGACTTAACCAAAGCATTTGACTGTGTACAGCATGATACTTTGGTCAGGAAATTAAGCCACTATGGTGTCAAAAATGCCGCACTCGACCTTCTGACTTCGTACTTGAGCCATCGAACTCAGAGAGTTGACGTGAACGGCAAGAGATCTCCCGGGACGCAGGTGGGGCCTTTTCTCTTCCTGGTCTATATTAATGACCTACCACACCAGGTTGAGAACAATAACGAGATTGTATTATTTGCTGATGATACTTCTTTAATATTTAGAATAAAACGACGTAACTTGCAAAATGACGATTTAAATAATACCCTCTCAAAAGTAAAATACTGGTTAAGTGCAAATTGTTTAACGTTAAACAAAATAAAACTAAATGTATAAGGTTTACAACTCCTAATGATCCACAAGCTGGTTGTGATGTGGTCGTAGATGGAGAAGCGCCCGACCACGTAGATTCCACTGTATTTCTCGGCATCACAATAGATTCTAAACTGCAATTGGGCCGTCATATTATTAGACTGACGAGTAAACTTAGCTCAGCGGCTTATGCAGTCAAAAAATTAGACAGCCCGTTTAGTATATTTTAGTTATTTTCACAGTATAATGTCCTATGGCATTCTACTGTGGGAAACCGCTGATATTAATACTATTTTATAATTCAAAAAGAGCGATTCGAGCAGTCTATAACCTGGGTCCCAAAGAATCGCTGAGAAAAATGTTTACAGAAATTAATGTAATGACTGTTTTTCTCAATACATATTTGAAAATATTATGTATGTTCATAAAATAAAAATGATTTTGTAAAACATTGTGACACACATAATATAAATACTAGGAATAAGCATAATTATGTTCTTCCAAAAACTAGGCTCCGAATAACGATGAAATCCTTCATGGGACAATGTATACTCTTCTACAATAAAATACCAGAAAACGTTCAGCTTTTATCTGTAAATAAATTTAAAAAGTTGTAAAGGAACGTTTGTGTGTTAAAGGATATTATTGTTTAATGACTACTTGATAGATAACACACCCTGGTAATGAACTGTTCGCTCCAGGCTATTTCAAAGTAGTAAAATGTATGGTTTTATGTAAAAGTTTTGTAAAATTTATTGAAGAAAAAGGAAAAGAAAAAGTCCCGCTGAGTTTACTGCCGGTTCTTCTCAGGTCAGAGGCTTCCATTTCGAACCGGTGGTAGATTATTTGACAATCAATAAGAAAGTGTAATGCTTCCATATTGAATAAAGATATTTGACCTTGACTTTGACTTTGACTTTGATGAGTGCTGCAAAGAATAGCATAAGATCGGAGCGGTGGCGTGATTAGGGCAGGCCTATGTCTACATGTTATTAAGAGATCTTTTACAAATTTCTTTAATTGAGGCATGGTTTTTGACACATTTACAACTTTTTAATGTGTGTTTTAATGTATCAAATAATTATTTTAAGTCATAGTGTTAACATTAATGAATGTACACAAATACATATATATGGATCAGTTTATGTGAACTTTGATAAATATTTAGATAAACTTGTTGAGGTTATTAGGAATATTTATTTGACTTTTTTTTCGTTTGTTTTGGTTGGGAGTAACAAACATTTTTAATAAATTCTTATAACATTTCTCTTGTTAATTGTAACAGAAATGTGAATGATCTTCTAGACCTCCCATAGTAATGGTTCTTACATCTACATCCTTTAATTCATCAATAGGATTTGCAACTTTACAGCTGACTCAGTTAGACTAATTTTCAACACTTTGCAGCACCTTTATGCATCTTTCTTTGAAATATATATTTTGCTACATTTCTAATGCTATTAGGCTGTATATATGACTTATTAATAGATTACTCAGTGATCAGAATGAACTTATTTAAACAAAAAATGATCACATATCATCATTAAGATCCCGATGCTATGGTTTGTTCTCCACTGATATGTTTTGTCTAAAATGTCCATCCGTGCGAAGCATGATAGTTATACTAGTTCTATTACAATATGTATATGATGATGATGATACAATATGTAATGTATAGCTGTGAATTATTCACAGCCAAGCTATGATAGATGTACTCTAAGCTGTGTTTCAAATTTTCCTTATCCTATACAATATATGATGATGATATAATATCTGAAATATAGCTGAATTAATCACAGCCAAGTTGATTTAGAAATACTCTCAATTATACATTATTATTTCTTAAATAAGGTGTGTTTATAGGTGCAGCTTTTATAAATGAAGCTTCAAAGGACACAGGAAGTGCCGCCCTTGGTATAAGATCCACTGATGCGTTGAAGTCATCCACGCATTGCACGATAGAGCTTTGAGTTGTACAACTGTAATATATCAGGCAATGTTACAAATTTGTTGTCTTTTTATATATGGAAAATATGTCAGCTGTTAGGAAATAGCTCAGTTAGGAAATGTGATTGTCTATATATAAATATACGGTTTTCTGTAATGTTTTCAGCATTCACTAGGTGTTTTTATAACTTTTTTACCTGGTCCAAAAAATATATAGAATGAGCAGAAACTAATGGCAAACTTGTGAAATGACCACAGTTGATAAATGACAAATTTCAACTTTTTGCTATTTGTACCATTATTGTTTAACATTATTCTTTGTTTGTATAAACTCAATTTTTTGTATTTTTATGTATGTAACTGCCTCGTAGCCTAGTGGTATGGACGTGTGCTTTAGAAACCGAGGGTCGTGGGTTCGAATCTCTGCGGGACAACAAATTTTCATTGTTGTTTCTAGTTGCATCATCATGCATCATCAGCCTTTGATAGTTCACTGCTGGACATAGGCCTCCACTACTGCCGCTTGCTCCATCATGCGGTCTTTGGACCATATCCCACCACGCTGATCCAATACGGGTTGGTGGGTGGACCGACTTTTTACATGTTCATTCGACGCATGGATCATCTTACTTTTCAGACAATTGGGTGATCGGCCCAAATTGCCTTAACTAACTGGGAAACAACAATGAGAATTAGTTGATTCCCCGCAGGATTTGAACCCCCGACCTCCGGTTTCTAAAGCACACGCCCATACCACAAGGCTACGTAGGCAGTTAATTAAACAGTAAATTACGAAGGGCGGGGGTACACTGCATTCTAACGACCAATTAGTTGTCAGTAAATTTAAAGGCAGAAGGAATTGGGAGTAAGACGGATCCGCAGTACAAGTGCAATTAGTCAATTGTCAATCCGCCTGCTCAGGGTGGAAATTATGAACTCCTTTTAATGGACGCCGTCTTGGTGTTTGTTAATAAAGGCGTGTGTCCAGCAGTGGGCTGCTAAAGGCTGTTTATGATGATGATATGTACCTTGACTAATAAAAAGCAAGCTACCCTTTTGTTGGTTCAAACGTTCTTGATTTTGTTTGGCAGTACAGTACTGAGCCGCTGTTCGCAAAACGTAGTATCTTCTATTAGTCAATGATATTTCTAATAGGTACTGTGATTATTTGAAATATTATATATTAATCAGTGTTGTCATATCAAAGTCATATCAATACATGATGAAGATGGACAGACGTACGTATTGGTAAATTGTTGCTATCTATCATTCAGCACTGCATGTGCGGGTCTCCATATTTTGTAAACTAAAACGTCAGTAGATTTCGCTCGCTTTGAACCCATTTTTGTTATAAATTAAAGTTAATTTTGTGTTTTAACCTTTTATAAAGTACATCCCACCAAAATGCTATAAACTTATCTAACTTGACTCTTAGAGAAGATGCAATTGATCAAGTAAAATGTAGTGTATTTTAAAACTTAAAGTTTGATGTTATGCGTACTTCTTTACAAAAGTTATTAGAGTAAACATTTACGACGCGCGGGCACACCGTCACGGAAAATCAACCCACTACGCATAGTCAACTGAGAACCGTATTTACGATATTTGTAGTTAAACGTCGAATAAGGCGAAAGATAAACTTTTTTTGACCATTTCTATGTTTATCAAATCCACTAATTTACGGATTTTTCGCGCTACTTAAATAGTCTGCCCGTGATCATGGATGCTGAAAAGAATCCGAAACGTCGGGAATAAATATATTTAAGTAACGCGAAAAATCGGTAAATTAGTGGATTTGATATGTATAATAATCGCGTAAATAAAAGAAATAATTACATTTCTATGTTGTTAGGCCCAAGAAGTTCAACTTCTAACGGCTTCTAAGCTTCCCGTGAACCTTACTATAGACAAGAGCCCTGGAAGCATAACTTCATAGTTCACCAAAAAGCAAAACCTAATTCTTCTATTTTTCCTACTTTGGTGGATTATTTCAAATATTAAAGCGAATTCGCCACAACCCAACGCCGTTTCCCGTTGTGACAAACATCTACAACGTTTGAATTGCAAATTATCTAGCGACTGTACACAATACAGTGCGTGTTGGTATATTTACACAGCAAAGAGTCCCACAATGGATGGGATTTGTATGGGACGTGGCGCTGACGCCTCGAGGTTGTATTCAGTTGTATATTATTATTGTTATAGAACTAGCTTTACTATAGTTGAGAATAGCCGAAGATAGGAAGCGGTGGCGTGCATTAGGGGAGGCCCATGTCTAGCAGTGGACTGACACGGGCTGATGATGATGATGATAGTTAGGCCCATTAAGGAATAGAATTTAGATAAAGAAAGAATAAAAATCATCATCATCAGCCTGTGTCAGTCCGTAAAAAGTATTATCATTATCATCACCATCATCATCATCATCAGCCTGTATCAGTCCATAAAAAAGTATAATGTCAAACTGAATTGGCGCCACAATTATCACTAAAATATAGAATATATATTTAATTTATTATTATATATATATTGTTTGTTTATTCTTTTTGTCCTATTGTAAAAAATGACAAAAAGAACTGCCCTGCTGAGTTTCTTTGCCGGTTCTTCTCGGGTCAGAGGCGTTCCTTTCCGAACCGGTGGTAACGTTTTTAACAATCAATAAGTCATTGTATCTCTTATACGGTAAAGATATTTTGATTCGAAGTAAAACAAGGTTTAAAAATATATTTTATCTCGCTTAAAAAGAGAACCGTTATAATAATTATTACAATAGCTTTTTTATTCCTAAACAACAATGGAATACATTCTTAATTTTATCACCGTTTTCTTCATAAGTATTCTTCAACAAGAACAATTAAGAGAGATGTACCTATCTTTGCATTAGGTTACTTTGTCTTCACATATTGTGTGGCTTAACTAGTTCGCTAATTCTATTGGTTATTACCTGGAACGCTTTTGAATAAAGTAAATAAGTGTAAAAAAACTTACAAATTTAACGAACTTTGAGTGGTAATAAAGGTGTCAAGTTTTATTTCGTCATAATTAGCTTAAATACATGTAAGCACAAATAGCCGTTAAGAACATAAAATGACAAAACTGGCTGCCTCTCTGTAATGTTCGCTTAAATCGAAATTCCTTGTTTTATTTTTACTAAAATCCATACATTTGTATGTCGTCAATCGATTCTACCTCATAACACAGTCATCACTGGTCAATTGTATTTGCGTCCACGTGCCGGAGCTCTTCCCGTGCCAAAATCGAGGCCGCATTAAATTTGAACCGGCAAACCACGGCAAAAGAGATACTATATATTAGTTTTTTTTTTCACAGTGTAATGACGTCAAAGCGTATTGAATATTATGATGGCACTGCCTGTTGCCCACGGCTTCGTTAGCGTGACAATATATAAATCAAACTGTGATCAACACTTTTTGCTGTTGAAGGCCACACGTACAGAAGGTACGTGAGTTAGGCATTCTCTTGGGTCTCATAAGGCTCGTCGACGATCGGCGACTGTTTTTAATCGGTCACTGGGGGTGGTGAGAACCGCCCTGGAACGCGGGTGTAATGAGTGTACCGGGTGGGTGTGTCTCGCTGTGCTAGTAAGCGAGAGCGACCCACTGGTGTGTGTGTGCTGCTATCCCTACTTGTGTTGCTTGTAGAGTCGGTCGGCGGGACTCCCGTTGGTCCAAAATCCGTACACTACTGTTAGAAGTGGCCTAAGTTACTCACGTTATATAAGCTATCGTACAGTAAAAGTCCCGACCCATTCGGACCGGCCATTACAGAGATGAGAACTGACCGACAGATAAAATATTGTTTTTTCTGTTTGGTTGTAACCTGGGCTGTTTTTTTGAAATATATTACCATGTGCCTTGCCTCGATAGTGTAGTGGTAAGGGCGTGTGCTTGAGAAACCGGAGGTCGTAGGTTCGAATACTGCGGGAGTCAACGAATTTTCACTGTCGTTTCCTAGTTGGTTAGGCAATTTTGGCGGATCACCCAATTGTCTGAAAAGTTAGATGATCCTTGCGTCGGATGGGCATGTAAAAAGTCGGTCCACCCACCAAACTACATTGGACCAACGGGGTGGGATACTGTCCAGAACCAACTAATGGAGGAGGCGTGTATTAGGGGAGGCTCATGTCCAGCAGTGGACTAACACAGGCTGCTGGACGAAGTCACTGCAAAAAGCCGGTTGTATATATAGTGTGATGCCTAAACGAATTCTGGTAATAAACATCTAGTAATTAGGCCAGTAATTATTTATGCCCTTATGTGATTAAACAGAGTTCGCATAGTTCCAATTAGATTGTCATCTTTGTGTATACTAAGTTATTATTTTATCGCTTGTTTATGTTACATATTGCTAATTGCATTTAGGTTAACGGCTGCAGCTATTTTCAGCGTTATAATAAGTGCATTGTATCATATTGACGCGTTTATTAAAACTAGCAACCGCCCGCGGCTCTGCCCGAGTTTACTTTTAAAATTGAATTTCCTGGTGTAAAAAGTGGCCTATGTTACTTATGACAAATGTAGCTTTATAACGTTTATATATGTTTTTGAGTTTATTCATTGCGAACATACACACGAAAATACAAATACTTCCTCTTGATAATATCAGTATAGATGAATTAGTATAACAATACGTCATATATCAATTTGATAGGATCAGTTATTGTGGGAGATTTTTAAGTATATCAAAGTAAGCCATTGAATTTACGTAAGCGTGGTGTAAACCTGTGGTAAACAAAGTAGTCGACAGCAACAGCTGGTCTAATGATAATCTCTGGGGCTTGCATTTACATGCGAATGTTTTCCTTGTATATACATAGTTTTAAGGGCGTATTGCACTAGATGTTACCCGCGACATTGTCCGCGTGGAATAGGAGAAATGCTCGCGTATTGAAATATACTTTAAAGTATAATATGAACGGGCTGTAGAAATATAGTATGCGACTACCATTAGTCACGGGGTCTCATAGCTTTAGCTTTGACGGTAACGAATTTAAACGTTGATTTTCATCCCGATTTCTGTCCCTAATTCATCTCCGTACAATTTAAACATACTAAAATGCTAGTAAAACATCACATATGGCTCGTTTCAAGTAATCAGACTCAATGTCTTATCGTTTTATGTTTGACGAATTCCCATGTAAATTCATCATCATCTTCATCAGCCTGTGATAATCCACTGCTGGACATAGACATCCCTTAATACACCCTTATCCATTAGAGGGTTTTGGACCGTATCCCACCACGCTAGTCCAATGCGGATTGGTGGGTGGACCGGCTATTTACATGCCCACCCGAGGCATGTCAATTGTTATTAATTGTTCCATGTAAAATGCAACCCTTTAATCACTTTTAACGCAATAATTAATGCCTATGTCCTTGCTTGAATCCATTTTAAATATACCAAATTACATCGAAATCGGTTAACTGGTGTAGACGGTAACGCCAGACAGACAAACCTAGATCTGCAATTATAATATTAGTATCGACTAATGTGTATGTTCTTCATATCATGTTTCAAAGCATTGAGGTAAATATGATCAGTTATATATTGACATTTGAATGTTAGAATTGTGCCATGTTCAATCATGCCTCTATTGTTTACGTGTTGTCCCGTAAAGTAATTTAAATTTAGCGAAGTCACACCCGAATCAAATAAATTCCGGATTTTTTTAAAGGACAAAATTAAAGATGAGAATGAGGGCTATGTCCAGCAGTGGACTCACGATGTTAGTGATGATAAAATTAAAATACATTCTTAAATATCTGATTGTGCCCTCTTTGCCATTGTCATTGATGCCGTATGCCGTACTCTTTTTTTTTTGCCGTTGGAAAATCCAGCTTACGGATTCCCCGTCGCCAGAGTGAGGGGGCAGCAGGGATATGTGGGGCTCCCTGGACCAAGATGGAGCGGCCGGTATACCCACTAAAAACCAACGGTTGTTCCTTCTGAGGATAGCCAGGGCGTTGAAGGCCTCCTTGTCTCTTTCCGACTGGCTTCCTTCCGGCCATCACGTCCTCGCAGAAAGCAGGACTGGCGCCACGACCTTTCGCACTCTAACATCCTGGCACGACGGCAGGAAGCGAAAGGTCGTCCCCTATGCCTGGCATCTTGCCAGGTAAAACCGGGTTGAAGTGAGCAACGTAAGCAATAGCAACGAAGTGGAGTAGTACGTCTAACATTCTTATTAGTGAATAGTCGATCACTGAGTGACACTCTATTAGGAAGCCATTTCGTTGCTTTGGTTACTTGTTTAAATCAATCTTTTATTTGGTTTCGGTATAGGTATACAGGACGAGGAGTATCTCTAAAGGACCGCATCAGAAATGATGTGATCCGTCAGAGAACGAGAGTCACTTATATAGCCCACCGGATCAGTAAGCTGAAGCGGCAGTGGGCCGGTCATATAAGCCGCGCAGGACTGACGACCGCTGGAATCGGAAAGTTCTGGAGTGGAGACCGAGGCTCGGCAAGCGTAGTGTAGGACGCCCTGCGGCAAAATGGAGTGAAGACATTCGCAAAGTGGCCGGTGTGGGCTGGATGAGAATAGCCGAAGATCGGAAGCGGTGGCGTGCATCAGAGGTGACCT
This sequence comes from Lamproptera curius, assembly GCA_029286875.1. Lineage (NCBI taxonomy): Eukaryota > Metazoa > Arthropoda > Insecta > Lepidoptera > Papilionidae > Lamproptera > Lamproptera curius. The sequence goes on along the minus strand of JAGSMT010000105.1, from coordinate 1,022,583 downwards.
ATGTCCAGCAGTGGTCTGACTCAGGCTGATGATGATGATGATAGGTATAGATTTTAGATGATTGCTGTAATAGCGAGGTTTGGTGCTTTATTAGAACGTGAAAATGGAAAAAACTGATTTAGATTTTAGTTTTAAATCTTAGCACGAATCTGTGGAATATTTTTGTTCAATAGCGTCTTCTGTTACGAACTAATACTGCGCGTTAAGGTTCATAAAGATTACACTTTGAAGCATAGCCCCATTTCACTATAAGGCATGTTAAGTCGTTCACTTAACTATTACACTGACAAACAATGTCTTAAATGCCGTGAGCAAAAAGTTTTAATTATCATCGTTATACTTATAAAATAATGACTAATCATACTTTAGTCCATTTTGCCATAAAAACCAGAAACAAGGATAAAACAAACTTCCCATTTGATTTGAACCAACGACCTCTTAAAGGCACGGCCTAATAGTACTATGCCATGAAGGCACTTACCGCCGCATAATCATCGATTGGAAAGTTTTTTCTTGTTTTATATCTTACCAGTGTTAGTTAGAAACTGGAGTGAAACAAGCGCCCATATACGTTGCTTTCTACTATAGGTTTATTGACTCTACTTTGCCCTGTAAGTTTTGCGATAAGGGAATGGAAAAACTGTTATTATTTCTCTGACGCGTAAAAGGTTAACAACTTTGTAACTAAGATTATCGACAATTAATAATATAATTACTTTTCTATTAATTGCTTCCGTAGCCTAGTGGCATGGGCGTGTGCTTTAGAAACCGTAGGTTCGAATCCTGCGGGACATAACAATGAAAATGTTGTTTCCTAGTTGTTAGGGCAGTTTGTGCCGATCACCCAATTGTGTGAAAAGTAAGATGACCCATGCGTCGGATGGGCATGTGAAAAGTCGGTCAACCATCAACCCGCGTTGGACCAGCTTGGTGTGTTATGGTCCAAAAACCACCTAAATGGAGTTCACTAGAGGAGGCCTATGTCCAGCAGTGGACTAAGACAGACTGAGGCTGAAGATGATGACGAAAGAATGAGTTTTCTATAATTAAGTCAGTCGTGTATAAAAGGTACGTTCTCGTTTTTACGAGGGACCGTCTGGGGTAGCAATTAATCCGTATGTAATCTGCCGCAAATTGATGGTGTGTATTCATTACTGTTTTCCGGTCCGGAGGGTACCCTAGCATGCGTAATTACGGGGAAACAAGACGTACGTCTACCGTCCCAGGGCGGTGACCTGAATTTGACATATTAAATACTAGCAACCCCCCAACCCCCCTTGTGGGTGGAATTTTCTAAAATCCGTTCTTAGCTGACCTATACTCGGCGAATGGAATATTCATACCAAATTTCAAGTCGCTACGCCTTATGGTTCCAGTGTCAATATATAGTCGCATAAGAATTAACATTAACCAAGTCTAATGTCAAAACCAATTGGCGCCAAAAAATTCGAGCACTAATTGGTTAGATAACTCGTCATGATTCAAATGGCCGCGGTCGATCAATAAAACGCGTTTGCTCTAGGCACTATTAGTGATTGACTTAGATTTGCTAAATTATACTTCGATTGTGTTTTGTTTATCAACAAGCGACCCGCCACTGCTTGCTAGGACCTATGCTGAAAATATACCTACAATATTAAGCATGTGTTATGCATATAAACCGCATCGAAATCCGTTGCGTAGTTTGAAAGATTTAAGCTTACATAGAGGTCGCTTTAGATTTTATTGTGAAACGCTTTACCGTAAAAGCGAAAGAAACTAGATTATATTACGACCATCAATGATAATAGGAGTCTGCGAAAACTTGCCATACTGCATTGCATTATCACTCCTCTGTTACATATATATATATTTAAATGTCAAGCAAAACAAAAATACGTTTATCGTTTTAGCCTGATAATGTTGAGGTCGTATTGGTCATGCATAATTTGCATCTTTGTCTCTTGCTATTAGGGTTTAAGTTTGCATACTAGAGATCTAGTTTATGAGGTGCATTTTTTATTTTGTGATTTGGATCCTTCGACTGAGCTTGTGGCGTCATAAAGAAAAAACGATTATTATGTTTATGTAGATATTCGAATATTTATTATAAGTTTTTAATTGAGCGCTCATTTAGTATTTATTATACACAAGTCAGATATAGAATGTTACGAAATTAATAGCGTATTTAATCCAATCATTATTAACTGAATGTGTTTAGGCGCCCTTTTTATAGGGGCGGTCTGGGGCTACCACCACGGTGCCTGTTTCTGCCGCAAATCAGTAGTGGAAAAAATGTGGAAATGTGTTCCGGTTTGAAGGGCACCGTAGCCAGCGTAGTTTACTAAGTAAATGAGACGTAACCTACCTGTGCGTTTGTGACACCACTGGTATTGGCAATGTCTGTGGGAATGAGAATAGGGCACTTTACATCAGATGGCCCGACTGCTCGCCTGCCTTCGTAGCCAATAAAAAAATTACTTTCTTATCAAATAATGATTAAAACGTAACATCTAATTTCTCAATGGGACATTCGGAATCGTGGCGTAATGACTAAAGCGTATGTATTTGTTGCCATCAGGTATACGACTTACTATTTAAAAAATTGGCTTAAATTTTTAATAATTTTTGCATGGAATACCAAATTAGTCTGCCCGTGATCATGGATGCTGGAAAGAGTCCGAAACGTCGGGTATAAATATATATAATTTAACAGGAAAATTCGGTTAATTAGTGGACTTGATATGCGTAGTAATCGGGTAAATAAAAGATGTAATTAATTTATATTATGTCAAAACTTTCATTTCATTTTTTAAGGTTAAAGACTTTTGAAATTGAATATACAAAGTATGTTGCCTCCTTGTGTAATTATTGAAAAACCACCGTGCCTTCGGCACCTAAATATATCGTGATGTTAGGCAAAGAATTAGTATTATTTTTAAGAGCATTATTAACTTTAAATATTAGCACAGGTGTTGTATTGAGTGTTAGCTAAATAATGGACCTAGTATATGTGTGCCAGTAGAACAGAACGAATAAGTTGGGGCAAATGTAGAAATGAATTCACTACATGACAATACATAGGTGTATTTACTTAAACGTCAATAATAACATCAACCATTTACTTTATTTATTTTTAGATGTTTTATGAAATTATTTACAGGTTATTTCTGCTAGATTTCTATTTTTGTTGTCGGATTATGGTTTTATGTAAAGAGTCTTTGCGAATTAAAACAAGGTTAATTTTTAGTTAGTATCGTCGGATGTTAACCCAGTTGCAGTACACCTGCATTGGTACGGTAAAGTCTATATATCAACATTATCGTCGTCGTCATCGGCGCTTTCTTCGTCCATTGCCGGACCAGGCCTTTTTCAATGAACGCTCAAGACGGCCGATTTTCTTACTCTCGACTGCCAACTTGAACTGGTCACTGAACAATTAAGGCTCGATTATAAGAAAAGTAAGATGACCCATCGTCGGATGGGAATGTAAAGTCGGTCCACCCACTCATGCCGCATTGGACCAGCGTGGTGGGATACGTCCAAAACCCTTTGATGGAGAAGGCGGGTGTAGGAAAGGCCTATGTCTAGCAGCGGACAGTCACAGACGATGATGATGCTGATGATATAATATAATAATAGTCATATATATATTGATATTTGCTTTCAAATAAGACTTGAAGATATAAATATGGCTCTCAAAGCAACAAGCGTTTGCAAAGGAAGCGCTAGATTCCTGTCGCTAAACGTAAATAAAAGATAATATATACCACGGCCAAAGAACGGACAGAAATAAACATTGTAAGGCATAGTAACGAAATAGCGACATAAATTTTACTTTTCATAGGTAAATTGATCGTGAGTATATCGCTCTTCAAACTGGAACACAGCAGTGTTTTCAAACAGTGCTTCGGCAGAAATAGGCACCCGTGGTACTCACCAGACAGTCTCCTGTAAAGGGACCTACCACCGGTAAAATGTTATAGAGTTAAAGTAACAATGTTAGACGACATTGAGGCTTCCTTCCTGTCTTGTGCCATATTTTGTGAACATTTTTTTTTTTTGGATTGAGTTCACTATGCTTCGTGAGTATATATAATGAATAATATATATATATATACTACGAACGTCATATGTAATATCTAGGAAATTTTAAGATTCTTTTTAATACACGAGGTAATAAAAGTATTCATTGTGTTTCATTACTTTACGCTTGGTTTTGAAGGTCGAATGTTCCGATGATAGTGTACGGACGGTGAAGTGGAACCGTTCGGTTTTGTGAGGTTCTATCAAATTACATGGCTTTGTGATTGTATTCTATTTTAGTGTCAAAGCGAAATCTTTAATGCTGTACAAGTCCTGAGTAGATTCAATATTTATGCAAATGAAACTATTGGTTGTGATCTCTGGTGTGAGATTAAGTTTTGATCAAGTCGAAAAGTGACCTGTTGGGAAATTTTAATTTCATCATTGTTATCATTGCATCAGCTTGAGGAAGTTTGATATAGCCTACTTGAAGCAGGAAACGGAAACCTCGTAAAACTCATCGGAAGGGGCCCCCGATCCTCTGTTGCCTGCGTCCACTGAATCTGTTTTTAGTTAGTGTAACTAGAACCCCAACCCCCTCGTGGGTGGATTTCGTAAAATCCGTTCTTAGCTGACCTCTACTCGGCGAAAGGAATATTCCTACCAAATTTCAAGTCGCTACGCCTCATGGTTCCAGAGATATCGTGATGAGTCAATAGGTGGGAACATCTGTTATATATGGATAAAATGTAATGTGTATGGCCTGTCAGACCAATCGGATAAAAAATAATTTGTAACCCTAACGAAGAGCTTTCTATACGTCCAGCTTTCATTGATAGGTTTTCCGAAGCACTCGCTTGGTTTCAGATCTTTAAGACGAGACTCTTCAAACTTCTTAAGTCCAGTCTGAGTATCAACACGCCATTTGGCCTCGCATGAGGCAAGCTCTTCCTATTTCTCTGGTGCGATCTCGCAATTACTCAATTGGCGTTTCAAAACGTCTTCATATCTTAGGAATTGACCTCCCGGTTTCCTTTTTCAACTACTAAGTTCAGAATAAAACACTGCTTTTGGCAAACGGCGCGTGCAATTCATCCATGCGCAGGACTGCCCACCCTCTAAGTTGGCATTTCATCAGTGTAGCTTCCATGCCAACCTCTGCGTTGGATATATGGTCCTGCCATTTGATCCGAAGGATAGACTGCAAGCATTTAAGGTGGAAGGGGTCCAGCCTTCTAATATCTCTTCTATAAAGACACCAGGATTCGGCAGCATATCGTTCCTAAATAGGTCTGCTTTGTCACGAGATGTGCTGCCGAACCCGTACTCCCGCCTCGAATCGAGTCATAGAGCGACCACTCTCGTCTAGCCGCCCACGTGCCGAGTGCCAACTAAAGACCAGTATCACTAAATTGGAAACTCCACTACCAGAACTCGATCGCCGCAGGGCTTTTGAATCTTTGGAATCCAAATAAACAAGATAGCAAAGGTCATCGGCGCGTGATTTTGATTATAGTGGACAAGCTGCGCAAACCGCAAGCCCACTCTCTTGTCTTAGCCCCCTTGAGCACTCTCTTGTCAATGGACCGCCTACACAGTACATACAGTACGATTGACGTAGAGCTAAAGATGCAGTGGTTCGTCGGTTTCTTAATTCCTTATTCGTCTCTTACGACACCCACGGGAAGAGATGGAGGCAGTATTCTATAAGGCGTCACCTCACGCCAAACTTGTTTCTTGTTGATTACTGGCTTCGATGCACGTCTGCAACCATGTTCGTCTTCCGTGTACGTTCTCCCTACTCGAAATTAAGAAGCCCACTTTGCGACAATTGATTAAGACAGAGCAGTCTCTTCTCATGTTGCCTTTGAGCCGCAGTAAATCTCTTGCGTTGTTAAGTTTCTATAACAGTGGTTTTTAATAACAAGGTCGCACTTGGGTTTTCTCTTTTTTCGAGAAAATTTCGCCACACATAGCAAACAAATGACTACATTCAGAAAAAAAGTAAAGAGACTAAAAGATTTTTTTATTAACACAACAAATATCTGAGCTACACTTTCCAGTATTATTTGTATTTATTTTTTGGTCACCAAGGAGTATATATTTTGTTCTCACTACTATTTGTTCCCTCCTCGTCTTTCTAGAAGAATCATTAATTTCTTTTGTCAAACTTGGAATGTTTGTCTGAACTAAAATCGACTGATCTGAGCTCGATTGTAGCAATGATACATTTAACTTTCGCTACTATTTTGAAATTGAAAACACTTCTGAAACCAGTTTCGGTTTTGGCAAAGTTTCGCCAAATTTGGCCGAAACCGAAACTCGGCCGAAACTTGATTTTTGGCCGAAACTCGCCGAAACCGAAACCGAAACCGAAAGTTCGGTCGGACACTAATCGTAATGTTAGGCAAAGAATTAGTATTATTTTTAAGTGTATTATTTACTTTAAATATTAGCACAGGTGTTGTATTGAGTGTTAGCTAAATAATATGGACCTAGTATATGTGTGCCAGTAGAACAGAACGAATAAGTTGGGGCAAATGTAGAAATGAATTCACTACATGACAATACATAGGTGTATTTACTTAAACTTCAATAATAACATCAACCATTTATTTTTAGATGTTTTATGAAATTATTTACAGGTTATTTCTGCTAGATTTCTATTTTTGTTGTCGGATTATGGTTCTATTGTTGTAAAGAAGCGTTATGCGAATTAAAAACAAGGTTAATTTTTTTAGTTAGTATCGTCGGATGTTAACCCAGTTGCACGTACTACCTTGCGTATTGGTACGGTAAAGTGCTATATATCAACATTATCGTCGTCGTCATCGGTAGCCTTTCTTCGTCCATTGCTGGGCCTAGGCCTTTTTCAATGAACGCTAAGACGGCCGATTTTCTTACTACTCGCTGCTAACTTGAACTGGTTACTGGACAATTAAGGCCGATTTTATGAAAAGTAAGACGACCCATTCGTCGGATGGGAATGTAAAAAGTCGGTCCACCCACCAAGCCGCATTGGACCTGCGAGGTGGGATACAGTCCAAAAACCCCCTGATGGAGAAGGCGGGTACTAGGAAAGGCCTATGTCTAGCAGTGGACTAGCACAGACTGATGATGATGCTGATGATATAATATAATAATAGTCATATATATATATTGATATTTGCTTTCAAATAAGACTTGAAGATATATATATGGCTACTCCAAAGCAACAGCGTTTGCAAAGTGAAGCGCTAGATTCCTGTCGCCAAACGTAAATAAAAAGATTATATATACCACGGCCAAAGAAAGGACAGAAATAAACATTGTAAGGCATAGTAACGAAATAGCGACATAAATTTAACTTTCTCATAGGTAAATTGATAGTGATGTTAATTACTGCCCTTCAAACTGGAACACAGCAGTGTTTTCAAACTAGTCTTCGGCAGAAATAGGCACCGAGTGGTACCCACCCAGACGGTCTCCTGTAAAAGGGACCTACCACCAGTAAAATGTTATAGAGTTAAAGTAATAATGTTAGACGACATTGAGGGCTTCCTTCCTTTCTTGTGCCATATTTTGTGAACATTATTTTATTTTTTGGATTTCAGAATTTTTTTTGGACCATGCTACTTGCTATATGTTTTGTAGTGAAAAAATATAATATATATATTTATATACTCACGAACGCATAGTGTTAGTGTACAGGAAATTTCAACGTTTCTTTAATACACGAGGTAATAAAAGCATTCATTGTGTTTCATTACTTTACGCTGTGGTTTTGAAGGTCGAATGTTACCGATGATAGTGTACGGACGGTGAAGTGGGAACCGGTTCGGTTTTTGTGAGGTTCTATCAAATTACATGGCTTTGTGATTGTATTCTATTTTAGTGTCGAAGCGTAAATTTTAATGCTGTACAAGTCGCTATTGGTTGTGATCTCGTGGTTGTGAGATTAAGTTTTGATCATGTCGAAAAAGTGGCCTGTTAGGAAATTTTAATTTCATCAGCGTTATCACCACATCAGCTTGAGGAAGTTTGTAAATAGCCTACTTTCAGCAGGGAAAAAGGGCCCCCCGATGAGTTTTTACGGGGTACAATCTTTTGCTGCCTGCGCCCACTGACTCGTTTTTTAGTTAGTGTAACTAGTAACCCCCCAACCCCCCTCGTGGGTGGCATTTCGTAAAATCTGACCTCTACTCGGCGAAAGGAATATTCCTACCAAATTTCAAGTCGCTACGCCTCATGGTTCCAGAGATATCGTGATGAGTCAATAGGAGGGAATATCTGTTATATATGGATAAAAATGTAATAGTATGGCCGTCAGAGCGCAATTGGATAAAATATAATATTGTAACCCATAGCACGAGGCCTTTCTATACGTCCAGCTTCATATTGATTAATTTTCACCGATATGTCAATTACTTGCAAATATTAACATGTAACAATTAAATATGTACGTTGCAAATACGTTGCTGAGGGTTACATTGTAACATAAAATATAACTTATTAGGACAGGTATGCTAAAATTACCAATTTTTGAAAAATATGTAATATTTAGTACCGCCTGTGTACGATTTCCCTTTAACTATATATTATTACGTGCTAGATGCACGTAATAATTTTAGATTCAGATCAGTATTGTTTGTTCTAAAATAAAGCAGTCACTACGCTTTTTACTCTGACGTTTTGTAGGCCAATTATTAAAATACTTGAGAAGGTTCACTTATCTACTGTATATAAAGAATTTTATATCTAAGAAATCTATATATAACCGTAAAGTCGAGCTAATTCAATAAAAAAACGAGAACAGCCGCCCACACAAGTCGCCACTATGCGGCAGTGGTTTAGCCTACTCGTAGACAGGTGTACGCTGTCTTGCCCGTTGCGTCCTACGCGTTCATTAATCGAATAATATTTGTAATGTTTGTGAACGCACCATTTTGGTTATGGGAATTTATGTGAATGTGTTGACATAAAATGGAGTGCTTTGGTTTAGGTTTGTACGTGTTTTCTTTAGTCCTTTTGTAAAATCACCTATCGAGTCGAATAACATGTTATGTTTGAGATCTTATTTTTTTTATTAGAATTTGTTCCAATGCGTCTTTACAGAATTTCTACAAATAATAGAATGACTTGATTCAGGCGAAAATATTAATTGTATAGTGAGTTATTTATTGGTATGATCTTTATGACTTAAAAATAGGATAAACTCTGACATTCATCATTATTACGATTTCGTCAAATTTTACAATTTTACTCTCTTCTCAATGCTAAAATATTACCTTGAATTGACTAACCAGGTACCCAACCCTACTATACTTTTACATAACAGCCAATGAACCTATTCTGTACTAAGAAAAAACGACCAAGTTCAACAGAAACAAGTCTGCCCTTAACTCCCGTTTGATCGTTATAAAAAGAAAACAAACTATTTTTATTTTTATACATCGGAGAGAGGCCCACATGTTCGTAATACTAATAAACGCGGCCCTTCCGAGACGAGGCGACCTTTTGAAAGCGGCCTAGTGTGAGTGCTCACAAAGTGCGGTGCAAGACACGGCATAATAGTAACTTACGTAAAAAAATTTCATTACAATGTTAATTTACCACTGGTTTTTTAAGATAAGATGCCGATCGAATTTGATTTTTATTACCAAGGAATATTTCGACCACATGTATTGCTTAGCGCAAATAAATATTTGTAAATGTGCAATCAACATTCTTAACATTTGAATCTCGGTGATTAACCTAACGTGTACCATACAACTTTGCTTTTTACTTTAATAGCCTATGATAAAAATTATTCGAAAAAGCTTACATTAAATAAAATTGACGTAAACTATTTATTATTTAACTTTTAAGGAACTTAATACATCATCATAGCAGAATTCCGCTTATCGCTTGCACCACACGCCCATCGGCGGCGTGCGTAGCGTGGGTCGTTGAACCCGAGCCTATTGCCACTTGCGGATAGATTCAAACGTCGTACAGACAGCCGTATCGTTTGGTGTCGAGAGATCGTTTTTGATGGATATGCTTCGTGGTATGACTTTGAGCAAGGTCTTTGTTTACGTAACAGTAATAGTTGGATGTTAAAAAATCGTTCTGTAGTATTTTCTTGAGTTCACGTTATTGCTAGACTTGTTCTACGAAAATGTTTCTTAAGGTTCTGCCTGACTGTTCTGTAACTGTCTCCGTAGCCTAGTGGTAAGGGCGTGTGCTTTAGACACCGGTGGATTCGAATCCTGGTTGGTGTTGGTTGTTCCTAGTTAGTTAATCACGCAATTGTCTGAAAAGTAAGATGATCCATGCGTCGGATGGGCATGTAAAACGTCGGTTCACCCACCAACCCGCATTGGGACAGTGTGGTGGGATACGGTACAGAAAACCCCTAATGAAGAAGGCGTGCATTAGGGGAGGGCTATGTCCAGCTGTAGACTTAACACAGGCTTATGATGATGATGGTTTTTAGAGCTGGTTGGTCCCCTTTTATAGTGGGCCGTCTGGGGCGGTACCACTGCGATGCCTACACTGTATTCATGTGTTCGTTTGAAGGGCACCGTAGCCGTGGTATTTACTGGGTAAACGAGACGTAACACCCTATGTCTCACGTAGGCAGCGCATTGATGATACCTCTGGATTAGCCGATGTCTATGGGTTGCGGTGACCACTTCCCATCAGAGATGGCCTGACTACTCGTCTGCCTGCGAAAATAATATAAAAAAAAAAATACTATACATGATTTCATAAAAGGCTTTACGAAGTCTGCAAAACGTCGGGAATATCGTTAAAGTAATTAAACGCGATAAAATCGTCTTTTATTGAATCATTCGTTCTATAGGTTTAAAATATTTTTTAAATAAGTGCCGTGATTGGTGTTTTAGCATTACCACTGGATTGACTTGATTTTGTCACGAATACTTAACTAAAGACGAAACAATTGTGCGTAAATACCGATAAGTGAAGAATTCTGATTGGTTCTGCATACAAATGTTACTCGATATTCCACCAATGTTTACGTTTCACTAAAGTATGAAGTAAGGCTCCAATAACATAAATTTTAAAACTTATGCAGCCTAAGTATAGATAGGAACTGTTAAAATGTTTATTTATATTTTCTCAAGCTTGTAAACCAATACCTGCTTAGTAAGAATCGGTAACAAAAAAAGTAGGACAGATTTTTTCAACGTAAAAACTCGTGAGTGCCAGCAGGCGCGATTTAATTTCACTGTACGTTCTTAAGTTTCTTTAGCGTATACAGTTTCTAGATCAGTGTAGATAAGTTTACTAATATATTTTAATTTAGGAATATTTGAAACTGAACTGGCTCCGTAGCCTAGTGTAAGGGCGTATGCTTTGTAAACTGGAGGTCTGGGGTTTGAATCCTGCAGGGACTCGTCAAATTTTTCATTGTTGTTTCCTAGTTGGTTAGGGCAATTTGGGCCGATCACCCAATTGTGTGAAAAGTAAGACGATCCATATGTCGGATGGACATTTAAAGTCGGTCCACCCACCAACCAACCCGCATTGGACTAGCGTGGTGGGATGCGGTCCAAAATCACCCTAATGGGGAGGCCCATGTCCAGCAGTGGACTGACTTACACAGGCTGATGATGATAATTGAATTGCAGGTTTTGTACTGTATCTATTGTAACAGCTTACAGCGAGCCTCTTTCAAATCCCAGCAAGGACTTAAATGCACTTAGCATGCTAGACTTCTTTGAATTACTAACGGAAAATAAGAAAATATAGTTTAGCCAATTTAAATAAGGAATAGATGTAAACCCAGTAAGCCCATGGCAACGAAGTGGCGACATATATCAAGCGTTTCTATTGATGAATTTTCACAGAGATGTTAACCAATGAGTGTCATTCGACGTATAACAACGATACATACTATGCATTAGACTTTCGCAGTAAACCATAATGTTTTGTGTCGAAATCAAACTTTTCCCGAAATAAGTAAAGCTCTGTTAAAATATTCCCTATAATTACAATATTATCTATTATTACTTGTTTATATCATCATCAGTATCAGCCTGTGTCAGTCCACCGCTGGGCATAGCCCTTCCCTAAGGTATGTATTAGGGAAGGCCTATGCCCAGCAGATAACTTCCTGTCTTCGTCTTTTCTCATCCAGCTAACACCGGTCACTTTGCGAATGTCGTCACTCTGTCTTGCCGCGCTACGTTATTATCATTAATATTCAAAATTTAACATATAATTATAGAATCAGCATTTCATGTATAAGCGTAGCTTTCTTCGTCGTAGTTTGTTTTAGAAGGATATGGTAGGTTCCTCAATGATTATTAGTAAATATATATTTAGTTAGATTATATATTTAGTATTAAACATTTGCGTCGTTACAGTTATTTTTCCTTTTTTGTGTCGTGAAGCTGGCGTAGTGGAATTCAATATTCCTTATTGAATTTCGGACCTTTAGAACTCTTAGGTGCGTCCAGGGCAATACTAAGATAGACTTATTTCAATTGTTGTCCTCAGTTTGATGTTTAACGGAGAATTAAACGTTTCTATCCAGTCGTTACTTCTTTATATTGCAATCGAAAGCAGACAAGCTGTCGGGCCACCTGAAGGAAGTGGCCACCGACGCCCATCGACATCGGCAATACCGGGGGTGCTACCAATCGCTGCCTACGTGAGCCATAGTATGTTACGTCTCGTTTACCCAGTAAATACGCTGGCTACGGTGCCCTTCGAACCGGAACACAGTATCGTCTTACACGCTACATTGCGGCAGAAATAGGCACTATTATCAGGCATACTAACAATAATAACATGCCCATTAATGTTGGTCGATTTTTTTCTGTATCAATGGCTGCCGTCTTGTAGTTTAACGTGGTGCAATGACCTCTGAAGTAATAAGAACCCGGGAGGGATAAAATGTCGGTAGACTCTTAATTGTGTAATAGCGTTGAAAATAACTCTTTGTTTTATAAGCATTGGGTTTATTATTACGAGTTTTGGTTTAAATAAGTTAGGGTGAAAATCTAATTTTTATTTACTACTAGCGAGCCGCCCCGGCTTCGCACGGGAGCTATGCTGATAGAAAATATACATATAATATTAAACATGTGTTATACATGTAAACCTTCTTCAATTACTCTATCTGAAGATTTAAAAACACGCAACGGCAAAAGCGACTATGTTTTATACTATGTAGAGGTTTATTACATTATTTATTATATGCTAGCGTCCCGCCTCGGCTCCGCAAGGGTGCAATACTGATATCTGTAAAATGCATGGAAACAAATATAAGATTCTCAGCGTTTCTCTACACTAATATCTTCATCACTTATATCATTTATAGACCTTCCTCTTTAATCACTCTATCTATTAAAAAAGCGCATCAAAACCCGTTGCGAATTTTTTAACATGTAAGCACACAGAGTTATAGGGACAGACAAAGTGACTACAAGTGATTACAAGTGAAGACTAAACATCTGTAATTCATATGAGAACTGTATCACAATCTAAACAAAGTTTTTATCTTCACAATAAATAATAATCCTTTTTTTTAACTAAGCGATACTGAATACATGTACCTAATCGGAGCACCGAATTATTAATAAATTTCCATCCGTTTCGTAATCTTTGGCATATAATATGGAAAATAATGAAAGAAAAATCTAATATTTTTCAACGTACCATTCGTTCAATAAAGTGAGATGCTTCGTTTCTAATGGAACTTTCCTTTTCCTCATGATATTTTTTCAATTTACAATCTTGCGGGATGAGCAGTGTGTTCACTTGATGCTTGCTTGAACCGCTTAAACTAATTTTTACCTTAGCTACGGCGTCGTTCTAAATGGAACACAATATTGTCTGCACATTGTTATCATGCAACAAAATAACTCACGGCAGTGGTAGTTCCTTACTGTTTATTAATATTAATGCGTCCTCCCAGTCGATGTCGACTATGGCTACCGATCTATATTAGAGGTCGGCCTTCTACGCGAGATGGCGCTTAAACTTCTGCACTGTGCTAAAAGTCCGATGTGTCAGATCCTACGCCCGATCCCTCGCAGAGATCGAGCGCAGGACTGGCTGCTTACATGCAACATGCAAGCCCGATGACGAAATAACGAACGTGCTAGCACGTGTTAAATCAATCAAACGCAACAGATACTGCCCTCGCCGTCGAGCGCAGCAATTCGCACCACTCACACGATATCGGCACGTACCAGGCCGATACTTGCTCATTAGATAGAACGGTAATTCATTTCAACAAATCTGCCCTCAAAGCAACTGATCAAGCCGAGGCTCTGCCCTCCTGGGCACCCTCGATCAGATCGCTGACGGGTTAAAGAAACAAGTGGCAGCCTGAGCCCTCAGGGGATTCCCGGAGCCAAGCCAACAAATAAAGAGGTGAAGTCTATGCACGCCTAAAGTTGCACAGCCCCTCAACTACGCCGGGTTGTAGCGGTTAACTGCACCAACGTGTAGTCATCCGTAATGATAATAATATAATGCAACATGCAACGCATCGATCATCTTACTTCACAGGCGCTCAGGTGACAACAACTGAAAGAAGTTGAGTCCTTGCAGAATACGAACCCAACTATCTACGGTGTTTAAAGCGTAAGCCCTTACCACCGGGCTCGGGGCATTATAGTATTACTAGTTACTATCTACACGATACCTATCACGTTTCCAATTAAACAAATATTATAGTTTTACGGATTTAAAATTGTACCCGACCATTGAAGTCGTTCCTTCTCGTCTGGTATAATTATAAAAAGTAAACACGATAAAATCTGAAAATTTCTAAAATTATATAAATGTAATAGTAACCCTCCAACCCCCCTTATGGGTGGAATTTCGTAAAATCCGTTCTTTGCTCACCTTTTCTCAAAGGAATATTCCTACCAAATTTCAAGTCGCTACGCCTTACGGTTCCAGAGTAATCGTGTTGAGTCAACGCATAGGTGGGAATCTCTTATATATATACATATTATATTATTGTTTTTCTAAATTCTATCGTTTTGTCTTCCAGTTGAGCCATGAGTCATATCGTGACGCGCAAGGGACCCGTCGGCGACGATAAGGAGAAAGGTGGGTCTATGTCCTTATCAATGGATGAATCATTTTCATAATACAATAGACCCTTTGATAATGAAATGTCGCTTATTTAAAGCCAGTTTTTGTGAAACAGTTTTGTTGGAGATGATAACATAGTATATAATAGGTAGGTCAAGTTGAGGCAACATTCAAATAGTGTTCTTCGTAAAGGTGGGTAGGCGGTTTTTTAAAAGGTGGATGTTTGAGTTTAATTACATTTAAACGATAGGTAACCAGAAGTAGTATAGGTTTATTTATTAAATAAGTGACTATTTTCTACATGTGTATGCTGAAAATCTTGTGTGAGCTACAATGTGTTGATGTGACGATTTTTGTTCTGATAATGCCTTTATTTTGACGAGTTACAGATTTTTATCAAAATGTAATGTATTATTATTTTGTGTATAGTAAGTAATAACTCAAATATATATGAATGTGCTGGTTTATAAAGGTGATTATTCCTGTTAAAAAGCATTAAGAAGCTACCTAAGATTAGTTTGAATGTTTTACGTTATGACTTAAAAATGTATGCCCATGTATTTAAAACCGTATTCTGTATCATGTTCTTTCCTCGTTCTTACAGCGGACTGAGAGTCCCGTTAAAGAGATGAAGAAGAAAATTGCGGCGAATGCCGAGAAGGAGAAAATAGCCGCTGAGAAGAATAACGACAAGTCGGCGGACAAAACTGAAAAGGCCGCAGAAAAAGCGGCGGATAAGAAGGAGAAATCGGCGGATAAACATGCAGAGAAAAGTGCAGAGAAGAAAGATAAATCTGCCGACAAGCAAGACAGTAAAGCAGAAAAGAAAGAGAAGAATGTAGACAAGCGTGAGAAGTCGGTAGAGAAGAAAGAAAAGGCAACCGAAAAAGCTGTAGAGAAATCTACGAGAAGAAGGAAAAGTCCCATGACAAGAGCGCAGAAAAGAAGGAGAAAGAGAAAAACGAGAAGAAGGAGGCAAGTGAAAAGCCTAAAGATGAATCTAGCAGCGCGGAAAAGAATGCAAAGGTATGTGCAATAATTTTGTCATATTTCGATAAGCTTTTAGTGTAGTAGGTAGTCAGTCAATTTCTGCAAAGGTTTGTCATTGTAGATATTGCATTAACAGTCTTAATTCCAAAGTTTAGTTAAACTTGTAGCATCGCTTATAACAAATTTTCTTTGTGATTGAACAATGCCGACAAAGTTATATAACAACACTCTTCAATTTGTTTTTAATTTCATTTGAGCAATAGATCCCTTTGAAGGTCGAATCTTATAGTACTTGAGATGTTAAGATTACTATCAACTTTTAATATTTGATGAGAGTCTCAATCAAAGTTAATATTCGAGTGAAATAACATAACGAAATACAAAACATTAGAACCCACGATAACAAATAGAACATTATTTTTTCGAGGATATCAAGTTACTACGCAATTAATATGTATCTCGTTCGCCTCTGGTATATTCTACCTGACAATGTTGTTCCATGTAGCAGACCGAGGACCGAAGAAACCGAAACCGACACCGTTCAGTTGAACGGCAGGCCGCAGACGCCGTCCGCCGCCAGACGGGACAGCTCTCCGAGGACGAGGAGCTGGTGATCGCGCTGCAGCCCGAGGACAACGACGACATGTTCCCCGAGCTGGCCTACGACGACAACTCGGACGTGGACGGCTTCGAAGCGGAGGCGGGCCAGGACCTCACCAGGATGAGTCGAGGTAGGGAGAGGGAGGGAAGTGGGCATGGAAAGTGAGAGGAGATAGAGAAGGGGAGGTGGAAGAATGGGGAGAGGAATGTGCATGGAAACTAAGAGGGGATGAAGAAGAGGGAGGTAGGAGAAGAATGGGGGGAGGGAGTGTGCATGGAAACTAAGAGGAGATGAAGAGGGTAGAGGTAGGAAAATGGGGAAGAGGAAGTGTGCATGGAAACTAAGAGGAGATGAAGAAGGGGGAGGTAGGAGAATGGGGAAGAGGATGTGTGCATGGAAACTAAGGAGATAAGAAAGGAATGGGGAAGAACGGGAGAGGTGTGCATGAAAAGTAAGAGGAGTGAGAAGAAGAACTGGGGAAGGTGAAAGTAGAACAGGGAGTGTGCATGGAAAATAGTGTAGGAGGTGAATTGATCGGAGAAGTGGTAAATGACTACTTGACAGATAACACACCTGGTAATGAACTGTTGCTCAGACTTTGAAAGTATTAAAATGTGAGTTGAAGATTTGTAAAATTATGAAAGAAAGAAAGAAAAGTCCGCTGAGTTTAGGCCGGTTTTCAGGTTAGAGGCTTCATTCGAACCGGATGAGATGTTTGACCATCAATAAGAAAGGAATGCTCCATATTCAAGAAGAGGATATTTGATTTGACTTTTGGAAGGAGGTGCAAGTATAGTATTAGAATGAAATGCTAAGATGTTCAAAATGTGTTCTGGTTAGATGGCAGGAAGGAGAAATGAAGGAAGATTGGGGATGAATGGGTGCAATACTGATTGGAGGTTTAAGGAAGGATGGGGGGTGGGATTGATTGATTGAAAAGTGAAGGAGTGGATGTAAAACGAGAAGAAAAGAGAGGAGATAGATAAAGTGTGTAGAGTGGAGGACGAAAGGTAGATCACAGGGAGTGGGATGGATTGGATGCATAAGCATGGGATCGGAAGATGTCAATTTGATGGAAGGTAAAAAAGAGAATAAATTTATATTTCAGATGATAACTTAATACAATATCGATTCTCAATACCTGAGAAAACTAATATATGCCAGAATTAGCTTCACTGTGTTATTTTTATTAGGACAGTGAAGTGAGTTTAGATATGATAGACGTCTGAAGTAGGAAGAGATGCTATTTAAGATAATTTATGGCGGAAAGTGGTGGTAGTAAATATAATATTTAAAGGGAAATATGGAATGGAAAGGTGTCAGAGGATATAGAAAAGGGGATATTAGCATCAATTGCATCACATTCAAGATTTATCCATTGATAAAACTATAGTATATAAATGACCTAAAATGTTTCCATTTTGTCAAGTCCATTTGCATTCAATTCGTTCATGGGACATCGGTAAAAATTTGAAGTTACATTACGTTTCACCGTTCCTGATAAAAACATCTTATTTTTAAATCAAAATTATATAAAGTCCCTTAAATATTACTATGCTGTGTTTTTAATGTTGTAAAATTAATATTTTATTACACTATTGTTGTGCATTGGATGTTTTTATTTGGTCCATTTATCGGTCTCTTATTAATAATAGTTGGTTAATGAAGTAAACTTGTAAGCATGTAGTCCTTAAATCATCATCATCTTTAAATTTGTGATTTTTGTTGGTTTGGTCTTTGTTTGTTTCCCCAAATATTGTTTGTCCGATCCTTAGCCACATATATGGTTTTAACAGTAGTAACTGCGCGGAGCGACAATTATGTGCATCAAATAACCGATCTATGGAATTATGTAATAATTATAGAATTTTAACACACTTTATTATAAGGAACAGAACATATCAAGACAATTAAAGGGGAAAATCCGACTTAAAATCATCGTATTGGATGATTAATCTTGTAAAGTTTTATGCCTTAATGTTTTTTTTATCTACTTATAAGTAAAGGCTTTGCAAATATAAATTGCAATACAAACAACGAATGCCTATTTATAATGAATGTGCGAATTATTTCTACCTACGATAAAACAAGTCGTAGTTCTGGACGCTTGAAATCTTTCCACTAATAAGTTGCGCGGCAAAAGTTCCAGCTCTCAATTGGCTCGTTTATTTTGCATCGTTTAATCGTCGCTCGTGTAGTCTAATATCTCCTCTATGCGGTGTTTGTATTCAATTATAACTCGTGTCCAACTAACACGGCGTCAGGTGAAGGCCACGCGCACGCCGGAGACGCCGCGCCCCGCCTCCGCCGCGCACCCGCCGCGCGACGAACACGTGAGTGCCACGCACACACCGATAAAGCACACACAAAACGTGTTTGTACACACACAATCACACAAACACGCACACACTTCACATGTGTATTCGTACACGTACCGCCACAACACGTACATGTATGTACGCACCCACCATAATACCATACCGGTATTAGCTTTCATACATATGAGTTTTCTGACTAACGGAATAATATACTTAAAGGATAGTAGCGAATAATGGGACATGAACGCGTACTCATCATCATCATCCTCAGCCTGTGTCCAGTCCACTGCTGGACATCGGCCTTCCCTAATGCACGCCTTCTCCATTAGTAGGTTTTTGGACCGTACCCCACCACGCGTATGGTGTAGGGATGTGACGACCCCACCGCCCACTAAATGGCGGATCTGCCTTACAGTGGGATAAGACAGATCCGTAGTACAAGTGCAATCAGTCAATTGCTGATCCTTATTGGCAATTATGAGCAACCCTTTTTAATGCACGCCGTCTTGGCGTTCATTAACAAAAGGTCTATGTCCAGCAGTGGGCTGCTAAGGCTGTTTATGATGTTGATGATCCCACCACGCTAGCCCAATGCGGGTTGACACGCTTACATATTTGCAAACACACATGCATGTATTATACTTACTTATGGATTTCTTTTTTGTGTTCATATGACGAGAGAGACTAGTCATGAATCAAAATAACCAAAGTTGAAAACTGTTCAGGATTGATAATATTTAACATATTTTTAATCGTATAGTCACATACTCGTTTCCTGAATAAATTTAGATTCTGTATAGATATATGGCTTATTCTAACATAGTACTTTAACGTAATTTTTGCTCAGTGTGGTTCGACTAAGTATGGTTGGTAAAATTGTACATAATTATTTTCTTTCTTATCTCACACTGTACAGCACAAAGTTATTCAATACAGGCATATATTTTAACCAAATTAAAGTCATACACATAAAGTGGCTGATATTTAAAAAACACTAATGGCGCCAGAAGCGACCGTTCTCATTGGTGGACCGCGGCCATTTTGAATCCCCACGTGATGCTTAACCATTAGCAGTGCCCGTCTTTTTAGCGCCAATTCAGTTTGATATTAGACTGTGTTTAAATAAATTACTTCTCGAAATTCGCTAAACCAAAGTCACACAATTCGAAAAACCAAAGCTACTGTCCAAAACCCCCTAATAGATAGGGGTGTATTAGAGGCCTATGTCCAGCAGTGGACTATCACAGGCTGATGATGATGTTGATGATGAACGTCACTTAACGCACTTGCACATTATAATCCATACTAATATACGTAGCTATGCTTATAAACAACAATTGTATGTTAATGACTAAAGCCTTATATGTATTTCACCATCATAATTAATACTGGTCTATTTATTACAACATTAAATTTTTTCGTACTAAATACTCATTACCTTTACAGATATCGTCGTGGATTCTACGACCGACCGATTTGTTACTTTCAAAAGACATAATATAATCCTAAATCTCTCATTTATATACATGTTTTAATACATTTCAGTCGAAAGAGCCGAAACTGCTAAGACTGAAAGACGACGCGTCCACCGACCGCAGGTTACGATCATCGGACTCCCCCAAACCGGGGGTCAAGGATTCTGCCAAAATCGCTTCGGAAACCACTTCCAAGGCTGAAGTAACAACAAAGGAAGATGCCGCCCATAAAGAGCACGTCGGTAATAAAGAAAATATCACTTCAAAGGAAAACGCCGCCTCAAAGGATACCGACAAAGAGGAACTCGCCGACAAATCTGAGATGGAGGTTGTCATCGAAGTTGAACATAGTGATGGTGAGTAATGTTTGTGAATGTTTTTAGTATTGCTCAAACTGCCTCCGTAGTGGTAGTGGTATGGACGTGCTCTTTAGAAACCGGCGGTCATGGGTTCGAATCTTTGTTGTTGTTTCCAGTTGTTTAGGTGATTTGGCCGATCACCGATGTCTGAAAGTAGATCTTTTCAGACTCACTTTTCAGACAATTGGGCGATCGGCCCAAATTGTCCAAACTAACTATAAAACAACGATAACACGAAGTCGTTTCCCCCCGGGGTCAATGCCGCTAGACCTCGGTTAAAATTGTCGTTACAGACGATAAAACTACATTCTTTGACAGCATTAGAACTAACATAAAGGTTTTTAACCACATTGTCTGCTAACATGTACTATCTAATTGCATTCCGAGTTACCACCGTTAAAACTATGTACTGAACAAGTGTTCGCATTTGTCGGCGTGTGTCGGCGGAAGATGTATTCGTCGACAGGAGTCACGACGTATAGATATAGTGAGAAATGATTTTCCTTCGTAATTTATCGGGGAAGTTCGTATTACCATACGCCCATAGACATTGGCAATACTGGTATCACCAACGCGCTGCCTACTGTGAGACACAGGATGTTAAATCTCGTTTACCCAGTAAATACGCTGGCTACGGTGCCCTTCCATCTATATTATATAATTACATTATTCATTTTGATATTTGACACTAAACAATGAAGCTTCATATTGATGGATATAAAAATGTCACTCATTATACACGATCATTAATTTATAGTTTAGGTGTCATCCTATTCCGATAAAGATCCGAGTTTTCCGGAAGGAGAATAATTTCTCACAACATCTATATCCTTCGTCATATGTCACGACTGTTCGTCGGCACGTGTCGGCGGACAGTGCATTCGTCGGCACGTGTCGGCGGACTGTGCATTCGTCGGCACGTGTCGGCGGACTGCGCATTCGTCGGCACGTGTCGGCGGACTGTGCCTTCGTCGGCACGTGTCGGCGGACTGTGTATTGGTCGGCGTGCGTCGGTGTCGGTCGGCGGGGGCAGGCCGACGGTATGTGTAGTGTGACGTTCGCTCGGCAGAAGCGGAAGGGCGCCGCGACACGCGCTACTCGCGCTCAAGGGTGAAGGTCTCCCCTTACCGACGCAGCGCGAGGCTCGCCGACGCCTCCCACACCTCGCTGGTCGCCAACTACACGGGTATGTGGGTTCCAATTTGAATGATTGACGGTTGAATCTGGTAGGTGAAAATTATAAGTGAAAATAATTGCATTTAGTCAAAGTACTCGTTAACGATTGTTAAATATAGTTTGGTTTATGTATTTTTTAGATGTTTATTAAAATGAGAATCTGCAGTAAGTTTCGTGGGATGTTGTTACGTTTCTTAAATTCTGAAAATAAATACAACATAGTCTTTGTTTTTTAAAGGAATATGTTGTCTCTATTATTTTCTTCTTATAAGTTGTAGCCTATTGAGTTCAAAGGCATTTATTATTTTTGTTGTCGTTATTAATGATTTATGCTCAATAAGCAATGAATTGAAACATATTGTTGACTTACTCAATTCGTATTGAAAGATTGTGCGATAAGGCAGTACGTATATACAAAACCTACCGGCAATCGAGTTGTGCCGGTAGGTAAACAAGCGGAGTGTTTTCTCATTGCCACGCAGGCAGACGCCCATAGGCATCTGCGATATTAGTGGTATCACTAACGCGCTTCCTACTGTGGGACCCTATGCCTTTAGTCTCATGTGTTTATTCTCGTATACGCCGGCTATGGTGCCCTTCAAACCGGATCGCAGCAGTGTTTTCAAACTAGTGCTTCGCGGCAGAAGTAGGCACTGCGGTGGTACCCACCCAGACGGTCTCCTGTAAAAAGAGGACCTACCACCGGTAAACTTTACCGGTTCGTATACTGGTAGCGTGATAACGGTCTGCGGTACAAACTCAATGAGCGAAACGGAGCCAGTTCAATATCTTACGTTCTTTCTGTCCTCCTTTAGTAGCACTAAAATTGTCACCAGGAAACAACACAACGATGGAGACGGACATAACCGAGTCGTCGCTGCTATCGGAGTCGTCCCCGCCGCGCTCTCCCGCGCCGCCCTCCGACGACAGCTACCTGTCGGCGTTGCGCGCCATCCGCGGCCGCCGCTCCTACAAGCGGCACGCGCCCTTGCCCACGCACCACGCCCACGCCGCCCACGTCGCCCACGCGGCCTCGCTGTCGGCCGCCGGTACGTGCGACGATTGACCTACATACTAATGAATCGAATGCTGATATTTTGACCGTAACGTTGTGACGATGTCGCAGGTCGCGAGGGAGCCCCGCGGCCCACGGGCACGGTGGTGGGCCGCAAGCGGCGCCCCGACGGCCAGGAGGCCGAGAGCGGGGGCTCCGCCCCCGAAGGGCTGGAGGCGCCGAAGCGGGCGCGCCTGCTGGAGCGCCTGGCGCGCCCCTTCCGCGCGCAGCCCGCGCCGCTGCCCGCCAGGAGGGCCGCAGAGGTGGGTTCCGTTCTTTCTGGTCCAACTGCGACCTTATCTATCAGTTCTGAAGGTCGAAAACCGTAGAAGTCCATAACGCAATAAGAAATCCTTTGTAATCAGATCGTGGGCATAAACACGGACCTGCCGCTCACGGCGCCCGTGGCCGCCGCAGACGCCTTCGACCCGGAGACCATCAAGCCCACGCCCACGGCCACGGCGTTGCCCGCGCACGAAGCCACGCCCACGCCCCCACTGGCCGCCAAGCCCACGGACCGTGACGCCAAGAGGTGCGTCGTCATGTAATATAGGATATTAAGGTGACGTCTTTGCCCACCTGTGGGATTATAAAGTTCGTCTAATGATAGGATATGACAGACGGTTCTAATGCATTTTAGTGATGTAGAATGATAAAGTTGTTCTAATGTGTCGGATGTATGTCATTATGTCTACATTTTGTATACATCTTCATATTGAATATAGTCTGACACTATATGAAGGTAACCATTCACTGACAGAGGCTTTGTACTAAATAATACATCATGAGAAATTTCTAACTTCAAATTGGTTTCAATTCAAAGATCAGGAACCTATACCAGTTGTAATATGTAACATATTGTTGAATCAAATTTGGTAATGTCTTGGGTTATTCGATTGATTGATGTGTTCTGTGAGAAAATTCACAAACAACATCTGCTACTGTTGTTTACTGAATCAATTATTTAAATATGTCGGCTAATAGTTCTTCTAATGCAATAATTATATATATTGTGACTGAAAACTATATGTGGATGGAAACTGCGTCACTTTTATACTAGGATGTGCATTTGTGTCTTGAAATTAATGTTTTGTTTAGGTATAGTCCGTAACAGTAATCGCTTTAAACTTGATAACATATCATTTGTTGTTAAATAATGCAGTATATTTTGAAGGCTGGTTGTCATAATAAATGTTTTATACACAATTATTTCACTAATTGGTGTTTCGACTTAAATCAAATGAACCAAAGCAACTGAACAATGTTTTAGTGAATTTGTGAAATTTGATGTTACCATTTCAAAGTCCGTAAGGCTCTGGTATAACAGTATTAAAAAACAAAATAAATTTGTATTACAAAGTTTGAAAAATTCTGAAGATTTTTGGCATGGAATGTTAGAATGATATGAAAGTGCTTTAAACAACACATACAACACTAAAAGACATTTTTGTCTACATCTTTGTAGTATCTAATTAATAAGCAATTGATTGTTTAGTATAAACAATAATATGTTCAAAGTGTTTCAATAAAAAAATCTTTTTACACTATTTTGCAATTTTAATAGCTTAATATAACAAATTTATACAAAAAAAGTAAGACTTTAGAACAAAATAATATCACAAAACAAACATGATATAAAGTAAAAATGGACAAGATTTGAAATACTTGTTCATACTTTGGTATGTATTATGAGGAAAATAAATAGTTCTGTAAATGAAAACAACATAAGTATGATAAAGTTTGTACTACACTACAACTTGTAAGAAGGCTTTGTAAATAACTAATTTAAATGTATCATGTTGTTTAAATAATTGGTAATAAATCATACTATGTTAATATTTTGGACAACCAGCTTAAATAAATCATTATATAAGATAGTAAATGTTCTACTGCATTTAGTACTTTATATAATTAAATATGATTAGGAATATATTTTGTGTAACATAAAATTTATCGCAGCATGGTATTGTATGGAGAACTCGAGTCACTGCCAAATCGTTCCCTAATAAATAGTAAAAGAGCATAGATTAGATGAATGCTAGAGCTAAATCAAATAAGAGTAATATAATAATAGTTTCTTTTAACAACTAAAATGTTGATCTGAAAATATAATCTACAAAACTTGTCCCGATGCAGGACCTCCGATAGGTCCGGAATAGTCGGCGCCAGTACCGATTTCACTTGAGTTTAGCCGTTTTGTGGAATATATTTTCAGTACTTTCCATGCTCCATATTTATCATAAATAATTAAGGTTCTACTGACTTTATCGTGTTTAATAACTTTGCAATTATTTATAACTATTTATGGTCTCCTGCCTACATTTGAAGGGATGGAAGAGTTGGGTATAATTTTTAAGGATTACAAAGTGATTAAACACTATCAAATTCGTGAAAACGTCAGCGTTAAAACCGATTAGTATGTCGTTTTATTGGTATGATTTCTCATTAACAAGGATTCTTTAGTTTCTTGTTAAAGCTCTGGTTTTCTATCATTACTATATAAACTGCGCTGTCTCATTAAAATTGTATGAATATTAAAATTTATACATTTTCATACATTGTTCACATATAAACGTTGTTTTATGATGTGACACTTGTTTAATGTAAGATTTTAACAATGTGACTGTATTGTGTGTGACTAGAGAAAGACTTATTGTTCAGCCTTCAACGGCCCACATGGTGTAAAGGTTAGTGGCCTTACCTCTTCCACTGGATGGTGTAGGTTTGACTCTCAAATTTGTGAAAATTAATGAACATTGTGCCTTTATTTTCTTGTGTCTCAATGTTTTCAAAGTCGAATTGAGAGATCGAATGGTTTTTCACTTGATGCTGATATAAGTCTTTCTCTACTATCCCATTTGAATATTTGACCGCTGTGCTAAAACTCGTCGCTTCCCATTTTTGTATTGTTTTGCATAGTTAAATCTCAATTAGCTAATAATTTTAGCTTGTTACATTTTTTAGCTAAATTGGAATTTAAAAGTTAAACACAACAATGTCTGACTTATTGTTATTGATATTTATAACGAAGTCAATTGATTATTTCTTTTTTTTACGCGATGGTTACACATATCAAATCAACTAATTTAAGGATTTTTTGGGTTAATTATGTATATTTATTACAGACACAGACATATACATTGATACAGACATTAACGCAAATAATCCATAAAAATGTGAACCCTATAGTCACTTAAGTCTAAAAAGCAAAACATAAATAAAAACCATGATTATATAAAGCAGCTTTGTTGCTATGGATTGGAATGATTATACATTCTAAGTCTTATTTGATTCTGGTACAAAAGTGTTAGTTAATAATTAGTTTTAAATGGAATCACGAATACTAACTTAGGTACTAAAAATAAATTCAGTATATAGTTTCATATTAAACGAACGAGTAAAATTTTGAAACGGCGAGTTTTAACAAGCTCAGATCTCTAGTTTTGTACTAGGTCCTAATTATAGCTGTACAGTTATATCGAGTAATAATGGGCTAGAGCAATGGTGGCGCCTAACACATAGGTTGTGTATAAAATTAATTTTAAGTAGATTTTATTACGAAGGGTTGGGATACATCGGAAACGTCAAAATATTAATTTCTTGCACCCATGTACCAAGTATTCTGCAGATAGTTTCTTAACTTATGTTACTATTTACTTGGTTTTGTTTTAAGTATGCTTACAAGCGAGATTTATAATTCAGTTTGAAAAATTAACAGCGGTTTTTTGTTACTGTGTAAAAAAAAATTGCATAAACTTTGCTAACATTTGAATAGTTGCTTTTTTTCCCTACCCTTCATATAATGTTATTATATTCTTAATGATTACATTAGACCCAACCATTGAAGCGAGCAGTCTACGCCTACACAAAATTCATATAAAGCGTCCTGCATTGCAATTGCAAAGAGTGCGGGGAGAAAGTTATATCTAACTGTTTATTACCTGAATAAAGAAATTTCCAATTTATTTGGATTTGATGAATTATAGAGCTTTGTACTACAGTTGTAGGTTTCTTGTAAGAATTGGTATTGAATAATTTATGTACCAGAGGTGGGAGTGAATTGAAAAGATGATTCACTTCAATCGTATAAAACACCATCTATAAATGCTAATATAAAGTTTTAGTGTTATAGGAAATTGTACAGAAGTGGTATATAAGTAGATAAGATTGAGAATAATGTGTCCTTAATGACAGATGAATGCCTTTATTTACTTATAGGTGACTTGTATAATAAACAGCTGAGCTAAAAAGGATCCAGAGTCTTTAACACAACAATCTTACACCGGATCGCTTGAAAATTCAATTGCCTTATTGTAAAAGTCAATATTATTTGAATTGCGTTGGTTCTAAAGATTCTAGACTTTTTTGTTAAGTCTCTATTTGGGGATGATTATTTCTTTGTTATATTCTGACCTTTTGTAAAATGTAGCGGTATTTAAACAATCTTGATTTATACTTAGAATGTTAACCTGAACCTGAGGTAGATTCGCCTGTTTCTTTCAATTTTATTGCGTAATGTTGCAATGCTAAATGCATACAAACGACAAATAATTATGTCTTGTAATTATATTTGTTTACGCGAATACTGTACATTATTGAATAAAATGACTTTTTACCGATTTAATCGCGTTTATTTTTCTTTATTGTCATTTTCCGACGTTTCTAACACTTCCAGCGTGGTCACGGGGTAAGCCGTGCTCTAAACGTCGGGAATGTAAATATGTAAATAAACGCCATAAGATCCGTAAAAAGTCAATTTATTCAGTAATTTTGTCCTGTGTTAATATCCATTATTGTTTAATAGATGTCATCTCAAGACACATTATGTATAATTGCATATCTAGAAAGGCTTTATAAGATTATAAAAAGCAATGTATAGAAATTACAATACCGACAAATTACCTTTTTTCGTTATTTTTGCTTGTATTTTTTTGTTATAGAAATTAAGATGCTGGCAACTTTACCTTAAAAATAGCCATAGATTTGCCCAAAACATGACAACACAATTGGACCACCGAACGTCTGCCATATTTTTTATTTTGTTTCTAATTCGGTTCACAAATCAACCCCACCCGTATGAGATTACTTCAATCATTGTTTTATCTATTGACCGTCAACTTAAAGTAATATCATGTATTGTTTTGAATATTCGATTTTTTAGGTTAGTTTTTGTCTGTAATCTATATTGCTAGCAATAAAAAGAAGGATTTTTAACCAAATTGGACTTTTAATGCCCAAGAACAGTGACCTATAGCAATGAAATGGGATAGTTCTTATGGTGTTGCCATTAATCGATTGTCACACAGCGATTGACATGACAATCACGATGAGTATTCTATAGTTTTGAGGCTACTTCGTTGGTCCTCCCTTTTAGGATAATGTGTCAGCTTCCCGTGAACTCTGTGTTAGATGAGCTTACCGAAGCCATGAGTCTTGGGTAAAATTCATAATAAAAAAAAACATTGTTGCTATAGGTTACAATTGTAAGTCTAATTTGTTCAATATATGGTTTATTTAAAGCTTTAGTTATTCTTGAAACGTCTTTGAATTAGGTCATTTGCATAAAGTCTCCTTTATGCTCCCAATTTCTACCTTAAACAATCTGCTATATTCTTGTAAAAATCGACGTTATCAAGTTATGCTTAAATTTTTTTGCTATTTCGGGTTTGAAGATTTTGCTAAATATATGTTCAATTAATTTCCTTTATATTGGAAATGTATATCTGCTTTTAATTAATTATTACTTTATATTAAAAGTGATATGATTGAGTTGCATTAATTAATAGCAAAATCATTGAAGTATACTGCCAAATAATACTGTAAATAGTTTTGAAATATTGCTAAGGTCTTAATTATTAAAATTTAGAATGTTAGTAAGCATTTTTATTGAATTAAATATGTTTTTTGGTGGAGGTGATACCAAATGTTCTGTAAATAGATAGTGATCTATATTGGCATCAAAAAAGATTGTTAAAATGAATACTTGGTTTGTGTTATAATATAACAAAGAATTGAGAAGAAGTAATGATACACAAAGAAAAATTATTTTGTATCATTCATCGTTTTGAATTTATACAAAGATTCTACTGGCAGTCTTAATATAAAGGACATGGGGAATTTTATGATTAAAATTTCTCCAAAGTTTATAATAAGTATGCAGAAATGTATTTATTTACAAAAGAAAAGTAATTCAATGCATTTATCGATCATCTGATGCCTACAAAGCGGTACAAGCTTTGCTTAGTTTGGGACTGGAAGACGTGTATTTCGTCCAGAATTATATTATAATAATAATAATACACGATATGATATATGTATTATTAATAATACTTATGATTTATCGGTTTATTTTACATTTTAAATTCGAGTTCAAACACTTTCCGGCGCTGAAATGTTTTAAAAATGTAAATTAAAGGAATTTAAATGTAAAAAACGTGAATCCGTAAGAATTTTATTTAATAATGTATAATATTCGAAGAATAGAAATAATTATGATATATTATAATTATGCAATGTATTATAATAATACGGTCCATACCTTAATGGATAGGGTTTATTAGGAGCCTATGTCCAGCTGTGGAATAACGAAGGCTGATGATGATGATTATAATAATACACAGCGTAGAAGCTCACACTATTGTCTTATACTAAACTGTACTACAGCATTGAGTGGAATAGAATTATGGCTTGGCAACAATTCTGTTTTATGAGTTCTTGAATTCTTAGTTAATTGCTTTGGTATGTTTATTACCTTAAATTGATATTGAATTACAATCAAAATATTGATTGAACTAAATTTTTTAGCTGTTTTCATTACTTTAAACTATGTTAATATCATATAATATCATTCTCTTTTTTACTTTTTTTGGATTGTCGTTATTGAGACATCTTGTAAGAATCATATCAAATATAATTAAATGATTCTATTTTTACATTTAATGTGTATGTAAATAGGTTTAATTTGTTATTGTGTAGTTTTCGCTTCAAATAAAAAAATATATGTAGAACAAAATTGAAAAGCATTTTCCGTGGACTGTGTTGAACTTTATCTTGGTTTGATGTAATGAAAGTTTAACACAAGTGAATCCTTGGTAATTGGTTTTCTTATAGTGTTTGCATTAAAACAATTGCTTTAGGCCATTTTTTAACTGTGAAGTATTGGATTTTTTTCTTCTCAAAGTACACTTTTGAGACAGATTATTTGGTTTGGTCTTGTTAGTACTTAGCGTTAAGTTTTCTTTGTAAGTGATCTAGTGTTACGGAGTTAGTAATATAATAAATATGCGGACGTATATTGAAAATGATAATTTTTGTTAATAAATCATTGGAACACTAATTGTGGCTTTTCTTTAATCCTCATATTTGAAGGGGTCCGTATATTTTGCAGCCAGATATCCATGTTTTGTTTTCATTGGCTGCGAAGACTGGCAGTCAGGAAACCTGATGAAATGGTCACCGACGTCCATAGACATCGGCAGTACTGGGGTATCACCAACGGGCTGCTCGCCGTGAGATTTAGGATGTTACGTCTCGTTTACCCAGTAAATATCCTGGTTAAGGTGCCCTTCAAACGGGAACGCATTCGTTTTAGCACCGCGCAAGACGTATATGCATATGGAAAAGATGGCCGTGCAATATCGGTATGGACTGACATTGGTTATGTTCCACTTGACGTTCATAGCGTCCACGCTGACGAACTCATCTTTTCCTGTTTCGCTTGCTTGCGGGCGTTACTGTTGTAAACTCAAGTGGAATGCATGACATGATTTAAACGTATAGGTAAATAATACAAACGGTGCGGCACAAATCACTCACAGGTAATGGGGTGATCTGCCCGCATTACCCTTACCGATTAGGAAACAACAATGAAAAGTTGTGTCTAAACTGCCAGCCTTTACCACTATGCTACGGAGGCAGTTAATTTGTAAACATGATTATGGAAAAGAACGGGTTGCGTTTCGTGGATTAGACGACAGACAAGTTTTATAATTTAGGGTTGCCTCTAACAGGATTTGCAACGTCGGTGACAAGCTAGGTTTGTGCTGAATATTCGGCCGCCGAGCATTGGCACAAAATAAAAGTTATCAGATATTTAAAATGCGGTGGCAGAAAACACGACGTAATTTCATACGAATAGCACGTTCTTACCTGCTTATATCACGAAAAATTTATACGGCGATAGAAGTCAGTCGTATTTGTTAAAATTTTACTTCTTTAACCATAACAACTTGCTAAATACACTATTACTTAATAAAATATTGTAGTTTGGTAATGAACCCATGTAATCAGAAATTTTTCATAATCAGGTATTCGGTTTTCGGCCGTATACCCGTTAAATAAATAGGAATGGTAGATGAGTACCATTCATTTTGTGCCGAATGTTCAGAGGCCGACGGTGTTCGAATATTCGGTATTCGGTCAAATCACTATCTAACAAGTAGATGGCAAAGATGAACAGATAGAGAGATGGTATTACTTTCGCGTAGTATGCTGCCTCCGTAGCCTAGTGGTAAGAGCCTGTTAGAAACCGGAGGTCGTGGGTTGGAATCCTGCGGGGGCTCAACAAATTTTCATTGATATTTCCTAGTTGGTTAGGCCAATTTGGGCTGATCGCCCAATTGTCTGACAAGTAACATGATCCATGCGTTGGATGGGCATATAAAACGTCGTTCCTTGCACCTTACTCTCACAAGTCGTGTCGGTTATTCGTCCCATGGAGCTTTGAGGGTATAAAGGGACAGGGAGTGCGCCTTTGTTTGCGCGTACACTTGTGCGCTATAATACCTCCTGCGTAGTTGGCTGATTCTAATATACATCGGCCGCCGTAGTCGTAATCGACTGGGGAACATTTTTATTTTTTACTTGTATGCATAGCCCAATGACAATCTACAATCGCGTAGTAGTGATTGATACCAATCGGCATGCTTAATGTTTTAGCGCGTTAACATTTTGGCATGTGATTTTTACCTTAAACGACGCATTTAAATCCCACAGGGTAGAAAAGAAAGTATGTCATAACCCATGGCCAGAGGTAAGAAAAGAAATTTAGCAACATATCCCATGTTCATACGCTTGTTGTCTAATGAACTGTAGTAATCTACAGCATAAAGTAATCTTTATGCTTATCTTATGAGGTCAATAAATAAAACGGTAATTTCTACGGTTAATAGATGAGTAAACGAGTGAAGAATAATGATTCGCGGGTCTCGCTGAGACAGTTAGCTGTTTGGAGAAGAATATTGTTGATTGACACGGGTTTAAAAGTTTGGTTTCACATTAATTTATTTAATAGGTTTACTAAGTCATTTTAAACTTATAATATGAAATAATTGAAACAATTAGTACAAAAACATTATTAGACCACACGTGACGGACAATTATGGGCGCGCTCCACACGTGTCAATAACAAATTCGTCTAAACATAACTGTAACATAAATTTTATTCTAATTCAAATTTAAACAAAATAAACATTATGTAGATTAACAAGAAGTGAAAACTTGAAGAAAAAAACAAATATTATTCATGTAATTTTGTCCACTGAAGCTATTAATTAATTTGCATATTCTTGGTATTGAAGACTTCGCACGGAGTACAGACCTTCTAATAGCCAACCTATTATACAAAGCGGAGTAACACACAGGTCCTGTCAACCAGCCAAAGCACGGCGATCAAAAGGGGGTGCCGTGCTGTTTGCCCTGGCACGGCACCTAAAGCTACGTTCCGGGTGCCCCAACACATCCGGAGAGAAGAGGCCCGGGAGTGCCACTCCGCCCAGCCTATAGCGACATTAGGAAGGAGCAACCGATGGTTTCAGTGGGTATACCGGCGGCTCCATCTTGGCCTGGAAGCCCCACGTATCCCTGCTGCCCCCTCACTCTGGTGCGCGGAATCCGTACGCTCGGTTTTACCGACGGCAAAAAAGCCAAAGCAAAGCAGGAGGATGTACCACGTTTCCGTCCCATTTTTAGGGCTCCGCGACGACAGGTTTGCATAGACATTTCCCTCGACTTATCTCTCTTATAAACCTCGCATTAACGTAGCCGAACACTCTGAACTGCCAAACCGGCAGTTTGAAGACACTTTTGTTCGGGTTTGAAGGGCACCGTAGCCAACTTTTACTTTACTGAGTAAACAAGACGTAACATCCTACGTCTCAATCCTATGGGATTGCCTATGTCCATGGGCGTCAGTGACAATTTTCCATCAGGTGGGCCGACTGCTCGTCTGCCTGCGTTCGAAAATATAAAAAAATTAAACAGGCTAGGTTTTATAACGATCAATTTCATTACTAATTTATTTCAATGATAAACACAGACAAAACATAATGTTAATAGACTCTAAAATTTTGAATTAAAAGACACAACTGTAACCGAACTCAACTCGAGTGAGCTCATTCAGTCTAGCATGCAGCCTAAATACGGCTGTTGACAATAACAACCTTAGACTTTCAAATGACGCCGCGCGACAGACAAAAGAGCGCGAATTTTGCGCGGGAGAAACTATGAGGCGCGTTTACACTCGAAGAATTGTAAAATTTATTGCGTATTCAATTTGAGGGCTCTACGCAACGTTATC
The DNA here is from genome assembly GCA_029286875.1 of Lamproptera curius. Classification (NCBI taxonomy): domain Eukaryota; kingdom Metazoa; phylum Arthropoda; class Insecta; order Lepidoptera; family Papilionidae; genus Lamproptera; species Lamproptera curius. The sequence continues at coordinate 988,986 of JAGSMT010000105.1, read as the reverse complement.
AATGTTCAATCTTTACTAATAATTTAATTAATATAATACGTAAACATTATTTAATAATATATTTGATTTTTATTTATTCACACTTTTTGTACACTGTCGTACAACAGTGGTCTTAATGCCTCAAGCATTGTTTCCCAGTCAACTATTGGGTGAAATAGATTGGTTACGAGTAGGCGCACAATCTTATAGGGATAAAAAATGAAATAATTTTGTTCACTAACTAGTTTTTGTTTTACAAATTTTAATGCCACAAAACATTTATGTTTCTTTATTGAAATAATAAGAGGAAAGACACGTCAATTTGTATTTATATGCGAGTCCATTGCGACGTCATTACAAAGCTACATTATACGTAGTGGAGAGTTATACAATTAATTAAAATTATATAAGTAATAATTATTATTTAGAAGTCTTTTATTCGTATTTCTTCTAAAATCGACTGAAAATATCTTTAACCTGAATTAAATATTGTTAATAAAATACTGAATTAAATTATTTCTATTGCTTGCGCGAATATATTATTAAATAATAATAATACATTATTAAATAAAATTACTTTACGAATTTTATCGCGTTTGTTTTACATTTTAAATTCCCGACGTTTCGAACACTTTCCAGCGGCCGTGGCGCAGTCTACCCTGTGACCACGTCCGTAAAGTAATTTTATTTAATACTGAATTAAATTTGTAAAATAATCTAAAATTTAATTGTCTGTTTGTACTATTAAAATTGCTTAGGACAATTTGGGCCGATCACCCATTTGTCTTCTTCTTCTTCGCTTATCGATGACAAAAAACAGAATCAATTAGCGTTGCCCAGAACTTGGCAACGCTAATTGCGTTCTTTGTGTCCGTCATTAGATCCTGCCGTGAGCAGGTCGCAGACCAGGCAGGTCAGGCCACCATGTGCGCCATAGTTTGGACTGCCACGCCGCATACACAGTTAAATTTTGGATCTTTAGAAATTCCCCAGCGAAACATGTTATCCTTGCTCTGGCCGGCGTGTTCGAAGTCTATTTAAGCCCTCCAAGTCAGCCATGGTAGCTGATTTCTAGGTAGAGACTCGGAAAGCGAAACGAAGGCCTTTACATCCGGCGCGCCTTAGGTAACAGCTAGCTGACTGGGCAATCCTTTCATCATAATCATCAGCCTTTGAAGATCCACTGCTGGACATAGGCCTCCCCTAATACACCCCTATCCATTAGGGGGCTTCTTTTACGACGAACCAATTGAGATTGAGATTTGAGATATAAGATGTTTTTTGTGAATCTACGACGATAAGCTTCTAAACTCTTGTGCATAGATAAAATGTTACAAGAACGATAAAGTACATCAATCTACAGTTACCACCAATTTAGTTAACGATAATCATATTACCATTGTTGCAATGTGAAAATTTGTTTTATACCTGATTATATTAAAAATATTATAATGAAATTAAATAACTGTGTTATAACATTTACTAGGAAAGAAACGTCCTTCGGTAAATATTCTATAAAATGTTTTGGACGTACAAAGGGCAGATTATAATCCGGGTGTTAGTGATATAGTAAAATGTTGTTTTAGGCAGATTATTTTGATTTGCTGACTTAGCTGTTTTTAAATTTAGTTAACTAAACTTTTTCTCGTCTTAAATTTAGCTTACTTATGAATGACGCATTAATGACTACGTAAGTTGCTTTATCTCAGCATTAATTTTAGCTTATTCAACGCCCAAAGGAGCTTGGAATAACCTAAATTTAATAAATAAATGATTGTTAACCTGTCTTTGACTTTAGAAATAGACGAAATATTTTGTTAATTTAGGAGCACTACCTAATATACTATTAGGAGCCGAATAACACTTAACATGTTTTAAAAGTTATCTTTGCGTGACGCAGGTGAAGTAAAGCCGGGAATCTTGATAAGTATTAAATTACCGTTATTTATAGCAGATAATAACAGTAATAATATAAATAATATAGATATTAGAATCAATCCACAAGAAAGATATCTATCATAAGCTTTAGTAAGTATATTTCCGATTAGTTATGGATAATATATCACCCACCAAACCGCATTGGACGGGTGTCAATTTGGTGGGTACCAACCTGCATTGGACCAGCGTGGTGGGATACGGTCCAAAAACCCTCTCATGGACAAGGCGTGAATTAGTGGAGGCCTATCTCAAGCAGTAGACTAACACAGGGTAAGGTATGATGATAAATATGTCGTTATTTTTTATAAATCTAAAAGAAGACTAAAAAGTTATTCACCAGTACCACTAGAAATGACCAAAAACGCTTTAATTTTATTTAAGTACACATCAAACTCTTATTGGTGAAACATCGCGTTTGGATTCAAAATGGCCGCGGTCCACCAATAAGAACGCTTCCACTTCTGGCGCCATTTTTATTTGACATTTGGTTTGGGTCCAGTATTGTATTAATGCGAATGAAAGCGTATCGATTCTTATGATTTATCGATATAAACATTTTAACACTTACTTTTTTAAATACACTTTTCTTAAACGTATTTTTTGTATAGAATCGAGAGTTTATGTACTTCCGCATTGATAGGAATCTAATTTTGCTGGCCATCATAGCTGGTGTCGATTTAATCCGAGTGAGAACATTTGTTTTGTATCTAAAAAAATTCAACTACTTTTTAAAATTATTGACTAGTGAAATCATTATTTTATCGATGTATTTTAGTATTAGTTCATATTCTCTATTAATTATAATAGATGTAGCAAATATATGAACCAATACTTAAATCTAAACTGTCTACGTTTTTAGTGCTTATTGGTACAACGTTATACATTTTTTATGGCATACGCAGGCAGACGAGCGTTCGGGCCACCAGATGGGAAGTGTTCACCGACGCCCATAGACGTTGGCAATACCAGTGGTATCGCCAACGCGCTGCCTACCGTGAGACCTAAGTCTCGTTTACCCAGTAAATACGCTGGCTACGGTGCCCTTCAAACCGGAACATAGCAGTTTTTTCACACTACTGCTTCGTGGCAGAAATAGGCACCGTGGTGGTACCCACCCAGACGGTCTCCTGTAAAAGGGGACCGTCTGGATTGTATCATATAAGGTTATGTTTGTCTTTGAATTAGACCTTAACATTAAAAGGCTTCTAGTTATCGATCAAAATTAAAAATTCAGGATAAGAAGTATTTTGGACTCATCATCATCATCAGCCTGTGTTAGTCCACTGCTGGACATAGGCCTCCCGTAATACACCCCTATCCATTAGTGGGTTTTTGTTTATTTTGGACTTATAGACTGATAGTAATTATTTGGAATAAACAACTATAGGAGACACATCCTTAAGGATGGCACCACAGATGTTTATCGATCCGTCGCCATCCTGGAGAGACCCTGCGGAATATGATCTCCGTTTGATCGCCTCATTCTAACACTGAGTATTTGCACAGGCACAACCTAGTTGCCAGGATTCCCTATCAAGAGCTTGCTCCGAAATATGGTCTCGAGGAACGGAAGTTGCCGTATTACAAATACTCGGATGCCATTCTCGAAAATGAGGTTAATGATTAGGACTGAACCATCATCAGGGACAGGACGATTACTGGCTAATAAGCCTGATAGGTTGTACTGATAGACCGGACACTGTCAACGGTGGTTTTGGTATACATCACGATCCCATTTGACGGGGACTTCGTGAAAGCCGAAAAAGAAGAGATACGAAAATATCTGGATCTGCTATACGAGGTGTCTGACATGTCAGGCAGTTGGATTTTGGATGCCGACCGAAATTATCCCTATAGTTGTTTCTGCAAACGGGTTAATCTCAGTGAGTCTCGCGCATTATCTGAGGTGGCTAGGACTCCGTGATGGACCGCTTCTAGCTCAAATGCAAAGCGGTGCTTCTGGACACCGCTCGCATCGTGCGCCGGTTCTTCTCTCTTTCAACCTAACCCCGGCCGTTTGGGCTCCCCTGCCGAGGTCTTCTGGCTGAGATGTATCTATATACTTACTGTTTATTATATTTATTGCCTTATTATTCCTATATACGTAATAGTTAATTTACTGTTAGATATTCGCCTGAACCAGATGAGAAAATTATTAAAAAACTTCATATTAATTGGATTAACTATAGAGATAAATACATAAACTGTTGTCATTACATTATGAATCATAATTTTATAGATCATCTTTATTTTCGAATAAGAAATGATTGCTTATCTCTGCTGTAGACTTAATTTAGGGCATTTCTAATCAAAAAATTAATTATCATCCTTAATCTTCGATCCGATAAATGTTTATAGGTCTATTAATATAGTTATCGTTTTAGGGATTTCCCTAAATATACGCTTAATTTTTTAAAATATTACGATAATATTATCATTATTTTTCTTATTATCTTAGTTAAAATGAAAATGCCCTTTTACTACGAAAGGTTGAATGTCGGTTTAAAACCATACACGTAGTAATTTATTGTAAAATCATTATGTGTATTAACACTTATTCTTAGTTTTGGTTTGAAAACCTGTTACAGGGTATGTCCGGTAATACTCGGATATGAAATCATTTGATGCATACAAGACTGTTAAGGTAACGTCCATATCTACTGGCAAAGAGAGTGATCGAGTTTACTTCATCACTCAGGGATGTATTCCAAGGTGAATGTGCTAGTCTCAACGCTTTGAACAATAACAAAGTAACTATTTTGACAGTGACGACAAACAATAATCCAAAACAAAACAAAAGAAGTTTCTCAAAGTCGTGCATTATATTTTAGCTGCTATAGAGGAGAATTTATGCCAACTAGATCAGCTTGATTTTGTTGGCGTGAATTGGTGCCTAAAAATCGTACTGTTGCATGGCTGCTGTTCGCCATTAAAAACGTGTTCATTTATTGTTATACTTTCTTATATTTGACAAATATTTATGTATATTGTATGTATAAAATATTATAAAATGTTATACTATATAGCCTATAGAAAAGATGTCACGTACATCCGGCTACTATTCGGTATTCGGCCTATTCAGCCACTTTATTTGGTGTTCGACCGAGAATAATTTTTATTCGGCTTTTACTTTCGAATTCCTAATTATGAAATAAAAGACACATCATGTTACTGAAGATTATATGGACACATTACTACACTACAATAGTTTAGTAATTAAAACTTATCAAATCCATGATCACGGGCAGACAGATGGATGCTGGAAAGAATCCGAAACGTCAGGAATAAATATATATAAGTAACGCGAAAAATCCGTCAATTAGAGGATTTGATATGTATAATAATTGAGTAAATAAAAGAAATAATTAATTAAAACTCATCAGTGGTAAGTTGTTATGGATAATTGCAAGATTTTTATTATTTCACAGATGATATCATATTTAAAAAAAAAACACTCCCTATGCACGCATATTCGGCAAAGCTTTCGGCCGAAGCGCCGAATATTCGGCATTCGGCCAAGTCACTAATCGTGGCAATTGCTATCTGTAGTTACAAAACCGGCATCGTATCGTTCCGTCGCGTCGCGTGTAAACGTACTCGGGCCGAATTATGACATAAACAGTACCGTCCACTCCTTCTTTACCACCAGTCGGTGTAAGTCAGTCGACTGGGAAAGACGCACGTGAGTGGATTTTATTTTGTATTATATACGGACTTCGTAGTTTTGTTACACACGAAAATATTTATATATATGATAAGTTAATAATGTTTCCTTAATAATAAATGTGTGTTTTATTTAGATATTATCTACTTTTAAGTGAGCTTAAACTATATTACGAAATGTGAAAGTTTGCAATGGTTTCGGCGCGTACGTAAATTGGCGATTTTCGATCGAGTTTTTAATGTTATGAAATTGATATTAACAGTGTGAGCCTTTAGAAATATATAAACGTTAAATATAATATTATTTTCGAATGATTATATTTTACCGTGACGAATAAATGATTCATATTACCTTGCGATTCTTTCACCAGCCATTTTAGGACAAGTCCGACCTCTGTGCCTAAAACGAATATATATTGCAATATTAATTTGACAATGACGCAATTGTTGTTGAGCTACAGCGTTAAATTTGTTTTATGTAAATATAAAGTTATGCCGATTGTTAAAATCATGATTTGTTCCACTCGATAATATGAATTATGTTGTTTGTATTTGACTATTAGTAAAGTTTTTTGAGGTTTTGGCAGACTTATGAAGTCTATTGCGCATAATATTTTTATTTAATAGTTAAAGCTATTAAGCTATTACTTTTGTAGGAGTCAATTATATATATATAAATATATTTATAAATATATATATATATATATATAAATAAATTTTTATATGATGAAATTTGTAAGTAAAGTAAGTAATATATCTTATCTATGTTTATGAACGAAACGAGAAGACATTTTGAGTCCCGTTTGTCAAAGGAAAGGTTTACGGTCTAGGCGATGAAAGTTGTTTCTTCTGCGCGATAAATTAATTTCTTGCAGAATATTTCAAATGTTACGGTAAATGATAATGATTTATCCCCATTTTTTTAATAACTGCAATGGTGCAATTTTATAATAAATTATAACTTTTATTTATTTAAATTAACCATTACCTAACGGGTTAATAATAAAGTAAAGTTAGTACTTGGAGCGACATAAAACAAACGTTAAATTGATAATATTACAATTTTTCTGCCTGCGTAGCCTAGTAGTTAGGGCTTGTCATTTAGAAACCGGAGGTCACGAGGTCAAATTCCTGCGGGGACTCAAAAACTTTTCATTGTTGTTTCCTACTTGGTTAGCACAACAAAACTGATTAACCGATTGTCTATAAAGTAAGATGATCCATTTGTCGGATGGGCATGTAAAAGTCGTCCGCGTTACTCTTCCGGGCGTTCGGTTATCCGCCCAAGTTATAAGAAAGGGAGTGGCCCTGTCTTTCCGTACCTTGTCACTAAATATCTCCTGCGCGTGTTGATTCTAATATAGATGGCCGCCGTAGTCGTAAACGACCAGGACATTATTATGTATAATGATTCTACTTATATTGCACTCCAAAAAAGCTTTTTATTAACTAAATATTTCTTTACCAATACTTTCAGTGGCTTTTCGATATTTTTTGAGCATAGCACCAACGGTAATATGATACTATTACGTTTTATCGTCACCATCATCAGCCTGTGTTAGTCCACTGCTGGACGAACACAGGCTGCTGATGACACAGGCCTCGCCTAGTGCACGCCTTCTCCATTAGGGTTTCTATACTAGGTTTGGTCTACTATATTTAATAGTTCTTAATTTTTACGCAAAAGTTCTTGGTTGTTAAAACATTTATTTAATCATTAATTTATAAATTAAGAATCTATTAGATTTTTTTAAAAAACTTTTTTGTTTTTTAAATAATATTATATTATATTATATTCCCAAAATCTATGAATATATAATTATTATTGGAAGTTAAAAGTATATTAACCACTTGTTTTGACTTTTCAAGGAAGTTTGATTTTGATTAGATAACTCGGACAAGACGTAGCTATTGTATATTTTACTTAATAATTTTCTTCTTCCAATTTATGTCTCGAAATTTGTATTTATATCTCATGTATTTAAATAAAAGTAATTTAAAGAATTAATCAACTATTGCCCTGCGGCAAGATGGAGTGTCGACATTCGCAAAGTGGCCGGTGTGGGCTGGATGAGAATAAGCGAAGATCGGAAGCGGTAGCGTCCAGCAGTGGACTGACATAAGGCTGATGATGATGATGAATCGATTATACAATTTTATTTCGCCAGAACAAAGTGTTGCTATTTATTTAATTTTAAATTGGCAATAATCGCTCGATGTTCTAAAACAGTGTTTTAATAAAATTAACAGATTTTTATAAGCTTACACTAGCGAGCCGCCCCTGCTTCGCACGGGAGCTATGCTGATAGATAATATACCTACAATACTTAGCATGTGTTAAACATAAAAACGCATCGAAATCCGTTGTTCCGAGTTAGAACACTAGTACGAAAAGATCAATGTCTCGTATCAATAGTAATGACGAAACAAATGAACTAGTGCTTACTGGTTAACCATTACCATGCTGCCTATACTAGATTAATCTAATAGTCACCGACTTCTAGCCGTCTACGGCTTTTGTAGATTGTTGGTTTGGGTTATATTGATGTATATTGATTCGCCTCCGTATTTTAGTGGTAAGGGCGTGTGGTTTAGAAACCGGAGGTCGTGGGTTCCAATCCTACGGGGACTCAACAATTTTTTATTGTTGTTTCCTAGTTGGTTAGGGCAATTTGGGCCGATCATCCAATTGTCTGAAAAGTAAGATGAACCATGCGTCGGATGGGCATGTAAAAGTCGGTCCACCACCAACCCGCATTAGGACCAGCGTGTGGGTAGCATGTCCAAAGCCCCTAATAAATAGGGGTGTGTTAGGGGAGGCCTATGTCCAGCAGTGGACTATCACAGGCTGATGATGATGATGATGATGCTAAGGATAAAGTCGATCCTGCGTCTTACTCTCTCCGGTCGTGTCGGGTATCCGTCCCATCGGGCTTGGGGAGTACAAAGGTACTGGGAGTGCGCCTGTGTTTGCGCGTTAGTTGGTTTATCTCTAATGTTATTCAAGGACAATGTAGCTTTCTATTGGCGAAAGAATATTTCAAATCCGTTCAGTAGTGTCGGAGCCTATTCGAGACAAACAAACAAATATATATTTTCTCTTTATGGTATTAGTATAGAATAATTATAAAGTGTTGACCCGCTTGGTGCAGTGGTTAGTGACTCTGACTGTTGTGCCAAAGGGTGTGGGTTGTATTCCACCACGGGAAAAATATTGTGTGATGAACATAGTGTTTTTCTCGTACCTGGGTGTTTGTATCTATGTATTATGTATTTATTTACAAAATAAAAGTAAGTCTATGTATTTATTAGTTATCCAGCTTCCATAGTACAATCTTAACTTAGTTTGGGACTGTATGATGTTGCGTTATTCGTCCAAAAATATTATTATTTACTCAACCAAAGTGCTTTAAGCTTTGCTTGAGCGTCATGTGTACCAACTGCTTAGGAAGCCATTGTGTGATTAAAGCTTATCCCCACCTGCTGAACCGGTAATCTTACATCTTGTCAAATATACAATCAAATATTCAACACCCACGTACATTTGTCAAATGAAAATATGCAAACAAGTACAGTGCGATGACCCGCAACACCGAAGTTTTTCTTTCAACATCTCAATGTTATGTTAATGTCGACCGGTTTATATTGAAATGGACGGAGGAGATTCGTTTCGTATTCTTTAGTGAGACATTTCACTTAAATATGTACTACAAATGGACACAATATAAATATATACAATTTACAATATAAACTCACGTGAAATAGGTATTGGTGCCGACTAGTCTCGGACCTATCGGAGGTCCTTCATCAGGACGAGTGGGATAACCTCACGGTCGCTTCCCGTCTCGTATGCACTAAGTCAGTGCACGTGAGTTCAGCCGCTTGTAGTATGTATTTTAAACATCTATTTTACTTTGTCTAATGTTCAACAATGGTCGCAATATTCGCGTGTTGCGAGTTGTATTCGAAGAAGAAGAATAGTTCGTAGTTTGAGAAAGTCGCTGTCTCTGTCCCTATATTCCTACATCATCATCGAACATCATCAGCCTGTGATAGTCCACTGCTGGACATAGGTCTCCCCTAAGACACCCCTATCCATTAGGGGCTTTGAACCGTATCCCACCCCGCAGGTCCAATGCGGGTTGGCGGACCTATACATGCTTAAATCTTTAAAACTACGCAAGGGATTTTGATGAGGTTTTCTTAATAGATAGAGTAATTGAAGAGAAAGGTTTATATTATGTATAATTCATGCATATATAGACATATATTGTAGAGAAACGCTGATAAATTATATATTTGCCATAGATTTTACAGATATCCGTCCAAAGCCTGGTCGGGCTAGTAGTTTATAATCTTTTCAAAACATAACATGTGGATGTTAAATACAACACTTTAGCTAACTTAAACTTGGATCATCCTCATCATCATCAGCCTGTGTCAGTCCACAGCTGGGCATGGGCCTCCCCTGAGGCTCGGCTTCGCCATTAATGGGCTTTTGGACCGTAAACCAAAACGCTGGTTCAATGCGGGTTGGTGGCTGGGTGGTGCAATAGATACGAACAATGTAACCTATAGTAACGAAGCGTTGTTAAGTTTTGTTATTATTCGACGGTCAATTGGTGATTGACATATCGGTTGCAACTCTTCAAAAATAACGCTAGACGTATGTCGCTCCTTCGTTGACATGGGCTACTTTGTTCGTCTCATTATTGAAGAACAGTAACATATTGTAAATGGAGAATAATTGTATACAACTCGGCATATAACCGTCAAAAACATGACCTTAAAAATTACTTCGAGTGATTCCAAACCGTAAAAGACACGTAGCAAGTTCAAACTTTTTACCGTAAGAACTTCCTAAAGCTATAAATTATTTATAAACATTAATACAGTTAGAATTAACGAAATAGATAAGCAATAAACATTTAATTAGGTTGCGACGGAGATGTTAAAATCAACGCAATAAATCACAGATTAAAAATGTTAATTCAATTTTCTAATCACATAATAACGGGCTTCGGTTTATTAATAGATATTATACTGTATATTAAGTAAATCATTAAACACTAGATACGTTATGATAATTAGGTACTAGATATGCCATGATAATCAGTAACCTACATTCAAATCTAGTTTTTTTTTTAAATAAGGAATATTTAAAAAACAAGCTACATTTTCCTCTTTCATTACTCAATCATATAATTTGCCTCCGTAGCCTAGTGGTAAGGGGGTGTGCTTTAGAAACCAGAGGTCGTAGGTTCGAATCTTGCGGGAACTCAACAAATTTTGATTGTTGTTTCCTAGTTGGTTAGGGCAACTTGGTGTGATAACCCAATTTTCGGGAAAGTAAGATGATCCATGCATCGGATGGGCATGTAAAAAGTCGTCCTGCGACTTACTCTCTCCGATCGTGTCGATTATCCGTCCCATCGGGCTTTAAGAGTATAAAGAAACAAGGAGTGCGCCTGTGTTTGCGCGTACCCGTGTGCACTATAATATCTCCTGCGTAGTTGGCTGATATCTAATACAGATCGGCCGCCGTGGTCGTATTCGACTGGAGAATTATTTTTCATTTTCATTATATATTATTTGTCAATTATTTAATCGTAATTACTAATATCGATTAGATCACCTATATAGCAAGTCCCATTTTAATGTATAATAGTATTTATATAAATGTTTTAAATAATGTCCTAGAGTATCCTTTTACAAGGAAATAAATCGTATACTTGCGGTCGCAGTAACCTTAAATAAAGGCTAACTTGTTACAAGGTTTTGTAATGGACCCAACAGGAAAATTAAAATGAATTTAAAATAAGGACGACAATATAATTTTAGATATTCTGTATTTCATAAGTATTTCCCTGCGAAGTTTAATAATACTATTATATATTCAATCATTATCATCAGTCTGTGTTAGTACACTGCTGGACATAGGCTTCCGCTAATACACCCCGATCCATTAGGGGGTTTTGGACCGTATCCCACCACGCTGGTCCGATGCGGGTTGGACCGAATTTTACATGCTTAGTACGGACTAGAAATGAATATAAACAGATCTTATGTCTAACACTAATGGCGCCAGAAGTGAATCCTTACGCGATGTTTACCGAATATTCTGTCTATTACTGCCTCCGTAGCATAGTGGTAAGGGCGTGTGCTTTAGAAAACGGAGGTCGTGCGTTCGAAACATGCGGGGACTCGACAAACTTTTATTGTTGTTTCCTAGTTGGTAATGCGTCGGATGAGCATGTAAAAAGTCGGTCCACCCGCACATTGGACCAGCATGGTGGGATACGGTCTAAAACCCTCTAATGGAAAGGGGTGCATTAAGGGAGGCCTACGTCCAGCAGTGGACTAAGACAAGACAGACCAAAGGTCGACGCTCATTCGGGCCACTCGGCACCCGCCTCATGTCAACCAGTGGATCACGCGTTGACAACAACTAGTAGACCGCGCGTGGCCAACGAATTGATGTCGCTTAGCCTTGTGATTTCATCGAGTAGTTTGTTTTTATTTAACATCAGTTGGAAAATTATGATCAAAGAAGGTTAATTGTGTCTTAGGATAAGAATAAACTTGTATTAGTTGACGATGCGGCGTCAACCCGTGGACTGCGCGTTGTTAACGAATTGATTTCGCCTAGTGTAGGTGTTTTCGAGTAGTTTGTTTACAATTAGTACTAGTGTTGCGTAATTTTATATTTACAAACCTCGAATTGGCGCAATGAAGAAAAGCAAAACAACTGTGCGTCGCTTAGGTGCTAAGTAGCTCTAACGAGCAATGACCTTTATAGCTTTGCTTATCCAACATACATACATACACTAACGAATACTCGTAATATGATATGTAGGTAGAAACAATTCTTACAGACAACTATTATCTAAGGATAATATTAGTAGCATAGATAATGTTTCGATAACTGTCATAATTCATTAATTCAATAATCCAAGACGATAACGATGTGCGATGTGATAACGGTTTATTCAAAACAAGTCACCATTGTTAAATCATCATCATCGTCATTATCAGCCTGTGATAGTCAACTGCTGGACATAGGCCTCCCCTAATACACCCCTATCCATTAGGGGGTTTCGGACCTTATCCCAAAAATTGTTAAATATCAGAGTGAAATAAATCATGAAAGTCATTTTAAGTCTTACCACATAAAACTTATGGCCACTCCTGGATATATACATTATATTATATACAAATTTCTCGTAGCCATATTCCCAAGGTATTATACAGTCGGCTCGCAATCCGTCCAATTTACCTGAATCATAGTTTTTAGGTAAAGCGACATGCATGTGCTGTCTCCGTAGATCCGGAGGTCGTGGTTTCGAATCCTGCATAATAAGGGCAATTTGGGCCGATCACCCAATTATCTGCAAAGAAAGATAATCCATGCGTCGCAGGGTGGGATACGGTCCAAACCTCCTAATGGATAGGGGTGCATTAGGGGAGGCCTATGTCCAGCAGTGGACTAACACAGGCTGATGACGTGTGTGATGTGACATTCATGTGACTTGGCAACTCAAAAGGGTAAAACTGCACTCAGTGTTGACAGTAAATTTGATGGATCTGACATCCTATCCTGCCATAAATAGCCTCGACAACCGGGACCGTCTTTGTACATGCCCATCCGACGCATGGATCATCTTACTTTTCAGACAATTGGGTGATCGGCCCATATTGGAATAACCAACTAGAAAACAACGATAACACAAAGTTGTTTCCCTGTAGGATTCAAACCCTCGACTCGTTTATAAAACAAGGACCATTACGCCACGGATACATCATTTGCATTGACATCAATGCTTTTTTAATAATCATGATTATATAAAATGCGCAACGGAGGAACTTATTGTATTTTTTGAGCACTCTATTTTTTTCCTTAAGCTCTTTTTTCTGAATCAGTCGGCTGTCACTCCAAGTCTAAACTATATAGACGATAGTTTAACCCGTCCGTCAAAACTGTCATCCTTCCCCGTCCAATGTTCATATTTTTAATGTCACAATAGTTTTTACAATACACAAATAAATGCGATTATTTAGCATACTTTGAAGAGGAACACATCAATGCTTGCACACGGAGTAAGCTCTCACTAATGTTATTGCTGTCATGTAGGCAAAACGAAGTAGGTAAACATCGCTTTAAACGTCACAACGAACAATATATCTTATGTGTATTTCAAAATCGATATGAATTGAAATAGTTGTCATGAATCACTGCATAGTATAAAACAAAGTCGCTTTCTCTGTCCCTATATCCCTATGTATGCTTATATCTTTCAAAGTACGTCACGGATATTAATGCGTGTTTTTTAATAGATAGAGTGAATAAGTAGGAAGGTTTTAATGTATAACACATGCTTAATATTGTAAGTATATTTTCATATCAGCATAGCTTCCGTGCGAAGAAGGGTCGGGTCGTAGTCTAGTAATAATTAAAATTTTAATTTTTTAATGTTACAAAAAGCAGCCTAAGTTTACCTACTAATGTTTGCTATCTTCCCTGTAAAAGTATCTGTAAACTTGACCAGCATGCAGAATTAGCTTTCTAAATCACGACAGACAGTCCAAATTTTGACATAATCGTTTTGATTACTTATATCAGTTATAATCAATTATGAAAGAATTTAAAAAAGCTTTTTGCATATACGTAACAACATTCGTTCGCAGTAAGATACGTCACATTAAAAATATTCACAAAGATGTAGAATTGTATTATATAAATATATATATTTTTATTTTTGAATTTAGTTATAAACATACAGACAGATGTAGCTAAGAAAGAAACACATTTAAATGCACAAAGATTAAATAAAAGTGCCTTTAGATTATTAAACGGCTCGAAATTTAAGATGATTCATATTAATATTTGAACACGCATAACTGTGTTTAAGATTAATGGCGCCAATGTATTGAATTATGTTTAATGTCACCTCTTGTAATTTATGGCGGTAAATCACCCGGGTTTAGCGTATTGGTGTATGCCAGGGAAAGAGTAAGGTCCTTCTTACGTAACTGAATAGCAACGCGATGTCGTCATATCCTTATTGGTGAAAACAGCCAAGCTAAGCAGAGAGCAACCAATCGGGAAGGACGACGCCGTGACGATGGTCCTTAATTATTTTAAGTCCATATCGCATTTGGATTCATTGTAACAGAATCCTTACAGTAATTACTAAGAGACTCGCTTCGTTAAGATCAAACTCATAAAAAAATATGAAAAGGTTTTAACAGACCTTAATTAATTAGCAATAATGTTGTTATTGTTTATTTATTAAATGTCTTGGATAATTGTTAAGGATGTTATAAATGATAAATAATATCCCTGAACGATTTACACCATATCATCTAGTCCCAAACAAAGAAAGCTTAGAAGGAGATAAGTATAATTTAGTGATATTTTTTAAAACACTTTTGAGACCGCGTTAGCGAATTGCTTTGTTCGCCAAACGCTGAGAAAAATTACCGGATCGAGTGAAAAGGTTTTAAATACTCATTCAGCGTAGCAATTCAGTAACGCGGTCATACAAAAGTGTTTTAAAAAATATCACCAAATTACTTATATCATTCAATATATCTCCCTTTACCCTACTATGGAAACCACATGACTAATAAATACATAGATTTAATTTATTTTTCAAATAAATACAACACCCAGACACGACAAAAACACATGTTCATCACATTCAATATTTTCCCGGTGGAATCAAACCCACACCCTTTAGGCAACAGCTAGGTTCACTATGCCACCTACGCTCAAGCGGGTCGTCATATATTGTATCATTTCTTTAGAAAACCGTTTTGGTTAGGATTATTACATTGGTAACTCCAGTATAACCGCCTCTGTAGTCTAGCGGCTATAGGCCCTCGCTTTAAATTAGAGGTCGTGATCGAATCCAGTAAGGAAAAAAACTTTGAGTCATCGTTGTTTTCTGGTTGGTAAGGATAATTTGGTCCGATCACCAAACTGTATGAAAAATAAAATGATCCATGCGTCGGATGGACATGCAAAAAGTCGGTCCACACACCAACATATACGGTCCAAAAACCCCTTAATGGAGAAGGGAGCTTTAGTGGTGGCTTATATCCAGCAGTGGCCTAACACAGGCTGATGATGAACGCATGGTTTAATGCGGGCCCGTGTTTAGTACTTTGATTATCAATTCAGAATAAAAGTATTTGTGACATTTAAATTTTTAAGCCACTTTAAATATAGATTTCATGTTTCTAAAGCCTAATGTTTACATTAATTGATAACTTAATTAGACTAAACAATAGGAAACGATTCTCTGAATACAAATGTATTAAGAAAAGATTTTTCTTCGTAATTATCGATACTGATCTCTCAAATAGCTTCAGTACCTTTACATCTCTATATTACACAATGCATTACATATTATACATATTTACATTATTATTTTTTACATTTGACACTTTAGTGTTTACAATAATTGTCACAATAAAGTTTCTCGTCAATGCATATAAAAATGACACTAATTTAATACGACTTTTCACTGACCGTCCGGGTATTATCGTATTCCGATAAAGATCCGAGTTTTTCCAAAGAACAAAAAAATTCACTATATCTTCATAACCAGTCGACAAACGCTTAACTACTTTGTCGAAATAAATTAAACTAATTTTAAAAGGATTTAAACATGATGCCTTTGCCTCAAAAGTCAAATTTGAAAAACGCAACCGTTGTCAAAGATGGCGGCTTATTCGGCCGACTCGTTTCTTTTAAACGAATCGCGTGACAAATGACAATATGGCGTGTACAATTATTTATTGTCTTGTGAATGTTTTGTTATGTTGTTAAATATTTTGTGCTTTGTCTGCTTGAGGATAATCGTGTGATGTTGCTTATTCATGTGCTGGTAAGTGCGTAGCGTATTGTTTATGATATAAAATTTCTGATGCAAATTTAAAATACATATTTCCTTAAAGTAAACTTCAGTTAAAATGAAAATTATAAAAACCTTAAAATCATCAATATCGAAAATTTTACGTCCTCTTTTAGCAAGATACCTACTAGAGAAAGAGAGTGATATTGTACCTATTTCTACCTTGCGAGAAGTTTAAAATCACTACCGTGTTCCGGTTTGAAAGGCGCTTGCGTAATTATCTCTTAACCCGTATCTCCGTGTCGTGTAAGATGTTAAATCTAGTATTTACGTCCTTTAGTGGATCACTTTTATAATTCTTGCTTCAGCCATGTAGCTCTTTCTACTATATCACTATTTATAATTATTATTGGTCGGGTTACTAACATATTATACATTTAACATAGTTATACAGTTAGTCCCGTCCGTTTGAGATGACTTACCGGGAAAGGAATATCTACCAAATTCAAGTCGCCTACGAACCATAAGGATGGTTCCAGAGATATCGTGATGAGTCAATAGATAGGTGAGGATCTCTTTTATATATAGACGACATCTATCTGGCAGTACCTTTATAAAAAAGATAGATTCTCAAAATACTAGAACTAATACTAGAACTCTAGAACTCACTGCTACGTTATTTTCAACTTAATATTGCATGTCTCATGGATATTAAATCGGTGATATTGTTCAAGATTTAAATGATCTTTCCCTTAACATCACGTGATGTAATACGAATACCGGATCGAGTACCGTTATGCAAATCGGTCTATAACTCGTCTGCAAATATCGCCGAAATTAAAACTGTAAAGTTCAACGACGTCTGTTGCGAATGCATATAATTATGTATTTTTAATAGTTTCGAATATGTTTTGTTTGTTTATGATCGATCGACGTGACAAGCAGACTTTCACCTGATGCGAAGTGAGCATTAATGATGATGGTATAAGACCCCACCGTCCACTTGACGACGGATCAGCCTAACAGCGGGAGTAAGACAGATCCACAGTACAAGTGTACCGGTGGTAGGTCCCCTGTTTACAGGAGACCGTCTGGGTGGGTACCACCGCGGTGCCTATTTCTGCCGCGAAGCAGTAGTGTGAAAACACTGCTGTGTTCCGGTTCGAAGGGCACCGTAGCCAGCGTATTTACTGGGTAAACGAGACTTAAAACCCTATGTTTCACGGTAGGCAGCGCGTTGGCGATACCACTGGTATTGCCAATGTCTATGGGCGTCGGTGACCACTTCCTATCAGGTGGCCCGAATGCTCGTCTGCCTGCGTATGCCATAAAAAAAAAAGTGAAATTAGTCAATTGCCTATCCGTCTGCTCAGCGTGGCAATCATGAGTAAATCTTTTTAACGTACGACGTCTTGGCGCTCATTAAATAAGGTCTATGTCAGCCGGTGGACTGCTAAAGGCTGTTTATTATTATAGTGATGATAGCTTTCTCTCGTCCAGCAGTGACATGGGATGCTACGTGTTAATCTAGTTATTACGGTGCCTATGGTGCCCTTGAAACCGAAAGACATGTTTACACACTACTGATTTGTAGCGGACATAGGCCGAAGTAGTACCTGAATTGATAACCTTCTTAGGACTTTTTTAAATATCTTGTTTACAGATATGGCAAAACATTACGCTTACCAGGATAGCTTTTTAATAATGATATGTAAACGCAGTTTTTATGTTATAATCTTAGATTACGTTTATCATTCATGTATTTTGAACATAAATAGTATATTGAAGTGATCGTTGGTTATAGAATATTGACGCGATAGCGTCTTATGGATTGGTTCAAGATAGCGAGGCACACTAGAAAAATGGTGTCACAGCGCCGCTCACGTAACGCTCTCTATAAGCAACCATAAGAGAGAGAGTTTGAGGGACGCGTCTCTCTCACTCGTGCGAGTTGGCATGCTTAAGTGAAAGAGAGACAGAGAGAAAGAGAAAGAGCCTTCTTCCTACTATACAAATGAATATTCACATAACAATCATTCTACCACTAAAAGACGTTGTCACGTATATCGATTTCACAGGCAACAAATTTTGTTTATCCATAGCTTAGTCAGATTAGGCTTGGAATCATTGTGAAAAAAGTAGCCCATAGCAACAAAGCGGCGCCTTACATATACTGCTGTAAGTCCATTATTCAGTCTCACTGATTGGTGTCCCGGAGTGAGGGACTTACGGAAGAGTGCCCAGCCTGGGTCGAGCAACGCCGAGAGCTGCGTAGTGTCGTGGGGCACGACCTTTCGCTTCCTGCCGTAGTGCGCAGGATGCTAGAGAGCGAAAGGTCGTGGGGCGCCGTCCTTGCTTTTTGCGAGGACGTGATGGCCCGGAAGGAGGCCGCGGAAAGGGACAGGGAGGCCGAGAGCGCCCTGGCTATCCGCAGAAGAAGGCCAGGGGTCGCCGAAGACTGTGATCAGTGCCCGCGGCCCCGGCTACAGCGACATGAGAAAGGAACAACCGTTGGTTTTTTAGTGGGTATACCGGCCGCTCCATCTTGGTCCGGGGAGCCCCACATATCCCCGCTGCCTAATTTGTACTCGTCTTTTTTTATTTTAATTTGGCTGGCTTACTTGGTTCTTCTTCTTCTTCTTTAAGTGCCATATCCTATCGGAGGTTGGCAACCATCATGGCAACAGGAACTTTTACACTGTTGCTTTAAATAAGTGTATAGTGCTTGTTATACCGTTGACTTAGATTTTTTAAGTCAGATTTACGCTTTCTTCCAGGATTTCTTATACCTTTTACCTTTGTATGTATAATTAACTGTAGTAGTTTTTATTTTTCTGCCTCGCATTATATGGCCAATACACTCTAATTTTATCCTTTATATTGTTTGGCATACTTCCAGTTCTTTCACCCTTCGTTCGAGCACTGTTTTATTGTATACTTTTTCCCTTCAAGATATTTTAGCATTCTCCTGCAAATGATCATTTCAAAATCCATAACCTTTTTTCACATGGCTTCTGTTAAGAGCCAAGCTTCAGCACCATATAGAATGATGTAGATGTAGCAGCGCGCAAGATGGGTCCGAAGTTAACGTTCAGGTTACTATCGCATAGAAGTTTACTCTTTTTGCTGTAAGCACTCCGCTCCTGTTCAGTTCAACATTGAATTTGCAATCGGTGATCATCTTAATCATCGTTAACAACATATCCTCAATATCTGTATCTTCGTACTGTTTCAAAGTGCCCGATTGATACTAAATAAGTTAATAGTCGGTGGTGGAAATTTAATAACAACAACCATGCAGTCTTTTGTTGACTCTACTCTATTTAGAAATAATTCTAGATCTTCCAGACCTGGTGCGATAAGCATCGTATCATCAGAGTATTGGATGCTATTGATCGGTTGTCCATTTACGTTTGTTCATACTAGATCGCTTAGAGCTTCTTAAAAAATGGTTTCAAAGTAAATATTGTACAAAGAGGGGTGAAAACTGCAACCTTGCTGAACGCCTCTCGAGAAAAATGTCTCGTTGGTGAGTTTGCCTTCCCATTTTGTTCATAGCAATAATTATTACAGTGTCGATGGATGACATCAGCTTAAACAGTCATCGTGGACAGTGATGTCATTGTAACCGAATATCTTGGCGCAGTCTCATGTGTAGTTGGTTATAGAGTATTAACGTGAAAGCGTCTTATGGATTGGTTCAAGACTAGAAAATGGTGTCACAGCGCCGCTCACGTAACGCTCTCTATAAGCAACCATAAGAGAGAGTTTGAGGCTCGCGTCTCCCTCACTCGGGCGAGTTGGCATGCTTAAGTGAAAGAGAGACAGAGAGAAAGAGAAAGAGCCTTCTTCCTACTATACGAATGAATATTCACATAACAATCATACTACCACTAAAAGACGTTGTCACGTATACCGATTTTACAGGCAACCGATTTTTTTATCCAAAGCTTTGTCAGATTAGGCTTGAAATCATTGTGAAAAAAGTAGCCCATAGCAACAAAGCGGCGCCTTAAATATACTGCTATTAGTCCATTATTCAGTCTCACTGATTGGCGTTACGGAGAAAGTTCGTAATAATAACACTAGCTGCAAAACGAAACCTCGTTGCCATAGGTTAATTTGTACTCGTCTTTTTTTATTTTAATTTGGCTGGCTTACTTGGTTCTTCTTCTTCTTTAAGTGCCATATCCTATCGGAGGTTGGCAACCATCATGGCAACAGGAACTTTTACGCTGTTGCTTTGAATAAGTGTATTGTGCTTGTTATGTCGTTGACTTAGATTTTTTTAAGTCAGATGTACGTTTTCTTCCAGGATTTCTTTTACCTTTTATCTTTCTATGTATAATTAACTGTATTAGTTTTTATTTTTCTGCCTTGCATTATATGGCCAAGGCTTTCTAATTTTATCCTTTATATTGTTTGGCATACTTCCAGTTCTTTCACCCTTCGTTCCAGCACTGTTTTATTGTATACTTTTTCCCTTCAAGATATTTTAGCATTCTCCTGCAAATGATCATTTTTTTGAAATGATCATTTGCAGGAGAACCTTTTTTCACATGGCTTCTGTTAAGGGCCAAGCTTCAACACCATATAGAAGATGTAGCAGCGCGCAAGAAGGGTCCGAAGTTAACGTTCAGGTTACTATCGCATAGAAGTTTACTCTTTTTGCTGTAAGCACTCCGCTCCTGTTCAATTCTGCATTGAATTTGCAATCGGTGATCATTTTAATCATCGTTAACAACATATCCTCAATATCTGTATCTTCGTACTGTTTCAAAGTGCCCGATTGCTACTAAATAAGTTAATAATCGTGTTGTGGAAATTTAATAGCAACAACCATACACTTAGTCTTTTGTTAACTGTACTCTATTTAGAAATAATTCTAGATCTTCCAGACTTGGTGCTATAAGGATCCTATCATCAGAGTATCGGATGCTATTGATCGGTTGTCCGTTTACGTTTGTTCATACTAGATCGCTTAGAGCTTCTTAAAAAATGGTTTCGAAGTAAATACTGTACAAAGAGGGGTGAAAACTGCAACCTTGCTGAACGCCTCTCGAGAAAAATGTCTCGTTGGTGAGTTTGCCTTCCCATTTTGTTCATAGCAATAATTATTACAGTGTCGATGGATGACATCATCTTTAACCGTCATCGTGGACAGTGATGTCATTATAACCGAATATTTTTGGCGCAGTCTCATGTGTAATTATGTTAATTTCAATAACTCGTTCATAACTACCTTTTTTTTGCAAGTGTTCGTTACATGCCGGTTAAAATGCAGCGGCAAGTTAGAGCTGTAGGTTCAGATTACATTAAAGTTTGGATTATATATATATATATTCCTACCTATATATTGACTCATCACGATATCTCTGGAACCATAAGGTGTAGCGACTTAAAATTTGGTACGAATATTCCTTTCGCCAATTCCACACACAAGGGGGTTGGGGGTTGCTAGTAGGTAAATAAATGTTCAGAAACTAATCACCGTCCGCCCCTTCCTAAGCAAAGCTCGTACTAAGTAAACGAAATGACTGATAAATATAGTGTAGTAGACTGATACATACTTTTTCCTTTTCTTCTATATTGATCTTGTTCTAAAGCACAACGTTTTAATCGATTTCTTATGCAAATTGTTTTTTCGCTTACCAAATCGTAAATTGATTTTCAAAAAAAAAAAAAGGTGTGTAAACATTTGTGCATTTTAGAGCAACGCCTTTTTACGTAAAAATTATCATTATTTAATGTAGTACATTAATATTAAATCTATGTAAAGCATTCGAACTTGCATATTAAACTTGAATTACGCTACCGTTGGTCTGTACTTTTTACAGTATTTAGCTGCATGTAGGCAGGTATATTAAGCGTCGATTATTTCTTGTCGCAAATCGTAATTATCTCACTAGATTCCTACGTTGTA
The DNA here is from genome assembly GCA_029286875.1 of Lamproptera curius. Lineage (NCBI taxonomy): Eukaryota > Metazoa > Arthropoda > Insecta > Lepidoptera > Papilionidae > Lamproptera > Lamproptera curius. The sequence goes on along the minus strand of JAGSMT010000105.1, from coordinate 966,624 downwards.
GGTGTTTTGCCTATTTTAGTTGGTGTCATCTATGATTATAATGCTAGTAAATTGATATTTTCTCCATAAGCGAATGCATAATTGATTGCGGTACTTTTATGGGAAAATAAATATTAGTATATGGTCCGTAATAGCTTCATAGCGTCAGGGACTATTTATAACATCGTAACCATGGTAACGGAATATTACTTGTCACTGCCTCCGTAGCCTAGTGGTATAGGCGTGTGCTTTAGAATCCGGAGGTCGTGGGTTCGAATCCTGCGGGGACTCAACAAGTTTTCATTGTTGTTTCCTAGTTGGTTAGGGCAATTTGGGCCGATCACCCATTTGCCTGAAAAGTAAGATGATCCATGCGTCGGATGGGCATGTAAAAAGTCGGTCCACCCACCAACCCGCATTGGACCAGTGTGGTGGGATACTGTCCAAAAACCCCTTAATGTATTAGGAGAGGCCTATGTCCAGCAGTGGACTATCAAAGGCTGATGATGATGATGATGATGACTTGTCACCTTATTGGTCGTACTTGAACACTGATTCAAATTCAAATATCTTTATTTAATAGACAAGGTTACACTTGCTTCTTGATTGTCAAACACGCTATAACCGGTTCGGAAAATGACGCCTCAGACCTGAGAAGAACCGACTTGGGAAAGCTTTCGTTTGTCGTGACGTTGCCTGTAATGTTGCCTTTAAGAAAATAATTTTTCAGCTCGGATTTCTTAGTGGTCTGTAATATTTGAATAGTTTATGTTTAATATTAGAATGGCGTGTAAAAAGTCGGTCCACCCACCAACCCGCATTGGACCAGCGTGGTGGGTTACGGTCCAAAACCCTATAATGGATAGGGGGTGTATTAGAGGAGGCTATGTCCAGCAGTGGACTATCACAGGCCGATGATGATGATTATTATTAGAATAACCTTTTTCCTTCAAACAACGGAGAAGGGTCTCTTGTCAATTTTCCCTCTGTCATGTGCACATTCAAGGTAAAAGCGTATATGATTTAACCGACCTAGATTATAAACAGCGATTTCTTTATGGCCTATTATGAAATGTACAAAACTTTCCTCGTTACTGTATCAAATTATAATCAAATAGTGCTCGCTTACGTAATCCTTTTAGAATAAAAATTGTCTCCGTAGCCTAGCGGTAAGGGCGGGTGCTTCAGAAACCGGAGATCGTGGGTTCGAATCCTGCTGGGATTCAACAAATTTTTATTGTTGTTTCCTAGTTGGTTGGAGCCGTGCGGGCTTATCACGTTTGCCTGTAAAGATGATCCATGCGTCGTATAAGCATGTAAAAAGTCGGTCCTGCGTCTGGTCTTTTGTCCGTCCCATCGACTTTAAGAGTAAAGGAAGAGGGAGTGCACCTGTGTTCGTGCGTTCACTTGCGCGCTATGACCTGCGTAGTAACAAAATAATGAGGTTAGACGTGGTAAATTGATTAATTTTTGAAAAGACATATGGTAGCGGTTTATTACTTCACTAGACTTCAGGTGATTGAAAATTTTTTATTGATTTACTCTTTTTTATTGATAAAATCATTCTCTGCCAGTCATCCTTTGGGTGGTGTCTAGAATAATTGGTAGGTGCACAACTCAGGTAATGTATAGAATAATAGAAATCTAAACATAAAAAAAATATGACCAATTTATGTATGTGTTCTCCGTAAGAAATTGCGTCGCGTTTTCCGCCACTGCGTTTTTAAATCCTGATAACTTAGGTATTCATTTCATCAAAATGTCGTCTATGACACGTTTCATGTACAAATAATGAAGATTTTTTTTTAAATGCAATAACTTTTATGTGAATTTAAACAATACGTATCGTTGAATGTGCCTAATTGCAAATTTTACATTAAAATGCTTATCGTGAGTTATTCTTGAAACAAAGATGTATCCTTTGCGGACTTTATTGTAGACCAAATCAAGTAGTAACATTACGTTAAAAATACTTTTCCTCACTCGAGGTTGTGTATTTTTTTTTGTTTATTAAACATGTATTAAACTATTTATCACTGAATTATGCTCGTAGTGAGCATTATTTTAATTAAGTACCACCTTCTGGAAGTCGGTAAAAAAACAGAGTTAAAATATGGATTATTAAAAATATTTTCGTTATCGCGTTATTTTATTTTCATCTGAACGTTTCAGCGGCCGTGGTCACGGGTAGACTGCGGACCACGGCCGCTGGAAAGTTTCGAAACGTCGGGAATTAAAATGTAAATAAACGCGATAACGAATCAGTAGCATATTTATTTAATAATGTATAATATTCGGCAAGCTAAAGAAATAATTATGTTACGGGATATCTGTAAAATAGCACTATTCGTCTAAAATATATCAACTGAATCGTCCTTTATGCCATTTTGTTGCTTTCTTTACAATCATTCTATATTATTATAAATTTATATTGCATTATACAAGGATCAAATGATTTATTAAAATTTAAATGAAACCCGTTTTTGAATAATAATGTCGTCGTAATAATGCATGGTGTTAAAAGTTTAGTGTCAACATGACAACGTCGCAACAGCGAGCATTCGGCAAGCAATTCGCTCTATATTCGCGTTAAAATCGAACATTTGGAACGAATACCTAATGTTCTTATACGCACCTTACTACTTACGTGTAGCACTAAGGTCGACCGGTGCACTCGTAATGGAATCTAGGTCTAGCATTTATGACCCGGTTAGCCCGCCCGATAAATAATTCTAGACTTGCTACCATGATGTCGTTTAGTTATTACCCTGATTGTTATTATGCATCAATGTTAGATATGTTGCATGCATGGTGGTATATTAATATTAATATTTGTGACAATTGAGTCGTTAACTTCACGTGTTATAGTATTGCGCTGTATATAATAACTACATACCTTTTTCCTGATTTAAGTTACAGTTTTTATATAATATAGATAAGTTTTTTTTTGTTGTTTGCCTCAGTATAATAATAATTATGTTCTCCAGTCGATTACGACCACGGCGGCCGATCTTTATTAGAGATCAGCCAACTACGCAGGAGACATTATAGAGCGCAAGTGTACGCGCAAACACAAAGCTAAAAGCGCAAAGCCCGGTGGGATGGATAACCGACACGACCGGAGAGAGTGAGGCGCGCAGGACCGTCTTTTTACATGCCCATCAGACGCATCGGACCAATCGGATCGGCCCAAATTGCCCTAACCAACTAGGAAACAACAATTAAGATTTCCGGCAGGATTCGAACCCACAACCTCCGGTTTCTGAAGCACACGCCCATGTCACTACCCTACGGAGCCAGACTATATACAACAAACTATATTCGTCGAACGTCAAACGCTGGTCCCGTTAAAGTTTCAATCTACATCTTATTCTTCGTGTTCTAAATGTATACTTTCCTTTTTAGTGACTGACGATGGGGCGTTGTTTTCTACTTCTATTGGCCGTACACCTGGCATCTGCCAGCTACCTGCTGCCAGGCGACGTCGTGCCCAAACACTACGACCTGAGGTTCGTCTTCGATGTCGACCCGAAGACAAACTACAGCTTCTTTGCCGTCGCCGATATATTGGTAAGTCTGACTTGCTACTTTTCGTAATAGTTAACGTTACGGAATTGGGTTCCTGATCCAATATTCATCTGAGTATCAGTTTATTAGCGTTGACTGGTTCTGATAACTCTGGAAATATATATTAATAAAAGTCCTGTTTGTAACACAAACAACTGTTTAAATCAGACTACATATAAGGAGATATTAAAGAGGATAATGGATAAGCATACGGAGCTTGGATGGATCCACACGCTAGTCCGAGGAGTGTGCGGGGACCGACTTTTTACATGCCCATCAGTGGTGTCACGATCGCCAAATTCCTAACAACAGGAAACAACAATAAAATTTTTGAATCCGGCAGGATTCGAACCCACGACCTCCGTTTCTGAAACACGCCCATGCCACTACCTACGAAGCAGTTCATCAAGCAACTAATTATATGCCATCTTTCGACGGACAATGCGAGCAAAGTTTTTTCCAACTGGCACTTCGTGTTAAATTTCAATCGCTATGGTCATCCCTCGTTGATTTCTACAACTTTCAATATCGTGCTGCGTTGGGTTGTTTAATCTGACTATAAGGAAATACTGAGCACAGATTAACAAAATGAATAAGATACAGTCTGTTCAAAAGTGAACTGGGTTCTCGTGTCGCAGTTTTTAAAGTTTGAGTGTTTTCATGGATAATTGGTAATTTGTTGATCTGATCGTTCTCTTACGAAGTTAAATCAGTCAAATTCACCTGATATCAGTTTAGCTGTATAGGCATGTAAGTTAGGAAATATTTAGAAAATCATGAAGTTTGTTCAAATAAATAACGTTTAAAATGAACGTTATGTAAAAATTGGTCTACTTACAAACCCGGCATTGGTACCTCAATTTTTGAGTTATGTAATCTCAACTCTATGGTGGAAGCGTCAATTTTGAGGACCTACTGGAAGCTGTGGAATGACAGGCTAAGAAATTAATTTATTTTACACTATCCCATTATTTTACAGCGGCTAATCTAAATATTAAAGGTATGGTCCCATTTGAAAGAAACCCTCTGGGGATGTACTACGTTGAATAATTAACTGTTCCAGTGAAACTTGCTTAACATATTTTAGACTGAGACTTAACATCCATGTCTCGCAGTGGTCCTGCTGATGATTCCTAGATGGATAATGGAAGCATTCGGCGCACTTCTCCAGGGCCCGACTGCCCGGCTGGTCTGGTAGCCATTAAGCATAGCAAAGTTGATTTGCCACTCGAGTCCTACGATTCAATACGCTGCAGGTTTCATCGTACACGAAACGTTTTGTGTTTTGCGACCGACGCATGGTCAGCTGTCCCGTTGACATTCAAAAGTTGTCAATAATCTGTCTGCGTTTGTGTTCGTAGATAAATCGAATATATTAGAGAGAAAAATATGAGCACAGATTAACAAAATAGAATAATATACAATGTCTGTTGATAAAGTAGAAATGCGTTGCCTCTGTGATGTCTTTTAAGTTTGAGGTGTTTTATAATGATAATAGTAAATCTTTATTGCAGACACATAGATCTGTATGCTTACAAATGTTAAATCAAGTGAAAGGAGACTAATACAATGATATAGTTATATATAGTAATGGTTAGGACAATTTGGGCCTATCACCCAATTGTCTCAAAAGTAAGATGAAGAAGTCGGGTGGGCATGTAAAAAATTGGTCTACTCACCAACCCGCATTGGACCTGCTTGATACTATACGATCCAAAATCTCCCTAATGGTGAAGGCGTGCATTAGGGGAGGCCTATGTCCAGCTGTGGAATGACACAGGCTGATGATGATGCGTTTAGATTGTATAGAACACACTCATTCCATTATATTTTAAGCGGCTATATCTAAATATGTTTAAAGGTGATAGGTCCCCTTTTTACAGGGGACCCTCTGGGGCAGTACCATAGCGGTGAAAACATTACTGTGTTCCGGTGTGAACGGCACCGTAGCCAGCGTATTTACTGGGTAAACGAGACTTAACATCCTATGTCTCGCGTTAGGCAGCGCGTTGGTGATACCAGTATTGCCAATGTCTATGGGCGTCGTTGACCACTTTACATCAGGTGGCCCGACTGCCCGGCTGTCTGCCTAGCCATTTAAAGAGTAGTATTTTTAGTACTCTTTAGATCTGGGTCCTAGATTACTAACTGCTATGTAATGCGTCACGTAGACAAAAAACGTATGATTGCGCGACACGCAAAAACGACACGATCTCTTTGTCAAGTTGTACGTGCAATTGTTTGCAACACTTAGTAGCATTGGCCTTTGACATAGTTTTTCGGGTCGTTTTCGCTACTAGCCTATTCTTATTTGAAATGTCTTTATCAATAGTTTAATTTTATGCAACACTTATAAATATCTCGTGTAATAAGAATTTGTCCTCGATGAAAAATGTTAACATCGTTGTTTTATAAAAGACTTCTTCTTTATGTTGCTCGTAGTGGACCGAGTTAGAGTATTATCTGTTGAGTAAATCCAGAAAGTGGCCCCTATTTCAAACCCACCGACCCGCATTGGACCAGCGTGGTGGGATACGGTCTAAAAACCCCCTAAATAAAGAAGGCGTGGATTAGGGGAGGCCTATTTCCAATAGTGGTCTAACACAGGCGGTTGATAATAGGATTCAAACCCACGACCACCGCAAGCGAACTATTTTCCTACGGAGGCAGTTAAGTAAGCCGCAGTCATTACGATAACTTAGCAGAATTAATTGTCACGCTACAGGTGGTATGACGATGCACACTAATTGTATAATGAAATTACATTACACGCTACATTCTGTAACCCTGTGCCGCATGTTTACACTCGTAATTTGTTTATTGAAACATACGAAACTCTATAAAAACTAGGGACTAAAATAGAGGATTAATATAAACACTGTAACTTAGAAAAGACTGTAAATTAAAAACTTTAATGACGACAAGACTGCAAAAGTCGAACACGAGAAAAGATTCCATGAACTATTTCCCGTTCCTAGTGGCGTAAAGCAGGGCTATGTATTAGCTTCTACCTTTATTTGCATTGTATTTTGCTATGGTTATTAATGATGCCATCGGAAAGTGTACTGCACTACTTTAAATATCCGTAAGATTCAGCAATGGTGTCTTTAACATATCGAGTTGAATAAAAGGTATAAAAGCATGTATGTATATGGCGGACTATTTATAAAACATTGCAAAGTTGTCTCGATTCCTTAGCTGTTGCTTGCACTAGATTTGTTCTTTGAATTAGCGTTTTAAAACCTTAATTCATAAGCAGCATCCTAGATGCTAGAACGCCGACAATCGACCGTTGTACTTATACAAAAACATCTCGAAAAAGTTGCCAGTTTTTGAAACCTTGGGAGCCATATCAAAAACGATAATACACTTTCATCAGAGATTCTTTTGTGCATGGCCAAGGCTCACTGTTTCATCATATAAATTCATCTGTACACGGTCGAGTCCCGGTGTCTTTATAGAAGAGATGTTAGAAGACTTCTTCCATTGCAAATGTTTGCGATCTATCTTTTGGATCGAGTGACAGACATATATCCAACGCAAAGGTTTTGCGGAACACTGGCTTGCTTGGCATGGAAGCTTCAATAATTAAACGCCAACTTAGGCACGTCCTTCGCGTTTCCCAAAGGCAGTGTTTCATTCTGAACTTAGTGTTGAAGAAAGGAAACCGGGAGGTGAATTCTTACGATATAGACGTTTTGAAACCCCACTTGACTAATTATAAGATCGCCTCTGATAAGTGGCAAGAGCTTGCCTATGTTAGGCCAAAATGGCGTGATGCTATTTAGACTGGACTAGAAGTATGAAGTCTCGTCTTGGAACTGTGAAACCAAACGTGTGCTTCGGAAAACCCGCCCAAAGTTCTTTTATACATACGCTTATAACTCTTTAGGAGTCCTCTACTATACGCAGTGTGATCGCTTGTTCGTCTGTCATTAACCTTTATACTTATTGTGAATAGAGGAAAAGATTATGATACGGGAATATAATGACATTATATGAAGGTTGAATATCAAATACGTTATTTGTAATTTGACTTCTTAGTAATAATCTGTAACTATTGAATGCCGTTTCCGATAATGTCCCTCTTTGAAACCGCAAGGTGGTTTATTGCTTATTGTATTATTTTACAGTCGACCATCACAATTCTAACGATTTCCCTAGATGCAGCGACATACTCTGACACTAATTAAATAACAACATTTTTGCGTCTCACCGAGCGTCATATATACAATAGCGTGCTTAGCTACAAAAAGTTTTCCTCCTAAGGTTAAAATTATCGGATACATATTTGACATCAGCTTGTCTAGAAAATCTGTATTTAACTAATTTATTTGCAATTTCTTAACATATATAACACCCACACCACCAACCACCAATCCGCATTAGACCAGCGTGGCGGGCTACATTCCAACACCCCGTAATGGAGAAGGCGTGATAGGGAGGCCTATGTCCAGCTGTGGACTAACACATGCTGATGGTGATGATGATGATAGACTACAAGCCCATGAATAAAAGACACCTGCAAATACTTGATTGCCTGTAAATAAAGATGATCCACGCGTCGGATGGGCATGTAACAGTCGGTCGTGTTTCTAATCTCTCTCCGATTATGTCGGTTATCCGTCCCGTCGAGTATTTGTGTAAAATAAGCAATTGCACCTGTGTCTGCGCGTGCACTAGTGCACTATAATATCTCCTGCGTAGTTGATTTTATGATCATAGATCAGCCATAGTTGTAATCGACTCGGAGGATATTACTTAAATGATACTTTACTAAACACGCTTTTATAAAGGTTTAACGTGACTCACGACACGTGACATTATGTAAAGCGTGTTCGGCGTCAGAAGTGAGCTTGTCACTAGCGTGACGCGTTACAAAATGACACTCGTGTTGTTTCCGTCTCGTCGCAATATTGGACAAAGTATCAAATTAGCTACGCGTCTTCTGTAGAATGACCAAGTGACAATTTTACTTTACACTAGCGGTTGCCCGCGACTTAGTCCGCGTGGTGATATTTATATTTAAAAAAAATAAGTTTCTCACAATTACACCGGCTATCTTCCAGTGAAAGCCCTGTCGGACTAGCAATTCCTGAGATTAGTCAGAACAAACACAAACAGACAGACGGACAAACAGGCAGAAAAAGATCAAAAATAATGTTCTTTTGTTATGCATACCGGTTACATATCATGATGTACTTGAATAAAAATGGTTAACATAAACTTGAGTCTTGAAGCTTAAAAAGCTACGTTTTTTTATTTTCTGTACGATGATTTTTCATTGAAATACAGTCTGTAGAAAATTGCCAAAAAACTTCAAAATTTTTTTTGTTTCTTTAATTATTAAATATATTGTCTCATAACACATATATTGTTTTCAGACAATATATTTAAAAGTTTACTGCCTCCGTAGCCTAGTGGTATGGGCGTGTGTTTTAGAAACCGGAAGTCGTGGGTTCGAATGCTGCGGGGCCAGAACAAATTTTCATTGTTGTTTTTAGTGCAATTTGGGCCAATCACCCAATTTACTAAAAACTAAGTTGATCATGCGTCCGATGGGACATGTAAAAGTCGGTCCACCCAGCAACCTGCATTGGACCAGCGTAGTGCCATACGGTCCATAACCCCTAATGGATAGGGGTGCATTAGGGGAGGCCTATTTCCAGCAGTAGACTATCACAGGCTGATGATGATGATAATGATTAATGATGATATTGTCCGCCTCTGTGGTCTAGCGGTACTGGCCCATGCTCTATAAATCGCAGGTCGTGGGTTCGAATGCCGCGGGTTAACAACGTCGGGAATTAAAAATGTTAAATTAACGCGATAAAATCAGTAAAAAATCCTTTATTTATTAATAGATCTAGATTATTTTAAACACCAGTGGGGCAACAAGTAGGTAAATTTACATTGTGTAACATGTGACCTTGCATAAACTCTACCCTGACAGTAAAAACAACAAATAACTTTGTTTCAACACATTATTTTTTTAATGAAAAGAAATAATTGACGTAACGGTTACAGTATTAACACTTCACGCGTAAGTCTGTAACGTCAATTATAGCTTTGTATTTTTTTTCTGTGTTATAACCTGTGGATTATTTCCGTTCGCGCCAATTACTTTTATTTTATCTGTATCTTTAACTGTATAATAGGTTTATTTTAATTGCGAATTTATTTATAAACGAAATAATATATAAAATATTTATATGCAATATGTAATGTTAAACTATATTAGGTTCTTAACTGTTGGAGAACGCTAAGTAGTAGTAGTGGGATTCAAATATTGGGTTATTATGATTTTCTGACGAATATTACACTATATCCCTCAGCTATTTATTGTTCTTAGATAACACTTTGGACTAGCTTTTTAATACGTTCATAACTTACGTCCTTTAATCACACAGACAATAATCTACACACAAAGAAAACGCTTTACAACTATTAGAATGCTTAAATTTTTGATGCCGTTACAGTTTGAAGTTAGACTTCGACTTTACACTTAAGTTTTCTCGGGATAAGCTCATCTAATACACCTACATGGTCTAGTGAGATTGACCTTTTCTCTACAAACCGGAGGTCTTGGGCTCGAGTCCTCGAGGCTAAAGATCCCCGTGATCTTTGTTACGACGTGAACCAACCTTCTTAAGATTAATATGCACGCATGTAAAAAGTCTGTCGCGGCTGTCAAGACTAGCTTTGGCATTCTTTATAGACTTTCACTGCATATATATAAATTACATACATTTGAAACCGACCCCCTGATATCTTGGGAAGATGGATCCGAAGTCAAGTTCTATAACGTATATTATTCTAAACGATTTCATGATTGGTATTTAACTTATAACCGTAATAATTAATAATCATTAAATTTTTTCAGTTGAATATCAAATCTGCCACGTCAAAGATAGTTCTCCACGCCCAAGACTTTACGGTTGCCGAGGAAAAAGTCACTTTCCTCGGACAAAGTGAACTACCATCTGTATTGGGTGTCAAACTAAACGACACATACAACTTTCTGACCATAAACCTGGACAGGGATTTGGTGGAAGGTGATAACTATCTGCTGAGGATTCCATTTTACGGCAATTTGAAGATTGGTTTGGATGGAGTGTACATCAGCACTTATGTTAACAAGAAGAGCAAGGCGAAAGAGTGAGTTTTCTTTTTACTAATATATCTGATGGTGTATAGCTCAATGATAGTTCTCACACATTTTAGCAGCTTTAAGATAAGTTGCTTGTACATCATCATCTTCATCAGCCTGTGTCAGTCCTCTGCTGGCCATAGGCCTTCTACATTAAGTGGCCATATCCCACCAAGCTGGTCCAATGCGGGTTGGTGGTTGGATCGACTTTTTACATGTCCATCGGACGCATGGATCATCTTTTTTTTCAGACAATTGGGTGATCGGCCCAAATTGCCCTAACCAACCAGAAAACAACAATAACTCAAAGTGGTATTCCCCGCGGGATTTGAACCCACGACCTCCGGTTTATAAAGCAAGGGCCGCGCGACCACGGAGGCGGCTTATGACTGTTCTAGCTACCTCACTAGTTCTCACAAACGTACTGGATTAGTATCTCTGCATAATCAATCAATAAACCTTGTAAATTTAAGGATTTAAAAAAAATGTTCAAAGACATAAACATGCGGTATGTTAAACAATTATTAATTTTTGCCTATTTATTGTTTTGATGGTCTAAATACAAATCCTAGTCAAGCTATTAAAGAGGGGGTTGCTTTGATGCCCTTTCCGATGTAAAATATTTGTGTTTGCGTTTATTAGTTCAGCGCTAGATGGCGTTGTTACCAAAACATCAATCTAGTATATTAAGCTACACTTTTCGTCCTACAGATATTTAATAGCGACGCAGTTTGAGGCCATTTCCGCCAGGAAGGGATTCCCCTGCTTCGATGAACCCCTGTACAAGGCCACCTTCCGCCTAAACATCGGCCACCACAAGGAGTACGCGGCTGTCTCAAACATGCCTATGTTTAATTCTTCGAACGAGAAGTAAGTGGAATTGTAAGCGTTAGTTTATGAGTGAGTTTTAAAAACACCGTAGAATTGTAGATCTAACGCGGTTAGTGTTTTAAAATTATTAACATAAGTAAAAAAAGGATAACTTAAGTTTAGCGTGTCAAAAGATAAAATTCAGGTATGCAAAGCATAATGTGAAAGGCGATCTTGCAGGCTTAACATCAACAAAAATGGCCGCATTTCACCAGTAAGAACGAAATTATATTTATTTATAATGTGTATTGTAACTTATGTTTAATTTCATTTAAATCACGCGTAATGTAACGGCAAGTTTTAAAAAAAAAAAGGTCAAAGGAAATATCACGGAAGTCATTGTTTTCTCCTTACACACAAACTAATGACCCCTTGCTTGAAAAATAGATTACGTCTATACTTTTAGTTTACTACTAAATAATAGAAAAAAAAATCATAAAGCTTAGACTTTCAAATATATCTGCACTAGATTAAAATTTCTGAAAAAATATATAATATACGTTATTAAATATATCACTGCCTCCGTAGCCTAGTGGTATTGGCGTTTGCTTTAGAAACCGGAGGTCGTGGGTTCGAATCCTGCGGGGACTCAACAAATTTTCGTTGTTGTTTCCTAGTTGGTTAGGACAGTTTGGGCCGATCACCCAATTGTCTGAAAAGTAAGATGATCCATGCGTCGGATGGGCATGTAAAAAGGCGGTCCACCCACCAACCCGCATTGGACCAGCGTGGTGGGATACGGTCCAAAACCCCCTAATGGATATGGGTGTATTAGGGGAGGCCTATGTCCAGCAGTGGACTATCAAAGGCTGATGATGTTTGTATGTATGATGTATTAAATATATCGCAACCTATTGCAAAGACAAGGTGTTATAGGCATGGCTTTTCTAATCCTGGTCTATCGCAAAAATCGTTGATAGTAACTACTTGATATTTCGCTTATAAACGTACTAAAACCCGAATCCTGGACCGTTAACAAATGATCTGATAAACTGATAGATTTCATAAGATCATTTGGTAACGGTCACGCTATGGTCCAGCTGAGTTTCTTGCAAAGGTCAAAGGCTGCCTCCGAACCGGTGGTAGATAGAGATGAGAGCGTAACGCTTCTATCACTGATTAGTATGAAACAAAGTAGCTTTCTCTGTCCCTATATCCCTATTTATGCTTAAATCTTTCTTTCGGCGGTTTTTTTTTAATAGATAGAGTGATTAAAGAGGAATGTTTATATGTATAACACATGCCTAATATCGTAGATATGTTTTCTACCAGCATAGCTCCCGTGCGAAGCCGGGGCGGGTCGCTAGTATTGAATAAAGATAATTGACTGTGACTATTACTTAGCTTTTTGTACGATGAAGATGTTAAATATTTATCCATATTGTTTCCCTCTACTTTTGTAACTCTCTACTCCCTATCTCCTTTTACTCCCCCTTTCACCTGTCTTAATCTTCCTCCTTTTCCCCGAAATAAACCGAATACGTAACCCAAACTACGGAATTGGATCTGTGCAAATATAGTCCTTTATGATGTACCTTTATCGTTTGCAGCGCCCTCGAGGACGTCTGGCCTTGGGATGCGATCGGCAAAAGGTTCAAGTAAGTATACCTCCGCCTGTGTTATTTATTTCCTAGCCATTTTACGTGAAAGTTATCATGTGCTCCGCTTACTAATCATCTAGATCAATATGTTTCAGTAAATCTATATTGGTTTAGATGTATTGCCTAGTTTCTACGTACAACGCAAAGGGTTAACTAATTGTAATAGGTGAATTGATTGACAATAGATTTGAACGATCATACGTCTTGTTACGACTTTCAAAGATGATCAATGATGATGATTAGGCAATCTGTACCGCTTTTCACATTGACGTCGCATTGACGTCCGATGAATCATCTTACTCTGCAGGATATTGTGTAATCAGCCCATATAACTTACCAAAAAACAAAAAAACCCAAATTTGATCACCAGATCCTAGACCACGGAGACGGCCTGCATTTATTAATTTTGAGACATAATTTCTTTAGAAACCGGAGGTCGTGTGGGTTCGAATCCTGCGGGGACTCAACAAATTTTTATTGTTGTTTCCTAGTTGGGCAATTTGGGCCGATCACCGAATTGTCTGAAAAGTAAGATGATCCAGGCGTCGGATGGACATGTAGAAAGTCGGTCCAACCACCAACCCGCATTGGACCAGCGTGGTGGGATACGGTCTAAAACTCCCTAATGGATAGGGGTGTATTAGGGAGGTCCATGTCCAGCTGTGGACTATCACAGGCTGATGATGATGACGATGAATTTCTTTAACAACGATAATTTTGGGACAGAAATGCTCTATTATAACCTTTCTGTTCTGTCTTACACTACGTTTATCCTGAATAATTTGCCCCTAACCCCAGGAACGACAGGTCCACCTTCGTGTGGGACTCAGTTCGAAAACTCGGTGCCTATGTCCACGTACCTGGTGGCCTTTGTCGTCTCCAAGTTCTCACACGTGGAGAGTCCACCTAACCTCTCCACCACCAAGTTCAGGATTTGGGCAAGAAGCGATGCGGTCGATCAGGTAGTTATTTATTTAAGCTTTTTGTATAAATTTATATTAATGCAATGGAGCATCCTTCCAACCCGTATTGGACCAGCGTGGTGGGATACAGTCCATAAACCCAATTATGTAGAGGGCGTGCATTAGGGATGGCTTATGTCCAGCTGTGGACTAACACACGCTGATGATGAATGCAATGGAGGACTTTATGCCGAAGACATTAGAGAACTTGTTGTGCTGAAATTTGGCCCTATTAAGATACAAATAATGAAGTCTGAGCAAGACGTTTGTTGGTAGCTAAAATTATTTTACGGCTTTTGATGAGACTTTATAATGTCTTAAATAATACATTGAAATGACACCATAACTTGTATTTAAACGTATTGTTTAAATTATTGATTATATTATTTAAAGTATGATATTTAAAGGATATCAAGTCACATAATGATAGTTACAGTTAGTTTTTAACATACTTCAAAAAAAGGAGGAGATTCTTAATTCGTCTGTATTTTTTTATGTTTGTTACCTCAGAACTTTCGTCTGGGTGAACCGATTTAGATGTTGTTTTTTTATATTCGAAAGCTGGTTCGAAATTTGGTCTATTTCTGACAGTGGCATCCATGAAAAAACTGAATAAGTCTGAAATTTACACTAACTATGTCACGCCAATCGATTTCGATGATTCTTTTTATTTATTTATTGGAAAGAATGTTATTTAATGGCATTTCGAAAAGAGTTTGGTTAGGTTGTGATAATGGGACTTCAAATTTTAGGAGCAAACTAACGACACTCCAAGGAATCTTTCATCGGCTAAGGGCCGTCCGTAAATTAAGTGAGGATCGAAAGGGGGGAAAGAATGAAGAGGGATTTTGAATGGGGAGTTTTTACTTTTTAGTGCATTTTAATAGGTTTTTGCTTAGAAGTCGGTTCGGATATTTGAAGTATATCAAGTCATATAATGATAGATACAGTGAGTTTTTAAAAGTACCATCTATATTACTTCGGAGCAAACAGAATAAATTACTTAGCTACCATTGTCACTCGTGTCCTAGACGTGGTACGCATCAAACCTTGGACCGCGCGTGCTGACCCACTTCGAGGAGTGGTTCAACGTGAGCTTCCCCCTCCCGAAGCAGGACATGATCGCCATCCCGGACTTCAGCGCTGGGGCCATGGAGAACTGGGGCCTGATCACCTACAGGGAGACGGCGCTGCTCTATGACGAGGGGCAGTCCTCGTTTCTGAACAAGGAGCGGGTGGCCGAGGTGGGTGATATCTATAGATATAGTGATATTATTATTATTTTTTAGGCATACGCAGGCAGACAATCAGTCAAGCCTGTTGTGAAGTGGTCAACGACGCCAATAGACATTGGCAATACCAGTGGTATCGCCATCGCGCTGCCTACCGTGAGACATAAGGTGTTAAGTCTCGTTTACCCAGTAAATACGCTGGCTACAGTGCCCTTCAAACCGGAATACAGCAGTGTTTTCACACTACTGCTTCGCGCTAGAAATAGGCAGCGCGGTGGTACTCCACCAGACGGTCTCTGAACCTCGAAGACCGATGGGACGGATAAACGACACGACTGGAGATAGGTCAGCGTAGGATAGGCTTTTTCACGCCAATCCGACGTACGGTAATTTTACTTTACGGCAATTGGGCCATCAGCCCGTACTGCCTTAACCAACTGGAAACAACAGTCCTGCGGAACATAAAAAGAGTTTTTAAGTCCCGCAGAATTCCAAACCACGACCTTTGGTTTCTAAAATACAAGACACTAGGCTACGGAGGCGGTTTGGCATAACACAATAGAGGTATATATCTTGCAAAGCTGGTAACTCCTTTTACTAGGGACCGTCCAGGTGATACCTTCTATTTGTCGCTCTAAAGACGCGAGAAGAACATAATGTTCATCATACAATATTATGCGTCCAATGGCAGGATGGTTCGGTTCAAAACTCCGTAATGGATATTATGTATTAGGGGAGGCCGATGTCCAGCAGTGGACTATCACCGGCTGACGATGATGATGATGATGAATAGCTAGATGGATGAGGAAATGTTTGAATGTGTATAAATTGATATGATGCTATGATGGACAATTACAATAATGTTTTCGGAGCCGATTTCGATAATGGCGACCGATCTTTATTTATGATCAACTAACTACGCGAGAGATATTATAGGCACAAGTGTAAACACTAACATAAGCGCTCTCCCTGTTCCTTCACCTCAAAATCCGATCATTTTACATTCCCATCTGACGCATGGATCATTTTACTTACAGGTCTTAAACTGCAGCATTTTCAAATATATTTTTATTGGTTCATGATATGATCTGCCTCCGTAGAGTAGTGGTATGGGCGTGTGTTTTAGAAGCTGGAGGTCGTGGGTTCGAATCCTGATGGGGCTCAACAAATTTATGTTGTTGTTTCCTAGTTGGTTAGGAAATTTGGGCCGATCACCCATTTGTCTCAAAAGTAAGATGATCCAAGCGTCGAATGGGCATGTAAAATTTGGTCTACCCACAAACCGCGTTGGACCAACGTTGGAAAAACCCCTAATGGATAGAGGTGTATTAGGGAGGCCTATGTCCAGCAGCGGACTATCACAGGCTGATGATGATATGATCTGATTAAAACACCTGACACAAGAATAACACAGGAATTAGGGACTTGTTTTCGCTCAAGTATCGAGTAGTATTAATAGGCTTTTAGACCATTTAAGCCGACTCAATCAGATTTGTTTCGATCATTCATTTTGTTTATTCTTTTATCGCAGATTCACACGAAAGTAAAGGATAACTTCACTGGAATTGATCTTACTCTTGGACATTAATTAACTTTTAATTGAATCTGTCTGCCGCGGTTTTCACTTTCTCTTGTACTTCCACCTTCGTTTTTTCATTTCTACATTGTGTCTTTACGTCTGCTACTAATTTCACTATTATCTATCCACTTTTACTTTAACTTTATCGCCCCTTCTCAGGTGATAGCCACGAGCTCGCCCACCAGTGGTTCGGAAACCTGGTCACAATGAAGTGGTGGTCCGACCTCTGGCTGAACGAGGGCTTCGCCACTTACGCGGCCAGCGTGGGGGTGGACGCGGCCGAACCCTCGTGGCACGCGGACAGAGGATACGCCGTGGACAATATCCTGTCCGTTCTCAGTTTGGACGCTTTGGAGTCTTCTCATCCGGTGAGTGTCAAGTTGGTTTGGAACCTTTCCCAGCTCGGAGTGGCTTGGAGAGTGAAGTGATCGATCACAGTAGGGTTTGGGATTATCCGCGTTTTCTTTACCAGGAAGAAGGGAGTGATTTGGAAAGTTTGGAAGTTCTAATCTAGCGAAGGGAGGGTTCTGGATTGTCACAGTTTTCTTTTTCAGTTGAAATGGTAACTTGAAGTTCGTTCGTTTGTTTGTTAGTACTCTTCTAACCGGTGGTAGGTCTTCTTTTTATAGGGGACCGTCGGGGTGGGTAATACCGCGGTGCCTATTTCTACTGCGAAGCAGTAGTGTGAAAACACTACTGTGTTCCGGTTTGTATGGCACCGTAGCCGGCGATTACATTCTGTGTCTCACGGTAGGCAGCGCGTTAGTGATACCAGTATGACCAATGTCTATGGGCGTCGGTGACCACTTCCCATCAGGTGGCCCGACGGCTCGTCTGCCCGCGTGCCTGCTCGTGCTAGGTCAGTGAGGAGACCTCGCATCCAGTGAGGGTTTTCTAATGCTTTGAATTCGAAATGCCTAATGAGTAGTCAGCTTTGGTCAACTGGGTTTTTTTCAGACAGAATTTCCTCTTTCAATTACATGGGAGTGCCGTACCAATTTTTGATAGCATCAAATTCTCCGGATTCACTTTGTTGGTCGTCTATTTTGAATATAATCTGTTTTGGACAGGTATCTGTGCCGATCGACGATCCGAAGCGCATATCGGAAATATTCGACGAGATTTCGTACCGAAAAGGTTCCACCATCATCAGAATGATGGTCATGTTCTTGGGGGAGGATGTCTTCAGAGAGGCGATTCATAAGTGAGTTGGAAATAATATATTCAGTATAGTATAGACGACATGCGTCGGATGTAAAAAGTCGGTCCACCCACCGAACCGCATTGGACCAGCGCGGTGGTAAACGGTCCTAAAATATCCTAATGGATAGAGGAGGGAGGCCTTATAGGGCCTCTTAGGGGAGGCCTATGTTCTGCTGTTCTGATGATGATGACCCCCACTGGCATATCCATTGGCAACTGCTTAAATAGAACTATATTTAGGTTCCACTGAAATCCTGCATTCATGGGCGGTAAAAACTTTGAACCCTTTTGGTGCATTATGTTTGATATTGTTTTCGTTTTCTTTTTTTATATTTCTTATTTCTTTCTTTCAAATCATGTTTTAAACTATGTAATGATAATTGATAATGTATTGAGGTAGATGATATTGTAATATTGATAGACTGAAAAAAATTAGGTCACACAGTTCCTTGACGTTCTACTCTGGCTTTCCAGAAAAACTGTTTTAATACTTCCGAACCGTTGGTAGATTAAAGTACATAAGAGTTTCACAGAGCTTTAAATGAATAGAGAATATTTGAATTCGATGCAACGTCCTGCTGATCTTGACGGTAAAATAGTAATCTTAGTATATATAAATCTCGTGTCACGATGTTTACCCGGGATGAACTCCTAAAATACTTAATATCATCTTTTGGATGAGTTCATCTTTTAAATAATGTGTTGTGTGTCAATAGATGGCGCGGTTTATTATTATAAACTTTTCGTTGATATTAGGAATGTAGGAGGTTGAATTGGTACAATAAAAAGTAATTGCTGAACATTTATTAATTTTGGTCAGTTAATTTTATAATAATTTTTATCTATTGTTAAAAACAAATATACAATTTCATAACGCCGCTATTTCATACCAGGCCATCAATAAAAAAATGTAATGAATAATATAATGATAGTAACGTCCTAAACATGCGCCAACAACATAAAATGTAAAAATTGGAAATGAATTTTTAAAGAGCAAAATTAATGAAGTGACATTGTATCCTATATTAAGAAAGTATTTATATTCGTTATTTATTATTTTATACGATATTTGTTACGTTTGCGACGAATGTAGTCAACTTTTGTTATTTGTTTTTTAATAACCATACAACGAAAACATTAAAATTATGTTTTTGGTGGTAGTGCATTCAAATTATAACATTTTTAATAGAACAGTAACAATTAAATAAACAATAATAATTTGTAAAACGAACTCTTTTGTGTGGAATTTTGCAAGATATCAACAGAAGGAACATTTTCGATTAGTCGTCTTCAGTCGATTTTTAAACCACTGCTATTTTTCATTGTATTCAGGTATAACATTTTGACACTTATCTAATAAAACATGGTGGTCCCCATGACTGATATTCCCTTTCCGTTTATCTTAAGCCCTTAAACTGTTTATTACAATGTAGAATAAGTAAATTCCAGCCGCAGCAACTAGTAGTATGTATAATTTTCTCATTTATATAATTCTAATTAATAGTATATATAATTTTGTTATTTAAACAGCTATCTAGTGAAGTATTCGTATTCGAACGCGGAGCAGGACGATCTGTGGCAGGAGTTGACCTCCGCCAATCAGCTCCACGGGGGCATGACGAGGAACGTGACCGTGAAGGAGATAATGGACACTTGGACCAAACAGACTGGATACCCGCTGCTGACGGTGACCAGGGACTATGAGGACAAGTCGCTCACCATATCTCAGGTTTATTTGTTGATACAGCCAACCTTAACCTGGTTTTTGGTTATTTATAGAATTGTATGTGGAGTAGTCATCTAGTGGTAATATAGTACACTTTGGATGGGTCTCGATTGATAGAGAAAAGATATGGGTATGCGTATAATAGTCGGTTTAGAACCGTTCAAAAGTCACTTTTACAATAAACAAGATTATGTAAATTCTTGGTCCATTGTAACTTTATTACGTCGTGGATACAAGCTTTTCTTGGAATACGTACCATTTTAGATATAGGCAGGGCTTTCACCTGGTCGACATCTTTTATCCTACAATTGCCTACGTTGCCCGAGGAACCTAGAAGACTGTTTAACAATCGTTCTTGGCGACAAAAACCGGCAAAGTTCTAGGAATACCTCCATTGTGTCTTTCCGTCCCGTTCCTATAATCAGGAACTCGCTATCCTAATAGTGTTCTAACAATTACCATTAGTTGCATAAAGCTAGCTTTTTTTTTACTATAGAACTGACTGGGACAATACCACTGGGCACCGATCCGATAAGGCGACAGGCAATTTTGTGGCGTCGCACGTTGTATTCCCTATCGGCTGGGCGAATCGTCCACCATGATCGTCATGTTTAACACTTCATTTATTTAATAGAAATAAAGTTCATTTATCAGTCACTATTATGCCACTTCCACGGGGCCGTGGGTGCTGCATACATTCTGCACCAAATACATCATTGGCTCTGATCACTAGACAGGAGAATACGAATAACCATGTAACCCCTTGGACAGAAACGCTACCTCGCCCTGGGCGCGAAGGCCGGCAGCAGCGCCTCCTGGTGGGTGCCGCTCAGTGTGATCTGCGAGAAGGACGAAGGGGACAGTCCTGTGCATTGGCTGGGGAGGGGGGAGGGGGTGGACTCCCTCCATAGGTACGAGCACGGGGCCTCCCCTGACCAGTGGGTGCTGTTCAACCCCGATATGATTGGTGAGTGCGGGCGATGGGGGCCTACTATACTGCTCGCGAAGGCAGACGAGCAGTCGGGCCACCTGATGGGAAGTGCTGCTTACTGTGTGATATAGGATGTTGCGTCTCGTTAACCCAGTAAATACACCGGTCAACACCATCTTCTAACCGCAACCCGGTAATGTCTTCACACTTCTGATTTGCTGCAGAATCAGGCACCACAGTGGTGGTGGTACCACTCCAGACGGCCCTGGGTTATATACAGGAGAATGGGATTGGATGACGTTTCTGCTTTATTTGGAGCCACGGATTTGTTTCATGAGTGCTTGTGTGGCTTTACTAGTAAATGCTCAAATACGAATAAAAAACTAACAAAAATATGACCGACTCTAACAGCGTATAACTATTTTTCGCAATATATGCAAGTAACAACGTGCTCTCCGTAGGAAATATTTTTTGAAGGTAATAACTCTTATGGGAACTTTAACTGCTTTATCTTAAATAAGCTTTGACTCTGCCTGATTGCAGTTTTTAAAGTATTTACATTAAAGTGCTCATCGTGCGTTATTCTTAAAACATGATAAATTCTATCGTGGACTTTACAGTAGAACAATTATGTAAAACATACTAAAAGATAGACATTATGTCTATCTTTTATGGTTTTGGCAGCGTTTGTTATTTAATCCAAGGGGTGTGCCGTATTTTTTTTATTTCTCAAATATCTATTAAACTACTTGTCACAAAATTATCAATAATCTACCATTTTAAAAAAGAATACACAAAATCGGAGCTCTATATAGTGGACCGCTAGTCAATCCTCAAGTTATAATCGTTGTTTAGCTCTCTCTCCCTCTCTCTCTCTCTCTCTCTCTATCTCTCTCTTTTACAGTTCCGCACTCATTACTGAAGTAGACAGAGATATCTGGCAAACAATCATCCACTAATAAAAGTGAAATATGAAAAATGCTATAACTGCAAGTAATAAAAGAGTAATTACATGGAATAAAGTCCGATAACTTATTTATCTAAAGTTCCATATGTGAGACGCCATCATTTATATCCCTTCTGTGTGGTATTGGGCCTTTTTAAGCCATTCCAGTACTCAACGACACAACTTATTTATCCTAGCCCCGTACCGCGTGAACTACGACAAGCGCAACTGGCAGCTGCTCGTGAACGCGATGACGAGTTCCGGCTACAAGGACGTCCCCGTTTTAGGAAGGGTTCAGCTCCTGTCGGACGCCTTCGAGTTGGCGTGGACCGATAAGCTGGATTACTCGACTGCTTTGCAGTAAGTCGTTTTTCCATAGACTTTCTTGACATATTTATGTAAATGCGGTGTGTGATGCACCGCAGTTTTGCACGCCGGCAAAATATATGTTCATGTTTGCTTGGTGGTTTTAAAATTTGCAGGTTTTTTCTGATAAAAAATATTGCATAAATAAATTGTTCATTATTACGTGTTTTGAGTTTTCGAATTTCCCTGTCTAAGTGATATCTTCTTAGGTATGTATTACTGATAGTGACTTACTATATCTTCAGCATTGCAGTATTGTACAGTTACCAATTTCCGTACTGTCATTTCGGTTCCTTTACTGGCATGTTCCTTGGAAACTGCTTAAATTCTGTAATATAAATTATTGTAACTAATTCCTTTTTTTTTCCCCACCAGTTTGGAAGGTCCTAACTTTCAAACTGGTGGGGTAGATTGACCCTCTTGAGAGCTCAAAAGAGTCCAAATTGAATAAAAAAATATTTAAATTCACCGTCTTGTACCACCTATCATCATTATCTGCAATCGATCGATCTTACTGAAGGTAATCGCACTTATTTATCTCGTGTTTATGAGGCTTATTATGTAACTCTCGCGTGGGGTTGTCATGACCCCACCGTCCACTCGGCAGCGGATCCGTAGTACAAGTGCAATTAGTCAGTTGCCAATCCTCCTGCTCGGCGTGGCAATCAGAAGCAACTCTTTTTAATAGACTCCGTCTTGGCGTTCATCAATAAGGCCTATGTCCAGCAGTGGACTGCTCAAGGCCGTTTATGATGATGGGATAGAAATAAAACGCGAAATAATAATTTTCAGGTTGGTGAGCTACCTGCAACGCGAGACTGAATACCTACCCCTTTCGACCGGTCTCAGAGCTTTGTCACGGATCGAGAATGTTCTCAAGCGAACCCCGGACTATGGGGCGTTCCAGAAGTTTGTCAGGAGGCTTATCGGTGAGTGCGCTATCACTAAAGGTTCCTGTTTGACTATTTTAGGCTTGCCATAGCCAAAATGTGGCTATTTCGATTTGCGGAAGTTTTTCTTAATGTGGGCGTAACATTAAGAGAACTTAGACGCCACCGAAATAAAGGCAAAAAGCTTTCGTCAGGTGAAATATTTTTGGTGATTTACCCTTTG
Source organism: Lamproptera curius (assembly GCA_029286875.1). Lineage (NCBI taxonomy): Eukaryota > Metazoa > Arthropoda > Insecta > Lepidoptera > Papilionidae > Lamproptera > Lamproptera curius. Next base: position 943,399 of record JAGSMT010000105.1, on the reverse strand, counting down.
CAAAGTGGGCTAATCGGAGAGCGATTACGTTTTGCTGCTATTAAAATATGTCTAGACTGTTTGTTTATCACTATTTGGTGTATCTGGAATAAGGATCATATGTATTATTTCTAGAATCTTTTCTGTCGGTGAGACTGTACTTTCTATTCATCATCATAAGCTGGACATAGGCCTCCCCTAATACACCCCTATCCATTAGGGGGTTTGGGATCGTATTCCCCACCACGCTGGTCCAATGCGGGTTGGTGGGTGGACCGCCTTTTTACATGCCCATCCGACGCATGGATCATCTTACTTTTCAGACAATTGGGTGATCGGCCCAATTTACCCTAACCAACTAGAAAACAACAACGAAAATTTGTTGAGTCCCCGCAGGATTCGAAACCACGACCTCCGGTTTCCAAAGCAAACGCCAATACCACTAGGCTACGGAGGCAGTTCCGTTTTGCTGCTATCAAAATATATCTAGACTGTTTGTTTATCACTATTTGGTGTATCTGGAACAAAGATAATATGTATGTATTATTTCTATAATATTTTCTGTCGGTAAAACTGTACTTTCAATTACATACTCTTAGTCACCTCTGTGTATTATATTCTTATCGTCTCTAATAATTGCTTCGTTAATGGAAATTATTTCCCATATATTGTCTCCTTTAAGATTTTATGTGTGTTATTCTCTAGGAGAGACCTATAACAGGGTTGGCGGTCTGGCGACTGGAAAGATTGCAAACGGCGATGACCTCAACAGCGTCAAGTTGCAGGTGAGTTGGAAAACTTGTGACGAACACTGAAAAATATCAGCATTTTTTATGATTTGCCGAGGATTATAGCTTTTTGTCAATATATCTACTAAACATTCAAAATATATACCAAGTGTTCGACTATCTTTTAATTCTTTTGTATAAATTGTCATTGACTGTGCGCTTTATTTTAGAAGAATGAAAAAATTCAGCTAAAAAAGTATTTTCTTACTACTAATGCTAAATGCCACCGTAGCCTAGTGGTATGGGCGTGTGCTTTAGAAACCGGAGTTCGTGGGTTCGAATCCTGCGGGGTCGCAACAAATTTTGATTATTGTATCCTAGTTGGTTAGGGCAATTTGGGCCGATCACCCAATTGTCTGAAAAGTGAAGTGATCCATGCGTCGGATGGGCATGTAAAAAGTCGGTCCACCCACCAACCCGCATTGGACCAGCGTGGTGGAATACGGTCCAAAGCCCCCTGATGTATAGGGGTGTATTAGGGGAGGCTGATGTCCAGCAGTGGACTATTACACGCTGATGAGATGAGAGATGAATGCTAAATGTGGAAAACTTGAGTGCATTTAACTGTAGAATATTTTTCAGTCCTTTTTGTAAGTTTCATTTGCACTAAAAACAGCTTAAAAAACATTAATGAATCGTGGAGTTCATAACAGCGAAAGCTATAAAACATAGGTCAAAACAAATATTAGTCTCACTCGCTTTAAATAGCGGCAAAGAAATCCTTTAAATTGCGATGTCATACATAATCGAATATTTGCCAAAAACATAAAAAAGATGATTTATTACGTATTGGATGGTGTAAAAATCAATTGTAGCGTCCAATTTGTTGTAAAGGTGACATTTACTTTTGCCAAATAACTGACACCCTACCTCAATGATCAATTTCCGTAAACTCGTGGTCAGGGTGTGTACTTTAGAAATTGGAGGTTGTGGGATCGAATCCTGCGGGGATTCAACCACTTTTCATTGTTGTTTCCTAGTTGGTTAGGGCAATGCGGGCCGATCACCCCATGTCTGTATACTAAGACGATACATGTGTCGGATGGGCATGTAAAAAGTCGGTCCACCCACCAACCCGCATTGGACCAGCGTGGTGGGATACGGTCCAAAAACCCCCTAATGGAAAGGGTTGTAATAGGGAGGTCTATGACCATCACAGGCTGATGATGATGATTTTGACATTAATCAAAACAATAATTAGGTGATGACCAGCTCTTGGGCGTGTCGCATGAAAGTGCCGGGCTGTGAGGAGAACGCGATGGCGCTCTTCGAGAGATGGATGAACTCTCCCCGACCTGATGAGGACAATCCGTGAGTTTTCAAGGAGTCTCCTTATTATATATGAGCTTTTATAGGAAATCGTCACGTAACGAAAAGGCGTTACGGCCTGTCTAGAAACACTTGCGTTCTATCGATTGAATGAAATGAGATAATGTAATTATAGTTTTTTGTGTGTCTTTTCCATGATTCATTGATAGTAATATCAATTTTACTCAGCGATTGGTATTATATTTTAGTTTCTTTTGAATAATTAATACTTTTGTGAAGAATGCTATTTCGTAGCGATCGTATGTGTTTTATATCGGTTGTAGAGGCAAAAATAACTTGAATTAATCTTGAATTGTCTCTATATTTTTATACAAATCTTTTTTTGCCATACATATAAAAATATATCAAACAGATCTTTGTATGCACAAGTGATATAATATGTGTTGTACACATTAAGAAAGTACGATGTCACTGATAATGCCAAAAATATCTCGCTTCTATCTATTATCGAGTGGTTACAAATGTTTGGTTTTGAGTTTTGCATCCATTAGGGTTCCATATAAGATTAAATTTAGTTATGAATAATTAGTGACCGTTGAGAACTGCATATTGCTATCGCAGCATCCCGCTGGACCTGCGGCGCACCGTGTACTGCGTGGGCGTGTCGCGGGGCTCCGTGCGCGAGTGGCGCTTCGCCCTGGAGCGGCGCAGGGGCTCCAACGTGGCCTCGGCGCAGGACCAGCTGCTGCACGCGCTGGCCTGCAGCAGGGACCCCTGGATCCTGTCGCAGTGAGTGCTTATCACGCACGAGATCGATTCAATCGAATCGGATCGGACATCGATATTCGAATGATTCGGGAAAAATCGATTGTATTATGAATGTTTGATTTTCGAATCAATTCACAGTGTTCTATATGTTACTGCAAAAAATTACACTAATCTTCAATTCAAATTCAAATATCTAGGTACGATCAATACAAAAATGCCATTTGTATTAAGGGACGCGTTTATGGTAAAGATACTTTGACTTTGGAAAAAAAGTTCATAAATTGGTGTCGACTTCGTCACGAATTGGACTCGACACTATTGATATGAAGACGATTTAGGAGACGGTAGATCCCCTTTTAAAGAGGGCTTTCTAGGGATACCAGCTCGGTGACTCTTTCTGCTGCAAAGCGGTAGTGTAAAAACATTACTGTGTTCCGGTTTTAAGGGCTCCGTAGCCAGTGGATTTACTGGGTAAAGGAGACATAACATCCCATGGCTCACGTAGGCAGCGCATCACTGGTATTGCCAATGTCTATGGGCGTCGATGACCACTTTCCATGGGGCCTTACTAGCAATCCTTCTTCGTTAGCAATAAAACAAAATAAATCAATTTAAAGGATATGATATAAAATTAAATTAAAGATTCAACGCTGCTAGTTTATCAACTAATCTATGATTTTACACTTCTGTCGACATTCACCGAGTCATTAAACCAAAGTCAATTTAAATTTGGCAACATCGTCTTCCGATACAATTTCCCAAAACTACACTTTTCAATAATAGCATACATTCCGTTCTTCAAGTCGTAAATTCTACTGTTTATAATAAAAGGGCCTTTTCTATAACTCCCTCAGATACTTGGAGTGGGCGATAACGGACGGGTCGGAGGTTCGAAGACAGGACGCGGCGTCCGTGATAGTGGGCGTGACTCGCTCTTCGGTCGGTTTCTACGTCGCTAAGGAGTTCATCTACGGCAGGATCGAGGATATTTATAACGCGTGAGTTACCATATAATGATGTCCTACTTATTGATTAAGATTACGGTGGCCGATCTACATACTGAATATCTGGTTATGGTAATGTGAATCTGCAATTGGGATTGGAAACCATCATTAACAATAATATTTCTGGACGTTTAACACAATATCATTTAGTCCTAATTTAAGCAAAGCTTGTTCTATGGAAAGTAGATAACTGATAAATACATAGACTTATTTTTAAGTAAATATATAAATATAATATAAATACACGAAGAAAAAACACTATATTCATCATATCACATTTTTTCCGCGGTGGGAAGAGAACCCACACCCTCTGGCGCAACAGTAAGAGTTACTAACCACTACACCAGCGTGTCGTCATTACATACGATCTGGATTACTTTCTAGTATGAATAGCATTCCTTATAAGTCCTACGTCCACTTTCACTCTCACACTTAACGATAATTTACCTTTTGCGATAAACTGGTTACTTTCCATTACAGATATTTCATAGTAACTTTATTATTAAAGGCTTTTTATTCTGCGCTGCGTATTAAATCAACTTTTGAAACCTGCTCTATGCATAAATATAATTAAATAAGTAATTATTTGGGGTGTAAGGGTCTTCAAACAAAATCTGGGAAGCCCCAGCCAACGTCACTTGCAAGTGGTGAACCTTGCCTAACAACGGACTACGCTCTTGCCAACGACCCACTAACCCGCATTGGACCAGCTTGGTGGTGTATGGTCTAAACCCCCCTAATGGATAAGGGTGTATTAGGGGAGGTCTATGTCCAGCAGTGGACTGACGCAGGCTGACGATGACGATGATGACGTTGAAGTAATTTTTTTTGTTAGTTTCAGCCAATCCCGCCGTATCGGCTACATAGTGAAGACTCTGCTTGATCAATTCACAACACAGAAAGAATTGGACGAGGTGAGTTGCATACATTTTATGAAACGCGTTGCATGTAAGAAATATTCATAGAAATATGGTGTAACATTTACAGTATAGCACACTCTTTTTAATATTCATTCTTTTGAATATTCAAACATCTTTGTGTTCGGATTTAACGTTTTATCTTATTTTAACATGTAAAACATCAATTTTGATGTTCAGATATGACTTTCAGCGTCAAAGCAAGTAGTCAAAAGGAGGAATACGTATATATTACTATATTACGGTAGAATCATCATCATCATTACACTTCTTAGTTCCTGGAGTGGCGTGAGGCAAACTGGAAGTACTTGGAGGAGTCGCGCCTCGCCGTGGAGCAGGCGGTGGAGAGGGCGCGCGTCAACGTGGACTGGCTGGCGCGCAACCGACGGCTCGTCGTGAGTCGACTGCGCGAGTTCTCCTCGTAAGGGAAGCGACTTCTTTCGGTAGTTAGGATATCGGCGAGTTGATTAGTAGAGGGTGTACCGACGAGTTCTTTTTAGTAGTGCTTACACCGACGAGTTTGTTTTAGTAGCGCGTATACCGATGAGTTCTTTAAGTAGCGAGAATTCTTTGTAGTTTTATCAGTAACGTAGCGACGAGTTATTTTCAGTAGTGATAATGCCGATGAGTTTTGATTTGTAATACACATTCTGAGGAGTTATTTTATAAGTGATTATGCTGATAAGTTTTGTAAAATTGTATAAGTAGCATATTGATGAGTTCTTTGAATGGTTGCATACCGGTGAGTTCGTTTGGGTGCGACGAGTTTGTTTACTTTTGTTACTATGTAACTTCGGCTGGCCTTTGATCGCTTTTTTCGTTAATAGGCTACACTGTTTTTTTACGATTTCTCTCATCATCATCATCATCATCATCATCAGCCTGTTTTAGTCCACTGCTGGACATAGGCCTCCCTAATACACCCTATCCAGGGGTTTGGACCGTATCCCACCACGCTGGTCCAATGCGGGTTGGTGGTTGGACCGACTTTTTACATGCCCATCCGACGCATGGATAATCTTGCTTCTCTGACAATTGGGTGATCGCCCAAATTGCCATAACTAACAAGAAACAACAGTTAGAATTTGTTGAGTCCCCGCAGGAATCGAACCCACGACCTCTGGTTTCTAAAGCACAAGGCCTTACCACTAGGCTACGGAGGCAGTTACGATTTCTCTACGAAGTATCTAATATTGTTGAATTTAAAAAAAACTATTCTAAATTATTAATATTTCTTATTCTATACATTTGTGTGTACGTGTCGTTTTAATTTTATGAATAGTCATTCAAATACCAAAAATTAATACAAAATATTGTGTTTTTTTTGGTAACAACTAAAGACCAACGAACTCTCCATATGTCTAATTTGTATAAACATGTAAAATCAAATGACTTAGAGCTATCTATATATTTACTATGTAATTGGAATTCTTATAAGTACTTAATGATAGAAATGTAGCCTAATTATCTGTGGATTGTTAAGCTCAGCTTTCGTTTTCGATGCATATGTAGAGTAATTGCATTTAAAAAAAACGCTTTGTAATAATTGAGCATCGTAAAATTAAAAAAATATATACTTTTGCTTTCGTTATATTATACACATTTTTATGTACATTTCAACATTGTATAAACTAAATTGTATGTTTATTTTAGTAAACAATCTATATATATTTTTTTCCTGATATCATTGTGTCGGCATCTTCACTCATCAGCATGGAGTTACAATATTTATACATATATATATTTTATTAAATGAATTCATATTTAAAACTCATACAGCAACAAACTTGATTGGGTTCCGCTACCTTCAAAGAGATATATTTGGCCAATATGAGGGTGACGTGTATTGCCGCAACTTAAATACCGCAGTTGAGCTAAATTCAGACTCACCAACTTGTCTAACGTCAGACACTAATGGCGTCGGAAGCGAACGCATCCTATTGGTTGTCGGCGGCCATTTTGAATTGCTACGACGCTTAACCAATAGGGGCCCGAGTTTTTGCCGCCCATTGAGTTCATTCCAACTTGGTAATGATTAGCCAATGCCTCTGAACTTGTGATATTTGGAAAGAAGCTTAGACGAAATAAATATATTACATTTACTATCAATGTATGTATAGATATAGTGAGAAAAGATTGTCCTTTGTAATTTTTTCGGAAAAGTTCGTATTTATAGTGCCCTCTCAAATAGCTTCGGTGTCTATACATCTCTATATTATACAATGACTTATTAATTTTGACATTTGACATTAAACAATAAAGTTTTATATTGATGGATATGAAAATGTCACTCGTTCAATAAGATCATTCATTGAAAGTTCGGGTTTCATCGTATTCCGATAAAGAGCCGAGTTTTCCCGAAGGAGAATCATTCCTTACTACATTTATATATGAAGTTGTCAAGCACGTGCTTATTTAGTGTAATTACATTGCGGTTATTTGTCGAATGTACAACTATTATGGTATTTTTATTAATCTATTCGCAGCTGCTTCACACATCTTACTTAATCTGTTCAACTAAAGACCTGCTCACTTTAACATTGTACATAATCAGTAGTTAAATCTCATGTCAATAATGTTTTTTTTATTTATATTTTGCATTTTTTTTAGTTTACTATACGAATTTTGAGTCATATATTTGTTTCGTCAGCACGCCGCATTCGATCGAATCGTGGAACGAGCAACCCGCCTTCATTCAATCGATATTCGCTATTCACAATATATCCGGTCACAGTCTGCCATCTTACAAGTACATTATTGGAAAGTGACGATAAGAAAGAGGAATTATCATAGAAATAATCGTAATATGCGATTATGGGAATATACATTTATATATTTTGTATCTGTGACGTCACAAACGGGCGGCATATAATCAGTCATTGCTCAATCATATTGTATTTTCGTTTTGATCAATTTATTACTTAAGTATATTAATTCTATGTATTTCTTTTGTTGATTGTTTATTAACGTATGAAGATTTTTGTTTTATTGCAATAACTTTGTATTGTTAACTTGCGCTTCGTAATGTGTTTAATAATGTTTTCGTTGCTTAAAAACTTAATGTTCGTTTCCGTCCATTGAGACTAGCACTCGTTACGTGTCAATTTGAATTGTTTTATTAAAGATTGATTTTTATTTATTTTTTGTTGTTTTTTTTTTTGAATACACCTTTTGGGATTTTTTTACTTATTAAATTTATTAATAATAACAGCAATGTCATGTACTGGAGATCACCCAGTTACGCGGGAGATATTATAGTGCACTAGTGTATCCGCCAACACTGGTGACTGCCTCTTCCTTCTCTCTCGTAGTTCGATGGGACGGATAAGCGACACGCCCGGAGAGAAATAGGCGCACGGCCGACTTTTTACATGGCCATCCGACGCATGGATCATCTTACTTTTCAGACAATTGGGTGATCGGCCCAAATTGCCCTAACCAACTAGGAAACAACAATGAATATTTGTTATGTCCCCACAGGATTCGAACCCACGACCTTAAGTTTCTAACACAAGCTTTTACCACTACGGAGCCTGATTTTATTAGTGAACTATGTAATTACGAATACCTGCTAAGAATGACCTTGAGAGGCACTTAATTTAGAAAAGGTAAATATTTTTATCTGAAAAAGATTATAATAAATATGATTATGTTAAATTCTGCATATTTCATCACTACAAATATTACCTTTTCAAAGTTTTTTTTACTATTCACGGCTATACTTATATAGGAAACAGGTGTAAAAATGTTCTCAATGCAAGTGAAAGTCGTTCCTAAGATAAAGTAAGTTGTCGTAAATGATCAATGATTTTATTGAGGAAACGTGCTCTGGCAGTCCTTGACGTGATTATCAAACGACCACAATTTTAGCTTTTTTTCCCACAGAATCTCGGGTACTAGCTTTCTGTCCGTAATGTTGTAGCTAAACAATTTGACGTTGGGCTACGACCTATATTGAAAATGATTTGTGTAAGCCTAATCGACCAATAACAGTATTACTTATTTTTTCATCCAATCGAATTTCTGGACTAAAATAGAAGAACAGTTGTTTCTCTTCAACAGAGATCGAATCACGTCCCTGATTATAAGCAAAGACAGCTTCAGTGTAATATCATCATCCATCAGCCTGTTAGTCCACTGCTGGACATAGGCCTCCACTAATGCACGCCTTCTCCAAGGGGTTTTGGACCGTACCCCACCACGCTGCTTCAGTGCAGGTTGGTGGGTAGACCGACTTTTTACATGCCCATCCGACGCATGGATCATCTTACTACTCAGACAATTGGTTGATCGGCCCATATTGTCCTAACCAACCAGAAAACAAGGTAATATTAACGTGATTACTATCATTCATCTGTGTATATGTTTTGACAATATAATGAAGAACTTCAAATTTCTTAGACCTTAAAGGTTGAAAATTAAGCATTAAAACATTTTAGTAACCATTTTTTGCAGTGACATTCCAGAAATCGGATTTATTTCCAGACCACTTAACGGAGGCGTAAGGACAATCGAAAACTTGCAACATTTACAATTTTGGACTACATTGATACGTTTTATTGCATTTTGGGATATTTTTGACCAAATTTAGTTTTCTATGTCTGTCTTTAATGGTGACAAACTGAAGGGACACAACGTTATTACATAAATTTTATAGTATTTTTAGGGTCTACGTAGATAAACCATAAATTTAAATATCTTTAAAGAAATGTTACATATTGAAAAAGGTATTTTGATATACTTTTTTAAGACTAGGTCGATTTATCGGTGAGTGATTCCCGATGAATACGTGTGCTCTGTGTAAATTAATAAACATCGGTATTGAAGTTATATGATTTTATTATTTTTGTCCCTTACAGCAAAACATCATCTTTACAAAAAACGTGTAAATGCGTGTTTAGACCACATTCAAAGTATGTATACTAAGTAACCCGGTAACAACGTGTTGTTGCACACATCATCAGCCTATTTATAGTCCACTGCTGGACATAGGCCTCCCCTAATACACCCCGATCCATTAGGGGGTTCGGACCGTATCCCACCACGCTGGTCCAATGCGGGTTGGTGTGTGGACCGAATTTTTACATGCCCATCCGACGCATGGATCATCTAACTTTTCAGACAATTGGGTGATCGGCCCAAATTGCCCTAACCAACTAGGAAACAACAATGAAAATTTGTTGCGTCCCCGCAGGATTCGAACCCACGACCTCCGGTTTCTAAAGCACATGCCCATACCACTAGGCTACGGAGGCAGTGTTGTTGCACAGATGCATTTAATTTCCTTTACTCTCGTGGTCTGACGGGACGGATAACCGACACGACCGGCGAGAGAAGGCACAGGACCGTTATTTTACATGCCCATCCGACGCATGGGTCACCTTACTTAACTGGCAATCGGGTGATCAGCACGCGTACTCCAAACCAACAAGGAGACGACTTACAAAATAGTTGAGTCTGCATGATTCGAACCCACGACCTTCGGTTTATAGAGTACACAAGGCAACGAAGGCAGTTGAATATTTTGTCATATAAACATGGATTTATTGTCACATATTTAATAATTGTTTGAAAGTACTTTCCATTAATTACGAATGCTGAATGTTCAAATAGAATACGTACTGCAATAATTACTTTTGCTTACTAACTTGCATCGCATTGTCGATTTTTGAATGAAATTCACTTTTATTACTATAATTCACTTATAAACTTTACTCAATGATTGTTCAAAGTGTCCACCTGTTTCCGTGATGCATAGACAACAGCCCTTTTTTCCATATTGCGTTTTAAATTTTTGAGGACGATTATTGGTATTGGTTTTAACGCACTTTAATTTAGTCTTTCAAATGGTTTTGGACTGCCCTCGACACTTCGCTAACTTGGTCGGCCATTGGCCAGCTGGCCCGATGGAAGGGATGCAAACGGCTGGAAGCGGGGGGGAGGGGGATAATAGGTACTGATTTAACAAACTTTCAGGTTCAACTGCCTCCGTAGTCTAGTGGTATTGACGTGTGCTTTAGAAACCGGAGGTCGTGGGTTCGAATCCTGCGGGGACTTAACATATTTTCATTGTTGTTTCCTAGTTGGTTAGGGCTATTTGGGCCGATCACCCAATTGCCTGAAAAGTAAAATGATCCATGCGTTGGATGGGAATGTAAAAAATCGGTGCACCCACCAACCCGCTGTGGACCTGCGCGGTGGATACGGTCCAAGGCTCTCCCAAATCGATAGGGGTGTATTAGGGTAGGCCTATGTCCAGTAGTGGACTATCACAGGCTGATGATGATGACTTTCAGGTTTGCACTAAACGAAAAATCATGTATTATACGTGCATCTACTGTTAATATTTTTGATTTTAAATAATAAAACGTTTTATTTAAAAAGTACATTTATTATACTAAAAAAACATATAATTTTCATTAACATCAAAATTCTAATAATACTATTCGGAGAAATGCTTTTATTGTCTTGAATCGTTGCAACTCGATGGCACCGTCGGTAACTTTTTAAATATAATGCAGTTCTCTCAAATTTACAAAAAACAGATTATTAATATATAAAATCACTTTACTTATACTACTATACAGATAATAGTTGAAATATTTTCATCATCAAAAACATCTAAAAATATGTAATTTCCGCAGCCATTTTAGTTTAACTTCTTCCGTTCAAACATGATGCAGTTAACTTAAAAAAACTTCAGTAAAACCTTTTTTATATTTCACTTTATTTATATACCATTTTATAATAACAATTCAAAGAGATCTCTTAACTTTTTATAAGGCTTTATTGAGTATACTTTACTATTTCTTATAGTTAAACATATAAATGCCTATGTAAACATAAAATGAGATATTTTATAACTAATTATTATTAAAATATTTATTTTAAAACAACTCTAGCGTATAGAAGAACTAAATTGTTTATGTTTATAGGTAACATGTAATTAAATAATTCTATATAACTTTTTAGATAATTATTTTATTATAAATTCACAAGAAACACGAGCAAAAATTAAAAAGTAAATGGACGTAACAAATATTATTTGATTGGAAGTCCTACATTACTTTTGTTTTACGACGATATGTGTTCACGATATATTAATTGTACTAATTATATCCCTGAATCGAGCAAAATAAATGCCGTCATGTGCAAGTAATTTTTCGAAACACATTAAAATATGAACGTATAAATATAGTTATTATAAAAAATTGGTTGCCTGAAAATCGTGTGCCTTTTACTGTCTCTTATGGTTGCGTATGGAGAGCGTTACGTGAGCGGCGCTGTGACACAGTGCACGAGAGTGCCTCCATATCTTGACCCAATATATAAGACGTTGTCACGTCAAAATAGAACGATCGTCCCATTAGTGATATTGGAAAGATTTGCAGAAATGATTGTTATCTCTGAGTGACTAATTATATATTTTATTATACTTTTCTAGTAAAATATAATAAAGGTCTCATATTTCCTTAAATTTAATGTTTTACGCAAATTTATTCATAAAAAATATTTTTTGTATCATTTATTAACAACTTAATTTGGCAGAGTAAAAGTTCTCACAATATTACAACTCTTACATTTGAAACTGACTGCAAATTTTTTTGTACCCGTAAAATTGTAATTTAATCTCGTAAACATATTAGTGCCAAATGCTCAACCACAACAATTAATTTAACACACTTTGAGTAAAATACATTTAAATAACATTCGTACAAAAGTTGTTTCATATAAACCTTTTCAAAAATATGGAATTTATATTTTAAGGCTCGGATATTCAATGTCAAAAGGGACATTTAACATTAATTTCGTAGTGAGAAATTATTTTCCTCCGCGAAAACTCGGATCTTTATCGGAATAAGATGACACCGGAACAGTCAATCAATGATCGTATTAAACGAGTGACATTTTCATATCCATTAATATGAAACTTTATTGTTTAATGTCAAATGTCAAAATTAATAATGTCATTGTATAATATAGTGATGTATAAGTACTGAAGCTATTTGAGAGACCACGATTAATATGAAGGAAAATATTTTCTCATTAAATCTACAAGTATTTTAAGATTTTTTCCATAGCATACACAATAAAATTTTAATAGAACATAAAGTTATTTCATACTCTTTCGCTAAAAGGTGATGCAGATAGTATTATGGATTGCTAACACAGTTCTTGATAACTAAACAAGAGAGTGACATTTATTGGTCAATTATTAGTAGACTTTATCTATATCAAATCCACTAATATACGGATTTTTCGAGTTAGTTATATATATTTATTCCTGACGTTTCGGATTCTTTCCAGCATCCATGATCAATGTTTTGGAATAACCGTCAGAGTTTTTATTTAAAATTGACATGTCTTTCACTAAGAACGCATCTCGGTATGACATTAATTTGAATTATCTCCCATAATCTTGTATCATTCCCGAGGGTAAACTTATTTTTTTAATCAAATGTTTGATTAATTTAGTCAATTGACCATGTTTGTAGGTAATACATTGGGTTTAACACATTAAAATAGTTAAAAGTAGTAAGATATTGGAGGGGAAGTAAAAGAAACGTGTGATATCTCAATTTGAACCCGATTTTTCTCAGATCATCAAAGGCTTCCATTTCCGAACCGGTGGCAGTTTATTTGACAGTTAATAAGAAGATGTAAAGATTTCTCTATTTAATAGTGATATTTCACTTTGACTTTCAACACTATTCGTTTTGAAGGGGCCTTGCCAAGGTTCAAGGTTCCTGTTCCTCATTAAAGGTGTGCCTTTTCCACTCCTCCTCTTCCTGAGGGTACCAAGGATGGCCAGCATCTCCTTGACCGCTTCTGGCTGGATCTTCCTTCGGTTTCTTCTCCATGAAGTTCTGTTCCGTTGACTTCAGCTGGAATTTTCCGCACTTGATCTGGTCCACAATAGCGTCGATTGCTCCGCCTGGTTACAAAGGATTTATTATTTTTATCTTTGGAGCAATATATAATATTTATAACTATACGATGTTTAGATTAACGTAGTGCGAGACGCCCTTGGAAGATGGAGTGAAGACATTCGCTAAGTGCCAGTGTGGGCTGGATGAGAATAGCCGAAGATTGAAAGCGGTGGCGTGCATAAGGGGACACCTATGTACAGCAGAAGACTGACAGACTGATGATGACAATGATGATCATCATGATATTTAGATTTATAGTGAGGTGATTACTTTTTTGCACTGACTGCATAACATCCAGAAACCGACTAATGGATAAGGTGTATACATGTATACAATTATATGCTGATTATTTACGACACGCGTTCGAATAATGTACGCTTTGGGTTGAGTGAAATAGATAAGAGGTCATATTCTAAATAGTAAATTAACAATCACTGTAATAAACAGTTGATCCTGCTTGCAAAAGCTAGGATAAGTGAAGAGGTAGGTCCTCTTTTTATTCGAAATAAGGCTAGGGTACCGCAGCTGTGGCTATTTCTACCACAACAACTTGTAATGTGAAAGCAATACCATTGTCCGGTTCTAAAGGCACCGTAGCCAGCGCATTTACTGCGTGAAATTTGACGATACCCCTGGTATTACAGATGTGGCCCGATTGCTAATCTGACTTCGTGTACAATGAAAAAAATAAAAACCTTACCTCCATTCTGCTTTGTCCTCTTGAGTGTGCCCTGTTTGGAGGCGAGCATTGTTGCCATGTCCTCTGACTCCATTGTGGGATTGAAGGCAAGTGGGGGAGGTGGAGGTGGTGGTGGTGGTGGGGGAGGGGGAGGGGCGCACATAGGGGGCGGAGGGGGAGGAGGGGGAGCGGATTGTTCCTCTGATGCTAGCTCCACGGCAGCCGGTTCTGTGGTGGACAGCAACTCAGATATAGGCATATGCTAATTTATGGAGACTTATTAGTGCAATGGAGTTGTGTTTGTGATGATAACCCACTTAAATTGATTTCGGCTGTAAGCCACTACTTGAAACGAAATGTATTGGCATATAAGATTGCCGTGGTTTTACTATTGGCAAACGTATACGTGGGTACAAATCTAGAAGAGGGCAACTTCGGTTCTCGCTTTTTTAAGGCAATATGGATAAATCTGTTAGGCAGTAATTGAACCCACGAACACTGATTACTAAATACGACCGATAACTACGAAATACGATATATATAGAATCAGAACGGCTGTTTGAATGCGTTCGAAAGTAAAGACTTTTAAAAAAAGCTATTTAAGAGCTTAATCTTAAAAAGACTTACTAATCATCGGCAAAAACATTTATATAACCGCGCCAATAATTTATAACTCTTGATAACTGGAATCCATCCAAGCAGAAATGGGAGTTCCTCAAGGAACAATACTGTTACCTCATTTCTTTATATTATGACTAATGGTTTACGATAGAAAAGTTTTAAGATTTTAAGATGAACAAAGTAAATATAAAAAACTAATGAGAAATAAAAAACAAAATATCCTATGAATCCATGTTTACTTACCGCAAACTTCTTCTTCCTTCTCTGTAACTTCCACTTCTACTTTCTCCACGGCGTTGTTCCCATTTGCGCCGTTCTCGAAGTAGCTGATCCTCGACATGAGTCCGGACTTCTTCGCCGGTCTGCTCTTCTCCATCTCCGCTATCTTCTTCTCCGCTTTCTCCGCTCGCTCTAGCGCCTTCTGCGCGTCCTCTTCGGCCAATTTTATCTTCTCCTCCCATAGAAGAATGTCCGTCTCTTCGTGCTTTTCAGCTAGTTGCAACTAAGAATATAAAGGATAGAGTTACTTGAGGAGTTCTTTAACAGTACAAACTTTAGAGTACGCATATTTGCTATATAATAGCCGAGTTTCATCATTATGATGTGACATTTTTGTAAGGAAGATATTACAAAAAATAAGCGAGAAAGTTAAGACTATCGTTATTAAAAAAATATGTTGATTATGTGATTAAGTGTTATGATAAAATGTGAAAAGTCCGTTGTGACAAAAACCAATGAGATTATTGTTATAGCTTCGATACAATATTCATTCAATCATTTGCGATATTTTAACTAAAGATTAACAACAATACGTTACGATACGATAAAATAAAATATTCCGAAGGTAGTACAACTTTTGCTTAATGTTGAAGAATGATTATAACAAAAACTTTTAACAACGTCCAAATCATTAGTATAGTAACACTGCAGTGTTCCGATTTGAAGGTCCCAATTCCCAGCGTAACTGGATAAGAGACCTGACCCAATGAAAGCAGTAGCGATGAGAATCGAACCTGCAAGCGGTGCGAGCTGGTCCCTGTGCGCCGTCTGCTGAGCGTCCAGCGCCGCCCTCAGAGCGTCCACCTCGGCCAGGAGGGTCGCCAGCCGCTCGTCCATCTCCAGCTCGCCGAGCAGAAGGGCGCTCTGGTGCGTCAGGGCCTTCACTCGCTTCTTTGCATCTCTCGCTTCGCTACGGTAGCTAGAAATCAAAGTCAAAGTGAACAAAGTGAAAATTAAAGTCAACCTGAAAGTGAAAGTCTCGCTACGGATATGGTGAGATATTATTATCCTTCGATACGCTACAGATCTCTCTCGGCTTAATTGTAGAGTATGACACCTTCACTTACGTCTCAGCCATCTCTCTATCCTTATCAGCGTTCTCTTTGAGCGCCGTGACTTCCTCCATCAGCAGCTTGGAGACCCTGTTGTGCCTCTCCAGCTGACCCCTCAACTCCTGCAGCTCCTTCTCCTGCGCTGAGCTCCTATCCTTCTCCACTTCCAAATCCTGCAATGTTTACCAACATCATCATCATCAAACAACATCAGCCTGTGATAGTCCACTGCTAAATATAGGCCTCCCCTAATATTCCCCTATCCAGAAGGTGGTTTGGACCGTATCCCACCACGCTGGTCCAATGCGGGTTGGTGGGTGGACCGACTTTTTAACATGCCCATCCGACGCATGGATCATCTTACTTTTCAGACAATTGGGTGATCGGCCCAAATTGCCCTAACCAACTAGAAACAATGAAAATTTGTTGAGTCCCCGCAGATTCGAACCCACGACCTCCGGTTTCTAAAGCACACACCCATACCACTAGGCTACGGAGGACGTTAGTTTACCAACACGAGAGCCTAGATTGGTAGAACATGAGCAGGTCAGGCCACTTGATGGAAAGAGGTCCCGACGCTCATGGACTTTAGCAATACCAGGGGTATCACCAACACGCTACCGTGAGACATCGGATTTTAAGTCTCGTTTACCCAGTAAATACGCTGGCTAGGGCGCCCGTCAAATCGAAACAGAAGTTATTTCACATTACCGGATTTCAGCAGAAATAGGCAATATTTACAGTGGTACCGTCCCAAAGGTTCGCTAAGCGGCTTACCGCCATAAGAGCCAAATTAAACCCAGAAATAATGCAAACTTAATAAGCTTAGCAATGAATTGACATGTCAATTACTGACAGTTGACTAATGACAGCGTCATACGTATACGTCACTTCGTTACTAAATGGAACAATGTTTTAATTAACTAAGAGATCCCTCCTCAAAGATTTATACCGACTCCATAATAAGAAGAGTTTTCCAATAACAAATCTTTTTTCATTCGATGTTTTGTTTACCAAGTCTTTTATATATTATTTTTAATATATTAAGGTACTAATATAAATAATATAACCTAATATTAAGATGAGAAGCGACCGTGAAGTTATTCCACTCGTCCTGATGAAGGACCTCCGATAGATCCGAAACTAGTAGGCACCAATACCGATTTCACCTGAGTTCAGCCGTTTGTATTACATATTTTAAGTGCTAAGTCTCACGAAAGTTTAAATCGTTTAAATTGGAGGCTTTTGCTCAACATATGTGATTGCCGTTGGCTATCAACATTTTAATAAGTTATAACACAAAAACAAAAGCAACGATAATATTTGGCAAAAGTTACAAGGCCTCATTCACACCGTACCTGCGCAAGGGCCACATTGTGTTCGTGGGCTTCGAACTCGTTGAGTCTAGCGGCGCTCAGTTCCGTCTGTAGAGCGGCCACTTGCTCGCTCAGTTCTGAGACTGTTCGCTTGAGGAATTCCACCTCCTCATTGCTGCCGTCTGATGCTGGAAAATGCAATAAAAACTTAACTTCAGGTATTACTTTCCGTGTGTTCCTAAAAATAATCAAAAGCAGCGCTAGTGTTAATAAAAATCATAAGTGAGAAATCAACGTTAATATACAACGTGATTTTTTGTATAGTACAACCCTGAAAGTAGTTTGTGCAGAATCAGTAAAATTTTACAATCAACTGATTTTTAAACTAGGTTAACTGTAATCCCAGAACTCTGTCCATATATCACTGAGACAATTGTGCAAGAAATAACGTTTATAAACGCCTGTAACTTTTTAAGTCGTTAGCATGCACAGGCACAGGAAGAATAGACAATTATATTGCTTAAGAAAACGAATACTTATTTACTAGATAGAAGGAGACAATATTATAATAGCGACCTTGTAGAAGAATCGTCAACGAGATGTCAAACGCGAATAACATCGCCATACGTGCGAATGTACTTGCTGAGTTACACTGCTTACAGCCATTCTATATTTCTTTTGATCTTAGTATAATAATACTATATTATACTAAATAATAATGTCCTCCAAATCAATATCGACTATGGCGGCCGGTCTACATAAGATATCAGCCGATTGGCAGGAAATATTATAAAGCCCGTGTAAAAATTATGTACTCTAAAACACAGGCGCACTTCGTAATTCTTTATACACTTAAAGCCCGGTGGGACGGAAAACCGACACGGCCGAAGAAAGATAAGGAATTTTTAACATGCCCAACCGACAAATGTAAACTTCACAGACAATTGGACGATCAGCCTAACATCTAACCCAACTAGGAAACAACAATGACGTTAGTTATTTAGTTTAATATAGTATAGTTATTTACCAGCGTCAGTGGTATCCCCAGGTCAATCTCCACCTGGGTTGTTGGTAGCGCGTGTAGAATCGCAGCGCTCCGCCTCTTAAGCTGTTTATTCTGCTTGTACCATTCTCCAGCCTGTTGCATAACCCTGGAATGAAGATAATATACATGTTATGCATTAGGGTTTAAAATATTTTTTTTTATTTATTACTCAGGGATTTTTATCTATTTACAACTAATATACAATATAAAATACAAACTACATAATGGCACTAAAAATACAGACAGACATTTTGACGTTACAGTTTAATTAATAACTTATACATAAGCAAGCTGAGACAGGTTTGTATAAAACCAACATCTATAATAAGTGTTTCTCTTTTGTCTAGATTTTTGGAACATTCCATAAAGATATGTACTGCATCATGTACCTTAACACAAGTACTACAATTGCTGAATCTGCTTTTCTCATAAGTTGTTTAAGATATTGAAAAATTCTTCTTAGTTCTTGATTTTCTTATCAGACCTTTTATGGATTTTAAGTGTTAGTTTCTTATCGTCCGTATATCATCCCGTGTAATCGGAAAGTTTTCTTACAACTATCCGACTCCAAAGGTCTTCAGTTCTGCGTTTTGTGTAATGGCCCACTGCCACTTCAGCTTACTAATCCGGTGGGCGATATCGGCGACTCTGGTTCTCTGAGGAATTATATAATTTCTAATGCGGTCCCTCCGAGATACTCCGAGAATAGCCCTCCCAATAGCTCGCTGAGCGACTTTAAATTTGTGGACCAGTCGAACCGTAAGTGTCCAAGTCTCGGTACCGTAGGTCATAACGACTAGGACGCACTGATCGAAGACTTTCGATTTGGGCTGTGGGATGGGTGACAAGAAAACTCGACGACGCTTATAAAAAGCTGCCCAGCCCAGCCGAATCCTTCTGTTGGCATCCCCTAAAAATTCTTTCTACCTAGTTCGAGTGTTTGCCCGAGGTAAACTACTTCGAGGGAGGTGACCTCGATTGTGATCGGTCGGGATTTTTCCCAATATAACAGATCAATCGTTTCGATTTGTATATGTCAACCACAAACCTATAGTTTAGTCAAATTTGATTAACCGATAATTAGTAAGTAAACTATAACAACTAAGCGGCATCATGCCTATCGTGTTTATTCAATGACAGTCACCCAGCGAAAGTCATCTCATAAGAGTGACAATTCATAAGAACGCTAGATGTATGACGTCACCGTTGCCATGGATACCCCAAATCCAAGTCTGATTTGACTAGAACTAAGCTACAGTAACTGCCTCCGTAGCTAAGTGGTATGGGCGTGTGCTTTAGAAACCGGAGGTCGTGGGTTCGAATCCTGCTGTTGTTTCTTAGTTGGTTAGGACAGTTTGGGCCGATAGCTTTGAAGATGATCCATGCGTCAGATGGGCATGTAAAAAGTCGGTCCACCCACCAACCCGCATTGGACCAGCGTGGTGGAATACGGTCCAAAACCCCCTAATGGATAGGGGTGTATATGAGGAGGCCCATGTCAAGCAGTGGACTGTCACAGACAGATGATGAAGCCCCAAAGTATAATGGTGTTTCTATTTATTTCAGTAAAAGTAGATTAATGGAGATTACGAATGTATTCGCATTAAATTTAAATACAAGTTTATAAATGTTATGAAAAATCATATATTCATCAAGTGTTTGAAACATACTCAAGAAATGCTCATCCTCAGATTTTATTATGCAAGATACAGTCTTAGTTTTGCTCAATAATATACTATTCGTCTACTTATTGTGCGTGTTTTAAAAAAAAGGTACCGGCATTGGACCAGCGTGGCGGGATACGGTCCAAAAACCCCCTATATGGAGAAGGCGTGTATAAGGGAAGGCCTATGTCCAGCAGTGGACTGACACAGATAGAGGCAGTCAGGGCAACTTCCCAGAGAGGCAAATATTTTTAGGCGGCAAATTTTAAAAATGAAAAACTATTTTAAATCTTATCAAGATTGCTCCATTTAAACGATTGTTTCCGTTAATTTATAATTTTTTTTATTCCAAAAATTAAATTTATCCATAATTTATTAATAGTATTAAAATTTTTTGATAATGGTCTTCTTAAACTTAAATAAAATTCTTGTGTTGGGATTCTTTCAGGTGCCCAGGGTCGGCACTAAATTTAAATCCGGCCCTAAACGTGTCACCTTCTTATATTCCTATTACTGGTAGCAGAAATAACGTTTCTACTAAGAATTAAACTCCAAGCCAATGTACAGCCGAGTTTTGCTCGGACATACCTTTAGTAACTTTCATTAAATATAACTTTATCACTTATAAAAAGGCTACGGCAAACCGATCATTGCCAAATTGTGTTATCATTTGAATAGTCATTACAGCAACTAGTCCTTCAGGCCATTTAAAAGTTTTAAAAACATTTATCGTTATTTATGTATCGTCATCACGTTAATTTAAGATTAGTTATCATGATTCTCATTTATGACTTTATTTCTTTAAATTCCATCTCTTATTTGTCTGGCATTGACCATTTTAATAGCATTAAAGAGATTGCTTAGAAACCAGAACTGTTCGCAAAGTAATCTTTATTCATAAGCAAAGATTAGTTAAAATAAAAACATCATAGGGATCACTTTCTCTAAACAAACGTGCGCAAAAGTTTGCCCGCAACAGAAACCTAACAAATACGGAGAAGAAAATCAATGTTGCCACAAAACAAACTTAATCGTTTTGAGCATAAAAATTATACTTCGAAAACTGGTAACTTGTTTTTCGAACAAAGTACTTTATAAAATATGAAAAAAATATTTATTGAACTCGTTCCCGATTATGAACTAATAAAATAAAAAATTTTACTTTTTTTTTAATATCCCTGGCCTACATGCATTAAAAACCCGGAGTTAAATTATTTTTTTAAGCATAAAATTATCAAGTACATGGTATTTAATATTATTAATTAACACAGATAATTAAACGATCTATTTAAATAAAAATATAAAACCAAAACATTGTTAGCGAAAGAAATTGGCTGAATAGTCCCGACCAAATACAAAATCCATTAAAAAAATACTTACATTTTGACAGCTAATGTTTTTTATCCTTATCCAAAGTACATTAACTTCACACGATGTATCACATCACAAAACAGAACTTACGAATAGCTAAATGTATGCAATAAATCACTCTATTCTTTCTTGATACTGAGAACACATTGTATAAATGAACATTGACTCATTAAACTTTATTTATTTCCTTATTTTATATCAGAAATCAACTTTAAGTATAATCTGGATTGATTCGATTCGATCAATAAGAAACACGCGCGTCCAGTGACACGAACTCCGATTATGTCAATATTGTATCACACATTAGTTGAGCATCGTTTTTAGTGTGCGCTTTCTAACTTTATTTTCATACAATAAAACATGAATTATTTATCGAGCGCCATATTGTCGACGACATGCGAAATTGTGACATAAGAGACGAGGAGCTCGCAATAGGTGATTTTCGGATCACGTGTGCGTGTTTTTAAAAACGTGACGCAACAAAATTGACATTATACGAGGGAGAAAATTTTCTAGGAATTGTTATCAACATTGTCATTGTCAGTCTATGTAAGTGAAATTTTGCGTTGCTATGGCAACGTGGGTTTAGCAACGAATTCAACGATCGACTAATCCATAATTAATATTATAAATGCTAAAGTAACTCAGTCCGTCTGTCCGTCTTTGCTGTTTAAAACCATTAAACCGGTTTCTATGAAATTTGGTGCATACCTCTGCCTCTGTAGCCTAGTGGTGAAGGCGTGTGCTAAAAACCGGAGGTGGTGTGTTCGAATTCTGCGGGGAGTTAACTAATTTCCACTGTTGTTTCCTAGTTGTTTAGGGCAATTTAGGCTGATCACCCAATTGTCTAGAAAGTAAGACGATCCATGCGTCGGATGGGTAAAACGTCGGTCCACCCACGAACCCGCATTACTTATTTTTTTTTTAATAAAATAATCATAACCGTAACATATTCTTTAAATCACTACATAGTATTAAACAAAGTAGCTTTCCTTTGTATGTATGCTAAAAATTACAAACTACGCAACGGATTTTGATGCCGTTTTTTTAATAGATTGAGTGATTGAAGAGGGAGGTTTATATGCATAATTCATGCATAAAATTGTAAAGAAACGCAGACAAATTTATAGATTTTACCGATATCAGTACTGCACCTGTGCGAAGCTGGGGCGGGTCGCTTGTATGGTCTATTTGAATCGATCTGTTTTCGCAGACTGCAAATTAACCTAGTTTTTTTATTACGTAAAGCCAAAGAATTTACCCCTTGTTCACGGAGGTTGATATAATATAATAATGATATAATGTAATTAATAAAATATATATTCATAAGTAATTTAGAAGTTTAATCACATAAACAATTTTAGAAAATTTTCTAACGTTACGTAACGCCACAACAAATGCAAAATGATGGAAATAACTTCCCATAAACAATCCAAACAGATTTTACATTTAAAACAATTTCTCTTGTTTTTTTCCATCGCTACAGATCATAAATACTGCACAAAAATGACAAATATTATTTTACTCGATATTTTTAGTATTTTAGAAAGTTTTACGTTTTGACATTAGATATAGCAGTTTTTTTTTAACGTGATTTTAGTACTAAAACCATTTTTTTTATATCTACCAGACCAATCAATATGACTGGTTTTGTAAATCTAGTGTTAAAAACGAAGGCTTAATTTCATTAAGTTTATCATCATCATCATCGGTCTTTGTTAGTCCACTGCTGGACATAGGCCTCCCCTAACGCACGCCCCAATTTCGGGCGTTATTGGACCGTATCCTACCACGCTGTTCCAATGTGGGTTGGTGGGTGGATCGACTTTTTACTTTCGACGCATGGATCATCTTACTTTGCAGACAATTGTATGATCGGCCCAAATTGTCCTTACCAACCAGAAAACAACGATAACACAATTGATTCCCCGCGGGATTCGAACCCACGATCTCCGGTTTATAAAGCAAGGCCAATACCGCTTGACCACTGAGGCTTAACGTTCAATGACGTAAAATATGTAACGAGTACCGTAAATGAACGCAATCAATTATGGTAAGCGGAAGTGAGCGGCCATTATTCAATGTATGAGGGACATCTGCTGGTTTTATTTGCATTTCATGTCGCCAGTAATTGGCGGTCGATTAAATGTTTATCAATGTTTTTTTAAATTTTAGAAACGTTGTTTTTGTTAATCTTTATTTTCATTGTACTACTTGAATCTGAAAAGCGTAAAACTGATAATTTGTTTTCCGAACAAAGTACTTTATAAGACACTAGCAACCCCGCAACCCCTGTTGTGGGTGGAATTTCGTAAAATCTGGTCTTAGCTGACCTTTACTCGGCGAAAGGAATATTCCTACCAAATTTCAAGTCGCTACGCCTTATGGTTCCAGAGATATCGTGATTGAGTCAAAATATAGGTGGGAATCTGTTCTATGTATAGATGAAACAATATTTTGTTTTTTTTTAATTTGTTCCTGACTTAGCAGTATTTTTTTCTTAATATCCCCGTCAAACAATAAATTAAAACCGAAAGTAGAATTATTTTTTAAGCATAAAATTATTAAGTACACTGTACTTAAGCTTATTAATTAATACTGATAAACAATCTATTAAAAATATATCTAAAAAAATTACACAAAGCTCCCGGCCATATTATAAATCCATAAAAATTACTTACACTGATTAATTATTATATTAAGTCACTTACATTTTATGAAATATTATAAATATATTATAATTTGTAACAACTTTACATTTATTAACTATTTATGCAAAAAAAGCAGTTTGAATATTAATGAAGGTAGATACGAATAAAATTGGTACCTAAATAGATTTTTATGTAACTTAATTTTTAAGATATTGTTATTCTTTACAAAAGGTGTAAATAAATATTTTTACACACCAAAACTGGTTACAAAAGGCATACCAAGAAGCCCGGCAAAGTTTATAAAAGTCGGTAATTACTGTTGAAGTCGTTGTGCAAAAGTGGGTTAGGGTGAATTACAAATGAATTATTGCGTTGCTGACGGAAAAGTTTATTACAAAATGGCGTATGATTTATTACATTGTCGCCTTCAATAAGCCCGTTTCGCTCTTGTGAAATGTGGGACTGTTACGATAAATGTTGTGTTAACTTAAGATAATATTTTAAAAAGTAAATGATTGTTGTTAAGCTTCCATATTATGAATACAATTTAAATGGGACATATGTACTTAATATCTAAAATTAGGATGGAATTTCTTCTAAAGTAGTTTTTGTTAGGATTGGTGTCGAAAATTTTTGAAGACTAATATTATAATGTAGAACAGTTATTAAAAAAAAATAGGATTAAGCTTAACATAGACGGTCTTGACTAATATAATATCTTTATTATTAAAGCTTTCAGTGCAATAAAGTTTCCTGATTATTTTGCTTTACTTATGATTTATTAAAAATTTAATGTTACATAGGAACCTACTTCATAATGCTATTGACGTTATTTCAGGACTCTGTCACTTTGACACCTAAATGTAGTTCAAAAATGATTATTTTTTTAAAGGAAGCTGCTCGTCTTTAGATTACTATGAATTTGTGACTAACTTTTTAAATATTCAATTGATCAGGTAGATCTGTGATGTACTAATGGAACACTACATTCTCCTGTAATTATAGACACAGCACACGCCGCGAGATAAAAATTAAATTAAATTAAATAGACAAGAAATAAACTTTAACTATGTTTAACACGATAAATTATTTTCTTTACGGCTGTATGTTGTATCAGTTATTTACTCGTTACAATGTCTACTAATAAATCGAGCAGTTGTCAATTTTGACATGCGGTCTAAAACGACAAGTGAGGTCATAATGCGGCGGAGTTTTAATGATAACATTAGCTTTGTGTTGTTTACAAATTGTATATTACAATCTATAGAAATAATTGAAATTTCATTGCTGTCGTTTGAATGTTAAAAACGATTTTGAAATGGTTATTTTTAAATAATAAGTTAAATATGAATTGTCGTTATCAGTGTTAATCCACTACTAAACATAGCCCCCACCCCCCTATTGCACACCTTCTCCGTTAGGGGGTTTTGGACCGTATCCCAACACGCTGGTCCAATGCGGGTTGGTGTGTGGACCGACTTTTTACATGCCCATCCGACGCATGGATCATCTTACTTTTCAGACTATTGGGTGATCGAATCGCCCATACCAACTAGGAAACAACTTACAAAAATAGTTGAGCCCTCGCAGTATTCGAACCCACGACCTCCGGTTTCTATAGCACACGCCTACACCACTAGGCTACAGAGACAGTTTTTATTTTTAGAAACCATTTTTAAATGGTTATTTTATGTACATTGTGATATATAACCAGTGCATATTACACAACCATTAAAAAAGTACATCAGCCTGTCGTTCTACTTGCTCTAGCTAATCTCGGGAATGGCATGTCCCTATTTGAAAGGACTTTTATTGGAATATCAAAAAGAGAAAAGACTTTCACTAAAAATATAAGCGATGTAAATGGGAGGAAGTCGCGGGCGACAGCCGGTTATTTTATTTTATTTATTCTTTTTGCACAATTACATATACAAAGGCGGGCTTAATGCCTTAGGCATTATCTAACAGCCAACCTTAGGAGGTTATGAAAAATTTAGCGTGGGTGCTCTTAAGGTACAATATGAGAATAACAAAGAATCAAAATTCGGTGTAAATTCGAGATAAAATTTTAGTACAAGGTAGCAGATATATTATTTAATAAATAACGATTAATACACTATAGGCATACATAAACATAAATATGTATATAAATATATGCTTACTTATGCATACATATATAATATAATATAATATAATATATATCAATATATACATATACACAAATATGATTATAAATACATAATTACAAAGTCAGTTGCTTCGCCGATTCATCGTCCAGTAAATGTTTACGCACTTTTCTTTTAAACTGAAAGACGTTTTTAGCCATCCTGATTTCCAAGGGTAGCGCATTCCAGAAAGTATGGATTGAATTTGGAAAGATTTGTGAATGAAATCTGTACGATGAACGGGACACAGAAGAAAACGGTTGTTTGTAGAACGAAGATCTCTAAGACTAGCGACACTGAGGTATTGGAAATAAGACGACAAATAAGTCGGAGAAGAGGACGATACAAGTAAAGAAAATAGTGTGGTAAGTGCCCTTAACGTTCGACGATGACGAATCGGTATCCACCGGAGTTGGGATCGGTACGACGACACATGGTCATATTTACGAATATTGAATACGAATCGAATGCAGTTATTTAGAAGCCGGTCGAGTTTATTGAGTTGATCTGCATTCAGGTCAAAGTAGCAACGTCACCATAGTCGATCAATGGGAAAATTAAGGACTGCACGAGCGTTATTTTGTTTGTATATATACGGTTAATAATACAGTCAAAGTCAAATATCTTTATTCAATATGGAAGCATTACACTTTCTTATTGATGGTCAAATAATCTACCACCGGTTCGGAAATGGATGCCTCTAACCTGAGAAGAACCGGCCTAAGAAACTCAGCAGGACTTTTTCTTTTCTTTCTTTCATTAGGTTTTACAAAATCTTTACAATAAACATCACATTTTAAAAGTTTGAAATAGCCTGGAGCGAACAGTTCGTTACCAGGTTGTGTTATCTGTCAAGTAGTCATTACAGCAATAATATCCTTTAACACACAAACGTTCCTTTACAACTTTTTTATATTTATTTACAGATAATAGCTGAACTTTTCTGGGATTTTGTTGTAGAAGAGTATACATTGTCCCATGAAAGATTTCATTGTTCTTCGGAGCCTAGTTTTTGTAAGGACAAATTTATGCTTATTCCTAGTATTTATATTGTGTGTTTCAGAATGTTTATGAACATACATATCATTTTCAAATGTGTATTCAGAAAAAATCAGTCAGTACTCACTTCTGCATGACACCAGTGTCGATCTCGTGCTGGTGCTTAAGCTGCTGGTACTCCTGGAACAGCTTCTCGGAGACGGTTCGAAGCTTGGCCAGCTCTCTCTCCCTCTCCACCAACTCCGCTTCAACGTGGCGCTTCTCCTCCGATAGTATGTTGAATCTCCTTTGGAGGTCATCGTGCTCCCTTCTCGCTGTGAAAATATTGTTACTTTTTACAAGATTCCGGTATATAAGATAACCGCCTTCGTGTTTTAGCCGGTATTGGCCCTTGCTTTATAAACCGGAGGTCGTGGACAATTTGAGCTGATTACCCAATTGCGTGGAAAGAAAGATGACCCATGCGTCGGATGGGCATGTAAAAAGTCGGTCCACCCACCAACCCGCGTTGGCCCAGCGTGGTGCGATACGGTCCAAAGCCCTCTTATAAGAAGGGGAGGAGGGGAGCATATGGTATGCAGTGAGCTGACACAGGCCGACGCTGTCAGTAACGTGATGATGATGAAATATTAGTTATGAAGCGGCGTCTAAGTATTTTTGATAACATTGTCATACATTGTAATTGACATATTACATGTAAATATATACAGTATGTGATTAAAAAATAGACAAGGAGTGCCCCGACACTATACGAAAACGCAAAACGTGATATACAAGCAATACAAGTATAGTAAACATTATCACAAACAAAAATAGTAAACATATATAAAACAAGATAGCATACAATCTGTATTAATAATTAAACGAATTTAGTCTACATATAGCGTTTGAATTTTCATGTTGATTCTTTTCATGAAATTGACTATTATAACTAAATATAGAATGCGTTATAAATAAGTGTTGAAACGATTTTACGTAATCGTTGAGGACGGAAAATTGTGTTTATTATGATTATATCGAACAAAATTTTCAGGCTTCTTGCGTGAGTTCTGAGAGTATATCTTATATGAGTTATAAAATTTAATTGAGTATATCAATTTAGTAATAACGAATACTTAAATCTCTCTTATTCAGTCTATTAACAAAAAAAGTATTGAGCTATACAAATTATACGTTAATGAGACTAGCTACCTAATAAACATCATCATCACACATCATATATCGCTCTCAAAACACAACAAGTAACAGACGAACTCAATCGATGTACTTGAACTATTATTATTATTGTTTTATTCTTTGTAATTCTAAAACTTCATTGTCAAAAATATTTGGAATTGTGGCACTGATTCAGGAGATAAAGGCTTAATGTTTAAAGTTCATAAATCAGGTTCATATTTTGTACGCTTAATCTATCAATAGATTATTATTAATGAAGTCATTAAATAAGACATCCGTATATAATACAATTGCTTTTCCCACAGTCTTAAATGACAAAACCATATGTATCAACATATACATGTCACTATCTCTGTTTCATGTGAATGCTTTGAATGCATTCGCATTGTAATATTATTCGGTTTAAGAGTAAGTGTTATGAAACATCAATATAGTTACATTTCAATAATTTTAAGAACAATTTTTTTCATATTTCATAGATGTACCGGAGATGTTAATTTACCATAAAATTGTATGAAGATATAATTGTATGACCTGACCAGCTGTTACGCGCGAATTGGTACGCGTGGTAATACAAAAAGAATTGTAAGAAGTAGCAAGTTATACCCAGTTACATGAGCTATCACCCAGTAAATATCCCGTCAAAATCGGATTAGGCCTTGCAGAAGAACACACTGATAGATAGACAGACGAAAAATAAATAAGAAGCGAAGTGAAACTTCTTTATAAAGTAACTTTTTAAAAAATAATTTACTATATAACTTTACAGAAATTGGTTAAATTAGATAAAGTTTAATAAAAAGACTTTTATTATCATAGACATAAATACAAATTCTACAATTATTTCATTTTAGCTTACTACATAGATTATTATTGATTTTCATTAATAGTAATAGAATGATTAGTATCCTTGATGTCGTATTATATATTTGTGTTATTAATGGCTTATTAATAACAATTTCGACAACGCTCTATAGTGACGTGATAAATATAAGATGGCGCGTAACGGTAAAATGTTACAATAAATTTTTTTTCAACCCCGATAAAGAAGTTTCACTTCAAAGAAATTATGTTATGTATATCACAATGGAACCATTTAAAAACAGTTATTTTAGTGTTACCGACAGACACTCCAATTTTATTTATTTTTATACATTTGATATGAGTTACAATGTTACCCATAGCGACGTAATGGCGTCTTATTTGGGGCTTTCTAATTGGTAGATCGTTCCTCGATAACTGAGTTACTGGACACTCCATCATCACCATCATCAGCCTGTAAAAGTCCAATGCTGGAATTAGGGAGTTTTTGGACCGTATCCCACTACCTGGTCCAATGCGGGTTGGTGGGTGGACCGACATGTGGCCGACCAGAAGGCTACGGAGGCACTTACTGGACACTTAGTGACAATGAAATAATGAATAGTACAACGGCTTCATTTGCTTCAATATGAATTACGTCATTTAAACATAGTTCATAACATTTTTATATTAAATTTGATAGTTTTTCATATTTATTTTTGTATAGAAATTTTAAAATTTGTTTGGTATGAATTTCTTTTTTTTTATAATAATACTATCACGAGCTTTATTATTCGTAAAGCAATACGGTAAACTGAAAATGTTGATTTGTTTGTTTATGCGTTAACATCTTGTTTTAATATTTATTGTAATTATTTTTATTGTAAAACCTTGTAATATATCTTGGTCTCAATGGATAAGGATGCCGTGACGGATGAATGCATTTCAACCTTGGTATTTCTTATTCAATATGGCAAAGTAGCTAATACGATACAAGCAACACATAACTGTTTACAAGGTATAGATTTAACCTAAATACTTATATAAAATTTCGTTTTAAGCATCACAATAAGAAGTAAGGCAAGTAATTAATATTTAAATTATACTATTCCTCTATTAAGAATGAATTAATAATTTTATAAATCACTAGCTGACCCCGCAGACGTTGTTTTACCATGAATATAATTTAATATGATAAATAATTCCTTAAACCGGTAGACACGGAGAGGATGACTTACCTATCACTTAGTACGTCATCCCCTCCTAATCGGTGCAAGGAGCAAGCAAGGAGAAGGCGTGCATGAGGGAAGGCCTATGTCCAGCAGCGGACTAACACTAGGCTGATGATGATGATTGATAGCAACTGACGTTAGGATTTATGACTAACCACAGACTCGCACGATTCGTCGTGTGTTGCCACCCGTAGGGACGGGAGACGTATTAATTTAAAATAATCAAGAGAATTCCGTACCAATTGAAACGATGCATTTATTGCTTGCACCCACGCACGTGTAAAACGAATAATTGCAATAGCTGAACAGGACATCAATTCAAATTCAAATATCTTTATTCAATATAGAAGTGTAACACTCGCTTATTGATTGTCTTGGACGCTACCACATATTCATTCTATTATTCCATTGTATTTTTATAAAACTTTTTGTCTACGCTAATTATGAAATAACAAACTTAAAAGGCTTTTTACGATTCTTTTTATTATTGAAAGATAATATAAAAACATGCTTGTTAAAAGTTTCGTAAAGGCATTATAAGTAATAGAAATAAGAACATTTGCACAAGTCAGAAGCGTAAATAATTTTTCGTTCAGTAAAAAAGCTTCAAGCTGATTGACAGTTATCTCAAAAAAGGCGCGAAAAAACTTGTTACAGTTATCGTTGTATAGCGGTATCGGAGCGCGTCGACAAACACAAAAACTTAACGAATCATTACGTTTCGAATGGTTAAAAAATGGGAAAATAATAACACTTATATCAGATAATATAAATGTTTCAATGATCAAATCATTCAGAAGCACCAACATAATAATTAAACCTTGATCTCCTCATTAGAGTTGATGCATTGTCGTTGTAAGAAACCGTTGTTAGCTTACGTCGTGAAAGACAGAATTATATAAAGAAGTAAATTCTTCTTAATTGTATAAAATACAAGAAATATTATGTTTTGTAATTAGCAAGTTACCTCATTCAAAGCGAAACACAGGAGTGTTATCTAAGAGCGTGAATACAGAAGTGGTAGGTCTTTAGTACAAGGGGCAGTGTAGGAGACCTCCACGATGCCCGTATCTGTCGCAAAGCAGTAGTATGAAAACAAAGCCGTGTTCCGGTTTAAAGGGCGCCCTAGCCAGCGAATTTACTGATCAAATGAGGTGTAACGTCCTATGTCTCACGTAGGCAGCGCATTGGTAATGGTCTTGTTATTACTGATATCCAGGGGCATCGGTGACCACTTTCCAACATGAGGTCCGACTGTTCGTCTGCCTTCGATTGCAATAAATAACAATGAAATGTGGTAATAAGAAATTATATTGATTAAAATGCTATAAGCATACCAGGTAACTTATTAAGTCCCTACACGTATTTATTGACATATTGTTCATATATTATACTAACCCTAGCGAACTTGTTAATTTTATGTACATATTGTTAATATTGCCTGCTTAAACTGCCTCCGTAGCCTAGTGGTATGGGCGTGTGCTTTAGAAACCGGAGGTCGTGGGTTCGAATCCTGCGGGGACGCAACAATTTTTCATTGTTGTTTCCTAGTTGGTTAGGGCAATTTGGGCCGATCACCCAATTGTCTGAAAAGTAAGATGATCCATGCGTCGGATGGGCATGTAAAAAGTCGGTCCACCCACCAACCCGCATTGGACCAGCGTGGTGGGATACGGTCCAAACCCCTAATGGATAGGGGTGTATTATGTCCAGCAGTGGACTAAAACAGGCTGATGATTGTTAATATTAAAAGTGAAAAGAGGGTATTTTGCGTTCAAATCGTTTTTATACTTCTCTTACAAATAAACTTGCTGTTTAAATATCAAATTGTCATAATAAAAAATGATTATATATTACAAATATGTCTATAGACAACGCATCTTTTTATTTTTCTTATAGTTTTTTTAATTACTACATATAAATAACGATATGTGCCGTTGCCCATTTTAAACAAATAGTGAAGTACGTGACAACTGAACGTTACATGTCGTCTTACGAGCTCTTATCTCTCGAACTAGACGAGGTACAAATGATGGTCATTTGTAAAACCCAAGTTGTTCGTAGTAACAAGAGAAAAGCAGAGATTTTTTACTAGTAACAGGACGTTTGAGACTAAATATGTATAGAAACAAAGTCGTGAAACTAATCTATTGCTAAGTCGATACATTTTTATCTATACTAATATTATAAATAAAATACTAAGAGAGCTGTTTGTGTTTTTTATCTAAGCAATTACTTTGTTGCTTATTATTAAAATTATTTATCACTGTATACAAAAAATGCCTCCGTAGCCTAGTGGTATAGGCGTGTGCTTTAGAATCCGGAGGTCGTGGGTTCGAATCCTGCGGGGACTCAACAAATTTTCATTGTTGTTTCCTAGTTGGTTAGGGCAATTTGGGCCGATCACCCATTTGTCTGAAAAGTAAGATGATCCATGCGTCGGATGGGCATGTAAAAAGTCGGTCCACCCACCAACCCGCATTGGACCAGCGTGGTGGGATACGGTCCAAAAACCCCCTAATGGATAGGGGGTTTAGGGGAGGCCTATGTCCAGCAGTGGACTATCAAAGGCTGATGATGATGATGATGAAAAAAATCCTTAAAAGCTCTACTAAAGGCAATTCAAGGAACTAAAAATATCCGTCTTTAACATCGCGTTTAATATATTTGTTTGCACCTAATGATAATTTTGAATAAGACCATTACTTTTCCTTGTTGTATACTCGTTTATGATGCGTAGATGTTAGTCGAAACACGTATTATGGCCTCATTCGGTCAACATTTGTACAAAGCATGATTTTCTGGACTGTGTTAGAAGCCCAGACTTCCTTGTTTCTCATTAGAGTGAATAGAATGCAAGCGTACATACTATATCTCACTTTGGTCTTCATTAGAGAAATAAGATTATAGAATCCTCTCAAAACTTTTACCTATTAGTATTTTTTTAAAGTTTCAGAACGCCAAAACGCGGCGCAGTAATTGTTATGAATATGATACTCGAATAGTATAACAAACCTTTTTGTGTTACAAAATAATTAACAAACAGTTAGCAATAAAAGAAAACTGACCCATCAAAATACAGTGTAGCCAGTTATAAAATTATTATCATAAAGTTGAGATATAATTATTGCGTATCTACAAATATAATTCCATATACTTTATACTGTAATACAATTCCATATGTCACAAATATTTAGCCAGTATATATTAAAACGGCATTTTTAATATCAAGGCATATACAAATTGACAGCACCAACTTTGACTGTAGTAAAATGTCAAAAATGCGGTCACCGTTAAACTTAAACTCGATATCTTACCGCGATGATGAACTGTCATTCAGCAATAAGTGACAACAATGCATTACGACACATTTATTTATAATTTCGATGACAGTATCGTGTCAGTTTATACAATTCCGAGTAATCAATAATAAACAAGAATAATACTTATTTTCGGGACAGTTTCATGTGTAAACAAGTTCAAGTGATTACGCGTAGAAACAGTTTGTTAGGCCGAAACCAAATGTTTTGCTTTTATCAGCATTTTCGGCTTGACAAAATCGGCTTTTTCAAAGGCACTTAATATATAATCTATTATATTAAATATTTTTAACAAAATTAAAACATAGAACATGATATTGTAAGTTATAAATAGCCTGGAGCGATCTGTTCATTACCAGAGTGTGTTATCTATCAAGTAGTCATTATAGCAATAAAATCCATAGACACACAAACATTCCTTTTCAACTTGTTTGAATATATTCACAGATTATATCTGAACGTTTTCTGGGATTTCTAGGCCTCATAAATACAAGGGACTGTGTGGGGTAGGGCCAATGCTCGTTTCTGCCG
This sequence comes from Lamproptera curius, assembly GCA_029286875.1. Taxonomy (NCBI): domain Eukaryota; kingdom Metazoa; phylum Arthropoda; class Insecta; order Lepidoptera; family Papilionidae; genus Lamproptera; species Lamproptera curius. Next base: position 908,842 of record JAGSMT010000105.1, on the reverse strand, counting down.
CAAATCATAATGTTTAACCACACCACCGTCTTCTGGTTTGAAGGGTACCGTAGTTAGTGTACTAAGTAAACAATTTGTGGCGACTTGCGCTACGTTTCTTATGGCCAGGGCCTATCTTTAACCATCAGTTGTAGCCTGTTTGTCTCAATAAGAAACGCTTTAATCAATAACTGTTTCCTAAATGCAGTTGATAGAACTATTTTTTTATTTTGCTAGAACTACAGAATTTGATGTGTGGTGAAACACATATTGTACAATACATAAACATATTTATTGATTCCAATTAATATTGTTTTATTTGAGGCGGCTTTATTTCCTCAATGTTGAAATAAAGTTGCTATATCTTTTATAATTACACTTATATGATTACACAATATTAATTATATGAGAATAGTAAATATATTTGTTTCAAGGAATCTAATTATAACATAGGAAATTATTTGTGTCCTAGCAATTTATTAGTGATTTCGCTGCCTAAAAAACCTTGATAAAGAACAAAATACTTTATAAAAAAATGTTTAAAATCCTCAATCTACCTTACTTCTATATTTTTGTTAATAAAAAAATTGTTATGCCCAAAACCTTTGTTAAATTCTGACACTTTACAGAGAATTCTTCACCGGAGAAATTTTACGGATTGTACAACTCATTACCATTATGAATGTTCAAAACATCATAACATAACATATTACTTATCATGAAATATTTCTATTATAGTAGTTGCATAATTGAGATATACAACTTCAAGATAAGATTAAATGCACCTTCTCGCAGTGCATTCTTATAATGATTGTTTCCTTATGTTATAATGATTAAAGATGACATAGTCTCATTATATTGCATATTACGCTGAAGCAAATGAGATATGAATTCTTGTTGACAATATTACACATGTAAATTAATTAACAATAAAGCAAATGGATCACTCTTTGTGTGAAGTTCATTATATTCCTTTCTCTGATGTGTTGTTAACTATTGGCTAATTTAATTAATGAATATAGATATATATATATATATGTAAGATTTCCAGGAACAAAATGCAAAAGCATGTAAATAGTGAGAACCTAAGAGAATACCTATATAGCTATTGCCACCTAAAATTTAACCCTTTTTAAGTGAGAGAGCTAGACAATATCCTAGATGAATAATCAAAATGCAAGGATGTCCACTGTGTCTATGCAATTTTAAGTAAACTGTATCTGTTACTAGTTTTTGTGTATGAAATAACAAGTATTAATATTTATTATACCATTAGTCAGATTATTAATATCATTAATCAATTATATTGTATTGATTTATTTAGGACTATATCAGTTAGCTATTGAGAATTCCCAAAATAAAAAACAAACAAGTTTGCTATTGACTGTTAATAACTAGCAATTAATAGATTAAATACTTGTTATAGAACATAAACAACAAAGGATTCAAAGTACAAAACATAAATTTAATACATTTAATGTATAGCCAAAACTATCTTAACCTTAGTCTTTAATAATTAATGTGAAATAATTTGCATTAACTTGTTCTTCATCAAATAATAATATAAATTGAGATTTTAATAAATTATCTTAACAATAAAACTACATAACTTGGTTGTTGTGACTGCAAATTGTCCAGTAGAACACAATAAAGCTGTTACTTATGAAACAATAATTTGTAGATATCTAAACAACTTATTTGGATCATTAAGTTATATGTAATAATTTAAAATACTTTCAATTTTACTAACATAAATTATACTATTTCACTTTGTTAAACAGTTCAACAAGTTGAGAACAAAGGCATTGTTATTAATGCACTGTCTATTATGCTTAATAATGATTCATTAATAGTAACTTAGCAATAAAGTTCATTGTAATTTATTGGTTGTGTATTAAAAAAGATTGAAGATCATACATTTTACTCAAAAACAAATCATTTGGTTACTTTTAAAGTTGTTTAGAATTTAATTATTAAGGGTAAAGTTAATGTAAATTGGGAATCAGACCTTTATTAAAGTAATTCATGTCATTAAGTTTCCTATTTTCAATTAATTTCGCTTGTTCCATAATGCTAATTTAAATGTTAAATACCAGATGAATGTATAATTAAACGCCTCGCGTGAATAATAGCCATTATTCAATATTTACACACTACAAAAACTATTGCAAACTCTACTCACGTAAATCGCTTAAATAACTTTTTTCTTAATTAGGTTGTTAAAAAAATACTATTTGACGTTTATTAATTACAATCAATAAAAAATGAAGGGATGCGCGAAATGAAAAATCGATATTTCAATATGAAGGCCATGGATAAAATATTGTTTTATAGCAATTCTGAACAGTTTTTTCTGCATAAAATATAAACAAAGTCTAGTTTTCTTCAACGTGATTCGTTTAATAACGTTATAAATTAATAACGTGTTTATTGCGCAGCGCTAAATAATTCGATATCTTGAGCAACGACAACAATGTACCTTCCCAATCTCACTTGGGAGACGTGCGAAACGGGCACAGCAACGAATAAACGCCTACAGTTCGAAACTGCACAAACTGGTTTACATTACAAAAGTTTAAGAATACATAATGTGTGAGCAACAGGTTATCGTCCGTCATAATCCGACAAATACGCGATGGGGATTTTCTTCGGAACATTCATTTGCATAGACCGTGTCCGTATGTTGGGGCATGCGCAGTGCGTTAGAGCCGAAAAAAAACAAGCGGCGGGGGAAAACTATAGGTCCCGGGTAGTACCTTTTTCCGATTTGAGCAGGTACGTCTTGTGGCGCCGCTCGGCGTCCTCGTATCGGTTCTTCCACTTTTCCACGTAAGTGGACAGCGCGATGTTGGTCTCCTTGGTCTGGGGCTCGGGCGTCATCCTTGTCGCGCGGGGGATCTTTGTCGCCGGCGAGAGCGGGCCCGCCCGCGCGTTCTGACACTGCCCGCCGGCTGGCACCGCGAACGAATCGCTCCTCCTGATCATTTTGCGCTCAACCGTGCCGCATTTTCGTCACGTGCAAGCAACAGGCACCGCGCGACACCTTTGTCCGGGACACAATGTGTACATACGTGTCGATATCACCCGCGCTCACTTGCACTCGGTAGCCTTATAGCCTTGGGCGCATCGGGCGAGCGTACAACACGACAATTGGCGTTCAGTGTTCGCCCGCAACTAACGTACGCTCAGTCATGATATGATAATGAAATCCTCGCTATTGTGAGTCATTCCAGTTGGTGTTTACGCTTTTTTTTCTGTTTGTGTTACATCGACGCGTTCGAACATACAGTCATACATGATACGATTCGTAGATTAGTGCCGTTTAGTTGGAAATTGTAGTGCATGTTTCACATACGTTAACGACTGTTCAACGTGCTTGATTGTTATTATCATTACTTCATTCTCGTTAGCTTACGTCATTGCTTAAATCACCGATAAGTAATCACTTAGAATATTTAAACAGTTTTGTGGTAAATTTACGTATCAAACTTTCTTCATATTATATATTCATATAATTATCAATGATATATTAACACAATATTTACTAGCCTAAAAAAAATAATTGGAACTTTAATATCTCAAAAAAACCCAAACCATCGAGTGTCGTTAAAATTTTCACACCACTAGTCGAATAACAATACTTTTTAAAATTAACACAGATTAACAATAGCAAAAATAACAGTTAATACAGAACTGCCTAATACTGAATAACAGTGGATCAACGTTTTAAATGAAAGTGAATTAACACAGCAGTAGTCACATGTCCACGCGATCTTCAAACAAACTAAATTTATTTCCTCCATGTAGGGTCGAGGGCGGAAATTCTATAATTAAACCGCTCCCAATGAGCCGACCCGTTGTTCGCCTAAACTCATGGGAGGCAGAATACAGTCCTTTTAATTGCATAGTCACAAATGTGTCTCGTTTTACGATTTATACGAAATAATTAATTCAGTGTACAGCCAGAATAGTTGAGACGCTGTTCTAATATTATAAAAGCAATTTCGTTTTTTACTTTATTTTCTTGGTTGAAGTTTTTATAATGTACAATTTGAAAATTTGATGTTTGGTTGATCGTTACTTTTTAAATTTAGTCGCATAAAACACAATGTATTTTTTTTACAACGATCCAAATAATCGTTTTTTTAAGAAAATATTTAATTAGTCTTATTTTAAATTGTTATAAAATAAGACTTAAAACACTCTTACGATATTTTTAGCAGTATTAAAAATCAGGAATCGGTGAAATATAATTTATTTTTATTTTTCTATATTTCTTCAATGGCATTTCAATTACGGTTTCCTTTATAATACTTATTGGCTTGATTGTTTAGCAATGGCTACTTGTAGATGTTTCCAATATTGTTTCGAAACGGATAATAAATATCTAAAAAGAAACATATCATAGCCATATTGGATAAGGTGTGTCTAAAAACGTAATCAAATAATAAAATATTGCATTGTACGATTAACTTCTATATATTTATTATGGGTATACGGTCCAAAAAGCCCCTGAATTATCATTAGGGGAGGCCTATGTCCAGCAGTGGACTAACACAGGCTTATGATGATGATGATCACGATGACATTGCAGTACAGTACAATATAAAACAACCTTTGTATAATCTTTTGTGTTTAGTTTTAATGTTTGCATTTCCGAATTAGGACTATTGAGAGACATGTCAATGTTCATTTCATTTAACGTTAGAATTTTAATAATTTTGGTCGCAATTAAGGGAAAAGAACTATTTAATATTATCCCTAGATATTAAAAATTTGTCCCTTCTTATTTCTTATTTATCTTAGTAAGATCAATAATGGCAACCGAGACAACTGCTAAAATTCCAGTTTTATTTAACTTTCTTGTATGAAGCTGTTATTTTGTTTATCCTGCTAATATAATAAATGCGTTATTTTTGTAATAACCGAATGTTTGTTATTCATTCACGCAGATACTACTTAACGGTTTTAACGAAACTTAAACAATGACTAACTAATTAATAATTAGTCATATTTTTATAATATGTATTTTATTTAATTATTATTTACATATACTGTTAATTATTTGAAATATATCAAAGCAAAAAATTTTATGGTATAAATAGGTACCTTTATCATGTACTTATAATCAGTATTATAACAAATTACAACTACCAATTGGGTGAAACAGCAAAGCGAAATCCTCTATTAAATAAATTGGCTAACGTTAATATTTTACACTAGTTGTAGCCCGAAACCTGCCTCGTGAATATATAAAGAAATCTTCTTTCTAAAAAAAAAAGTAGCTTAAGTTATTAACAGTTACATCAGCTATCCTTCAGTGAAATCCCCGTCAAAATCAGACCAGCGACTCCATAGATGAGCCGGAACAGACAGACAGCCAAAGTATTTAAAAATGTTCTTTTTTATCGGTGATTATATATCATAATAAATTCGTTTAAAAACATTTTTTCAATGTTACGAATACGTTATTTTAATGTTATGAACGTTAATTTATTATGAATACAAATTGAAAAAAGTTAATTTACGATTTTCACGAACTCTCCATTGAGATTAAACTCAATCATCTATAAACAAACCATTTAGCGAATATAATCTAGAAATCCGTCACGGTCGCCAGCCAGAAGCGAGGCCGAGGAGAACTCGGTAAAAGGGACACAAAAATATGTAAATACTCACCAGAGAACTTTTAAACTTCTCCATATTTAGAAAACGGGGTCACGCCGGGCTCACCTTCTCCGGAGGGCGCTGCAAGGCAATCAGATTACCTCGTGATAGCTGACACCGGCAATACTCTCATTAACTTGAACGCGCTTATAGCGTCCGCGACAGATAATATAACCGAACGCGTCAGACGTGATCTTTATTGTAATTCAATTCAAAAATATACAACGTTTATTGATAATTGATTTAATTTAAGTTATTTACGTATTAGCGCTAAGGCTGTTATAAGTTGACAGTATTTTGGATAAGTTTTCTAAACCTAAGCGCCTTGTGGTACTGGCCCTTGCTTTATAAACCGAAGGTCGTGGAATCCCGCGGGGAAACAACTTTGTGCTATGTTTTTTCTGAAATTTATTGGTTTTAATCCATCCAGATTTATCTGAATAACAGTTTTAACGCTGGTCGACTGACATCTGACCTCCACAACCCAAAAGGGTAAACTGCATTCGAGATTTGATGAAAAAAATGTTGTCAATAAATTTGAAAACGCCACGTAACGATACTAAAAAAGTGCTCAGAAAATTTTTATCGATTTTCAGCTGCGGTGGCTCTGACTGAGAAGTTTAAATTTTATTATTCATCTAAATTTTAAACTATTTTAGTGAAATTGATAAAACGCCTCACTTTATGCCTCACTAAATATATTGACATTGGCCAGTACATAAACTTTGTGTTTGTTTTTTCCCGACCGTGTTATTTATATTTCAAAGACGAGCTTTGATCCTTTCGGGAGTTTTTGTTAAAGAATCTGGACTGGCATCCATTCCGGTAATGACTCATGCCGACGGATTCCAATCGAATATTTTAAAACCGAGTATACATAAAATATGCCCCTTTTAAAGTGACGCCGGAATGCTGTAGCCGCCAAAAAATAAAATAATTCTTCCACGTGTTTCGTGCATTTATTGCTTCCTTGCGATGGAGTCACGTCTCTGATTCTGTGTTATTTTAACGAGGGAATAATAAACAAAATCCTGTGGAACGTTCACCCCAAGGGCTTTCTGCTATTTCTGAGTCGGTTCTGATGCAAGTCGTTAACTGTTTAACACAAGTTACAAGCGGGATCGAGAGTTATGTAAGCACGTTCAAATTCAACTCAATCCTGACCGCCATCGTGATGATGTCTGTTTGATTATCTTATTTAAATGTTTAGCCGGAAATTTGCTGATCTACTAACATGCTCACTGTACATCATCAGCCTGTGTTAGTCCGCTGCTGGACATAGGCCTCCTCTAACGCACGCCTCCTCCGTCAGTGGGGTTTTTGGACCGTAACCCACCATGCTGGTCCAATGCGGGTTGGTACATGCTCACTGTGGTTCATCCAATTTAGAACTCTCTTTTTAAGAGTTTTTTTTTTAAAGTCAAAGTCAAATATCTTTATTCAATATAGAAGCATTATACTTTATTATTGATTGTCAAATAAACTAAGCCAGAACTGGCGGAAGGAAGTACAATGGACTTGTGTATTTTCTTTTTGTAATAAATTTTACGAAATCAGTCAGAAGCGACTTTTAGTTGGGGAAACGCCGCCAATCTAAAATTCTCTCTCATTGTCGAACCTTTAAGAGTCGCGGAACTTTTATTTTTGAACGTTGCAATTGATGCTTACTTTGTTGAATCAATTCTGTCTCTTCATTGGCAAAACTATAGACTATTAAATTACGATTTATGCAACTTTCACGAGATATTTAAGCTAGTGAAATGATAAAAGATGCAGGTCCTACGACAACATAGACAACAGTCTATTACTATCGCTCGTTGCGTTTTAAAAAAAAGTTTCTTTGTACAGTCCATTTCATTCAGTTCCCGATCACACCCGCCCGCAAATTGGCCGCAGCTGGGCAAACATTTAACCAATTTATCCTGTTAATTTTCTACCGCTCCAAATTAATAACGCTCAAGAGCAATGCACTGTGATGCCTTCCTACACGACAATTCGAATGTACTTGCCACTTTCCGCGCCATTTTGATATTCACGGTAGGATTATTGCGAAAGTTTGCACCGACAGTGGTTTGCGGGCACTAGCTAGAACTGGATATATAATTTAATGATACTATAATAAATAATAGCGCACTGTAGTAAGGAAGTGCACCAGCATTTTTAGTATTATGACAATTGTAACATCATCAGCCTTGTGTTAGTCCACTGCTGGACATAGGCCTCCCCTAATGCTTCACTTCTACTTCATATAGGGGTTTTGGACCGTATCCCACCACGCTGGTCCAATGGACAAATGTATACTTGATATTTATTGTCAATCGTTGCAAATTTCGAAAACCGCGGGGAAACAACGTTAAAATGTTCGAATTATTTAATAATTGTCTAATTGTTATCGTTCTCTTCTGGTGGGTTAGGACAGATTCTACACAGAAGTAAAATATTAAACTGAATAACAACACACTTTTGTGTTGAATAACGAAATTTGATTTTGAATAACACAAAAGCGGAAGAGCTGCAATAAATCATTCCGTGGATGTAATGAAATAGGCGCCCAGTCATCCGCTAAGAAGCAGTGCTATTACAAAACATAAAGTTTTAAAGATAATGAGATGAAAGGGACTTGGGTTCATCTTCCGGTTTTATGGATACCAATTCTTCTTGTCAGCCTTCAACTTTTAGTTTAACATGTCCGCTGCTGGTTAAAACTAAACCATATACATAATAGTTATTAAATATTATCATCATCAGCCTGTGCTAGTTCACTGCTGGACTTAGTCCTGCCCTAATACACGCCTTCTCCATTAGAGGGTTTTTGCACCGTATCCCACCGCGCTGGTTTATTACGGGATGGTGGGTGGACCGACTTCTTTCATTCGCATCCGACGCTAAGATCATCTTACTTTTCAGACAATTGGGTGATCGGCTCAAATTTTGTAATTAATTCTTATATACTAAGATAAATATTGGTCTGCTCGTGATTATGGATGCTGGAAAGAGTCCGAAACGTCAGGAATAAACATGAAGAATCAACGCGAAAAATCACTAAAAAGTGGATTGTATGTGTATAATAATCGTATGAATAAAAGAAATAATTACGTATAATACATTTTGCGATTATTATATTAATAGCTATTACAAAACAAAATTAGCTCTTACAAAAAATTTTATCTCATCCTCATAACGCAGGATGCGTTTTGTCATAATATTATATTTGGCCGAATTATAAGCGAAAAAGAAAATAGAACAGATGTAAGTAATATAACCGCGTCTAACGTTATTATAAAATAATGCCACTAAAATATCAATTACTGTAGTGCGATCAACTAATCGTTAATTCCACGTACAATTCGATTTATAGATATAGTTAATATTTCGGAAAAGTTCGCATTTATCGTGCTCCCTCAGGCAGCTTTAGTATTTATACATGTATATTATGCTATGACACTTTTCATTTTGACATTTGACACTAAACAATAAAGTTTTATATTAATGGATACCAAAATGTCACTCATTTAATACGATCATTCATTGACAGTTCGGTTGTCATCGTATTCCGATAAAAACCGAGTTTTCCCGAAGGAGAATAATTTCTCAATACAGGTATTATAAAAAAATGATTTTGCCTTTGGTACAGTGATAGGAGAGTGCATGGGATAAAAGGCGCATTTACAGAATATTTTGCTTGTTATTCACTTCTTAATAAGAAAGTCAAAATGAGCCTTAACACTTACAGTTAAGGTGTAAAACACTTTTACACATAATTTTCCTGTCATTAAAATTGTTCTATTATATATTAGAAACATTCTGGCCCATTCATTCTGTAGTGTATAATTAAATACTGTTTCAGCGATTATAATATCATTTTCACTAAGTAGTACTTTCCTTCATTGAAAAATCATTTGGCGTAATAACTAAGTATGCATGTCGCAAAATCATAGATAAATATGACAAAGATGTTAATACAATCCGTGCTCATGTTCTTTTTAAATAGATGCCTAAGGAAAAACTAAGATATCATCATCATCTTTATCATCATCAAGCCTTTGATAGTCCACTGCTGGATATAGGCCTCCTAATACACCTATCCATTAGAGGTTTTGGACCGTATCCACCACGCTGGTCCAATGCGGGTTGGTGGGTGGACCGACTTTACATGCCCATCCAGACGCATGGATCATCTTACTTTTCAGACAATTGGGTGATCGCCTAAATTGCCCTAACCAACTAGGAAACAACAATGAAAATTTGTTGAGTCCCGCAGGATTCGAACCCGACCTCCGGTTTCTAGCTCACACGCCTATACCACTAGGCTACGAGCAGTAAGGAAAAACTAAGATATCAGTAAAATTCACTTATATTATAAATTATACTACGATAATTGCAATTTCTTTTATATGTGTACACTACTGTTATTGTTATTATATATTATTATTATAGTGTACTCATATAACTGCTTACATTTACGGCTGTTTTATGAACTTCATTGATAGTCAACTTTTCGTGCATATAAATTGCATATGATATTGGCTGCAATAAGATATTAATAAGAAACAATAAAGTAATGTCACTCAAATAGGAACCATAAACATGTTTTTACGTGAATAAAGAAGGACTTCATCTCGTTTAATTTTTAATATAGTGTACCCAAAAAAAATTAACGCTTCACACATATTTGTTTTGGTTGTGACAATATTTTTAATTCAAATAAAAGAAGTTTATTTTAATCTCATAACAAAAATGCATTAGGTTTTTAGTTATTAATGATCCTATAGCTTCCCAGCAAGCGATAACATTAGTCCATATTTGTATCGCATTGTTCAAAACAAAGAAATATCAGGTTTTAATGCGTTTTTAATGTTCCTGGAGATAACGAAATCACGAGCTAGTTCATAATTGCTTGTTTATAGAAATGTTGTTCTACCGTTATATTTCAAGTTTTAAAAGTGTTAATAGTTCCTAAAAATACCATTTTATCTTTGTTTACAAAAATTATATTGATTACTCTGATCAGTGCCATCTACAAGATCAATTATGACACAAGATATAAAAAATTCATCAGACATTTGTTATTAGTCCATTGTTGTTTTGATAGATGGCGCTGTAGTAAATTTAAAATATTTGTAATAAAATATTTAAAACAACTTAATAATTTTACGTATTATTGTTTTATAAAAAATACATATTGTACTTTGGTAAACTTCAAGAATATAATCTTTGTGTGTAGTTAAGCGGAAGTTGCATTTCCTCTCATATATCTTTTAACCTGTTTTCACGATAGATGTCGCTATTTAACGACGGTCGAGTTATTGCTATATGTTATTATTAAATGTACAATTCCCCGACAGGACATCCTCCTTTTTCTTTTTCCAGGCTTGTTGATATACCTTTTCTTTTATCCTTAACCGATCCATACGTTGTAAAAATTATTATTATATATTTATGCAAGATTATTATAGTCATAATATTAAAATTTTAAAAATTTTGTACTTGTCCTCTTTATACATATTTCATGTTATTATAAATTGCTTCTGCCGTTCCTATTAACCTAAACGTCTTATTTACTGTAAGTCATTTATTAATTAACCCTCTGTGCCTGTCCAGTTCTCTCAACCAAAGAAATGCCATTGACCCACTATTGCACTGTCAATTATACTGAACACTTTTTGACAATACTACTCTTGTTTCATCTAGTATTGACATTGGCAGAATCATCAAGTTATCCTTGGTAGAGCCATTACATTTAAAAGAAGAAGAAGTAAATTTGATTAAAATGAACGTAAAATATATTAATTATTTCTATTGTTTACGCGAATATTATAATTTTATTTAAAAATATTAACTTTACGGATTTTATTTAATAATGGGAAATATATTATATTAAATATCGAATAAATTTATATATATTTTAATAACCAAGGCTCGGCAAACATAGTGTGGGACGCCCTGCGGCAAGATGGAGTGACGACATTTGTAAAGTGGCCGGTATGAGCTGGATGAGAATAGCCGAAGGCCGAAGATAGGAAGCGGTGGCGTGCATTGGGTTTGGGGAGGACGTGCCTAAGTCCAACTGCGGACTGACACAGGCTGATGATGATGTTGATTTGGATTTTAATCATTTACAGGGTTCATTTAGGCATCAATTCAAAAATAGTTTTAGTGGTCAGCTGATTTAGAGGTCATTAAAAATACTGACTAAAACTATAAACTAGGTACTTAGTTATTGACAGCTGATTATTAAATTTATACCCACACATTATCTTGCTTTGTAACGGAACAAACACAGAAGTCATGTTAAAGTTCATCAATTTGTTATAATTAAAAAAACGTCGTACAGATTATTATTGCAGTTGTTCCTTGTTATAACGTTATTTTCAATTGAGTTTCCTAATGGGGCCCCTCTCGAGGGCCAAATCATTCCCTTCCCGTTGGAATCCCTCCTGGGGGATACTGCGTCGCGAATCGCAGTGGGACTTGAAGGACCCTTTCAACAGCATTTAGGGATGGCGTTGTCGCCATACTTTACATAATTTGGGACTTTCCGGACAATATTTCGTTTTAAGCGAAATTAATTAGTTGATGATATGGAATTGAGATTACGACTGTATATTATAATCGTTCTGCAATGCTGTTAATAAATTTAATGCCGATATTAAATTAATTGTTCAGTTTTCGAAATTATTTTGTGATGTCAATAAATAAATTAACACTTTCATTTGACGAGTATTAACAATAACTTTAACGTTAAGTCTCTTATTCCGTTTTTTAAACATTTATGCTGGTTGTCTAGTGATTGGTTCTTAAACAATAAATTGTATCTGAATACTTTTTGGAAGAAGAGAATATATATCTGGGTACTAGTATTGTACGTTCTTGGTTGGAATGATTTGCATGCATATGCCCCTATGCATTGTCGGTCTTCGGGTTGGCTGTTTTTTATCGTTCTGTTTTAATAGCTTCGAAAGGTTGGCACCTAAAATATTTAGAAAATGAATTTTAAGCTAATGATTTGACGTTTACGTGGTTGTCTGATACCCGCGTGCGTATATGTATATGTATTGGCCTGAAAAGATGACACATGCGTCGGATGTCATGTAAAAAGTCGGTCCACCCACCAACCCGCCTTGGACCAGCGTGGTGGGATACGGTCTAAAAACCCCTAATGGAGTAGGCGTGCATTAGAGGAGGCCTGATGAAGATGAACAGGTATTTGTGATGACGATCTTCATATTCTTAGCGTATCGACGACAAAGTTAGCTCTTCTTAATGCATTGAAATTGCCAGTCAGCGTCGGGGCTTGTTGAGTGTTGCCCAATATGTCGACCCTATGAGATCTTTTAATACGTCACTCGCGGGACTCCTCTCGTGCAAGTGATGATGATGATGATGAACATACATGTTTATCATAAGGTTTGAGTTGGATACTGCAATAGCTCGCCGATGGCAGATTGTCTGATTGACATTAATATATATATATACATACACTCTTACAAAAACAGGCGTTTATGATATTAGTGTATTTTTATTTTTGCTGAGAGTTTAAAGGAAGGGGAAGTGTACCTATAGTAGCACGTACACTTGTACTCTTCATGCCTACTGCGTAATTAGCTGACATCTTATACAGATCGGCCACCGTAATCCAAAACAACTTGGAAAATATTATAAGTACGTTTTAAAAAAGTTATAAACAACAACCTGTTAAATGATTTTTTTAAGTACAGGTGATAGGTTTCCTTTTAACAGGGAACCATCTAGGTTTGTAACCGCGGTGGAACCGCTCTACCGCAAGCAGTAGTGTGAAATACTACTGTGTTCCGGTTTAAAGGGCACCGTAGCCAGCGTATTTACTGGGTAAACGAGACTTCCCTATGTCTCACGGTAGGCAGCGCGGTGGTGATACCACTAGTATTACCAATGTCCATGGGCGTCGGTGACCACTTTCCATCAGGTGGCCCGGATGCTCGTCTGCCTGCGTAGTCAATAAAAAAAAGATTATCTAGATAGAGCCAAAATAATGGTCACCCGATGCAATGTCTCGCCGCTTAACAATAACGTCACCCTAGCGAGTGGGGTGTGGATGTAATCCCAGCGCATTTAATGTATTACTTATTCATCTCCCGGATTCTCAACGGGTGTCCCAATTATAATCTATTTTTCTTGTTCCCACGACACGTACTGGCCAAAAATTTCTCAGAAAACAATATGATGTTGCGGAAAATTTGACAGTTGTCGCCTCCGTGGTCTAACGGTATTTGCCCTTGTATTATTAACCAGAGTCTTGGGTTTGAATCCCGCAGGGAAACAGCTTGGCGTTATCGTTGTTTTCTGGTTGGTTAGGACTATTTGGCCCGATCACCCCATTATCTTAAAAATAAGATAATCCAAGCGCCGGATGGGCATGTAAAAAGTCGGTCCACCCACCAACCCGCATTGGAGCAGCGTGGTGGGATACGGTCTAAAAACCTCCTAAAGGAGAAGGCCGATGTCCAGCTGTGGACGAACACAGGCTGATTTAAACTGTGAAATGTGTTATTTTAAATTCAATGTTATTTTTGGTAGAAAATTTCTTAATCTTCGATTTGAGCACATATTCAATAAAATTATTTAAATTCAACACCACGCTGTAATCATTAAAGCAATGAAAACTGCTATATAAAATGGCAACATTTTTTACGGAGATCGCGAAAAAATTGTCAAGGCACTTACAACCTAAATAGAAATAAATCACGTTTGTTCCTAGCAAGTTGTATCGATATAAAACTGCAGGTTGTCGCTGGGGAAAACATGATATGATGATTTCATCGTTAGGAATTATATAGGGGAATGTTCCCCTACGTCTTCTTTTGCGTACAGGGTGCTCAAATATACGTGGTAATGCCAAATAATATTTGTATCGTTCAAAAATAAACAAAAAGTAATATAATCTCTTTTGTGCGAAGGCGTTGAGTGGATTTGTGCCGTTTGTGTTTATTAATGGGCAGTTAAAGAACCATCTAAACCTAAACCAAAATTAAAAAAAGTTAAATCATTATAACACCAATAACTATATTTAAATAACTATACTAAATGGTTTTTTTTTAATATTAAAAATCGTAATTCTAACCATTTTATTGGATATGTAAACAAAATAATTTGGTGTTGTGTATGGCGTGATTGTTTATGTTCTTTGATTGTCTAATTCAATGGGCTTATTAATTTTGTCTGTATCTTATTCATCATCATCATCAGCCTGTGTTAGTCCAATGCTGGACAGAAGCCTACTCCAATGCACGCCTTCTCCTTTAAAGGGATTTCGGACCGCTTTGGACGCTGGTCCAATGCGGCTTGGTGGGTGGACAGACTTCTGACATGCCCATCCGACGCATGGATCATCTTACTTTTCAGACAATTGGTTGATCCGCCCAAATTGCCCTAACCAACTAGGAAACAACAATACAAACAGTACTTATAATTTACGTGTATTGCTAAGATTTAATTAACGTAGATAAATGTGGATTACAATATACAGGGTGTTGTTTTAACATCGGTCCATTCCTTTGACATTTAGTTGACATTTAATATCGCCCTGGACCCCGAATGAGGGGGTGGAATTCAGGGGTGAACGCGTGGGACGTTCCTCTAATGCGTATTGTATTGAAGTTAGGATGCTAGTATAAATCCACGATACAACATAACAATGCCGTGATCGGAATGCATGTTATTGCTTTCATATGAGCCTCTTAAGTTACATTTAAAGTTTCTACGACGAAAAATTAAATTGAAATGTATTGTATTATGATACTAATATATTTATTTACATATTTAAATATGCCTTAATGTAGGTTTGTATATATTTATGTTTATTTTATGCTTGCTGTTGTCAGCGGGTTAATTTTCCATTGCTTACGACCCCGCAGTTCCATGTGAGAGTGACATTTTGTATAACCCGTACTTAGTTAATCTCTACTCGGCAAAAGAAATATTCGTACCATTTTATAAGTCTATCGGCCTTATTGCTTAAGGGATATCGTGATCAGTGAGTCCAAAAACTCGATGTCGAAGTGAAAAATTAAATTTTCACTTCTTGAGAACAAATGTGTAGAAAGAAGTAATTACTATTTAATTGTAATATTTTCATATTTATTTACCTTTTAACCTTCCCTGGAGTTTCACAAATAATTTAAGACCAAAGTTCCAAATCAGTCCAGCTGTTCTCGAATTTAAGCGAGATTAACGAAAAGTAATTGAATTTGTATATAAAGATTACAATACTTAAGTGAAGAAAATTTAACAGCAGCAAGATTTGACGAATTTAAAACAAGCTTGCCAGCATTTCTTGGTAACAGACCAATAAGGATTTCATCATTTTCACTTCTTTTATTCTTATTATACATCTTAAAGTACATCTTTACATAGTATATATCTTTTAGCTACTAGTTACTTTAGCCCTGCACTGAGTTACAGCTGATATATTTTGAGCTTGCACAACGCAACACTAAGCTATATTCCTTTGTGAGATAAGCCATAAACAGAATACCGGAACAGCTACAGCTTGCACTTAATACTGAATCTCTAACCTAAGTTGACGTTCACTTAGCTTCTTATGCTGTGATTCTTTAATTATATTACGATAGATCTACTTAATTATTTTTATCTTCTATACCATTAAACTAGTTTAGATGAATTTTGGTACACCTTATAAAGATTCGAGAAAGGACATAGACTATAAATTGTTTTAATAAAAGTAGTACAAAGGGCTGATAAAAGGAGATGAAAGTTTAAATGGAAATTCGTTATTGTTGACCATTATTACTTTAAACCAGGTTTTTCTAGCAATTTTGCAGTTTCAAACTGTACGGGGATGAATAAGGGGTTGAAATGGGAATGAGAGTCGACGTGGAAATTCGTCATCGTCGAAGCCAAACCTATGAAACTGTGTGTCTAATGATGGACACATACAATATATTATAACCCTTCATTTATATTACTATATACAGTATATATGAGTACACCTCACGGATATTCCTCCTATTCCACGCGGATGAAGTAGCCGGTAACAGCTAGTTTAAAATATTTCGCAATACAAAAAGAAACAAATTTGAATTCGAATATAGTTACATGTTATAACTGGTTTATATTTTGTTAATAATTCGTTTGCGTAAACAAACTCTTGTGATATAGAATTAACTAGAGGCCGAAGAGAGGTGTAATTACTTATCTGTAAAACAAAATATTATATTGGTTAAATTTACATTAACACGTTAAGTAACTTTCGCTGAAGCTCGTAGGGCATTATAATTGTTAATGCTTCACATAGTTACACTTACAAGTATAGACATAATATTTAAGTTAATATTTTGACCAAAAAAATTATGATGAATAATACAATTTTTTCGTTTAAACCCTTCCTAGGTTTTAAATAACAGACGTTCAAATAGTTGTGAAGTAATTAAACGCCAAAAATCAGTAAAAACTGCTTTTATATCATGCATACTATTCGCGTAAGCAAAAAAATGTTTCTTACTGATGATATGACCGCCTCCGTGGTCTAGCGGTATTTGCCCTTGCTTAAAAACCGGAGGGCGTGGGTTCGAATTCTACGGGGTAACTACTTTGCTTTATCTTTGTTCTCTAGTTGGTTAGGACAATTTGGCTCGATCACCCAATCGTCTGAAAATCGAAAAGATCCGTGCGTCGGATGGGCACGTAAAAAGTCAGTCTATCCATCAACCGCATTGGTGCCTGATGGTGGAATGGTCTAAAAACCCCTAATGGATAAAGCGTGCATTAGGAGCTATGTCCAGCAGTGGACTAACACAGGCTGACGATGAATTGTCAATGAGAGATGTCAATCACTTAGTGACAGCGACGCTGTTTCGTTACTATATTTTGTTTATCTATTTTCTGAATATAGTTTTGTTGAATTACTCTTGTTAGTTTTTATAATCTTATAACAGCTATTTGAAATGGAAAAAGAACTATTTTCTGTAAATGAATAGCAACACTTTTAATGCTGAAGGTTGCTTTTAAAATTAAATAGGCGTGTCTGCTTTTAATATTTTAAGCATTCATGTTTTAGATAAGGTAACAGCTTTAACTATTAAACGAATAATGCATAATGTTTGTTAAAACGATTCAGTTGTGTAGCCTCTTGTAGTGTACAGCTTTCTCCATTAGGGGTTTTTGGACCGTACCCCACCACGCTGGTCCAACGCGGGTTAGTTGGTAGACCGACTTTTTACATGCCCATCCGACGCATGGATCATCTTACTTTTCCGACAATTGGGTGATCGGCCCATATTAACCAACAAGGAATTAACAAAGAAAATTGGTTGAGTCCCCGCAGGATTCGAATCCACGACCTCCGGTTTTAAAGCACACGCCCTTACATTAGGCTACGGAGGCACTAACAACTAATTCATCCTTAGAATGCAGTTTACCCTTTGGGTCGTGGAGGTCTGATGCCAGTCGTTCGGCGTAAAAACTGTAATTCAAGTGAACCTAGATGGATTAGAAGTGGACCTTGCGATAACTTGAGAAAATTGTTAGGTGAAAAAACATATATTATAAAGAACGTAAAATATTATACAATTATGTGTAACTATGACCACTGGCTCATCACTGCTAAGATAAATTGTTAAATCCGACACTTCCATTCATAAAAGCAAAGATATTCTAAAATGCATAAACAAAAATGCAGGCGTATCTATAACTTAAATTATATCTTTTTTATAAGTCTGTTGTTAACTACATTAAATAATAAACAATAACCTTAATTTTAGACAAATTAAATATTACATTTATTCAATGGCACAGTAATCTTGTCTTTTCTATCAATTTTTATATTAAAAACTTCCATTTCTTCATTCCCATACATTACATTCATCAATATTATTTTATATTCAAAGCTGGTCCAAGTAAAAGTTTTAACGCTGACGAATACAACAAAAGACAGTCGGCCATGACATCTGTCGGTTGGTTTCAAAAAGTAACGCACGCTTGCTCGGAACGTATAATCTCTATCGGTTTTATTTATGTTACGTTATAATTTTTTTTTGCTTCAACTTCGAATATTATCTGCCCTGTTCACGCTTTTTGTCAATTGCTCGAGCTGTTTTGCCGTAAGATGCTGTTTTATGTATGTATATAAATTTGTACACAGGGATAAAATATTAGAAAATACTTTGATAAGTAATAAAGCGTCTGTGAGATCCGCTTTAACATCCCCCTAACACTTTTTAACCCCCATTACGGCGAGATACCACATATTATGATTAAACCAAGTCATAAAACATTGGAATATGTTAATTAGCAGCAAACGGTCTGTGAGAACCGCTTAAGCATCCGCGTAACTCTTTTCTAACCCTATGACTGGTTTTAACCGCATATTATGCTCAAACCAGGTTAAAAATTAACATTAGTTTAATAGTGTTCATAACTAAGAATGGAAAGGCAAATGTCTCGTCGAAAAATGGATAATTACACGTTTTGCCCTCGTAATAAAAACGCCTACGACGCATATATGTACTACGTAGCGTCGTAGCGGCGTAGCGGCGTGGATACGCGGGCGGGGTCTACGGCGGCGGGGCGTAGCGCGGTGTTGCCAGCGGCCCAAATCGAATTACCCGTTTGCCGGATTATAAACGGATTTAAACGCGCGTTGGTGTATAATTAATGTAGTTGTTGGTTGAGAATTTTAGTTTTAGGCTGTTTCTTTCATTTTTATAAAAAAAAAAATAAAAAACAATAATATTATTATCAAGTACGATACTGCAATAGTGTAATGATGTTTAGCACTTGTGGTTTTGTTTTAGCGGGAAAAATTTATATTTTTTGACATAATAAAGCAAGCAATGTAAAATGTGATAGTAAGGTAATACGCTACTCTCACTGTTACCTTTTTTACTCATTATTCATCATTATTATCAGCCTGTGTTAGTCCAATGCTGGATATAAACCTATTCTATGCAAGCCTACTCCATTAGGGGGTTTTTGGACCGAATCCCATCACGCTAGTTCAATGGTGGTTGGTGGGTGGACCTACTTTTTACATGCCCATCCGACGCATGGAACATCTTACTTTTCAGACAATTAGGTGATCGGCCCAAATTGCCCTAACCAACTAGCAAAACAACAAAATTAGTTAAGTCCCCACGAGATTAGAACCCACGACCTCCGATTTCTGAACCACATGTCCTTACCACTAGGCTACGGAGAAAGCCTTTTTACTATTAGAATATAATGCATATAGTCATTAATTATAAATATCATTTATATCGTAAAACTAGCTATTGCGCGCAAATTCGTTGGGTAATATGAAAAAAATCTGTTAGTTTTTTTGTAAGAAAAAAATTGCCTAAGTTACTCCCGCTTACATCAGCAATACTCCAGTTAAAGTCCTGTCAAAATTGGACCAGCCATTCCAGATATAACAGACAGACAGACTATATTTTTAAGAATCTGTTGACTTGTTATATGTATCGGTTATATATCACAATGCGATTGTTTTAAAAAAAGTTATTTTGATATCATTAACAGACACGCCAATTTTATTTAATAGCATTAGTATAGAAGTATAGATATACTTCTGGTTACCTCTATTCGGACATTAAAATAGGATACTTTTGTTGCAATTTTAATCTGGTTTTGTTTATTTCTTTACTTGCTATTGTTTAAGCTGCAGAGCCGCATCTGAACTGTGCCAATCACATAATTATAGGTTATGCAACTACCTCCGTGGCCTAGTAGTATTGGCCCTTGATTTATAAAATGGAGGTAATGAGTTCGAATCCGGTTAAGATAATTTGAGCCAATACCCAAATGTCTGAAAAGTAAGATTATCCATGCGTTGGATGACCAGCGTGGTGGGGTACGGTCCAAAACCCCCTAATGTAGAAGGGGTGCATTAGGGGAGACCTATGTCCAGCTGTGGCCTAGCACAGGTTGATTATGATGATGAGGTTATGCATGTATATTTCGCGTTTGTAATAACATAAAGCCACCGCGTATCATTAAGAAAATGTAACTAAAATTGTGTGTTCCGTACAATATAAACGTGTAGAAAACATATATACCAGTCTGCCCGTGATCATGGAAGCTGGAAAGAGTCAGAAACGTCGTAGAAAAATATATATAACTTATGCGAAAAATTTATGATATAGCGGATTCGATACATATATAGATATCGATAGAAATAATATAGGTATACCTATATTATTGTATGAGTTTAGTTTTAATTTAGTTGCACTTGACTTAGCTTCTGCAATAAATTAATTATAATTGTTATTATAGACAATATAAGAGATATATTGTGCCAAGGGCTGCCTGTAAAAGATGAAATCTTTTATCATGCTGATTGATAGATGGACATTAACGCAGTTGTTTTTCATCACAACGATTACCATCTTAATCTCAAATTGAAATCTCGAGGGACACGTAAATTTCAGTAGAATTTTCCAGCACACGAAAAAAACAATCGTCTATTTTTGCCAATAACATAATAATATGAGCAATTCTAAAGATTTCGTAAGAATACATACTTTAGGGCGCTCATCGTTTTGATTAAAATAAATAACTAAATATGCGCGTTTACACGTTAATTAAAGTGCTTATCGCTAAATGTTTAAAAATTAAAAAACATATATTGGTTTAAGAGTAATCATTTTATGATTATGTCGCAAACAAACAGAAATAAATACCGAACATGAATTTAATTAAACTATCAATATTTTTAAGAAATTTACAAGTCTTATTTTATTATTTTTTTAACATACTATAATTTTCTTACATTTTAATACTTGTTAAGTGAACGTTTTATACATTTGTAGGTTATTTAACACACCAATAGACTATGGTATAGGTATACTCATTAAAACTTTTAAATTCTCATACACCACTATAAAAAAGGGCTCTAATGTGAGCAAAAACCGAGGTAAATTTTACCGCACTGCATATTTTCGCTCACGAAATAATCCATACCGCTAGAATGTGAAAAACGAAGCTGTAAAAATTTAAACTAAAGTAATTCGAGCGTCGGAAACTTTTAATTTCGATCCGCTGGAAAGGATATAATGTTCTGGGCGTTTCGGTTTTTAAACGTTATTTTACATTTGAGGAAATCGAGTCATTTATTTTCGCCGGAGCAGCCTGGCGGAAAGTGAAGTGATGTCTACAGCATGGATGTAATGTAATAACAGTATCGTATTCCGGTTTGAAGGGCAACAATGATAATTCTATGATTGTTTTATTAGTGTGCATTTCGGAAATTTTTTAACGTTTTATTTTCGATACGATTTGTGAACAAAGAGTTTTAGAGTTTTAACGTTAAGTGAATCCAATAGTATTTTAGTTAAGATGTTTAGTTTTTTGAACTAAAAGGCCTTTTTTGAACGTGCCTTTATATAAAAGAAAAAAAAAGAAAATCTCCAAAATAATAAGCATCATCAGTACAATATTATTTCTGACGAAAATGATACCGATTATTAATTTATTTCCTTGAACTGAGAAAAGCTCAAGTATAAACCCCTATAGATAGGAGCGTAGGCCTATGTCCAGCACTGGACTGAGTCTGTGATAACAGGCTGATAATAATAATAATAATAAATTAAGCTCATAAAAGAATGAAAAAATCCTTCATGTTTTTCCGTTGTCAATCTCCCGAGAACCGGGGTAAACGTTCAAACGCGCGTAGTGCCACACAAGCTTTGGCAGACTGGCAGTACGGTCAAAGCCGCCAAGCGGCTAGCGCGTGTCGCGTCAATATCGACGCTTTTAAAACACAAAGTGAGCTAATATAATCGTTATACATCCATTAACATTATACTAAAACTATATTAATATTTAAAAAATAACATGTGAAGTTATTATGTGTTTTGCACGCGCGATCGATGTTTCGTTTCAGTTCGACAGCATTAAAATTGATTTTTGTGCGTCCCTGACGCGGCTGTGACGATGTGCTTTGATTTTTGTTTTATTTTCCACTTGAATGCATGCTCATTTTAAATTTTCACATCACTATTGTCTAGCATTGAAACAGTTTTTTTTTATGAAAGCTCTACGTAATTCGAGGCAGATTAGATCAATACATTATTAAACTAAATTTTCTACGTCATAATTTAAATGTTAATAAATTAAATCATTATAAAAAATAAGTATATTTTTTTTTATTTTTCTGATTATTTTAGTGGCAACTCGAATATTGTAAATTAAATAAACGCCTTACGTTAAAAAAAATTACATCCATTTTTTGCGCTTTCATCGATAAATATTTATATTTTAATTAAATAATTTGGTCGCACTTATATTCCTACGAGTAAAAGTACGTTTATATTTTCGTCTTTACCGCTCACTCGTGTTCATTTAAAGCCAGTATTGTAGCAAATAAAAAGGTTTTTTATAATGTGTCCGAAAAAATAACATAATCTGAAAAGGTATCGACGGCTTATACCAGCGGATCGTCTTCAAATCCCAAAATCGGCATGAATGAGTACAAAATGGCGGGTGTAGGTATTAGCGTAGTTTAGAAAATATTGTCTTTTTCCCTCCTTAAATTTTATCTGTCATTTTTATATATTTTTTAATTTTCAATACTTTTATCCATCATATTGAACAAAAAATAAAGTGATTAGTATAAAAATGCAAAATCTCTTAACAACTCGATGTATTTTGAAATAATTATATCCTAATAAGACTTTAAATAATAGGCGATGTTTCCAAATGCCGTCACTTTTATCTAATTTTCATAAATGGGTAAAAGCGAAACATAATAATTTTGCACAGTAATAATTTTATTCGCCTAAAATCCATGGATGAAAAGTTTCATTAAACAGCTTAATAATCGTAAAATATTTCAACAAGGTTTTCATGGATAATACTTTTCTTCAGGCTATAAATTAATAAGAATTTAAAAAAGAATATATTTTTTTTACTCGAGTATGTAATCATATCATCTTCATGTTTGATATAATTTTCTATATTAGCGAATAAAAATAAGCTCTACATATGAATTGCAAAAGTATCTAGAAAGTAAATAGGTCATATCTTACACCGCCTAGTGCTCACTTCAGTCTTACTTTGCGAACTAGGCTTGATTTTGACAACCAAGTGAATTTTTGCGTATACTCTTTGGATAATGCGACGTATAAAATAGTGAATTAGTAATATTTCCCTGCTTCTAACTATACTTACAAAATACAATATACATTGTCTCGTTAAATAAAATTTACTAACTTATTCAATTGCGAACATTCCTTGTAACAATGTTATGTACTTAATTTTGAGAATTAAAATCGATTTAAAAATTGCAGCTCGTTAATTTGAAAAAACCCAATTTAATAGCAATTTGTGTTAATTTAAACTCATATTTTATATTGAATTATATTCATTAATGACAAAGGCCCGTCCGTGGCATAGTGCGGCCATACCTAAGCGCGTTTAAAAAAAAAGTTATATAAAAGTTTCCGTTTCCCTATTTGACTTCGCATCGATTTTCGACAAAGTTTGAACTGAACGAGGTCGCCCCAGTTGCCGGCGAAATAATATCGCTGCGTTCCTTGTTTCAAGCACTCCATTTTATCTCAATATTTTCTTGAAATGCGTAGCGTACGCGATATAGTGGCGCTCGTTTAGGCGGCGACGTGAGCGGTGCGCGCCATTTTGTCCCTTTCGTGCGCGTTGTTTTAGTTTCGAGTGTGCGTGTGTGTGTGTCGTGGAATCTTTTCTCTTCGCTAGCGTCGAAGAAGTTCATTGTACACATGTGAGCCCGCTTATTTTTTTACGATTCTGTTATCTATTCATGCAGGTGTAATGATTTTAGCATCCTTACTCGTAAACGCAGAGCTTTTTGCGTATTAAATAAAAGCACATTAATAGATTGAATAAATTAACTTAGATAAAATTATTTTATTGCAGTATTTGTCTCTTATTGTTTAGCAATCAAACAGAGAATTTTATCTATTTTAAATCGAATTATTAGCGTTTGTTTGTGCTGCCACCATATTTTTATAATTTTTTTTTGGTTTTAAGATTGAGATAATAGTAATGATTAATTAATTAGACTTTTATTTTGTTCATATTATTAATATTAAGTTCTATTTACTTTATTTGCGCCTCCAGCCTAGTGGTATGGCCTTTGCTTAGAAACCGGAGTGTGGGTTCGAATCTGCGGGACGCAACAAATTTTCATTGTTGTTTCCTAGTTGGTTAGGGCAATTTGGGCCGATCACCCAATTGTCTGAAAGTAAGATGATCCATGCGTCGGATGGGCATGTAAAGTCGGTCCACCCACCAACCCGCATTGGACCAGCGTGGTGGGATATGGTCCAAACCCCTAATGGATAGGAGGCCCATATCCAGCAGTGACTAAAACAGGCTGATGATG
Source organism: Lamproptera curius (assembly GCA_029286875.1). Taxonomy (NCBI): domain Eukaryota; kingdom Metazoa; phylum Arthropoda; class Insecta; order Lepidoptera; family Papilionidae; genus Lamproptera; species Lamproptera curius. The sequence continues at coordinate 883,842 of JAGSMT010000105.1, read as the reverse complement.
TGTGATGTGAAGTTCTATTTGATTTCTGCGTTATTCTGTGATTCTGGACGCTGGCATAGACCTTAGAAAGTTATAAATTATATAAATCGCAAAAACTTTGTTGTGAAACTAGTTTTATTCATTATATGGAAATTATCAAAAAGTAATGGTCATTGTACAATTTTCTTATTCCAGAAAAGCAATTTATATAATATCAAGTAATTTTTTTACGTTCTATAAAAAACCAAAAAGAATATAGGCATATAATCTGTGGTTTCACACAATTTTTCTTGGCTTATAATGCTTGCTCATAATTACCTAGCATGACTGAAAAAACTATCAATTCGTAACAATTAAACACCACCACATAATTATTTAATGTTTTTGCTTTAACAAAAATATATAAAAGCAAAAATAAAAAGTGTATCATTGCATTTTAGTTACATTTATACGCGCGTTTAACAAACAATAAGCAAGTGTAAACTTCTATATTGAATAAAGATATTTAAATTTGAATCATTTCAGTCATTAGCTTAACAATTGATTATAAATAATTTATCAAATTAAATCAAAGAAGAAACAATTTGTGTGTGTGCAACGTATTACAATTTGATCCATATCTTTATACGTATCATATTTTTTTGAAATTTCATTTTCGTACTAGCGTTGACGCAATTGTACAGTACATAAAAAAGAAACGTTTTTTTTTAATTTTATTCTTATTTACCCGTTATAGCTTTCTTCCAGTGATAGTCAAGTTTCTAACATCCACTGCAGAATAAACGAACAGACGGTAAAACGAAAAATTTTAAATAAAAAAAGATTGTTGTATATACTGATTGTGCATGCAATGTACTCATTTATAATTGGCTATTCTATTGCTAGAAACAGACAAACCAATTTCATTTATTCATATTTTGATATATATAAGTATACTAAGGCGAACAAACCTCGGTTTCCATTGCACCGGCATCGACCCTAAGGCGCCTTAACCTCTGTGTCAAGGGCGTTAGGGTCGAGTTTGCCGCGACCCAGTTACGCGTTAACCTCGGACTCTTCTAGATGCTTCTATGTATAGATGCAGCGAAAGGGGATTTTGCTACGTTACTTTTCGGAGAAGTTCGTATTGAACAGCTTTAGTACCTACCACTATACCTAAGGCAAGATGATTTATTTATTATAGATGTAGTGACAAATTATTTCCTCAATCGGAATACGACGACACCCGAACTGTCGTTAATTTTATCGTATTAAATGAGCGCCTATGAGAATATGCATTAATATGAAACTATTGTTCAGTGTCAAATTTCAAAATTAATAATGTCATTGTATTATATAGAGATGTGTAGGTGCCGATACGATTTTTACGTAAAATTACGCAAGAAAATCTTTTCTGACTATATCTATACGCTGAACCTGTTATTCTGGTAAGATCGATTTAATTAGTATGTTGATATTTAAAGTCATAACAGAGATATTAAGCGACTGGTAAGAGTTCGAAATGTCCGGAATGAAATGTATAGAATAAAGCGAAAGAACTGTACAGAAAGTTGTGGTAATCGCGTAATTACAGGTAAAAATAATCACAGAAAATAGTTAATGTTATCAATGTTAAAATCGATTGACTTTAATGGATAGGGGCGTATTAGGGGAAGGCCTATGTCCAGCAGTGGACTATCACTGGCTGATGATGATGATGAAAAACTGCTGAACGACTCTCACCATTAAACACTTATTATAGAAATCTTATTGTCAGTTTAACATTATGAAATCGAATATGCTGCAGATATAGTGAGAAAAGATTTTCGTTTCGTTATTTTTCCGAAAAAGTTCATGTTTCTCGTGCTCTCTCAAATATCTTCAGTGCCTATTCATCTCTATGTTATACAAGCACATTATTCAGAATGTGTTTATTTTGACATTTGTCACTATAAAGTTTCATATTGATTGATATGAAAATGTCACTCGTTCAATACGATCATTCATTGGCAGTTCGGGTGATATCCTAACAACTCGATACATTAACTGCGGCTTTTAGGTGAAATATCTGAAACAGACAATTTCAGCAAGCACCACCAGGTGGCGTTAATCTTTAAACAATTACTCAAACACGTATTAGTTTAAGAAAACATAGCTCAATATTGAAATATTTAAGAAACCGGTGGTAGGTCCCCTGTTTACACCGGTGGTGGTCCCCTGTTTACAGGAGACCGTCTGGTGGGTACCACCGCGTGCCTATTTCTGCCCGAAGCTGGGTGTGAAACACGCTGCGTTCCGGTTTGAAGGGCACCGACCAGCGTGATTTACTGGGTAAACAAGACTTAACACCCTATGTCTCACGGTAGGCAGCGCGTCGGCGATATCACTGGTATTGTCAACGTCTATGGTGTCGGTGACCACTTCCCATCGGGTGGCCGACTGCTCGTCTGCCTGCGTATGCCTTAAGAAAATGTACAAAAGAACGCACTATTCGTTAGTGTACTGGTGTAGAACATGCCGCGATGTATTTACTAAACATCTACGCTTTGTAACAAAAAGCGCCGGATTATGATTTTGACAATTTACCAAGCATAATATAGTATTTTTAGTTTATATTTATTTCAGGGATCCAAAATTTTGGTTTTTTTTACTTATAATAGCACATTTAGTAATACACTAGGTGATCTTTTAGTGATTATTTTTGTTATGTTTATTTTCTCCTCAGCGTTAAAAGTATTTTAACTCACCCAAAGGTCATGAGTTAACCGAGTTCAATAAAAGCCGTGAAATGTCACGATAACCCACGCGAATTCATGAAAGGTCCTTTTATAGAGTAAGTATTTTTGATCTATACTTAAATTCACTTACTAAAGTAACCTTTTTTTGTTCGCATAATAACTGAATATTCGATAATATCTATACAGAGAATCCAACATCCGTTTCCTCCTTTGAAGGTATTATCGACAAGACGTAGTTAAGTCAACTCATTCCTTTATTAGGCATCCTTCGAACTGTTCCGTATTTTTTTTGGTTTTCTTAAAGATGTTCAGTATTTACGTAAACCTACAAAAAAAAATTGGATTAATCTACACTAGTAAAGCAGTTGACTGCGTCCGTAGCCTAGTGGTAAGGGCGTGTTCTTTAGTAATCGGAAGTCGTGGGTTCGAATCCTGCCGGGACTCAACATTGTTGTTTCCTAGTTGGTTAGGGCAATTTGGGACGATCATCCAATTGCCTCTCCTTATACATTCCTATCCATTAGGGGGTTTTTGGACCGTATCCCACCATGCTGATCCAATACGGGTTGGTGGGTGGAGCGACTTTTACATGCCCATCCGACGCATGGATCATCTTCCTTTTCAGACAATTTGGTAGATCAGCCCAAATTGTCCTAACCAACTAGGAAACAACAATGAAAATTTGTTGAGTCCCCGCAGGATTCGAACCTAGCCCATCGAACACTAGGCTACGGAGGCAGGCCGTTTCATTTACTGAGAGTAAATCCGGTGTGAGTCAAAGCCAATTCCTGAACTTCAAGGCACCCACGCGTTTTCCATTTCGGCGCGTGGGACGTAAATGTCAACATGTAATGTAAACGTAAGGAAAATAGATCGGCCGCCATTATAAGGCGTTTGTACAAATTAATTTGCGAATTTTCTATTGAAATATTTTCACGGAGACGAGTGTGTTAGGGATATTCGTAATGGGGATTTTTACTTTGATAAAGCAATTAATAATTTTAATGGAACGGCTATAAATAATCATAATTTACATGTTTCATTATATGTTTTGACTTAATTTTTGATTTTTGATTTATTTAGCTACTGATCTGTTTTATATAATAGAAGTTGGTATGTAAAATAATTAGTGGTATATTTATCAGGATTTCTTATTTTTATTTACTAAAGCTTAATGCTCAAGTTAGTAATAATGGACTAATAATGGTCTTAGTGCCTCAAGGCATTATCTACCAGTCAACCTTTGGGTGGTACAGAGAAAATTTGGTAGGTGCATGAATGAAATAAATAAACGAGAATACAGTTTATTATTAGTTAAGGGAATGTAAGCTGTAACAATAAATATTAATAATTATTATAAAATTACGCATAACAAAATAGTATTCACATATTACATATACAACATTTTTACATTCGATTTTTAAAATCATTTTAAATGTCATCATCATATATGAAACAATAATTTTTGTATATTTAAACTCTTTTTTTTAATATGATTACTTTATTTATAGCCAACGCTTTCGTGTTTCCATTAATAAATGAGTTATTAAAAACGTCCATCGAATCGAAACATTATTTATTTTATGAAATATTACGTTGTACATACACTTCAGACTAAATACCTACATACTACGTTTTACACAATGTTTGAACGGCGTGCGTATCTTAATCTACGTTTGCTAACGTAATGTAAATTTCGGTATTCCCCTTGATAACTTAAAACCGACATTGATATGTAGTATATTTTCCGAAACTGCCTCCGTAGACTAGTGGTATGGGCGAGTGCTTTAGAAACTGGAGGTCGTGGGTTCGAATCCTGGAGGGACGCAACAATTTTTTATTGTTGTTTCCTAGTTGGTTAGGGCTATTTGGGCCGATCACCCAATTGTCTTAAAAGTAAGATGATCCATGCGTCGGATGGGCATGTAAAAGGCGGTCCACCCACCAACCCGCATTGGACCAGCGTGGTGGGATACGGTCCAAACCCCCTAATGGATAGCGATGTATTAGGGGAGGCCTATGTCCAGCAGTGGACTTACACAGGCTGATGATGAATGATGTATGTAATTTCCGAAATCGTTAGAAAATATGTTTGACAGAATCGGCGACATTTGCACCTTTTAGAATTTCCCTTTTTACGGGTAGCCGCGTCGGTTGGTAGGTACCGCGGTGCCTAATTCTGCCGCATAGCGGTAGTGTGAATCAGCTACCGTGTTCCGGTTTGAAGGGCAATGTAGTCAGCGTTTACTGGATAAATAAGAGCGTTTCACGTGATGCACCTGGTATTGCTAACGTTCCTGGGCGTCGGTGACCACTTTCCAGGAAGTGACCTGACTGCTCGTCTGCTTTCGATGTCAATAAAAAAAGGTAAAGGCAATGGATCTGACAGAATAGAGCGGCTATATAAATCCTCATTGCCTTTTGATTTAAAGGTTTAGATTTTGGTATGTTTCCTGTAAGGTCGCGGGTTCAATTTTGACAAGACAAGAATAAACTGGTGTATGTTTGTTACTCTTTTTAGCTGAGGATAATTAATACATTTTGATTAAACATTATCTATATATATAAAGAGGTTCCCACCTATATATTGACTCATCACGATGTCTCTGGAACCATAAGGCGTAGCGACTTGAAATTTGCTAGGAATATTCCTTTTGCCGAGTAGAGTTTAGCTAAGAACGGATTTTACCAAATTCCAACCACAAGGGGGGTTACTAGTAATAGTATATATAATTAATACATATATGTATATTATACATACAAGCTTCGATTTAAAGGATTACATACATATGTAGGAAGATGTCTTTGACAATTGCGTTAGGAATACAAAGTGTAACTAGTTGTAAACTAATGATAAATTTAAGTTGTTTGTCGGTCAAGTCTCACAGAAATCTTGAACCTTTGTTATAATTACGTTCGAATTAAAAAGCTATTTTATCTATTCTTTCCTACGTTTTAGAGCTACATTTTTATACCTTTTGCAGCGTTTTGGATTATAATCTGGATAGTGACGCTTTGGTAATAGAATAACGCGATAAATCCTTCAAAAGCAGTTTCAATTCATAATGCTTAATTTTACTAAATACTAGCGTATTTTCTAAATTCCTGGTAAAAGTATGCCTTCCTCTATAAAGAAATTCATGCTCCGATATTTCTCTTTAACCAGAGTTCTTAAGCCTCTTACGTACGGAGGGGCTGTGGTAAAACTTAATACGTACATTATATAACATATATTGAAGTACTATGTTGGGAACTTTACTTTTATGTACATATTGTATAATCTGAGTGCAATAGGGATTTTTTTGTAAAACATAATCACATTTCATCATCATCATCAGCCTGTGATAGTCCACTGCTGGACATAGGTCTCCCCTAATGCACATGAGGGGATTTTGTACCGTAGCCCACTACGCTGGTCCAATGGTTGGTGGTTGAACCGACTTTTTACATGCCCATCCGACGCTTGGATTATCTTACTGCTCAGACAATTACGTGATCGGCCCAAATTGCCCCAACCAACTAGGAAACAACAATGAAAATTTGTTGAGTCCCCGCAGGATTCAAACCCACGACCTTGGTTTCTAAAGCACACGCCCATACCACTAGGCTACGGAGGCAGTTAATCCAATATCTTTATTCAAAATAGAAGTTTACACTTGCTTATTGATTGTGAAACACGTTACCACTGGTTCGGAAAATGACGCTTCAGACCTGAGAAGAACAGGCGCACTAACTCAGCGGGCTATTTTTTTTATGTCACCATTTGAAATCATTTAACAAACAATTATACAGGCATACATATTATGGAATATTTAAACAAAACCTGGAGTGAGCCATGCTATCATTAAAAAATTCCTTAATATTATAGTAATTTGACATCGTCGTTTTGTTTTGGGACAAAAATAGTGTTAATCAATATTTAATGATCATGACACAACTAAAAAGTGAATATAATTTTTATAACATCAATGTTTTAAGCAGTTGAGACTAATCTATTAGGAAATCTTATGTGATGACAGTTTTTTGTACCGAATTTATTCAAATATATAAAGCGGTTTTTTTTTCAAACTGTATTGCTTTTTATGTTAACGTTAATGATTGTTTATTTCAACTTATTGTTTATTTGTTTATATTTACCAAAATGTACACGTTTTGTGGCTCATTTTGAGTTAAAACGTACCGATGAGGTCGGACCGAAGTTTTGGGGACTGCGGTTAAACCGTCGCCGAAAAAGTCGTTTGGTCAAAGCATCTACTTAATTCACTTGATAAATACGTAGGGATTTAATGACAAATATACATAATATGTATTTCATTATACATTTTAATGTATATTATAGTTATGTGAAGGAGTAATGATTCGATAAATGAAAGACATTTATTATATACTTTAAAAGAACGTACTAATTGATGTTCTGTATACGGACTTACATTCTGACTACAGGAGTCGTCTGCTACTGCATTGATCGATAGGAGAATCTATCGCCTCCAATGGCTGTCGACTTTACGAGCTAGCTAGCCTATTTCCCAAAGTTTTGTCTGATTTTTTTTAATTGCCTGCGCAGGCAGACGAGCAGTCGGGCCACCCGATGGAGAGTGGTCAAGACGCCCATAGACATTGGCAATACTGGTATCACCAACGCGCTGCCTACCGTGAGACATAGGATCCGACAAATTTTCATTGTTATTTTCTTTGTTGGTTAGGGCAATTTGGGCCGTTCACCCCATTGTCAGAAAAGTACGATGATCCATGCCATGGACCGACTTTTTACGTGCTCATACGACGAGCACGTAAAAAGTCGGTCCACCCACCAACCCGCATTGGACCAGCGTGCTGGAATACGGTCCAAAAACCCTCTACTGAAGGGGCCGTGCATTGTAGGAGGCCTATGTCCAGCAGTGGACTAACACAGGCTGATGAGCATGAAATTATTAGTATTCGAGATATTAAAATAATTACAAACTTAAAAAAAAACTCGGAACGTTATCGGAATACGATGACAACCGAACTGTCAATGAATGATCGTATTAAATGATGACATTTTCATATCCATTAATATCAAACTTTATTGTTTATAGTCGAACTTCAAAATAAATAACGTCGTTGCATAATATAGAGATGTAAACGTACTAAAGCTATTCGAAAGAGCAGGATAAATACGGACTTTTCCAAAAAAATAACCAAGGAAAATCTTTTCTTTCTATAATAATGTTCTCCAGTCGATTACGATTACTACGGCGCCCGATCTATATTAGAGATCAGCCAACTACGCAGGAGATATTATAGTGCACAAGTGTACGCGCAAACACAGGCGCACTCCCTGTTCCTTTATACTCTTAAAGCCGGATAACCGACACGACCGGGGAGAGTAAGGCGCAGGCCTGACTTTTTACATGCCAATCGACGCATTGATCATCTTACTTTTCAGACAATTGGGTGATCGGCCCAAATTGCCCTAACCAACAAAGAAAACAACAATGAAAATTTATCGAGTCCCCGCAGCATTCGAACCCACGAACGTTTTCTAAAGCACACGCTCTTACCACTAGGCTACGGACGCAGTTAATACTACTAACAATAATATACATCTGCACAAATAAATTAAATCGAAGTGTCTGCTTGTAACATGAAAATATTCGCAAAATGATTACAATGTGGTATAGAACCGATATGTGTAACAAAACAACACATTTAAACGGTTTGTCTGTACGTCCGTCTGTCCGTTCTAGTTGATCTCTGGATAGGCTGGTACATGGTTCATTTCTAGTCTATACTAAAAAGCTAAACTACATATATATATAACCTTTCCTCATAGTATGTATGTACCTAACACATATAAATATTGTGACATTTATATATATATAGATATCCGCCTCCGTGGCCTAGCGGTGTTGGCCCTTGTTCTATAAACGGAGGTCGTGGGTTCGAATCCCCCGGGGAAATAACTTTGTTATCGCTATTTTCTGGTTGGTTAGGACAGTTTGGGCCGATCAGCCAATTGTCTGAAAAGTGAGATGATCCACGCGTCGGATGGGCATGTAAAAAATCGGTCCACCCCAACCCGCATTTGACCAGCGTCGTGGGATACGGTTCAAAAACCCCCCAATTGAGAGGGCATGCATTAGTGAAGGCCTATGTCCAACAATGGACTAACACAGGCTGATGATGATGATTATGCATTGTATACGAATTTGCGACCGTTGCGATTCGAACCTTAGTCCGTAATAAGCAAGCCGTGGGATATTGCCACATGATTGAAGGTTCGCACGACTCGGTTACATACGGACAAACAATTGTATATCCACTATACATAACGGTTTAGTACATCACTCGCAATGTCTGTACAATCTCTTTTTACGGTTACGTTGCATACACATTGCTTATTTATTGTGCGTTATAGAAAGATGTATTTCTTATCTCGACTGTGTTGCACAAACAGGGAAAAGTTCTTTTATAGTTCCACGGTTTCAACCTTTTTATCCCATAGTGGTAATGTGAATAAAATACACGTCACGTAAAAATATTTATATATTTGATACGGCACCTAAAACAATTATTAAAATTTATCATTAGCACTTAAATTATATAATAATCGTTTGACATTAAACGTGAAAGTCGTTTTATAATAATTGGCATGCATGTTCATGGTTTCTGGTAATTTCAACATTTATTATTACATAAATTTCACCGGCATAGTCATTATTTCATACTTTTATATCACATTAATAAACGTATGTACACGAACGTTTTGTATTTTTCAAAAAAAATCTGACGCTGATGCGGCGCTCGCGTTTTAGTAAAAAAAATTTCCAAAATTGTTGTCCTAATCAAAAAAAAGTTTTTTTTTTTAATTTGAGACAACATAATCATAATTTTTTACAGCAACACACAACAAAACAATAGGGGAGTGATACAAAAAAAGACTGCTTTTACTGAACGACGACAATAATATAATTAGGGTAAAGAGTGAAAGGCCGCACGGCGCGACCCGTTGACCGAAACGTCATGTGTTTTTAAAACGAATATAAAAGTGAAAGTTCCCGCGCGCCCAGTGCTCGACGGGACGCCGCGCCCGCGGACGTGTATAGTGTTTGTGGAGGGCTTCCTTTAGCCGTGTATTTTATCGTGAGGCAGTCCGCCCCCGGCTCTCGGCCAATGACGCGGTGGGCGCCGCCCCCGCCAGGCAGCGCGCCTCTCTGCTTCCTAGCTTTGCTCCTGCTCAATGCCGGTAAGTCGATCCTGTGTTGCCTCCACCGCTCGGATACTCGCCGTGCACATTTCTCAAGGCTCGGCAATAGCATAAACATAGAGCCTTGTTTTATATCCCGTTCAGATACTCGCTGTGGAATATGAAGGTTGTATTTTTATGCTGCGACGAATATCCGAACGGCGGTTAAGTTTTTAACTTAAGCAGTTTTGTCTTAAAATCTTAATGAATTAAACAGTTATTACAATGTAAATTTGTAACACTCAATATTAACAACGTTAGTTTTGCTACGTGTACAATTTTTGCAGATTTTATAGTTTTGTTCTGTGACTAGTTTACATAAGTTTTTGAATGTTTATGCGTATTACGTAGTAAGTATAAAAATGGTTTCACAACATGTGTTATGTGATGTTTTATGTAAGTTTGAAATTGAAAACAAATATTCTCAATCACCTATCTATAAGGGTAAAATTTAATTTTAAATATTTTTTTTTATATATATCGGTAATCTTTACAATAAGAAAAAATTTGCATTTTTGTTAAATCTTTTAGTGTTGGGCTATATTTATCATATCGATGTTAATGTATACTAATATTAGCGAATATAAAAAATATGGTATCTTTATAAAGAAATGTCGTGTAAAGCTTCATTTGAAGTAGTTCAGTAATGTGTGAAGAATCATGTCCTTTGGAAATATTTTTATCGTCCATAATTATTTTTTGTGCTCAATATTTTTAATAGCATGATATAAAATCAAGTATAAATGTTACTAAAAATCTACTTCAGCTTTGAATGATCTAGGAAGCAACATATTGTTGCTGATATTGAGGTAAAAGACTGACTTTAAAAGTTTTTCCGCGTTGTAGGTAAAAAGGGGACTAATAATAACTTCTTCCGGCTCATTACAATACAATAGAGCGAAACATTTTATTCCTAGATCCATTTCTGAATAAATCAATTGAATGATTTAATTTATTTTCGTTTAAAACTAACTATTTCACGAGGAAATAGTGTTAAACCTAAGATACATTTAATGACTTCCAGTCTAGATCGATTGTAAACCTAAAGGTTAGACAAACTAGGTAAAGTAAATTACTTGATAGTGCTTGCGTAATATACCGGGGCAACATAAATGTCAAACGAAAATTTCTTGCTGGAACGAGATTAAATAACTGGATTCCTTTCTCTCAACTGAGTCCCTGATAAAAATATTGACATAAATAATGAAAACTGGGGAGAGGATTACAAAAAGAGTATGTACAATAACACACTCTTTTTGAAATAAAAAATATGTTATGTAGGGGAACGCGTACTGCCTCCGTAGCCTAGTGGTATGGGCGTATGGGCTTTAGAAACCGGAGGTCGTGGGTTCGAATCCTGCGGGGATTGAACAAAGTTTTATTGTTGTTTCCTAGTTGGTTAGGGCAATTTGGGCCCATCACGCAATTGTCTGAAAAGTTACATGATTCATGCATCGGATTGGCATGTAAAAAGTCGGTCCACCCACCAACCTGCATTATGGACCAGCGTGGTGGGATACGGTCCAAAACCCCTAATGGATATGGGTGCATTAGGGGAGGTCTATGTCCAACAGTGGACTAACACAGGCTGATGATGATGATGACTAATACATTTTTATCTTATTGGTAAGGGAAATCGATCTCTCCAATCGAATCGTTGTAAATGCGCTAAGGAGCAAACAAGCAGTACAACATTTATCCAATCCAGGCGAAGCCAACCGGTGAATTACAGCGTTTAAATGGATAAATTATTATAAATGATTAATAAATACTAATTTTCTGTGATTTATAAACTTTTACTTTGGCTATTCTATTCATCATCAGCCTGTGTTAGTCCACTGCTTGATGTAGGGCTCCCCGTGGACCGACTTTTTACATGCCCAACCGACTTGTGGATCATCTTGCTTATTAGACAGTTGGGTGATCGGCCCAAATTATCCTAACCAACCAGAATACAGCGATAACTCAAATTGTTTCGTCGTGGGATTCGAACCAACGTCCGGTTTATATAGCAAGGGCCAATACCTCTATGCCATGAGGGCTACTCTATTACTTGAGGAAATGCGTTATCTTATATAAGACTTGTATCGAATTCATGTAAAGTTCGAATCCTGCGGGGGCTCTGCAAATTTTCATTGTTGTTTCATGTCACATTATTGGTGATCGGCCCAAACTGTCCGTACCATCTAGTGTTAGGTCGATTTGGGCCGTTCACCTATTTATCTGAAGATTAAGATGATCCATGCGTAGATGGGCATGTTTAAAGTCGGTCCACATACTAACCCGCATCGTGCCGGCGTGGTGGGATACGGTCCAAAAACCCCCTAATGGAGAAAGCGTGCATTGCAGGAGGCCTATGTTGACACAGGCTGATGATGTATATTTCAACGAACAAAACCGCGACACGCACAAGCTTTAATAGCCTCATGCGATGTAGGGGTATTACACTTTCTGATCGATTTGCCATCGACATTACTACCGGTTTGAAAATGTAAGTCTGTGGCCTAGAAAGAGCCGGTGCAAGTAACTTAGCTAGACTATCTGCCATTAAGTATTATTTGAATCAGATAGCAAAAACAAATAGAGCATATATATATATAAGAGATTCCCACCTATATATTGACTCATCACGATATCTCTAGAACCATGAGGCGTAGCGACTTGAAATTTAGTAGGAATATTCTTTTCGCCGAGTAGAGGTCGGCTAAAAACGGATTTTACGAAATTCAATTCACAAGGGGGCGTTGGGGGTTGCTAGTTAATTATAATTGTGACTGTAAGTTTCGATGTTTTGGCCGACCCAATTACTCTATCCTATAGAAACCGTAACCTTCAATCATAGGATAGGCTTGTCTATTGTGGTGCGAATACAAAATAACATTGATAAATGGTTTTAGAAATATATTATTAAATAACTGCTTTATCAAGCACTGAGTTTTCGAACCATAAGCTCATATAGCTAACGACCCCCTGATTTGCACGGAGCATCTATAAATCTAAAATAGCATGTAGCTAACAATTCGTTGCGTAGTTTGAAAGATTTAAGCATCCATAGGGACAGAAAAAGCTACTTTGTTTTATACTATGTAATGAAGAGACATATAAAAGACGTTACTGAGTTATCTCTGTAACCAAACCAAAATCGTAACAAAGCTTGTATTGACCTAAAGTACAATTACCTGCATTAGGAGAGCGCCTAGTCGAGATTAGGGGGTTTCCAATTTATTTCGTATATAGTCACCAGAAGACAATATATACCAACAATTCGGACGTTCGTCTGCGGCGGACATAATTAAAAAGATGACAAAAGCGCGCCAAAAATATTTTGTAGGCTGTACACTGTACTGTGTACAATTTTCATATTTCGTAATTTTCTCAATGCTTGTTTACAATATACTGCTGTAAAATGTGTGTTAAGCTCCGTTAAGCTAATTAATGTAATGGTTATATGTAGATTAATAATTTTAGTATTGACACAAAAATAAAACATAATATTTTTATTTGTTAGGACAGTTTGGGCCGATCACCCAATTGTCTAAAAACTAAGACAATCCATGCGTGGGATACCACCCACTAACCCGACCAGAGTGGTGGGATACGGTCCAAAAATCCCCTAATGTAGGAGGTATGCGTTAAGGGAGGCCTATGTCTAGCTGTGGACTAAATCAGGCTGACGATGTATGTATGTAGACAAGTGTAAATTTCTAATTTGAACTAAAAATATTAAGAATGCTTGACGCTTAACACCAGTTCGTCGTTATAGGCCTATATGTTACATGTATTCCAAAACTCTTTTAGCTCCGCTTTAGAAAATAGCTTTCCAATATTGCCACCCTAGCCGTACGCACCCCGTTACATCGCTCAGCGCTTTTCCTCTCCCCCACTCAGACACGCACAAGCGGAAGGCACAAAGGGGATGTTTTCGGAGAGCTCGTAAAAGTCGGCAAAACTGCCCCGCTGCTGCGGTTAGCTTGGTCGGCTACGGAACTGATTTAGTTATTTTGTATAGTGGCAACTGCCTTCATAGCCTAGTGGTATGGGCGTGTGCTTTAGAAACCGGTGGTGGTGAATTGGAATACTGCGGGGACTCAATATATTTTCATTGTTGTTCCCTAGCTGGTTAGAGCAATTTGGTCACTCAATTGTCGGATCGCCATGTAAAAAGTCAGTCCACCCACCAATCCGCATTGGATCAGCGTGGTGGGATACGGACCAAAACTCTCTAATGGATAGGGGTGTAGGCGCTACGCCACTGAGACGGTTCAATATATACTATTATTATAAATGCGAAAGTATCTCTGTCTGTCTGCCTATCTGGCCGTCCGTCTTTACTGTCTAAAGCATTAAACCGATTTCGATGAAATTTAGTATATAATATAAAAAAGGTTCCGAGAAAGGATTTAGGCTGTAAATATTACGTTAAAAGTGTTTGAAACGGTTAAATTAGAGGATTAAAGTTTATATGGAAATCATGTCTGTTTGACATTAAACGATGAATAGGGGTTGAAATGGGGATAAAAGTCAATTTAGAAATTATTCGTAGTCGAAGGAAAAGCCATTAAATTTTGTGTGTAATGGTAGCCACATACGATAAAAACGCCTCTTTTATATTATACCACACATTATTTAAAGTATTTCAATACATCTCGCGGACACTTTTCCTATTCCACGCGGGCGAAGTCGCGGCAAACAGCTAGTTAACGTATGTTAACAAAATTTAATTTGAAATCAATGCAATAAATATCATTCTTGAACGATGCGTACCGTAAACAAGTTTGTATTACATAAAAATTCGACAACTTTCAATTTGTTTTATCTTGTTATATGTGCTAAACATCATTCGCTAGAGAAAAGGCTTTGACCTAGTAAGAGTGTTAGAGATTTGCATTTATAACGCATTAGTCTAGGTGTATTGCAACATTAGACGGCCGCAATAGTCGAATGGTAGGCCGACGGACTCCGAAACGGGTATCACCGGTTCGAATACAAGTAGAAACTATCTAGTACAGTAGAACTCGGTGTCGCTGTAGTTTGACCCTATTTGCGCAGTGGATAAATATCCTGACAATTTAATTATGGATTGATTACTTCGGAATAAAGTGTGAAGTACGTTATTCATATACAATATATGAATAACGATATAGAAGAACGCGAGACTTATGACGCGACTTTCTTACTAATAGTAATTTTATTAACATCAATTTCATCCTTTGTTTAATAATTTATTGCCATAAGCTATATTTATGATGCTTGGAATCGAAAAACAAATATATATATAACGAATATCAATCAAAAGACTCCTTCCGCAGCCTAGTGGTATGGGCCAGTGCTTTAGAAACCCGAGGTCGTGGGTTCGAATCTTGCAGAGACTCAACAAATTTTCATTGTTGTTTCCTAGTTGGTTAGGGCAATTTGGGCCGATCACCCAATTGTCTGAAAAGTAAGAGGCATGTAAAAAGTTGGTCCACCTCAACCCGCATCGGGCTAGCGTAGTGGGATACGGTCCAAAACCCCCTAATGGATACGGGCTGTGGACCATCACAGGCTGATGATGATGATGAATATCAATCATTCATTTTTACACAGCCATGTACACAGTATAATCACCGTTAATTCTATGTTTTTTACTCTAAGTTCAATAGCAGCGCAAAAGAAACCTATAAATTTTCCCTCGATCGCCGTAATCTTATTAAATATAATAAAATAAAGCATTACAACATCCGAGTCAAAAAATAGTCGATATTAACAAAGTCACTCATTGGTTGAATATTGCGCTGTTATAAAATATGGCGACCGATGACACAAATTTAAACGCCATAAAATTGACATTAAAATATGATTAAGTAAATCAAATAAATATGAAATATATAAAGATTTGGTCATAGCCAACATTATGCTGAGCTGAAACCTTATTGGTCTAGCAACAAATTTATTATATCAATTTTGTGCATTTTTTTTAAATTGATTTTGTTTTATATATAAGATATGTATGATATATTTTACCGCTGGACTGATTAAATGAGTATATCATTATTATTATTAAACAAAAAAAAATCTTGATAATTTATTGATTCTTATAAAAATGCTTAATACGCAACTAAATTACGTTTTCATTTAAATAGGCACCTTAAAAGACGTCCGCGATAAATACCACCAGCTTATTCTATCTCGGGATGAAGAAGCGACGCACAATTATTCACTCACTTAGCATAATTACAATATTCATTGTTCCCTCCAATTATTTCCAAAACAATGTACGACGCCCCACGGTGGAAATTAATTTGGTGAAGCGTTATCAGAAAAAATTGCTTCCCTCCCCCGCAATTCTACTCGTGGTGTGATCAGGGCGAGACGGATGGTTGGGGTGCATAAGATTTGAAACCGGTACTCGTAAAGTGCGGATTCACTGCCGAACCGAGCCTGTGTCGACAACTATTACAGTTCAATGTGAAATAGTTTTGAAATTATACTTCTTTTAGCAAAATATAGCTTTAGAAATAAATATGAGAGAAGATTTTAACGATGGGCTCACCGTCAAGGAAAACTGACACCCTAAACTTTGATATAGTCAACTGTCAACTGTATTCACGATATTTATTTCTGGAAACGTAGAACAAGGCAAAAGATAGTTTTTGAGAAGGACCTTACCCTATATATATTTTAGGGGCTTTTATGACCGTATCCCACCACGCTGGTCCAATGCGGGTTTGCGGGTGGACCGACTTTTTACATGCCTGTCCGATGCATGGATCATCTTACTTTTCAGATACATGGGTGATCGGCCCAAATTTGCCCTAACCAACTAGGAAATATCAATAAAAATTCGTTGAGTCCCTGCTGGTTTCAAGCGTACGACCTCTGGTTTCTAAAGCACACGCTATTACCACTGGACTACGGAGGCAGTTCCATCAATTTTCTATATCCCAGCTAAATAAGAGTGTGAATTTAAGTAAACAAAGTGTTATACTTTGTTTACTTAAATTGCAACTGTCAAATTCAATTGGTGTCAAAAAGTCGGGCACTGTCACTGGTTAAACATCGCGTGGGGATGCAACATGGCCGCGGTCCTCCAATCAAAAGCTAATTCGCTTCTTGCACCAAACATTAGATGGATTACATTTCTGGCTTTGGTTAATATTAATAAGACCTCACCTAATTCTCCGCATACCTGTCCACGCGGGGCAAAGCCGGGTTATGTCGGACTTGCACCGACTAAAATGTTATTTTAAATGCTTGTATAGTTTAGTGTACACGCACCTTAAGATTCGCTGCGGCTATTCTGTTAGGATGCGGTGATTTGACGGCTAAAGTGGGATCCGACTTAAGTCGGTTTGGCTTAACATTCTTTGCAATTGTTTTTTTTTTTATTTATATGAATTTTGTTAAGAGAGAAAAAGGCCTCTAATAAAATTGTGAACAGGCAAAAGTTAGCAGCAATAGGCTTTTTAGAAGTGTTTTACATGAATGCATATACATATAAGAAATCACACGCCTACTTTCTGTTATGTTTGTGCTAATCAAATGCTCCTGTACCAATGTTACCTGGCAGGTATCGACTAGTTAAGCATTAAGTCAGCAACTTTACGAATTTATGCAAGATAGTAAAATTTTAACCAAAAAATATGACCGACTGCAAAACATTTTGCGTAACATTAGCGGGACGGCTTGCCCTCTGCGAGAAAAAATCTCTGATCTCTTTTAAGGTATTCGTTTAACCAGAACGTCATGTATAATACGTTTTATATGAATATAATGAAGGTTATTTTGTACAAACTTACACTACAATACCTTAAATAAGCTTTGAATATGTCTCGTTGCAGTTTTTATCAATGTTTTACATTAACATGGTTATGGTGGGTTATTCGTAAGACATAGATGTGTTTGCTCGCGGTCTTTATTATGGACCATTTTAAGAAGTACACTTAGGTTAAACATAGTTTGAGTCTATCTTTTACGGTTTCCGCAGCGTTTGCAATTTAATCGCACGCGGTGTGATTCGTGACGAGGAAATTTTCTTGTTTCTTTAATTTTTTATCAAACTATTTATCCCAAAATGTGACCAAATTACGGCTAATATCTATCGTGTAATAAAATAATAAGCAAAATCGAACCATTGTAAGCGTAGCAACGAGGTAACATACACGATGATGTATATGAAAAAAAAACATACGCTCCGAATTGAGTACCTCCTGCTTTAGGGAAGTCGGTCAAAAAGTACCGGTCAGTCTATCTGACGTGAAAATAACGTAATTCGCAATAAGCCGATCAGACCGGTTGGAATATTAAATTGTTAACTGTCCTTAATAAGTACGCTTAATATCGGAGTTACCCAACGTTTTGAAGGATGTAAAATTAATATTTGAAGTTCCGTTTCTATTTCATACCGACGAAAATAAAACGAAAGTGAATTAAATAGATTGAAAGAATTGTTTATAAATATTAACCATTTATGCGAATCAGTTGCGTGTAAGCAATACTGTCTTCTGGTTTAAAGGGCACAGGGGCCAGCGTAATTACTGGGTAAACGAGGTATAACATCTCGTATCTCATGGCGGTGAGCGGATTAGAGGCGTCGTACAATGTTTTTCTTATGGCCAGGGCAGGTAGGGTAAGGTTGCTAGAGTCGCACCACGGCCTAAGTCGTACCCTAGTGATATCTCGATGCGTGGTTATGTATAACGACATCTAACGGCATAAATTTCAACTACTTAGTCGTGCGAAGCAACTATAACAGTTGGGCTGCCGGCCGACTTCGTGGGACATAATAAATGAAAAAGTAAGGTTTTTGCACAATTTTCAATAAATTTTGTAGTTCGTTCGTAAGACTTTCAAAGGACAAATATCATAAAGTTGTTATTTATTTGAATCAGGTTGATTCAAATAAATAACAACTTGATTTTAGTCAATATTTGAGCACGCTTTTGGACCGGTAACGTTTGAGGTTGTCAGTTTTTTTATTTAAAAATTTGTGGAACGCGCTGCTCAAGTCGTACCAATGTGAAGATCTTAAGTGGTACCGGTACGACTCAGGCATTTACACTGATTGTCACAACATTTCGTTTATTATTTGATTTCAGTTGAAAATTTCCGAGAGAAAGTATAATACCTGGAAGCAAAATGATATGGATAAGGCGTTACTAGAACATCGAAAGGGTGAAATGGGATTTAATGAAGCATGTAGAAGATATAAAATACCAAAGCTAACGCTACGACGTCTTTTGAGAGGTTTAAACAAAGCAAATAAATTTGGAAGACCTAAAGATATGACACCGGAAATAGAACAGGAATTGGCATAACATTTAATTAATTTAAAGTCCAGCTTCTTTGGTTTTACCATTACAAAATTTAGAAAACTTGCGTTCGAAGATGTAGAAAAGTTCAAACTTCCTCACCGCTTTAATAAAGAAACGAAAATTGCCGGCAAAAGTGGTATTACCGATTTATAAAAGACCTTTGTCTTTGCGTGTTCCTGAACCAACGTCGATGGCCAGAAGCAAAGGATTTAATAAAAAGCGTGTGAATGAGTTTTTTGACAAGTATGAAGTCAAAGAACTAAGGTCTCCGACATAGTGCATAGGATTAGCTCGTTGAAGTGGCAGTGGGCCGGCCATATAGTAAGAAGAACCGATGGCCGATGGGGCAATAATGTTCTGGAGTGAAGGCCGCGTTTGGGAAGACGGAGCGTTGGTCGACCCCCGACCAGGTGGGATGCCGATCTCCGCGCAGTAGCCGGTTCTAGTTGGCAGCGAGTAGCAGGGGATCGGCCGTCTTGGTGTTCATTGAAAAAGGCCTATGTCCAGCAGTGGACGGAAGAAGGCTGCTAATGATGATGATGAATGAGTTTTTTGACAAGTATGAAGAGGTTCTTGACAAATACAAGTTTTCTGCCGATCAAATTAATAATATGGATGAAACTGCCTTATCCACGGCCCACAAGCCGTCTAAAGTCATAGCTCGAAAGGGATAACACCAAGTAGGAGCAATTACGAGTGGAGAAATAAGTTTTACTACCACAAGAATTTGTGCAATGAATACAGCAGGTGAATTTATACCGCCGATGTTAATATTTAAGCGCAGCAGACTAAATGATGCTTTAAAAAAGAGGCGCTCCACCAGACACTGCATTTGGATGCTCAAAAAGTGGATGGATAACGTCTGAATTATTCGTGGAATGGTGGCAACATTTTATTAATTGTACAAAATTAAAAAAATGACAAAAAACAAATTTTAGTTTTACTAGACGGTCAAGCACCCATACCAAAAATCTAGAAGCAATCCAGATGGCTCGCGAATATGATATAATTATGCTTTCTTTCCCTGCTCACACAGCACATCGTCTTCAACCGCTGGAGCAATCGTTCTTCAAATCGTTGAAAAAAAGTTACAATGAAGCAGCATCGTCATGGTTGCGCTCAAACCCTGGCAGAGTCATAAAATAGGCGAACGTTTCGGAGTTACTCGGCAATGCATACCCACGATCAGTTCGCATGGATATAGCGTTAAATGGTTTTAAAGCAACAGGTTTATGGCCATGTGATAGACACGTTATTAAAGACTAAGACTTTGTATCATCTGTGGTAATTATTACTGATCAATCAAACGAAGATGTTACAATTACGACACCAAGTCAAGCAGGCACCTCGTTGCCATTGGATCCATCTAAATCACTGACCAGAAATGAGACTTTAACATTTACTGCTTTTCCGCCAAATGTCACATTACCACAAAAAGATGTTGCACCATCAATACTTGTTACAACATTGCCTTCACCAAATAATCTTGTGATTTCACCAAAACACACCACACCATCCCTACCCCGAGTTTCAAGACTTACAACACCATCAAACCCTCAATCTGGGCCTTCAAAGTTACCAGATAATACTGAAAATATCAAACCAGTTGAAACAATTACTTACACTAACCAAGATATTGTAACTTCTTGAAATATTTTATCTCCTATCCCATGCATTACTTCAGTTGTCAAGAAAATGAAGAGAGGTACTAATCCAACAATCGAATTAACATCAAGTCTTTTTAAAAGTGCAATGGAAACGAAGAAGAGTATGAATAGAAGGAAGAAGCCAACCTTGAATGTATCAAAAATAAAAATAGAAAAGGGAGAAAAGGAGACAGTAAATAGAAAAAACGGATTTGTCAAAAAATAAGAATCAAATAAAGAAATTCAAAGAGTCATGGCTATGCCAACTTTGCAAGGAGGATCGGAGAGAGAACATGATCCAGTGCCAAAAATGTAAAATTAAGGAATATGTTTGCGACATTTGCACTCAATCTAAAATCACTGATTTTATGATTTAATATGATTAAGTAATATTTTTTTTGATAACGATTTTACTGATTTTTCTGTGATTATGTTTAATATTTTAAGATTGATAACGGCTTTAAAAATTTATTAGAATGTAAATTCATTCAAGACTGAGTTCATTATGTCGTATATAGATTAATGTGATCTCTAAGAATTATTGTGTTTTGAAGAGTTCATAATGTTACTTCTAGAATTGAACTCTAAGTACGACTTAGGCTAAATGTGGTACGACTTAGGCGACCGGGCGCCTAAGTCGTACAGAAATAATATTTTTGAAAAATTTAATGTTCCTGTTTTCTTAAAGACAAATAAATAAAGAGTTTTTAAACACAATATATTTTATTTCATTTCAAATAAATATACACAACCGGTGGTAGGTCCCTGTTTACAGAAGACCGTCTGGGTGGATACCACCATGAGTCCTATTTCTGCCGCGAAGCAGTAGGTGAAAACACTGCTGTGTTCCGGTTTGAAAGCGCCAGTAGCACGTATTACTGGGTAAACGAGACTTAACACCTATGTCTCACGGTTGGCAGCGCGTTGGCGATACGACTGGATTGCCAATGTCTATGGGCGTCGTTTACCACTTCCATCAGGTGGCCTGACTGCTCGTCTGCCTGCGTATGCCATAAAAAAATAATATTTACAGCCTTATTTCCTTAAGGTACGACTTTAGCAACCCTACCCTATCATTCACCACCAGAAGAACCTCCTGCCCGTCTCATCGTTTTAACCAATAAAAAATATCTATTATTGGACATATGCCTATTCTAAAGTGATAACCGCTTACGATTACGACGACCGCCTCCGTGGCCTAGCTATATAGGCTAATAACGCTAGGCCTTGCTTGCTTTATAAACCGAAGGCCGTGAGTTCCAATACCTCAGGGAAACATCTTTGTGTTATCGATGTATTCTGGTTGGTTAGGACAATTTGGGCCGATCCAAGTGTCTAAAAAGTAAGATGACCCATTCCTCGAGTGGACATGTAAAAAGTCGGTCCGTCCACCAACCCGCATTGGATCAGCGATGGATACAGTCCAAAAACCCACAAATGGAGAAGGCGTGCATTAGGGGAGGTGTATGTCCAGCAGTGGACTAACACAGGCTGATGAAGATGAATGTGATTACACGTTATTAAATGGCCACAGCAAGTAATTCTAACTTATAAGGCCTCAGACCAAGAGTGTTTTCTTTGAACGAGTTTACTTTCACAAGCTTGAAAATTTAATATTCTACTTTATGTTAGTCTTTATAGACGCTTAATAATTTTCTCTTCCTTGCAAAGGGTCCTTTCTAAAGATATTTATACTGCATTTTTCAAAGGTAACTTTGCGAGAAATTGTCGTAATAAAGTTTGGATTTATTGCAGAATTTAATTATCTCTGCTTTTTACAATAGATACAAATTAAAACTATTGTTCGCGGACTATGTTGTTTATTTTATTACGTTTCACTGATGATTCAGACGTTTTTTTCGGTTTAAGTTAATTCAAACCCATAAAGGGATCAATGTCTCTTTCATCATCATCAGCCTGTTCAGTCCACTCTTTGACATTGGCCTCCTCATTAGAGGCCAATGTGATTCAACTTTGAGGATTGAAGCGGTCTTTGATCC
Source organism: Lamproptera curius (assembly GCA_029286875.1). Lineage (NCBI taxonomy): Eukaryota > Metazoa > Arthropoda > Insecta > Lepidoptera > Papilionidae > Lamproptera > Lamproptera curius. The sequence continues at coordinate 860,979 of JAGSMT010000105.1, read as the reverse complement.
GCAGATCAAAGATCTCGAACCGATCGATGATCGAGGCTTTTCTCATCCAGCCCACACCGGCCACTTTGCAGAGCATCGTCACTCCATCTTGCCGCGGGCGTCCACACTCGTTGCCGAGCCTCAGCTCACTCAAACTAATGTCTCTTCAGTATAATATAGCCTAATCAAATAGATATGTCTCCAAAAACAAATTCAAAACATTAGGCATGTTTGGTGACCTCATAACTATATTTTTAAAAGAATGTTAGACTTTTTCCCGCCATTTTACTCAAACATAGATTTTATTTAGACTTGGATATGATTAGTATAATATCTATTACTTATACATATGTCAAGGTACGTAACTTCATTTGTGCTATTTTGTTACGTTATTATTTATGTGGGTCTAAGCAGAATGAAGTTTTTGTTAAGTCTAACCGCAAACGACCTTGTAGGTTGTCGTGCTGAGAGGATCCGGGACGCTTAATTTATTGTTAACTATTAATAATGTATGTTACCATCATTGTATTTAAAATGTATTATGTGCTACTATAACACAGTTGTCCACGATTCCTATATTGTTAATACTAATTTTGTTACTATGTATATATTTATGAACAATAACCACATTTGAAGTAATCTCAAATGTGGTTTTTTGATAATATTTTATTACTTGTTTTTATATTAATAGTCGTTAATTTTATTCTTATTGGACTTGATTTGGGATAATATAAAATTATGTATTACAAAGGTTTTTATAGCGAACTCAACAATTTTATGTGAACATACAGTTTTCGTCTCATTTTAGATTTATTAATCAACTTCGACATACGTAAAACAATATTTGTACGCCTAAATTACTATAACAATTGATTAAAAAACAACCTTAAAACCTAAGATGTACGATCTTAGTATAACATGATATTGTGTGATCTTATTATAGTGGTAATATTATAAATGCGAATGGCTTGACACTTGTCACTCTTTCACTCAAAAACTACTTGTGGGATTTTAATGAAACTTAATAACATAGCTTAAATTTGTGGACCAGTCGAACCGTAAGTGTCCAAGTCTTGGCACCGTAGGTCATGACAGGTGGGACGCATTGATCGAAGTCTTCTGATTTGTGGCATTGTGTGATAGGTGACGAGATAACTCGTAGAAGCTTAACGAAAAGCTGCTTTTAGGTATCTGGAACGACATTCGTTAAGAGGCCGGTGTGGGCTGGATGAGAATAGCCGAAGATAGGAAGCGGTGGTGTGCATTAGGGCAGGTCTATGTCCAGCAGTGGACTGACACGGGCTGATGATGATGAGGATGATGAACATAGCTTATATCAGAATAACTAATGGGCTATGATTTATAAGAACACGGTTAAGTTTGTTCTAAATATTGTACAAAATGTCATGTATGTGGAATAAAATCTGCCATTGGCAAGCTGTTTCGGCTAGCACCGCACAAACCTTTGGGCTTGTAAATATATAACGTATTATGAATTTTATCACGAATTACAATCATGAAGATGACGAAACTGCGCGGTATCTATATTCAACAATCGATCAATTCTAGGATCTCTCTCTCCTCTTTCTCTTGCTTCTCTCTCTTAACCAACCTCAATTATAGGAGTCGGATGTAAGTAACTCTTTTTCTGAGGATGGATTAAATAGCATGGATGGATAAAAAGCCATTACCGTAAATCATTATAACCCTCATGATGACATACGGCAATGGCTCTGAGAAAGAAATCTATAGAGAAATTTGATTTGCGCCAAATGTCACGGTCTGAATGTTTTTGGTTGTAGTGTTCAACCTTGTATGTACAACCCATGTATCTTTCCCTTCGTTTTGGCCCTCTAAAAAAGATAATGTTTACTTTACGTAGATTTTGCATTCTATTTGTGTTCAATATAACTCAATAATAATAACTCATTTAGTAAATCCAGCAATACTAATATAAAAGTGCAGTGTATCTAGACCCTTACCCTAAAGTCATGAACTCGATGATAAAACCGAAACTGCCTTAACGAAATCTGGAGAGGATCTTTATGTCAATCGTAAACGGCATGTGAGGCTTTAACAGCCTATTAAATGAAAATGTCGACTCTGTAAAGATTTAGTATGGCTAAGATTTAGGATGATGATGATGATGAGACTAGGGACTACTAAAATATTGCCTAAATTTAATAACATTATTTTTTACTTTGACTTTGACTTTAGGAATGTGAACAAAGTTACACATGGGAACGAAGCGGAGACGTATAGTGTTGATATGATGGTTACCATTTGATAGACTTGTCGGTGATAGTCTATACGTCGATACAAATAAATTGGAGTGACTGTTTGTATCATTAAACATAACTGTTTTAAAATATTACATTGTGATCCTGCGAGGCAAGCTACTTTGTTTTATCTTTGTATTCTGGTTGGTTAGAACAATTTGGGCCGATCACTCAAGTGTTTGAAAGTTAAACTGATCCATGCGTCGGATGGGCATGTAAAAAGTGGGTCACCCACCAACCCGCAATGAATCTAATAGAGAAGGCGTGCATTAGGGGAGGACGTCCAGCAGTGAACTAACACAGGCTGATGATGATAATAATGACATTGTGATAAATAACCGTAACTTATAACGAAACAACATTATTTTAATTTTCTCTGTCAGTCTGTTCGTTTTGGATAATCTCTGGAACAGGTAGTCTGATTTTGACGGACTTACACTGGGAGATATTATGTCCAAAGGTTGTAATCAAGATTAACCGTTATCGCGAATGCCAACTTTTATTGTTAGATAGAAAGATATGAGTCGTTAAGTAGTTTTTCGACTGGTAACTTCATGTTTTATAATAATAAAAATATTTAATCAATCAACAGATACAACCATAATACATGAAAACAAATTATTGTAGATAAAAAAAATAATACAATATTAAAAACCATAATAAAGTAAATGGAACCGGGTTTTATATAAAGTTGAACATATGGTGAGACACAAGAAGAAAGTAAGAGAAACAAAATATAGAACATCAAGGATAATATTTTACAATTAAAATTGTGATAGTCCACAGCTTGACATAGGCCTCCCCTAAAACACCCCTATCCATGAGAGAGGGTCATGGACCTTATCCCACCAAGGTGGTCCAATGCCGGTTGGTGAGTGCACATAAATCATTTGCATACCAATGTGGTGATACGTGTGGACTGAATGTGTGATAAAGATATAACCGAATGTACCGTATTTTAGCAAATAAAGATGATATGTATTTACATACAAAACATAAACCTAAAATAAAACTAACTAAATACGATATTTCGATTCTGTCAACATCGATACATCGTCATTCCAGCAGTAATATTAGAAATATCAGTATTCAAAGGAGTATCGATCATTTGAATCCCGTCACGTTCTTTCTTTGTACCGAAAGTAGTGAAGGAGTATTGCATTTTCCGTATTTTATTGAGGCCCGAGGCGGTATCGACTTCTATATGTACTACTATGTTAGTATATGTTGGCTAAAAAGTGTTGCGGCACGTTTCGATTTCACCGTTTGCGACAAATGCCTCGGTGTCACTATTACGTTGCATGTGCTTAATGTATTCTTTTAAGCATAAAGATATACTGTTAACAATATCAAAGGATGGTTATTAAATTTGACATGTAAATAATATGATAATACTTATTAAATTTTTAACATATACCCGTACTCATAATAAAATTGGAGCGTCTGTTTGTAACATAACTACTACCGTCTTTTAATTATTGCATTGTGATATATAACCGGCTCATATTGCATTTTTAAATTTTTGTCCATCTGTCCGTGTGTTTATTTTGGCTTATCTTTGGAATGGCTGGTCTGGTTTTGATAGGGATTTAACTATAACTTAGCTGAACTAACTGGGAGATACTTACACTACTTCTAACAGTAATGTACGGATTTTGGACCCAACGGGGGTCCAGCCAACCGACTCTACAAACAACACAAGTAGGGATAGCGGCACACACACATCTGTAGTTCTCTCTCGCGTTCCAGGGCCCTCAAACAGCCGATTAAAAACAGTCGCCGGTTTCACGCTTCGCAAACCGATCGTCGATGGTCCGTATGAGACCCAAAAGAATACCTTTTGTACGTGTGGCCGTCACTTTTAGCAAAAATGTTGGTCCACCTGGTTCGTGGGAACGATAGCTTCCCGCGAACTCTGTGTTAGATAAAGCTTACCATAGAAAGGGGTCTGGAAGCATAACTTAATAATGTATAAAAAATTCTAACAAGTTTTTATTTCACACTAGCGACCCGCCTCTGCTTCCCGGGAGCCATGATGATGGAATGTATATCTCCAATATTAATAACGTGTTATACATACATATAAAGCCTCCTCTTCAATCACTCTATCTATCAAAAAAAACCGCATCGAAATCCGTGGTGTAGTTTGAAAGATTTAAGCATAGATAGGATATAGGGACAGAGAAAGCGACTTTGTTTTATAGTATGTAGTTACTACGCAGACGAAATCGCAGGCTGCAGATAGTCGTTAATAAAAGGTTGACAACTTGTGCATATTAACAATACAGTTGTTAGACGTTTTCGTCATCATTAGCCTGTGTAAGTCCACTGCTAGACATAAGCCTCCCCTTCTCCATTAGGGGGTTTATGGACCGTATCCCACCACGCTGGTCCAATACGGGTTGGTGGGTGGACTGACTTTTTACATGCCCATCGGACGCATAGATCGTCTTACTTTTCCGACAATTGGGTGATCAGCCCAAATCGCCCTAAATAACTAGGAAACAACAATAAAAATGTTGGTGAATCCCCGCAGGATTCGAACCCACGCCGCACGCCAAGCACACGCCCTTACCACTAGGCTACGGAGGCAGTTAGACGTTTTTATTTTACGTAATTTATTATTAATAGACAATTTATTTATCAATAAAAATCATTAAAATATTTATATCACTTTCGTAATAATACTCCCTAAAGCATATTAGTGTATTATTTCGAACTACCCTCTTGAAAAAACTACTTCTACTGCCTAATACAATAAGATATTTGTAACGTTTAGCCCGTTACTCGTAACAGCGTTACAATTCAGAGTAATATCGTTAGTTTAAACAGCCCCTCACCCTTCGGGAGAGGGGAATATCACGTAGTGAAACGAATGGGTATCGAAATGCCGAGACAAAACTGTATTAAGTGTACGTGTTGGAGTCCCAGGGGTGGATGGGGTGGTTGGGGAGTCGCTTGCGCTGCGATGTTTTAAAATTTCGCCTTTAGAGTGTCCATTAACTGGAAAAAATAGGAATTAAAGCTAGATAAAATGATGGTACGATGGTAGATGACAGTGAGTGATAGGCCGTGTAGTAAATTGGATGATAGACAGCAAAAGTGCTGCGTAGTGATTGCATGTGATGTATCCGAACCAGTTATTGCGCTGCATTTCAAACCGGAACACGGTAATAGTTCAGTACTTCCTTGCGGAGTAACAGGCTCCCATGTAGGAAAATCATTTTATTTAAAGTTTAGTTAAACTTGACAAGGTTTAGAGGAGGAATTTTTACGGATTTTATCGCGTTTATTTTACATATTTAAATTCCCGACGTTTCGAACACTTTCTAGCGGTGAGATCTCAATTGTAAATAATTATTTTTAGTCTGTACTCCGACCTATACATAGGTCGGTGTTCACACTAAAAATCCGTAAAAAGTCCTTTTATTTAATAATGTATAGTATTCGCGAAACAAGAGAAATAACTAAGTGTCCTCTCACAATTAGTTCTCTAGATTGTTACAGAACCCTACTGACTGCCTCCGTAGCCTAGTGGTAAGGGCGTGTGCTTTAAAAACCGGAGATCGTGGGTTCGAATCCTGCGGGGACTCAACAAATTTTCATTGTTGTTTCCTAGTTGGTTAGGACAATTTGGGCCGATCACCCAATTGTCTGAAAAGTAAGATGATCCCACGCGTCGGATGGGCATGTAAAGTCGGTCCACCCACCAACCCATATAGGATAGGATAGGGATAGGGGTGTATTAGGGGAGGCCTATGTCCAGCAGTGGACTATCAGAGGCTGATGATGATGATGATGAAGATGACAGAACCCTAAATAAAAGTGGTATAATATTTTATTATATTTAAACGGGAAGTGTGCTTTAAAATACGTGCTAACAATACAATGCCAAAGCATTTTAATGTTCGAAGAGAATTTGGCTAGGATTTTTTTGGCTACCCTACTGTTGAATTGTAATCTTATAAAAGAAGTGGAAATTAAATATATTATGTTCTTTAATATTTTGACATTTCACGTAACACTTGTTTGTTGTTGTTGAGTATGCGTCACTATGGTAATATAACGATCCTAAGTTAGACTTTGCTAATCTATAAGTTCTCATCCAATGAATATGATCCAAACAACAGTTTTTGCAGGACGACTTGAATCCGACCTCGAAACCCTCAAACGGATTAACTGCACCCGAAACAGCGATAAGACGCCATGATTTTTGAAAACTCCAATATCCTGTAACGCGAAAGTTTGCATCTAGAATAGATTATCACGATTTTCACTATTTAGAGGAATACAGATACCAACTTCAACACTCTTCACCATCACATCAGCCTAATGACTTCCATTAACTAAATTAGGCTTCCCCCATGACCTTCTAAGGGGTACGATCCTGTGCCGCCTGCATACCGACTACTTGGATATTTACACAGGTCGTCACTCCATCTCCCAAGGGTAAGAAGACAGTATTTCACTTGGACATTTTCCGATTGACAAAGCGACTGGCATCTGACCTTCTTAACCCTACGGATAAATAAAAAAAAATATTAAGGCCGTATCTATAATGCCCGCCACACATGGATTTTGTACCAAAGACCGACCCTTTCATGCCTATTCGACGCATGGAGCATCCTTAATCACTTTTTCAGGCATAGTTGTTTACTCGAAGGATTCAAACTCACGGCCATCGCACCGTACCACTAGTACTTAGTTACGATTAGGCAATAAAAGCAGTTTGTATAAATTTTGTACGTATAGGTACGTAAGGCTTTGTTACAATTTCGTTTTAAGTTCTATTACGTAAATACTGAAAGTGGCTTGACGTCAACGGAGTCGGGACCTTCGGCGACTTTGGTTCGTAATTATCGAGAAATTTTCGTATTGTTCGATCTATTTGTGTCTCGTCGATATTGCCTGCGTAACTCTATTGTTTGGATAATTTGAAAGGATCTTTCAATGTCATCGTTTGGCGTTTGTTGGTTATATAAACGTGTTTCTTTTTTGTGCTATATTATATGTATGTAAATGATTAAAAAATACTGTACATCGTAACAATAGTAGTTGAATATTTGTAAGTAATATCGAGTTTAATATAATAAATGTCGGTTTAAAACTTTGTGAATGTAATGAAAACAAAGCACATATATGTTATGTTATGTTTATGCCTTTATTTAAAATAGTAGGACGACATAAAAGTTGGCATGTATAGAGTCGGTCCAAAACCCACTAATGAATAGGGGTGTATTAGGGGAGGTCTATGTCCAGTAGTGGTTAGTGATACCTCAGCAGAATGCGAAATCTGTTGTAAATGTATACGGAAGGATAGATAAATGTGAATATTTTCACTTTTAAAATCAAAGCGCGAAGTTTTCATTTTCCCCCCCGACAACCCTAACGCACCCCAAATCTGTGGGGCGAGCACGTCAATCAAAATATCCTTTAATGGCGCCGTCTCCCGCTTAGGATATTAGATAAATACAACCCTAATGCACCCTCCATAATCAGTCCGGGGGGCAGACGCTGATAGAGATTGCTATTATACTGTAGGATGTCATCGTCCTGTATGCTGTAAGAAGTGTTTCGGTGGTAATTTTGATGTGTAATGCTTACATTAGGCCTATTTAGATTGAAATATTTTCATTCAGCATAGGAGTGCTGCACGCATTCACTGTCGAAAACACGACCTAACACCTAAGTTATTTCGAGGTCGGCTTAAAATCCATCTAGATTCAATTGAATGCTAGTTTTTACGATAACCGGCATCAAACTATCATTATATGAAAGGATAAGTAGAAGATGTAACTGATGACTCTAAATCACTGCCAAAGATGCGTTTTACAAGTGGAAACGGACTTATAACATGCTTGTACGATGCATGAATCATTTATTTTTTTCAGGAAATTTTTCCATTTTTTCGATTTTTCCATTGTCTAGGACTATGGAAAAATCGAAAAAATGATAAAAAATGATGTTTGTTATCAGTGTAATTTGTATCCCTGCAAAATTCGTACACATGATGTTTTTACAACAATAAAAAAATGCGGGTATATAGGTTTTTTCTTTTATTATTTGTTCTGCAACCTCTTTTGCGTCCATCTAGACTTTCTTCAAGTTACAACTAGAAATGGTATAGGGTAAGGAAAGGTATATTGGTGATAAAAATGGGAAAACCTCATTATAAAAGTTTTCAATAACTCGAGAAATCTTTTTTGTTTTATTACTTTATTTATTATTTGTAATAACTGCCCAGAAGACCTAATTTAGCATAATATAATATTTTTTATAATAAATGACAAACGAACATTCAAGTATTCTTAGGTAATTTGATGACACAGTTTGGTAACTTGGTGATAGTAGGTAGGAAATTTGGTGATATTTTAGAAATAATAAATATAGTTATAAATATATTATTTATTAATCCAAACAACGATCACATCTATAATACAGTTCCTCAATATCTTCGATAGATGCGCAATTCTCGTGGAATGGCGCCAAACAGTAAGAACACTGGATCCACTTGGCTCCATTCCGTTTTTTAAAATCTGATGAGTATAATACTTCACACAAGCCACACTCCCAATCGTCTTCATTTTTTTTAGCTTTTTGAGTAGAATTCCCTGAAGTAGAAGGTTGAGGCTGAATACTTTCTTGTAAATTTTCTATGGTCGGTGTTAAGCATTTCGCACTAAATTCTCGTTTCCTTGTTCTCTGTGGACGTACTGAAGTTTTAGGGTTTTTAACTAAACACTTAGAAATAACGGTCAGAAATTAAGGAATAAAACTCACCTTGACGGTATCAGAATTTCTTCCTGGTCGAAACGGTCTTACAAACCTGTCTGCATAGGTAACACTGTAGTATTGTGTTTAAAAAATATCACAAAATTTCTTATATCACCAATATATCTCCCTTTACCCTACGTTATTACTTTCCACGATCACGAGTTAATTACATTACATTTCTCAAACTACCTCTGTACCCTAGTGATAAAAGCGTGTGCTTTAGAAACCGGAAGTCGTTGATTTGAATCCTCCGGGAACTCAACAAATTTTCATTGTTGTTTTCTAGTTGTTTAGGGCAATGCGGGCTGATCATCCGATTGAGACGGACTATGAGAGTGAGGAATGCACCTGTGTTTGCGCGTACATTTGTGCAACATAAAATCTGCTGCGCAGTTGGCTGATATCTAATATAGATCAGCCACCTTAGTCGGATTTGACGAGATGAACATTATTACTTTAGCGTTCTAGCATTGCAACTAAATACAACATTTAGTTAACTGCCACTACCAATTTAGACTTATTTGATACATGCAAATTAACTTATAGCGAATCGAATCGTTGTTATCCGTTGTTCCTACCACCACGATGCGTTTTTCTACCGCAAAGCAGCAGTTCAGAGGGCACCGTAGCCCGAGTATTTACTGAAAAAACGACATGTAACATCCTACGTCCCAGTGGCGTTGTGATATAACGTCACAAGTTATATCAGAAGCTATATTTTCAATGGGTAAAGCGTGTCACTTACCATCAAGTGACCGTTTTGCTCGCCCCGTCGCTACACTAAATAATAATTAAAGAAAAAGAAGTTGGCTGTCGCGCAATGCTCATCATCGTGGTAACAATGCATGAACAAAAACGGTACAGTCATCACGACTAATATCAAAGCGAATATTTTATCCGTGGATTTGAATCTACACCCTCAACTACTGGAACTACCACGACGAATGAAATCTCAACGTATATTTTTTTCAATTGTCTACAGAAATCGCCGTGTCCCGGCGCCCCGAGCCTTACTACGGCCGGTACGTTGGCAAACTGACCCAGTACGCGCACGGCATTAAGGGGTTAGTGTACGCGGTGGACGAGAGCACTATATTCGTCCGCGGCTTCGCTTACGACGGCACAGGACCGGATGCATACTTCTGGGTGGGGGACACGCCCCAGCCGTCGCCGGAGGGGATACTTGTGCCGTACCCGGAGGACTACGCTAGCCGGTAAGCGCTTCGGTTCGACAACTGCAGTGCGCCCAAGTGTCGAACCGAAAAGATTTCATTAACATGTGGGTGTAGCTTAGTGTCGCATCCTACGCGTTGTTACTTGTAAATATAGCGTCATAATCCTTTTATGGACATGTGATGAATTGTACATTTATGCATCGTCAGCCTGTGATAGTCCACTACTGGACATAGGCCTCCCCTAATACAACCCTATCCATTAAGGGGTTTAGACCGTATCCCACAACCCTGGTCTAATTGGACCGACTTTTCACATGCCCATCCGACGCATGGATCATCTTTTCAGACAATTGGGTGATCGGCCCTATTTACCCTAACCAACTAAGAAACAACAATGAAAATTTGTTGAGTCCCCGCAGGATTCGAACCTACGACCTCCGTTTCTAAAGCACACGCCGATACCACTAGGCTACGGAGACAGTTTACATGTACATTTATAATAAGTGTATTCTAATCGGGCTGTAAAATTGTTTGTGTCAGAAACGTTACGCTATCCTTTACAGAGTAAGTGATTCCACTTGTGATGTTATATCAAGCAAAAGTAGAAAGCTGAAGCCTTGAGAGTTATAATTTATTATTGTAGTTTTCTAGATAGTTTTAATTAAAGAACGCCTTATCCCTAGCTGATAAAAATTATTATGGCTGTAATAAAACTTGAAAGGTTACACTAAAATATTCCGATGTTTTTGGAAGTTCAATACTTTACAAGAGTCTTCTTCAGTTGTGTTATTTTTAGTCAAAGGGGAATAAGTCTTTAAGTTATTTGCAAGAATATGCTTGACTTAAGATGAGGAAAAATAGAGAAAGTTTTCAAGTGTCCATATAATGCAGTATAAAATTCTATCTATATATTATGTATATATTTACAAAAGAAAAGTAAGCATATGTATTATAAGTTAGGTATTGTCCATATTACAAGCTTTGCTTAGTTTGGTACTAGATGCTGTCGTGTTATTTGTCGAGTGATTGGCTTATTAACTTTTGCTTCTTGAGGGATATCTGTCGGATTGTAAATTAAATTTCATCTTACACTATATTTCGCCTGCAACTTTGTCGCCTGTTCGTCACATGGAATACCTTAGAATAACGGTTATTTTAACCAGCGACTACGTTCAGTTAGAGGGTTAGTTAAAAAATTAAAGCATCTTTAGAAAGCTCATTACATGTAGCTTGATGATTTATAGACTCAAGCACACGCAACTACTAATGTATTTTAAAGTAAATATAATATGAAATCATTCCAGAGATTTAAAAATGTATTCACGTAAAGAACCAACCATTCAGCTTTATAATATAAGTAAGAATAGATTACTCATTAATAGATATAAATTACTTATATACGTACATACATGTATCATCAGCCTGTGGTAATCCACTGCTGGACAGAGGCCTCCCCTAATACACCCCTATCCTTTAGGGGGTTTTAAACCGTGTCCCAGCACGCTGGTCCAATGCGGATTGGTGGGTGGACCGACTTTTTACATGACATCCGACGCATGGATCATCTCACTTTTTAGACAATTTGGTGATCGGTCCAAATTGTCGAAACCAACTAGGAAACGCGGCTAAAATGGCCGCGTCACAGTCACATGTAAATGCACAAAATGTGCATTTACATGTGACTGTTTAATTAATTTATAATTATTTATGTAAAATAATTATAAATTAATTACGTCAAAGTAATTTGTAATTATTTATATTATATTGTATTAGCTTTTTTTTTAAATATTGTAATAGACTTTTTGTAAAATCACATTGATTACCAAAAAGCTTAACAAAAACAACTGTAATTTGTTTTATATATGATCATTAATATAGTATCATTATTATGGTAGACAATTTGAACAAATATTTAATATAAAGGGGTAACAAATTTATATAGAACACATATGATATGTGTTATATATGCAGTATTTTGTTATATGGAACATTAGAAAATCTAGTTTATAAAAAACATTGTATTTGTACTGTGAGTACAAATATTAAAATGTATTTTAATGTGATTTATATCAAAATTTAATTCCTCTTGTAATTTTGACTATTTATGCTGTAGTATAGTTCGTAAAATCGTAGGTATTGGCATAGATGGACCAAAATAATAATAAAAAAAAACACCCGCAGGATTCAAACCCACGACCTCCGGTCTGTAAAGCACACGCGCATACCACTCGGCTACGGAGTCAGTTAACTCATATACTTACTGACTTAACATATCCACTGATAAAATATACATAAACAAACCCTTATTCTTTTGAATGTTAGTATACGTTAATCTTTAATGGCTCTAACTATTAATTATTATTTAATTTAATCATAACTGAATTTTTTTGACGTGTTAGTACGTCAAATCACTTGTTCATCACTTGATACTGTATATATTCATAAATTAAAGGCTTGTACCAAATTCTTATTTGAAAATATTTATAAACATCCCAACAAGAAACTCATTTCCTCAATGTTAATTAACTTTAGTCCATTTCAAGTGGCAATTTCAAATTAATTCAAAAGGTCGTTATTAGTTATTCGAGTGGTCTGTTTAAGGAAATGCGAGCATAATTTGATACTTTCACAGATACTTGAAAATAATTTCTATTTTCTAATATCAAATCATCGCATAAAGTTTATTCTGTTAATCAAAATTACTACGGTGGCTGATCCATGTCAAAGGTCAGCTGTTAGCAGCCTTTATCTGACCACTGCTGGACATTGGCTCTTTTTTTTTAATGCCAAGGCGGCCGATCTCTTAATATTCGCTGCCAAGATGAGATTGGCATCCCACCTTATCAGGGGTCGACCAACGCTCCGTTTACCCGAACGCTGCCTCCACTCCAGAACCATATTGACCCATCGACCATCTATTACTACTTGACCGCCCCACTGCCACTTCAACGAGCTATTCCCTTGCCTTATGTCGGTGACTTTGGTTCTTTTACGAATTAATTCATTACGAGTTTTGGCGTACAAAGAATCTTTGAGCATAGCGCGTTGAGCAACGGCAAACTCGTGGACCAGTCCCACAGTCAAATGCTACATTTTGATCCCGTTGGACATCACGGGGAGAACGCATTGAACATGAAAGTTTTCGTCTTCAAACACCTCAGGCATCTTTTTTTTTTATTTTTATTACAAACGCAGGCAGACGAGCAGTCGAGCCACCTGATGGAAAGTGGTCACCGACGCCCATAGACATTGGCCATACACGTATTACTAACGCGCTGCCTACCGTCAGACATAGGATGTTAAGTCTCGTTTACCCAGTAATTACCCTGGCTACGGTGCCCTTCAAACCGGAACTCAGTAGTGTTTTCACACTACTGCTTTGCGGTAGAAATAGGCACCGTTGTGGTACCCATAAAAAGGGGACCTACCATCTACGCAGGAGATATTATAGTGTACATGTGTACGCGCAAACATAGCTGTTATTCTTCTTTCATTTATACGCATAGTCCTATATGACGGATAACTGACACGACTGGAGTGAAAAAAGGCGAAGGACCGACATTTTACGCGCCCATCCGACGAATGGGACATCTTACTTCACAGGCAATCGGTCGATCAGCTAGCGTTGCTTTAACCAGCTAGGAAACACAAATTAAAAATTGACTGCCCTACTATTAAACTGTCCTTGGTACGCGGGGTCAAAACGATAATAATTTATAGACTTTCATCAAAGCCTAAAAATAGTTTTAATCGATCAATGAGCCATGTATTATATATAAAACTGTAGATTGCAATGATAATAGCGTCAGGAAGTATCATTTTTCACTTAGCGATTACACTATTATTCTACCAAACTAGACTCGGGATGCCTCCGTAACCTAGTGGTATAGGCGTTTGCTTTAGAAACGTAGAGGAGGTCGTGGTTCGAATCCTGCGGGGACTCGACAAATTTTCATCGTTGTTTCCAATTTGGGCCGATCACCCAATTGTCTGAAAAGTAAGATGATCCATGCGTTGGATGGGCATGTAAAAAGGCGGTCCACCCACCAACCCGCATTGGACCAGCGTGTTGGGATACGGTCCAAAAACCCCCTTATGGATAGAGGTGTATTAGGAGAGGCCTATGTCCAGCAGTGGACTATTAAAGGCTGATGATAATGATGAGACTCGGGATACATATAAGCAAAGTCGTAGTAATTGTCGACTGTCACTTAGTGATTGACATCTCGGTGACATTTATCAATAATAACGTTAGATGCACGTATTGCACATGTCTATGGGCGTCGGTGACCACTTTCCATCAGGTGGCCCGACTGCTCGTCTGCCTGCGTAGGCAATAAAAAAAACTATATAGTGGTTGTTATGCTTCACCATACTGACTTAGTTATATCCTATACCAGAGACCCGCCCGTCCTCTCGGCTCACACCAACTCGGACATACTGTTACGTCTTCCGGCCGGCAAGAGGCTGAGGGATATCAAATGGATCAGCGTCTGGTGTCGGAGATTTACCGTAAGTAGAACAATTGTTATTATATTTATACATTTAGACACACCAACAGCAATAAACACAGATTCAATATTAAAATTAAGGGATATAAAATTGAGTACTGGCACGTAAGCCAGTTACACGCATGTACAGCGATTTCTTATAACATACCATGACTCATTACAGCGATTTTACAAACGACAGAAGATTAGGTAAAAGTTCTACCGTTAACAAATACGACATTACAAATAAAACAAAAAGAACATGTGAACGAGTTATATCATAACAAAAATATGATCGTCTTGAAACAGTATATCACAATATACGCGGGTGATCTTCTGCATGAAACTACCCCGAAATTTCCGCAACTGCATTTAAAATCTCAATATCTTTTAAGGTATTTGTTCAATCAAAACGTGACACGTTATATGTAGAATGACGATGTTTCATAAAGTGTATTATTCTAAACTAGCAACCCGCCCCCGCTTCGCAAGGGAGCTATGCTGATAGAAAATATACCGACAATATTAAGAATGTGTTATACATATAAAAATTCCTCTTCAATCAAGCTATCTATTAAAAAACGTACCAAAATCCGTTGTGTACTTTGAAAGATTGATGCATACACAGGGATATAGGGACAGAGAAAGCGACTTTGTTTTATACTATATAGATGCGAGCTTTGAATATGCCTGATTGCGATTTTAAAAACGCTTTCATTGAAATGCTCATTGTGGGGATTATTCCAAAAAGATAAATATATATGATCTCCTTATTGTAGGTCATGCAAGTACTACAAATATGTAGAACATAATTTAAGTCCAGCTCTTATAGTTGAGCCAGCGTTTGCAATTAAATCGCGAGAGGTTTTGATTTTTGACGATACTACTTATCACCATTTAAAAATGGGACGAAGGACCACCTCGTTTTGGAAAGTCGTTCAACAACACTTAAAAACAATCAAATTACCGGTTTTACATAATTATTTCTTTTATTTACGCAATTATTATACATATCAAACCCACTAATTTACGGATTTTTCGCGTCACTTAAATTTATTTATTCCCGACGTTTCGGATTATATACAATATTATATACATATACCAACTAAGTCTGCCCGTGATCATGGATGCTGAAAAGAATCCGAAACGTCGGGAATAAATATATTTAAGTAACGCGAAAAATCCGTAAATTAGTGGATTTGATATTACCGGTTTATTAATATTTAAAGCCTCTTTTTGGCTTTGTCTGCTGTAATCCTACATTCTGTTCGGTAGTTAACCCTATAACGTAATAGACATAGACATAGACATAGACTTTATTTCGCCAAAAAGACACACATTTACATACATATGTATATAAAAAAAGAGTAATAACATAAACATAAAAGAAAAACAGTGCATACATCTAAAATAAATTTTTAACAGTAAAATAAAAAAAAAAAAATTAAAAAGAAAATAAAAACAGCATATAAGATTAACAATAGGAATAAAATCACAGCACGAACTTTATTACCATTTAAACAATATAATTGGTAAACAATAAATAAAAAGTTTCTGAATAACACATACATGTTGTGTCTTTTCGTTAAAAAAGGTCTCCACTCAGCATAAATTGCAACAAATAATTGCAAAGCTGATTTTCAGTGGAGCCAGTTCGTAAGGGGTAGGGATGCTATTTAATAAAAGTAATAACAAGGCTATTATACATGGGGAAACGATTGATTAAAAATAAAAAGATAGCAGTCTATATAATGTAAACTGACTTAACATCATGGCAACCAATAATCTACACATTTGGCGCAAGATATGTAGGTAAGATGCGTCTATTACATGCTGAAAATTTTTGGTATTCTAGAAGATGAATCTTCATTTTATACTTAAAACCTACCAAGCTTTTAAGAGCTCGAAATGGTGGGGGTATATTGTTCCAACACTTAGACGCAGCGTACCTAAAACTCCCTCTAAACGAGGCGGAATGATGTTTCTGGATCCGAAATACCGACTTTTTGCATGCTCTAGGCCGATCTGTAGGTAGCCATTCCAGTAATTCTCTACGGAGTGACATTTTTAATATATTGGCATCATTTAAGTACGGTGTAATATGTGTGCGTGGTGGTATAGTAAAACAAAAGGCGCACATGCATTTTGGACTCGCTGGATTATCTGTTCCGTTCTAGCAACAATCTGGGCATAGATGGTATCCGCATAGCCAAGTAGTGATAGTACCAATAGTAACTTGCTTTTAATGATACCTTACTTTGTTGATGCTAATTCTATTATGTCATTCGTGTGATATCACGTAATAGTCTACAACCGATGTTATCTTTTAAGATATGTACAATAGTTCAATAGATTACGCAATTACGCTTTGAAGGTAAACGTGACACATCAGGTCGACCTAGATACGTTTTTAGATATAGGTTTAGATTTGGCCTAAGTTAGGATACAACTAGGACATGTGTATAATTTGTTTTAATGCCACTTTCGTAGTGTAGGATCTTAATCACAATAAAATAATATTTTACGTTAATAATTTAATAATATTTAGCATGAATTATATTAAATAATAATATTGTCGTGTATATTACTAAATAATACATATGTATAGTTAACATCAATTGTATTGGAGCACTTAGAAAGGTTGATGAGCACAGTTTTGTCACAAATATTATCTAATATTAATTAGTATTGATGTAAATATTCAATTTAAATCACTTCTGATTATAATTCACACACGTACATTTAAAATTCGCACATGTACAATGAAAACAAATTGATAACACGTGTTTTAAATGTATAAAATCAAAGCATTCAGTTGAAAGTAAAGTTCGAATCCCGCGGGAAGGCAACTTTGTGTTATTGTTGTTTTCTGGAGTGTTACGACAATTTGGGCCAATACCTAATTGTCTGTAAAGTAAGATCAAGAGATCAAGATCAAAACAGTCCACCCACCAGCCCGCATTGGATCAGCGTGGTGGGAAACGGTTCAAAAACCCCCTTATGGAGATGGAGCCATGCATTAGGGGAGGCCTATGTCCAGCAGCACACAGGCTTATGATGATGAATATATTATAAAATATGTGTCTGTCTTTAAATTGATAAAGGTTCTTTTTACCACAAACAATAAATTTAATAACATAAACTTTAACTTAAACACGATAAAAAAATAATGTAATACTGGTAATGCTTAACGTATATTTTCGATCTACTTACATCGACATAGGAACACTCACCTCATTAGAAGTCG
This sequence comes from Lamproptera curius, assembly GCA_029286875.1. Taxonomy (NCBI): domain Eukaryota; kingdom Metazoa; phylum Arthropoda; class Insecta; order Lepidoptera; family Papilionidae; genus Lamproptera; species Lamproptera curius. The sequence goes on along the minus strand of JAGSMT010000105.1, from coordinate 843,035 downwards.
TTGCCACCTCACCTCATACAACGAAAAGATATAATATCTATAGGTTTTGAATTATATTAGGTTTTCTAGGGTTAAATGTATAATGTTACTTTTCATATGTCTCCATGACTAATCAGTTAAATGGGTTATTTGGTTCGAATGAGCAATAGTTACTTGTCATTTCTTTATAGGTCGTCAGTGCCATTATAATCGGCCTGTGTTAGTCCACTGCTGGACATCGGTCTTCCCTGATGCACGCCTCCTCCATTAGGGGCTTTTGGACCGTATCCCACCTCGCTGGTCCGTCCAATGCGGGTTGGTAGGTAGACCGACTTTTTACATGCCCATGCAATGTATGGATCGTCTAGCTTTTCAGACAATTGGGTGATCGGCCCAAATTGAATATATCGCCATAATTGAGTGTTCTTGTCGATGAAGTACATTGCCCAACCAACTAGAAACAACAATGAAAATTTGTTAAATCCGCAGGATTCAAACCTACGACCTCCGGTTACTAAAGCACACGCCATACCACTAGGCTAGAGGCAGTTCCTGCTTTTATTAATTGTTTACTAAGTGTTTTAGGGCAATATCATCATTGCATGAAAAGGTTTAAAGTAATTATAAAAAGTAAATGGGTTATTTGGTTCGAATGAGCAATAGTTACTTGTCAGTTCTTTATAGGTCGTCAATGCCTTTAAAGTTCATTGTAAAAAAATCAAAGACTCAAAGCAAATTGTTTAGAGTAAAATATGTTAAGTGAATGAAGATTGTCTATGATATTTTAGCAGGGTTCAGGATAACACGTTAACCAAACCTTATAGATTTGGGATGATCATTAACCGATCATCAAAATCTGTATCATTATTTGCTCTTATACAAAAAACTGATGTTATAGTAGTTTACATCAGTTTTTTAAACTAGTAAAATCTAGTAATAATTACGAGATCAATTAAGATTCATGTACGTACATCATCATCATTCGGAGACGGTAAATGTCAGGTTACGCAGCAATAACTTTAGCCTAAGTATCCTTTAACACTTTAATGTTTAATTACATACGTTGTTACGTTTCCATAACTGTTGCTGTTACCAGACAAAATACCACATTTAGAAGCTGTATACTGCTTCCCTCTCTATTATGATTATTTTCAACCTTTTCTTGTGAAAGTGTCATTCATCATCAGCCTGTGATAGTCCACTGCTGGGCATAGGCCTCCACTACAACACGCCTCCTCCATTAGAAGGTTTTCAGACTGTACCACACCACGCTGATCCAATGTGAGTTCGTGGGTGGACCGACTTTTTACATGCCCATATGACGCATGGATCGCCTTACTTTTTAGACAACTGGGAGATCAACCCAAACTGCCCCAACAAACTAGGAAACAGCAATAAAGTTGTTAGTCCCCGCAGGATTCAAACCCACGAGCTCCACTTTCTAAAGCACACCCTTACCACTAGGCTACGGAGGTTCAATAAAGTGTCATTACTCATATTATGCTGCGAAGCCCTGCCAGCAAATTTCATATTACCATACAATAAGCTTTGCCCAACCTAGCGATTTATAACCACAATAGCTTTCGGCCTTAACGATCCTTGACAGCACTAATGGCCGCGATGTAACGTGGAAATATAAAATAGGACCAGCTTTTATCCATTCTCGCTTTTAATCTATACTAATATTATAAATGTTAAGTAACTCTGTCCGTCTGTCCTTACTGTCTAAACCATTAAACATATTTTGATCAAATTACGTAGATACTCGGAATAGATTCCAATAAAAGACAACAGGCTACGATTTTTGCAAAAAAAAAAGACTTCTGGAAGCTTTGAAATAGGGAACTAAAATTTATATAAAAATCGTCATGGCTAAAAGGAAACTTAAAGCTAATTATGTATAAATAAAATAATGCACTATTACTGCCTCCGTAGCCTAGAGGTATGAGGCATTCGAATCTTGCAGGGACTCAACGAATTTCCATTGTTGTTTCCTAGTTGGTTAATTTGGGCCGATCACCCAATTGTCTGAAAAGTAAGATGATCATGCGTCGGATGGGCATGTAAAAGTCAGTCCACCCTCCAACCCGCATTGGTACAGCATGGTGGATATGTCCAAAAACCCCTAATGGATTGAGGTGTATTAGGGAGACTATGTCCAGCAATGACTATCACAGGCTGATAGTGTATTAGTATTACTGCACGTTATATTCCAATGCACATCGCACAAGCGCGCGGACTAAGTCGCTGGTACTAAATGGTATACTAAATATCGATAGTGGTCGCTCGAAGGTCTAAATTCGACCATAAATTATTAGAATTTTGGGTCTGAACATTGTTACTCGTCTATGTTTCGTTTTATATAAACACTAGATGTAGCCCGCGACTGAGACAGAACACACGGACGGAAGATTAAAAAACATGTTTTGTTGTATCAGTTATGTATTACAATCCTTTACAATCTGTCTATCTAGGCTAGGCTATCTGAATGTTATAAACATTGCAATTTCAATTTATTTTAATAGATAGTTTAGTATTTAATAGATAAAGGTAAAGGATGGCTGGATAGTAACGTCGTCTGCTATATACAGCACCAAATTACAGATGGTTTACTTTCAGAAAACAAATCTCCTTAACCTAGTCTGAAAGGGAAACTAATGGGTTGCGTTTAATCAGGTCTGGTTCACACAAATGCTCCGTAGTCTAGTGGGACTCAAGCGCTTAATGAGTTGTTCAAATCGATACTTTTCCATGGTTTAGTTGGTTAGGGCAATGCGGGCTCATCACACGATTGTCTGAAAGTCGGATATGTAAAAAGTCGGTCCAACCCACAGCCTCATTGGACCAGCGTGGTGGGATACGGTCCAAAACCCTCTAATGGAGAAGGCGTACATAAGGGGAGGCCTATGTCCAGCTGTGGACTATAACAGGGCTGATGATAATGATGAGAATAAATAAATATGACAACAAAACAATTTTTTTGGTAATTTTTGCCATTCTATTTTTCCGGCTAATCTGAAAGATAACTGAACTTAGGCCATTTTTTTCTGACAATAAAAACTAACAGAAATATTTTTCTATATACCATCACGCGGATGATCGCGCGCATCAGCATGTTAAAAGTATTATTTATTTATATATTTTAACTTAATGCACATATGCACTATAAGCATTTTTCCCATGAAGAGAAAATATGAGGAAAATAGAAAAAAAATAGAAAAAATTATCAAAAAAAAATACTATATAGTACATTTTTGATAAAAATACTATATATATTATATATTTTATTATAATATATATAAATACATATATATATATATTTAATTAAAATATATACTAATGTTAGTATATATATTACATAACTATTAAACTTAATACCCCTTGTAGGTGGAATTTCGTAAAATCCGTTCTTAGCTAACCTCACTACGCAACAGGAATATTCCTAACAAATTCAAGTCGCTACGCTTTATGATTCCAGAGATATCGTGATAAGTCAATATATATATGGGAATCTCTTTTATGTATATAGATATGATATATAAATAATTTGATGACTATAAATTCCTTAAAAGTCTTGAGACAAGTGCTTTTTTAGTTTTTACTTGAATGTTGCTGTACTTTCGCCCATCCTAATTTCGAGAGGTAGCGCATTCCATAGGAGGATAGATTGAATGTAAAAAGACAACCATGATTAGAAGATACCATTTAATTAACAATATTTATACTACCATTTTCAAATTATACCAGCTGCCAATGTAGTTTAAGGCGGCGATTATGCCATTTTCTGTGTTCAAGTTGTCGTCAATCACGTTCTTGTAACGCGGAAATTAAACTGAAAATTCGTTACAGCAGTTAGCTTTTAATTCCAGTCCCTTTTTTTAAGTGCCACAAAAATTAAAACTTGCGTCCAATTAGTATCGTGCGAAGGTTTGTCTGCATGGATGTTTGTTACTTCATAATGCAAAAACTTCACAGTTCATACAATTTACTAATGTTTTAAGATTGAGATTACTACGTTTTCCTGCGTGAATCCGGGGATTTAAGAGTTTTAATATGTCATATATTATTAATTATATTAAATACTATCTGTTTTCCATAGCTCTGTCCGCGTGGACATATATAAAACCAATTGTAAGATTTTTTTAAGTATCCTAAGTTACTCATAGTTACATAAGCTATCTTTCAGCGAAAGCCCCGTGAAAATCGGTGTATGGGTTCGAATCCCGTGGGGAAACAACTTTGTGTTATCCCTATTGTCTGAAAAGTAAGATGATCCATGCGTCGGATGAACTCATTCAGCCGGCGAAAAATAATTTTAACCAACCAAAAAAAATATGCATCGCAAATGCGATAACATGACGGTAAAATAAAATGAAAAGAAAAATCAAAAGCATCCAAAATGCCTCGAACCAATAATGTAAATATATTGAAACGTCACTATGTGTACTCAGCGTTTATACCTAACGTGTAATAAAAAAATCAAGTAAATAAAGGGGTTGCGAAAGATGTTTATTCAGGTCTTTCGACCTTCCAGGTGAACTTCGGCGACGTGTTCATAGGTCCGGAATAGAGCCGCCTAGGGCTAGAGTCCTGCCCGAATTCAAGAGGCTTGCCCATGGACTAAGGTCTGGGAACATTAGCGTGCTGGACGCGAAGACCTTCTACATACCGAACTTGCACTACGACGGCGCGGGACCTGACGCCTACTTCTGGGTGGGAACGGCACCGAGCCCAACCCTTTCGGTACAAAGGTATGTGAATGTTTATATTTGCAGGATTCGCGTCGCGTAACGGAAAAGCGTAACGATACGCCGCTGCGGTCAATTCGAGTTATAGTTTGTCATGATCGGCTGTTATTAATTGTTTCTTGCCTGTTGGATTATGAGGACACTTGTTTTGCGATTTGGATTATAAGTTACCACCAAATTATTTATAAGTTATGTTTTTTTGATGAAAAAGTAGCAATATGAAGGTAATTTTATATAATAGTCTGCGATAATTAATAGTATTGAAGTGAAACTTCTTTATTTAAAAAAAAATTGTAACATTTTTCCGTTACGCGGCGTCTTATATTTATCACGTCACTATAGAGCGTTGTCGATATTGTTATTAATATGCCATTAATATCACAAATATATAATATCGACATCAATGATAGTAATAATTCTATTACAATTAATGAAATTCAATAACAATCTTTGTAGTAATAGTGCTAAAATGAAATAATTGTAGAATTTGTATTTATGTTTATAATAATAAAAACCTTTTATTAAACTTTATCTAATTTAACTTTATTTAACCAATTTCTGTAAAGTAGCATATAGCAAATTACATTTTGAAAAATAACGTCATAAAGAAGTTTCACTACTTACGAGTGTACACTAGTACACGCACACACTTTTTTGGTCATTTCTTTTATTATATAAATAAATTATAGGCCCATAGATGTAGTGAGGAATTATGCTCCTTCAGTTTAATTCAGTTCTTTGGTTTAATGGCGTATCTTTATAAATTTCGCCAGCGTCAAGTTTTTCTATTAGACTCTGTGATGTCTAACAGGCTTCGTAAATGAACATTTTCTCCTTCGGTAAAACTCGGATCTTTATCGCATTACGATGAACTGAAAATGAATGATCGTTAAAGGAGTGACATTTTCATATTTATTTATATGAAACTTTATTGTTTTAATGTTAAATGTCAAAATGAATGACATAGAGATGTATAAGTATTGAAGCTATTTTATCGATAGAACACGATAATTACAAACTTATCGAAAAATTACGAAGGAAAATCTTTTCTCACTATATGTATAACTGTTATCAATATGAGTTCGTGTAATGAGACAATTACCATCACTCGTTACATGTTACTCTTACAGCTTATGCAACAATAACGATTTTTCTTTCACACACAGTGTAGCTCACTCATAGTAAAATGTCTTCTTCGTTTCGTTATTAACTACGATATAAATAAACATATACGTATTGTATTCTCATAATACTTTCCGTTTTTCTGTCATGAAGGAAAATACAATTTTGTACGGATATTATCGCGTTTGACTACTTCACAATTAATTATATCTTTTATTTACGCGATTATTATACATATCGAATCCACTAATTTACAGATTTTTCGCGTTACTTAAATGTATTTATTCCCGACGTTTCGGATTATTTTTGTCTTTTTGTCAAATCAACATAAAAAATTAAGAAAACGAAAGATATGTCAATTTTTTAAATAAAAACTCTGACGGTTATTCGAAAACATAGAGATACAGACATATACCAACTTAGTCTGCCCGTGATCATGGATGCTGGAAAAAATCCGAAAAGTCGGGAATAAATATATTTGAGTAACGCGAAAAATCCGTAAATTAGTGGATTTGATACTTCACAATTATTTCATTACACCCTAATTTCAATAAAGACGATACTACCACGATTATTTATTCGATCCAATTATTTACATTAAAAAAAACCAAGCACACAAATACTGCAAGGCCTTATGATACCGTCAGCTCCGTATGCATAAGTCGGATCTCATAATTTTCTATTTAAATGGACGATAGCCGAATTGACGCTGACATTTCGACGCCCAACATTATGGTCCTCTTAGTGGGTCCCATCTTAGTGACCATGGACCCTGGGAAGTCTTTAAAACGTCGGGTATAATTTTAAATAATCGTAAAGTAATTAAACGCGATGAAATACCTGAAAACTGTACTCTGTATCATGAATTGTATTCTCATCACATACAAACACAAAATAAAACATGAAATTCATGTCCAAAAAGTCTAATTGACTCATTCTCTTCATCTTGTTGACCTTGTTTTCATCCTTGCACTTCATCCACCTTATCGTCCGTTATTTCGAAGAAAATACCTAAATTTCATATTTTATTTCTCTTTATTGTACACAAGTACAAGTAACAGTATATCACTTTATACAATCAGTTTTATCCATTGCTCTATTCAAGATTACTTTGTAAAGATCGGCAAAGTGAGATGTCTCCAAATGACCAAAAATCATAAAACCCCATATCCAAACAGGTTCCAAACGAAATGGGATCTTTGAACCCATTAAGGGGCTACCAGGGTGAGGATATAGAGATCCAGCTTCCGGGCAAGTTGACCGCTTACGACATAGACTGGCTGGCGGTCTGGTGCGTGGAGTACAGGCACAATTTCGGGCACGTCTTCCTGCCCAAGGATCTGGACGTGCCGCCCGCCCTGGGGCAGACTAAGATCACGGTGAGTTCCGGCTTGAAGGGCGCTTCTGGTGGGGTATGTCTATGTGGGTGGGTGCTGGATTCAGAGCTGGTGATGGTGTAAATTTTGTCTGCAATTTTTTAGGTTTACAGGTGATCTATAGGGCGTTACCTTGGCTCGATTTTTGAGGTATATTTGACGTTCTTAAATGCATAACAGTGTCTATACAATGTGTATTTCCGTTTAGTACGAAGTTTATAGACGCTAAAAAGAGTTTCACTTTAAAATTTAAAGAAAAAAAATACTGAGAACTATACAAAAATAACAAGCGTTTACAAAATTTATATCTTACACCATTGTCTCAGCGAAAATATTGACAGGGTTTTGATACAAAAGTTAACCTATTTTAATAAATCAGTCCATTGCATCATGTTACTGATTCTGAATAAGCTACTTTTAATATTTGCACCAAACAAAAAATCACACTGTATAAGCATATTCATAAACTCTTACAGTTGTTTAATTCTACAAAAGGACTTATATCACAACAGAACGTCGACTCAGTCTCAGATAATAACTAGTGATTAAATTAGAAAGGGATATCGAAAAATCTAAATTTATCCTTCGAACCAAAAACCTTATAGAAGTAATATCATAGTGAACAAAATCTTTAGCTATTATAACACTTTGTTAAGTTTTCCTCAAACGTACGAGATTAGAGTTTTTCTAATGTTGACGACGTAACATTTGACTTATGACAAACCAAACCAATAATCACTAAAAAGGTGAAACATTGTTTATAAACAAATCTTCAATAAATGTTTTTATTACGCATATTGTAATCACTTTCCCGCCAATTTTTGACAGCCTGCCTGCTGGATGATTAATCAAATTGTTTTTTAAACCTTTTAGCTTCCTTTATATGCTGCCTTATGGATATTGTACTTTTTTTAACTATAACTATTTATATATTTGATATATATATATATATATATATATATTTATATCTATAATTAACTATAAATAACCGATTGTCACTATGAAAGTCTTTAAAAAAACTCATTGTTATCTATTTTTCTGTTCTTTAATTATCATTATGAATAACTTTCATAATGATAATTAAAGAGACTTAATTGTAATGAACTTTGTCAGTACTAAAGTAAATGTACACGATTACCGATTTTACTTTATTTTATTCGACTTTGACTTTATTCGAATTCATTCTAATAATCGATTCTTTTGTTTACGCGAATACTAAACATTTTTGAATAAAAGGACTTTTAACGGATTTTATTGCGATTATTCTACATTTAAAATGTAAATAAATAAAAATTTTAAAAGTAAATAAACGCGATAAAATCCGTAAAAAGTCCTTTATTCAACAAATTAATTCTATTGTATTTTATTGAATATAAGCATATATATATATGTGTGTAACTTAATTTTAATAGTGGCCTATGTTAGATAAATCGAATCGATATAATTTATTAATAATCTTGTTATCAATAAATTATAATTCGTTATTAATGATATTATAATAATAACTAACTAATGCTTAAACATAACCAAACTTTTCTAATGCTTCCATTTGGATTCTTCTAACTATTCCTTGCAGCCCGCTTGGTGGTACAATCCCGTAAGTACTCCATGTAAAAAATAACTTTCTTACCCTACAATAACTAATATGTGAGGTCTAAAATCGAATATCAAAGATGTTAGGTCCCCTTTTTACAGGGGTCGTCTGGGGTGGTACCACAGCGGTGTCTATTTCTGCCGCAAAACAGTAGTGTGAAGACACTGCTGTGTTCCAGTTCGAAGGGCACCGTGGCCAGCGTATTTACTGGGTAAACGAGACGTCACATTCTATGTCTCACGGTAGGCAGCGCGTTGGCGATACCCTTGATGTTCCCGATATCCACGGGCGTCGGTGACCCCTTTCCATCAGGCCCGACTGCTCGTCTGCCTTTGTATATTTATCATCATAAGCCTGTGTCAGTCCACTACTGGACATAGGCCTCCCCTAATGGGCGCCGGTCCAATGCGGGTTGGTGGGTGGACCGACTTTTCACATGCCCATCCGACGCACGGATCATCTTACTTTTCAGACAATTGGGTGATCGGCCCAAATTGCTCTAACCAACTAGGCAACAAAGATAAAACAAAGTAGTTTCCCCACGGGATTCGAACCCACGGCCTCCGGTTTATAAAGAAACGGCCAATACCGCAAGATCACTTAGCCGTTTTTTAAACACCCATATTTATTTCACCAACTGATTTGTATGAAGTGACTAACACGAAGCGATTTGCAGACAAGCACGACAACATCACAGACACCTTATAGCGTTGCGAACAATTGCAAGGAATTGTTGGACAAAAGGCTGCAGATACGTTGGGAGATACAGGTAGGATATAAATTAAAAGAAATATATACTAATATACACCTATATCGATTGTATAAACGGCTAAACTCACGTGAAATCAGTATTGGTACTAGTTGGATAACGGTTCCTACTGCGCTGAAGGAGCGTCTAGTTATCCCATCGTCCTGAAGGACCTCCGATAGGTCCTGAACTGGTCGGCACCAATATATAATAATGTTCTCCGGTCGATTACGACTGCGGCGGCCGATCTATATTAGAGATCAGCCAACTACGCGGGAGATATCATAGTGCACAAGTGTATATTGAAAAGTAAGATGATCCATGCGGCTTACTTTCTCCGGTCGTGTCGGTTATCCGTCCCATCGGGCTTTGAGAGTATAAAGGTACAGGGAGTGCGCCTGTGTTTGAGCGTACACTTGTGCACTATGATATCTCCTGTGTGGCTGGCCGATCTCTAATATAGACTGGTCGCCGTAATCGTAATCCACTGGAGGACATTATTATTATAAGTTACTTTAGTTTTTAAGAAATTAAACGGACTTTACCATTCTCTTTACTAATATGTGTGTTTAAATTAATCGTTATTTTTCTTTAGTGTCATATTATCATAATAAGCTTAACGTATTTAAATTTGTTCATACAAGCGATTGACATGCAGCGATCAAATAAGGTAAACGAAAATTATATGAAACAAAATTACAATATAATAATCTTGTATTTACATGAAAACTATTAGTTTGTAGTACGGTTGAAAGTACATATATTTCTAAATTTAAATCGACTTTTGTTAATTCCTAATTTACGTAAATACAAGATTTAATATAAATACGGTTTCTTTATAATAAAACTCGTGTTAATTATTGTATTACTATATTATTATAATAACTGTTTGCAATATATTCGACGCATAATAAATATTCCTATAAGACTGAAAAAAAACTTATTATGCGCCTTTAATATTTGCATTTTATATTACGAATCTAAAACATTATATGATATCTTTATATTCTCTATAAAATATGTGGTTAGTTCGAAAAAAGCAAACATTTCATATGATATATTGGCAATTACAATAAAATATGATATAGTAGCTATAAATCACCACAATATCGAACCGTTACAATCACGTTAAAAGTAACACCTTTTCGTTACGCTACGAATGCTACTTCAAGCCTCTTTATGTAATCTTTTAATTTGAACGCATCACAATTTTCCCTCCTTATTTAGCGGTAATACAAAAGGTAAATAATATTAACTGTATACCAGTGCAAAAAAATATTCTAAATCTACATAAACATTATTCACACTGCCTCCGTAGCCTAGTGGTATAGGCGTTTGCTTTAGAAACCGGAGGTCGTGGGTTCGAATCCTGCGGGGACTCAACAAATTTTCGTTGTTTTTTCCTAGTTGGTTAGGACAAATTTGGGCCGATCACCCAATTGTCTGAAAAGTAAGATGATCCATGCGTCGGATGGGCATGTAAAAAGGCGGTCCACCCACCAACCCGCATTGGACCAGCGTGGTGGGATACGGTCCAAAACCCCCTAATGGATAGGGGTGTATTAGGGGAGGCCTATGTCCAGCAGTGGACTATTAAAGGCTGATGATGATGATGACATAAACATTGTGTAATGTCAACATTTATAATCGCTTAAATGTTAAGCAACCTCATTGGTCAGATATCGCGTTGCACTAAATCACTGTACTTTTGATGGCATTATTCTTTGACATGATATTGTTATTTATATATAAGTTCAGGAATGTAAAAGGTTCTGATATGGTCATGACATATTTATGTTCCTGACAGAACTTAAATTTAGACTGTTATACAAAACTATTATGATATTGAGGTCTAATGAAGCTACAAGCTTTCCGACTTCCAATTGGTCTATAACACCCGTATATTGTTTCCAACCAATCGGAGCCCATTATTTTAACGCCATCAGGCTATCGACATAAATATCACCTAATTATAAATCCAATTCAAATTAAAATATCTCTATTCAACATAGGAGCGATACACTCACTTATCGATAGCCAAATATCTACCACCGGTTCGGAATAGGACGCCTCTGACCTGAGAAGGACCGGCGAAAGAAACTCAGTGGGACTTATTTTTTTGTAATCTTTTACAATAAAATCGAAACAATAAACAATTACAAGCTTATAATTATTATATTATTAAAAATGCCTGGAGCGAGCATTCCATTAGCAGAGTGTGTTATCATTTAAAAGTCATTCACTTAGCAATAATCTTCAACACACGGATGTTCCATACACCTTATTTTAATTTCTATGAATTACTAGTCTTACTTGACCTATAAGTGTCCGCATTTTGTACAATTTGTTTGAAGAGCACTTAAAAGAAATAAATATGTATTGTATATAAAATCCACTAATTTACGGATTTTTCGCGTTAGTTATATATATATATATATTTATTCCCGACGTTTCGGATTCTTTCCAGCATCCGTGATCACGGGCAGACTAAGTTGGTATATGTCTATACTATATCTCATACAGACTTATACCAACTTCGAAAATTCGTAAATTAGTGGATTTGATATGTATAATAATCGCGTAAATAAAATAAATAATTATGTATTGTATATTTATTATTAATCAAACAATTGTTTTATTTCAGGGTGATCAGTTGCAAGTGAAGTTATCAGCTAGGTTGAGGGCAGAGCATTACATGTCTTTTGGGCTGTCGGGTGCTGATGGTAGACCCGCCATGTTGGGGGCGGACGTGGTGGTGGCGTACTGGGACACAAAGTGAGTAATGTCCTTCTAAAATAGGTGCTTCATCATCAGCCTGTGATAGTCCACCGCTGGACATAGGCCTCCCCTAATAAACCCCTGTCCATTTTGTCATTGGACCAGCGTGGTGGGATACGATCCAAAAATCGCCTAAAGAGGCCTATGTCCAGCAGTGGACTATCAAAGGCTGTTGATGATATACATATCAAATCCCTTAAATTTGAGAACCGGAACACCGCAGACAGGTCCCCTAGAGAAGGGGATTTACCATTTAGTGCTTTGCCGTTTTAATTACACTCTGAATAAATTTCGTATCTTTTGTGAAGCTACGGTTGTTGTCAATTGTAGGAGCAACCAACCGCGCGTGGCCGATTATTCGATCACCCACTTGGCTCAGTGCGACGGAGAGAGGGGCGTCTGTCCGGACCAGAGGCTGGGCGGCAGCAACGACGCGGTGTTGGGTTCGTATCCAGGTTCATTCGAAACGATTTAAACGATAGCTTTGTACAGGCGGTGCATGCAGCAGATAATGAAGGTAAACTACATGCAGTCTTAAATGATCGATTGATGTTCAAGTTTCTCTTTGTCGTACATGTTTTATTAATTTATCGTAGGGTCGGTATCTATTACGTTCAGTTTTAACAGAATATTATAGTTTTTACGCAGATCGATTGACATCAGACCTTTACAACACGAACGGAAATCTAGCTATGATGAATGAATTGATTGCTGGTAAATTTGTCAACATTTATTATTTGTTAAATTTGGAAACAACTTTGTGTTATATTTGTTTTCTGGTTGGTTGGGACAATTTGGGCCGATCATCCAAGTGTCTGAAAAGTAAGATGATCCATGCGTCGGACGGGCCAGCGTGGTAAGATACGGTCCAAGAAGATGCACGCCTTGTCCATTACGGGGAGGCCTATGTCCAGCAGTGGACTGACACAGGCGGATGGTGATGATGATGAAATTTGACATAACAGCTGCCTGTGATGATCTTGACAACCGAGGCCGGCTTTTCGCATGCCCATCTAAAGTACGGATCTTCTTACTTCTCAGATATTTGTATTATTTTTATGGAACAACATACAAAATACTATATGTCTATGTCCTGTGTCAATCAAGCAAGATTCGATCAACAGAACCGGTTCGTGTCAAAGTATTGGTGATTGCAATTATTTGTTTTCAAATGACCCGGGTTAATAGTTAATCGCTAGCTAATAAATGAGAATTATTCATCCGTTTTAAAAAAATATTTTTGTTTATTCTAAATACTATTATTATCTATGTTTATCAGTATCTAAAAATAAATGCAAGTTTTAGAATAAAGGAAAAATAGAGTGTTAATAGTTGTTGTAAAAGTATAGTTATAGATATTTTATGTAGTCTAACCTCTTTAATGAGAGAGAGAGAGAGAGAGAAAGAGAGACAGAGACGAAGAAACACGATACAGATGAAACTTTAAGCAAAAGTGTCCTATCAACCTTTTTGGCATTAATTTTACCGTCTAGCCTCTTCGAACTGACGGATGAGTAACTTCGTTCCAATAAAAGATTAAATAAATGTATTATTAATACATTTTGAATTTTTATATTTAGTATAGTACAAAGACATTTAAAAGAACACCATAGTCTAGTTCAGATACGCGCAGTCTTCTCAAGAGATACGATTGAATGTTTGCACCAAAATCGTATCGTATCGGTCAAACCAATATTTGTTGGAACGGGCCAAATGAACGATTGAATGAACCGGGTCATTAAACTAATTAACACTTGAACGAACGGATCATGAAATATGAACGAAGAACACAACTCTGTCATGTATGTTACTGAGATGGTCGTTAACTAAGGTTATTTTAATAAATATTTGGGAAGCTATTTATAAATGAACAAATTAACAATCGGTCGTCCGTTCTTTCAGTATCGGGGGAGCAGAAGGACGGTATAACCACCATCACGTACCGTCGGCCCCTCGCAGCGGTGGAACCCAGCAGGGACAAGCCGATCTACACCACCAGGTCCCAGTCGGTGATCGCGGCCTTCGGCCCTCTCAACTCTAGACTCGAGGCGAACGCTCACTCGTTCATGGATACGACTAGGAGCGATGTGCAGCTGGACTTCGGGGCGCAGGTGCGTTCTTGGGGGTTTGACGGGGGTTTTGGAGGGTTCTTGGGGAATTAACGGGGTTTTAGTGGGTTCTTGAGTTTTAAGAGTTTTTAGTGAGTTCTTAAGGGGTTTTGGAGGGTTTTGTGTTGTCGGGTTTTTTTTTGTTCAAATTTAAATTTAAAGTATTTCAGGGTAAGATTTACCGGTCTTTTTATAGGACACCGTCTGGGTGCGTACTACCGCGGTGCCTATTTCTGCCGCGAACGAGTAGTGTGAAAACACTGCTGTGTTCCGGTTTGAAGGGCACCGTAGCCAGCGTTACACTGGTATTGCCAATGTCTATGGACGTCGGTGACCATTTCCCATCAGGTGGCGCGACGGCTCGACTGCCTGCGTATGCCATAAAAGAATAGTTATGGGGTGGTATGGGGTTATTATGTTAATAGGTGTTTTTGGGAAAGTAGGGTGGTTTTGGCATTGAAAGGTGTTTTATATATGTGTATGTGGAGTTTTATGATGGACAGTAGATGGATAAGTACACGACGCGCAACTGCTGCAAGTGAAATCCAATGTCGAACATGAACGATAAGAAGGAACCAAATTTTTTGTTCTAAAAAGAGTATTTTTTATTTTACAACACAAATTTTAATGCATTTTACAAGACATTCTTAAAACACTAATTAACCATTAACTCACCTGAAAAGACAAACAACATTTTGAGCTATTGTTTCACCAGTTCTTATTATTTATGATAACTTATTTAATTATTACAATTACAACATATTTCAACCACTATTCTGTCATAACCTTTCTATCATCATTTCCCTCAATTTCTTTATGTCAATATGGCCGATAGCTCCAAAGAGTATACAAGTTTATAGGTAATACATTAAAGTTAAATTCCAACTAGACAATCTTAATACAGTGTCTAGCGCTTCGTTTACATACATAAAATGTTCCCTCAGAACGACCACACTTGCCTCGGCCTGGCCCCTGCCGAAGCCGGAGCCCCCGCCCCCTGGCCCAGCAGGAGGATCGTGGGCAAGGAGAGGATGACCGCTCGCATCGGACCCGCCGGAGGCCTCAGGGGGTACACGCCGCTCACTGGTGAGTTCACCATCATCATCATCACTAGCGTGTGCTAGTCCACTGCTGGACATAAGCCTCCCATTAGGGTATTTTGGGACTGGTGAGCTATTTTTTAATATTTAGGCTTGTTAAGGGATCACTATCGTCGCATTATTCGCTTTCGGTTCGGTGGTAACTAAGATTATGTCTTTGTTTGTAGGTTCATAGGTTCCAGGTGTTTGTGGCCCTTCTAGTTCCAATTCTATAGTTCAGGTCATCATCATCTTGTGATAGTCATAGGACACCGGCCTCGCCTAATACACCCCACAATTAGGGGGTTTCGGACCGTATCCCACCACGCTGGTCCAATGCGGGTGGACCGACTTTACATGCTCATCCGACGCATGGATCATCTTACTTTTCAAACAATTGGGTGATCGGCCCGAATTGCTCTAACCAACTAGGAAACAACAATGCAAATTTGTTGAGTCCCGCAGGATTTGAACCCACGACCTCGGTTTCTAAAGCACACGCCCGTATCACTAGGCCACGGAGGCAGTTATAGTGCAGGTACTAAGTGTTTATGTGTACAGAAATATTCGTTTAATAAAGTCATGTAAGTGGTTCTACGAGATTCTTTGCATTTATTTCACTTCCAGTTCGTTATCGGTGTATTTATTTTTAAAGAAATCTAAATATATAATAGAGATTCCCACATTTATATTGACTCATCACGATATCTCCGGAACCATAAGGCGTAGCGACTTAAAATTTGGTAGGAATATTCCTTTCGCCGAGTAGATGTCAGCTAAGAACGGATTTTACGGAATTCCACCCACAAGGGGGTTTGGGGTTGCTAGTATTGCTCATTTTAAGCTTATTAAAGGCACGAGTGCCGGGTCTTTCAGACTAGTTTCGGTTTCATTTCACTGCTCCCTAGGTTTTTCCGATCTTCTGTATTATCTATTACATCTGTGTACCAATAGTATTTAAACATTTATACGAAAATATATTTTACAAAAGAAAATAGAAAAATTTGAAACGTAACGAGCCGTTATGTTGGTGCGACTTGTGTTTTCTATCTTCAAGTTTACGTGAATAAGTTTGAATTTGCTTAACAACATATGTATTCTTTTTATTATAATGTTTCACGCAGACAACGACATCGACAATGGATATTTTCCTGGTAAATATTTTAATATGCAATACATTTTACTATTACAGTTTATCCATCAGACTCTGAATTGACGTTATGGACCACCCGATGGAAAGTGGTGACCGACGCCCATTGATATTGGCAATACCAGTGGTATCACCAACGCGCTGCCTATTGTGAGATATAGGATGATACGTCTCGTTTACCCAGTAAATACGCTGGCTACGGTGCCCTTCGAACCGGAACACAGTAGTGTTTTCACGATACTGCTTTGCGGTAGAAATAATACCACCAATGCAAGCGTTGTCACTGAGATGTCAATCTCTCAGTGATAGTCATCGTCATATTCGAGTTCACTTCGTTGATATGTAATCATTATCATCAGCCTGTGTTAGTCCACTGCTGAACATAGGCCTCCCCTAATACACCCCTATCCATTAGGGGGTTTTTTGGCCCTTTTCCCACCACGCTGGTCCAATGCGGGTCGGTGGGTGACTTTTACATGCCCATCGAACGCGTGGATCATCTTACTTTTCAGACCATTCGGTGATCGGCTCGAATTGTCCTAACCAATCAGAAAACGCTAACACAAAGTTGTCTCTCTGTGGGATTCCAACCCACGATCTCCGGGTTATATAATGCCACGAAGACCACGGCGGCGCTGTTCTGTAAAGATGAATTCAGGATTCAATTCGGCCAAGCTTTAGTACGTCTAAATTTTCATTTGCAAAATGATACCAAAACTAATTTACTTTTGATCAAACACATTGTCATTTATTATTAATTATAACACAACCCGGTAATGGAATGCTCGCTCCGGCCTTTTTTAAATTCAAAATACGTATGAATATAGCCAAATAAGAACTGTATATAGCTAATATTAATGTATATTTGATTATTTTAAAAGATGACAAAAAATTGCGTTCCATTACGAACCGTTGGTAGCGTCCTTGACAATCAATAAGCGACCGTTACACTTCTATATTGAATAAAGATATTTGAATACGTCAATTTTCTTCTCCTTTTATACGTACATTCCGACGGAAGAGACAGTTGATGCAACTTTTTGTAACTTTATTGTTTGGTGTCAAATGTCAAAGCGAATAATGTCATTGTACAAAATACAGATGTATAGGCACTGAAGCTATTTTACAGAACACAATAGTTACGAAGGAAAATATTTTCTCGTTATATCAATACGTTTTGACATTAGCCAGGCGTCAGACGTCGTTAAATGTCATTAATACTTTGTTCACAATCCCGAGTGTAATTCTTACAAATTGTATAGCGTCTTGTTATGTACTTAAATATAGTTTCAACTTATAAAGTTCTAGAATATTCCAAACGAATTTTCCGTATATCATTGCTACAAAGACGCTTCTCGGACTCGACAGGCCATTTTCCCCTACCGTCTCGGTCCCTATATGCCGTTCAACCTTGCTGTCCGTTCGCTCTGTTTAAGTATTTGTTACTAAACGTTTGTGACTGTTACGGCCCGCTTGGCGCAGTGGTTAGTGACTCTGACTGTCGCGCCAAAGGGTGTGGGTTCGATTCTTACCACGAAACAGATATTGTGTGATGAACATAGTGTTTTTCTCGTGTCTGGGCGTTTATATCTATATAATATGTATTTATTTTAAAAATAAAAGTAAGTTTATGTATTTACCAGTCATCTAGTTTTCATAGCACAAGCTTCGCTTAGTTTGGGACTGGATGATTTAGTTGATTCGTCCATAAATATTATTATTATTACAAAAGCGATCATTGTTATTCATCCAATACCTCACAATATAATATGTCTCAAAGATATATAAATTATTTTTTTTTTCTTTTCACAAAACGATTTGTCAACATGCAAGCCACTTTAACTGTAATTGATTGTGCATTTAAGCGTAACAATTGTTGGTAAACTATATAAATTATAATACAGGCCACCCCTCCTGGGGCATAGCGTGGTACATAGAAGACCTGCTCATCCCCGAGATATACGTGGAGAGGGGGAAGACGTACACCTTCATAGTGGAAGGAGGGGACGACAGGACCAACCCGGCCAAGTTCCACCCGTTCTACATCAGCGATTCGCCCGAAGGTGGCTTCGGCCAGAAGAGGGAGGAGGACCAGAGGAAGCAGAGGGTCTTCGCTGGAGTGGCTTACGACAACGAGGGGTATCCGTATCCAACCGCTGGTAAGCGTAGCTTGTTATTAAGGGTAAAAGTTGGTTTCTGGACTAAATAAATTAAAAATAAATAAGAAATATAAGTCATCATCATCATCATCAGCCTGTGTTAGACCACTGCTGGACTTAGGCCTATCCTATTGGTTTTCGGACCGTATCCCAACACGCCGGTCCAATGCGGGTTGGTGGGCGGACCGACTTCTTACATGCCTATTCGACGTATGGATCATTTTACTTATCAGACAGTTGGGTGATCGGCCCAAATTGTCCAAACCAATCCGGAAACAAAGATAGCAATAATGTGTTATTGCTGTATGACATTTATTCCGAATATCACTGGCTATATAAAGTAATCGATGAACATTCTCCCACCCCAGTGGGAAGATACTGCGAGTGGACGCACAAGACGGTGGACCAATGGGCGCAGGCGGCGACCTTCGAAGACTACAAGGACACCCTGCAGTTGGAGTGCAACGAGGGGGAGCCGGCCTTCCTCAACTGGACGGTGGCCCACGAAACGCCGGACTTGCTATATTATCAGGTATTGTTAACAAACTAGCGACCCGCCCCTGCTTCTATTTTGATAGGAAATATAACTACAGTACTAAGCGTGAGTTATACATATAAACATTCCTTTTCAATCACTCTATCTATTAAAAAAATTGCGTCGAAATCAGTTGCGAAGTTTGAAATATTTAAGCATACATATAAGGACAGAGTAAGCGACTTTGTTTTATACTATATTTTCTTTATACAATATAGTGATATATAAAACCGTAATCATCAGCGGTTTGTGTTAGTCCACCGCTGGACATAGGCCTCCCCTAATTCTCCACATGAGATTTTTGACTTTATCCCTGCTGGTGCGGGTCGGTGGGTGGACCGATTCTTTATGACCATCCGACGCATGGATCATCTTACTTATGAGACAATTGGGCCGTTACAAATTATCCAACCCAATCGGAAACAACGACAGCAGTGGGATTCAACTCCACAACCTGCGGCTTATCAAGCAAAGGTCGCTAATGGCAACGGAGTCGATAATCTCTTATATGGCACGATGCAATATTTAAAAAAAAACGGTTATTTTGATGCAAACCGACAATGCAATTCTTTTTTATCCGTTAAAAAGTTCACAATAATTATATATTTCCACAGTGTTACACGCACAACAACCTCGGCTGGAAGATACACGTAGTGGATCCGGGCACTCCGATACCTTCGGGCGAGTCGAGCGACGCCAACTCGGCGACACGTCTGCCCCTCGGCGCGTCCGCGGCGCTACTGGCCGCTCTGACGGCCGTCAAGATGGCCGCCAGGTAAGGGCGTTCGAAACGCGGCCGGGCTCCGTTTCGTAATGTTTTATTTAAAATAAAAGTGACAATAATTTGATGAATGCTATCTGTGTCTTGACCTAAACGTTGTAACTAATATTTTAATAAAGATAAAAAGACGTAATGGGTTAAACACGATGTAACAGTAACGTGAGTAAAATTTAATTTAAATTAGACCGTTTGGCAAATGTGACAATTTCTAATAGATTTTGTACAGGTATTAAAAATTTTATAAAATAATGTATTCAAATGTTTACGTGACAAGAAATCACATATCTTTCACAAGAAAAGTTGTCATTATTTCTATGACAAACAAACATGGTCGATAACAATTTCAATATTAAATTCAATGTATAAACTAAAAATTTAGATTTTTGTTGAATTTACCTTAAAATCTATAAACGCAAACGGAGCCCTTAAATGCATTGTACAGATAACCGAATTTTCTGGTAAATAATGTCAATCTGTCATATATCAATTTCATATCAGTCAAGTATTGAGTGTTTGTGCGTTCTACTATCTGTGTAAGTTAGATTTTGGTATTATCTATGGGACTGTAGGGAATTACGACAATAATATAGTTTATAAAACAGCATCGATTCAATATGTCGATGTCAAAATTGAATGATTTTATCGATTTTTCTATATGTACTGTATACACTTATTTATTATGTAATGACAATAATCGTAGATGATGGAAAAATATTGTTTTTGCTAATTTATAAATGATATACATTGATTGAAAATATATATTGTTACGTAAAAGTATGTATTTGTCTATAATAAACACATATACGTGTGAGTGAAGAATTTGTTAATGTAACATGTGACAATAAAATTTAAATTATATATATATCTCTACATATGTTTTTATTGTAAGCATTTATTGTGATATATATACAGTTGTTATTTTTTTTTTATATTTTGTGCCACAACGTCACTATACCGCTTTCGGTCAGAAAATATATTAACAACATATATATGTATATGTATAGTAAGTCACACTTTGACTGCAAATTTACTAAGCTAAAAGTATTTCAAAATAATAATATGTAATTATAACCTTTTATCGGATAACAATTACATCATATCGATAGGAAATATATTCTGTGCGAATGCTGAGAGATCTGAGAGAGTGTTTTAAATCAAAATAATATGACACATTTTATAATACTAATTGATATTTTCCAATAAATATACATATATGGCGAAATATATATATCCTACAAGGAGTAAAAAATGTGGCAACACCAAAAACTATTTGTTTAAAAACTTGCCACATGATTATGATTTGTAATCGGATCAAAATATGAAAATAAATTGACATGACAATAAATTCAAAAACTTCCTACACTTGGTGATGATGCGAATTAGATTATCTGTTTCATGAAATATCTGAAATGATATTTTTATTTATATGCAATATGTAACGAAAAATGTTTATCAAAAAACAGCATAAACAGATAAAAATGGACCGTACAATAAAACTTATAATATAAATATTACATGAAATAAATGGAATTGTTAGTTTCGTGACTTTAAAATACAAATATTAAAATAAATAATCGATCAAAGACTAGCTTAGAAATCACTGCATATTGTTCGTTACATATTGCATTAAAAAAATGGGAATTTGACATAAAATCACATATTTATTAGTATATGGACAATAATACGACTCTTTATTTGTATAAAAAATATATTATGTAATGTTTGTAATAATTATTTGTAAACGCAACATTTATTCGTAAGTTTAGTGACGATTTTAGCATAAATGTACTGCGACGATATGGATATAGTGAGGAAGTATTTTCCTTCGTGATTTTTCCGAAAAGCTCGTACTTATCGTGCTCTCTCAATATTTTCAGTATTTATACATCACTATATTATACAATTACTTTATTAATTTTGACATTTGACACTAAATAATAAAGTTTCATATTGATGGATATGAAAATGTCACTCGTTTAATACGATCATTCATTGACAGTTCGGGTGTCATCGTATTCCGATAAAGAGCCGAGTTTTCCCGAAGGAGAATAATTTCTCACCACGCCTATACATTCTACTCGAATGAAATTTATTGACAATAAACAATATTAATATAGTTTCTATTAACGTATTTATAAGGGTGGATGAATGATGACAATAAATCGATATAGTAAATATATAGTGAATCATAGATTATATATAATATAGTGGCCTAATATATACTTTGAAAATGCCATGTTGGCCTACTACTTTAGTTCTATCATATATAAATTTATTATACCTTTTAGGGCAATATATATCAAAAGTTTCTTAATAATGTCCATTTTGTTTACAATTATTATAATGGTGACTTAAATCTCGATATAATCCTTTTCATGACAATAAATTAAGTAAGAGAGATTACCGGAGAAGTACTGAACGTAAATGTGTGACAATAAAAATTGAATCTTTAAAAATCTTTTGAACTATAGTTGTTATCTATGTATGAGTAAAAATAATTAAATTTTAAGAGGAAACTGTTTCGACAAAAACCTTTGTCTAATAAGCGAAATGGAAATACTATCAAAAAACGAGATACTAGTGGGTACTTTGAAATCATTTGACACTATATCGTAGCGGTAGAAGTTTGTGCACGATTTTGTTAATTCTAAGAGATTTATTAGTGGTTATTAAGATTTCGGAGTTTTAGCGGTACTAACAAATTATTACTGTGCAATTATATACGGCCTGTTCTCGAAGTTTCGGCAAATTATTCGCTAAAATGTTCTTGTACAATGAAAAAATTTAATAAAAAATTCAAGTTTCACTGTTGCTTGTGATTTAGTGATATTTAGGTTTTGCTTTAATTACAGGTTAAAAGTTCTACATATTCATGAGAATTTCTTGCAATGTTTAAGACGACGTTTTCTATTTTTCATCTATTCGTTAGTAATGTTTGCACAATCTTTAAGAAAAAGCCTTACCTTTAAATTGTATAGCTTCTAAAATTAATTTAAAAAAAATCGAAACGAATCAGTTTGTTCCCTTTTTTTATTGGGCAAGAAAAATTCACAACGTACCAGAAAAAAGAAGCAGGTTTTTTTTTAATCACATGTAATAAAAATATAAATAGAATTTTACAATATAATATATGCAATAAAATAGTTTATCAGAGTACAAATCTCAAATTTTACGTCTGCTATATAAATAAACAATAGTTATGTGATAAATTTACAAATGTATTAGTTAATCTTTACTTTCGTTATTTTTTATCGATTTAATTTATCTATTAAATATAACAGTTATGAGTCCCGTTATAAAAACATGTTAAGTTTTTCTTTTTCATATTTCGTTTATTGCAAAATTTGTAAATAATTTCTTTATTAGAAATCTTTGGATTGTATTATCTATAAGAATTATAAAACCTAATAATTTCTGCCAATAAATAATTATTTGACGATTGAAAATCGATTCCTGAATACATGTAGTTTTACGCTAATCGCATCAATTCTATGAACCATGTAAATATTTGCGTGTTTTGTATAAGTGACATTTTCGATTTTGTAAAAGTGCATCAACCATGTTCTCTGATGAATTGCTGTTGTTTAATGTAATTTTTGAAACCTTTGACAATAAATACCTTTCCTTAACTAAGAGGCTGCGTTTTATTTTTGGCGCAGATTGTTCATGTGAGTCAAACATGATACTCCGTGTTTTTCAGAATTGCAACGCAAGACGGTGCCATTTATTAATCTGATTATAATAATCATTATCAGTCTGTGTCAGCCCACCGCTGGACTTAGGCCACAGTGGTAACACTCCTAACGGCCACGCGGCACAGGTCCCTCCCGTGGCGCCGTGTCGCGAGAGAACCTGCGTCGCACGGAATGTACCACACCATTTTAATACGGGGTGTATGGAATCCATTCTTCGACGGCCGGCACTAGGGTGGTCTAGCCGCAGCTCCCAATCCTGTATTGCTAGAGAGTGCAATTCCTTTCTGAGCCCCCTTATCTGTACAGGGGCTGGCCTGCAGCCCTGAGACCTCGTCTCCTCGCGCCAGAAGAACAGTGACGCAAGGATTTCTACCTCCAGATCGCAGGGCAAGGAGCCGGGCAACGGGCACGCCACCTCGCCGAAGATGGTTCGATAGCCCCATACGGCATACTCTGGGATATCCGCAATACCGAAGTACTTTCCTTCTGGAGGGTGTCCGCCCACAAGGTTGCTTCGTACGGAACCATAAACCTGACGAACCCAGTGTACAGGCGGCGACGAGCTACTGGGTCCACCAATGATGGGGAGCAGTCTGCCGAGAGCTGCCGCTGCTCTCGCGACTCGAAGTACGAGGGGCACAAAATGGGCGTAAAACCGCCATCAGCGGTCTAGGACTAGGCCGGTATATTTAAATGTTGGCTTAACGTCGACGCGGACGCAACGAACAATGATGTGGGCGTCCGCAGGTTTGCGTTCCGAGGCCCATAAGAGTACGGTTTTTTGAGGGCCACCTCTGGTGTTAGCAGCCGCCAGAAGCCAATCGCTATGCCGTCTGTCTGCATGTAGATTCGTTC
Source organism: Lamproptera curius (assembly GCA_029286875.1). Classification (NCBI taxonomy): domain Eukaryota; kingdom Metazoa; phylum Arthropoda; class Insecta; order Lepidoptera; family Papilionidae; genus Lamproptera; species Lamproptera curius. Next base: position 818,328 of record JAGSMT010000105.1, on the reverse strand, counting down.
ATTCTACAACAAGTCGCCAGATGTAAGACAGCGTTTTAGCAAAGACGCATATTCATTCGGCGTTTTACTTTTCTCAAGCTTCTTAGATTACAATTGATATGCGTCTTCAATAGGTAAGCATATAAATAATGACTTAACATTAAAACAGACCATAGTTTCATTGAAAATAAATAAATAATGAAACGTTGGTAATATAAAAAAATAGTGGATTTGATATGTATAATAGTTGCGTAAATAAAAGAAATAATTATAGCTACTAATATATTACCCAAGCAAGTTGCGAGTTATCCACATATAAATAGCTCTGGAGTAGCCTGTTATTTCGGAGACAAGGACAGATATATCGAACTCGCGCCTACTGAAAGCGCCGCATTGTTCTTTCCGATCGGCTTTTGGGTGGAAGATTACAAGATAGAAACTAAGATAACGTAAAGCCATATATCTTTATATAATAAAGAGGCATTACATTTTCTTAATGATGGTCAAATAAAATACGAAGGCCTTGAGAAAACAGCCGTAAGAAACTCGGTGGGAGATATTTTTTTATTGACAAGAACAAATTTTAATAGTCTAAAGCGAACAATTCATTATCTGGGTGAGTTAACATTAAACCAATCATAATAAAATAATATCCTATTACACTTCTCAACTTTTTTACATTTGCTAACGAGCTGAACGTTTTCTGCGGGGTTTTATTGAAAAGTAAAAACGTATATGCATTTACCCATAAATGATTTCATTGTCCATCGTAGACTTTTTGTTGGTAGAACAAGTTTGTGCTTATTCCTACATTTTAAAATGCGTGTATCACAATGTTTCGATCGTTTTATTTATTGTCATGGAATATAACTACTTAGGTGATATGGCAGGTGAAAAGAAAAAAAATCACAATAGTATGGGGCACAGAAACTGCAAGCACAGATTTTCGTTTTTTAAACAAATACGTTTTTTAAAAAGGCTTGCCTATCGTCTTTAACCAATCCTCTCCATCTTTCGATGCACATGCCGACGAATTTTAAGAATCCTTTTGGTCAAGACTTCACCACGACTGGACACTTATCGAGAGAAACCCACCACACATACTCAAGCATTATATAACACAATTCCAATTCGCAAGGAAATTTGAAACTATATAATTGCTGGTCCGCCAACAACCTTCAACCTGCCCCTGGACCCTTCAGGGTGCATCCAAACCAGGCTTTAGTAGCCAGCTGGTATTGGCCCCACGGTTGGATCGACTTCGTAGGCTACCTAGATTTCTCTCAGCCCCGTGACTGGACCAGGTACTAAGGTCTAATATATATGAATTCCCATATTGCCTTATAGTGTTTTTTTTAGGATTTTTAGTGGTTCCTGTCAAATATATAACTTGTGACTATTGCCAAGTCAGAGAACTTGAAAAAAAAAACATTTATAAGAGTGCTTTGGTAGAAAATATTGAAATCACAAACTATACACGTCTGATAACGTCTGTGTCATTTGACAAATTCTACAGCTTCTTATTGCGGCTTATTATATTGAACCATATCAAATGCCTGGGATAGGGCTAGAAAACGAAACGATAATAAAACCGTTTCGGTTTATAGCGAACTATGTAGAAAATTAAAAGTTTTGCAAGAACCCGAAGCAGATAGACCCCAGCAAGATATGTACAGATATCCAATAATAAGAAATAATTCTAAAAAAAAATTCAGTTCACTTGAACATTTAATATCTGACGAAGCGCTGATTGTAGAAGCGTTTTTAAAAAGAGTGGCGTCAGCTCTTTGTGGCGCCGACATATCCATTATAAGAAATGTAGGGATGTGACAACCCAACCGTCCACTTGATGACAGTGGGAGTTTGATCAGTCTTACTCCCACTCCACAGTTCAAGTGCAATTAGTCAATTTCCAGTCCGCCTGCTCAGCGCAGCAATTATAAGCAACTCCTTTTCAATGATTGCAAAGAAAGGAAAACGGTGCCTAGCACCTAGTTCCCGGTAGTCCCACTATTCCTAGCCACGGTAGCGGCGATGTAATCGGTGTGAAGAATCCCCGGTTTACGGATCGCTACCAGCAAAACTTGAACTGGCTACGTATAATGGATCTCTGTGCACTAGCCGGTTTAATTTGGCAGTTTGTAGAGAAGGATCGGCCGTCTTGGCGTCCATTGAAAAAGGCCAATGCCCAGCAGTGGACGGAAAAGGCTGATAATTATACTGATGATGCTATAAGACTAGAGAGCTTTTATATATTAATGTATTTTAACTACAACAAAGCCGCCTACGTTTCCGTATTTATGTGAATAAATTAGAGTTGAGTCCAAACGTAGGACACTCTTATTAGTAGAATACGAATGCTTTTCGAAATATATTGAATTCATGAACAGTCCAATTCTTGTTACCTTTGCTATGGTTATCAATTAAAAAATACATGGAAACTAGAAACAAGAAACTTTGAATTTAGCTCAAATTTCATTTTGCTTCTCATAATATTATTAAAATCAGGATAGCAAGCAATATATTAATAATATTTTTTTAAGGTTGTAATGTTTCGATTGTTTCGATTTGAAATCGATAACGATTTAACATCAAACTTTTCTTACGGATCGTAAGCTTTGTACATCCCTTTTTTATCCCTAATCCCTAAAACAGTGACTCACGCGTTTGTTCACCTGTTTCGTGTATTTTTATTTATAGTATTGTTATTGTTAAGTGCGATTTAAGAACTTGCAAATTATGTTAATTATTTAGTGATTATTGACGGCCTTTACGGTTTATTTTATAAGTTTTGTCTCCAAGAAAAAAATAGTCCAAATAACTAACATAAAACGGTTTATATTAAAAGTTTGTGTTAATCGAACAAATTATGGCTGAAAAAGTAAGTGACGATTAAAATTTGTCGGTAATACATTCTGCATGCTATAAAATGTATGAAAACTTCATACTCCATAACATTCACTGAACATAAAAAACAAACAAAAATATTCACACCTGTCCACTTGACAATGAAAGGTTTCATCTCTTTCGGTTATTGTTATAATGAAATTATAGTGCAGTTTTTCGTAAATAACATTATATTAACTGAAAATAGTCGGACTCAATTTCGATAATATTTCACTATTATGATTTGTATGTATATCTAGCTATCTATTGCTAGTAATAAACATTTTTATTGTTATGTTTTCAATACTTTTTATGAGTAATATTAAGTTTATTCTGATATATATTATTCTATGTTGTGTAACTGTGTTTCGTATTGTGTAACTGTTAATTATTTCATAACACTAAAAGCTGTCAAAGATTTTTATTTTATTTATTTTATTCTAGCACAAATTATGTGCAAAGGCCACTTAATGCCAATGGCATTGTCTACCATATATTCTTATACTATAATATATTACATAATTCTTATTGTCAAAGCACATAATGATAAACTCACAAGTAGAGAAATAAACTTTGTTAATTTACTGGTTTAATACATAATTAAAGAAATAGTTATTGCAATAAATAAAAAATATTATAATTAGTGGCTAGTGTTTTATTATTCTTTTTTCCATTCTCATAACTAAGGATATATTTTGTTCCTGAAATTTCATAGTACCATATTATTCTTATGTAATATAGAGCTTTATTTCACATATGTTATTGACTAATTAACAACTAATGGAATTAAGCACTATAAAGCTGTTAGTAAAGTTGTAAATAACTTAAATCCATTACACTTATTTATTGTCAAAACACTACTATCAGTTTGAAAAAGGATGCCTCTGTCCTGAGAAGAGCCGGCAAAAAAATTCATTATGGTTTTATTGCTAATTCAAATTAAGCCACCAATGATTGTAATAAGTCTTTAAAATAAATTACGTAATTTAAGAGATTTAGGTAAACCATGACACTTGTTATCACAAGTTTGAAAATAAATTACAGAAGAATCAAGAAAGTCCTTTGCCTGAGCAATCAAAGCCAGCAGAAACAATGACAGAGGTAGACGTAAACAAGCAGAAGAATATTACTCCGAAACAAATACCGGACAAGGTTAATCCAGTGCCAGTGCAGGTTCCGACGTTAACACCATCTCCCCAATTAACATTTTCTTCGTTAACAAAAACCCCGCCAAATGAGCTGTACAGGAGATTGTTACCTGCGGTGCTGTTTCTGCTGACGTTTGTCACTGTGATGACGATTTTGTTGATTTATATGGATACTGTTGGTGAGTTTATTTTCAGAATTACTTCTGTTAAATATATAGTCAATACAAATAAATAAAATTACAGTGTCCATTTGTAACATCAAAATAACCATTTTTACATAATTGCACTGTGATATATAACCAATATATGTAACAAACAAACAAAATATTTTCCAAAAATTTTAGCCTATCACTTTCCAGACATTAGCCAGAACAAACAGACATACTATATATATAAAAAAAAGAAGCTCAAGTTACTCCACATTACATCGGCTATGTAACCAGTGAAAGACCCATCAGAATTTGACCAACCATTCCGAGATAAGCGGAACAAACAGATAGACTATACGTCAGTCTCTGTAGACAGACAGATAACCTGATGTAACTGAGCTTTTTTTTTCCAAAAATAAAATAATGTTACCATGCAGGCAAAATCACAACTGTTGGTTTATTAATATAGAAACATTACACTTTCTTATTGATTGTCAAATAAACTACCACCCGTTCAGAAATAGAAGCTGTTGACCTGAGAAGGATTTAATAGCTCAGTGTGACCTTTTTCTTCTATTTCAAAGTTTAACATGGTCCCCCTTCGGGTTATAGTGGAATTGCTTTAGTTTAAAGGAGAAATTATGGAATAGCTCCGAGATACAACTTTGTGTTATATATGTTTTTGTATGATGGTGCAATACAGGTGGATTGCTCAATTGCCTTAGAAGTTAGATCCAAAGATTATGTGTAACATTGACAGTGGATAGGGGTCCGTGGTTAATTATTCCGAGATCTCATACATCCATCAAATACACTTACTGCCAACCACTGTATATAACAATTATTATTTGGATGGATCTAATCTGTAAAACTAAAAGACACTATATACTACATAGAGTACAACGGGCGTGAGCTTTTGCACTCACGCGCGGAAAAAGTTATGTTCATGTGTATTTTTTGTTTATTTTAAAAAGACTATTTCTAAAAGCAAAATTATACTGCCGATAAGCAGCTTTTTTTCTCATTGCTTCACCACCTTACCATAGTGAACCAAATAAATATATAAATATGGTTGAAAAAAGTTAATGAAACTAAAATTAAACTTATTTATCATGTATAACCTTATTTCTATTATTATTATTACTATTGATTTTTATCTTCAGTCTTTGATTTTGATTTTTGATCGCCGTTGTGGCCTATCAATATTGACCCTAGCTTTATGAACCGGAGGTCGTGGGTTCGAATCCCGCAGGGAGTTAACTTTGTGTTATCATTGTTTTCTAGTTGGTTAGGACAATTCGGGCTCATCTTACTTTTCAGAAAATTGGGTTCTGCCAATTGCATAGACCAGCAGTAGGGTACGGTCCAAAAACCCCTAAATAGAGAAAGCATGCATTGAGGGAGGCCTATGTCCAGCAGTTAATAAACACAGTCTGATGATGATGTGGTGCACATATATTTAAAAATACTATCTTTACATACATACATACATACATCATCAGCCTGTTTTAGTCCACTGCTGGACGTAGGCTCCCTAATACCCTATCCATTAGGGGTTTGGACCGTATCCACCACGCTGGTCCAATGCGGTTGGTGGGTGGACCGACTTTTACATGCCCATCCGACGCATGGATCATCTTACTTTTCAGACAATTGGGTGATCGGCCCAAATTGCCCTAACCAACTAGGAAACAGCAATTAAAATTTGTTGCGTCCCCTGGATTCGAACCCGACCTCCGGTTTCTAAAGCACACGCCCATACCACTAGGCTACGGAGGCAGTTATCTTTAAAGTTTGTCAATTTCATTTTGTCCGTAGCTCTCGGCGCTCAGCAGTTCCGTCTGAACATGTCGCGGGACTATGAGCTGGCAAAGATTCCCCAGGAGTCTCCACCGCTCGTAGCATACGTCAGGCAGCTGCATCTAGCGCCCAGGGCTCCCCACGTCCAGCCCCCAAAGCCGGAGCCAACCCCCAGAATTGAAATCTTGGATCGAATCTTGGGTCCGGTCGAACGGGGCACCTTCATCGAGTTTCTACCGAAAGGTCCAAGGGATCCAACCACACTGTTCTTGGAAGCTGTTCGTAATTGGGACGGCGTGGTGGTGAGGGCTGCTGCGAGGGATTACCTCTCTTTGAGGGGAGCTTCTAGAGCACTACTCGCTTGTCTGAGCCCAACTAGTCATCCTCGTGAGGTAAATAATATTAAATATTTCATTTTACAATTAATAATGCTTAACAAAAATAAAAAATACCCTAAAACAACAATTTTTGGGACTAATATTAAATTGGTTAACTGCAGTGCTTAAAGTAAATAATAAATAAAATTTGTTAGTTAGTAAATAATAATTAAAATTATTTTGAATTCTCTTGAGGATATCTCAAGCCATGTAAATAATACCAATTTAATAAGTGACTGTCATTGTAGGTGATATATCAGGAAGCAGAGACCAGGGGTTACGCATTCAGGTCCCAGGTTCTCTGCCTTCCGCTGTACACAGTATTGTTGGCTGCCGAAGCAACCAGAGCTCAGTTACTTTTACTCGGAGGAGAGGCAGCCCTCCCTGCTTTACAGCATTTGCCTTTCGATGATGGCTCCATCTATTTGCAGGTTGGTTGGTAGTCTTGTTCATACAATGCTTCATATAATGAATATTATTATTGAATTTGAGTTTTTTAAATATATTTTAACATTACAAATAAAAATAATCTATTAATGTACTAAAAATGAATATCTAGCTATTTCTTTCATCCAGCATCTGTGCTAACATAAGTTTCACAAAAATACGGTGACGTACGAAACGAAAATAACGGTTTCGTGTTTGATGCCCAATAGTTAAATCAAAATATTTACTTTTCTTCATACTTTACTCCGGTTTTTTAGTGAAAGGTAGTTATAATAAAATCTTTCAAAAGTGTAAACTCAACAAAACTGAAAATAAACGGTAAATATTAATCATCGTCATTGTAACAATAAAACTTAATTTTAAATACGCCAGTGGTAATATTTTTATTGAAATCATAGTTTCGTAGTAAACAATAATCAATTAATAAAACATTTTATAATTGTAAACCGGAGTAAAGCATGCAGAAAAGTAAATATATCGATTTAACTATTGGGAATCAAACACGAAACCGTTATTTTCGTTTCGTTTGTAACCGTATAGTTGAGAAACAAAAGTAAATGTATAGTTGTGAAACTTATGTATGCACAGTAGCTGGATAAAAGTAGCTAGTTATAAAATAACTAGTTTTAAATAAAACAAGCGACGCCGTCCACGTAACCGGTTACGTTTCGTTTCTTAAAAGTGACGTCACGACCCACGTCTAACTCCAAGTAAACAGCAGAATCGACATGAATTTTTATTTCATACTTTGCTTGATATCCTAATCTCAGAACAATTTCTGTCGGGTCCACTAGTATTACTTAGTTCTTTACCTTTATTAGCAAGAATTTCTTTAAATTATTATTGCTTCAATGCTGACATAACTGTTACCATTAAAACGAACAAAAAACGTCTAATCTGTCTTCAATTCTGTGATGGAAAATAATTGTCCTATATTTTACCTTACAGGCAATAGAAGTGTTTTCAACTGATATGACTGCCCGCAACAACACAACAAACTTCCTTGGAACAAAGAACTACACAATTGCTGCCACATTCGAAGACAGCATTCTGTACTCTCTTAATAATACTAAGGTCTGATATACTAATTAATCTCAATGAATGTTTTAACTATTTGCTAATAAAACTGTTAATTAAAATCCACCGCTTAGGTCTGAACTTCGGTTAATTTAATTGAATAATTGTTAATTTAATTAAATTTAAAGTGTTAATGTATTAGGATGCTAAGTATTTGAAATTTTTAATGATTTCGGTTAATCTTATATATCTTATCTTGTGGCCATGGCTATATATTTTAATGGAATTATCAAAATTAGATATGATATGAATTATCAATTTTAAGGCCCCAATTATTTAGTGATTGTGGATTTTTTTAATACTTTTGAGTTACAATTACTGAATACAGCTAAACATTATTATCAAGCAGATCATAATTATAATTAACTTTGCCGTATGGACAGACACATTTACAATAATCAGAGTATTTTGTTATCTTAACAAAACAATTATGATTAAAAACAGGTTTAATATCAAAATTTAACTGCTATAAAACTTTATATTCAGCTCCAAAACGTTTTTATTTGTCGAATGTCATATATCCAAGAGTGTTATAATTGGTAATATATTATGAAGGTTCCTATATTATTATAAAAAAACAAATGTCCTCACAAAACTAAGACCCAGTTGTATGTAATACAGATATTTTAATACTGGCATAATTTTAAAAACCATATTAAAATAGATTATAAATTTTCAGATATAAATCAAAGTGCCTTACTAAAATAGAAATGATGATTTTTCACATTTTTGACATGCTGCTTATAGCCCAAGTTATTATGACTTGTTAAATAATAGAAATTTGTATTATTTAATTACAAATTTGTCGATTGCATTAATCAAAGTCTGGAGTAAAAGTGAAGTTTCTATTTCATTTATTTTAAATGTCTCAATGATATAAAGATGTTTTAATATTTAATGACAGTGGTATTATAAGGTAAAATATTCAAATACGAACAGTCTTCACTATCCACCCTTTTCTAATAAAATTAATTTTTTGTCATTAACTGTCCTACAACCTTGTTTTTATACTCAACACTGCACTTTTTCTTTTTACACATATTTAAGTAAATTCACCTATCGCAGCAGCTTTTAATTAACTATCCAATTATTCATTGTTAATTTTTATGTATTGATTGATTAATATACAAATGAATTAAATAGTGTCATCCAATATTTCATTTTAATGATGTATTCTATGACTTATGCTCGTACATACAGTATGTTCTGTTAATGCTTGTGATATCTTATGTCCTGAAGCATTGTATTTTAAATAAATATTCAATTAAATGAAGCAGCTATTAGAATGTACGGTCCGTGGTTTTTGCTTTTTTCGGTACATTTAAAATGATTGAAAAATAATTATATGTTTATATTGCACGAAATATTAAAGTATTGTATTTTTGACAATAAGCTAAGAAGTATATTATATATTATAAAGATCTATTTCCACTTGTTAATGTAAAAATATACTATTTTCACTAATACACCGGCTTTAAACTATGTTTGTACGAGTAAATAAGACATGTACTCGATAATTTGAAAAGTAATTGAATTATTTCTAATCTTATGATTTCATTGCTGATTATGTTTTAATTATTTTAATTCGTTAAGTAAATTTCGTTTTAAAAGATTGTTGTCAATGGTAGGTATTAAATTTCGATCAATCGTTTTTAAATTCGCTTAGTTTGAGTAATTAATATTTGCATTTTTAATTATACTTTCGATTTTAATGATAATTAATTTTAATGTTTAATCGCGTTGTAATTGGAATCATTCCTGATTTATTTCTTGTTCAGTGTATTTTTCTACGGTTGATTTCAATTGTTTTAATGAAGACTGAGTATTAAATATATTTATTTGGAAAATTAATATTGTATCCTTTTTATTTTTGTAAATCTCAGTATTAATAACGTGAAGTGTGCGCAATTAATTTTAATGAAATAATTTACACTTTTTGTTTTAAATTAAGCGATGATGACAATTCAATTTTTTATAAATAATTAATGTATGGTATTTTTAGTTGTAAGATCTTTTAGTATTAGTTGTATACGCGCTCAATTTTTCACAAAATAAATGCTTTAATAAAGATAATTTTGTCTTTATTTTTTTATCACCATTATATATATTAGAATTATTTGCCGCGAATCAAAGGGCGCTCGCTGCAGTTGCGATGGCTGCTATTCAGCAAGCTGGCTTCCAATTAGTTGAGTTTCAATGGATCTGGCGTCTAGCAGTTTTTCATATGTTCACCAAATTGAAAGAATACTTAAGAAGAAATATGTGCGAAGACAATAACGAGCAATGGATGCCGTGGAGAGCTATTTGCAGGACCAAGACAAATCTGTATGAAAAGGAATTGAAGCCTTGGAAAAGCGCTGGACTCGGTGAGTAAGGAGACTCAAGAGATATTGTACAAAAATAAATTATTAAGTTATCAGGTTAGATTAAGTTAGTCGTCTAGCGTTAAAACGTTTTGTAACCTCATAATTAGTCAGGACTCAAATTTTTATTCTGGGATGAAAACGACGGAATAATGTAATATCGCACTTAAGTGGCATCACATCACCATTGCGTCTCCGCGTAGGAATTTCACGTAGTAGCGAAAATGAGCTTACTTCAAATTATAATATCTTCAAAAATTTTGTACTATAACTACCACTGACCTTGTCTCGTCGTCAGTTAATTGTTCGATTATTAACACAATCTTCGTCCTTCCAAATAGAGTTATTCGTGCAGTCTAAGACCTGGGCCCTAAAGAATCACTAGGAGAGTTGTTTACTGAAATTAAAATATTGACCGTTAGTTCTCAACATGTTTTGGAAAATTTGATGTATGTGCAGAAAAACAGAAAACGATTTTTAAGGCATTGTAATGCACATCACATTAATACTAGGAACGAGCATACATTAATTCTTCCAGCAACTAGACTGCGAAGATCTAAACCTTCTATGGGTATTACATTGTGTATTCGCTATTACAACAAAATGCCAAAAAAGGTTAAAAAAAATTTTTTATTAAAAAAGTTGTCAAGAAACGTTTGTGTGTGAAAGGTATAAAGGTTTTATAATATAAATGAGTTTTTAAATGATAACACACTGTTAATGGAATGCTCGTTTCAGGCTTTTCTCAATATCATAATTTTATGCTTGTATTTGTTTGTTTATTGTTTCTATAATATTGTAAAAGAAGACAAAAAATAAAAGTCCCGCTGAGTTTATTTCGCCGGTTCTTCTCAGGTCAGCGTCCTTTTCCGAACCGGTGGTAGACTTTTGACAATCAATAAGTGAGTGTATCGCCCCCATGTTGAATAAACGTATTTGAATTTGATTTTTTGACAGCACACTGTGGAGATGAGTTTATTCGCCAGTCTCCCATGAGGCTCACGATCAAAAAGTTCAGGTCAGGTACCATTGCAATCTCGTATCTATTGTCATCCCAGAAGCACATTTCGAGAAAAAATCCTTCAAGTTCTGGCGTCATTAGTGTTTGCAATGAATTTTTTAAATGTGTAAACACATTTATTCGAGACCTTTTATTACTCTACGGTACATTTTACTTTCTTTTCCAATCCTACTTTCAAATTAAAACAAAAGAAAAATACCAAAAATTTTGACATTTCATATCTTTTGGATTTTACATTGGGCAAATAAAACACGACAATTCTGTATAATTACGTTTATTGATACTTCCCAGGGATACAAACAACTACCGTGATCCAATACCTTGTCATTATTCCATGATCATTCACCACCTCTTACGTTTGACATGAAATTTCGATATTCTCTGCATAACGTACATTTCGCTAACAAAATCTATTATTTCAAATAATATATTAAAATAATCATATATATATCGGATTTGCTTAACAATATGTTGTGCGAATTATAAACACGTAACATAGCAATATACATTTAAATCAAAAAGAACTAAATAGAAATCCTAACGAGCCAACTATAACTTTAAAAATAATTCAATTATTGCTCTTAAATCTCATTCAGTTGTTGGAAGAACTACAAAAAAAGTAAATTTATGTACATAGCAGTCGATTACAAAACAAGAAACTTAACAATTAACTTTCTTGTACAAAACGCGGACGTTAAATAATACGAAACAAATTTTAGACATTGTGTTTATATCGCCAATGCCGTATTACAACATATTTTAGTAAAAGTAATTACCATTGGATATGAAGCGATGTTATCAAATACAATTCAATACTTTATTATATCAATACTACAAATAAATCGCGACATACGTACATTTCTGTTGAAGTTTCTATTATTTTACAATATATTATGTGTACAGTGAACTAAAACGTTGCACCAAAAATTACAAAAGCACTTAAAAAAAGGCTTTAAAAAGACATTGCAATAATTAAAGAAAAACACCGTCAAGAAAAATTTATCAAAAAACAATATTAAACTGTATTTACAAGTTCGCGGGTTTTTTACTACTTTTTAAATTTTAAAAATATTTGCCAATTTTTTATTGTTTTTATATTTTAGTTGCACTGCCTTAAAAGTTTTATTTTGTGAAAACGTAAGTTATTATTATTATTAATACAATTTTAATACAAAATAATATTATTACAATAGAAAAATAGGTAGCTTCGACCAAAAAGCTTTAGCTGCCTTAGCACAACACAATCGAAAAGGAATAAAAATAAATGCCTTCGTAAATATGTATTTATTAATTTTTTATGTATTTTTAATGCAGTTTTCTGAACCATTGGCACATTTATGCACATGTTGAGAGAATCGTAAAATAACAACAGCTTATTCATATTCATTTTACGATTTTAAGGTTTAAAACATGCTTATAATATAAGAATATTACGTCGAATATAATTAAATGATAGGTAAGAAGTGTGATGTATATCTATTTCAAAGAATTATCAGAAAAAAATGCAACTCTAATAGATTTTACAAAACATTAAGTACTTTTCAAGGAGAAATCCCATTTTCACACTTGCCACGCCGTCGCTTTCCTTTACAATTAATCAATTGCTAATATAATTATGATAACACTTATGATTTATTTAATACCTAGGAATGATAAAGGCTACTTTAATTAGGGTCGATTATCCTTGTAGTTTTAATCTGCAAAAGACAGCTAAACGTTGCTGGGGTCTCCACGTTAGATTTAATAGTATCTTTCTACACTCATTACGATTTTTACAGCTGAATTAAGTAATTGAGCTATTTCAATTTGTCAACTAAATTACGTATAATCAGTTACGATATTAAAATTAAAATAATTGCACCTTTTACTTTATCTACATGCTTGAAGTTTAAATGGATATCGAATAAGAATACAATGTGAGCATTGTGTCACAGTTTCGGAGATCCCAGCTCTATGATCCATAGCTGGCGGTGGAAATGGGTACAAAAATACTCTAAATCGATATTTATTCACTAACCAACCTATCTACAGCATGCGCGTCAAATACGAACGCTTAGTGACATCTGTGGCAGTTGCTGTACATGAGTTTTATGACACTTCTAAGATGATCATTTTTGATTAATATTATTGCTTGTGCTTTCATCATTATGAGGATTTATATTAGATTTACTTATTACAGAGGGCATTGGAATGATAGTTTCTGGATGATTTGCGAAAATAAATTGTGAGAAATATTTAATGGCGACAATTATTCGTTAGCTAAGACAAAATGGAAAATAATAGGGAACAGTATTTGTTACATTTTTCTAGTTATGGCAGACACATAACATCTTATCGATTTTTTTACTTTATGCGTAAGAACGTGGTCGTGGAAAATTATATTCTCGTTTAAAAACATGCAAAATATTGGAATGTTAAAAAGATCATAAATACAGACTTATAAAGAGCTTTAATTTATGAAAAATGATTTTTATAATTAATTTGAAATGTGTTATTATCATCAAACTGAAAGTAAGCCAAATTTAGACATAAAAGAATAAGAAATATTGTTGAAATCATCAAAAAGTTAAATTAATATTTAATGTTACCAGTATGTTTATAAAAAAAAGGATGGGTAGTTGTAGTCACAGCAAAATGCAAAGAAAACTTGTACATAAATAAACAACTATAAAATTACTATATTTAATTACATTTTATTAGAATTTTGTAAAGAAATCTGAATGTTAAATTACAAAATGTTAGAAATTAGAATAATCTGTGAATATATACATCATGCTTTTATGTTATAAATTTATGACCAGTAAAAGTTAAAAATCAAATATTGTGTTCATCCTCTTCAACTTAAGCACCAGTGTAAATGAGCTAGAATTTTCTAAAAAAAATGTAAAGCACAGATAACTGAAAAAGTACCCGGGATAAACTTTTTTAAAAACTTGAGCAATTATACCATGTTACATTTTAGCCAATTTTAATAGAAATGTAAACGAATCTACTCTCAAACACAAACGCCAGAAGTGAATGCATTTATAATGGTTGACCGCGGCCATTTTGAATAACCAATGTTTAACTAATAAAAATTTAGGCGCCAAATGAGTTTGACAGCAGTTTTTTTTTCCTCTAAATTGGCTAAATTATAAATAGGCATAGAACTATCATTGTAAAACTGATCGGTAGTATTTTTATAGTTACGCCGTAGTGCAGAGGGCGCTTTTAATAAGCTTATAAAAACATAAGACTGATTCAAAACGTATGAAATATCGATTTGGATCGAAAATTTATGGTTAATATTATTAGCACTTGTGATATCCTTGTTACAGCTAAACTAATTCGTCTAATACAATTGATCGAATCAGGGATGTGTCATTTTGTATATTAGATAGATATGTTAACTAAGGCATAGATGTAGTGAGAAGTTATTCTCCTTCGGAAAACTCGGATCTTTATCGGTATACGATGACACCCGAACTGTCAATGATTGATCGTATTAATAAAACAAGACCTGGCTGTATGGACTGAAGTCCTTTGCCATTCCCATTAGGGATAAATTAAAAACAACAACAGCATATTAATAAGTAATATTTTTATATTCAATAAAATGGAACTTTATTGTTTTAGTGTCAAAAGCCAGAATTGACAATGTCATTGTAATATAGAGATGTATAGGTATTGAAGTTAATTGAAAGAGCACGATATATGCGAACTTTTCCGAAAAATGACGAAGGATATCTTTTCTCACTTTATCTATATGTAGTTTAGACAAACTAGACTTGATAACATTGTAACCCATGGTGACAAAGTAAACCACTTCATTGCTATGAGCCACATTAATAAAAGCTATTTCGAGTCTAAAGTCAAGCCAATTTAGAGACAGAACTTATATAAACATAGTCCAATTTCAAACTCAATTGGCGTCAGAAAATTGCGCCTTCCCATTGGTTAAACATCGCGTGAGCATTCAAGATAGCCGCGGTCCACCAATAAGAACGCGTTCACTTCTAGCGACATCAGCGTTTGACATTGGACCTTGTTATCTAGTCTAAATTGGCTAGAACAATGCTTGTCCAATCCATAATTCATGTAGTCGGTGATGACAAAATGCCACAACCCTGACGGTCTGCGAAGACACCTAGCACTGTATACGCAATACAATCAACATACAACAATAATATCATGTGATATAAATCGATATGCACCCCCATTCGCCAAATGTACAAACCCAATGGCACAACCATTGCCATATATAATATCAAAACTGTATAAAAAGTTTAGTTTTTCACTCGGCAATGCATTGACACATACCACATAATTTACAATGATCTGGAATAACTTATAAAGTTAGTTTAATTTGAACTTGAAATGGATGCAAACAAAGTAAGTAACAGTAACAGCATGTATTATTTTGTTGATTAATTGACACTAACAAATAGTGACAGTCGAGTAACATCATCATGTCTATCCATTATTATTTGTTACTTTGTTTAGATCTATTCCGAGTTCAAACTAACTGAACCATAGTAAACACTTGAATATCTATGGTCTCAAAGAATGTTTATGAATCAGTGTGATTGACAAAACTATTGAATGTTTTACAGAATTTACTTTATGTTCAAGGTGATTTGTATGATAAAAGTTAAAAGTGATAGCAGATTTTCGTACCCACATAGTCTTAATTTCTCAGAGTGTTCATCCATTTAATGGGATAATTAGAGATGTGTAAGTAAATATCTTCTCTGTCACTATATAATTACTGCATTAAATTGAGACTTATCATACAAATCATCTTCAACGGTGTAAATTTTGTTATAATACATCCAAACTACAAGACTGTACCTTATCTCTTCGATCGCTTCAACCATTCTGGCATATGTCTGCCAGCAGCAAATATCATTGGAGGAAACCTTGATTGGGGAAGGGGGCTTTGGGGAAATTGTTGTTTATTGCGGGGAAGTTACTATTAAAGTTATTGTTAAAGTTGTTGTTTAGGCCCATCGGGGTGGAGTTGTGTGCCGGGCTGTTGGGGTTGGACTTCAATTGATTTATCGACGGGGCGGGGGCGGACTTTGGAGATCTCGGCCCCAAGAGGTTGTCCACGTCTATGTTGATCGCCCCTTTGGTGTCGGCCCACGTTGCGCCCAGTTTGGGCGTGGGCTTGCTTGCAGTCGGTGGCTGCTGCTGAGGGGCAGGCGCTATTGGCTGGAGGAGGCTGATGGGGCTCGGTTGGATGCCTGGCGAAAGTTGTTGTCAGTGTGTTATTAAATCGATTATTGTGTTCATATGAGATAATAAAATAAAAATATATGTAGAAGCAGAAACTTAAACCTCAGTATCTTTTAAATAACTCCTAAAATAAAAGGGTGCAGTCTCTAGCACTGGTTATATTTTTAAATAAAAAGTATACCTAAATAACTATTAGCACAATAAACGAGAAGTGAGCGAACATCAATCGAATAACGCCAATAAATTCAAAAAATTAAAAAAAAAAATATAATAGATTTCTTTTAATTATTCGGGAACTTCTGAATTATTCGTACTTTCGATTCGAATATCGAGGTTCGATTGGAACCGAATAATTCTTAAATTTAATAATTCGTACACCCCTTTAAAACATAAGATTAACTTTGGATTAGTTTTTTAATGAGAATTAAATACAGCTATATCAATTGGTGATACTCAAGAAACACACAACATTTAAATAAATGGTAAATCAGAAGAGTTAAATATACATAATAACCTAACCGACTTTCACCGTGACACACAAATTTAAATTGTCAATATGGATAATTAGTTTTCGAATTTTAATAGTTTATTGATCAAACCCGCATTATACTTACTGTCATTTATAAGATAGCGAGCACTATTTACAAATTTGTTTAAATATAGCAAAATAGCATCAAATCTGAATAAATCATCTTTCTTTTGTAAAAATCAAGGTTCTACGAAACTTTATTATAAATCTGGGTTTTCAGCATGGGATTGGCATCAATACACATCAGTCGGACTAGACAAATATATTGTTTATTTTTAAGTAAATGTGAATTACACAATACGCATAGTACCTTATATTCGAGACGAACAAATACATGTGATCATAACGCTAAGACTCAATGTATAGAATTTCTATTGACAGCGACACCTATAGGGGAATGACTAAAACTAGGACATTTAGAGGCATCTTCAACCCGTTCACGGTTTTTGTAAGTACACTAATTTCATACTAATGTATGGAGTAATTTTTCAGTTTAATTAAAAACTGAAAAAGCTAGCAGTTTAGTGCTCGGGCCCTTTTTAATATGGAGATAGATAGATTAGCTTTGTTATTGACTTACAAAAAGTTTACACTTTTAAACTGGTGATATCTTTTAACTTTATCTAAGACGTATGTAATGAGAATTTCGACTGATTTACACATATTTTCTTTCCATTAGCTGTACTAAACAATGCATTAAAAGATTTAAGGCCAATAGTTAGCAGAGAACGGGTCAAATAACACATAGACGGTGGGAGACTACGAAACCTATATACGAGATCCAATAATCCATAAAGTGCAACATGAATCAGACACAAATGATTGATTATTCCGAATCCTCTGATAGTGTTTTCTCAATCATATGTAGCACTTGGCCGGCGAATATGGCAGCCTCGGCCTGCGGGCCCCCCATCCTCATGGTGAAGTCCCAGTCGGTCAGACAGTCCACCAACCACGCCCTGATCTCCATCAAGGGCCCGAAAAACTCTCCCCTAATGAGCGATTCCGGCAGCACTAGAGCTATCGAGGCCACAATTCCGATCACACAAGCTTGAACCTTCGGCTCCGAAGAATACCTCAGGTATAACACCATTGGGAGCACTTCCCTGCAATAATTGGGACATTTGGGGCAGTTTTTGGATGCCAATATCAGATTACCGACCACTGCCAAGTATTTCAGGAGCAAAGCGTTGTCTATGTCCTGTTTGAGGTTATGTCGGCTCAAAGTCAACTGTCTCTGACCGAGACCGCCTATTAAGTTGTATATAAAGTGGTCTGCCACTGCCGCGAAGCGGTTTTTCTTCGCTCTAGCGTACGGGTGTTGCCTTCTAGAGTGGAAATAGCGAGTTTTATTGATAAGCCGTCGACGTATGATCTCTTCGGGTGATGGATCTTCCTCGACGGTCACTTTTATCTCCGTAGGAGCGGGCTGGGGGGTCGAATGGACGTCGGCGATGCGGTTGGCCGCCTCCGATAGCACGTCCAGCATGAATATCTTAGTGGCAATCGAGTATCTTCCTATATCCGTGTGAATCTCTCTGCATAGATGCTCCGCGCATATCGCCGGCTGGGCGCAGACTATCGACACGGCCGTATTGAACTTGATACTTTCGAAATCGTTCACATGATACGCCTCATCTAGATGCACGAATAGATCTAGCAGTTCTATCGCTAGGTTTCTGTCATCGTGCCTCAACTGTCTGGCTACCAGATCTTCGGCCGAATTGACGGCCGCTTCGAAAGATTCCAAGTCCTTGGCTTCCGCGACCGCCTCTAGCAAGTCTCGCAAGTACATCGGCCGTTTCTTGGACGCGGTGGTGACGTCGTTGCTCATATCGTACGGCTGCAGGTCGTCGTCAGAGTCCAGGGTGTCGTCGGCCACTCCGCATTTCTCCAGCGCGTCCAACTTGGCGGATATAATAGTTTTGACAATGTCCTTCGTCTGCTCCTGGCTCTTCACCGCGCATGTCACTATCGTGTTGTGGACGGGGATCGATTCGCTGTCGACCACTTCGTACGCTATACCGTCCAAGAGCTGCGTCAGGTTGATCCTGCGGAATTTGTTGTTGCAAATGTTGGACTTGCGACTGTCGTCTATGAAACACTTGTGGGTAAGTTCCTCTAGTATGTTGTGTATCTCCACACAGGTAGGCCCCATCGCCTCGTAGTCGAAGCAGAGTTGGTTGGCGGCTTTCGCGTCAATCTTATCGACTCTCGCTAGCGTTTTCAACACCACTTCTATCGTGGCCATCCCCACGGCTCTTTGTTCGGGCGACATTAGCTCAAGGTGTTTCGATACTCCTTTGAACAGCACCTTTTTCAGTTCTACCAAATTCCACGGCGCCTTCTTCGACACGGCTAGAACACTTCGATATTTGATCGCCAACACCAACAACTGCGACGTATACATCAATTCGTCCAAACTGGACGCATTCAGCACTTTGACGTCCGACCAGGCGGTGGCCAGGCGCAACACTAGGTCGGCCAGTACCGTGGCGCTGTTTTTGCTGGTCGATACGTAATACAACAAGTTCTCCGGCACGGTGGTATCTTTGTAGCGGTTGGGTTTCACGCAGAAAGGTATCCTGAAGCATAGGACGTCGCTCCAGTCCTTGCTCGTGTCGAAACTGTCGCCCAACACGCGCTTGATGGCCTGCTCGCCCGCTCTGTAGTCTATGGGGCATCGCTTCAGCAGCGTGAGCGCCACGTTGTCTATGGCCTGTCGGTTCAAGCGCCGCAGCAGAGTCTGCACGAGGCGGATCTTGACGAACCAGGTGAGGTCCTTGGCGTCATTCGTCGACCAGGCTATCAGGAAGTCTATGAACTTGGACACCGCCTCGGTGCCGTTGTAGATGTTCAGGAACTTGGACACGAGGTGCGAGAGCACGTCCATGTCGTACTTGGTGCCGACCCGATAGCTGCTGGCGGCCGCGAAGTCCAGCACCCGTATGATCTGGAAGGCCAGCACGTAGGCGAAGCGGCCGTGCGAGAACTGCTTGGGCGTGGCGGTGGTGAGCCGGTTGGCCACTCTCTCCGGCAGCGAGGTGAGCAGCCGCACGTAGGCGTGCCACTCCTCGGCCTCGCCGCGCCGCTCGCCCACCACCGCCCGCTTCACGATGGCCGTGAACACGGCGTCGCTCTTGGCGTGCCGCAGCAGGATCTCGGCCAGCGCCTCGGGCACGGGCGCCTCGCGGCCCTCCTTCAGGAAGCCGCACAGCGCGGCGAGGCACTCGGCGCTCAGCTCGAAGCTCTCCTCCACGGTGAAGGCGTGCACGATCTGCGGCTTGAGCAGCGGCCAGTGGGGCAGGCACAGGCGCACCAGCAGCGAGAGCAGCTTCGAGTACAGGTCCACGACCACGCAGTCCATGAGCACGTCCTCCGAGTGGCACAGCCGGAACACGGTCACGGGCCCGGGCAGCGCGCGCAGCACGGCGCAGAGGCGCGCGCGCAGCTCGCCCGCCTCGCGCTGCCGCAGCGCGCGCAGCGTCCGCAGCCGCAGCGCGCGCCGCAGCGGCGCCAGCAGCGCGCCCCCGCAGCCTGCAACGAAAGCCTCTGTGCCCGGAACTGCTCTGATCGTTGCCCTTCGCTATCGGAGTATATGCGACCTGCCTAGGCGACGAGTATTATCTACTTTCCTAGATATGTCAATTATGATCACATGTATTTGCCATATTTTTCTTTTGATACGTCTATATATGTATCACGATATATCCTATCTTGTACAAGATATTTAGGTTTATTTTCCATATAACCTTTGCATTGTTGCAAAGGCTAAACACTGAAAATGCCAAAAGATCCCGTTTACAATGTTTGGTATCATCATGAACACTTTGCCAAAACAACTCACTATTGTTTGCAGAAACACTCGGTCATTCTTTTGTTCATGTTTTAAATAAATATAAATATATGATATATTATTTAATAGTACTTTGGTTAAGGATAAATGTGCTTTAGTTAAAAATATTTCAAATAGAAATATTTGTTTAAAATCTATGTTAGTAATGGTTTTAGTAAGAATAAACTTAAATGACATATCAGTAAATAACTTTTATAAAAAATTTTAAATAGTCTCTATATTAGTTATATAAGTCCTATGCATAATAATTAACACAGGATTAATAATGTTAGCTTTAATAATTATTAATCATTCTTTAAATTATCCATTGCTATGTAACATCTTAGTAAAGCCTATCTGCAAAGATTTAGCATGTCATTTGAGTTTAATAGATTAGTACCAAACCAAATAGTAACAATGTTTAATAGTTTAATGACATAAATAAAAAATAAATAAAATTTGCATACTTTGTGGCATCGGTTGCAGAGTGGTCGCTGAGAATTGTCCAGCCAACGAGTCCAAGTCGTTGAATTCTGATTGGATCGCGCTCATTGGTGGAGGGCTCAGGTCACTGAGAAGGTCCAGGTTCGACGCCGGCGCGGAAGGGGTTACTGGAAATTATAAGGGTTTTATGAAAGCATATGTATATAATTATATTTACGCTTTAGAATACGGAGGTCGTGGGTTCGAATGCTGCGGGGATGTAAGCTGTTGGCGGCAGACGAGGAAGATAAAGAGCGACCTTCGTCGCCCTTACTGTTAGTCCTAGACCACCGATGGAGGTTTTGCGCCAATTTTGAGTGCCTCGCGCCTAGAATGGCGAGAGCAGCAGCAGCTGCCTGTCCGCCGGGGTCGTCAGGTCTTTGATCCTGTTCGGAGCACTCGTGTGGGCCTCCAGAAGAAAAGTACTTCGGTACTGAAAAGAACCCAGAGGGTGTTAGCGGTACGGGCCATACGGGGCTACCGAACCATCACAGGCGAGGCGGCGTCCCTTTTGGCTGGCTCTAAATTAATTTCTACATCTAGGCCCTAGGACCTAGATGTAGAAAAACTCGTGACACTCTTCTTTTGGAAGGAGTCGAGGTCTCGGGGCTGCAGGCAAGCCCAAGAAGAAATTAGGGGGCGCAGAGATAAAATGCGCTCCTTTGCTATACAGGAATGGGAGCTGCGGCAAGTACACCCCAGCGCCGGCCGTCCAACAGTGGTGGCCATACGCCCCGTTCTAAAGTGGTGGCTAGAAAGAGGATACGGCTCCCTAACATTTCGCGCGACGCAGGTTCTCTCGGCACACGACTGTTTCAGGAGGTACATGTGCCAAGTGGCCGGTAGGGAGCCTACAGAGGAATGCTACCACTGTGGCGTATGTGCATAGGAGACGGCCAAGCACGCGCTGAAGGAATGCCCAGCGTAGGTTGAGCAACGCCCAGAGCAACGCCGAGATCACCAGCCGAGCGACCGTGACGAAAACCATACTGTCGGTCACTGATTAGCTGGTTCTCCTCTAGGTAACCTAGGGGCTGGTTGTTGATGACCCGCTCCATCACCTTTGACAGTAAGGATGTGATAGCTATGGGCCTGTAATTCGAAGGGTCTGAGCGGTCTCCCTTTATCGGGACCGGATGTATTCGAGCTGCTTTCCATGAAGCCGGAACCCGTTTAGCCGTGTATGAGAGGCGATATAGGCGCGTGAGTACAGAAGTCAGCTCGGGGGCGCTTAGCTTAAAGACCACTGCAGGAATTCCGTCAGGCCCAATCGACTTATGGACGTTGAGGAGTTGTAGTTCACGCCTAACTGCCCGCAGTGAAATGCGGATTTCGGGAAGGGGACTCTCGCACTTATGGAGATTTGGTGGAATGGCTCCCCCATCGTCCATAATTGAGGCAAAGAGTTTGACTAGAAGATTAGCCTTCTCCCCTCGCACTGTGGGCTAGGCTGGACCGGAAGAAGTTGCCCTCGGCAGCTTTGGCAAGTGACCAAAAGGCACGACTTCCAGAGGGAAAGCCGACTAGCCGCTGACCAACTGTGCAAACGTGCTCTGCTTTTGCCCTGGTAATCGCCCTCTTGAGGGATCTTGAGGTGGCATTAAATTTCTTCTTCTCCTCTATGCCTGTCCGATCCTGACATCGTCTAGCGTCATTAAAGACAGCGTATGAAGACTGTTTTCGGCGCGCAGCCTCCACACAGGCTTTGTTAAACCAGGGACTGCTGCGGCCACCGACGGGTACCTCTGTATTTGGGATGAAAGTTTCCATCCCTAGAAGTATTATGTCAGTAACGCAGTCCGCACACTTGTCAGGGTCATTTGAGGAAAAGCAGAACCTCCCCACGGGACGAAGTCAAAAACTCGAAGTCCATCCCAATCTGCAGTTCTGTATTGCCAGACTCTACGAGACCCACTCGAAGGTGTTCGAAGACGGTTTTGGTATCCCTCCACGCTGGTCCAATGTGGGTTGGTGGGTAGACCGACTTTTCACATGACCATCCGTCATCCCATCTTACTTTTCAGACAATTGGGTGATCGGCCCAAATAGCCCTAACCAACTAGGAAACAACTTAGAAAAGTAGTTAGAGTCCCCGCGGGATTCGAACCCACGACCTCCGGTTTCTTCAGCACAAGCCCATACCACTAGGCTACGGAGGCAGTTTTTATCCATTACAAATTTACAAATGATCAATTTTACTTACTGAAGTATTGTAGTTTGGTGATAAAACCTTACAAACGCCAGTAACATATTCCTTGGTAGTAATTGGTATTCAACCGCATAGTCTCCGTGAGATTATTCGTGGCATCTTTACGTTATACAATTAAAATTGAGGCTAGGAAACACTATATACATACAACACTTACGATTATTATTGATTGGTGATTCTATAGCGTCCCCAGAGAAAGCGCTGCTGAAGTCTGCAAAGCCCCCTGATGTAGCGGAGGCCTGCGGTGGGGAGAAGGCCTGAGAGAAGTCACCAAACTCGGGCTCGTTTATTGTCTGGACCTCTTCGGCTCTGTAACATGCAAAGGTTGTGCTACCAAAGACTGATTTATAAATTATTTATGTGGTTTACAAAGTTTTCATACGTATAATGGCTCAAAATATTCACTATCGTAGTGGAAGGATTTTTATATTATTAAATAAAATGACTTTACGGATTTTATCGCGTTTATTTTTATATTTTAAATTCCCGACGTGTCGAACACTCTTCAGCGGCCGTGGTCACGGGGTAGACTTTTTATAGGTTTCCTTACATTTGTAAGATTTCCAAATGAAATAACAAGCAATCCACCAAGAAAGTACACATAAGGACTTGGGACTTGATGTATTGTGGTCACTAATACCCATGAACATAAGATATTAAGTCTTGTTTACCCAGTAAAGACGCTGGCTACGGTGTCCTTCAAACGAGAACACGATAAGTCTTTTCACACTACTGCTTTATGGCAGAAATAGGCACCACAGAGGTGTTTTGTAAAAGTCAAGTTATTAAATATTTTCTATCTTTTTTTTTTTACTTTAGTGCGGTTGTCTAGTCTATGAATAATATTACCTAGGATCAAAGTCATCTTCCAGAACGAGCGAAGCGCTGCCGGACGATGGCGCGGGACACGTCTTGAACAGGTCGTCGAGCAGCTCGTTGGAGTTGTTCTGCACCTCTGAGGCCGTGCTGAGGATCGAGGAGTTGGAGCTCTTGCCGAAGGTGGCGGCGGCTCCTGGAAATATTGGTTCATGTGTTGTCGTATTCCATTTACAATTACAAACCGTGGAACCGAACTGCTAATAAAATCTTTAAATATTCTCCTTTGGGAAATCTCGGGTCTTCATCGGTATATGATGACACACCCGTACTGTCAATGAATGCTTGCATTAAATGAGTCACATTTTCATATCCATTAATCATCATCATCATCATCATCATCATCAACCAGTGATAATCCACTGCTGGACATAGGCCTCCCCTTAATACACCCCTATCTATTAGGTGGTTTTGGACCGTATCCCACCACGCTGGTCCAATGCGGGTTGGTGGGTGGACCGACTTTTTACATGCCCATCGGACGCATGGATCGTCTTACTTTTCAGACAATTGGGTAATCGGCCAAAAATTGCCCTAACCAACTAGTGAACAACAATAAAAATTTGTTGAGTCCCCGCAAGATTAGAACCCACGACCTCCGGTTTCTAAAGCACACGCCCATACCACTAGGCTACGGAGGAAGTTAGTAACACAATCTAATACATATACAAATAGTGTACAAACCGAGATCAATCTTCTTAACGGGCGTGTTAGGTTTGCTCTTGGCCGGAGTGCGGAGGCTTATGCTCAGAGGCTTGGCCGAGGTGGGCAAAGCGCCGGGCTCCGAAGCCCTAGGGCTGCGGTCGATCACCTCCGCGTCTCGGTACACGTTCTCCCTGGAGACCACGCTGTGGATAGCGTTCAAAAAAAAGCTTGTGAGATAAATGATTAACGCTTATGTTTACTTTAGCAATGGATTTGTGGTCGATCAAATCTGATGACTTGTTTGCTTTCTTAAGTTTGATGTCAGATGATTTTACACAATTATTTATGTAAATAAACGCGATAAAAGCCGTTAAAAGTCCTTATTCAATATTGTGAAACAAAGATTATAATGCTGATAAATTCTTCAAATATGTATATATAACAATGCAGCGACTTATTCTGCCTTGAAACGAAAGGTAAAACATTTGCATTCTAGTTTGAAAGGAAAACCAGCGTTGACTGTAGTCTACAATATGCTGAGCAAAAAACCTTATTGGTCCAGCGTTTAGATATGTTTTGCTTTACGCTGAGCAGATACTGGGTAATGGAGGAGCTGGCACTGGGGCACGGAAGGCCTCGGTCCCCTGGTGTAGCTAGTCTCCACACCGGTTCTCACTCCGGGGCAGCGATTACACATGAGAGTCAGGGTTTTTACGCCGGTTGGCGGGACAGCTTCCGAGGTGGAGGTAGCAAGCGGTTCCCCGGGTTCAGTTCCCCTACTGACCGACGGCGGCCGGCGGTCGACCGTTTCACCGGGTCTCCCTGGGCCCCGTGCCAACCTATCACGCCCGTAGTGCTGACTGAGACCTTTATAACGCATATTCCGAGTAGCAAAGAGTTCGCAGTCCACCCAAGGAAGGGAAAGGTAGGGCGGGAGATAACTGGCTCTCCAACCGACGACAAACGAACCTCAACACAGCAAAGCTGTTTGGCGTCCGGCTTTAGTTGGAGGGTGGTCGCCAGCCAGCTGGACAGAGTCCTACCACCATCGTTTGACCGCCATCATTCGAGTCGACGGATTGCACTAGTGCTGTTGTGCATCCCGGACTGGGGTGAACAACTGCACTAGTGCATGGATATACATATTTATACATTTTAGAGGATATTTGCATAAATCTATGGAATCATAAGGACTGCTTCTTCATCTTATTGCTGTGTTTTCGAATACATATAATACCTGTTTTGTTGATATGCAAAAGAGTAATATTTTTACATATATGTTACTTTGTTGATCCTTCGCTCCTAGTGCTCCAATTTGTTAATTATTTTCTAAATGGTAGGTATTAACTGTCATTAGGTCCCATTTTTTTAAAAATATTTTGTAATTAGTAGTTTAATAGATATGAAAGAAATTAATAAAATTTATGCGTCAAATATCACAACATCACTATTTGTTCTACATAATTGTACTTCTTTAGATGGTTTATAATAAAGTCCGCAAGCTTATATAGCCACGTTGTGAGAATAACCCACAATTATCACTTTAACCTTATGCATTGTTAAAAATATCAATAGAGCATATTGTAACCTCATTTAAGGTAATGTAGTGTGATAATTCAATAAATATTTTGCATTTAATAATTTCTTGATTGTATGTGCATAACACTTGTCTTATTGTTGGTAATTTTAGTAGGTGGTTATTTCCTGAAGCTGAAACCATACGCGTCGAAAACTCAGTTGTTCGCTACCAAAATACGCTGAAAATCTTGTTTTTATCTAGTTATTATAAGCCTGTGTTAGTCCACAGCTGGACATAGGCCTCCCCTTATGCACGCCTTTTCCATTAGACGGTTTTTGGTATCCCACCACGCTGGTCCAATGTGGGTTGGTGGGTGGACCGACTTTTCACATGACCATCCGTCATCCCATCTTACTTTTCAGACAATTGGGTGATCGGCCCAAATAGCCCTAACCAACTAGGAAACAACTTAGAAAAGTAGTTAGAGTCCCCGCGGGATTCGAACCCACGACCTTCGGTTTCTTCAGCACAAGCCCATACCACTAGGGCCACGGAGTATAGCATACAACACTTACGATTATTATTGATTGGTGATTCTATGCGTCCCCAGAGAAAGCGCTGCTGAAGTCTGCGAAGCCCCTGATGTAGTGGAGGCCTCGGTGGGGAGAAGGCCTGAGAGAAGTCACCAAACTCGGCTCGTTTATTGTCTGGACCTCTTCGGCTCTGTAAAATACAAAGGTTTTGCTACCAAAGACTGATTTATAAATTATTTATGTGGTGTATTTTCATACTATAATGGCTCAAAAATATTCACTATCGTGGTGTAAGGATTTTATAGCTTTTTTACATTTGTAAGATTGCCAAAACAATCCACCAAGAAAGTACATAAATAAAAACGTAATTACAATTTAATGAACAAAGAATGATAATTTAATTATAATCCACATATTAGCATAAATTTTGTATTTGCATACCAAGGCAGACAAGGACTTGGGACTTGATGTAAAGTGGTCACCAACATCAATGAACATAAGATATTAAGTCTTGTTTACCCAGTAAAGACGCTGGCTACGGTGTCCTTCAAACCGGAACACGTTAGTGTTTTCACACTACTGCTTTATGGCAGAAAAAGGCACCACAGAGACAGTGTTTTGTCTATCAATTACCTAGGATCAAAGTCATCTTCCAGAACGAGCGAAGCGCTGCCGGACGATGGCGCGGGACACGTCTTGAACAGGTCGTCGAGCAGCTCGTTGGAGTTGTTCTGCACCTCTGAGGCCGTGCTGAGGATCGAGGAGTTGGAGCTCTTGCCGTAGGTGGCGGCGGCTCCTGGAAATGTTGGTTCATGTGTTGTCATATGTCATTTACAATTGTAGGCCGTGGAACCGAACTGCGAATAAAATCTTTAAATATTCTCCTTTGGGAAATCTCGGGTCTTCATCGGTAAATGATGACACACCCGTACTGTCAATGAATGCTTGCATTAAATGAGTGACATTTTCATATCCATTAATCATCATCATAATCATCAACCAGTGATAATCCACTGCTAGACATAGGCCTCCCCTTAATACACCCCTATCTATTAGGGGGTTTTGGACCGTATCCCACAACGCTGGTCTAATGCGGGTTGGTGGGTGGACCGACTTTTTACATGCCCTTCCGACGCATGGATCATGTTACTTTTCAGACAATTGGGTGATCGGCCAAAATTGCCCAAACCAACTAATGATCAACAAAAAATGAAAATTTGTTGAGTCCCCTGCAAGATTAGAACCACGACCTCCGGTTTCTAAAGCACACGCCCATACCACTAGGCTACGGAGGCAGTTAGTAACACAATCTAATACATATACAAATAGTGTACAAACCGAGATCAATCTTCTTAACGGTGTGTTGGGTTTGCTCTTGGCGGAGGTGCGAGGCTGATGCTCAGAGGCTTGGCCGAGGTGGGCAAAGCGCCGGCCTGAAGCCTCTAGGGCTGCGGTCGATCACCCCGCGTCTCGGTACACGTTCTCCTGGAGACCACGCTGTGGATAGCGTTCAAAAAATTAACGCTTATGTTTACTTTAGCAATGGATTTGTGGTCGATCAAATCTGGTGACTTGTTTGCTTTCTTAAGTTTGATGTCAGATGATTTTACACAATTATTTATGTAAATAAACGCGATAAAAGCCGTTAAAAGTCCTTAATTTCTTCAAATATGTTTGTATAACAACGCAGCGACTTATTCTGCCTCGAAACGAAAGGGTGAAAACATTGCATTCTAGTTTGAAAGGAATACCAGCGTTGGCTGTAGTGTACAATATGCTGAGCAAAAACCTTATTGGTCCAGCGTTTAGGATATGTTTTGCTTTACGCTTTTGTTATATTTTTTTATCTTATTGTATTTGCAATGTATTTCTAATTTTTTTTCATTGATTTTGTGATGTCTATCTGAGATGCCGGACTGATTGAATGAGTTTATCATTACTAATATTAAAGGCCCATAGCCATATTTAATATTGTATATATTTCCTATTAGCAGGGCGTATCACGTACTATCAAGTAGAGTATCTCCTCGTCTAGTCACTATAACACAAAAGAAGATAAAGAAACACTTGAAAAAAATTATAATAATTATCGCTACATAGTAAAGTCGCTTTGTCTGTCCCTATATCACTCAAATATTACAAACTAACTGGATTTCGATGCATTTTTTTAAATAGATAGAGTGATTGAAGAGGAAGGTTTGTATGTATAACACATGCTTAATATCGTAGATATATTTTCTATCAGCATAGCTCCCGTGCGAAGCGGGGGCGGGTCGCTAGTATTTGTATATAATAATTACTTTTGCGGTTTCCTGTGTCCATAATCGCCATCCGAATCCTCCCTGTCGTATTCGTCGTCATCGTTTCGCTCCTTCACCTCATCTGGAAAGTGATAATTGCATTAAAATAAATATATATACCAAAGAATAATACTTCATTTAGTTTTATTGTATATTATAAAGACAGACAGAAAGTAATTTAAAGTTTCTTTTGTTGAATGTCCGTACACTTATTATGTTATATCTGACAATGTACTTATTTGAAAACATTTATTCTAACATTACAAAGAGACACTACAACTTTAATAATTTGTAGATAAAGGAAGTTCTTTATTCATCACTATTGTTGCTGTGTTCTTTGAAATAATTATTGGATAAAAGGATTTTTGAAGGAATATATCGCGTTTATTTATATTTTTAACTTCCTACATATCGAACACTTGTGTCATACATTTTGTTGCCAGGTCTTCACTTCACTAATGTGTAGTATAAACTTAAATAAAAGTATCAATTATTAAACGATATAATGTAATCCTAAACACCAACCCCACTGTGGTGCCGCCCTGTCGCTGTACTCGCCCCATCCACCTCCCCCTCCGCCCCCACCGCCACCACCACCTCCTCTAACTCCCATCACTGATGCTTCGGAGGACATTCCTGTAAAAAGGAACATATTAATAATATTACTCTGTACTAAAATTATTATCACTATCGAGACTTCAGTTGTCAACCTCATCATCATCATCATCATCAATGCACCTCTATCCATTAGGGGGTTTTGGACCGTATTCCACCAAGCTGGTCCAATGCTGGTTGGTGGGTTGACCGACTTTTTACATGACTATTTGGGCGATCGGCCCAAATTGCCCTAACCAACTAGGAAACAACAATTAAAATTTGTTGAGTCCCCACAAGATTCGAACCCCCCCGACGTCCGGTTTCTAAAGCACACGCCCATACCACTAGGCTACGGAGGCAGTTGTCAACCTATCTGTTCTATACTAATATCATAAAGAGAAAAAATTGTATTTTTGTGTTTATTTTTGTAATGAATGAACTCAAAAACTTACTTATTAAATAGATACATCCAGCTTGAGTATCATAGGCTGCTATTACTTTAAGAAAATCCAATTAAACCTTTATACCTCTACAATTATAACATATACATTATTGTAAAATTGGATCCAAAATTATCAAATAGTACATATATGTGTTGCATTAAATTTCTGATGGATAATCAACATATGCAACGGAAGTGTTGTACATAAAAAATTGTGCAAAATGTTTACATACCAATATATTTATCCTTATTTTTCTTCGCCTTTTTCCTCTCATCGCGGAGTTTCTCATCGTCTTGAATGAAGTCGATCAATTCGCGTACTTTGTGTCTGACGTTGATGCCCTGAAAGTATACATTCTTTTATCACTTTACAATAACAATTACATCTATTTTAATTGGACAAAACATGTCAAATATTACAAATTCATAGACAGTAGTTGATAATAATTGTCCACTCACTTGATCTTTTCCCAAGTCATCAACATATGTGTAGTTTTCAAGGGAACGGAGGTCGTATATATGTTCCCTAGCCGATGTCACCACCCTTTCGGAGCCATTGCGCACTAAATAGCTCAGGAGTAAGAGACACTGAAATTGAATAAGTTGTTTAATAAGAAGAGAGATACATTTAAAGGTGCTTTGGAAAGTTATTTAAATAAGCTAGTGTAAGACATGAGATATTTGAATTATCGGTTTATAATAATAAGGTCTATCTATTAATAATAAATGTAGGTAAATGGATAATTTATGACGTTCATAAGTGCTCAGTAGAGCCTAAATTGAATAAATGAAATTGAAATTGAAAAAAAAAAAATACATCGTCCAAGTTGTACCCCGTTGATCAGGTTCAGGTAAATATATATATATAAAATATAGCACTCTTTATGAATGTGCATTTTGGAATGTGGGAACAAAACTATTTTTAAACTATCCCTTTTCGTAGGTGGTAGGTCCCTTTTAACGGGGGGCCGTACCACAGTACTACGTGGCAGTACCACAGCGGTGCCTTATTTTGCCGCAAAGCACTAGTGTTCCGGTTTGAAGGACAGCAATAGCCGGCGTATTCGCTGGGAAAACGAGTCGGACCATACCATGTCTCAGGGTGGCGAGCAGTGTTCTATCGTCATATGCTACATTGCCTTTGGGCAAGGTACTAACCATCAGAGAAACGTCTTGCTCATATCATCAGCATCACCATCATAAGCAGCCTGTAGCATTCCACTGCTGGACATAGGCCTTTTTTATTGAACAGCAAGATGGAGTCCATTAAAAAGAGTTGCTCATAATTGCCACGCTGAGCAGGTGCATGGGCAATTGACTAATTGCACTTGTACTGCGGTACTGCTACCTACTCCCACTGTGAGGCAGATCCGCCGTCAAGTGGGCCGTGGGGTCGTCACATCCCCACCTACTCTACAGTTACACATGCTCACAAATAACCCTCACCAAAATCTACACCAAATTAAATTAGATAGCAACACTCAATTTAGAAAAACCTCACCTTATAAGTGCGTCTCCAGTGGGACCTGTTGTCGTGCAGCATCCTCCTCCACAGCATTGACATCACCTCGGAAAGGTCAAGTGTTGCGCCACTCATGTGAGGTCGGACCAGCCGCCAGATCTGCCATCTGCACTCTCACTCGGTGAGTTGATCCCCATTGCCTGATCAGAATGTTTTGATTACAATCTCTCGCACCTTGAAATCCCTCGACTTCGGTGTAAATTCACTTCACCATTAGATTTGCCTGAATTGCAACTGAACATGAATTTTTTGAGTTACAGACTTCAATCATCACTCATTTCAGCCTTGATACCATGCGTGGACATAGCTACTAGTGCACCTTACCATATAGTGAATTTTGGACTTATAAATTGCCTAATCAATAGAAACAAAATGAAAATTATTTGGAGTCCGCATTGAATTAAATCCCACGACACTTCAGAGTTCTAAAGTCACGGACTCGATTTACACAAGGCTACAGGCATGATAAATATAGGCATACTATAATAAAAATGTATGATGCTAGCTTTTAATATACAATTTTAAATTATTGTTCGTTTAGTACTGCAACTTTTCTTAGTACAAACACACCTAAATTTTTTCCAATGAGACGTAAAGGCGACTTATACGCGGAACAAAACTTTCACTGCAAGTAACAAAACCTGCTACATGCCTTGCTATACTACAGTTGCTGGATAAAAGACCTCAATATCTCAGAATAAAAAAGGGCAATGTAATATATAATAAGTACAAAGCAATTAATTTATAGCAATTATTTACAATTTACGTACATCTTTACAAAGTATAAAACAAAGTCGCCTTTTCTGATCCTATATCCCTATGAACGCTTAAATCTTTACAATAACGCAACGCAACGCAAAAACGTAACGGATTTTGATGCGGTTTTTTTTGAAGAGGAAGGTTTATATGTATCACTCGTGCTTAATATTGTAGGTATAATATATATTCTCAGCATTGCACCCGTGCGAAGCAGGGCTGAGTCGCTAGTATTAAGACGTATGATGTCAGTCTGTCCCGCGACCACGGCCGCTGGAAAAGTGTTCGAAATGTGGGGAGATAAAATATAATTATGTATGTAAAAAAAAGTCCGGTTAAAGTCCTTTAAGACGATAATCCATTCGCGTAGATAATATAAATCGCATAGATAATAAAGTTAAACCGACATATAAAGTACAGTCTAAACTCTTTAAAATAGACTTTCCTTTTTTGGTTATGGATAAATTGACCGATTTTTGTATAATCTGCTTTTTGTAGTCTCACATTTATATTAAAGCTATTTAGACTAGGATTTAATAATCAAAGTCTCACTCGAAACACTAACAGCGCTTGAACGAATAGTTAAAATGGCGTGCAGTTAACAAGTCCTTAAAAATACTAAATGAATTTAACTAGTAATAAAAAAGTAAAGAATATGTATATGCGTCAGATGGGCATGTAAAAAGTCGGTCCACCCACCAACCCGCATTGGACCAGCGTGGTGGGATACGGTCCAAAACCCCTAATGGAGAAGGCGTGCACAACGGGAGGCATATATCCCACAGTGGACTAACACAGGCTGATGATGATGATGAGAATATGTCAAAACAAAATAACCTAAATAGCGTCACATTACAGCATAAAAACAAACTGCTTATACTTGGACCTTCGGCAGTTAATGTATAATTAATTTAATTAATAGTGCAGATAAATGATATTTTGAAAATCAATACGTGTAGAAATCAGTAAACGCGTAATATATTCATGGCATGTAATACTTGACCACGCGGCCTCATTACACTTCATGAATGTACCATTCATGGTCACCAAATGGACAGGTTTCAATAAAAATTGCGAACGACCGTACGTACGTATATGCACGAGTATATTTATTTATTCAGTTTCTATAAATGATATAAAGTAACGTAGAACAAAACGGTATGTAATATTTAAGTGTTGAGTAAGTTAAATTTTCTCCGAGTCGATTTCGACAACGATTGCCGATCTATTTCAGAGATCGACTAGCTGCTAGCTAGGAGACATTATAGGCACAAGTGTAGCGATAACACAGGTGCACTCCCAATTCCTTTACTCTAATAGTCCAATCGGATGTTAAACCGACAAGACCGGAGAGGGATAAGGCGCAGGGACGACTTTTTACATGCATATCCGGCGCATGGATCATCTTAATTTATACGCAATTGAGGCTATCAACCCGCATTGCCCTAAGCTAGTTTTAAACAAAATTAAAAGTTGTCAAGTCATCGCAAGATTCGAACCCATGACCTCTGGTATCTAGAGTACAAGCCTACAATACATTATTATTTCTATCGCACAGCTATGGAGGCAGTACATAATAAATTATAGCCTGGTAGTTATCGTCATCATCATCAGCCTGTGTTAGTCCACTGCTGGACATAGGCCTCCCCTAATGCACGCTTTCTACAATAGGGGGTTTTGGACCGTATCCCATTACGCTGGTCCAATGCGGGTTGGTGGGTGATAGCCTGATAGTACGAACAGAAATTATAGTATAGTTAAAATCGCAAAATTCTTTCCGACAATGAATGTTTTAGCAACATAAAGTCATAAAAAGCATTTGGCAACCATTGCCATATGCCAGAGCGTGGAGAATTATGCAACATGGCGTATTCGAGAAAGGTTTATCACAAGGCCGTCGTGTGCAACCGAAAAACGAGCGTGCAAAAAGTGGGACGAACAGAATGGAGTTGTAGATTGGTTCCGTACAAAGATATATTTTCATTTAAAAGAATGTAAGGTCTCTAGATTTTAGGAGAAGCGTATCTGATAAAGTAGGCGTTAGTTATTCCAAAGGCACGGAGTCCAATTATGTCTGATAATAGACCGACTTTTCACATGCCCATCGTAAGCATGGATCGTCTTTGACCATCTTTGGATGTCAAAGACGCTCCATGCTTTGACCATCTTACTTTGGATGTTCGGCCCTCTCGGTCTTAACCAACCTGAAAACAACGATATATTTTTGATTCCTCGCGGATTTGACCTTGGTTTTTAAAGTAAATGCCACGGAGGCGGTGGAAAAAGCTTGTGTGCCTGTGAAAACTCGCTCTACGTCCTTATCAGCAAGAAATTAACATTAGGCTGTAGTTTTTATACTTATACGGGAGTGATCAAAGTTATCGTGTCGATTGAATGCATTTACACTTTGTTCACTTTCTATGCGTACGACAACTAAACTATAACTAGGGGACTATACAAAAAAGTTACTTAAAGATTCAAAGGCTGTACCGACAATACTAAAAGGTTTCGTAAAAATTCAGGCGTATCCCTAAAACGTAAGTGCATTATCAACGTGGCCGCATATTTAGGCGCGTTGCAAATTCACGTGAGCATAAAACTGTGTAACAGCTCTCCGCATAATTTCACTGGAGATATGCGAATACAAAAATCTGTGAATTTGTCTGTATCTGCGAAATAATTATCTCGTGTTTAAAACATTTTATACACGAGACATCGTGAAAGATACTTCTCACTTTTATGCATACAGAAATCGGCTTCATTTATAATTTTAATATCTGTATTTAAAATAGAAGTATTACACTTGCTTATTGATAGTCATAAACGCTACCACCGGTTCGGAATAGGACGCGTCTGACCTGTGAAGAAGCGGCGATGGAAACTTTTCTTGTCATCTTTTAAAATAATTATATTTACAATTAATCAGAGTGGTGGTCCATCTGGGGCGGTGCCACCGCGAGCCTATTACTGCCGCTAAGTGCTAGCGTGGAAACACTATCGTGTTACGGTTTGAAGGGCACCGTACCCAGCGTATTTACTAGGTAAACGGGACTTGACATCCTTCGTCTTACTGCAGGCAGCCCGTTGGTGATACCACTGGCATTGCTAATGTCTATGCGCATCGGTGATCACTATCTATCAGATGGGCCGACTGCTCGTCTGTCTTTGTTAGCAATTATATAAAATGCAACTTTGATGGAAAGAAAGAAATGGAAAGTGTTTTAAAATTTATTCGATATTAACTTATATCAGATATATCAATATTTTTGAATGAAGACTGCTTTATATTTTTAGCTCAATATTATATTAATGAAGAATCAAGACGAGGTGATCATAAACCTGATGATAAAAGATACAATCTGTTCATAAGAAATGCACAAGACAACATTAATCCACTCACAGCCTTGGGACAAGTGGTTTTGCTTCTCATTTACCTAGTAATTTCACTAGCTACAATACCCATTGAACTAAGACGCAGTATAATTTCCCACTCGACTCGACTGCCTTCGTAGCCTAGTGCTATGGGCTTGCGCTTCAGAAACCGGAGACCGCACGTTTTAATCCTGCGGGGACTCAACAACTTTCATTGTCGTTTCCTAGTTAGTTAGGATAATGCGTGCTGATCACCCGATTGCATTTAAAGATGACCCATTCGTCGGATGGTCATGTAAAAGTCGGTCCTGCGCTAATCTCTCTGCGGCGAAGTGGAGGGAGAGGAAGTGAGGTGCACTTCCTGATTCACTGTGTTTGCCTGATATTTAATATAATCGCTCGCCGTAGTTTAAATCGATATGGATGACATTATTATTTATGTTTTCCCACTACTACTGAACCGAACTTTATTAAAAGAAAATGGTCTCCTATTCTTTAAATAAGGTTTGAATATTGCAATTTAAAACAATGTTTTACATTAAAATGGCTATTGTGGGTTATTCTCAGAATATAGATGTAAGCGGCTGCGTATTTTATTAAACATTCAATAGAGTGTAGTTACGTAGAACACAGTTTAAGCCTATCTTTTACGGTTTCGGCAGCGTTTGCAATTTAATTGCACGAGGTTGTGATTTAAAACGCCGTAGTTTTATTAATTTCTGTAATATCTACCAAACTACTTATCGCAAGGTAATTAAAAAAAGGACCAAATAATCCTTCTTTGGGAAGTCTGTCAAGAAAATTTGTAAATTGTTTCAGGTGAAAACAAAAATATGTTAAAAGTAAATCAAACAAACCTAAATGCATTTAACTATTAAGAACGAAACTTGTCTGTCGCCGGCTGATAAAACAATACCATTATCTCTCTTATCTATTAAAAGTGTGGAAATACAATGAATTTGTTGGCAGCAATTGTAGAAAGTTTGTCCGCTCAAGGTCGAATGCTGACATTTATTATTATATAGAATAATACTTAATAAATTCTAAATAAAGCCCTTGCCTAAAATTGTAGCATTATTGAAAGAAAAACGTATTTTAGTTTGCACTAATTTTTGTTTCCCCATATTTCAATAAAGCCAATAGTAAGTGTAAACTTAAGCTAATTCAGAGCTAAAATTTATGTTGATGAAGTCAATTGGCGGAAAACAGTCAGGCACTACAATTTGATGATCAAGTGAATTTAGCTTTTAGTTTGCTAAAACTGATAATTTTTTAAATGTTGCACTTGTTTATCCCAACCTTCCCATTGGCAGAATCACCAAGTCGCACTTGGTGCAGCCATTATCATTGAAAGAAGAAGAAGTCAAGCATTAATTACTTAACATTGCTGGTAAGAACAGATAAAACCATGCTCGCTTCAAGTGCCATCGGTGTTTGACAATAAACTGTGTTTATGTCAATTTTTTCTCCAATATGGAGAGGCTTAGATATAGTTTATACCGACAAAGGATTATAAAGAAGTATAAAAAATATGGCCCTTATATCAGTCAAACAAATTCTGTAGGTTACAAAGGACTGTCTGAGGTAGCACCATCGCTATGTTTGTTTCTGCCACAAATTAGTCCAGTTTGAAGGGCTTCTAAGACAGTGTAATTACTGAGCAAACAAGATGATAGACCTTGTGTCTCCGAGTGGAGTGGTGGCTGCTTACAATGTATACCTCATTAGAAATAACTTCATCAGGTATATATCCTGTTTGTATTTAACTCATAAAAATAGTCAAATATCACATGCTGACTGAATTTGAGAGGTAAAAACCAATCAAAGGGCTTTATGTTTTGCCGCCATTAAAGTCATCAATTGTTTTTGTACGTTCTAGGTTGTCATAATACTATCTGTTGCTTCAAAATACTATACACGATATATGAAACATTTTGTTAAAATTTCCATCTCCTTCAATAACAAACAAACAAATCTTACCATTTATATATTATATAGAGTTATACTATAGAGATAAGACATTTGTCTTGAAGAGAAATTTCGATATGAATAGTCATCATGTTGTATATTATTCAGAAATAGTGACAATAACAATGTATTAATAATACACAAAATGTTAATTTAGTCGTTGATAATAAATTTGTTAAGTAATAATCTTATCTATTCACTTAAAAACTAGTCACAATCAAAGGTACATTACATAATAATTGAAATGTATATTTTGCTTTAGTATGGCAAATAAAAAGTATTAAATTTTTCCACTACCAAAATCTAATCTCAATTTCCCTGTACACTTAACTATTAAACTCAAATTGAATTACTTCAAATAATTGTAAGTAAAAAATAAAACCATTATACAATATGAAAAAAAAAAAATCAAATATGCATAATTAAATATTACAGAATCAATATGAATAATTATAAACTTAACAATGTCTTACTAAATTTAAAAAAAAAAACATAAATGCACAAACTCCCAATTATGTGATTAATAGAGTTACAAAAGATTTTTTTAAAACTTTTATCACAACTTTTATTTTGAACATTACCTTTTTAACACTTGCATTGTTACTAATGAAAGTTTGTTTCTTATATTTTTCAGCAAACACCATAAGTTTTTCAAGTCAATTTAGTTACTAGTGTTAATGACAAATATGTTCACAAATATCAAGGTATAATTTAGAGATAAGTAATTTGCTTTCTCTGCCTCCGTAGCCTAGTGGTAAGCTTGTGCTTCAGAAACCGGAGATTGTGGTATCGAATTATGGGGGTACTCAACAACTTTTCATTGTTTCTTAGTTGGTTAGGGCAATGTGGGCTGATCACCTGATTGTCTATAAAGTAAGATGATCAATGCATTAGATAGACGTGTAAATAGTCAGCCCACGCACCAACAAGCATTGGACCAGTGTGGTGGGATACGGTCCAAAAACCCCCTAATGGCCCCCTAATAAGGTAGGCCAATGTCCATCAGTGGACTTACACAGGCTAATGATGATGAATTTGTTTTTAAACTTGCCTATATTAATAGTCTAATTAAGAAAAATAGGGTGCCTTACATAGCAAACCTTTATACTACTATAAAATTTTTTAAGAGTTAAATTTGTTCCAATAGTAAGTTTGTCTATAATGCATAATCTTTGGGAATAATGTAATCATACAAACAAAATTTTACATCAAAGTGAATTGACAACAAAAGCCAACATTCTTATTGTCTTATACAATAAAGTATGGTACATGACCTTAGACCATAGTTAACCCATAGGAATGACTAAGCTTTTGTCACGGTTAGTGTTCAACATTAGGCTTTACTTCTATCCTTTCTCTTAATTGCCTAGACTATAGGATATTTAGGATGATGGTCTCCATGCAGTAGCTGGTTAATGTTAGCCTGGCCTGGTTGGTTGATGAACGCTTATGTCCAGCAGTACAATGTTAGAAGCTGATGATTATGATAATGCCAAGGTACAAGGTCTATCTTTATAATGTCATATGCTTTAATTGAATGCAGTGCTTTTGGAATGGGTTAGTCCTTAATTAAAGAAGTTTACTTGATTTCAGGTAGATTTCATAAAAAAACATGAATTAAAAAAACATTACTAATAAAACTAAACATAACATAGTAAAATTAATATAAATTAAAAACTTGAATTGAGTATTTGTGATAATGAATTTCAAATAAATTGCCAACAATTCACTTAAATTTAATTATCTACATTTGTTTGATAGTCCAAAAAGAAGTTTATGAAGGTCAACATGAAAAACCTGATATTGAAGAGATTTGAGTGTGCAGCAATTTCTAGCATTTTATGTCCCATGGATGACAACTGATTTCAAGACAATTCATTCGAATAATATAATAATAGGAATGTGATTATCCAAATGAAGCTTTTATAAATGTCTTTATACATTTTTTTTTACTAACAACAATCTATGAATTGTTAAAGTATTTAACACAATACAAGATATGCTATTTATCTCTTTTAATTATATTAATATAACTTCTAATTAACATTGAGACATATTATAAAACGATGACGATTTATAATTAGGAGGAAACATATGGAAAACTTCATTGAAAATAAGAGCATAAAAGATAAACATAATCTCGATTAAACATTACTTATAAATATTGCATGAAATAAATGGGTTCTGTAACAAATTTTTAATGTAAATACAGACATTTTGTACCTAAATTGATCAAATCAAGGTGATATGCTTAAATACGTAAAATAGTAAAACCATATTATTAATTAGAAATTGAAGGACAGACGTGCTCTCTACGAAAATCTCATAAAAGAAACAGAACATTAATTAAATTTAAATGATACTAATTCTACAATTTCGTCAAGATAGGATATAATTAACATAAAACTTAAATAAATTTTCCAATTACTTACACTTTATCCGCCAGCTCCCTCACTTTCCACATACTTATAAATCGATCCATTTTGCACCAGAATCAAAGTTTGTTAATTAAAACTAGTAATCACTGCAATTTTATGTAAAATAACATAAAAATTAACTTAAAACGCGAGCTGATGATTTGGCTGACATTATTGCAAAATGGCGACAGTGTACTCAGGTTTAAATCATACCTTAGAAATCTCAATTCAGAATTGATATTGTTTGCAATACAAATATGTAACATTTTCAAATAATGAAATATTTAAAAACAATAGTCATAAATGCAATTCATTATTAATAACAATTATTTATCCTGGATTGTAAAACTGTTAATATAACTATCTGAGGTCTCAGTGAAGGTCCACAGATGTTCACAAGCGAATAATTTGAGCGATATATAAATTAGCCGATCTAATTTTGTATTAAAAATTATTGTGTATCAATAAAAATATGATGCTTTTCTACCATTAAAGCAAATTTTATAAAAATAATTTATTGTAGCTATGTTTGAAAGAAAGAGATATTGCGTACACATCATCAGCCTGAGACCACTGCTGGACATAGGCCTCCCCTATCACGCTAAAATCCATTAGACCGTATTTTTACATGCCCATACGACGCATGGATCATCTTACTTTTCAGACAATTGGCTAATCAGCCCAAATTGCTCTAACCAACTATGAAACAACAATGAAAATCTGTAGTCCCCACAGGATCCGAACCCTCGTGGGTTCCGAAACCTTTAGAATCCGGAGGTCGTCCTTCGGACTCTAAAGCACAAGCCCATACCACTAGGATACGGAGGCAGTATATATTTACAGTATATTTCAATACACCTCCCGACATTTCACATAGTGGTGGGTAACAGTTAGTAGGTTCCTAGATGATTAGAAGTCGTATTCTTTTTCCCATCTTTCGTTATTTGGGTATATACTCAATAATATTTTATTAAATCTTCAAAAATAAAAACAAAATGCATGTTTCACATAATCAAATTTTATTGCAAGCTGCTTTTTAAGAAATATTAATATACACACATACACATTACATAAACTTTATATATAGGACAACTATAATCTTTTTACAATGTTATTCTACAAAACGCTTTTAACTTTTGTACAAACATGACATTTTCTATGTTGTATTGAGAATATAACATGCTATAAAGTGGTAATAAAATTTTGTAGCTTCTAAAACGAATAGTTACTATTATAAAGTCTGTGTTGCTATTATTAAAAACGCCATTTAGCATCATTTAATTATCTCAATAGCATTACAATTTAATGTTAATTATGGATACATTAATTTTACTCTCTATATAACTTAATCACCTAGCATCAAAAGTATCCACTTTTTTCTTCATTGCATTGTTGCCACATCAAGTACACTGTCTCACTTGACGAGTGTTGCCAGATAAAATATTTCTTTTACTTCTAATGGGTTCAACCCATTAGAAGGTCATGCATCATTTCTTTGCCAGCTGGTCGCTTTGGGGCTGGGCGCTGTATTGCCATAGTTCAATGGCCTTATTCGCAACCACTTCCTCACATTGCTCAGGGATCTGAAAAAGTACAAATAAAACAAAATGTTTCATTAACTTAATGGTTTTCTAACATAGTAGTAAGTTCAAGAGCCAAATCACGAAATGTTCTAAATTGGTTTGTATTTATTTATGTTAATAGGAAAATAAAATTGTTATATCTACTCTTTTAGGTTTAATATTTTCCATTTAGTAATATAAATATGATGGTGCACTTTACTAAGTTTCACAAATAATTGTTTTCCATACCTCAGAGGACACACTAAGACTTCTTCACCGCTGGAAAGCTTTTAGAATCATCTGGTAATGGTTATCACAACATTGACGCATTAGGTCAAATTTTGGATTAGCATAATATTGATTTACCAAACAATTCTGATGACAAATGTTTTTTAAGTAGAAAGATTAACTGCCTCCTAGCCTCTAAGGCAACCTGCTCTTCCCTGAACCGAAGGTCGCATGTTACACAAATTCATTGTTGTCCTAGTTAATTAGGGCACCTTTGGGTCTGATCACCCAATTCTGAAAGACCAAAATTAACCATGCGTCAGATGGGACATATAAAACTCCCTAATGAATAGGGTATGGCGACGATGTGTGAAGCATTAACTATGGATGGTATAATTGAAAGGAATGGATTCTTTTTATTGAGGGACGTCTAGGTAAGAAGGCCTCGAAATAGCCGCAAAGTAATAGTGTAAAAGCTAGTATCTTCCTTTATGAAGGCACCGTAGCCAGCATATTACTTGGTGAGATAACATCCTATGTCTTAGGACAGGATCGGTTTTAGTAGTGTATCTGTGGTCATCTTGTCTATGTTTGACAGATGACAGCAGTCAGTTTATGACGGCCATTAAATGATTAACACCATCTAGTATTTCTGCTCCGACCAGGAATGCTTGAAATTTAGTAGTTTTGATGCGTACGCACAATTTCATTTTAGTAAGTGGTGTTATGTTTACAGACTCACATTTTAATAAGAGTGCAGGATGGCGTATCACAAGCATTGGAACTCCCGATCGGTCATCCCATGTGCTTACTTTGTCCAGCAGGACAAAAACGAGCTGGCAATGAGAGATGAGATTTCAACGAATAATCTAATAATGTTGCAGCGTCCCAAAGATGATGCAAGGATATAGTGGTGATATCCTCGTTACCCCTATGCAAACAAGCAGCAAATACGAGGCATCGCCAATTGGAATGGTGACCGACCCAGAATGGCAATACCAGTGGTATCGCCAGCGGCTCCGTAGGCATTAGTCCTCGTTTACCCAGTCAATACGTTACGTAAATACGTGTTTCACAATACGCTTTGGTAGAAATAGGCACCGCGATGGTACCAACCCAGACGGTCTCCTGTAAAAAGGGGACCTACCACCGCTCTTACCGTTTCTAGAACTTACGCGAATAGTACACATGATTCAATATAGGACTACGGATTGTATCGTGTTTAATTCCTCTGCTTAGGATACAATTATTCATTAAACTAAACCTCAAAATAATAAAGCTCGG
The DNA here is from genome assembly GCA_029286875.1 of Lamproptera curius. Classification (NCBI taxonomy): domain Eukaryota; kingdom Metazoa; phylum Arthropoda; class Insecta; order Lepidoptera; family Papilionidae; genus Lamproptera; species Lamproptera curius. The sequence continues at coordinate 774,787 of JAGSMT010000105.1, read as the reverse complement.
TATGCGTAGAACGGACTAATAAATAAAATACAAAAATTACGGTGGGCAAAAACTTATGAAATAGCGTGAACTAAACTCTAGTAAATGTATCGAGCGTCGAAAAAATTGTAAACCAAATTAAAAGCGATCGAATCAGTTATGTATTTTATTAAATCAATAAAAAAGGAAATAATAACTCCACCAGGTTCTGTAAGCATAACAATATAGTAAATACTTAAATTTGGGAACACTCACTTCGGCAGAGATGTATCATCGAGCACACCGGCAAAACAGCAGTTGAACCATTTCGTTAGTGGCAGCATTTCCAGAGCTTTTATTTCTACAAGGTGACTGTAAGAGGAAGAAAAATCAATAATACTTTCGAACATATAGATGACCTAAGCCGACTCCGTGGTCTAGCGGTATTGCCTCTTGTTTTATGAACCGGAGAACGTGGGTTCAGGTCCCGCTGGGAAACAACACTAAAAATGTTTATATTATTTAATAATTACCTAATATCAACCAATTGTCTGAAAAGTAAGATGATTTATGCATCGGACGAGCATGTAAAAAGGCGGTCCCGGTTGTCAGACCATCTTTGGCAGTTGTTTAGGAAGTCAATGCCTTTAAATTTACAGACACCCTTTGGTTTTTGGAGGTCAGATGCCAGTCAGACTGCGTTAAAACTGTTATTCAGGTAAAACTGGATGAATAAAAGCCGAATCCGTAAAAACTTGAGACGTTGCTAGGTGAAAGATGTTCTTAATGTCTTTAGTATCCTTAAACCCAAACATAATAATTCAAAGCAGAAAAAGACTTGGGAGCGCCAAAACAAACAGTAATCTCTGTATTACTTCAATTAATAAAACAAATGTTTCTTTCTGTTTCGCGCAATTTTTCTTTGTTCCCTAAAACTCCAGATCCTATTTGATTTATACCTTAGTATTTGGCTAGGGAATAAATTAAACTTTCTTAAACAATGTCTATTGCTAATTTTGGTTGGTGTCAAAGCGATGGACACTCCTATGGTAAAAAAAACGATTAGAGATTAACCAGAGTCACGGTCCTATTTTTCAGAGGCCAATGAGCAACCCAATGAAAGATTGTCATGAATGTTCATGAACATTGGCAATTGTACGTGAGACACAGGACGGTACGTCTCGTTTACACATTAAATTCGCTGGCTTTTCGAATCGGAACCTAGTAGTGCTTTCATACTACTGCTTCGTAGTGAAAATAGGCACCAGACCTACCACCTCTGAAAGGGGAACCTACCACCTTTAACCTTAACCAATCTTACGACATTGGAGTTTGTATTAGAATTTGTTCATGAGGATTTCACCTTCTGGATTGATTACTGAACTACAGTACATGTATTCTTCACTTCTCACCATCATCAGCCTCTGTTAGTCCACTGCTGGACATAGGCCCCCCTAATGCACGCCCTCCCTTATTAGGGGGGTTTATGGTCCGAACCACACCATGATGGTCCGATGCAGGTTGGTGGGCGGACCGACTTTTTACAAGCCCATGCGACGCATGGATCGTTACTTTTCAGACAAATGGGTGATCAGCCCAAACTGTCCTAGCACTGTGCCAATACCATAGAGTCGGTTGAGTAACTTTAGATATATCATATTAAATAACTTAACAAAAACTTTAAAATAACAGGGACATAACTGTGGACAAACTGCTAGTATTTAAAGCTCACTTGTAAAGTTCAAGATCTTCCTTCTCCAGCATACTTTGAAACGCCTCCTTCAGTTTTGGTAAATCCTTCTGCATGTTCCTTACAATTTCCGTTAAGCTCTTGCATATCCAGTAAATGTCTACTTCATTATCATAAAGTTCAACAAGGGTTTTTGCTATTGGTATAAAGGTGTCAGCAGACTACAAGAAGATTGTTTTATTAATATTCATGTTATAAAAGATCTACTCCATGACTGCGGCCGCTGGAAAGTGTTCAAAACGTCGGGTACTTCATCATCATCAGCCTGTGATTTTGGACCGTGTCCCACCACGCTGGTCCAATGCGGGTTGGTGGGTGGACCGACTTTTTACATGCCCATCCGACACCTGGATCATCTTATTTTTCAGACAATTGGGTGATCGGCCCAAATTGCCCTAACCAACTAGGAAACAGCAATGAAAATTTGTTACGACCTCCAGTTTCTAAGGCACACGCCTATACCACTAGGCTACGGAGGCAGTTTGGGTATTTAAAATGTGAAATAAACATGATAAAATTCCTATAAAGTCCTTTTATTCAATGAAGTGTAGCATTCACATTAACAAAAGAATGAATTATAAAAGATATTATGGATAATATTAAATGAATACCAACTAAATACATCCACAAATGCATGCAAATGAAGTCTAATATTAAACAATAATTGAAATAAAACTTCTTGTTACGGAAGATGAAGCATTAGTCATCCCCAACCTGGTTAGATGCTAATCTCTATACAGCTCAAGTTGAAAGCAAGTAATGAGATCAGCCGTCTTTGCATATAGTTAAATGGATTCATGCCCAGTAGACTACTAAAAGCAGCCGTGATGATAATTGATCTTTGGTAGCAGAAAGTAATAAGAGGAGTATATCCAATATGGGAATGGTTTGACATTACATTTAGTTTTTATAAATTCTGTGAATTATTAATGCAATAACCTTTGATATTAGCCCAATAAAGTATGTATAATTAGTCTTCAATGTAAATCCAACATGGAGTCATAAAATGAGCATTGTTATTAATGAGTTCTCATGAAGATGTCATTTACTTAATAATTATCCTTATACAACAATGATAAGAAGACAATTCTACACTATGCTATACTAGGTCAGATTATTTCATATCTGTTTGGTTCAGGTATACTGTAACAGAATTTTGGCAACCAATTAGTAGAAAAGCCATTAACATAATGAAATAAATAAATGTCCAGCCATATCATCTACTATAGCAAAGCTAGGGAAACAGAAAGTTTAAATTGAAGCTGTGAGGGAATCATCACTAAAAATCATTCATGGTGATTAATATTCTCAGTAGAAATAAGGATGCTTTGCTTGTTTTTGTGACATTGATGAAATATATATTGCTATTGTACTGCATTCAAGGTATGATGATAACAATAACTTTATTGAATTCAGTATAGATTTAACAAAAAAGTTAGTAAATCAAACAATAGTGTTTGTGGACTCACTGTAATGATATGGGCTAATTCTAATATAGTGGATGAAATAAAAAGAACATGAAGAAAAAATATAATAGTCAAGATGAAAACTATTATTCAAATATGAACAATTATAATTAAGAACAAATAGAAAAAAAACACTAAATTTACACATACTAGTCAGTCATGCTTTCAAACCAGGCATAAACAAATAAAATATGCCATATTTAACTGTTACAGTCAATTTGTGCAATTTTGATAGACTTATAATCTTAAGACACCAGAGTACATGACTTTTTTTTTTTTAGATATAGTATACGCAGGCCGACAAGCAGTTGGGTCACCTGATGGAAAGTGGTCACCAACGCCCATAGACATTGGCAATACCAATGGTATCACCAACACGCTGCCTACTGTGAGATATAGGTGTTAAGTCTGTTTACCAGTAAATACGCTGGCTACATGCTCTTCACACGAACACAGCAGTGTTTTCACACTACTGCTTCGGCAGAAATAGCACCTGAGTGGTACCCATCCAGATGGTCTCCATTAAAGATTTAACTACACTTACATTAAAGTTGTTCTCAGGATAAAGTGGCGGTCTTCTTTCCTCATTCTCTAATAACCACATTGCTAGAAGGATTTGTGTTCTGTGGGCATTCATATCAACCAGTTCTAGCATGTCTACAGCATATAGTAAGTCCCCATATTGCTGTTTTCTCTGTTCCATGACGAATTTATGAGACTCTGCATACACTGGAAGAATATCTGCCGAAACGAAACACTTGTAATGATTTTACAATGAGAAACTTTGAATAATTCTTTGTTCGTTTATTAACAATTGAAATTGTATACCATACCTAGTAAAACTTTCCATACTAGATTCCTATAAGCGGCTGGCACCATAAAACGGAGACAAAACTGTTTTAATTTCACTTTGTCCCATGGTTTTTCCTTCATAAGTATTTCGAGTGATTTCTTTTCTTCTACACCACGGCAACCAACTTTTTCGTAGTATGAGGAGCGGAAATTTCTTTCATCTGCCATTGCAGTTTAGTTTTGCTGTACTTCAAATTATTTATACTATTAAAATACTCTTTTTAATCTTACTTTTTTATTATTTTTAAAAAGTAACCATGGTTTCGGTAATCAATAGTTGTGATTGTCTATTAACTTGACAATTGACACATATGATGGGATAATGAGAGTTTTATTTTGTAGCGATCAATATATGTCTGTCGTCTTTAAGTTCAACATTTTCATGTTTCAAGTTTTTAAAGGATATGGTATTACAAATATTGCACAACATTCTGGAACATCTCTTATATGGTATTAACAAGCACTGAGCATACATTTACAAAGATTCAAGTAAAGGTTTAAATTACACTAAATTTGTAATTTTTCTCAATTTTTCATGAAGTTGGAGAATACGAAGATACATGCAAAATTTTTCATTTAGAAAATTTACATAATCGTTTTTAATCTTTAATCTGTTATTATTTAAATATCGAATTTTACTTTCATACACAGTTACCATAGCAATCAATAACTAGGATAAGAGAATATTGATAACACCGAGAAAGAATAAAGTTATTAATTTAAAAATATGGATATCCCGAAGACCACATCGCACTTGGACGATAAACGAATAGCATTAAGAAAATTTTTTGAAAATTCTGAATTTGGAGAAGACACTATAGAAAAAATAATTGAAAACGAATTGAAGCCATTAGAAAATAACGAAATCGAAAATCGGCCTTATATATCTGCTTCTTCAGGTGAAATAAAATCAGAATTTGAAGTTATGTCTGGTCAACCGTTTGCAAAAGTTGAAGAAAGCGATATGCCTTTTACATCGGATGAGATAAGTACGATATTGGAAAACAATAGCCATATTATTAAGGAAAAGTCTAGACAAATTCAAATAGCAAGGACCTGTGGACATGGTAGAGATATTAGTGTGCCATTAGATAAAATAAACTTGACATGTTATCATAAAATGGTAGACGAAATAAATTCAGCCGATGGCGATAGTGCTAAAATTAAAAATATAAAGTATAAAAACATGCTAGAATTGGTAAACTGCGCATCAGAATACGAAGCATCTTTAAAAGGACCGAATGTTGAAGACAATTTTAAAGAAACGGTCAAGGAAAATTCAAACAGTGATGACAGCGACTTTGAAGCTATAGATAAAGTGGTGACTAAGTATACAAATAAATCTTATGAAACAAGATTTCAAGAAACAAAAGATATGTTGCAGCACTTAGCCAATGAGTATGACAACATGGAAGCGAACGCCGATAAGTGCATAAATAAAAAACAAGTTATTGATACCAGCCCTTTAAGGGAATCATCTTCATACCTTTCCACAAATACCAATGCGCGAAATATTATAGAAGAAATCAAGGAAGATTACTCCATAAATGCCAGCCTGAACATTCCTTTAGTATCCAATCCTTTGAAACTCACTTGTAATTCACAAATGAATAAAAGTGTAAAAGCCAAAGCGATGGTAAAGAACATGCTTGTCTAAAGGGTTTCGAAGCAAAACTCATGGACACTGCAAAGTCACTAAACAATATACAGACAATTTTAGATAGCAGGCAAATCATGGATCTTAGTTTAACAAACTCTACAGAAACCGATGATTATCATGCCAAAAATGAATCTTGCTCACATCAAACAGACTTAAATAATATAGATAAAATTGAAGAGATGAATGCTGTCAGGGAAGAATCAAACATTACTAGTAACAACCTAAAATTAGACGAAAGACTTGAAGAAACATTATTTGATGCTTTAGATTCTTTACATGGAATCGGAGAAAGTCAAAATCGGGTCAATAATGATTTAGAATTCCGGGAAATGAAAAATATTGCACAGAATATTGTTAAAGAAGCGGATAATCTAAGTACTTTAATTCAATCGGATATTACTAATAAATTAAATAGTATGAACGAACTGTTGAACGATGTGAACCAAGCTTTAGAGAATTCCCGAAAATCAAATGATTTGTACCAAAACCTGATAAGGAAAACTCCTGCAAGAAACGTTGAAAATGATGAGACAAAATCAACCGAAAGTAATATTCAAATCAACTCTAAAAAATTATCTATCAGTACTGTGACTTTTTCACAGATTGATGATATACATGCAGCTATAGGGCAACTTAATCAAGAAATAGAATGTCACGAGGATAGAATCAATAAAAGTGAATTAGAATATGAAACAAGGAATAAGGAATGCAATGATTTTATGAAAGAAGTTGATGGCGTATTGAAAAAATCATATAAGATTCTGCATCCTCTGGAATATTCTGATGCTAAAACTTTATCTGAACACGTCGACAACATTTGTCTTGAAAATAATATCAGTAGGGAATCTGTAATTAATGAAAATCTGTTAGGATTGCAAAATAACCCCTTACCCGGTGCAGATACGCAAGCAATAGAGCGAAATAAACGAATTGATGGACTGTTAAACGACATTAAAGATAGAATGTCGGATAATCCGGAAGTTTTACAGATAGCTGATAATTTACTGAGAAGAGGTAAAGGCAGTACTAAAATATTAGTGGAAAACTATGAGTCAAAAACGAACATTGATGAAGATTCCAAGGCTAAAGGTGACTGTCTGAGTAAGACTGAACCATGTAACGAAAAAACAGACGAGAAGACTGTTTTGTTGCCAGAATTTAAAATGGATGGCGGAGGTACTTATTCATTAAATAATTAAAACATATTTGTATAACTTTTACTTAAGTATAATTTATTTCTAGAAAGAATAAAACAATACGAACTAGCGAAAAAGGAAGATATGGATAGCAGACGTCAGAAACAAAACGAGTTGAAACAAAAATTAGATAAAGAAATAGAGGAAAGTATGAAGGGTCCGCGCATGACCAAGGAATTTATAAAGAAGCATTGCAAGCAACATAAATTGTATTGCACTCCACATCTTAACGACATACTATATTTACATTTTAAGGTAAGTAACATTTTTGAACACAAAACACAAAAATTTTGGTCATTATTTATTTTTCAGAAATTCAAAGTTAAAATATTAAAACTATTGTGAGACATTGCACTTAAAAAGTGTATAAACATTATTGTCCCGGATTTTAAGGTACCATATCCAGCTGGTAAGCGGACGTCCTATCCAATAAATCAGGGTGAATTTGTAGTATATTTACCTGCGTTTGAGCAGGATGTAGCACTTAATTTAATCAAAAAAAAAATAATGAACAGCTATTCTATATCGTTTTCGTTTTAGCTGTTTAACATTACAATGATTTCAAGGGCTTCTCGAAAATTGAAAACTTGGAGGAGTACACTGGACTGAAATGCATATTCCTCGAGAACAATGGCATACAAAGAATCGAAGGTTTGGACAATCAAGCAGAGCTGAGATGCCTCTACCTGCATTACAATGTCGTTAGAAAAATTGAAAATCTGGACGGATGCCCGAAGCTGGACACTTTGAATTTGGATCACAACTTTGTGACCAAAATCGAGAATCTTGAAGTCGTCCCCGATTTGCATACGTTGAATATTGCACATAACATGCTCTGCTCAGTCGGTAATGCTTTATTAATAAATCAAATCTATATTAAAGCGAGAAATATTTCTTTGAAGTGAATAATTAAATCAATAACTACTCAGTTTATGTAAACATTATCTTTTTATTACAAAGTTAGAAAAAAAAATGAAATCCTTTAAAATGTATATCAAAACCAAGTCAAAGTGTAAAAAAACCTAATAAAATGCCTTTAATCTCATTAACATGTATTACCTTTTGGTTCAAAATGTTGTAAAAGAGTCCACTCGTACGCAGCTAAGAAAAACTTTAGTGGAGATATAATACATCTGCAGATGCTAAATACTAAGTTCAATTACCAAGTTACTGCAATTTGTCATAATCGTTTCATAACTGAACATGAACCGAGATGGGTTTCGAAGCAGACCACAAGACGAATATTTTGTGCCTGGACAGTACGGCGTTGCGTTCCTATTCTCTGTTATTTGTCATATATAAATACACTTTATGTATTTTTGTAACAAATTAAACTATCAGTTGCGTATAAAATAATAAATTATTTAGCCTTATTAGATCTAGAGTCTTTATAAATATAACCTAACTGTACTGTCGCGATAAATAATGATGCTGTTGAATGTTGCAGGAGATCTAGAGCAACTAGTTGGTTGCAAAAATCTCTCAGTTTTGGATTTGTCTTATAACCGCATAGAGGATCCGGTCATTGTAGATGTACTGGGTGAAATGGTGCTTTTAAAAGGTAAAATATAGAAAAACAATTTATTAGTAATTTTAAAAAAGGCCTAAGTTACTCACAGTTACGTCAGCTGTCATCCAGTGAACTCCCCTCAAAATCAAACCAACGAACAGATAGACAGAAAAAAATGTTTTATACACATCGGTTATATATCACAATGTTATCCTTAAAACCGGTTATTTTGATGTCACCAACAGACACTTCGGTCAAAATTGGTAAAGTATAAGATAGTCGCGTCGGATGGGCATGTAAATAGTCGGTCTTCTTTGGTTAGACCACCTTTTTTTTTTTTTTTATGGCATACGCAGACAGACGAACCAGTGGTATCGCCAACGCGCTGCCTACCGTGAGGCATAGGGTGTTTACCCGGTAAATACGCTGGCTACGGTGCCCTTCAAACCGGAACACAGCAGTGTTTTCACACCACGGCTTCGCGGCAGAAATAAATAGGCACCGCGGTGGTACCCACCCATACGGTCTCCTGTAAAAAGAGGTCCTACCACTGGTAAAACATTCAGCAGTTGTTACTGGTCGTTAATGTATTTAAATTAACTGACATCTGATCCTTCAATTGAATGCGGATTTTGGAGGTCAGGTAACTGTTGCTCTGCGTAAAAATTGATAATCAGGTAAAAATAGGTGAATTAGACGGCAACCCCATGCACGGAATAAGGAAAATGGCTAGAAGTAGGGAAGAACTTCAAATTATCACCTGTTAAGTTTAAGTGCTCTCTAATAACTTTTATCCAATAATCGGTTTCCTTAAGTCAAAGATGTTTTTGTTATACCAACAGTTTTGGTTCTGACGGGCAATCCCGTCATCCGCAACATACCAGCCTATAGGAAGACGCTGACATTGCGTCTAAAGGAACTATTGAATTTGGACAATAGACCCATTTTCCCTCGGGATCGTGCTTGCGCAGAAGCCTGGCAGCGTGGCGGCGTGCAAGAGGAGGTAGCTGAGAGAAAACGGTAAGCAGTGACGATAAAGATGGAGATACCTTTTCAAGTAGGCAGGCTAGGAAAAATGTTAAATATGGTCGGATAAGTGGCTTCACAAACCCGCAATGGACCAGCGCGGTGGGATACGGTCCAAACCCCTGATGGATAGGGGTGCATAGGGAGGCCTATGTCCAGCTGTGAACTATCAGGGACTGACGATGGTAAAGTGGCTTTAGCTCAATTCGTCATTTTGTATAAGCTGGGCATTCGCCAGTCAGTGCCTTATAGTTGATGTATCCAAAAGTTTATTATGTCTATTGTACTATGTCGTTATTCACTAGATGGATAGCAGCTGAACACGAGAAGACAATGAAGAGTGTTCTCTACCTTATCAATATGCGAGACGAGAAAAAAGCTGCTAGGGAAGCGAAAGAAAGAGAAGAACGGGAGAAGCTTGGTCTGCCTCCCAAGGTTCGTGGTCGTTATAGGTCCATAGTCAATCTTAAGCACAAATTTACTTTTGCTTTAGAAATTAAACACATATATTGCACTGAACCGACTCGCTTCCTGAAATAAGGATGGGAAAAATGATAGTAATAGTACAGACGGAAGCGGTGGCGTGCATTAGGGGAGGCCTATGTCCAGCAGTGGTCTGACACAGGCTGATGATGATGTTGATGAACAATGATAGATAATATTAGTACAATTTTCACATTGTTCAAGTGGTAATATCATTTCTTTACTTGTATACCAATGTATTTATGTTTTACATTTTTGATAATAAATTGGGATGATGATCTGCCCCCAAAAAATAGCACCAAACCATTAACGATTATCATATAATCAAACATTCGATCAGAGTGGCCGTCATAATTCTAAATCTAATAATCGTATTCGTACTGGTACATTTTGGTACAAGCTCCTGTGAACTTACCTATAAAAATAATTTAACGTGTCTAATTAATGTAATCGAATAATATAAATAAATCCATTTATTAGTTAACAAAAATAATTTCATATTTTATTTTCAGATAGAAGAAGTAAAGGAGGAAAACTGCATGGAAACAGTGGAAGAAGAAAAGATTTCTAAGAAGCCAGTAAAAACTATAGGAGGTGTTCCTGAAGAAATGCTGACCGGTTCCGAAGCAGAAGACTCTACCAGCGAAGATAGTGACCTGGATAGTGATTCGGAGAAAACGGAAGGTTGAAATATAAAATTTTATTTATTTAATATTATATGTATATATATATGTATATTTGTCATGTAAAAAGTTGGTTCGCGCACAAACGCGCATTAGAGCAGCGTGCATTGGGGGCGGCCTATTTCCAGCATTGGACTGTCTTAGGCTGATGATGATGATGATTTATGTTACCTTATAAAGGTGGTAAGTCTCTTTTACAAGGACCTTCTGGGGTAGTACCAACGTGGTGCCTATATTTACCACTAATCAGTAGCGTATAAACACTCTTCTCTCCCAGTTTGAAGGGCACCGTAGCAAGCGTAGTTACTGGGTAAACGAGATATAACATGTGGCAGGGTGGTAAGCGGATCTGTGGCATCTTCCGCTACTTTTCTTATGGGAAGGGTGTACCAATTACCATTTTGTGAACAACCTTTTTGCCTCATCGCTCTAACCTATAAGGTTTAGGGTTATTGTACTGAATGAAGTGCCGAGTTTTTTTATCAAAACCTCTTGCAATGAAATAAGACTACTTAATAAGTATAATTGCAAACTAGAACCGTATCATATTAAACTCATGCAACTAAACACCGCTACATGTGAAACACCTAAATTATTGAATTAATAAAATTCAGATGAATCAACTAAGGAGATCGTTTGGTCGCAAGGTAGTAAAGGTCTGGTTCAGGAAATCCAAGAGGAGGAGGTAACTCCGCAACCAGAAGAGTATTGGTACGGTTACAGGGGTGACTTGAATACAAGTGAAAGTGGCCAAAAGTAAGTTCTTTAAACAATTGTAATAATACTTCTGAATTTCACTTTCTTTTTGTTATTGTGAAGTTTGTACATAGGTGTACATGTTAGTTACTTATCCTTTCGTATAAATTTGTGATCATGTATAAATATGTTTGCTGTTAATGTGTCTTGATAAAGAAATATCGAGATAGTAATTTATTGGCGGAGCAAGATTGTTTTTCACTTTCACATAAAGCATATTTTTTTCGTTAAGCTTATTATATCTTGGTTAGGTATACACCAGGTTATGAAAACGCTAAAAACGTTAATAAGGCTAACGCTAAAAAGGTTTTATTTTTAATTTATCAAAAGACATTACGCAACTTGTGGTATTTCAATAAAAAAAAATTCTGAAATATTTCATTAACTTTACAGAAGGAGGACTTCGGAGCTTGAAGCGATCAACAACTTGCTTTTTAACCAATCTTTACAAAGAAGTGGGATAACTCCGTCGCATGAATTGAGAGGTAACTTTGCATAAACTACACAAAAACCTAAAAATATAAAAAAAATTACTTAAAGCTTGCTTTTCCTCTGTATATAGGTAAAATAAAGGGAATTGGTGGTAATCTGGATTATTTTTATACTATTAAATAGATTATTATCAATATTAATTGCCAAATTTCACTTAGAAAGAAAGTAACCTAAAACAACAACGCGGTATTGGATTGTTGCACCCCTGAACTGTTAGCAATAGGACTGTATCAGCTGCATAGGGTGATTTTTTACCATCACTATGATCAGTAAGTTAGTTTAGGTCAATGTCAAGTGAGAAGACATATTACTGTATTACCTACCGTAGTTCTTGATATAAAACTATTTAAAAACGTAGCCTAATAGTAAGGGCGTGTGCTTTAGAAACCGGAGGTTGGGGGCTCGAATCCGGTGGGGACTCAACAATATTTATTGTTGTTTTCTAGTTGGTTAGGGCAATTTTGGCTGTTCACCCAATTGTATGAAAAGTCAGATGGTCCATGCGTCGGAGAAGGAGGAGGGGGGCTTTAAAAAGTGTAAAATAAATAAGCTTACAGCCTTATTTTTTTTATTACTGTAAAACATATCGTATAGAAACATTTGATTGTATGTATTGCAAACTCGATATATCGGAGCTCTTTGACCAAAATAAGTTCGTGAGGTTGGTAGATAGAACACTTTATAAGTACGGCGAGGCATATTAAATTCGGTTATAATTTATCAAGACGCATGATACCATTTCGTTGCCACGGTTATCATACTTACATCTATTCCATGTCTTATTTGTCTTAAATGTATTTATTGCGTTTAAAAATATAAATACCTTTTGTTGTTTATAGATATCGAAAAGCCGACAAACACAATGAAAATAACAGAAATAGATGCAATCGATGAAATATTGGATGATAAAGCTAAACAGAAGCCGTTTATTGAAATTATAGGAACTATTAATGAAACACAAGATGAAAACGTGAAAGATGACAGTCCAAATAACAACACATTGGAAACTGATGAGGAAATAGATTTGACAGAAAAAGATATAAATTTAGATAAGAACAAGGCTATAAAGAATAAAGAGTTAAAGTCTATAGTGATTGAAGAAATTAAACGCGATGATAAAGTAATAAATAACGGTGACAACATCTCGATTGATGCAGACGACGTAAACTCCAATGGTGATCACGAAACTAATGGCACTAAGCAGAAATCTACTGATGATCCAATAAAAACAGAACAAGTAGAATTGATAGAAGAAAAACGTTAGTACTTTCAATACAGTATTTTTGAATTAAGTTAGTGTGAATAAATTCTAAGGTTAAATTACTGCTATATATAGATTTTTGACCTATTAGAAGACCCATTAGAACATGAAACTAACTTCAATGATGCAACCTATGACAATGAAGTGGCGTCTTACTTTTAGCTTTCTTATTTATTGATTGTCAACAAGATATTAGTAACAGAACTACTCATCGCCGCTTTGTTGCGATAAGGAATATTGTTTAAACTATTTTCGTGTATAGATGAAAATCTTTGTAAACAAAGTTACAACACGGTGTATTGGTTACTTAGTAGTTTTACGGGAAACGAACAATGGAGGTATGATTTATATTATACAATTCACATTACATTATTTATTTCCGTCGCAAAGCAGTAAACCCTAAAGTTACGGTTTAATTAATTTCTGTGTTCAGGTGAATAATACACATATTCCAACAACATGAATGTGCATACGAAATAATGTTTTCATATATACATATATACCCTGAATCACCCATCATCGATTAGTGTCTGATATAAAATTACTTTTTTCTGACAATTTAGCCAGTAGCTCCGGTGATGGTGTAGCTCTTATCCACTACATACGGGGCAAAGGTGATGAAGATGATGAAGATTTGAAGCCAAGTGCGAGGATTTGGAAAATATTTGCTGAATTGAGAGGGTAGTTGGCAGCTCGTCTAAAAATTATCGCCTGACGAATTCATTCTGAATGGCCTTCATCAAACCAAACCCCTATCAAGGGCCGTCTTCTTCGATGTCGCAAGGCATTTGACAAAGTCTGGACAACGGCTTGATTTACAAGCTGTACACTCTCAAAGTGCCGGACAGGCTGGTTCACATCATCCAAGCCTACTTGTCGAATCGCTCTTTTCGATATCGAGTCGAGCACCCTGTCCACTGAGCCGTCCGCTCCAAGCGGGCGTCCTCAGATCGGTCCTATCACCTTATTATTCGCACTCTACACGAGCGACATTCCAAAGCCCGACGATATCAATCTGGCACTTTTCGCCGATGACACCGCTCTCATTGTTCGTCGCTTAGACCGAATTATATCTACAAAAGCTCCAAAACGCGATCAATCGTTTGAGCGAATGGTTTCGTAAATGGAGAATCGACGTCAATCCCGATAAAAGTGTAGCAATACACTTTCATCGAGTCTAGATTACGTCGTGATTATACGATACCCCGGTCCTCAACCCAGGCGTCAGGATTAGGCCACGCGCTGGCCGACACCAGACATCAGGGCAACTGAAACTTTACGGCCAACCGATCCAGCTGGGAAGAGGCCAAATACCTAGGCGCGTGACCTTCGACTGCACATATGTCGTTCAAAAGTCATATTCAGGACGTTAGGAGAAAGGCTTTGTTCGTTTCGACCAGACTCTATCACCTAACGAATGCTAACGTAAAATGTCGCTCAAATATAAACTTTTATTGTACAAGGTATGCATACGACCAATCATGGCTTATGCATGCCAAACTTCGCTTCACGCATCCTCCACACTCCTAAAGCAACTCAAGTAGTTCAAAACAAATTCATACGCCGCGCCACTGGGGCGCAGTGGTACCAACGAAATGTAGACTTACACAGCGACTGTAAATTGCCGACACCCGCGAGCACTTTTAAAAGTTAACTCGTAAACACATAGATAAAGTAGTCAACCACAGCAACCTCTGCTGGTAAAAGCAGCAACGTATACGGCCGATCCAAACGCGTCTAGTCGAAAGCGTAGACCGCAGAAACGTTCTTCTCGACCCGGACGAGGAAGGGTCGCGGACTCGAACGGGGTCCGACATCAGACCCTGCACACCACACGGTAGGATAACACACACTCACCTGTAGTCCGCCCTCGCTTACGAGCACAGCGACACACACACACACCGCGCGTAACTAGATACCCAGCGTTCCAGGACGGTTCTCACCGCCCCCAGCAATCGATTAATACAGTCGCCGACCGTCGGCGTCGGTTCGTAAACCGATCGTCGACGATCCTAGGAGACATAAACTAATGCCTAACTCACGTACCTTTCTGTACGTGTGGCCTCCATTTTAGCAAAAATGAGGCCACCAGTTCTGAGGACGGGAGCTTCTCGCGAACTCTGTGTTAGATGAAGCTTACTAAAGACATGAGTCTGGAAGCATAACATCAAGGATAAAAAAAAAGGTGTTGCACCCTGAACTATTAGCAATAGGACTTATCAGCTGCATAGGCTGATTTTTTTACATCACTCTGATCAGTAAGTTAGTTTAGGTCAATGTCAATTGAGAAGATATTTACTGTATTACCTACCGTAATTCTTAATATAAAACTATTTAGAAGCATAGCCTAGCCGTAGCCTAATAGTAAGGGCGTGTGCTTTAGAAACCGGTGGTCGTAGGTTCGAATTCTGCGGGGACCTAACAAATTTTCATTGATGTTTCCTAATTAGTTAGGGCAATTTAGGCCGATCACCCAATTGTCTGAAGAGTAAGATGATCCATGCGTTGGACGGGCATGTAAAAAGTCGGTCCACCCACCAACCCGCATTGGACTAGCTTGGTGGGATATGGATATACGGTCCAAAAACTCCCTGATGAAGGAGGCGTGCATCAGGGGAGGGCTATGTCCAGCAGTGAACTTACACAGGTTGATGATGATTTACAAGCAAGCTACGTTTTTTATTTATTACTTATATTTCGAGTGCGTTTAAATTAAAGCCTTTATTTTAACTAATATGGACTGACAGTAGGTATGTTTATGTTGTTAGTCTATCGTCACTCTGTGATTGACATCTCGGTTATAATTTATCAAGATGTATGATACCATTTCGTTGCCATGGTTACCTTGTCTATATCTATTCCATGTCTTGTTTGGCTAAAGAAAATATTTTTTGTTTAGAAATAAGTGTACGTTTCGTTGTTTATAGATATCGAAAAGCCGAGAAACGAAATGAAAATAACAGAAATCGATGCTATCGAAGAAATATTGGATGATAAAGCTAAACAGAAGCCTTTAATTGAAATTATAGAAACTGTTAATGAAACTTACAATGAAAGCGTAAAAGATAAAAGTCCAAATGAAGACACATTGGCAACTGATGAGGAAATAGTTTTGACGGAAGAAGAAAGAAGTTTAGACAAGAACAAGGCTATGAAAAGTACAGAGTTGAAGTGTATAGTGATTAAAGAAATTAAGAGCGATGATAAAGTAATAAAAAACGGTGATAACAACCCGATTAATGCAGATAACGTAAACTCTAATGGTGATCACAAAACAAATAACACTAAGCAAAAATCCGCTGATGATCCAATGAAAACTGAACAAGTAATTGTGAAAGAAGAAAAACGTTAGTACTTTCAATGCAATTTTTTTGAATTGTTTTAGTATGTTTAACTTTACAAGGTAAAATGAAAAAGTAGAATTACTACTTTTAGAAGGAAATTATTTGACATATACTAGGACCAATTGAAACTAAGGATCGACACATCGTCTCTATAAGGGATATTGTTGAAACAATTTTCATCTCGTATAGATGAAAATCTTTGTGAACAAAGTAACCAATCATATTGCCACCCATCATATTGCATGAGTTTCTTATATCTTTTAATGTGCGGTCCGCTGCTTCTACATGAGCTCTATGGCTCATGGTGCATTCATCCCAAATTAATTTCTGCAAAGCAGCAAACCCTAAAGTTACGGTTTAATTAATTTGTGTTCAGGAGAATTAAGTTCATAAATAGGCATACGAAATAATGTTTACATCCTCGAATTACTTATTGTGTCCGATATAAAACTACTTTTTTCTGACAATTTAGCAAGGAGCTCGGGTGATGGTGTATCTCTTATCCACTACATACGTGGCAAAGGCGATGAAGATGATGATGAAGATTTGAAGTCAAGTGCTGAGGATTTGGAAATATTTGCTGAATTGGAGAGGGACATGGTGGAGCGTGAAGCCAGGATTGCGAGAGGCGAGCCAGCCGTAGATCCTATGGTAATTTTTTCATATGCGTTTATGTTAATACGATGATGACTGTTTTTCAGTATGTTTAGACTTGGTATTGCAATCCGAATCAATATTTGCATCGAACTGGCCATTTAGTGTTCTTATTGATGAATTGCCACCGAGATATCAATAATCGAATGCTATTAGACTAACTGCTCGTTGCTATGATTTACTTTGTTTAGGTCATACATATTCCAAATATAATTTGGCTGAACCGTAAGTGTTTTGTTGCCAATCAATATCTTGTTGCGTTTTTCGTGGTGTTTGTGTATACCTTTTTAGGATAATTTAGAAAAAATTCTATTGTACCCTCAGAAACTCTACGATAAAGAAATTATGGAGGCGTACCACAAGGAGCACGAGTGCACCCCTGTTCATGATCTCGAAGAAAAGCGAAAGTCGAGCTACGTTACGTACAATAGTGATAACGCATTTGATAGAACCGCATTGAGTCAACTTACCGCTGGAGAGAAACCAGGTATATTATGAATCATACAAAATCAGCCTGTGTTATTCCACACCTGGACATAAGCCTCTCCTAATGCATGCCTTCTCCATCAGGAGGTTCCCGGACCGTATCCGTTTATATACAAATTTTGAATACGACTTGAAATCTGTCTAGCATTTTTTGATTGTTAATAAGACGTCGATTGCTGATCGAAATAAAGTACTAACAACAGCATGCGTACGATGCCATTCCGTTGTAATGTTACATTGTTTCCGTCAATTCTATAGCTTCTCCTGTGACTTTAAGACGTTACTTTACAACTGTTTGGTAAAGTAACGCCATTAAGTCGAACAAATGACTTTTTGAGTGTTACCTTTCTTTGTGATTTTTAAACTGCAGTTAAGACAAAGTAGACTCGAGATTATGTATACAATGTTATGTGATGTATTGTATACATGGTTACAAAGTGCCAGGAATAACATGATATTATTTGGTAGTCATAGATATAGCGACATGTTAATAATAACATAACCTATGAGCGACGCCAATTCAATGCCATGGGTTGCATTCGGTTACTTTGATTTTTTTATTAAGTGTAGCGGCGAGATGTGCGAGACGTTTACCTGATGTATGTAAAAGATACACCATAGATGGTCCATGAAAATGCAGTGAATGCAGACACAGACTCGCTCACGACCCAGAGACATATGTTAGGTACCGTTCCTTCTTCCTCGTCTCGTTTAACCAGTAAATACGCTGGCTACGGTGCCCTTGAAACCGAACACAGTCGTGGCTTTTACTGTATTCTTTTGCGGCTAAAATAGAGAATACGGTATTACTGCTCTAGAGAATACCCAGTAAATAGAGATCTACCAATCCTCTAATGCAGTGTTTAAATAAATTTCATTTGTAATTTGGATTTACTTTGTCTTATTGTTCGGCAGACGAGAGGAAAGTGAAACTCACTCACGTACCCGGTCGGGTTCTCTTTCAATACGTGGACAGCGAACATCTGTACGAGATAGGCGAGGAGTTCGTCAATACTTCCAGTAAATTTTCGAACTTTGCTAAGGGCTGTCATGTTGCTTTCGACTTGTGGCGATATTTGATTTGAATTGCATGGTTGAGTCAAAAGATATGCTTAATAACATATATAATCAGCGGCTTTTGCTTGTGGCGAAGTACATTGGATCTTTATTCATTGACGCCTCATACCCATACACTCCAATACGAGCATCGCACGTATTACCAACTCTGTTAAATGTTATGTTATTTACACGTTTTTCATTTGCGTACTATTAACCTTTGTGTTTTAGGTATAGTCAGGCATTTGTTTTTTTTAGTTTTTGCACATTGAATCGATGTAGGCATTATGTTTGTATATGTTAGATTTAGATGCAGAAAGTTGTGACATTTTATAAAAAGTATAAGTTTACAATGCAAGATTCAAATTAGATCGGAGATGTAAAATAAAAATTCATACTCGAACAATAAAAACTGAAATAAAATGCATGTTGATAAAAATTATGGATTATTTTCTGAATTTTCTTACTCTGAATTTGCTTTATAATTTTGTATTTTGTTATTAATTGTTCGGTAAAAAACACTCCAAATATAAAAAAATACCAATAATCTAGAAAGCAATGTCCCAATTCGATCCGCCATTTCCTTGTTTTTCATTATATAATTTATTAAGCCCCAATTTATAACGATGCTCGCTATCGTATGCTACTCTTAAACCATTTAGATTTGCCAGCAAATATAACAGCGGACACAAATAAAACAGATTCGAGTAACGAAGGTGGAACAAGAACAAACACAGAGGAAGTGAATTTAAGCAACAGAAGTTGTATAGAAGAAGGCATTTTTGAGAAGCTCGAGTTGAGTACTGAAAAGCAAATTGAAGGTGATCCACATATTTTTACAGAACAAGAGGAGGTATCTGAGACACGAACGGATCAAAAGGATGAAGGTATTGTATTTATATGCATACAAGATATTTACTGCTCGTAAAACATAACCGACTAGCTGTTACATTCGACTTTGTCCGGATGGAATAGCGAATTGTTTTCGGATATAACGTACAGTAATATTAAACAGGTGTATTTATTGTGTTTATATATAATTAGACACAGAATTTCATGCTTTTATCTTTAACAATGACAAAGATCCATAGTGCCTTTCATTCATTATTTCACATTGTTCATACCCAAACATGCAGTTCGAAATTATAATTTTGCTAGATCAAACAGTTACAGCTTCGTTAATCTAGACACAGAGATTAATTTTTTTTATATAAACTTTCATCCTATAAAATAAATAGTCTTGGAGTCTATTCTACGTATGTATCAAATTTTATCATAATCGCTTGAACAATTTGGACGCTAAAGACGGACAGACATACAGACAAGGTTCAAAAACAGCTTTAGTTGAATGTTCCAGAAAAACATACTTTTGATGTTTTTGATGCTCCTGGCATTTCCGCTTCGTTCATGGATGACATGGAGCGCACTGAAGCAAAACATACCATTATAAAGACCATTAATTCTTATGACGACGAGCGGTTCCCATCTCAAGGTAAAACTGAATGGATATTTGGGATGGCTTTGACCATGCCTTAACATTTTTTTTCACGACAGCTAGATATATATGTCAACTATATATGTAACCAAAAGTATGCTTGTAGACTTGTTGTTAACAGTATGACCTAAAGCAAAAGTGTGATGCGTTTGAATGATGGTTAACGGCAACCATCAAGAGAAATTAAGACTCCCTTATATTGCCACAGTGTATTTCTTATTGGTTAACATTTACAGGTTGTCTTGGTATATCTATACAAGGGTTAGTACAAGGGATGGATTACATGCCGGACAATGTGATGGCAATATACCAGAGAAGGTCATGACAACCCAAACCTAAATATTACATTCCTAATAGACGAACAGATCACCTGACTTTTCAGGCCAGAGTCGCTCGTTATTGATCTAACAACAATAATACAAAGTTATTTTTTGCCGCAGACTTCGAACCCGAACTGCGTTTAAAAAAGACCACGTTACTTTTTCTTCCATTTACCTAAATATCGAATTTAAGCTGCTGACACTACTGCATTCAATAGATAGATTAAAGGCTAGTTAATTTAAGACACTAAGACCTACTGCTAATGCCAGTTAGCTACCCTCAAACAGTCTATACGTAATTTAGCTCTGATTGACATATAACTGGTACCTATTTGTCTCTATTATTAGGTACAAATTACGACAATCTATCGGAGAACGCGCTCATCGAAGACTCTGTCGCCTCGGAGATCCTGAACAAGACTTTGAAGTACGAGGAGCAGCAGTTCTATAGGCATTACGACTTAATGAACAGTCACGCGGGACGAATCGACAACCGCACTAATTGTATCATTGAGCAGATCTCCGACCAGTTGGCGAATGAATACACTGTAAGTCATAAAGTGACCAAGCATATGTCTAATCTAAGCTCGGTCGTGTGAAAATTTAGGATTTGAAGTTCAGAACAGTTATATTCTTCCAAACTTCAATTGACCTTTCCAAATCAAGATATTTTGTCGACTTCTTTCATCGATCTATCTTAAATAAGCGAGGAGTGAGGGTTTTGACCCGTCTATGTGATTCACTTAAAATAAGTATAATTATCGCCCGCTACGTGCAATGGAGAGGGTAGTAGACGTAGTGGTAATGGTTAAACCGACCACTTTGCGAATGTCGTCACTCCATCTTGCCGCAGGGCGTCCTACACCCCGAACTGGTTGTCACTTTGTCGTAGCGGCGGGGCTCAGTACCTGCGGCTTGGGCCAGCCGCGGGAAGCTAAGAGGAACCTGGCCGACCGTGGAGGAGGCTTCTCCAAGCGGGCTGCAGAAGTCCGCTTTGGATGCGCCATTAGAGGGCGCAAGGGACGGGTTGCAGGAGGTAGGTGTGCCGCCCTTCCTGTCCTTCGCAACCAAGGAGGAGTCGCGGGGAAGAGGTGTGTCGTAGATCTGAGGCCACTCTCCTATTTTCCGCGACTCGAGGGCCGCACCGCTGATACGGTGTGGAGGGGCCGTGGGAGGAGGGAGATTTGGCATGGTGTCGTCGATGTCTCCTCCTTCTGCGGCCGAAATGGAGCTAGCGGCGGAGCTTAACATCCGGGCCACCGCTGAGGGCTGGGAGTCTCGTCCCTGTGTGGAACTCCTGGCTCATGGCCCTGAGTACTAGACTCGGGGGAGTCTGTTACCTGAATACAGGGGCTGAGACGAAGGGCGCGTTAGTTCCGACGTGCCCAGAGGGAGGCAGTTGGCCCTAAGACCGAGACGGAGCTGCTCCGGTGGCTAGCGCTGGTAGGGTCGCAGAAGACTGCCAAGCGTTCCTGTGACCCCATCTCTAAGGCGCCGAGTAGGAACAACGTGGTGGTTTTAGTCGGTGCTAGTCCGACATAACCCATCTTTGCCCCCGCGAGGATGGGTATGCGTAGGCATTTCCCCACGGTAAAAAAAGGGCGTCCTACACTACGTTTGTATAGAAATTATACAACCTCACATTTGATTTGGTTCGTAGCCTTGAGACATGACGTTATGTGGCAGCTAGCTACTATCAGGCAGAAATAGGAAAACTACTTTTCGACCAGATCACATTGTGTTGAAAGTCCAACTTACTAGATTAAAAAGTTTCTATGGGATCGACAAACTTTTAATGAACTAATTTACATTCTATTTATTAATGTCATCATCATCATCAACCTGATTTACTCCACTGCTGGACATAGGCCTCACCTAATGCACGCCTTCTCCATTTAGGCCGTATCGTATTTTGGACCGTATACCATCACGCTGGTCTAATGCGGGGTAGATGGAAGAATGAAGGATGAAGTAGTTGACAGTTTGAAGGCTCTGACTTCCCATAACGACAGCCAAAGATGGTATTGACAACCAGGACTGACTATTTACATGCCCCCACCCAACACATCCAATTGTCTAAAAATCGTCGTATGGATTTTCTTACTTTTTGCTACAATTGGGTGATCGGGCCAAATGCGCTTGCCAACCAGAAAACAACGATGTCACAAAGTTAATTCCCCATGGGATGCGAACCCGCGACGTCCGGTTTATAAAGCAAGGAGCAATAATATATTTGTTAATATAATCCGAGTTATTATATTATTACAGCTACCGGAGGTGTCCCACATATTGGAAGTGCACATGGACGCGGCGGAGCAAAGATGGCGCGCGGGAGAGTTCGTGCCCTACGCGCTGCAACAGAGTCCACCGGAGTCTGCGAGCGATGAAGGCGAGACCACCCTGATGCCGAGTCACGACTCGACCTTCGAGGACACTTTGACTGGAGATGTAAGTGATGAGAAAAATGGGTACGCTATGATTTTGAAAATGCCATTGTCTTATTAACCCCCGAAAATAAATAGGGGTGTAAAAAGCATGACGTTTTAAGCCTAAGACGAGTAATAAATAATTCTATTTACGCGGTTACAAAACCCACAAACCCGCATTGGACCAGCGTGGTGGGATACCGTTCAAAAACCCCCTAATGGAGAAGGGGAGGCCTATGTCCAGCAGTGGACTTAAATAGGCTGATGATGATGAATACAAAACGAATAAAATATTAATTTTTCGCGGTAATTCTTTAAAGTCGGGAATAAATTTATTAAAAATTAAAGAATTAAAGCGAAAAATTTATAAAAAGTGTATTTAATATCTAAGACGGGTGTTATAACTTTGAAGTGTCTGTCAGTATGTGGCATCACAGCTGACGAACAGATGGAGCGATTTCAATTTAGTTTTTTTCGATTAAAGTTGATTTATGTGTTTTAAGACATGTTTCATGAAAATTGCTTCAGTCGTTTCAATTTTGTGGGTTTAAATGTCAAGGTAAGGCTTCCTTTAAATAGGGGTAATTTCAAATTTAACTTTATCTTTATTTTTTTAGCGTCGTATTTATCGATCTTAAGGTTTCAGAAATTTCAATAACTTTTTTCTTTCTTCCTATGAGAAGTAAATAGGATGTATGATTATTGTACATACTGGTGACATAGCGTGAAAACAGTACAATAATGATTTACGACTACAATTATGCAATGTTATAATCAGTTATTTTGTTAAAAAAGCTTAAATTCTTTAAAAGGTACTCTTTTAAGAGGATACTGACTGTGCATGTAACACACTCCTGTCCATGTAGCAAATCAGTGCCGTTAAAACAGTACTGTGTTCCGGTTTGAACGGCACCATAAACTGAGTAATTACTAAGTGCTGTTTTTTAGAGGCGTGGACAGAGAAATATAATCATAACATCAGGCAAGCGTCCTGTGCTTCCTGTCGTTTAAATTAAAACTTGGTATATTTTCTTAATTTATTGTTTCCAAACTCAGGGCGAAGGAAATCTAGGGACCGAAAACCCACTTGATCCTATTCAAGATCAAATTGATGAAGAGCCAGTGGTGAAAGCCGATGAAATGTATGAGGATTGCATAGATTTCGACCACGAAAATGGGGCATTTGAACGTGCAGACGAAGCGTACACGCTAGAAATGAAGATTGCGCTGGGGGAGGAGTAGTTTTATTTATTTATATCTTAGCTAAACATTATTAGTCTTTGTAAACACAAACGTCATCGTATAGCGTTTCAATTGGTAGATTGTGACAAGTAATTGACAGTTTGGTGACAGAATGTCAATGTGACCTTTATTACATGAAGTTCACGTTTTGTATGTGCTTAACATTTGCAACGTCTGTTTTAGACTTGTGTATAGCAGATGATGATGGTTTAGTTTTTTTACTGTCTAATAAGGCACTGTGTGTGGAAGCATTATCTTGGGTCACTATTTTATTTTTTCGTGTTTAGTTATTTTTTGTCATAGAGTGGTATTTATTTTTCTTTTACTTCGTCGATAAGTGGCTTTTGTACGGAATGAAATATTCAATTAACAATTAACAGATCAACGCTTGACGGGTGGATGTTGAATTTTGTTTTAAATTTAAATAAACATTGTTGTTGTTATGTGCTTTTTATTGCGTACCTTTTTAAATATTGTACAAAAACAACGTGGGCAACGTTATTTTTTATTGTATCTTTTGTTCAAGTAAGAAAAAAATTGATCTTGGGCTAGGCACAGCCCTTCCCCGAACAGGTTCTCGCTTTGTCGTAGCGGTGGGGCTCAGTACCTGCGGCTTGGGTCAGCCAGGGGGAAGCTAGAGGAACCTGGCCGGCCTGAGGTGTAAGGCCGGCCGTGGAGGAGGCTGCTCCAAGCGGGCTGAACAAGCCCGCTTTGGGTGCGCCTTAAGAGGGTACGAGGGACGGGTTGCAGGAGGTAGGCGTGCCGCCTTTCCTGTCCCTCGCACCAGGGTGGAGTCGCGGGGAAGAGGAGTGTCGGTATTCCGTAGGCCGCTCTCCTATCCTCCGCGACTCGAGCGGGCGCACCGCTGATGCGGTGTGAGGGCCGTGGGAGGGGGACATTCGGCATGGTGTCGTCGATCTCTCCTCCTTCTGCGGCCGAAATGGAGCAAGCGGCGGAGCGTAACATCTGAGCCGCCGCTGGGGCTAGGAGTTTGGTCCTTGTGTGGTCAGGGAACTCCTGGTCCTATGGTTCGAGTAACAGATTCGGGGAATCTGTTACCAAACACAGGGGCCGAGACGAAGGGCGCGCTAGTTCCGACGCGCCCAGAGGGAGGCAGATGGCCGTAAGGCCGAGATGGGACTGCTTCGGCGGCCAGCGCTGGTGGGGTTGTAGATGAGTGATAAACGTTCCTGTGACCCCACCCTAAAAGCGTCAGGAAGGAACAACGTGGTGGTTTTAGTCGGTGCGAGTCCGACATAACCCGTCTTTGCCCCGCGAGGACGGGTATGCGTGAGCATTTCCACGGTAAAAAAAGGCGCACGCCCTTGCCTTGGCTACGGAGGAAGTACCTACGATAAATTATACTTACATGTACAAACATGTGCATGAATGATCAGTTCGTGCGTTATCTGGCAGTATATTAGCAGTACGAGGTGATAATGCACGGCCCGTTTAATCGTGTACTATTCCCATCTCGTCTCTTATTGGTCAATAGATTATAGTTATTTAGTTTCGTTCAGGTTGAAGGCTTTCAATTATTGACCGTGCAGTAAAAGAACGTACCGATATTCTAACCAACGAATATTGACGACTATTCAGGCCTACTGATGGAAAGTGGTCACCGACGTCCTAAACATTCGGAATACCCGGAGCATCATCAACCGCCTCCGTAGCCTAGCGGTATTGGCCCTAGATTTACAAAACAGGTCGTCGTGGGTTCGAATCCCGCGAGGAAACAACTTTGTGTCATCGATTTTTGGTCGGTTAGGACAATTTGGGCCGATCCCATTTGTCTGAAAAGTAAGATGATCCATGCGTCGGATGGGCATGCAAAAAGTCGGTCCACTCACCAACGGTCTAAAATGGAGAAGGCGCACATTAGGGGGGGAGGCCTATGTCCAGCTAGTCCACTGCTACCTAGGCTGACGATGATGGGGCATTATCAACGCGCTGCCTACCGCGAGACATGGGATGTTACGTTTTGTTTGCTCAGTACGGTGTCTTTTAAACCAGAACTCGGTAGTGTTTTCACACTACTGTTTTGAGGTGCCCCTGTAAAAAGGGGCTTTTCTGTGTGAACTATATGCGGACCCAATATCTTTGTCAATGAAACGAACAGCATAATCAATTAATTGTTATTTTACTATTTAATATAATTAAAATTCAAATTTTCTATAGCTAATATTGTGAGTCATTGGTATTCGTATCTTTTAACTTTTTAGCAGTGATCTTAGGTTCGAATCTTGCGGGCAGCAACTTTGTATCATCATTGTATTCTAGTTGGTTAGGGCGATGGGGGCCAATCAATCAATAATCAATGTCTAAAAATAAAGATGATGAAAGCATCGGATAAGTATGAAAAAAGTCTTCTTATGCAGCCATTGAGAATATCATTGCCTTCAAATGTAGTGACATCTAATTCATCCATTGAATGGAGAACATGCTAAACACAGCGTTGATAAGTTGATGCAAAATTCTTCGTTTGGGTTCAAATGCCTGTCACCCTAAATTAAATTTGTTTGATTTCGTATGATACCCGCAATATCCTTAAATAGGGAATAGTATAAAGACAACGTAACAAACTAAAATATATTTTTAATCTG
This sequence comes from Lamproptera curius, assembly GCA_029286875.1. Lineage (NCBI taxonomy): Eukaryota > Metazoa > Arthropoda > Insecta > Lepidoptera > Papilionidae > Lamproptera > Lamproptera curius. The sequence continues at coordinate 748,068 of JAGSMT010000105.1, read as the reverse complement.
TATGATATACAATTAATTGCACTTATTTTCACAACTTATGATGTAACAGAATAACATGTTTTTTATATAAAAATATTTATCTCAAAAGTTATATACAATAACGCCAACTAGAAAATATCTGATTGACATAGCTATGCTGGCTTAATATAAAATATATTTACAAGACGATCGATTTAAAAATAAATTTTAGTGTGACCCCATTTGACATATTTACAAAAAAGGCGCAAAAATGCATTTATATAAAGTTTGTTTAAAATAATTCCATTAGTTATAAAGTTTTTTTTGTGTAACATGGATATAATAAATATTTAATTACAAAAGAAACAAATAAAACTTTAGTCTCTCTGACAGTCTTTACAAATGTTTATAAAAAACTTTTTCAACATTTGGTCAAATTAACTTTCAACAGTAAAGTGAATAATTTAATTTAAAGTTGAATGATAGTTCACATACTGCCAATAAAGTACAATAATAAAAACAAAAATGTTATGCTTGTGATTATTAGTATTTTGTAGAATTTCCATACATTAATAGTTGGATATTTTATACATGCATCAATCAGAATAATTGTAGAATATGTAGATGTAATAGTAAATTATAACATAATAAAATAAAATGCTTTAGTTTTATATAAAGAAATATTGGCACAATACATTGTGATGGTTAAGATATATTTAAACCTTTTTATTTTACAATCGTTTTCTATACAATTAACAATTTGAATCAATCTTTTAATAAAATATTTAGTCTTGATTTTCTATAACATAACTTTACATAAATTATTTGATATTTACAGCGACAGCTTATAAGAGCTATTTGTTTAAATAAAACACATCATACATTAATTTAATTAATTTCATGTTAAATATGTGAACTAAAATTTCTTAAATTTCATAAAATACATTTATTTCTTTAAAAAAAAATCTATACAACTAGTTTAAGCTAATAATCCTTGGAACAGGTGTAAATAAAATTGGGTTTCTTTATATATATATTGGAAACATAGTAGTGTCATACATCTAGCTTTACTATTGATCAATTGTCAATGAGTTACTCTTGGTGGAGCTATAAAGTTTCAAAGAAGAAGAAAAAGAAGAAGAAGGAGAAGAAGAAATATAAGATATCAATCGTAACTGTGATGTCAATCGCTTATTTCCAGTCAACTAATAACGACAACATACATGAGATGACTTTGATACTATATATTATAGGATGTATTGAGAAATAATTCTCCTTCGGGAAAACTCGGCTCTTTATCGGAATACGACGTCACCCGAACTGTCAATGAATGATCGTATTAAATGAGTGACATTTTCATATCCATTAATATGAAACTTTATTGTTTATTGTTTAATGAATTATAATGTATAGATTTTTAGTTACTGATGCTAATAAAGCACGACGAATACGAACTTTTTCGTAAAATTACGAAGGAAAATCTTCAATCACTATATCTATACTTTGTTTTCATTAATTTTGAGTGTTAATAGTTTAACTAAACAAAAAGATATATTATTAAGCTGAATCATAATTCTCCATGCCTTCTCTAACTTTCAGTCCGTGACAATTAATTTTTAGTAAATCATAAATAAAAATATTGTGACATGTTCTTTGGGTAAATATATTTTGTGGAGGAAAAGGATCAAAGATTATTCCTGTAAACATACTTTTACATAGTCATTTTATTACATTATAGTTTTTGATTTTTAAGACAAACTTATTCAGTAGTTATTTGCAAGTTTGGTTAACCTAAACCCTTTGGTTTAAAGGGAAAAATATTTAAAATTTACATATAACAATGAATTGAAAATTATAATGATATGATATAAATTATAATAAGTCTGACTACATACCTCAGATAAATTCAGCAACCTATCCCTATATAGATGACGCATACACTTGTAAAGTTGGTCAAGCGAACCATGGCGGTATTTATTTAAAAAAAATCAAAGGTACATTATAGTATAGTAATAGCTAAGTTAAAACTAATTTGGACAATTTGTTTATTAATCACACAAAAAATGTATTGTTAAAGAAAAAGTATATCACATATAATCTCATTATTCCATCAGAGTTTACTACCGGAAACATATTGTTTTGTTGATATCCTTATGTCTGCTTCATTTACCAATATAATAAGTATATATTTACATGTATTACATTATGTTCGGTTTGACCTATACTGGAGTGAAATAAATAAATTTTTAAACATAGGGTCATAATGCGAAGTTTTATTGCATCAAAATTGACATCAGTTATATATCACTACTATATATTTTGTGAGAATAATGAAATAATCAGGTCGCTTTACATTTTAACCCAATTTGACTAACTAAACAAATCCAACTATACAAAGATACACGTAATCTATATCTGATACAAAAATATGGCCTTAATAACATCCATACATGATTTATGACACATAGCTTCACTCACATAGATTATTGTCAGGGTGTATGTCGATGCAGGTCGAATATTTCAACCAGGAGTGGTTCTATTGGATTGACGTCCAAGTAGACACCCGTCACCTCTTCTGCCAGCTTCCTAAGCTCCAGGATCTTCTGGATGAGCTTCAGGAAGGTGGATTTCGCCTCGCAGCCAGGGTACACGCTCTCAAGGTAGCGACGGAGCAAGTAGTAGTATGAGTTCTGTCGGGTTATATGGTAAGACAGATTGATTTCTTCGGTAAAGTGCAAATGTACATTTATATTATACTAGCAACCCTAATCCCCTTGTGGATGGAATTTCGTAAATCCGTTCTTAGCTGACCTCTACATGAAAGGAATTATTCCACGAATTTTCAATTGCTACACCTTATGGTTCCAGAGATATCGTGATGAGTCAATATATCGGTGGAATCTCTTTTTATATATTATTATATGAAAAAATCTTTTATGATTATGAAGCTAAATTATCATACTATATACATACTACATTTATTACTAGATTTCTTTTTAATTTTAAGGAATCTCTACTGGAATCATCCAAGTAAAAGTGGCCTCTAAAATGTCTTTAATCTCGTTTAAACATTTTACAACTGCCAGAACTAAAAGAGACGTCCAACGTTTAAGAGAGTCAACTTGAGGCGTTATGCTTTATTTGCTATTGGCAGGGTGTATTACTAACCTTTAATTAAAGCGTCATTTGTATTTGAAAGAGAAAGTTAAGAGTTGCTTGCTTTAACTGAAAAGTAAGATGATCCATGCGTCAGATGAGCATGTTAAAAGTCGGTCCACCCACCAAACCGCATTGGACCAGCGTGGTGGGTACTGTAAACAAATCCCCCTGATGGAGGCGTGCATTAGGGGCGGCCTATGGTCCAGCAGTGGACTGGCACAGGTTGATGATGATGATGATCTTTATTAAATTCAAAGGCCCTTTGCATTCAAATAGTGGTTGTCTTATATAAAAAATAACACCCTCTGCGTTCAAGGTCATCCGTAGGACGACGTTACGTCTAATCAGCCAGTAATTAAAATGCATACAGTGCCCTTCAAACCAGAAGAATAGTGTTTACACACTGTTGAGGCAGAAATAAGCACCACGATGGTACTACCCCAGTATAATGTGAAAGACAAACCCACCACCTTGAGAAATGTAACCTTCAAGACCATTCTCCCCGTACATCCCCTGTAACCCACCTGCTCTAGTTTGATCACGTCCCTATGCACCAAGTGCGCCCTGTCCGGCGCGAACAGCAGTATTGCGCACATTATTAGTATTAGATGCTCGTCACTCCGCCATCTTGCGGCGAAAGAGCTGATAAATGCTTCATGGCAGCGGTAGACGTCCCCTTTGGCTAGTTTCAGTACGTCCGTCCGTACGCAGCCGAAGCGACCCTCGCTGTGAGGCAACTGGGAACGAGGATGGTAGTTTAGCAGAGCCAAAATAGACATAGAATTGTTGTAGAGGATATCATCATCAGCCTGTGATAGTCCACTGCTGGATATAGGCCTCTACTTATACACCCCTATCCATTATAGGGTTTTTGGACCGTAGCCCACCACGCTGGTCCAATGCGGGTTAGTGGGTAGAGGATATAATCCGTGGCAAAGCGGTAGCATAGATAGTGTGCGTTGTCAGATTGGCACTTGATTGAAATTTTACATCGATTAAAACAACAACCGCCTCCGTAGGCTAGTGATACGGGCGTGTGCTTTAGAAACCGCGGGTCGTGGGTTCGAATCCTACGGGAATTTAACAAATTTTAATTATTGTTTCCTAGTTGGTTAAGGCAATTTAGGCCGATCACTCAATTTTCTCAAAAGTATGATGAACCGTGCGTTGGATGGGCATGTAAAAATACGGTCCACCCACCAACCCGCATTGGACCAGCGTGGTGGTCGGTCCAAAACCCTCCTACGGGGGTATTAGGGGAGGCCTATGTCTAGGAGTGGACTATCACAGGCTGTTGATGATGATTGAAAACTTATTGATGATTCCACAATAATATTGTAGTCATATGACAACACTTTGTTGCCACAGTTGACAATTTTTACATCAAATTAAAGTCTCATTTCATTCTGATATTACATAAAACTAACACGAAAGTCAATATTTAGGTCAATTTCAATATAATTCTCAAATCATAGGTACTCTGTGGTATGTACTAAGTGGCATCTGCTCCGCCTGTTTATGTCAGAGAGATAGTCTTGACAACCAGAACTAACTTTTCCATAGCCATAATTTCGCCGTTTATCGTGTTACCTTTTAAGGGAATTGCATAATCAGTCAATATGGCTCTAGACAATCATAAAATAGTAACAACTCAAAATATTGTATATCTTTATTCACTACAGGAATGTTTCCTGTAGTGAAAGATATACAAAATTTATTAGTAACTCGGTCAAAATGGCTTGGGGTATTAACAAAATACACAGAAATACATAAAACTCCACTGAAAATCAGCATTCACAGGTTTTTAATTCTGTGAAATAACGCTGAGTGGAAACCTTTTTGGTGCATCAAACATTTTGTTATCTTGATATGTATTTTATTAGTTTGTGGTTACATACTAAATAAAACATTTTTATTTCTTTCTTAAATATATAAAACAGGGAGTAAAGAAATATTATTAAAAACCCAATAAATAAAAAAAAAACAATATTAGATTTATTGGATAAAATTTGTGAATATACCTTCCATTGATTCCTCTGTCCGTCATATGTCATTGTACTGCGAAGCACCATCATTTCTATACATCCACCTTTTAACAATGCCACCTGAAAATTGATATTCAATATTATATATTATTACAATCCTTGGCCAATGAAACAAATCCAGCATTTAGATATTAATTAATCGCCTTCAAACACCTTCTATAAGGTGTGTGTATGTGCAAGTAAAAATTCCAATAATATTACAAATGTAAGAGTTTGTAAGAATAAATGTTTTCACGTTACTTTTTATGCAAAAACTTTTAAATTAATTTTAATGAAACTACAAAAAAGTCACTAACAAATTCAACTAACTGTTGCCTACAACTTCATCTGCATACTAAAGTATTAAATTAAACCCAGTTGTTTTTTCCAAAATAAAGAAGGCTAAGATATTCACATTTATATATATATCTATTTACAGTGTTAGTTCCATCAAATTTGGACCAGCCTTTTAAAAGATTAGCTAGAAAATCAGACAGATAGACCAAAATTAAATAAAAGCATTTTTTGTTATATGAATTGGCTTTACATCAAAATTTTAACATTAGGAAATGGTTATTTTGTTGTTACAAACAGACACTCCAATTTTATATATGTACAGAAGAAGAGTGCATACCTGGTCCTCTTCCACATGTTCTTAAATGCGTTAATCTTCTTTGCCATTTTGATGAAGCGCCTTATGGCAACAGCGGTCAGGTTCACTATAGTTATCAGTCTGGGATCATGTTCCCCGTCCCCACCCTGAAATAAAAAACAATTTAATATAAAACAGCTCACTTCATAGCTTATTACTGAAGATATAGAGGTAGATCCTTTTTACAGGGGACAGTCTGAGCCACCACTGTTCCTATTTCTGCCGAAAACGAGTAGTGTATGAATAATGATGTGTTCCGGTTTGAAGGGCGTCGTAGCCAGCGTATTTAGCAGTTAAAAGACATTTATTATCCTATGCCTCACGGTAGGCAACGCATTGGTGATACCACTGGTATTGCCAATGTCCACTTTCCATTAGGTGGCCCGACTGCTCGTCCGCCTGCGTAGCCAATAAAAAAATATTTGCCTTTGAATAATTGCTATGTGGAATTGACGACCCACTTAGTGATCCTAACTATTGCGATTGAGTGTGGGTTCGACCACCACGGGTAAAGTATCTGGGCGTTTTCGCTAGGTGAAACAAACTGGTATTTGCCAATCATCCACTTGCAATTGTGCAAGCTTTGCTTAGTTTGGGACTAGAGGGTGTTGTGTTACTGTCCCAAAATATTTGTTCATTGGCTTGTATATTTTGTTGTATATTATTTATATTCATGACCTTTACAGGCCTCTTCTCATGGATATGTTCGAACCCAGACCACTCCTAGTAAGCATTACTTTTACGGCAGACAAACAGAAGTTACCCTGAAATTACCAACAAGGCTAAGACTTGGTGGTTTAAAGTGTGTGGTCAACTCAACCCGTCTTAGCTCCAGCTCAGGAGAAAAAATCTAGCTTTGTAGTGAGAAATGTGTGCAAAATTGGGTACCTTTAGACCTGCAGTACTCGCGCTGTCACCTATCAATTGGGAGACGTCATCATCTATCGGTGCATGTAATGCTTTATTTGCTACTATCAACTCATTTAGTTTTGCACGCTCCACCTGTAAATAAAATATTAAATTAAGTAAGTTATGTGCTTAGCAATTCAACATCCTTATTACCCACAAACCTGCATTGGACCAGCTTGGTATACGGCCCATATACCCCCCTAATGGAGAAGGTTTGCTTTAGAGGGAGGCCTATGCCCAGCAGTAGACTAAAACAGGCTGATGATGATACTGTCCTTAGCTTCTCTTTTATTACTAAATCAGAAAGGTTATGATGAGTGGCTTGGAGTGGCAATATTTGGAAAGCATTTGACATAACTAGGTAAAGGAGTTTATGGGTATGTGGAGAATGGGATGCAAGGAGATTGGTTGGTTGAAATATGACGTAACTCTGGATCTAGTCACCGTATAGTATCTATAATGTACCAAGAAAAAAGGGGAAACCACTTAAAAGATAGAAGGACGGCCTAGTAAAGACAGCCGGAATAAATTAGGCAAAATGGTAAGAGATGGAGGTCTATGCCAAAGAGCAAACAGCAAAATAAAGTTGGTACTAAGACAACTGTTTGTTCACAAAATTAAAGGAATATTTATTTTCTGGTTACAAGCCAGGCTATAATATACATACCTCATTTAGTTCCCTCGATGAGCCGCTGCACGAATTCACAGACGTGTACGCCTCAAACTCCAGTTTGATTGCTTCGCACAGTATTGACTCCATTGAATTGGGTTCTATTCTGTGGAAATAACAATAATACTTGAGTAACTTGTAAAGTCACTTGCTTATGCAAAGTCAAATATGAAATAGAACTTATATTAACAAAGCCTTGCAACAAAATTAAACAGTGTCAAAAGACAAATCACTCTAATTGGTTGAATTTTTGAACAAATAATGTCTATGTAGATGCTATCCAATGTCACTTAAGCAAGTTGTCATCATCATCAACATCAGCCTATGTTACCCCACTATTAGACATACATACATACATCATACATCATCAGCCTGTGTTAGTCCACGGCTGGACATAGGCCTCCCCTAATACACAGTTTCAACAAAATTTCACCACGCTGGTCTAATATGCATGGATCATCTTATTACTTATTTTTAGACAATTGAGTGATAGGCCTAAATTGCCCTAACTAAACAGAAAAGAATAATAACACAAAGTTGTTTCCCCATGCATAAAGGCCTATACCGCTAGACAATGGAGATGGCAAGAAAGTTATATTTGTGTTTTTTATAAAGCAATTGATCTATAACAACATTTATGAAAAGTGATCTTTATTTTTGACCTAACAAAGTAAAAGCACTAACTATAACTCAATTAAGAAAAAATAAAAATGGTTACCAGGAACAAAAAATAGCAGGAAATAAAAAAGTGTAATGTCTCTAATTGCGCAATTATGGATGACTATGATGTTAGTGGAAGCCAGTACAAATCCCTTGATTGAATAATACCAACAAAACAAGCCAAACTTCATACAAGAAACTTTCGTTTTAATTTGTGGAAGCCATTCACACACTCCATATGCATTGATAAATAACACATATTACCATAGTTTGCATTACTTTTACACTCTTGTCTAGCCAAATATAAACTTAAACATAAAGTGTTTTTAACATGCATCATTCGTCAATAATATAATTATTGTAACTAATTTTATGCCATTGCAACATTTTCAGGTTAATAAGCCACAAACAGTTAGTAAAACCACAAAATGAGACGTAATAAACTTTGACCAATGACTCATTGTTTCTTGATAATATTTGTTGTTCATTGCAAGCACCAACTCAATGAATGAGTTACCTATCAAGACATACAACTATGTCACATAGCTACAACATATATTTATGTATCTATATCATTCCCTATTCCATTAAAGTATTTAGTCTGTACTTTGTCAGAAATTAAAAGATAAACACATTAAACATGCCACGACATATTGTATATATATAAATGAGAAAATATGTGCCTGTAACAACAAAATAACCATTTTGAAGTTACTTAAAACATTGTGATAAACAACCAATACAAAAATGCAGATGTATCTGGGAGAAGCTTAGACAACTTTTTAATGTACCACCATGCAGTCAAAATCGCGGGCAATAGCTAGTATACATATTGAAATAGCATAGTCATTCCTTGAATCCAAAGTAGCACTCTAAAATTATTGATTAAACTTTCAAGAAGGAAGAAAAGAAGTCAAAAATAATTTCTGTACTAAAACAAAATTATATCTAATTTCTTACCTTTCAACATCCTGTAGGATATCCCTTGCTTTATTTACATCCGGGTTGTTACTCGTGGACGGTATTTCTTCGCATATGTGCTGCGGCTTCCCATCTCTGTACATAGAAGCTTCTCCGTTTGTGAGTAATTGTCTAGAATTATAAATGATATGATAAAATGAAACACATTGAGAGAGAACAGACATATCCTATGTCAGTCTGCCCGTCATTATGGATGTTGGAAAGAGTCTGAAACGATCAGGAAAAAATATATATAATTAAGGGTAAAAATCTATAAAATTGTGGATTGGAATGTATAATAATATGTAAATAAAATAAATAATTATGTACAACAAGACATTCTTTATTCATATGTGCTCGACTTATGTTTTTTGACACATTCCATAATAATTCAATGTCATTTCCTGATTTCGGTTTGAGAATTCACTTTTGAGGAGTTCGAAAATAGATCTTGTTGAATCATGTGAAGCTTTGCAATTTGCTGAAACTTTGCAAAAAATCAAACTTTTGAGGTTCAATTCTAAATAGAGACGAAGATAATTTATTCTGTACAAATGGAACAGATCAAGACCACTTAGTTCATCTAGACATTCAAGTTTGCAAAAAATAGATGATTTTCAAGATAATCAGAGAAAGTCAAATGTTGAACATAATAATGATTACCTTGGTTACATAAAATAAACAAATAATACAATGTAATAACTATTTTAGCTAATTATGATAAAAAATTTATGAGTATCTTAGTTACACATGTTAAATTCTTTCCCAAAGTGGGAAAGGTATCTGTAATGGTATAGGAACCTCATATTTTAGGATAAAGTTATTTGGTTTATTACCTGAGATGGAACATCTTACTATTATTTATCATTTAATACAGTTAGAATCCAGTCTGTCCAATGATAACAGAGGTAAACTTTGAACGAAACTGATCTGTATCAATTATAGGATATTATACAGCATAGGTTGCATTAGCAATAGAACATACTTATACTATTGTTTACAGTGGTCCTGACATCCTATCTCTGCCTCATCATATTGTCCATCATTTTTTCAAATTATAACGTCTATTAATGACAATCTTTGTGTCCATAAACTTATATAAGGATTTGTCGACCTTTTGAGCCAGCAATTGTTGGTAAAGAATGGAAGTTAATGAACTTGCAATCATATTTGATGACGATTGGACGACTTTGGGAGTTGTGATAATTTAGTATCATCATATATGTAAATTTGTCCTATTTTTTTTGTATCCTCTTGAACTCAATACAAACCTTAAAACTTTTATAGTTACGATCTTCAAAGTCAAATTGACTGTCTTATGCCTATCATATCAATCTTCTTTTTTTAACAGTGTCCTCATCCGAACTTTGACTCGTTATACCAGTTCCAGCCGAGTTTCCTCAGCAGATTTCTGGAGAATCGTCGGTTTACGCCTTATCCGAACTTATGCCGAAAACCTAAACTTGGCTTTCAGTGTTTAATTTCAAAATAAGCGAAAGTTAATTGATCTGCTAAAATCGACCAGATCGTTTATTCGACAGAGCAAATTTCCAAGTTTGACAAAAGAAATTGAGGAGGGAACAAATAGTAGTAGATCAAAATATATATTCAAATTCAAATATTGAAGTTTACGCTTGCTTATTGATTGTCAAACACACTACAACTGGTTCGGAAAAGGACGCCTCAGACCTGAGAAGAACCGGCGAAAAGAAACTCAGCGGCTATTATATATTAATAACAAACAATTTGATAATTCGGCCTACATATAATGTAATTTTGAAACAAGACCTGGAGCGAGCATTCCATTACCAGGCTGTGTTATCATTTAAAATTCATTAATATCCTAATAAATAACCTTTAACACATAAACGTTCCTTGACTACCTTTTAAATTTATTAATAGTTAAATTCTGAACGTTTACTGGGATTTTCTTGTAAAAACGTATACATTGTCCCATAAAAGACTTACTTATTCTTCGCAGTCTAGTTGCTGGAAGAATTAAATTATGTTATACTTCTTGGTAACCAAAAATAAATACAAATAATACTGGAAAGTGTAGCTTAGATATTTGTTGTGTTAATAAAAAAATCTTCTAGTCTCTTTACTTTTTTTCTGAATGTAGTCATTTGTTTGCTATGTGTGGCGAAATGTTCTCGAAAAAAGAGAAAATCCAAGTGCGACCTTGTCATTAAAAACCACTGTTATAAAAACAACGCAAGAGATTTATTGCGGCTCAAAGGCAACATGAGAAGAGTCTGCTCTATCATAATCAATTGTCGCAAAGTGGGCTTCTTAATTTCGAGTAGGGAGAACGTACACGGAAGACGAACATGGTTGCAGAAGTCCATCGAAGCCAGTAATCAACAAGACACAATAAGAAGTATGCCATATTCGAAAAACTGTTTTTAGCGATTAAAGAATTACCATCTGATACCTAATCCAAGAAACGAGCATTTCATATAGAGGTACTCAACGCATATTGACACTATACAAATTTTGAATATGAGAAAAGTCTCCGCAAGATGGGTGCCGAGAATCAGAAACAAATCGACTTCAAAGATATCGTTGGACAAGTTTTAAGAAGATTCTCAAAAACTTTAAATCTAGTTTTGTGGCAGTAGATCGAAACACGGGTTGTTGTAGAACTGACTAATGAAGATCTTGTTGAATCCGTGTGGAAACTTTGAAGTTTCATGTAACCTTTGAAAAAATATTTCTCATCACCAATTTTGAGAACCTAACATGCTAAAAGTAGGAGGACTGCCTGTATATAGGTCATGTATTACAATATGTTAAAGAACAGAAAAAGAACCGCTAAGTTTTATCTCAGTTCAGAGACTTTCATATCAGAACTGGTAATAGTTTCATAGATAATCAATAGAGAAAGTGCAATGCTTCTATATGAATAATGTTACTTGAGTTTGGTATATGAAATCTATACAGAACACAACAATGAAATAACAATTTTTTAGCTAAAATAAATACTGTGAAGGTGGTTTTCTAGGTGAGCAACATGTTAAATTTATTCCCCAAAGTGGGAAAAAGGTATTCCTTGATAATGATATAGGAAACATTTGATAAACAATATAGTTTTTAAGTATCTAATTGTGTTTAATTACTTTACTATTATTATAAATTATACTCAAAGTTTATAAGCCTTCCCAGCCTGTCCCGTAACCATGGGAAGTGTTTGAAACATCAGGTATAATATATAGTGAATTATTTATCACATGTAACATGTGCGTAAGCAACATATATAGAACATACCTTATACTATTTTGTTTAGGCGGCTCTGGATATAAACTGTCTACACTGTCACATACATATGGGTCCATCATCTTTTGGTCATAAACAGTCTGATTAATACCAGTCTTTGTGTCCATTGGGTAAACTTTCATTGTAAACGGATTTTCACTATTTTGAACTTGCGCATATTGATGGTAAACTGGCGGGGAGTTAATAGAGTTCTCCAATTCATTATTTAATGGAGATTGGACAGTACTGTTGGGGCTGCACGTCGTGCTATTTAGTACATCATATTGTACAATAGTTGGGTCCTGTATTGTATTGTTGCTATAACTATTTGTCACTTCATTGTCATGCTTAAAACTTTTGGAGCTTGTGACCGCGTCTTCCGGGTCAGAGAATTGACGCTTCTTTGCCCTGTTCTCTTCAATCTTCCTCCTTTTTTCGGCTTTGTCCTCATCCGACATTATAAACTCCTTAACCATGCCAATCGCTAGGCATTTCTCTAGGCGGCATTTCTGGCAGAAACGTCGCGTGACGACCGTTATCTCGCAGTTATTGGTAAACGGACACTTAAATTCTTTAGTGGCTAATGCGTTACGTCTAAAAAAGGCCTTGCAACTCTCACACGAGATCGCGTTAAAGTTATAACCGAGCGCTTTATCACCACAAACGAGGCATATTTTCTGTACATTAGGCGGCAGTTCCTTTTTCTGTACAACAACATCTTCTACTTTCTTTACGCAGTCACCGTCACTGTTCATTTTTACGATAACACTAGGGCCTTACTAATAAAAATCGAGTATACAAAAGTTTGTTTTGTCGAAAGCAGGCATTGTATACGTGCATCGTGCGCCCCATGAAAGAGATAAACCGCCCGCGTTGAACATTAACTAACCAATTTCGTTGGTAAGGAGAGATAACGCGATAAATTACTAAATTATAAGATAAATAAAAGTATAAAAGCAAAAGGTACACATTGTACTTGATGACTAATGTCAAATCAGTGTTGCAACCATATGAAAATACATATAACAATAGAAGAATATATTTAAATTATAATTATAACGTTTAGCAAACGTTATAATTCTAAGTTACTAAGTTAACATAATTTTATATAACAATGAGGTTTCTTTTGTTATATTAAATTATGTTAATGTTAATATGCTTAATGTGCCAAAATTATAATAAACGTCATTTTTATTGTGTTATACACATTGGACTTATCAACTAGGCCTAAGAGGCGTAAGTCATCACTTCAACTTCATTTTGCCACGGCAGCTGCGGTATGATTCATAAAAAAGGAATAGTTTAACATAATTCTACGTATATCTTTGAATATACACATAGTACAAGCTGATTTTTTTGTTGTGGAAAATTGTAGAAATTAATATTTATGTAAAAAATTATACTTATATGATTCTAAACGTAGAAATCAAGCAAGACTATCTCATGATAATGCTCTTAAGCATGTTTCATCATCTCTTATAATTTAAAAGTAAAATCAGAATAATTTATCTTTGGTTTAAGCTAAAATATCGAATAAACAGTTTTTATAAGTAGGGTGTGTGTAGCTTTTAAAATGTCACGATATATTCGGAGAAGTTAAGGAGTATCAAATGAAAAGTTGTGCAACATATGGAAAATTTCTGTACGAGAATTATTTAATAAATATAAAACTTCTGATGTATTTAAAGAATTTATACTTCGATTCAAATCAAGAATTGTAAGACAAAATTAGCTTATACAATGGGCACCGTCTGAAGACTTACCATCGTAAGTCGACCTATGTTTTAATGCTTCAAAACAAGATGGGAATAATGTTGATAAAACATGATTGCTGTACTAGATGTTCTTAAAATTATAATACAGTTGTGTTTGCATTCTTTTCCTTTAGGAAACTAATCGGAAACCTATATCTAAGAGTTTTCTTAATAACCATTAAATGCTATCCGAACATTACCAAATGAAACACGAAATTTATTTTTGTTTACAACTAGGCCCTTTTATTAACTTAGTTTAAATGATAAAAATAGGTTCTTGGCTTATTAATCATACAGAAGGTTTTGAGTATGCTTTATGTTTTTTTTAACCAAAATAAATAACACATAAACTATCTTTCACAATCGAATGTGATGTAGAAAAAGGAAAATAGTTTTAATGACGAATGATTTCCGAGTGTAGGAGGAAATAATGGGGTTAGCCATAAGCTTATATAGCTTTAATATTATTTTATTAGTTCTGTAGCATTTTTATTGCAGTACTCAGAATGGTTCTGACAACTTATATTTCTCAAACACGTATCTATCTGATATTGCTTTTTCTAGATTAATATGCTATCATGCCAATGTATTATGCAATGATAAATCCGAAGATGTCTTATCTTACAGAAACTTGGTTTATTAGTGTTAATTTTATTTATTAATTCTGGTTCACCCTTTAAAGCAAACCGTTTTTAACTTATTTCTGGTACTTAATAAATATTGAGCATTGAAATTTAAACGTTTCTTTGTTTTTTCTTCCCCTATTTTGTGTAAAGAACTTACAGTATCCTTAGGTCTTTCATGTTTAGTGCTTTTCATCTTACTAGTTGTGTTTCCTGCACAGATCCCCAAAATTATACACAGCATCCTAAATTGCACTAAAGAACGCATGCATAGGGCCTCCCTAATGCACGCCTTCTCCATTAGGGTTTATGGACCGTATTCCACCACACTGGTCCAATGCGGTTGGTGGATGGACCGATATTTTACATGCCCATCCGACGCATGAATCATCTTATTTTCAGATAATTGGGATCGGCCTTTATAGCCCTAACAATCAGGAAACATCGCTAAAGCAAAATAATAGGCATAAAAGCTCCATATTTTAGTATTTTAAGAATTTTATACTTGATCACGTGAGTTTCGGTTTCGGTTTCGGTTTCGCGAAACTGAAGCCACGCCGAACTTTCGGTTTCGGTTTCGGTTTCGGCCGGAAAACAGTTTCGGTCGGACTCTATTAATAACTCAATTTGCTATAAGAAATTAATTTGAAAAAAAAAACATTATTATTAACTGTTACATAAAATATTATTAACAACTGAAATAATCGATTACACATGTTTAATATACTGTCTCCATACCATGACTAAAATAAAGCAAAAATAGGCATAAAAGCTCCATATTTGGTATTTCAAGAATTTTATACTTGATCACGTGAGTTTCGGTTTCGGTTTCGGTTTCGGCCGAAACTGAAACCACGGCCAACTTTGGTTTCGGTTTCAGCGAAAAGCAGTTTCGTCGGACTCTAGTAATTTGTTTTGATTTCCGGCATTGGAGAGTTCACTTGTTGTAGAACTGACTAATGAAGATCTTGTTGAATCCATGTGGAAACTAAGCTTTGAATTTTCATGTAACCTTTGAAAAATATTTCCCAACACCTATTTCGAGAACCTAACATGCTGAAAGTAGGAGGACTGCCTGTATTTAGGTTCATGTATTACAATATGGAACAGGAAAAAGAACCA
Source organism: Lamproptera curius (assembly GCA_029286875.1). Classification (NCBI taxonomy): domain Eukaryota; kingdom Metazoa; phylum Arthropoda; class Insecta; order Lepidoptera; family Papilionidae; genus Lamproptera; species Lamproptera curius. The sequence continues at coordinate 732,322 of JAGSMT010000105.1, read as the reverse complement.
CTTAGTTTCATCTCAGTTTAGAGACTTCTCATATCAGAACAGTTACATAAATAGTTTCATAGATAATCAATAGAGAAAGTTCAATGTTGCCATATGAATAATGTTACTTGAGTTTGGTATATGAAATCTAAACAGAACACAACAATGTAATAACAATTTTTTAGCTAAAATAAATAATGTAAAGGTAGTTTTCTAGGTTAGCAACATCTTACATTTATTCCCCAAAGTGGAAAAAAGGTATTCCTTGATAGTGATATAGAAAACATATGATCAACAATATAGTTTTTATGTATTTGTGTTTAATTACTTTACTACTATTATAAATTATACTCAAAGTTTATAAGCCTTCCCAGCACGTCCCGTAACTATGGGAAGTGTTTGAAACATCAGGTATAATATATAGTGAATTATTTATCATGTATATAATAGCGTAAGCAACATATATAGAACATACCTTATACTATTTTGATTTAGGCGGCTCTGGATATAAACTGTCTACACTGTCACATACATATGGGTCCATCATTTTTTGGTCATAAACAGTCTGATTAATACCAGTCTTTGTGTCCATTGGGTAAACTTTCATTGTATATGGATTTTCACTATTTTGAACTTAGCATATTGATGGTAAACTGAGCGGGAGTTAATAGAGTTTTCCAATTCATTATTTAATGGAGATTGGACAGTACTGTTGGGGCTGCACGTCGTGCTATTTAGTACATCATATTGTACAACAGTTGGGTCCTGTATTGTATTGTTGCTATAACTATTTGTCACTTCATTGTCATGCTTAAAACTTTTTGGAGCTTGTGACCGCGTCTTCCGGTCAGAGAATTGACGCTTCTTTGCCCTGTTCTCTTCAATCTTCCTCCTTTTTTCGGCTTTGTCCTCATCCGACATTATAAACTCCTTAACCATGCCAATCGCTAGGCATTTCTCTAGGCGGCATTTCTGGCAGAAACGTCGCGTGACGACCGTTATCTCGCAGTTATTGGTAAACGGACACTTAAATTCTTTAGTGGCTAATGCGTTACGTCTAAAAAAGGCCTTGCAACTCTCACACGAGATCGCGTTAAAGTTATAACCGAGCGCTTTATCACCACAAACGAGGCATATTTTCTGTACATTAGGCGGCAGTTCCTTTCTGTACAACAACATCTCTACTTTCTTTACGCAGTCACCGTCACTGTTCATTTTACGATAACACTAGGGCCTTACTAATAAAAAATCGAGTATACAAAGTTTGTTTTGTCGAAAGCAGGCATTGATACGTGCATCGTCGCCCCATGAAAGAGATAAACCGCCCGCGTTGAACATTAACTAACCAATTTCGTTGGTAAGGAGAGATAACGCGATAAATTACTAAATTATAAGATAAATAAAAGTATAAAAGCAAAAGGTACACATTGTACTTGATGACTAATGTCAAATCAGTGTTGCAACCATATGAAAATACAAATAACAATAGAAGAATATATTTAAATTATAATTATAACGTTTGGCAAACGTATGTAAACCTCGAGAATTATTTAATAAATATAAAACTTCTGATGTATTTAAAGAATTTATACTTTAATTTAAATCAAGAATTGTAAGACAAAATTAGCTCATACAATGGGCACCGTCTGAAGATTTATCATCGTAAGTCGACCTATGCTTTAATGCTTCAAAACAAGATGTGAATAATGTTGATAAAACATGATTGCTGTACTAGATGTTCTTAAAATTATAATACAGTTGTGTTTGCATTCTTTTCCTTTAGGAAACTAATCGGAAACCTATATCTAAGAGTTTTCTTAATAACCATTAAATGCTATCCGAACATTACCAAATGAAATACGAAATTTATTTTTGTTTACAACTAGGACGCCCTTTTATTAACTTAGTTTAAATGATAAAAATAGGTTCTTGGCTTATTAATCATACAGAAGGTTTTGAGTATGCTTTATGTTTTTTTTAACCAAAATAAATAACACATAAACTATCTTTCACAATCGAATGTGATGTAGAAAAAGGAGAATAGTTTCCGAGTGTAGGAGGAAATAATGGGTTAGCCATAGCTTATATAGCTTTAATATTATTTTATTAGTTCTGTAGCATTTTTATTGCAGTACTCAGAATGGTTCTGACAACTTATATTTCTCAAACACGTATCTATCTGATATTGCTTTTTCTAGATTAATATGCTATCATGCCAATGTATTATGCAATGATAAATCCGAAGATGTCTTATCTTACAGAAACTTGGTTTATTAGTGTTAATTTTATTTATTAATTCTGGTTCGCCCTTTAAAGCAAACCGTTTTTAACTGATTTCTGGTACTTAATAAATATTGAGCATTGAAATTTAAACGTTTCTTTGTTTTTTCTTCCCATATTTTGTGTAAAGAACTTACAGTATCCTTAGGTCTTTCATGTTTAGTGCTTTTCATCTTACTAGTTGTGTTTCCTGCTACAGATCCCCCAAAATTATACACAGCATCCTAAATTGCACTGAAGAACGCATGCATATGGGCCTCCCCTAATGCACGCCTTCTCCATTAGGGGGTTTATGGACCGTATTCCACCACACTGGTCCAATGCGGGTTGGTGGATGGACCGACATTTTACATGCCCATCCGACGCATGAATCATCTTATTTTTCAGATAATTGGGGGATCGGCCTTTATAGCCCTAACCAATCAGGAAACATCGCTAAAGATGTCTCCCAGCGGGATTCGAACCCATGACCTACAGTTTATAAACCTAGGGCTAATACCATTAGGCTACGGAGGCGGTAAATTGAGTAATAAAACAATTATTTTTCTGGATTTAAGTTTAGTCATATAAAAAAGAAGAATTTCGGACATGATTCGCCAAGTCCTAAAGAAATGGGCTTGAAATGATCGATTAATGTGAAATTATTTAAATATTAAATTGGCTACATCTAATTCAGTTTAAGTTATTTTGGCAACTATGGCCGTTTGAATGCATCGTAAGTTTAAACGCGGAAAACTTAAAAATATACACATATGCAGTTTTTAAAAATGTGAGAACCAAGTGTGTTTATAATTACAAGACGTGACATAATATTGCTTTGCAAACAAAATATTGTATAAGCAACATTAATGCAAAAATGAGGAAGCGTCTATTTTTGCAACTGTAGCAAAATGGATGGCATGTCGCGGTCAAACAAAACTTACCGACTTTCTTAATAAGGTAATTTCTAATGCGTTTTTAATTCTGTTCGTTATGCTATTACTAAATAAGATTCTTTATTGTATGAACATTATACGTTTTGTCTTAAATGTTTCTTAATTCTGCGAACGATAATTTAAACTTTGAAATCTTGTATACGCTTCTCCTATATTATATAATATGCGTAAATTTATGTTAATTTTAACATTTTAAGCTGCATAGTTGCCATATTATTTGCTTTATCAAGGCCATTATACTTTTTAATTTTATTATCAGTACTTTGCTACATGTATCGTACAATTGTACTTGTGTTTGGTTCTTCATATCTTTAATTCATCGATTAGAATTGGGATATCACTAAATTTCTTTCGGAAAACAATACTTGACGTCAATACTATACGTATGACATGCGATTGAGACGGGTAACTACTTTCTATAGTTATTCTCTCACTTGTTGGGTTGTTTTAGTTATATTTATTGACTTAGTCAAAAGGCCATTTTACTAGAACAAGATGTTCTAGAAAACAGACATAAAAACGTAAAGTTGTTTTGGGATCAATTATAAACTTGCGTCTGTAACATATTAGTACTTAAATTAGAAGAATATAATAATCCTTAACGTAAACTTAAATATACTCGAGATTGCGATGAGCCACAGTCTGTTGTGTATTGATAGTTTTAATGTCATCGGAATCCAGCCAATCCTCACTAGAGTTCAATCATTCATGTATGAAATTTATACACCCGGCAATGGTCTATTAAATTAATAAATGATCAGAAAAGAAAAAAAAGTCCCCGAATGAAATTATGCTCATTTTAAAATATATATTAGATAAAAAATAATTTAAAATATGTTTCGATCTTTAATATAACTTTACGTACTTTAAAAACCGGAGGTCGTGGGTTCGAATCCCGCGAGGACTCAACAAATTTTCATTGTTGTTTCCAAGTTAGTTAGGGCAATTTGAGTTGGTCACCTAATTGTCTGAAAAGTAAGATGATCCATGCGTCGGATAGGCATGTAAAAAGTCGGTCCTGCGCCTTACTCTCATTGGTCGTGTCGGTTATCCGTCCCATCGGACTTCAAGAGTATAAAGGAATAGTAACTTGTTTTAACACCGTGTTTGCGCGTACACTTGTGCACTATAATATATTCTGCGTAGTTGGCTGATCTCTAATATAGATCAGCCACCGTAGTCGTAATCGACTGGAGAACATTATTATTATTATGAATATAGGCATATTATTCTTATTTATACTACAAGTCAGGTCTAATTGTAAAACAAAGATAATATATCGGAAGGTACCCCAAATTATTTTTCAATTTTCTCATCAATAAAGTTGTTATAACATTTTCCGTAATGATTTTATATAAAAAAACAAAAATTTTCTTACTTTCTGGTCACTAAGCAAAGTGCCTCATTTTGAAGACGCAAGGTTGCATACCGTTGACCCCGTCGTTCGCTATATTATAAAGTACGCACGTATGTTGTTCTGCATTTCGTAGTAACACATCCTAACTATGTATTCTAATTTTAAGTATTTATTTATATTATTGAAACTGCTCTGGATGTTAGAAACAGTGGCTTCTGATACGTACAATGTAAAAATTACTACAGAGCAACATGTTAACTTGATTGACAGTAGATTTCTCAGTTTTACTGTCGACCCTAAATATATCTTCGACTCCAGTGGATCGTATGATCGGTAAGTTTTCATTTCATCATCATCAGCCTGTAATAGTCCACTGCTGGACATAGGCCTCCCCTAACACACCTCTATCCATTAGGGAGTTTTTGGACCGTATCCCACTACGCTGGTCTAAAGCGGGTTGGTGGTGGACCGACTTTTTACATGCCATTTCAGACAATAGGGTGATCGGCCCAAATTGCCCTAACCAAATAGGAAACAACAATGAAACTTTGTTCAGTCCCCGCAGGATGCGAACCCACGACCTCCGGTTTCTAAAGCAAACGCCCATACCACTAGGCTACGGAGGCAGTCAGTTTTACTCCAGTGGTATATGCTTGCGATATAGATGCCGGAGCTCGTGTGCTCGATTGCTGCGGGGATTTAATTTTCATTGTTGTTTAGTCCTAGTTCGTTAGAGCAATAAGGGCTGATTATTCGATTGTCTCTAAAGTAAGATGGTCTTTGCGTCGGATTAGCACGTAATAAGTTATTCTTGCGCCTTATCTCTCACCGGTCGTGTCGGCTATCCATACCGTGAGAGTCAGAAGGAGTAGGGAGAGCTCCTGTGTTTGTGCGTACATTTTAATCGAACACAGGTAACCATTGAATTGAGGTTACACTTAAATACCAGTTATTCAATACTATACGTCAAATCTATTATAACTGTATGTGGCTAACTTAGGGAAATGACTAGGAAGAAAATATGAAGTAAACAGTTAAAATATCTATACCAAGCAAAACAGATTAAAATTTATTTGTGAAATTTCTTATTAATCATTTCTTATTTACAGAAAACATTGCATATGCATGGCGTCTTCATTAACGCCTGCTTATTTACGTCTATCTGGTCCATCCACATCCCGGATGACGGTCGAAAACACAACACTATATTTAGACGCACCTTTTGACAACAAAACACCAGAATTCTCAATATCCTCATATAAAAACCGGTTGTCTATGACAAGTAAGCAATTGGAGAAGTTTGTGCATTGGGCTAAGAAGACTGGATTCGATCTAGTGTTTGCTTTAAACAATGAAGAGAAGATGGGATCAGGGATTTGGGATCCAAAAGATGCGATGAAAACACTGAACTTGGCGGAAAAGGCTGATGTTGCTGATGTGGTGTGGCAGTTAGGCTATGGTATGTAATTGTTAGAATACTAACAGACAAGCTAACAAACTATTAAAACTATCGTGAGACATGTTCTAAGATATGTACTACAAACAGCTGAACTCACGTCAAATCGTTATCAGTGCGAGACAGGAAGTTGTCCCACTCGTCCTGATGAATATCCTCCTATAGGTCCGAAACTAGTCGGCACCAATAACGATTTCAAGTGAGTTCAGCCCTTTGTAATACATATTTTAAGACTAGCTATCATGAACAGATTAAAAAGATTTATTTGTGATGTGTTAAAAAGAACTACAACTAATGTATCTAATTTAATTTTTAAATTTTGTATTATTATTTCAATTAAAAGTATCGAAAGGCTCGATACTCAATTTAACTACCCAATTACACGCCAAGATAACCAAAAGGTTCTTGTTATAGTAGTATAATCAGTGTTAATTTTTATTTAGCGCAAAAATTTTCTTAATGTTTCATTTATGCTTGGGGTGAATTTTCTGCTTATATAAGGTTGATACACAACTACTAAACATTGTTCTGTATTTACCACAGTTATCATAACGACTTCACGGAGACTCTCCAGTACTTATAGAACTTTTAACTTTGCCTTTTATTTAATCATTAGGTAGAAATGTACAGTTGCTAATAGTTTTAAGAACCTTAAAAGCATAAACCATTAGAAGACCATCTTTTATCCGTTCACAGAGTGCGCTAACCAAACCATCGAAGAGTATTTAAATGACTTGGAGACTTTACGTGTGATTGTCGAAACTTTCCTGGGAAGTCATCATCATGGAAAGTTGTTGGTGGTGATGTGGCACCTTGTCTGAACTCCGAATCCAAAAGCGACTTTAAGGACTACGTCACGCTATCCGATGATATGATGGATGCGATATTTCTTAACGGGTAACTTAATTTATTTAACGTACCTAAATGTTACTATATTTTTAATTTCTTAATAAAATCTTAGTAAACGGTCGTTAGTTTTAATAAATTTAAAAATTTAGAAAAAACTAAATTAAAAGGCAGATTACAACACTGTTAAAAAGTTGACTGTCGTGGAATCAATGTTACTATCTTTTAGCATCCATTTGATTGCGTATTAAAGTTTATTTTATAACAACTGACAGAGAAACAGAAAGAAATTATTAAGGTTTTAGTTTGACAGGAGTAACACTGTTTTATGACCCATAAACTACCAGTAACTTTGGTTGTTTCTAAGTTGGTCAAAAGTTAATTCTAGTATTTTTTTAGGAATTCTTCGGCACAGCAGTTAGAGAAGATGTCAGAGACAGACCGTTTAAAGCTATTGAAGCTCTTAAGCAGTAGCGATACACCATTGTGGCTTACCGAAAAGACACAAAGCCATTATAACGAGCTAGAAAGAGCAGCAGATTGGCTAGCGAGTCTCGGGTATTCGGCAAGGAATGGCTTTTCAGTCCATTTTAGAGAACTCTCTGAAAAAGAACTACATGAGCCGACGCTAGTAAGGGGATCTTAAATACTTTATAATACACTAATAAATGCAATTATATTATTTTAACTAGCTAGGAAAAAACAATGAAAATTAGTTGAGTCCCAGATCTCGATCCTAAACACATTCCTTAAAAATATACCAAAACTTTAATGAAATTAAGAAACTTACATGAATTATTATGATTAATAATAAAGATGTTTATATCAGTAGTTAATTGCTTGACATCAGGGAGTTAATCAGGCTTCTTTAGTGAAATAATTAAATTGTTGATTCTAGAAATAAGTTAATTTGTGAGCCATATATTAAAATATGAAGAAGAAGTTAAAGTTCAATTAAATAATATTAATTACAATTCAAAGCAATTATTCAACAGTAGATGTTACAACTACTTGTTGAAAAGTCACTGACCGGAGGATCGGAGAAACAGCGACTTTTGACTGAGGAGCAACATTGAAATAAAATAAGTATTTTGATTGCTTTTACGCAACATTTTAAAATGACTGTTTAAAAATCTTAGAAGGGTTTACTGCAGATTTACAGGCATGCGTTTCAACTCTGTAGGTGTCGATTGAATGCGCGTCTCAAGCTGACTTTATGGCAGTGTACATCCTTGCGGAGCGAAAGGATCGACGGAACGCGAGATCGTAAATGTCGAGAGAACAGGAGGTGTCTATATAATGCGTTCGTAAGTCGAAGAAGGGATATAATGCGTTGTTTTCGGATGCTTGTGGTAGTTTTATTTAGCTTTTAATTTATGATCAACTGCATATACTTTAATGCAAAACTCCTGAATAATAAGTTAACGTAAAAGTAACAAATTAGTATACGTAAAAGTATTATTTGTTAGTAATAGTAAAGACATTGTCTTTCTATAGTGAATAGCAAAAATCTTCACAACTGGGAGAGACTTTCGACTTGCCCATCTGACATATGGGTTCTGTTTTTATAACCTATAATTTTTTAGAAAATTTATATTTCTTCTTTTAATTTTTTCACAGAAACATAGTCGTGAATGGTCGTCCAATGTATTTAGAGGGAGATATCAGACCCGTTGTAAAACGCGTCAGACCTTATAAAACCCTTTTACTGAACCTGCCGCCTAAGTCTTTTGGTTTCTGGGTCTTAGCAAACACTCAGATTGACGCGTGTCATTATAAGGACGAAAAGGAAAACCCTCTTGAAATAATACATGCTGAAGTTGAAAATAATGATGATGATAACAATGCTATAAAGTCTAAAAGGTCAGCGATACGAAAACGTGAAATCGAATTCGCGCAAGCTCTTGAACATTTAAACCTTTGGGAAAATGTTGATTTTCCTAGTGAAAAAAATTCGCTTAGAAAGCAAATTGAAAGTTTGAATGATGAAATAAAAAACTTTCAAGAACTATTAACTAAGAGAAAGGATGAAGTAAAAAACGGATTACCTTTTCGATTCAAACGGCAAACATTCAATATGGACGACATAAAATCTAAACAGAACGCTTTGAAAGCGAAATTTTCAAGAATATTCCATGACAAGCAAATCAATTTAAAATCGAATCTGAAAGAGAAATTATCACAAATCAAAAACGAAAAGTTATCGAAATATGGAAAGGGTCGACAAAATAAGAAATATTTCAAACGTTCACAAAATAAACCTTGCTCTGATGAATATAACGATGCCAAAGTAAAAGTGAATAGGGAGCGCCGAAGTATTGCAAGAGAGAAGACGGTAAACCATTTTGAAACCGAGAAGATACCAAAACACTACAAGAGCAAAACATATATGGATAAATCATCTGAAAATGAAGTAGACAGTGATTTTACGGGTAATATTTTGCATAAACTGAAAGGTACTTTTAAACATCTGCCTTTGGAAATAGAAGAAGCAGATGCGGACGATAAACAAAACTCGGATGCAAACGAAATTACCTTTAAAACAAAATTGCTAGATGATGGAGCGGTTATAAATATAAGCGAGAAGAACGATGACGGTATTTTGAAGTCCACTTTCCAGGATTTGTTATCTCTGCTCAGCGATTTGAACAAGCACTTAAACAGATTTTGGAATACCTTCGCCATTTTTGATTGAAAATGGAATTATTTTATATAATATTATTAATTAGTAAGCTCTGACTGATTATTTTGTATATATAATGTTAATATAGGAATTAAATGTTTTCAAAATATTGGCAACGGTCTTTTTGTCGAATAATATTTATAATTTTAACTTTTTTTAAGTGTTATTGTGACGCTACATCAACGGTTAGTTTAAATATTTGCTTGTTCTCTAAAAACTATGCCATAAGTAAGGTTACAAAAATTGATCATACAAAAGTACTGTGTGTGAGACGTAACTTTTTTTTAATACATGTTGTATTGTGAATTTTAAAAACAAAAAACAATTGAATCTATAATAAAACTAAATGAGACCCGTTTAAAGTGTTAACAGAGTTAGGGGTCATACTTTACTGTTCCTGAAAGTTATTGACCAAATTACTTTATAACTCCGTTCTAGAAGACTTTAAGTCGAAAAGTTACGTCTCACACTTAGTATATTTCCAGCATTGAGTGAAAAATAACTATATAACAATTTGAAAACATTTAGAATGTATAGAAAATAGTAGGTTAAAATTCTATTAGCATTAAAACGAATTGCTTCCGCTAGATGGCGCTTTAATAAAATACGATAATTGCGATATTTATACATTCAAATAGGATTCTATTTAAGTCAATATGGGATTTCCTTCATCTTTTACATATACCTCGGCCGGTACTAAAGAGGGGAACAGAAAATATTATTTCAGTTAAATAAAACGACAAATTGGTGGTACAATGTAATTTATTTATTATTTAACAACATGGTAGGTGCCACTTTCACATTTCCAGTAGAGGTAATATGAAAATGGCTACCTCTAAACTTTTGTACGTAACTAATGGGGACGATTAAATAAATGTAACAATGCGTTGCAACGTTATAGGTAAATCAATCTGCAGCAAAGCCTACCTTACTTAACTAGATAAGTGATAAGTGAAAACCAAACTAACGCGTATTGAGATAAAGTTAATAATCGCACGGCAGTATGGCCTATGCACTGCAACAAAATACCCCTAAAACACCATCAACAACAAGGTCTCACAAAAGCTCAATCTGATTTTAATTACCTAAAAAACATTTTCAACAATAACCTCTTTTTTCGTTTTTCATCCATAACTCTAAGTTAATGTTATCATGGTTAAGCTACTAACCTTTTTATTTAATAACAATACACCATACGTATGAACCACGTTCATACCGGAATTAGATTTATAGTCTTCAAAATCCTTATAGACGTCTTGTTTAGAGTTTTATTTAAATTTTCCCGGTAAACTTGTTATTTTAGCACTAGATGTCACTAATATTAAAAGCTAACATGCGATAACGTGGCCAATATTGTACCCCCGGGAAGGAAATATTGAGGGTAGTTGACATATTTATTACACACACGCAGCACTCGTTCTTCCCCACACATGAAAATTCAAACAATATGAATCTCAAAAGACATATACCCAACATCAATATATGGCATCGTTTCACGCATAATCTGGCAAGACTGAAAAATCAATCCAAAGAGCGAAAATTACGCAGTCCGTGGCACTTTGTCAGTTCTTTTGTTAAACATCCGGCCAAATTACGCGCGAAAGTTAACGTGTGCTAAATAAAATAATAATGGCGTAGTCACGTGTATTGAAAGCTCCTGTGTGTGTATGTGGTATGTGTATTGTTGTCTCTGATAACATTCATGTTCTCTTGTTTAGCTGCATGATCTAACAGTGTTTGTTCTTATAAAACATTGATTGCATAACAATTAAGATCAGACAGCAGTTCTTTTTGCAACAGTATAATCGGAACACTAGCGTTAAATATTACACTCACAACTTTTAACAATATCAACTGATTAAGAATATCTCTAACTAGCTCAGTGCCCTCAATCTATTTAAAAGTCCCTCTCTTCTGTATTCTTTCCTATCCCTAACCTAGATTATACAACCTTGGATTTACACCCTATATAACATTTCAAGTCGGTTAATATACTTCCTTTCTCAATATTTTCTGACGCTCTCGTCTAAACCATAAGCTAGTAAGAGAAATTTAATTTTTTAACGCCAATGTCCTACAATACGATAATTTTTTGTGAAATCTATGTAAAGTTTAGTGCGTCTATAAACAACAATCTATAACCCTCAACAATATACGATGATTGTTCCTATTTCTTATCGACATTCAAATGTAAACTTTTAATAAATAATTGATTAATAATCTATCAAAATTTCTCGATGTTTGGTAATTGCTTATATGTTTTGTTGATTGTGGATTTTCTTTATAACCTAATCGATTGTTCATCGAAAAATCGACAAAAATATCTGACTTATTATTAAAAATATTCATTAGGTAGAATCGAAACGGTAGCCAGAGAGATTTAGAGTTCAGAATAAGATTTGCCTACGCCATCTAAAGTCGTACCGTCCTAGATAATTTAACTGAACATAGACCATATATAAATAGACAACAATAGTAGTTATATATATCATTTACCCTGAGCACGATAGTCATAAGTTTCATGAAAAGATTATCAGATTTTGTCTTTGAGAAATTGGTCACGATTCACTAAAAACGCCTTAAAAGTTATGTATTTTACGGGTTTGAATATAAATTATGCATGACTTTCGGCTTTTAAATTTGTAAATAACTTACAATCACTATGCCTAAACGCCTACCTTGTATAAACCTCATAAAATTCGCTATGTAATAACTTGTAAGGTAAATTATAATGTGTTTTGTAAAGTGCATTGGATAGTTAATGCTAGTCGGTGCTTAATTTGATCTTCGAAAGGAGACAAGTATTTTTTACGTGTCTTACTAATTTACCATCAAGGATTTAATGTGTTGAATAAAAGTATAGTTCATTAAAAAAAAACATACAAATAACCCAACAACCATTTGATATCACCCAAATTCCGTCACAATTGCGCAGTGAAGCAAATATTTCTTTCAATATACATATAAAACACTATACACTGAACACCGAAAGCTTACATACACAAAGGAAGCATCTAAGATTTCCTGTTGTAAAGAACGTCAATGATAAAGAGAGAACAACAGATACACTCAAAGAACTGCAAATACACATTTTTATAAACGCACATGCACACACGGAGAGTTTCAAAGTTCACAATGAAGTATAGATTTTAAATTAGTGACAATTAGCGGATTTCAATTTAAGGTTGTTTATATTATATACCTAATCCTCGCTACGTAACAAAATAATTTCCTAATCCACTATAACTACGTGAATGAGAATCAACAACGAAGATTGAAGTTAAACTACTGATAGATTTGAAGATAGTCGAAGATAGAAAGGGTCTAGGATAGCATATATTATAGAAATTTCGATCAACGTTTAGGATTTTAGAGGACAGGTCGTGTATAACAGCGGTGACGAATTGGTCGCATCAGAATCTGGACCAATCGGGCCCTGATACTTAAACCTATTATTGTTTATTCCGAACAACTACGAACAACAGTTTAGCTAGAAATGCCATGCACGTATTAGTAGAGCTAACGCGTAATATATCGAAAACCTAGGCTAAACACACTTACATGGTGAAATTTAAATAACCTTAACAATACGAAGACCGAAGTAACGAGTCGTGACGGACGGGTTATGGAGCTTCCGATGAAGCGGCACCCATCGATGATGATCTACAGAAAGTTTGCTGACGAGACAGACTTGTACAAGGCATTTGAAAGAGGTCAAGGGAGGTGCATAGATATAGAATATATTTCTGAATCTAGTTCGTTTGAAAATAAAGCAGCGTTTTTATTAGAAATTGTGATAGTATCTTTGTATTTACACGAGAAAGTATAATATTCGGTAACAGTTTAAGAGAATATTTTTATGATACGTATAGTGGTTAAGGTAAAGGGGAACCTGAAAAAAGTTAAAGCAGGCACAGGTTATTGTATTTTATCTTAACAGCGATGTGAAACAAAATCGAAAGTTGGAAATACATGATGTGCTGATAACATTGTACAGGATTCTTTCGAAGTAGTTAAGTTATTAGATAGCTGAGGAAAGTTTATTTATTAAAGTGAGGTAAAGTCGAAGATCGAAGAAGCTTAAGTGAGAAGTAAGTAAGGGCGCGTGCGGTCGAGCCGCGATTGGCGCATGGCAATAGTTATTACTTTATTCATATATCACAGCTTTTGACGATAACAAATCTTTTGCATTTGCAGTTATACACGTGGAGTTAAATGTTCGAACAATTATACTTGCGGGCCATCTTTGTACCTGGATAATTTTATTTCTACACATATTACTTCTGTTTAATGATTAACTTAACGAGTCCGCAGACATACCTTACCATTCCAACGCATTAATCGCTCGAAGATTTCGCTCGCACAAACATTAACTTTACACCTAAGCATAAAACATCGATAAAACATTAGAATCGCGTTCACTACGCTAAATTGGTAAAACGGTAAAACAATGACAGGTTTAGTGTTTATCTACATCCTTAACACATTACTCTAAACGAACATCTCATCTAGGCGTCTTACATTAAATACATGCAGGAACAAAACTGTCATCATTTACAAATCAGAAATAGCCGAGGCTAGATTAAACACCTAACCTTTAACCAGTAACAATAATGTACCTATTAATATTTTCGATGTGGATTAAGGCTAGGTCCATTACGGGTATGTACACCTAAACAAAATTCACTGACACAATACCGATTAACACTGCAGAAGCACGCATGCAAAAGATTGAGAGGCAAAAGTCGGAGTAGAAGATATAGAAGGAGAATAAGATGGGTAGAAAGAGACAGAGACAGAGATAGAGAGGGAGAGAGAGCGAAGAGCGGAAGCCACAAATGTTTAACCGTTAGCGGAAAAACTTATGTCGAGAGACACCAAGCCGAGTGGAATTTGGATGAAAACAAATATTCACGACCGCATACATTGTTATTTCAATGTAAGTGCATTCCGAAGAGAAGTATTCGAGCGAAGGAGCATTCTGACAGTTAGAGAGTTCAGTGTGAACACGCGTGCTAGAGGCCTACTTTAAAATTCCAATCCCCCGTCTCATCGATGCATTCCTCATTAACATTACACAATCTAGTTGTATTTTTTATATATTTTTTTTTCAAAATTACACTTAAATAACAATATATCACAAGCATCAACATATTAAATTGTATCCGTTCCACGTTTGGTGACGGGATAGCACCTTGAGGTACTCCCTACGGCTTTTGTATGCGCTCTGTCATTTGGATAGGTCGCTCTCCACTTATACGATCATTTTCCATCCTATGTATGTATAAAAATATTATTGCTTCATTATCAAGCACCAACGCCACTAGCCGACTACGCTCCAAGTTTTCGAATTGGTTTCTCTTCTATGCAAATGTTTGAGCGGTGTGATTCGATCGAACGGGCTTCGGGGTACGGGGATATGGGGTTGTCTGAAACGTCGTAACAATCAGCCTAGCAGCTACATCATGTATTCGGGTTAATATAATTAGGGTGGCAGTGGTGACCGTCAGGCTCACTGCATCACGCATTTGCTCTCGATCTGCGACTTCAACTCGTTCACCTGCGTCTCGATGGTGTTCTTCAACTCTGGAATTATTAAAAGATACATCGATAAATACCTTCACAGGTTTATTCACATAGTTATAAGCGTTTGTATCACCGGTAACATTTAGTTAGTTTCAATTGGATTAATTTGCACCCACGATAATGGTACATAAGATCAAAAATATTATTTTGGTAAACTTACTAACTTAATGAATATTTGTCAATACAAGAGTCTGAGTATAGGTTGAGTAGACAAAAAGTGTTCAAAAATTTTTCCGGTTTGAAGGGCACCGTAGCAAACGTATTTACTGGGTAAACGAGACGAGACGATACCAGTATTGCCAATGTCTATGGGTATCGGTAACAACTTTCAATCAAGTGGCCTGACTGCTCGTCTGCCTGCGTTGGCAAATAAAAAAAAAACAAAAATTTAATTAGATTTACAATTATATGAATTTTTCGAAAATAGAATCAGAATGGGAATTTTATGTTAGAGGATTTTTTGGTCTTAAAAGTTAATATTGGTTTTATAAATATTTAAAAAAGCGTGAACGAGAGAAGTCGAATATTTTCCTGATTAATCTACCACCGGTTCGGAAATGGAAGCCTCTGACCTGAGAAGAACCGGCCTAAGAAACTCAGCGGGATTTTTTTCTTTTCTTTCTTTCGTTAGGTTTTACAAAATCTTTACAATAAACATCACATTTTAATAGTTTGAATTAGCCTGGAGCGAACAGTTCATTACCAGGGTGTGTTATCTATCAAGTAGTCATTACAGCAATAATATCCTTTAACACACAAACGTTCCTTCACAACTTTTTTAAATTTATTTTAATTTAGTATCCTTATTCAATTCCTAATTTTAGTATTAACTTACTATAATATTAGTATTAAGTTAATGCATGTTAATCTGACGAAAGTTTTATTACTGGATTTATCATACAATTAATGTCACAAATATTACAAAAACATGTTGCGTCTATTTCATATTAGGTCACGAGTAGTCAGCGCAGTAACAAATTTGATTTATATAATGCATGTTGTATACAAAAATATATCAAATAGTGACGATGAAATTTATCAATGTCGATGACATAGCCCATTATTAGGAATGACTAAGCAGAAGCGTGCGGATTGGGTGCGTGATATGTCGTCAGCAAATGGAAGCCTGTCAAATGTGAAGCGATGGAAATGCTTCGGTGTAATCATGTAATGGAATAGGAAATAGTAAATCACTTAATATCAATGTATGAACTCTTTAAAATATACATCAAGCTGTTTGAATCCGAGTGTTATTATTTAAAATAATTATTATTCTTGAGATAATTTTAATAGAACTAAGGTACTGCATGTAAATTTAATATTAAAATTGTTATGTAGAATTTACTGCCCCCGTAGCCAAGTGGTATGGGCCTGGGCTTTAGAAACTGGAGGTTGCGGGTTGGAATCCTGGGGGGACACAACAACTTTTCATTGTTGTCTAGTTGGTTAGGGGAATGCGGGCTGATCAATCGATTGCCTGTAAAGTAAGATGATTCATGCGTCGGATGGTCATGTGAAAAGTTGGTTCTTCCCACCAACCCACATTGGACCAGCGTAGTGGGATACGGTTCAAAACCCCTAATGGAGAAGGGGAGGCCTATGTCCAGCAGTGGACTTACACAGGCAGATGATGAGGATAAACTTGAAATATTTAATTTCAGAACCTACATTACAAGCATGTTTTTCTAATGAGACACTTAAAAACAAATAAAAAAAATGTCTTTCTAGTACTCTAATAATTAATAACTGAGTCATATCATGTAAATCCCAGTTATTAAATAAATATATTCTTATTAAATCCACTAGTCTACGGAATTTTATTTTATATTTTATTTTACTAAGTAAGTCTCCCCGTGAACATGGATGCTGGAAAGAGTCCGAAACGTCGCATCATTCCAGCGATCACGGGGAGACTTAGTTCGTAAATGTATATATATCAACTTGGTATATACATAATACATTTACCAACTATATAAATATATATAACTAACGCGAAAAGTCCGTAAATTAATGGATTTGATAAGAAATTAAATATATTCTGTCTATAAATTGTTCATTAACTCACTCGTGAACTCATCTTGATCTTCGAGCTCCGCTTCCGCTGCGAGTTCCTCAGGCGTCTTCTTCTTCCTCATCAGAGGATTATCTGGCTCGGCCTGCTGCTGTTCCACCATCTCCTCCTTCTTTGGGATTTTGTACTAGAAGACAGAGAATAACTTTCTTGAGAATTATAATCTCAGGGATTTTATAGAGGATATTAGAATCTATTTTAATCTGTTCAAGATTAATAATTATACATATTTATTTACACTTGGGCGTGGTGTGTACAAAGACCCCTTTTTCTTGGTTTTTTATGTACAAAATGTGTCACACGTACATTGTCGGTTTTACTATTCACATAATTATTTTACAACAGCTAAATTTTTAGGCAGTCTATATAAAAGTGCCATGCTTATATATTGAAAAAAGATGATGCTATCTATATTCTTTGCTATCCCTATAGATGGCAGCAAGCCGTTGCGTCAGAAAGCCACCCTATTTCGGCGAGGTCGTATCTTTGATGTACCTCAGTTGGAGCGTAGACAATGCACAATCGCAGTCACAAAGCCCGCATTGTTTCCGAGACTGCATTTGAATAACTAATGGCGGCTTCGGTACGACATAACAGAGATTTTGAGCGCCCATCAGGCCTATTAGCAGACGCAAGTTGGGCTTACGGAAGCACAATAATAATTATTTGTATAGCTCGAATGCTAAACATTGTAGACTGGCGAAACGGATATAGATGAAGTGTTGGTTTTTAAGTTTTAGTCTGTTAGTAACATGATTAATTAGTGTTGTATTTAGTGATGTGGGTTTAATTATCATTTACGAGAGCTATATTCTGAAATATCTTTTTTAGAATGTATTCGTGTTTGTCTCTTTAAAACGAGTATTTAGTACCAGATGATACGTAAGTTTATGTATTTATGAGTCATTTTGTTAGTATACTGCTGAGTTTTATCATAATATAAGTAGTATTATTAAGTAAATTTTTACATCTTAAAAAATGTATAAAACGTGTTGGCTGCCCCATTTTTTAACTCGAAATTGAGGTCACACGTGTAAATTATTTAGTTGCAATTGTTGCAATCATAAATTCGTATGTTAATATTAGTAATAAAACATAAAATATTTTTTATCAGCTTCATCATTTTCGAATACACTATTAACCTTGAGATGTACTGTACGAGTACATCTGAGCAATATTATACCCACAGCTCATCTGAATAAAACTATGCATGCCGTCGAGATAAATAATGTCCCTAAACTAATATATGTCACAATATATTAATCTTTTACTAAGAATTGGAGCGTAACGAGACACGATGCCTCATATTCCTGTTGGCGCGTAATTTCCCAGAGGAGCGCTGCCCGTTTCGTTTTTCCTGAAATCCTCTGCCACTTTCGCGGAGACAAAATCGTTTAACTCCCTGACCTATCATGGCATACGACAACGATGGGCTAAATTATATATATTAAGGAAAAGTACCATACATACATATTGACCCAACCAAGTTAATTAGGGAAAATACTACGTACATTTTTTTTTATTTTTTTGTTTATTTATTAATTAAAGACTACTTTTAGCCTTTTAAAGATTTTTGGTTGTATGGAATCTGCATTTTGTCTTTACTATTCGTCTCAGTTTCATAAAGAATTAAAAAATATTATCATATTTAAATTCGTATAAGCTGACTAAAAATTCAAATTAATTTGTTAAAAGAACAGTGATAAATATATAGATTCAATGAGTTGTTCAACTACGGTTACCAAAAACGACAAAAGTTCTAAGCAAGTTTGCTGTTTTAATCTATTTTAGACAATAAAAAACAGGTTCTAAATTTATAATTAAACTATCTGTACATTGTAATACAATGCTAACGAAAGTATGACGGCTAATAGTTTTTTGAGATATCCATAATCACAGACGCAGTTTATTATGTATTAACAACTTTAAACCTTATTTCCTTTTGCTTACACCTACCAAACTGTCTATAAACCAAAAAAAAAAAAAGTAATTACCAATTGAAATTAAAAAAAGGGCAATTCATTATCTATAGTACCCTATTTATTATAGATTAAGACCAATTCACTACAGTTTGTCGTCTGAAGACTCCCGTGCAGGTTGACAACAGACAATAATAAAATTCAACACCACCCCAACCGCCAGGATATAATTGAAACCAAGACCGCGGGTAATTTTTAATAACACCAACCGCCGCCCGCAATAATGAAATTCCCGGACAGGATATTTACAAACGCCCCATCGGAATATCGATGGAATTCATAATTAATGCGCAATAGCATTACTCGGCTCAGCGAGGGGTTGTAATCTCCAATTGATTAGCCCTCCTCCAGGGGTGGGATTTATTTCAGTCTTAATCGTCTCCTCCCTTTCAGCGTCCCGCCGAGACCTCGTTAAGGACTACGTAGGCTAAGTGCTACGCCGTAGCGCGTGGTGCTACGAGACGTCTTAAGATTTCAATTTTTGATGGAATGCCGTTTTTTATTTTAAAGATTAGGGTTAAGATAGATCATACATACATTATAAGCCTGTGATAGTCCACTGCTGGACAGTTGCCTCCCCTAATACACCCCTGTCTATTAGGGGGGTTTAGAATTATGAAGAAAAGCTATATTAGTATAAAGTTGGGATTAAATAGAAACTTTACACTGCAAAGACCGTTTTTCTATTGCTGTTTGTGAAATGATAGCCGTTTTCTTTAGGCGGTTGTTGTTAGTCAAATACTTAAAAGCTATGTTTGATGCTCGTTATATAGAAATTGACTCAAGAAAAAATTATTTCAATCGTAGCTGTACTTTACTCGTTGTCTATTGTTTAAAAACTTTTAAGCTACTGCTTTCCAGGCGGTTACAGCGAAGATTGTACAATACAGATTTTTTTACTAGGAAGTTAAATTAAAAATAAATAAATGAATTAAAATCACCTAAGATTATTCGTATTATCAGTTACGAGAAACTTGTTAAGGACTTTTTACTAAGCTTAGTATAAGGTCTGGACAAAATAGTACTGGTATACGTGTTTATTTATAAAGGTATTCTTCGATAATCACTTAATACATGGCAACTTAGTTAAGTTCATGAATATTTTACAATTACAGAATAAGAATCATACATGCTATTACAAATATAAACCAAAAAAGGGTAAGCGCAATCCAGCGCTGGGTAGACGAGGGTATGAAAGGAATACTTCATTGTCTGAACGTTACAGATATGATTCGAAAAACTGTCGGACCCATAAAGGATAGGGTAGCTGTATCTCTCGGCTGATGGTACAATGATAAATATACTTTAACGGGGCTTTCTAAATGTTAGACTTTCCTTATTGTTCGTCCATTCACAACGTTTCGGTTACCCTTTTATTATTCAATTGGTCTGCATAAAAGTGAAGATGATGTATGAACGACTAACTAATAAACGGAGTGAGGAAACATGTGTATAATTTATAAGTGCTTTAACATTGTATTGACTTTGTTATTGAATTGTTATTGAACAAGCAAAATATTTTAAATCAACTTTGAATATGCCTGATTGCAATGTTTAAAAATGCTTATTGTGGGTTATTTTCAAAACATAGATATATGCTCTTGCGGACTTTATTGTAGGCCAATTCAAGTAGCACAATTATGCAAAACATAGTTTAAGTTGATCTCTAATAATTGAATTAGATTTTGCAATTTGATCGAGAATCAATTTTATTAATGCGTTCAAATTCAAAAAACCTTTATTCAGTTTAGGATCTTTCGGGTCTTACTAACTCAATAAAATTATGATATGACCAGAAAAAAACCGGTAAGAAACTCTGCTGTAATTTGGTTTATACTTTTACTATCATAAATCTGTTACTTAGAATATTAAAAGTAAAAAAGTGGCTTAGTCAAGCAGGCTTAACGGTTACATTAACAAAGTCGTAACCAGTAAATCGTCAAATCATACCGACTACACGAAACCGTTCTTCCGCAAATTGGAATTAACATTAATTCCGTAAAACCACCGACTTTTCAACATAAATTCAGTGTCCGAGCCTCCACTTCGCGGATTATGATGATTAACCTAAAATATCTGTGATATATGCACCCTTCAAACCGGAGTATAATTCCCGACGTTCATTTTACGTTAAAAGCTTAATCCTTTATATTTATGCAGGATGTATATAGGCTTAGGGTGGTACGACAGCGTCACCCGTCTGCTGCTAATATATAAATATTATTGTGTTTCGAATTAAAGG
Organism: Lamproptera curius; assembly: GCA_029286875.1. Lineage (NCBI taxonomy): Eukaryota > Metazoa > Arthropoda > Insecta > Lepidoptera > Papilionidae > Lamproptera > Lamproptera curius. The sequence goes on along the minus strand of JAGSMT010000105.1, from coordinate 710,908 downwards.
TACCCTGAACAATTAAAGCCCAGGAGGCAAACTATGATTACAGAATTATAAGAATGCTTCCTATTAGACGACTATCACATATAATACATCATATTATGAGTAATTTATGAGTAGCGAATTGGCCAATAAAGATTATAAAAAACAATAAAAACACGTAATAATTATTATGTCCACAAGTGGACTATCACAGGATGATGATGAAGATGAATAATTTAAAACCATAATTAAAAACGGCATATGCCACTGAACGCCCACCAACCCGCATCGAACCAGCGTGGTGGGATACGGTTCAAAGCCTAATAGATAGGGTGTATTATGGGAGGCCTAAATCCAGCAGTAGACTATCACAGGCTGATGATGATGTCAATAAAGAAGACGTGTATAAAAATTGAATTAACAAAACCAAAGATTAAGATAATGGACCGCCTCGCCTTAAAGCGAATTATAATAGCACAGTTTAATAGGTTTAATATTTGATCATGCCAAACTGCTTTAATTTTTTTTGATAAACTGCTAATTATTGTTATAAGCAGTTTTATTAAACTGCATTATATATCCAGTCATTAAATATCACGATGTTGTTTCATTGATAGTGGAAACTTATTTGCCTGCATTTCAGCTAACTGATTAAATTTGCTACAAATTACTCATTACAAATATATTTTACTGATTCTATCGCTACTGATTACTTTGTTTTAAATTATGCACGGAATTTTTAATCCATAATTCTGAATCATTTTACTGTATAATATTTACAATTTTATTGAATAAAGCGACCAGACACAAAATGTATGGCGGTACGTGATACGGCCTGCTTAAAAAAATGCTGCATAAAATGCCATAAGTCCATTTACTACCCAGAGAAAAGACAAGGTACGTCAATTTAGTAATTACACTAGCTTCTGTGTCAGAGTACATCAGACCAGAACACAGAAGGGTTATCTCACTTAGTAGTTCTTCCTGAGATCCTACTTTGAAAATATGATTAACCCACATATCACATTAAATACGACATTTTTTTTATTTATCAAATAGATCGAAACCATAAAAATGGCAAAAAAATGAAATTAAGTTAAATAAAAAAAAAAACAGAATATGAAACGTAAGCGCATGCACAATCATGTAAATTTCTTGTGGGATTCCTCGTTATATTCTTCTATGATGGATTGGTTCTCTTCTTGCGGTGAGATAGCTTCAAAGAAGTCAACCTGACTCGATTAGGGAGTCGCGCGTGAAACGGACTCCCTACTAGAGTCAATTTCACATCCTTGAGCATTTTAAAATGTACTTCATCTTCATCCTTCTTTCTTCTACCAATCTTCAGAATTCTTCTTGGAACACCGAATACATAAGTGGCAAAAAGAAGAAGCGAAACATAAAAGCTTCAAATATTAAATTATTTAAGATTTTACGTTTAAAGAAACTTGTGTTTGTTGAAAAGTAGCCATGCGTTTGGAATATAAATCCTCTTTTAATAAAGAATTGTAAGATTAAATCATTTTCAGATTGACACTAAACAAGCTATTAATTGATGCAAAACAAAATTAGACAGTCTAGATTAAATATTATATTAATAATACATACAGACAAATCAAATCAAAACGTAACTATTAAAATTTAGTTATTTAGGTTTTCAAATTTTAGCAAAACATATCCTATTTATAGGTTTATCATAAAATTAGGATTATATTGATAGGTTTTCAATTTTGGCGTAAAATTGTACTCCATTAATACAATGCTACAAGTAAGCCATTGAGCGTATAGATGTCATCAAACTGAACCCTTTTCAAGCCTCACCTGTCACCGTAGATCCTTTTAATTAAGGACCAAGGATACATGCTATGACAATCCCTTGCTACCTCTTTCACATATAGTCTAACGTTTATCCTTATGTATGTTACGTAAGGAAGTATTAATGGGACAAGCCAATATAGGAAACAATATAAGTTTAGGAGAAAGGCATGCATCAACGTTATCTGATTTACTCTCGTAGTAGAGGAGTTACTATGTTGATATTAAGGTATGTCCTTCGATAATGATGTTTTTAACATTATATACGTATATTTAATCGTTATTTCAGCTTTAACTAACATTTTCAGCAGACAGTACTGGTTTAGCTTAAAAAACACACGAAAAACCATTAATATTTCAGGCAGCTTATCTTAATAATCTTAATAATTAATAAACGCGATTATTGTACATATGTATCAAGTCCACTTTTAACGTTGCCCTGTAAGAGACCAAAACGTCAGAAACAAATCATGGAAAGCGTGAAAAAGTCTGCTAAAAGTGATTTTTTATTCACTTACGTTTACAGTTAGAAAAGAATATACGCCATTAAATAAACTGTATGTCTGTTCTGCCTAAAACAGCTTTAAACCTATTTAAAATTGTTTCACCTTAACTTTTAGTTTTGTGCAACTATTTATTGTGATTCATTATCCATAGAAGCAAACGTTTAGTTCATTTATTACACGGTGTATTAGACGCTTAATGGAACCGTGAGACTATTATGGCCAACGAATATTTATCATCCTTGTAATCGATTAGCTTCTATATTAATAAAGAGGAGGCTCATTGCAGGCTATCCGGGTCTCAATTTCCGCTCAGATGAGTTTGTAACGGAGTTAGCGGTCGTCCCTCCGTAAATCCCGCACCCGCAATCTTTTACTAAATTGAAGGCACCGGTCGATGACCGACGCTATATAAGTACTGCTCAGATAGTATATTGGAAGAATAAGGTATTAATACATCACTACATGGTATAAAACAAAGTCGCTTTCTCGATCTCTATATCCCTATGTATGCTTAAATCTTTAAAAGTACGCAACGGATTTCGATGCGGTTTTTTAATAGATACAGTGATTGAAGAGGAAGGTTTATATTCACATGCTTAATATTGTAGGTATAATTTGATAGCATAGCTCCCGTGCGAAGCAGGGCGGTCGCTAATTAAGATAAAATGTGAAATATGACATGAGACGTAACTAAGATAAAGCCTTTGCTTAAAAGGCATAGAAAGATATCCTTTATGGGTTCTTTGTAAGATACTACTTGTATAATGTTTTTTCTTGATGATAATGTGTCTTTAGTATTTTACTAGCTTTTAAGCGCTTAGCTTTGTGTGTTTGCTCGTACAAAAGATATATCTTTTTTAACATGTGCCCTATATGTAATTTTAGTGCTTAATCTGTATTACCTAAGGGTTTAGTAAACTTTTAAAATTATTCAAATTATGTAACAAGGATTATTTATCCGTAATTTATAGGTCTTCTTTTACCTAAACCTTATTAGTGTTCGTACTAGTGTTTATTTCAATAAATTATATCGTGCGGCCATTGTTTTTCAAATGCAAATGGTATATTTTAGTACGGTTCAAATTCGCACATAAACAATGCTGAAGTAGAAAACATTAGTAATATAAATGTGACAACATTAAGTTGAGTGCTATACTAATAGCGAAACATCGAAATATGAAATGAAACCGCCGACACTGACGTGTGGGCGCTGAAAAGACGTAGGTGCTACGCGGTGGTCCGTGAAATTCAGCACTTCGTGTGCCCATGACGGAAAATTACAGGGACCGTCTACTGAAAAGTGTTTGTACTGTTGACAGAAAAGGAACCTTTTGTCAACTCTTTTGACTACTTAATTGGTTCCTTTATTCATGAATACTACACGTTATTGCATAAGTGAGGGATTTTATCGTCTTAACTACGCAGTATAAAACAAAGTCGCTTTCTCTGTCCCTATATCCCTATGTATGCTTAAATCTTTTAAAACTACGCAACGGATTTCGATGCGGTTTTTTTAATAGAAAGAGTAATTGAAGAGGGAGGTTTATATGTATAACACATGCTTAATATTGTAGTTGTACTTTCCATCAGCTCCGAAGTAGGGGCGGGTTGCTAGTAATTTATATATTAAATTCGGTTTTAACACCCGACGTTTTGAACTCTCTAGCGGTGGTCGACACAGGGCAGACTATCAGCCATTTCGTTACATAAATAAACCGACTGAGTAACTGATAACATGAATTATTCAAATTACTGCTTTTTGTTTTCTTGTTCATCGTTTTCTTTACACTTGAAATCGAAATACTAGCATATATAAATAAAATATCGTTGATTGTATTACATGCTAAATAAAACCAATAAAAATCAAGCTTTCCTTTCAATTATGAACGTTGTTATTTGAATGTTACCAGTTGCAGCAATAGCCTTATCGTTTAAGTAATAAAATACACAATCACTAGGATTTCTGTATATCAAAGTTAGTTTAACATTGCATAATTCATTATTGTACGATCTAACTCTTATAGAAAAACTTAATCTTAACTTAAAAATATGTTTAAATGTAGTGTAACATTTTTGCTGACGGTACTTTGCCTAACGTACTGGAAACATTCCCAGTTGACGCACCGGTAATTTTTCTGTTAACCCTATCGTACACAATTTGCCGGTACATTCGCCCTGTGTTAATGCATTAAGGTCCATATTGGCGTGATTTTAGGTACAGGAACATTTGTTTGTGGTTGCCCTAGCGGGTTATCGATTCACGGGACCATGGGCACAATTCTCGGTGGCTTAAAGCGTCGCCGGATCGCGTAATGCCGTGTAAATTAGATTTCGTACGTGTACTATGTGGACAGAGCAATCGATCATGGATGCCGTTCGATGTACTAGTATTATTATGTTTACATGTTATTGTTTTCCGAGTTAAAGGGTGTTTTAGTAGGAAATATGACAGTTTTCGAGGCTCTCTCTTTAACAAGGGTCCACCTGTGGGAGTTACTGCACGCCTGTTTCTGCCGCAAATCAGTAGTGTATAATTACTACTGTCTTCCAGTTTGAAGGGCACGGGTGAGCGGATTTGTGGCATCTTCTGCGGCTTTTGTAATGGAAAGAACGTATGACTTATCATGAAGTGAACGTTCGTCTCGAAGAAAAATTTATTTTATTTTATTAAAATAAAATGAATTTTTCTTATATTTATTTTATTGCTACGCAGGCAGACGTCGGGCCACCTGATGAAAAGTGATCAGCGACGCCCATAGACATTGGCAATATCAGTGGTATCACCAACGCGCTGGCTATCGTGAGTAGCCAGTAAATACACTGGCTACAATGCCCTTAAAACCGGAAAACTGTGGTTTGTGTCAGAAATAGGTACCGCGGTAGTACCGTTCAAGACGGTCCCCTGTAAAAGGGGGATCTACCCCCTTCAATAAATGTATAGGCTTATTACAGCTTATTTATTGCTGGCTAACTGGCTTCACTGTAGGTCAGCGATACAGCTGTTAATTGCATTTAATTCTGAGTGAAGACTGTCTTTGAGGAAAAGACGCAATAAACAAATGTTACTTCAATACTAAAAACATATTTTATTGTGTAGGAGACAATACAGTTATTGCTCTATTTATTTACATTTCGGAAATCTGATGTACTGCTTCTTTATTTTACTATTTTATTAATATTATTTTGCGACATACATATAAACACACATATGTATATTCCTATATATCTATTTACATTATTCTATATACATTTTTGAATGATAATGTTAAATTGTAGTGTATATTTTAGTATTTACGAGCAAAAAACGTTCGGTTCGCTGCAAAACTATTTTCAATTAAAATTTTAACATAATGTTTTGAATGCGTGCATAAATTTTTCTGACGAACTTGAACCTGACAATCACCCATGTTCAATTAGAAAATACATGATGCTACTGATTTACATAAGCGGTTTTTATGAAAGAAGTTACTTATATATATAAAGAAAAACTTTATTTCTTTACATTTACTCAAAAACGTTAAGGATATAATACTATTAGCCATTAGTGAAAGCTTTATAATAGCAATCGACAAATAAAATGCTAAAAAAGAAAAATGTATTATCGTAGTTTTCGTTAAAGTTATATAATATTTAAATATATATATTTTAATCGAATAAGTGATTTTTTCGATAGTTTTTTTATTATGTAAATATACTTATTTATGTATTGCCAAGTTATTTTCGAAATACTTTGGTTAATTACATCCAAAAACGTAAAACACTAAGACGTCTAACAAAAGAATAGGTCGAATTGATCGTAATTAGGTCTCACAAATCCCCTTACAGTAATTTAGGAACAGAAATGAAATTACAACCGAAGCAAATTACACAGAGTGAAACAAAATTACAGGTCCTTTATAAGCCAAAGTTTCAATGAAGTTTTCAGTTAGATGAATCCACCGTGGTAATAGAACACCCGGTAAATTACAAGTTAATTTATTGTACAGTGTCTACAGCGGAATTAGTTTGGGATAATAGAGGATCCAATGAAGTGGAGATGTGAATAAATTTCACCTAAATACAGCTCAAAATAACAACTGTATCGGTGTGTTTGTTATGCGCCTCCGTGTTCTAGCAGTATTGGCCCTTGCTTTATAAACTAGAGGTCGAGAGTTCGAAGCCCGCGGGGAAACATTTTTGTGTTATCGTTGTTTTCTGGTTGGTTAGGACTATTGGGGCCGATCACCTAATTGTCTGTAAAGTAAAATGATCCATGTCAGATGGACAGTAAACTCGTCCATGCCTGACGCATGGGGATACGGTCTAATAACCGGATAAGGTGGGCATTTGGAGAGGCCTATGTCTGGCAGTAGACTTACACAAGCTGATGATGCTGATTCGTTATTCTATTTAGTTTTGAAATTTCTGTTTGCACTAATAAAATTAACATGTTTTATGCCAGTAACTATTTTCCGTTCTAAAATATTAAAATTTATAAAAGCAACATCAATCAAAAAGATTGACTTGTGATTGTGTATTATTTTATTTTGTTAATTTATTATTAAATTGACGAGAGACGACCAAGGAGTTTACATGACTACCCGCCCATAAAAAAGGCAGTGGAAGACACCAAAAGTCCGTACCCCTGAGATGCAGTTTATTAAGTCTCGATTACCGGATTCCTGTAATAGGAGTGATTACAGCGCCCTTCAAACCAATACACAATACTTACTAAACATAACTGCTCTATGATAGTAATGACACCTATCTGTGATGTCCATTGGGGGTTTTGGACCGTATCCCACCACGCTGGTCCAATGCGGGTTGGTGGGTGGACCGACTTTTACGTGTCCATCCGGCGCATGAATTACCTTACTTTTCAGACAAGACAGGATTCGAACCCACGACCTTTGGTTTCTAAAGCACACGCTTATACCACTAGGCTACGAAGGAAGTCTGACGCCTGTTTTAGTATCCTTTAAACACAAAATGTTTTTTAAAAAATACCTTTGATGCTACGGAAACGTATTAGACAGTCTTTTAGCAAAATGATGTAATGTATAATAAATCGCTCGCTATTTTTCTAGTCTCTATGTATTTTGACAGTTGTATTTACTGCTAAAGAGTTGCCAGCAACACAAGTGTCAAATAAACAGAAAAAGGCACTAGACGTTCAGCCAATACGTTTAGCCGTCCAACATGAAGTGTTTGCTTCGACTAATAGTGTTTGTGTGTACGTTTGCACACCCTTGGGTGTAAGATTAAAGCAATCCCAGCCAACGTCTTGTGACGTTAACTGCTTCTAATCTGGAAAATGTCGCTTTTCTTATTTTTTCTGTGTGTCGGAACGGAAACGTGATTCTTAGCGGCTTTTTGTTCATCTATTTTGGTATTTCCGATCAGTTTTGTGTTGTATAATCTGTGTAAATATCACATTAAATAATATTTAAGCAATTAACTAAATTAGGTAGCGTTTACTGTTGTAGTTCAAAGGATAGATTAACCGACAGGTTAAATTTATAATAATACAAATACTGTTCTTGTTTTTATGATCAATGAATAGAATGATTTTATTAGATTTATATTTAGATTATACAAAATATATGCATATTTTGTAAATGAACATTCCTATTTTATCAGTGTCATGTTTAGTAACATAAATATTGGAAGACAAAATAGATTTAGAACTCAAGCAGCATTGGATTTTAGATCAGATGCTATTTTATTATAAATAGAGAATACTTTCATTGTCTGTAGGAATTAGTGCATACCTATACACAATAACCCTACGCCATTTGTTTTTGCATATATTTTAGTTTTTATTTGATTTATAATAATTATAAAATTTCTCAAAATGTTAAATTGAGTTACATAAAGTTGACTCTTTACGAAAAAATTAATGAATGACGATATTTATAATGAATAAGTATCTAATATACTTTTTGGTCTTTACGTATATCGTATCACAGAAAGATAAAGCAAAAACTTCCTTTCAGCTTACGTAAGCCGATTTTACAGTTTTCACTCTGAAAATTGAATTACGGCGATGGTTAAAAAGGCAGACGGCCCGTTACAGGCCCGACTGAAGTATCAGGAGTCCTTTGACATGGCCATTTGCCGTTTAATTTTATTAGCGAAGAAATTCGCCTGAAAGGTGTCTAATGGAGGCAATAGAGGCAGTTGATTATGAAACTTATTAAGTGCTAATGCAGTTCGTAGCAGTTTCCAATTTGGTAAGTGTATGTTAGGTTTGCGGTCAAAATTTTAATGGACGCTTGTCTAGCTATTTTCAAAATCAATCACCTGATGATGTGATATTTTATTAGATACTAAAAGAATATCGACGTATTGAAGTTTAACCTAAATTTAATTTAATACAGTTTAAGTAAATTTTATCTAGAGATTTTTTTTGATAATAATATTAATATGTTATTTTCATGATTTCATAACCATTATATGAAGTACGCGGCAGGATGAAAGTTAAAAAATTAAGCTATTATTGTATTTTACAAGCTCATGGACAAAACTGAAACATAATAATGTTTTAGCGCTACTTCAAATTAACTATAGTAGTGAATATAAACAGTATGAGTATAAACAAAGTTTAAAGGACGAAGCCTATAAACCACATTTGAAACATACTTTCAGGAGATAGAGTGTCATAGATTCTTGCTAACCATATTTCTTTCAAACTATAGTTTTCATTACTTAGCTGATAACTTAATTTAAATATCCTAAAAAAAACTAAAAAGACGGCGTATATTAAAAATAGCTTTAAAATTTTCATTCTAAAATCTTCTATTTAAGCTGAATTAAGGGCAATTTAACAACTTGATAAATCAATACGTGCTTCGGTATTCCTCTATTCAAGTTTTACGCCAGGTATTTGGTGGCCAATTTTCCACAGGTTTATTGAGAAACGTGGCGTATCGAGCAAAAGAGCAGCGCTTATTTGGAAGACCTGCAATTACTGTCCAAGTAATTGTAGACCTCTTGAACCAGCGCTGCTAGAATATATTAGACCCGAACAAAGCTATTCCTACTTGTAGTGATTTTCAGTTGTTTTTGGGTAAATAATGTTTCAGATGTACAAATGTTTGAATTTTCGTTCAGTTATAAATGACAACATGTTAATATCATTACTATTCAATTATCTATTCACTTAGATTCGTAGACCATGATTATAAAAAATTTCGCAACATTAAACATGTGTCTTAAACTTGACATTCATAAAAAGAATATTTTAGCTTTTTGTAAAGCGTGCTTTTCATTATGTACAAAAATTTCTAAAATACTGCAATAGTTTTCAATGCATAATTATACAAACAATGGCTAAACGTTAATTAAAACTTGATATTAACATAAGCATATCGAAATTATTATCAAAAGCGTTAATATTTACTTACGTGATTATTAACGTCTTCAATGTTTATTCGAGTCCATCTCGGGGCCAATCATATCATAATGGACATTGCAGAATTTAATCCGACGAGCAAATAAGCGCACTTGGTAAATAAAGGGCATTGCATGTGAATAATATTTGTTGTTAAGCTAGAATACGCATTTGTAATAGCTAGACATGATAACTCGTAGTTCATTGTATCAATTATTTACGTTAAAGTAAATAATGTTGTCAGTATATTGAGAGTTATACGTTTTTAATAATCAAAATTAAAAACGTATAGTTCTCTACTACAGAGTAGGCTCTATTATAGGCTCTACGTGTAACATAAAACGTTAGTATGGATTTCAGTTTTACAAAATTTATTGTATTTTAAAAATTAGGCGTAGGCATTTGACGACCCACTGCCACTTGACGGTGGATCTGCCTTACAGTGGGAGTAAGAAAGATCCGCAGTACAAGTGCAATTAGTCAACTGCCAATCCGCCTGCTTGGCGTGGCAATTATGAGCAACTCTTTTCAATGGACGCCGTCTTGGCGTTCATTAAAAAACCTTTATCCAGCTATGCACTGCTGTTTATGATGATGATGAAATAATTTGATATTTAAGAGCTTTTTACTTTTCTTTGTTTGCAATAAGACAAGTCTCTTTTTAAATAAATTATTCAAATTTCAAATAAGAATAATTTGTATTAAAGTGTTGGTATGTTTTATAAAAACTGTGAAATATATGTCAGTATATAAAAAGGTTAAATAAAATATTAACCCTAGCATGATTTGTATTATTTGAATAAAAGTTAGAACTACTTCAAATATAAACAACTGAGAATGTATACTGCAATTAGGTTTAATATTTTATTTCAGTGCTTAAAACTTTACGTCTTCAGGTATGCCTACGAAACAGCAAGGAGTTCAAATGCCTTTGTGCTTGCGGCAGGTCCTTAGAGAGGTCAAATGCAGAGCTTCGCTCGGAATCTGGGTCAGCGGCTTGAGCGACACAAAGAGAGTATTACTCAAGTGATCCTAGACTCTACTCCTGTCAAATTACCCGCAATTCACAGCAAGGATTTAGTTAATAGGTGCGGAAAATATCTCAAGGCCAGCTTGCTTTTCGGTCTAGATTATTAGCCTTTGACTCGTAGAAGGAAAGGGGCAATTTACAGTTGCTATGCAGGTATTGAGTTGCAAGCGTATTAAGCTGTAGTGAAAAAGTAATGCATTAAGGAAGTAATACAAGAATTGAGGCATATAATTATAATATATGACTGAAGGTTGTTTGTTACGTGGATTGACTTGATCCCCTACACATTCGTTGGTCATGGTAAAATGGGTCGGAAACGTGTCGAATTATTGTGCCGTATCTTGTAATCCCATAAAGACCGTCATCATCAGCCTTGTGTTAGTCCACTGCTAGACATAGGCCTCCACTAAATCACCACGCCTTCTCCGTTTAGGGGGTTTTTGGACCATATACCCACCACGCTGGTCCAATGCGGGTTGGTTGGTGGACTGACTGTTCACATGCATGCCAGTCCCCAAAGGATTCAAATCCACGACCTCCGATTAATAAAGCACTATTTAATATATCGTAGAATATGAAAATAATTTTATCATAGTAGTAGAAGATGCAGTAGTACATTTGTAGTAGTATATACATTTGTACATTTAGCACAGATTTTTTTAAAAAAATACTGTGATTTTCGTATCACCCAACAAATATTACAAGCAAGGTTTTGATTTTTTTACATAAATATTGCAATTCTATTCATTAGCATGATTATTTTTCTTGAAAATGCTAGTTGCAATGCAATGCTAGTGCAAATTCACTCTGACTATGCAAAAAATTAAGATGTTACGGTAAAATTTTCGATATTCTTTGTACTTTCTGCTGCGACATATTCGCACATATAGCGTTATTGGTTTGCTACAAAACTTTTACTAATTGTTAAAATTTATTGTGTAACGAGCAAAATCTTTTATAACGAGTTACGTACTTTTATAGTACCTAATGATGTGTTGTGAGAATTCTCGTTATATCAAATATGAAATATGGTGGAATTAAAACGCAATCAAACACTTTAACAATCCCGTACCATACTTTCGTTCAGCAACTTGAAGTATTTGTGTATTTCCATGAAACTATAGCGACATGGATATGCAAAACAGTTAAAGTTGCAAGCGTAACACTTGAATGTTGTGTCGACTGAAAATTCAGGCAAAGCTTTGAGGCTTTCCACTTTGAAATTCGCGGGAAAATTGTTTGAAAGGAAACTGGTATTCGTTGTGTGGCAACAATTATTGGAAAACGCGTTGCCGGCTTGCTCGTTTTGAAAACTGCGAATGGGAAATTTTCGTTCGTGAACAAGTGAAGATTTGCGTGGAGTTTTTTCGGTGGGAAATGTTTTGCGCTTGCAGAATTGTGTTAACCGTGAATGTGATTTATGCGCACTGAATTGGGTCATGCAATATTACGAACAATTTTACGTTAGATACTAGCAATACATTTAAATATATTAATAAAGATCTCACGATTGCTTAAAACAAACACAAAGTTGATTTCCCGCGGGATTCAAACTCCCGACTTCTGGTTTATAAAGCAAGGGCCAATACCGTTATATCACGGAGGCAGTATTGGCTATTAATATAAATATCATCATCATCATCATCATCATCATCAGCCTTTGATAGTCCACTGCTGGACATAGGCCTCCCCTAATACACCCCTATCCATCAGGGGGTTTTGGACCGTATCCCACCATGCTGGTCCAATGCGGGTTGGTGGGCGGACCGCCTTTTTACATGCCCATCTGACGCATGGATCATCTTACTTTTCAGACAATTGGGTGATCGGCCGAAACTGTCCTAACCAACCAGGAAACAACAACGAAAATTTGTTGAGTCCCCGCAGGATTCGAACTCACGACCTCCGGTTTCTAAAGCAAACGCCAATACTACTAGGCTACGGAGGCAGTTTTATATAAATAAGCCGTTGTTTATTTACATGCCTATATTATTAATAGTTTTTAATAATTTAAAAGTTATAAATACGAATGAATTCAAAAAATAATAATACAAAACGTCATTCCGTTCGTTAAGCGTAGCCTGCTACGTCGTAGCCAATCACTTAGTCACTACGGAGCCGGAAGTTCAACATTTTAAAGCAATTAACAATTATAGTCTTAACGTCCGCAAGAATAAAAGATCTCAAAAGTAGGCCATGTTCATTAACAATGGAGGTCATCGCTTAAATTATCATTGCAACCTGAAAGGAAAAAATTCGCTCTTCCGTTTTATTAAGACCGCTATCTATTCATCTCGGCGGGGGATTTGTCCGTAATCCACGAAATCCCTTTAACGGTATAAAAAATTAAAATTAACCTTGGAGAGATGAAATTAAGATGGCTCTACTAAGGACGATGCGAACTGGTGGGTGGGGTACTCGACAATTTAATAAGTCTTTATATAATTATCGTTAAGATTTAAGATAGTTACAAATAAGTGAAAATGTATTATTTGAGAGATTATATTGCTTTCAAGATAGACTCTGTACATGTAGTAGTAAACGATAAAAATATTTTTTCAAAGTTTATTAAAATATGTTCTGTAGATATTCTTATTTCTAAAAGCATCGATAAAATTTCAATCACAATTGTAGTAGACGTAAAGTATAAGATTGTTCAAAGACAACGTTTTGAAAGCAATGTAGATAATTAATGCAAACAGGATCTAAAAGATAAATGAATTGAAAAAGTGAGGGAAAAACATTGTTTTCCATTCATATCGAATTAAGTTGTAAATGTTTTTGAATTTATATTGTATAAAGTGCACAAGGCAACATGTCCTTAATAGAAAAACCTTTTATATGAAGGTTTTATCTAAAGTAAAATATCAGTATGGTATGACCTCATTACCTGCATTGCGCCTTAGAATCATTAAAGAGAAAAACATTAAAATTAGGAATAATTTTTAATTAAATCTATTAGCCTCTAGGGAAATTGCATAATTAGAATAAAGTCGGCACGTTAAAAATTTCAGAGGTGGAAGAATGGAGTGGATGCCTCCGCCTCTACCCCAAGTAGAGGAGCGCAGATAAAAAATACCGTGGCTGTTCTGACGATGTAAGGGGGCGCATTTTTTAGTGTCTTTGAAGTGATTGTTCTGGCGGTGAGCAAATATATCTGGAGATATTTGCATGCATTTTTGGTAAAATACTCGTGAATAATATTATGTTTATGTTAAATTAAATGTTAATGATTAAAAAGTAAAGGTTAAACTTATTAGTTTTCCTATGTTAATTCGCTTTTAGTCATGCTAACAAACTCAAATACCTCAATTTATAATAAATGGTAGAACGAAGCGTTAAAGCTTCATTTTAAAAAAATCAGGCGACTCAATTTTGTTAGTAGGTATCTGTGGTAGCATTTGACCAAAATTATATCCGCAAATCCGTTAAACGACCGGATCATGACGTAACACAATAAAAATGCTCGCATACAAAAGCTTCATTAAGCCCCGACGGCACTCACAATCAAAAACACCGAAAATCGTTGTCACCCGTTTATAAAGCGCCCTCGAATACGGATGAGTTGGCGACCACCCGCTAGAGGGCGCTTGACCGAACGCCATCCGTCGGAAATGCAATTAAAACCCGCTCTTTATAAAGTGCCCGGATGAATACGTCATATGATAGCTCTGCTGACATATTTCCTGTTGAACTTAACGCGTAATTCACAAGTACATGCAATCAAATTAAAGTTATGTGAAAGAGGTTACATTATATGTTAAATACTAAACGTTGTAATAAAGATTTAGATGATAATCTTGTCATTAAATTATTATGTTTAGTTGCAAAATGTTTACTACTTTATATTTTTTATATTTTTTTTTAAGCTTAGCAGAGACAGCAGTCGGGCCATCTGATGGAAAGTGGTCACCGCTATCATATGAGCATTGGCAATACAGTGGTATCGCCAACGCGCGCCTACCGTGAGACATAAGTGTTAGTCTTTTTACCCAGTAAATGCTGCTACGGTGCTCAACGGAACACAGCACGTGATGTTCACACTACTGTTCTGCGGCAGAAATAGGGCACGCGGTGGTCCACCAGACGGTCTCCTTAAACAGGGACCTACCAACCGTAGTTTTCACTTGAAACGGCAGTCAAGCCTTAAATATAGTGCGTAATTTCTGTCTGTGTGCAGATAATATACATGAAAAAGAGCTTACTTCACGATTAGATCAAATTATACGTGACCTTTCAAACATAACCAGAGTGTTAGTCTGTCCCATGGACTTGGACTTTAATTTTAAATAGTTTTAAGCAATTGATATATATTACACCACGATAATACCTAAAATGTATTGTTTATCGTTATAAAAACGTAATAAATGTGTTTCCTTATTTGGAAAGAACACAGACAACAACTTAGTGAAGTAGTTATTGCGTAACGCATAGTAAGTAAATTTTAACAAGCTTTTATATTACATTTACAAGAAAGTTAAGATTGTAAATAACCAAAGCGATATTTAGCCGAACCGTAAACTATTATTATGCAGTAAAGACGTGTTCCGGTAGATAACAATAGCTGCAGATTGCCTGTCAACACGCACCACTAAATTGCAGGCTTACGAGGCAAATTGGTTCTCTACTACTCTCGAATATAGTTCATAAACTATACAGGAATCTATCGATGGTTTCTAAACACTTAGGACTAAGATTAGGATTAAAAAAAAACTGCTATGGCACCAATAAAGTATGAGCGAAACTTAAGACATATCTTAAATGTCATTGTACATGATTTTCTATTCGGAATTTTGATATCAAACCTAACCTCATATATTTTTATTGTTAAATTTAGGTTTTATTTTATACATATATATTTATTTTATAATATCTTTAAGCAGTATTTCGATGGTGTTAAATACTGAATGATTTTACATAAAATGACAGTTAATGTAAACTACTATTTCCTTAAGCACGTTTTCTTGTAATTACTCTAAAGGAATTCATAATATATTTTTTTTTATATTTTAAACAGTTTGGAGGCCATTTTTACTCTAAAACTTTCGAATATCTTATTACGTCCCAAGGTAATAATCACTCCAAAGGCGATGAATAATTAACGTCTGAAGTAATTGTCAATCAGAATTGAGGCGGAGAGTAATGTTTTCGGGAGGCAAACGAAAATAGGAACTTTTGATGAATGGAGTACTTAAGCGATTTACACGGATTACACAAATCTTGCTTATAATCTTGAAACGGATTGATGGTCTCGGCTTTCGTCTTGCCATAACAAGTTTTATTATCGTAAATTTTAATAGTATTCTCAGTTAGTTATTTATGAAATTGTCAAAAATTATTATATTAAAATAATGTAGCGGATTAGTAAGTGTCTTATGATTTGAGTATTTAAATATTAAGTCTGACGTGTCGTTCTTTGGACAAAAAGGAAAAATTAAATTTTATTATATTTATTCAATAAGTGCTTTTAATGGTTCAAAATAGAAAGCAGCTGATGTTAGGAATATTTATTTAATGTCACCATAGTTCTTTAATTGTTCATTAAGATTCTATATTTGCGTGATCTTTGTCTATGGGCGACACATTTAATAAGTATCACCGCAAATTCCATACGGGACATAAAGCAGTAGTGTGATTATCCCATATTATACTACACACCCATACACAGGCTACTGTCGAGACGAGATAGCTTGTGTTATTGTTGGGAAATATCCTGGACTTTTCATACCTTGAGGTCAAGTAACAAAAGTCAAATATCTAGCTGATGTAACTATATTGGCATTAAAACTTGACTTTCGTTTTTTATTGCATACAAATGCAGACCAGTAGATGTGCCACCGGATAGAAAGTGTCACTGACGCCCATGGACATCGGCATCACCAGGGAGACATAGAATGTTACGTCTCGTTTACCCAATAAGAACGCTGGCTACGGTGCCCTTCGAACCGGAACACGGTAGTATTAGTAGTGATCAGTATGGCTTACCTTGTCCCTGATCTCCTGGCGCATCTTCTCTCGCTCCTCCTCCATCTTGCGGTGTTTCTCCTTGCGTCGCTCTTCAGCCTCGCGGATGGCCTCTTGCCGTTCGCGTTCGGCTTCTTCTTCCTTTTCCTTATCATCGCTGTCGTCACCATCACCACCAACCGCACCTGCAAGTTAAAATGCAAGTTAATTATCACGAATATCTTGACTAACTCAGACTAAATATATGATACAGCTTGTTTGTTAGGATACGGGTCAAATTCCAACAAGTAAATATTATATTTTGTGAAAATGTACTACAATAACTGTTTTGACCCAAGACGATACAGATCGTTTGTTAGGAAACAGGTATGCCAACAACCAAATATAACATCTTGTGATAATAAACTATAATATCGATTAAAACTAGAATCTGTGTTAGTTTCGACAAGTTTCGGATCTATCGGAGGTCCTTCACCACGGTAAATGGAATTAGTTAGTCACCAAACGACCTCAGTGCAATGTCTCACGAAAGTTTTGACGGTTAAATAAATTACTGGTATAATATCTTGTTTAATTTTTTACTTTGTTTCGCAAAATAAGACTCAGCATTGCTGCCAGCACATACATCTATAGTGACAAAAACCACCTTCTTCTTCTTTATCTTTCAAATATAATGGCTCCACCAAAAACAGCTCGGCGATTCTGCCAATGTCAAGGTTGGGTAAAACACGAGCAGTATTATTAAAAAAATGTTCGGTATTATTGACGATTGTACAATAGTGACTCAATGGCACTTGGTTGACAAAAGACTTCGTACGAACGGTGTTGTTATTTATCGACTGTCAATCAGAGATTCACATCTCGGTGACAAGTCATCAATAAGAACACGAGATGCATGACATAGGTGACTTTGTTACTACATCTATTCTAAGTCTACTTTTGCTGCACAATAGTACGTTAAGATCATTCGTTTGTTTCTAGGTAATGCTATGGTTGTATTGTGAACGGATTGCTACTGAATTGTGTAGTGCGTGTGGAAAAGCAGGAAAGTTTTTTTTTGTAGACAACATCATCCGTATAATGGGGAAAAATTCGGTCCATTCAAGCGTAAAAGTTTGAATGTGACAAAACTTTTCAGAACTGAAAAGCATTTCAGAGACTTTTTCCCTATTCAAAAATGAGCCGCTAAAAGTGAACAATATTTTTTTAATATAAAAATATCTATCGTCCTATGTAAGCACTTACAATATATGCAAAAATAAATTAATATGTAACAATTGTTGGATTCTTTTTAACAATTCAGTATTCATTGTTTATTTTACAGGTACCAATTTCCTGTCTGAATACGAGTGTTATACATGAAAAGTAAGGTAAGAAAAGTGTTTCACAGCACTTTAAGACAAAAAAACAAATCATTTAATTAGTTCAACATCCGAAAAGACCCGAATAGTCGATGCAAAAACGGAATCCGTAATTGGAATGCGTTAATCCGAAACCATTAAGCGGTCCAAATTAAATTCCCAGCAACGGCACAAAACAGTGAACAACGTTGAATAATAAACTAATTGGACATCTGTACGCGCGTATCCAATAGTCCGCCCATTAAACATCCAAATTAGATAAACCGGTCTGCACCTAACCGCCTATATCTACTTTGAACTGGTCCAAACCGCCTCAAACCGGTTAAAGCCGGCCAAGTGGGCGATCCAATATGGCGGCGCCATTCAAAAATCCATTACACGTCAATCTGAGCATTTGTCACTTCGGGCAGGAACGGGGCCGTTTCCTATTTGCTTTTAAAAATGGAACGAATTATTTCCTATTTATTTCCCTTGATCACATTTGGCCTGGCGTCGGGGCGTGGAGGTTGGGACAAATGGCGTAACGAATAAGTTTGCGATAATGTACATACATATGTTAGCTTAATAGTCGTACTATGACACAAATTAACGATTAAACAGATATTAGGATTATGGTTGAATGTTATGTTTTTCTTTAAGATACCTTTTTGTTGACGTATACTTAATTTAAAGTTATTTACGTGTAAAATATGTGTTAAGAGTCGTGGAAAACCATTTTGTGCTACCTGTAATTTTGTTATTAGACTGCCTCAGCGCTTATATACTAACCAAAATTATGAGTATGTATTTAGTAAGCAGATTATCAGCTAGTAGATTGTTGCATTACTATAAAAATGTTTATAACTTTACTAAAAAAGAAAAGAAAGCACATACGTACAAAGTAACACTTTTATTTTTTTATTTTCTCTCCGCTTATAGACTGTAAACTATATTCATCGTTTTTTAGATGCCTATTTGTGTTTTGTCAAACGTATAGCTCTAGTCGGTAAAAAATCAGGCTTCACCTCACGGTCACCGAGTTTCAGCAGTTTTCAGTTACACTATTCGGACGTGGTGCCTGAAAAATTTCAGTTCGAGAACAACTTTCAATGTTGTTCATTATTCGAGTACTGTACTGTAGCTTGTGCTGTTTGCATTTTCATTTTCAGACGAGCCGTTGTGAAGCATGGATTGTTTATTGATCGTTGAGCTGCATATGAAACGGATATTTAAATTGTGCTGCATATTATTTGTTTATATTGTAAATTTTGCAGACGGTCATGAACTTTGACTGGTTTACTGCGAAAAGGGGGGATTTATATGTGCTTGCCAGAGTATTGATAAAGAGTAAATCTATAATTTTTATGAACTCGGTAGAAAATTTCTTTTAGAAAATATTTCCAGCTGTAAATTCTGTAATTTCAAGTTTAAGCTGTATCAAAAAATATTATGTGTAACAGCTTTATTTAATGATATAAAAAAATATAATATATAATGTTTACATATAAAAGGCAACTTTAGCAAAGAAGTATCATAACAATAGTAGTATAAAGATTTATAAAACATTCTTTTAAACATTATAACGCCGAGTTTCTAAGATTTTCTCTTATGTTTATTGTTACATGACACGTTACCTTTCCTTGCGTAATACTCGGAATTCTATAGCCGTGACATCTTTATATTAACTACCGTTACATACAAAATATTTTTTTAATTGTACGCGACAATATATTCATTAAAACTTATGTATACCTTTACTATAACAACTTTATATAAAATAGGGCTTGACCCTTCGATAACTTCATTATGACCATAGATCAGAAAAGGATTTTAACTGAAACAGAATATGTACTGGCATTCTTTTAAGCTGAATCAAGGGATTTTTCATCTAAAGAATCCAAAGATGGTATATAATAAAAAGGTACCCAGGGGTACGCTATATCGGCCGGATTAAACGAATTCCAAGAGTGCACCGACAATTCAATTTATTATTCCAGCCTCCTTCGATTTGCTTTTATACCAAGGAAAAGGCGGAATCGAAATCCAATTATTAAGTGATCAGATGAAGGTGGGATGCGACGGTGATAGAGTGGTACATTGCATGTACTATGTACATATATTTCTACAATGCGCATGTATATGAACAATGTACACAAAACGCACTTGATGAATTATAATTAACTGTACATTGATATGTACAATGCGCATGGACATGGACAATGTACATGCACATATATATGTACAAGTAGATTTTTCTGTTAAGATTTCTTCAATTAATATGCATATAAGAATAGTTAAAAATATGCTGACTTTTTGATCTATATACGTAAAATAACGTCACATATTCAAAGGTACATTTTAATTGAAGAAGGATATTTTTATTTTGTAATGATGTCGTAACAATTGGGAAAAGAAATGTATTTTGTATTATAAAATAACAACCGTTTTATAACTATTTAATACTATTATAAGAGAAATAATTTCTGAGTGGCGTTAACTCTTTGGCGTGATTTTATCTAAAATACGAATAAATAGGAGTCATTGTGCAGTTATTCAAATGTCAAAGAAGATATTCTTAGTGAATTTGGTTTTGAACTTTAAATAAGCAAACGAAAAAGTCAAATTTCGTTAAAATGAAATTAACTTGTATTAAAGCTTAATTCTGAAGTAGAATTAAGAGCAGGAAAGTAAATTTTAATCGGATTAAAGCATCTCAGACGAAATGCTAATAAAAAGTCGAGTTCTACTGATTTTCATATTTACCCGTTTTGTCCCAGCCCTTAAGTTTCACAAGAGTTTTTAAAACTCTCCCCCCCCCCCCTACATACCTTTCACAGAGTAAATACGCTACTAAATCATTATTATTTAAATCTGTCCATGAATATTCAGCTGTAGCCAACTGGGCCCATGTTTAAATTAGGGATGTCGCTTTTGTCGATTTTAAAAACCCGGTTTTTATCGATTGTCGATAAAATTATTAAAAGAAATAGGAAGATCAACACTCTGACGTATCTTTATTTAAATAAAAGGCAATTTCATCCAAAAACCTTTTTTTAAAACGAAATGGAAAAATTATTGCTAACCATTATAACTTTAAGTTGATATTTTATTTCAACATAATGTAAGAAGCGAGAAGGAAGACGCTGAGAAAATATTTGAGAATCATTCATAATTAGAGTCCCTTAGTCTTTTATTATCCCTTCCTTAATCTTCCTTATAACTGAAAAATATAACTAATAGTTTTATTATTAAATCATTATACTTCAATCTCACGTAAGCCAACTTTACTAGTAAATTAAAAATAAAAACTTTTCTAATTTCAAAGCCGCGACTCGCAATATCATATTCCTTGCTTGTCTATCAAACCGCGTCGAAATTTCCTGCGCCTTGTAAGTTCGTAACATTCGACTATAGACCTTAATCCAACGCAATAAGGTTAATTTTCATTCAGTTTATGATAATGCACTTTATAGTTTAAAATGAACTGTATGATCACGGTGTAATAGACTTTAACCTAACGCCATAAAGTTCATTTTCAATCAGCTTATGATAAAGGAACTAGTCGTTTTATTATGGACTCTATGAGCACTGTGTAAGGTTGCTTTTAGAGTGGCTTGAGCTCTGATAGGCTTCCTAACTAATTGAATCCTAGACCTAAGTTCATGTCAACTCCCAGTCGCACTTATTTGATTATCAAGTAGCACAAAATGTCGCGCCGTCTGCTCTCACCGCTTTAAGATGCGCATACGAAGTTTAAACGGAGTTAGGGAGCTGTGAGCGATATTTCCCTATTCGTAATCATATTCCCAAACTCTGACCGGGAGATTAAACGGGTTAAGAATAAAATAATGTTAACCTGATTGCGACTATGGCAGCCGATCTATGGAAGGAACTCCCAACCACACAGGAGATATTATAGTGTACAAGTTTATATGTAAACACTTGTGCACAATCTCTCGAAACTTAGACCGATGGGACGGATAACTGACATCAACAGATCAGGCGCAGGACCGACTTTTTGCATGCCTATTCGACGTATGGATCATCTGCCCTAACCGGTTAGGAAGCAACTTGGAACAGTAGTTGATTACATAGCTATTTAATAAGTGTAGTATAGAAGAATAGTGTATTCTTTTTAATGTTTTAGATATTGAACTTGGCACTTATTTCAAAAAAATCCTGGAACTAAACTAACAAATCAATATCAACTAGCGTTGACACATAATTACTTTGTAGAAAAAGAAATCAGTAGTAAATTAACCTACCATAATCATAAGCACAGACATATAGAAAAGATTATTATATATAAGAATAAAACAAAAATGTATGTAAATAATTATTTGTGTAAAGACTTTGTCGTGTAGCAATATTGGGAGGCGATGAACGAGTGAATTATGTAAACAATTGTTGTGGGTACAAAGAGATATACGTGAAAAGCTTTTTGATAAACAACAACATACTGGCGAGAAGATAACAGATGATAAAAGGAAAACAAAGGGATGAATAATGACATACACTACGTCACAGGACTGGGGATAAATCGAACAGATTGCCCCAAACAGATTCTGATAAAAACGTAATAATAACAAGATAAGAATAAAAGTGTTTTAATTAATAAGAATGTAATATGATTAACTCCAGTCTTATATTTTATAAAACAATCAGTTATATGTGTAAATTATTAAGTCCTAACAAAAAATCGTACGTATTTCTGACATTTTGACGGTTTGTACAAACAAATCACTTGTCAAAAGATTCGGGTATATCACTACAGATTATAAACAAAAGTCGCTTTTTCTGTCCCTATAGTCCCAATGTACGCTTAAATCTTTAAAACTATTTAACGGATTTTGATACAGTTTTTTTCAATAGATAGAGTGATTCAAGCGGAAGGCTTATATGTATCACACATATGCTTAATATTGTAGGTATATTTATTCTCAGCATAGCACCCGTGCGAAGCATGGGCCGATCGCTAATACTATATAAAAAAAGAGAATGTACTCTCAATCTATTTCACATACACTTTAAATATAATGTTAATTTAATTAAAAATATACGCTTTAAAATCTGAAGCTTTAGTCACACCGTAAAAGAGAAAAAACGTTAAACTTAACTTCAGTGACGTTATCACAATAATATCATGTGGTGGTGATTTTCCATGACTTATCGCAACCCCTCGCACAATAATACCCTCGAAAAATTATAATCCACCAAATTGACTACGTGACGGGATGTACTAAGCGTCCATACGACCCCAGCTCGTAAATTATTTACCCGCACACACTCTAATACCATATTTTATGACGACTTGTATTGCTTTCCTGTGAAATGTTAGATTGAAATTGCAATCGCACTGTGTCACGTAGTTCGCATTAAACGAATGGAACCGCTGACTTGCTTTATTATCACGTTACTTGATAATAAATGAACTTTCACTTGGCTCAGGAATTTAAGTATCTTACTTTAGCTCATTGGTTTAAGTTAAGTAACGCACGGATCATAATTTTGTAACCTTAAAAAGGTTGCGTAACTATTATTTTAAGGCATTAATATTAAAGTGGTTCATTGATTACGATACGAAACAGAACAGAGAGAGACTGACAATTTAAGACGCACTTTTATATTCATCATCAGCCTGTGATAGCCTACTCTTGGACATAGGCTTTCTCTAGTACACCCCTATCAATTAGGGGGTTTTGGACCGTATCCCACCACGCTGGTTCAATGCGGGTTGGTGGGTACCGGACCGACTTTTTACATGCCCATCCAACGTATGGAGCATCTTACCTTTCGACCAATTGGGTGATCAGCCCAAATTGTCCTAACCAACTAAGAAACAGCAACGAAAATTTGCTAAGTCCCCGCGGAATTCCAACTCACGACCTACGGTTTCTTAAGCACACGCCCTTACCACAAGGCTACGGAGGCAGTGAATAAAAAATAATATATTTTCAATTTATTCAATGTCTAGCGACTCACCATGACTTCATAGCACTCATACGGTAATGATAAAAATTATCTTGCCTTTAAAAATATTGCATAAAATGTAACAAGCTTGCTCATCACACTGAGACAGTCTGTATCTTTAAATTTACACAGCAATTACTTGAAGTACACTTTCGATGTATATTTTTCTTCCGAAGTACTTTCCTCCAACAAAGCCAAATACCTTCAGTACAAGAATATCGTACAGTGTATAAGTCTGACTCCCCTCTTTATTTTAGCCAAAAATGTAAGGATGTGGAAATATATATGTTTAGCACTATAGAATTTACTTAGCACAAACTAACAGGACTCTAAAAGAATCGAAAAATTCATACGATATATCTTATTTATTCAGGTTTCTTTATATACTATTTAGCTCGTCGAATCTTTCAATCTTATGTTTAAGGTATAATATTAACAGTAATTAACTGGATTGCTATCTACGGACAAAAACCTCAATTTATTTTGGTTCAGGCCAAGAAGCGAGGGCGTTAAAATCACTATGTTTCACTATAGAAGTTCAAAAAGTGTTAGTCCACTGCTGAACATAGGCCTACTCTAAAGCAAGCCTTCTCCATTTTAGGCGGTTTTTTGACTGTATGCCGCCACGCTGGTTCGTGGGTAAACTGACTTTTTACATATCCATCCGACGCATGGATCATCTTACTTTTTAGACAATTGGGTGATCGGCATAATTGCCCTAACCAACTTGACAGAAACAGTAACGATGTTCAACAAACAAACTACGCAGGCAGTTGTAGACTATAGAAATTGCTTAACATTTACTAACAGGACACCAAAATATAAAAAGTACCTCGTATCTGACTACTCTCCTTATTTCATCCCAAGAGGTGAGGGTGCTGAAATCTCGATGTTTATTACTGTAGAGGTCACTTAGCACTAATGGGGCCGATTCATCGTAAACCGATCGCTAACGACCTCTGCAACGACCCCGACAACACGGCCCCGGAGTAAACAAACTCGTAAAACTAATTCGGTCCACCCTCATTACGATGTCAATATTCATAACAGTGCTATTAATATATTTATTCTGATAACACGCCTCGTGTTTGCGCAATAAACGTAAACAAACAACTCTCCTACGTAAATTTACGGAAATGCAAAAGCAATCTATATTCATTTTGTTCATTTAAAATTATTTTCACACTTAGTTCGAAAGTGCCTTAGGCATTACCTACCAGTCAACATTTAGATAGTGCAAGGTTATATTTTGTGTTAATATATATAATTTCCAACACTCTGCACAACTGCCTCCGTAGTCTAGTGGGTGTGCTTTAGAAACCGGAAGTCGTGGGTTCGAATCCTGCGGGGACTCAACTAGTTTTAATCGTTGTTTTCTAGTTGGTTAGGACAATTTGGGCCGTTCACCAATTGTCTGAAAAGTAAGATGATCCATGCGTCGGATGGGCATCTAAAAAGTGGGTCCACCCAACCCGCATTAGACACGCGTGGTGGGATACGGTCCAAAAACTCCCTGATGGAGCAGGGGATGAATTAGGGGATGGGAAGGGGGCCTATGTCCAGCTGTGGACTAGCACAGGCTGATGATGATGATGATGACTTATCATTATAATATGTATAAATTCGTAAGCTAAAATGTAAATTTAAATTTCCATGACATATTATAAAACTTACGTGTTAAAAGACTACATAACGTTCTTTATATTAATCTAGTTATTTAACATAGTGGAAATAGTTCGCTATTTTTAGCATGTTATCGTTATTGCAACGTTGGTTTTTAAAAATAGTTCAGTTTTAACGAAACATTCGGAATATCGATGTGAAATAACAACGAGTTCAGTTTCAAATAAATATTTGCTCTCTTATATAATTGAACTATGTCAGCAAACGAGAACGGCTGTATTAATAAATCACTCGAAGCGTAAATGTACGCTTTTTTAATTTTAACAGCATCATTAAATTTTACGTACTTCACTTTTGTTCTTTAACTGAATGCAATAAAAATGTTCACATTAAATTTTGAATTATAGTCGAATTTAGTGATGGGATACTGCAATTTATATTATTATCATTATCCAATGTTTTCATATAAGCTTAAGGTCATTTATGCATGCAAGAATAGATTATAGTTTGCTACTGCATGTCTTACAATCTTAGATAGTTTTATAGAAAACAAGAACATTAGATTTTACTCCCAAAGTTAGGTTTTCCTCCTAGCAATCTTTTCATATATCATAGGGAAAGCTTTTAAATTATCCACAACAACGGTTTTTGCCCATTTTTATCTGACCTCAACAATCCTAAGGATTTATTATTTTAGATGGATGGATTATTGGATGGTTATTAATCATTTAAAGGCACTGAAATTTTATAACGACCG
Organism: Lamproptera curius; assembly: GCA_029286875.1. Lineage (NCBI taxonomy): Eukaryota > Metazoa > Arthropoda > Insecta > Lepidoptera > Papilionidae > Lamproptera > Lamproptera curius. The sequence goes on along the minus strand of JAGSMT010000105.1, from coordinate 684,555 downwards.
CTAAAGATGGTCTTGACAACTTAAACGGACCACATCCACACCGTTTTAGTAATTCTAATAATTTAAACCAAGTCCTGAGCTATTATGATGACTATTACGTGAAAGAATATTGGCATAATTATTGCGAATACAGTTTAAAACATACACAAACGACGTAACATATTCGTAGCACATCCGTAGCGCCGTAGAGGCGTAGATTTTATTACGTAGCAGTATCGATCGTTCTAATAATAGACTGCATATACTTAACAGCGAGTAATTGGGTCCGACGCGGCGCCACTTTGTCACCTTGCGATACCCGATCGACGAGCAAAACTTATTCAAATTAGTAGGAATAATGCTAATGGGGTTTAATTTTGGACGGATGTAGTACAGATAAAACCGGAAGTGTTTTATATTGAACTGGATGCATGTATTACTGTTTCAAATATGTTACAGTTGCCTCAGTATAATTCCTTCGGAGAAAAAGATATTTATACGATCGGTTCATAGAATTAGAGGAGTTTGAGGTGCCCTAAATTTACCTTATTCCCCTAATATTACGTATTACACTTTGTTTGTAAATAATAAGTAAATAGTAATAGTACAACAATTTATTTAAATTTTGTTGCTGATCTGTGGTATTGTGTCGTATAATGCTGATAAATAAAACAGTTTATTACGGATTTTATCGCTTGGAAACTTCGAGATAATTCCTTCTTCGTAAAAAATTTACTTTAAATAATCTTAGGTTCGATCAGAAGGGTAAAACCGTATATTGATTTAATACTTAATTACATATAATTGATGAATAATTATAATATGTAATACAGGCAAGTGTAATATAGGCTACAGCTCATTTCAACGCATAGCTGACTATTTACTTTGTCCCCACGGAGAGTAGGCCTTTTTATTTTTCTACAGTATGATGACAAGCTAAAGGGTACTTGAACTATTTTGAAAATAGCTCGTAAGATATTAAAAACACTATGAAATCCACTCTATTCAATGTTTTATCTCTTCTAGTCAATTGTTGCTATGGTTGTGTTATAAAACGGTAGCATACAAATATTTGTGGACGAAAAGTACACCATAACCGCACCGCACACAGTTCTCCATAAACAAAAATCTCACCAAATTCAATTTATATATAAGGTTTATTGTTAATAAATCCAAAATAAGTTACAAAACATTTACTAATTCAGATGAACATAAAAGATACGAATTTTACGCGAAATTCCAAGTAAGAGGGAACCGGAAACGGTAAAGAAATAGTACAATAGGGAAGCGCGAAGGGAAATATCGTAGAAAGACGATTGTGGTAGAGTTTCAGAATTTTCGCGGAAAGTTAGAGATGGCGTTTAAAACTTCTCTTAGATGTAACTTATTGATGTCGCTTCCACCGACGGAGTAATTAACTTAGTTTAAGTGGGCCAATAAGTAACATCGCAATAAGTTACACTTTAATGTACATTTCAAAATACTCTTTGTGATTATTTAACAGCATTACGGAAATCATTACGTTACAATTTAAAGTATCCTTGAAGTTTTAAAACATTTGCAGAATCAATAATCAAGAGAACTATGATTTGAAACTTGGAATTTACGTATAAGTATTTCAGCTGGTTGTATTAATATCAGGTTTAGTACAAGATATATATAAAATCAACCTTTTATTCGGATTCTACGCGTTAATTATATATATTTATTCCCAACCTTTCGTGATCACAGGCAGACTAAAATGGGATATGTCTGTATCATAATGTGTTTGGAAACACCGTCAGGGTTTTCTATTTTAAATTTGACGTCTTTCTATTTTCGTAATTTTTAACATTTCTATGATAAAAAATACTTATATCTTGGAACTTTATAAAATGTTTGAAATAATTATAGCACAAGTTGTAAGTAAATAAGTCTTAACTTAGAAATTATAATAATTCTGATATAACTGTGAAAGTTCACCTGTTTGCACGTTTGTTACTCCATAACGCAAAAATCACTTTAGCAATTTTATTATACTTAATATTGATTACAAAATCAGTTATAAGACTAAAATATAGGTAACAAATAATAACGATGTCATTGATTGTGATAAACTCATGCGAGCCAAGCCGGATGAATGCTATTATTTCTTGAATACCAACTCTGTAAAAGCATGACATAGAATTTCTAAGAAGCACGAAGAAAACATAAAAACGCGACAGTTTAAATCAAGTCTCAAATGAAAATATAATAAGTTTCGGTGTCGCAGGCCGACTCTATTAAATTTATTACTCAAGAAGTTTAATGAAAAAAAAGAAGCGCCGGGGTGAATCTTGGAAGCGGAGTCACTTCGCCTAATAAGGGTGGATTGGCGGTTGGTTAATTAAAAAAAGTTCACTGGCAACCCCCGGAGGAATCTGGTTTCGGATGGATTTTCACTTGGAATGTTTTATAGGCCTTGATAAGGAGAATCGATACAATTTTTGTGTGCTTTTTGTGCAGATTTGGGTATTTTTGTAATTGATTTATTGTGATAATTCGGTTCTCAACGCTCTTTGTTGCGTTTACACTATACATCTTAATGTCTGTGTGTATGTTAGTAATAAATAAACTCAGAAGTTACTATGCCAAATAAATGTATTCTTACATTAGGTGCTACAAAGCTATATTATTCTTGAGTAACATATGTACTCTTTATTCAATAAAATTCATAATAAAAGTAAAAAAAATGATACGGCCGGAGCTGTGGAAATACTGTTGGCGAAACTAATGATATCAAAAATGGACCAATGGAATTCGTAAAATCCGTATCTTAGCTGACCTCCACTCGGCGAAAGGTACACATCACACACATCATCAGCCTTTGTTAGTCCACTGCTGGACAAGGCTCTCCCTAATACACCCCTATCTTAGTTGGACCGTATCCCACCACGCTGGTCCAATGCGGGTTTGGTGGACTGACTTTTACATGCCCATCCGACGCATGGATCATCTTACTTTTCAGGACAATTGGGTGTTCGGCCTAAGTTGCCCTACCAACTAGGAAACAACAATGAAAATTTGTTGCGTCCCCGCAGGATTCGAACCCACGACCTCCGGTTTCTAAAGCACACGCCCATACCACTAGGCTACGGAGGCAGGCGAAAGGTACATTCCTACCAAATTACAAGTCACTATGTCTTATGGTTCCAGAGATATAGTGATGAGTCAATGTATAGGTGGGAATCTCTTTTATATATATAGATAGATATCAGAGGATGGTGGTTAAATAATACTCTTATATATCACGTTTCATCGCGAGGGGAATTATTCAACAGCAGTAATGATATCACGCGCTGCGGTCAGCCATACTGGAGTTTTGTGATAGGGGCTTGTTTAATATCACATATGTTTCTGTATAAAACAAAATGTTTATTTAGTCTGCGTGTTTAAGTAAATAACCGCTGTTTTCTGATGTAAAATATTTTGTATTTTATTTTGCTATAGCGGTAAACACTTTAACTGATACTGTTTGATTTGGGCAATAGTTTTAAATAAAATGTATTAATGATGTTTAGATATTAATTAAAATAAGTTCATGTCTCCCCTCACTGCTTCCGTGGCCTAGTAGTATGGGCGTGTGCTTTAGAAACTGAAGGTCGTGGATTCGACTCATGCGGGGACTCAACAAATTTTCATAGTTGTTTCCTAGTTGGCTAGGAATTTTAGGTCGAACACCCAATTGCCTGAAAAGTAAGATGATTCATGCGTCGGATGGGCATGTAAAAAGTCAGTCCACCCAGTAACCCGCATTGGAACAACGTGGTGGGATACGGTCCAAAACCCCCTAATAGATGGGGGTATTTTAGGGGAGGTCTATGTCCAGCAGTGGACTATGACAGGCTGATAATGTACGTCTCCTCTACGATAAGTAAGTTTTACATTTTAAAATCATTACAAAGAATATGCAAAGTTAGTTTTTTTTTATTTATTTAATAAAAAATAAATTTTATTTTGTAATACATCTATAACACAACAACAATTTGTTAAATTTGGAAATTGTTTCAAAGATTTCAGATTAAGATTTGATATAATTAAGACCAGAAATAATAATGTTATTCATTTTCTTTAACTTATTCATTGTTGCCAGTAAATACCTCTACTAGCTTAATTATATCGTATTTATAGTAAAAATAACTTTGCGTGCGCTCTAATACGCTGGCAATTATCACTGACTTGAAACGGAAGTGCGGGGGTTGAACTGAGTGGCGTGACTTTAGGGGTGGGTTGTGTGCACGTTATCTCTGGACATAAATAGCAGACTAAATTTAACTGATAGAATAATTATATATACTAATGGATTGTAAATGTCTACAATCTTTACTCATATATTGGTATTGAAAAGTAAGTTCGAGATGTAAAAATACAAACAAGAATTGTATTTTTCGTGTTCTTTTGAGCGACGTGCAAATAAAATGAGCTGTACGAAGTATTTTTTTATGTTATATATATGTCAAAATAGTCGTTAGGTACGTAAAAACTCAGAGAGTATATTTGTTGTACATTAGAATTGAAAAAATAATTACTTTTAGTCGTTAATACCACGCAATCCGGCAGTGCGAAATTCTAAATTTCTTTAACTAAATGACATATGTACTATAGTAATCATTAATAAGAACCCATCTTAATCAAAATATTCTCGATATCATACGTTTACCGCAAAATATTAGACGCTTTATTTCTTTAACTACTTGATTTAAAAACATAAGCCGCTGTACAGTTCCAATGATTATTTTTCAAAAACCTCCTGTACGTATCTAAATTAATTATGACGCAAAGCAGCAAGAGCTTTGAGCTCACAGTAACAGATAAAAAACCCATTCCATTACGTCCACGTCAGTCCTCGGAAAGTAATTTAAACCACACAGTCTACTAACGGGCAAAAAACGCAATGAAATTGCACAAAGTAACATGCTCAATCCGGTGTACACTTGCACGCAGTAGTTCTTTTTTAATCTAGCCGCTATGAACTAAACTTTCGCCATTTGCCCATATGCGACCACCCCTTGTGGTCGCTCCAGGCGATTCCCCTCGCGTTTATGAACCCCCGTTCCCTATGGAACATATGAAATGATGAAAGTAAGGGAATCCGTAAGTACGTATTGATTAGATTAAAAGCTGAGAGTGCAGCGAAATTGTGTTTAGGCATCACAGATGAGGACGATTGGAATTTGAAGATAGAAAGTAGTATAGCATTATTCAATACTTTACCATTGAAATCTTTAAGTTTTAACTTTTCTATGTATCTTCTGATAAACCTGAATCTAGGATAAATATGGCTTGTGGAATAATGGGGTGGCATTAAAATGTTTAATTGGTTTCAAGAGTAAAAAATAAAACACGTATATTTGGAAATCTATTTTAAATAACTTAGATGTGCAGAATATACTAGTAATTAATGTTTGCATTAGCATACAATATAAAAACGTAATTAAGAAAGTGTTTTAAGTATTCATGTTTATATTTTATAAGTAATTCAATAAATTACTTACTTAAAACTATCCTCATCATCATCATCATCAGCCTTTGATAGTCCACTGCTGGAAATAGGCCCTTCCTAATACACCCCTATCCATTAGGGGGGGTTTTGGACCGTATCCCACCACGCTGGTCCAATGCGGGTTGGTGGGTGGATCGCCTTTTTACATGCCCATTCGACGCATGCATCATCTTACTTTTCAGACAATTGGGTGATCGGCCAAAACTTTTTTAACCAACTAGGAAACAACAACGAAAATTTGTTGAGTCCTCGCAGGATTCGAACCCACGACCTCCACTTTCTAAAGCAAACGCCAATACCACTAGGCTACGGAGGCAGTTTTTAAAACTGTACTTGATTGCTAACTTGACTGTTAATATGGCTTTTTATACGTTAATAAATGCTTAATAGTCTTAGCTGAATCAATATTTTTGTTTGCACCTTCAGCTTAGAAAGTAGGACAAGTTTTGGCTATTTTATCGCATAGCCCTGATTTGCTAATGTTTTCGACAATATTATTTAAACATTTTAAAATTATCCCGAATTGGGAATGCCGTCCTTACTTTCATAAGAATTTGTGGACAATTGTAGGTTTCCGATTACATTCTGTCTTTAAAAACTCTAAAATGTGTAACTAAGGGTAATAAAAACCTTAATATTTCCAGTATATGTACAAAACGAAACCCTTGACGAAACGGACACTCGGTCGCTTCTAATTAAAAGTTTTCGCATCTTCTGTTTGAAGATACTTTTTATGGATTCTTTGTTTTATGCCCACGTTGATCAAATTGTATTTTAACAAGTTACATCATACATACATACATCATCAGCCTTTGTTAGTCCACTGCTGGACATAGGCCTCCCCTAATACACCCTATCCATTAAGGGGTTTGGACCGTATCCCACCACGCTGGTCCAATGCGGGTTGGTGGGTGGACGACTTTTACATGCCCATCCGACGCATGGATCATCTTACTTTTCAGACAATTGGGTGATCGGCCCAATTGCCCTAACCAACTAGGAAACAACAATGAAAATTTGTTGCGTCCCGCAGGATTCGAACCCACGACCTCCGGTTTCTAAATCACGCCCATACCACTAGGCTACGGAGGCAGTTAACAAGTTATAAATATATAATACTGATAGACACACCCACCCACCCATTGGAGCAGTCTAGTGGGATACGGTCCAAAAACCTTCCAGTGGAGACGGACATTAGCGGAGGCCTATGTCCAGCAGTAGACTAACACAGGCTGATGATGATGATGATGATGATAATGAATATTGATGAATAATAAATGTTGCGAGTTCTTCTTTAGTACATCTTAGGACAATTAAATGTGACATATCACTCTAACATATAAATAAAATAAAACAATTCTATTATATCGTATATATCTACTTCAACATAAACAAATAAATGTAACGCCAAAGTGTTTATTGACTCGCATTTTTTGCTTTAACAAGGATAATAAAATATTCCGTAATAAAGTTGAAAGACTTGTTTAAATGCAAAACATAAACGGTCCAAAAAAAAAAAAGTGAGATGGCTCAACTTTATACATTTACAATTTTATGATAAATAAAACTTGTCGAAGCTTTAATAAGTGAACGTAAATGTGAACGAATAAAACAGCACGCAGTGACGTAACGGCCCTTGGACCAATGGGAGAGTGGAGCGAGAGGGGAAAAGTTTTAATGTTCGAGGCCGGTTTTGGGACCCGACACCTCTGAACACTTTCTGTGTACGTGGCACCTGTGTTTTGTTTTAAACAATTGAGCATTGTTGATGTAGTGATCTCCGTGGTGAAATAGTAGCACCATTTAGTCATATTACTAACCGGAAGCCATGGAATTGAATCTTGTGGGGGAGAAAATTGGAAGGACAATAACACAAATTTAAACAACTGTTTGCTTAGGACAATATGGGCCAAGCATACAACTGTTTGAAAAGTAAGATCTGTGCGTCAAATCGAGACATGAAATTTGATCCTAGTTGTGTTATCTTTCTCCGCTTTTAACATTACTAATCAGATATTTCGAATTTACTGACCCAGGAAATGCTGTTCATCCTATTTCTTTGTGTGAATAGATTGTTGTTATAGTAAAGTCAAATTGTATGTCAACCAAATTAAAATAAGATCCGGACTTTATGAAAAAAAAATTAATGGTAAACTTAAGTACAACGAATAGCCCCTTGGTCGATTATAACGTGTAGAATGATATTTCTCGGCCAAAACCAATCTGATTAGTTTATTTCACTACTGCATAATTGTCAAACAATATAACACATCTTACGGCCTAAAGTAGAAAGTAACCATTTTAGATCCTTAAGTGTTACAGGTCTAATCCAAAAGTGAGTCTCGGTAAATTTTGGATTATTGATTCCACCTTCAATATGATAGCACTCTTAACAAGTTTTTTTTACTATTGAATGCGGGCTTAGTTGATAAGCCGAACTAAAAATCAATTGGCGAAGGAACCAATTTTTTATTTAGTTCTACTCAATAATAATTGCATTTAAAGCTACTCTGAATACTTCGCTTTAATGACAGTGCTACATAAGCACATTGTCTACAATAAATATTAAATAAATCGGGATAAACATGCCCCGGGGGTAATTACTTATGTACTTTAATTTCGTATTGATTCTCATTACTCATTCAGGGCAATTTGGAAGTTAAACGCGTTGAATACGAACACCTATTACGTTTCAGCTAAATGATTTTAACTCCCTGTAGATTATACGTCAAGTAAAACTATGTACGATATAATCAAATAAATTATCTATTTATACACAAAATTAGACGTGGTTAAACGTTAAGATTCTTTGACTGCTTTTGTATCCATTAAAACCATATAAATACTACATAAAGTTAGCATTTGGTGTCATTCAATACAATTCAATTCAATTATCTTTCTTCAATATAGAAGCTTACAGTTGAATATTGTTTGTCAAACAAGCTACCACCAATTTGTCACCGATAGACCGTGATAGGCCTCAGCTCAAAGATGAACTGGCGAAAGAGTCTCAGCTGGCTATTTTTATGTCAGTAAAATAAAAATAATACAGTAATATTTTCTTATCACGGGTTTGGGATTAAGCAACGCCGGGAAGAGGGCCTTATTAATATGCTTCAAAATTTTATCATGTTGTTAATTTAAAAGTTTCTGTTGCTTACGCGAGCTCATGATAAGTAAGGAGAAGGTGCAGTAGAAGAGGCCTTTGTCCAGCAGTGGACTAACACAGGCTGATGATGATATGATTTTTAAAACTAAACCCGAAGAGTCCTTTTCTGTTCTTGGCTCTACTGTGACCAGGGTTTTCGTACTCATCACGTCATAATGATATGAGGAAGGAACTATTAGAAGAATATTGGCATTTAAAGCAGTAGTTTATCATAGATATATATAAAAAGATACTCCGGTCGATTAAGACTACGGCGCCCGATCTATAATCGAGATTATTATCATCCAATTGCGCGGGAGATATAAAATTTTGATAATATTAGGATAATTTTATTTTACTAACAATCGGAGTACAGCCCACATTGCCATAACCAACTAGGAAACAACATTGAAAAGTTGTTGTGTCCTCGCTGGATTCGCACCCACGACTCCCGGTTCCTAAAGCGCAAACCCATAACACTAGGCTGTTAAGGCAGTTAATATATATATCCTTAACATAACGTTATTAATCGTGGAAATAATTTGAACGGCTTATCCCTTGTAGCCGTCAGTTGGCATACGTTTATCTTGTTTGGTATACTCAGGCTCATAATGGAAGGTAATACGCTCGGAATGTGACAAACAAGTGATAATCTGAAATAAACCTTAACGTACAGCCTGTAGGTTCGAAATCAACTGTAGCTTATACGTGAAGCGTATTATGGGACGAATAAGGTACGGTTGTATATTGAAAATGACAGTTCGCTATATGAGAAATGAACTTGGGACTAGAAGATATAGATTCGGTATATCTGTGTAGTTTCATATATTACTTAAATATTTTAAGTTTATAATATGAATACATTTGGTTTCCAGAAGTAAAACTAAAATGTCGTTAAGTAAATATATGTTAACTTATCATCATCATCATCATCATCATAATAGCCTGTGATAATCCACTGCTGGACATAGGCCTCCCCTAATACACCCTATTAGGGGAGGCCTATATCCAACAGTGGGGGTTTTGGACCGTATCCCACCACGCTGTTCCAATGCGGGTTGGTGGGTGGACCGACTTTTTACATGCCCATCCGACGCATGGATCATCTTACTTTATAATGTTAACTTATACCTTTATAAATTGACAAAAATAGCTTTATCTACGAACATAAACAGAAAAATCGTAAAAAAACATTACTAAGCAGTTACTACTTACCGGAATCTCACTCTCTCAATTATCGGAAGCGGTGGCGAGCAACAGGCCTCCCCTATTGCTCGCCACCGCTTCCGATCTTCGGCTATTCTCATAGCGAACACGCTATATATTTATTTAAATAGCAATAAAGCCTAGTACTATAATCGTACAAGTATAAAACAGAAACGAAACGTGTATTTCATTTTCCCGACCGCTGAAATACGGTTATTTTTAAACGAAGTGAGCATGGTGCACGCGATACTGCTATGGAAATTACGGAAAAACCTTATTCGTATGGTACAAGTCGTATTCAATAAAATAAACTGCCTCTAGTATTAAGCATGTTACTTGACTACAACTGTAGTGAAGCCCGATAAGACTAGGAATGATTGAGAATCAATTGCTACACGTTACATGTAGCAACCATTTTTCAATCACTGAATGAAAGTAAGTCGATTGTCACTTATCATCTTCTCCATATGGGGTTTTTAGACCGTATCCACGCTGGTCTAATGCGGGTTGGTGGGTGGACCGACTTTTTACATGCCCATCTGACGCATATGTCATCCTACTTTTGAGATCGAATTGAGTGATCGGCCTAAATTGTTCTAACCAACCAGAAAATAACGCGGGATTCGAATGCCTATGCCACTAAACGTTTGTGATATTTGAGCAAAAACTATAAATAAATAAATGATACTTAACGTTTCTGTGTTGCACAGTCATGTCTATTTTAAAAATCATTTAACCTTCAACAAATTTTTCAGCCAAACTTAACATTGATATAAATCGAAATCGTATTAAATTTCAAAGAATCATGTATCTCGATTACGAAGATATTACACACCCTTATACATTTTCCACAATATCTTTCATCACGTGATCGTTGTGAATCGCTTCAGCTCATGAATTACGACCCAGTCGCCAGCGGATGCGTGACCCAGATATTGATTCTGTCGCGGCGTTCGGATGCAATAAAAAACGTTGAGCTGTTGCCTAGCGGCAGTGCGGGAGTGGATTTTCATTTACCGATTTAACGTCCAAACAGTTGACTTATGGAGCTTGTGTGTATACGAAAAGTTGCGAACGCAAAACCTGAACTGGTGAAAAATATGTTGCGTAAGTGAAGTTTATTGGAACGAAGTAGTTTGAACGGGTAAAGAGAACAAGTTACCGGGTAAAGATTATTTGCGTAGCTGATTAGAGGCTATAGCCGGAGCTTAGGTTTGATGTCTGATCATTTTTTGCAGGGGTGCGGGTATAGTCATCGTTAAACTGTTTTATTTGGTAATTATTTCTATTACCAAAGGTCAGAACTTTACGAATGGCTAATGGATCATTAAAAATATTTTAAATTTATGGCGAATATTTTAGGTTATATTTTTTAATTTGACTTTAATTTATTGGATGTAGAACTGAGACAAACAACTTTCAGATTGAGTAGAGATATAAGTTTTCAGATGTAGATAAACTATCTGAAAATTTTCTGAAGGATTCTGTGACAATTAGTCCGTAACTAACATCTAAATTAGGACATATTTATATACAAAAATGTTATTTATACACACATTTATCTCATTTAATATATATTTTACGCTCTTTACGAATGCAAAGAAGAATCGTTTGCAGTATTTTCTCACTATTAGCTCGCCAATAAAAAGCGTAGCGAGGTCGTAGCGTTGCGTAGCACTGCGTCATTGCGCGTAGCACTAAATCCATTACATCCAATTAGTCGTGACCGAGGCAAGTCGTTTCATGTGCCCCCATTTGCATATAGCCGAGTGTGGTGATCATTATCGCTATGATTTGTGACATGTTTCAGTTTTGACTTTGACATACAAATGCTACGCTACAGTAAAATATTTCAGAAAAATCGAGATATTTTATATTAGAAAATAGGACTATTTAAACTGGAAGTACGTATATTAATTATAATTATAGATGTTAGTAAAAAAGTACGATTAGTAATTACTTGTTAGGCGTCAAGGATTAATAACGTTGTAATAGATTGCTACTTCTATTACGCAGACGCATGGATTATCTTACTTTTCAGATAATTAGGTGATCGGCCCAAATTGCGGTAACCAAATAGGAAAGAACATTGAAAATTTGTTGAGTCCTCATAGGATTCGAACAAACGACCTCTGGTTTTTAAAGCACACCCCCTTACCACTGGGCTATTGATGCAGTCGATAAATTAATTCAAAGTAATTTTAATATAATCTGATATAATGAGAGTTGAGTTTATATTAGTCAAAAGAACCATTAGACTTTTAAAATACAGCAAAACGAAAATCGGTAATGAGAGAAAGCATAACGAAAACCTAAAATAATTCAACTAATAAACATAGCTTTCGTGATTAACGTGGCAAAGGAAATTCACGAAACACGACCGAAAGAACTTGAAAGATTAATTTTCATTAATTTTTAATACAGGCCGAGGCGAGGGTGTAATTATCGGCACTATGGTAATTAATAATTGGATTTGGTTCGGGTGCCGCCGTTGCCTGCATCCAGAAGACTTGATTAGATTGTCATCGGCCTCACCCGGCCTATCTATCTCTATAGATAATTGGGCAATTTAATTCGGGAACATTCCCTGTGCCTGCTTAAGCCGGTACATGACGAAATTAAGTTCTCTGATTTTGGAGGATTAATAATTTTGTATCTTATTTTGTATTTCGCATATTGATATTTAACAGAGTTTGTGCGAAGACAGAAATTTTACCGAATTTGAACCTGCTTTCTAATTGTATGATTTACTTATAATTTAGAATTAAATATAATTAAGAAGGCGACCCCATCATTAAATAATGGCTTATAGAAAGAATGAATATATATTGAATAGAGATAATAGAATTTTCTACATTAAACAGACTATATTTTAAACGGACAATCTAAACAGCATCTCGTTATACTAATAACATTTCAAATCAACAACGCGAACCGTCAACACGGCATTATAATTAATCAATCCACAAAGTGGATGGATGGTCGTAGCGTGATTTTATTACTGGAATATTGTTTAAACAGCTTAATTGGAAACCACTTTGATTTGCCACCAGTACACCGTGTTTACTGCTGACGATAAATCCGAATGGATTGGACTCGGTACAGTATTGACGATTTGCATTGGATGCAGTTGATTCTAATGCTGGGTTACGCTTTATTCGCGGTAAATGTTTATTGTTCATCCTTTGTGGTGATTGGAAATGTAAATGGTATTTCTTAACTGGATCTAGACTAGCTAGGTCTTGCTAATATATCCTGCAGAATTACACACAATTTGCAGAATATTGCGTGCATTTCTTAGCTTTAAACTTACAATCTATTATTTTTAAATACGTTCGATCAATATCACAAATTATAATTCAATGTTTTATTTTTTTCGTATTCTTTATCGTAATTATAGTTCAGTAAATGTCATACTAGTTAAAACGAATAAAATAGAACACGAACATCTAGTAAAGATATAACTGGTTTTATTTATGAAATGCCTAGATAATTGCGTTCAATTGAAAAATACCTAAATATAAAGAAATATTCTACGCATATTGAGCACTTATGGGCCTCCCCTAATATACACCTATCTATTAGGGGGTTTTGAACCGTATCCCACCACGCTGGTCCAATGCGGGTTGGTAGGTGGACTGACTTTTTACATGCCCATCCGACGCATGGATCATCTTACTTTTCAGACAATTGGGTGATCGGCCCAAATTGTCCTAACCACGTAGCGTACCCATATAATATTATGAAATGTAAAAATGTCGATAGAATAATTTATTGGCAGTGAATGAACCAGTTAAGTAAAAGCAAACGTACGATACTTCACAAAAAGCATTGGAAAGCCGAAACTTTAGTTAATTAATTCACTTTTCATATTTAAGTTTGATAAATCCGCCTCTAACTATTTTAATAGGGAATAAGCTCATAATTTCAAAAGGATTATTGTACCTCTAGAATAGAACCGAACAACTATAACTGAAAGCTTTTAATGCTTCTTATATTAAGTAGCAGGAGTTCCGATAAGCTACAATATGTTATTATATACGCAAAATGTTTTAATCCCCGTCTACCGTCTAAAAGCATAGCGATGTAGTTTGTTTGGTCAGTATATGTCAGAGCCCTCTCCGTTCCCTCTCTAGTCTTTAGTTTCCAAGTAGGATAGATATGTCGGCGTAATAGGAAACATGGCTTTTGTGAGAGCTTTTTTCCTTGCGTCGTTAAAAAGTTTGCGTAAAGTCTTCAGACGCTCGTCTTTGTTCGCAGTTCGGTGGGATGAGAAGCTTTTTTTAGTGGGGACGTATCGGATCACATTTCTGTTGGTTTAACTTCGTGCCGTTTTCTCCGGTGTTTGATATATGACATTTTCACTGTTTAAAATGGTAGATCAAAGAAGGATTTTAAAATATTTAAGAAGAGACGGGGACGTTTCCGTTATGACGGGAGTCAGTTACACAACTTCGATTAACAATATATAGTCATGGCAATAACGTAATTTCAGTTTTTGACAGTCGTATAATAAAGAAAGCCTCTTTGAAACAAAATTATAATCTTATGATATTTGTTATTGGCAACACAAATGGTCCATTAAAAAAAATATTTAATAAAAGTTTTAGTGACCAAAGTTATATTTTAAACTTGTTCTTCAAAAGTACTTCAACTAAATATGCGTTTAGCTATCAATTGTTAAAGTGGAACAAAGTAGACATCAGCATGCAGCCATTTCTGAAGCGGTTTGAGAACAAATAACTTTCGACCGAGGTCGCTTTAAAATGTTCTAAGAGGAGCGCTGAACAAACACAAATGTTAGATTTACCTCTTTCTAAATGTAGTGAACACTGAAAACAACCTTGAGAAGAATATCATTAAATGCTGAGTATATACGTCACAATTTATGACGTAGAGCACTGTGTAGCGGCGTAGAATAAACGTAGCTTAAGAATGCAGCAATTGTAAGTGCAAGATGTTTATAGCAGTCATATGTTAATTAGATCTTCTATAATCTATACAGCATATTGTAATTCTAAAGAGAACTCTGCAATACAATTATGGATATAACCCTTGATATATGGTGCACTAATAGGCCTTTTGTGATGAATGTTATGTGACGTTTAGAAAATAATTTTTCTTACCATGATCACGTTTTTAGCTCGAATATTTATTATATTGCGGCTAACCGTTAAACCTAACATTTCGTAATAAAATTTTATTTTTGGATAAACCGAGAGCATAAAAATTGTTTTGCGTAATGGTTGGTGATACGACCTGCTTATAATAAATTCCAAGATGGATGTCAAGAACCTGCTCGATATCTTATGACATGTTGTTTTAATTTTCATTTATTTAGATTTTTTATGTGCACAGTGCATTACAAATTAAAAGATAATGGAATAAGCACAGACTGCAATGCAAACCCTTTTATTAAAATACTTTTAGAATCAAAGATCAGTTATTTTTATCTTTTACACCGTAATACTCGTACTCGTCGTTTAAATATAAGAACATGTTTATTTATCGATTCAGATAATTTTTATACTCAAAAACTGCGATGAAATATTCTGCATATGTTTATTATAAATATCAAGACCTATGCAACAGCCGTCCTACCAAACTCTATAAGTAGCTGTAAAGAATTAAAGCGACCATAACTTTCGAATGTACTAACACTTAAACATTCTCAGGAGATCGTTAAAATATATTGTAATGCTCTCTCTTTATGGCAACATAGAAACATGTTAATATGACAATAGAGAACCCGACACTGTTTTAACATTATCTTTTATCTAGTTTATCGAGTTGGCAGGAAGCCAGCACTGCCGGGGGTTGAATTAGCTCCGGTTTTGAGTAATGTTGTTATGTACGTGGCGGGTTGTACTTAAATATCGCAATTTTAACGATAGTGGATGTACTAACGGAATAATATATGTAGGTAGTCTACCGCTGTAAAGTAAAAGCAGAGATAAACATATTTCGTTAAATGTACAGTTCATCTAATAAAATTTTTAGAAAAGGTTTTTTGTTAACCATTTTATAGATTTGAAATAATATGTAGAACATTGTATCAATTATTTATGCGCTTATATGGTTTAATAATATTGAATAAAAAGTCATAAATTTACAATGCCATCGAAAGATGCTATTTTAATTTATCCATTTCAAGCATTTTATACTTTATTTTCATATATTTGCTCAACTATTTTATATACCCTGTAAAGGTATAGAAAAACTAAAGCGAGTGAACTGATTTGCCGTTTTATTTTAACATAGCGTGAAGCTTTATCTGAAACTAAGACACGAACAATTTGCTACGTTCAACAAACATTTATCACGGAAAGCGTACTGTATAAAGCACCGATTAAGGTTACAAATACAGCCTTTGAAGTCAAATAGAATAGCTAAGTTTATTTTACATGCAAGCGAAGTAGTTTTAGATATTTTAAGGTCTGTATGATAAATTTTGAAGAATTCACGATGTTCTTGTATAGTTTTAAATTTTTAAACGAATTTCATATGTCTATTTTACATTTTAAATACCAATTTGTAAGTATTCTTAATACTACGGCGAATAAAAGATGTAAAATATTTCATTTTGTCTCGTGGTTATCAAAATTAATGATTTAAAATCAACGTAAAGATTTTGCAAATCCCTCTTCGACGTTTTGAAAGAAAAACTGATATCAAAAGGGGCACAGTGCTCCAGATAATAAATTTCATTTAGCGTGACATCATTAAGGGTCTGCCAAGGCCCGGGTTTCGGAGGTCGTGCTCAAACGTTCAGCCCAGTTGGCTCTACGCCAGCTGGCCACCCTTGACACACGCGTAGAGGGGCTACGCTCAGTCTACGTACTGCCGGGTATTCGGAAAAGAAATGTGACTTAAATAAACCTGAAGATTACAGAACATTTTCATTTATTTGAGTGAAATTTATTACATCTTTGAAAATTTACGAATGTAATTCAAAGTTTAATACTAGCGATTACAGAACGATAATTCTTTAACTTCTCTAAACATGATGGTAGATTTAATGACAATAGTTCTTTTGAAGCAATGAATGATGCTATTGCATTTAATAGTACGAGAATCAATTAATATTAATGAATTGTCCTGAAATGACTGTAGAGTTATATAAGAGCAAAGTTCTAATCAAACATAATATGTCTCCCTTATCGTTCAAATAAATCGATCAATATAATAAAAGCTGATATGCTTAATTAGATTTAATTTAATAAAGAGACTCAAACAGGTAAAAATAACTATAATCTCCTTATCCTCAGAAAATCGATCAAGTTGATTAAAAGCTTGATAACTATAATCAATGCATAATTTTAAACACTCATACGTTGAGAGTCTTAAAAAATTCGGTTGGAGTTAAAATTCAATAAATACAGACTGTTCAATTAGTTAACTTATTGGTAGAAAATAGTATCTAGGAAAGTTAGGGATTAGAAGCTTAACGGTAAAATTTAAGCCTTCTATGTAACTAAAGTGTTTATGAAAATACATTGTACTTAGTTGAAATAGTCTGTACCTTATAATTTCTGCTTTTTCTTCTATGAACCTAAATAGAAGAACTTTGATCGTTTAAACCACAATTTATTAGTTAACCTTTAAGTATGCTATTTAATATTTTATGTGACTAAGACAATAATTGATTAGGAAGTTACTTAGCGTAAATAGCGTTTCTAAATCCCTTTCTTAAGCATACCTGAAGTTGTTACTGAAAAATACCTTGTATTAATTGAAATTATTTATGTACTTGGATTTGTATGTTTCATAATTTTTCCTTTTGTATAGAACCTAACAATAGGAAAGTGAATTTTAGATCGTTTTAAAACCACACAAATTCTATTACGTTATACCTTTAGCGCACTGCATAGTTATATATTTACGTATACAGTGAACTTATAAAAGACAATAATTAATAGAAGATTATGATTTATACCTAAGCATTATTCTAGCGTTTAAGAATCTTTTACGATTGAATTAAGAATTATATGTAATGATTTATGCTTTTTTTTGTTTATAACATATTCTCCTTATATAAATTATACTTTCCAAAGGTAATACAATTATTACATAAAATAAGGGCTATGTCTTATAAAAGGGTTATTAGCAACACTATTTTTTCCAAATTAAATATAATGTTAAACAACTAGAAATAAATCAGTAGTTATTTTGTATATTAAAACATTTTTAGAACTTTATTTGGACTAAACTTACTTTACGAGATCCGCATAATTATTTTCTTTAGCAAAAATTCTTTAGGCGAATTGAATTTAACAATAAAATAATTTAGGACATTAATATTGCATTATATTGCTGAATATGAAATAACTAGAAAGACTTATAGGACAACATAGAAATAAATCGCGTCAAACGCTACAAAGAAGTAATGGCTAACACCGTAAAATTCGAGAAATAATACTTTAGTCAAGAGTATAATCTATCTAGAAAAGAAATCACGTCATAGTTGCATATTTAAGGCTGCACCGCTCCAACGTTAGCACGAACAAAACGCTGAAAAAAATACTACAAGTATAGAAGAAAAAACTTACCTAGGAAATTCATCTTGCCGCCGTTTGTAGCACTGCAGTGTGTAAAATAAAATAAAGCCTACAATCTAGCAACGATTCATAACAATGACTGATATAAAAATATATAATTCTTTTTTAATTGAGCACCGAGTTTAATCTACTTTAGTGTTAACATGATACGTATCGTTACTGCTTGGAGCGTATTACATGGTTGACTAGCGACCGCCCGCCGCGGTGGCCAGCCGCCTAATGCCGTAGCGGCGTAGCACCCCGCCTATTTAAGCCCCCGGGGTCTACGCGCCGCTACGCACACAGCTACGCCACGTCGCTACGCCCCCACACACGCTCAATATTAAGTGGGGGAAATGGAGGCTCTATTGTCAATCTCAAATGGAAAAGTAAAAGTTCGATTCGCCTCAATTTTAGCCCCCCCCCTGTAATGACGCTTGTAATTGTCGTTAGCGCTTGGTGATTTTTAAGAATTTTCTTTCCATTTTTGGGCGCAAATTCGAACACCAATACCCCTTGGGAGCCGAATGTAGTGGCCATTATTAAAAATTGGAGATTTCGCTGGGCGGAGAACGAGCGCGGGTAATTCATAATGGCGAAGCCCATTCTATCTCCAATACAATGAGGCTTCGATAAATAAAAAGAGTAAGTAAGAAAAATTGCACACATATTTCACTCCCCTTCACGCACACAAATGCACAGTAAGCGCGTTTTGCGCATGTGTGGCGTAAGAACAAAGGGACCGCCGAAAAGGGGCGTGGCCTCGCCTATGTGTGAGTGTGTTAAATCTTTTATGGGTCGATGCATTAAGTAATTTACTATTATACCTTGCATTTGACAGAGCCTTTCGGAAAATGCGAGTTATGTGGGCCAATGAAACTAGCTCTGAAATTATTTAACGTTTATACTATAGTGGAAAGTTCTAACGGTTACTTTTGCAATAAACGTAATTTTATGTAACATAGTTTCAGTTTCTTATCGATTTGATAAAACTGGATTTTAATTCTGGGCTTATGTAGGCAATCTTAAAACATTTTGGCCAAATCGCGTGCGGTAATGTTCTTAAAAGAAGTTTCGAGGGGTTTCGATAATGTCTTCAATAATTTTGTAGGTTACAATTACATTTATAGTCACTAAATCTGTTCCGAAAACCTGGGGGAATTTATAGTTTATCGGGAAAAACTTGTAGTAGGTTTTCCTTTTAATGAGCTATTATCAAATCTTCTTTATTGCTAATATTGTTTCAGTTTCACTATTTTTACAAACATATTATGCATATGTTACTACTGATGAATATTTTACAAAAGAGATAATTGTATAACTGATTAACTGTATCAGTGTAAACTCTACAAGAATAACAAGAAGTTACACGGTCATCATCAGCCTTTGTTACTCCACTGCTGGACATAGGCCTCCCCTAATACACCCCTATCCATAAGGGGGTTTGAACCGTATCCCACCACGCTGGTCCAACATGGACGCATTTCATAATAAAATACGTAGACTAAAGTGTTAACTTAAAAACATAATGGAGCAGGATTTTTAAACGTGTCGCTTAATTGCCTCAAATTGCGGACAAAACTTCAGTAACCTGTAATTAGGAGCTTTTTCAGTTTTACAGTACAGCGGTTTTCTTTGATGGTAGGAATGTGTGACGCTTTATGTAGATCAGCCACGATTTTCAGCTCAGTTTGCTTTAGCGATTCTAAACATTTTCATTCTTTTACGATATTTATTTTGATGTGAATTTAAGGAAATAACTTAAATGGTAAGAGAAACACTATAAAATTTTAAGTATATAATATTCCTCATTTCAACAGTATCTTTTTTGATTAACTGTGATTATATGAATACATTTTATACACGATTGATAGGTTTTCTTACGATATGACAATAAAACTAATTTAATCATTATTTTGTTGAAATTATACTTTTAGCACGAGTTATAATGTCGTCACGTCATGTTACTTTTTTAACTATTACAACCATTTCGTTATTTATAACTTAAAATTATTGATGCAAGATTTCAAAATATATATCAATTATAAATATACTATAAGATATACACGTTTTTGATTTTAAAAACATCCGATTCTTTAGGTTTTAAACGTTGAATAAAATCAGTCTGAACGCTACAAAATGCGTATTTTGATTAATTTTCAAAAGTAAATAACGAATACTTGTCACATTAATAAAAAAAATAAATAAGAGTTGATTAAAAGGACATTTTTTT
This sequence comes from Lamproptera curius, assembly GCA_029286875.1. Taxonomy (NCBI): domain Eukaryota; kingdom Metazoa; phylum Arthropoda; class Insecta; order Lepidoptera; family Papilionidae; genus Lamproptera; species Lamproptera curius. Next base: position 663,931 of record JAGSMT010000105.1, on the reverse strand, counting down.
TTAAATTAGTTTAGTCATTTTAGTTATTTCATTATTACTATATATAAAAATACACTTAAAACCCACTAACGTTTTATTATAAATATTCGAAATACAATTTGATAGCAAGGACATTAATATTTTGAAACCATTTGGCTTCTACTGCGGAAAGCATATATGAGCGTTTAATTAATTAGGTACTGCAATAACGATAATTCAGGAAATAAATATAATTTGAATTTAGAATAACAACAGCTTATGCTAATGTTACTAATTATAGCTTAAGTTACTAATTATAACATTTGCTCTGTTGATGAGCTTCTATAATAGGACTAAAATTATACTGCAGAACATTAAATCATGAGTTAGTGGAAAAGGTATTACTTGAAGAGTTAGTGATGGTGACCATTAAATAACACAAATGTACATAAATATATATTTGAACCCTTGTAAATGTAGAAGTTTACAAGGGTTACCGTTGACGTTTAGCTAAAATATTATAGCTATGAAAAAATTAACGCTATTTAATATTGTTTTAATTCTATATAAAAGCCATTTTTGAAATTCTGTACATTTTCTAATAGTATATCATTTAACAAATACAACGTAAATTGTCCGTTTAATCCGTATCATACGTTTTATAAAGACGAAACATCACGCATTGTTGTCTTCAGGAATCTGATAAATTTAACTCCATAACGACTACGAAATTTAACTCAATAACTGTGCATTTTCAGCATCTAAATCGTCTTAACAAAAAAATACCTACAATTGTATTTAACTCAGGATTTTCATCGTCATAAAGTATATTAATTGAATTAATCTAATATATTAATTAATCTTTAATTATTAATATTAATATTAATTATTACCTTTTGTCTGATGTGTTTTTTTTTATTAAGAAACCTTGATGATATATATCAAATATGTACGCCTTTTTTCTACAAAAGGCTTGTGGATTTTGATGTATTAATGAACATGTTTGACCCATAATAAATATTATAGAAGCCGATTATATTCAGTATTTACAGAAATTATCACCCATTCTTTCTAGGCACGATACTGATGTACATAAATGCTCTTGCTCTGCATAATTATCGCAATATTAGAGTGCTGCGTGCGTCGTTTAATATAATATTCAAATGAGACTGAGAATATGGGATAGTTGGATGGTTCGTTGGGAATTCTAATGCCTAGGCCGGGTGATGAGGCAGCTATTCGAATAATCCAAGGATCGCTTTCATTCCGCATGTCAAGCGTCTCTCATATTTCCGCTATTTTTCAGTTGGATTATTTGTTTTTTGGGAGCAACCGAAGCAACATCTTATATAGATGTTAACGGTTGGCAGTTCGAGAGTAATATCGGATTATAATCGGTGATATTAAATTAGTTTTTGTATTAAATATAGAACTTGAACTAGATCTCATAATTAAAAATAGCAATGGAATTGCTTTTAAGGAAATAGAGTTAGTTACATTATCGTTACCGTGTTAATTTTCTGTTTTATTGTCTTTAAAAGTTCAAGCCTCCAATACTATAAATGTTTCTAGATAGTGTATGAAAAATATCTTAATGTAATATAGTATAAAAAGTATGTTTATATATATTAAACATCAAAAAGATATATCGTAGGCTTAGCTGATGCTATTGATAACTATGTTTTTTTCATACGCTTGGTTAAAATAGTCCTCTAATTTGCAGAAAGATCTAAATTAATATATATTTCTTTTAACTTGTACCCTACATATCTACTATGATAATACATTTAGTGTGGCTTTATCTAGGTTTAAATTTAAAGTAGATTTTCATCATCTCTTCTGCCGTTAATATGTTCGATCTTTAAATTATAAAGCCAATCCTATATCATATGGGGGAACAAATATCAAAATTAAAGCCGTCAAATATCGTGCAGCCAAAATCAAAACCGTATTACTTGTACAACGTGGCGGCTCACATAAGCCACTAGCGTGAATGGGGCACTAGCAGTTTATTGGAACGGAGTTAAAAAGGTCCAGTTCCGTCTGAAACGGTTATGCGCATCGTAAACCTTAAAATCGGACGTAACAAGTCGAGTGTTAACTTCACTACCGTGAAAATACTGAAGCCGAAGCTCTCGCTCTCGCTGAAAACGGGTAATAAGTAACGCTGAAACTATGCATTACCGTAAAATCAGCTGAAAACCACTCACACGACTGGAATCGTGAGCCACATATAGTCATTCCTTTTTAACCAGTGGAGGTATAGTATATGCTTACTTAAAACATATATAGGCTTAAGTGAATTCAACAAAGGGCCGGATTTGGAATGGAACGACGTTAATGTTAACGTTGTTTAGACATGACTGGTTTGGGAATAGGGTTTTAAGCAGGATTTTCCGGCTGAAATTTTCATATCGCTGCCAGGGTTTATCGGTTATTCTTTCATTTTAGAAGTAATGACTTTGTAAATAAGTTAGACACGAGTTTTAAATAACGGTTACGTGATATTTATATCAGAATTTTATGTTTTATTGTAGATACTATATGTAGATTTATTTTTCTTTTCACGTTAGAGCTTATTATTATTTCTCTAAATAATCAGTCAAGACGGTAAAAAGTCAGTGTTCGCTCGTTGTTAGTTTTAGTTATTTCCAGAATCATTATAATTATTTCCGTTTAATAAAGTAACGATAACGTATTTAGAATATACAATGTTAAAGGTATAAATAATAAAGTTTTACTTATTTTTGTAAAACCATTTTTAATTATCGTATGCAACAATACTTTTAAAAAATTAGTCAAAAATGTTGCGTAATTTTCTCGTAGAGCATTTTCAGAATGTTTATTACGTTGTCCATATTAAATAAGACAATTTTATAACTTAGAGTATATTGTAATAAAAATTTTACTCGGTATCATCGGTTCAATAATAATACATAAGGGTTACATAATTTATTACCTGGTCGTAGATCTCTGAGTTGACCTAATTGTACTCGGTTATTTTGTTCATTTACCTGAAACAAAAAATATCGTACATTAAACATATGTCACAACACACAGTGAAACCGATGTTTTTGAACCATAAACGTTACAGAATGCTCAAAACTGAGCACTCAATCTAATCAAAGCACTCTTTGAGGCATTTAATTGTAAATCGGGTGACTTGACAATGTCGTAGCGTGTAGAAGGATGCTCTACGAGAGCGAGCCGACGCTGGCCGGCCACTTGCCGCTGATTTCATTTACAATTCATTTGATATACTTAGCGCGGGGGCTTTTGATGTGCTTCAGGGATGTCACAAATATATACTAGAGATTTTTAGTTTAGTTTATTTTATTGCATATAGGAACTTTTCGATTCACAGCACGTGATGGATCAAAAAATCTGCTACTGCGATAATTATATAATTTTTTTCAGTTAACGGTAGATTTGTTCAAATGAATTATTTGAATTCTTCGTTGATTTCATACAAACAGGAAACTATATAGTAGTTTATGTTTGTTAAGCTTACATATTATTAATATATTTGTTAAATATTAAGATATTTTTTATTTCCATCGGTCTGCTTCAATATTTACTAAACAACTCGTGTTAAATTGCTGAAAAAAAGCAAAATCATACAAATTATTAATCAAACATCAATCGATATTACAATTTTGCTCCCTTAATTTATTCGATACATTCGTAGAAACAGTCTATCCTAGATATTCGAGATGATATTTACTTAAACGAAAACTAACTATTATATGTTTGTAAAACGTGAATAGAAATTTATTACGCATCCTGACACCGTAATTAGTCTGCTTTCGATTTTAACATTTTATCGCACAAGTAAATAACTTATCGAGAATATAATTTTAAAAATCTATCAAAGTTATTAAAATTCACCACGTCACCGACAAATAGATGAAATTTATGTATACGCTATCAAAGTAGATTATAATTTGCTTTTGAAAGAAATTATAGTTGAGTAAAAATTGCTTTAACTTCAACCACACTGATGAATTATTTATGACATTATCAAAAAACTAGAGGTTATACAAAAACGTATATAAGATATATTTTCTATCTTTATATTTCGTACGAGTTACATCTGTTTTTAACAAGGATACGTTTGAGTAAATCAGTAGAGTACAAATGCTACTGCCTTCTGGTTTGAAGGGCACTGTAGTCATCGTAATTACTACGTACACGAGACGTAATAAAGACATGAATTTGTTGCGCCTTATTGCGTTTCTTACGAGCGGTGCATATCTCTTACAAACGTCGTTCTAGTCTAGTCACTTTATTCAATAACTACCAGTCCTCCCAGGCTCTGTCCGCGGTATTTAAGGTTTTGAAAAGCCTTTTCCTGGGGCAAAAAGTTGCCTATGTTACTCAAGGAAAACTAGCTTTCTAATGTTGAAAGAATTTTGAAATCGGTACAGTAGTTTTGAGTTAATTCATCACACAACCTTTCTCCTCTCCCTCCTCCTCCCTACCTTCTCTACCTCCTCCCTACCTCCTGTCCACCTCCTCTATCTGTTTACAATATTAATATAGTAAAGAAGCTAAATATATTTATATCATATTTTTTTTGTAGCGTGACAACCCTAACCACGTTTAGGTATAAGGTTGCGCGGCGCAAGTGGTCCAGGGTAAATACGGTTTTCTTATTCCGAACCCGGCGGGGTTCCGTGACCCCACCCGGCTTTATGTACACGACGTGCGAACTGCTAATGGTTTGTTTGCTTATGTAATTAGAATAATCCGTTTTTACTTTTACTTTTTTTTTAATTTTCCCTTCAGGGCCGAGCCGAACGCCTTTTATACGCTCTTTAGCATTCGTTCACATATAGCGTAATAAAATTACGGATGTCCTTCTCAGTTTGTCACGTGTATGATCTATTTATTTCGTATTTTATGTATATTTCGGATTACTTAGCTGCTTTATAATGCTATAAGTAAAAAAATCAAATAATTAACTAATAGTGATCATTTTACTTCACTTATTCATCAGTCTCTCTCGAATCAAGTATTTTGTATGTTTTACAGAGCCTTCAGATACATAAATACGTTTCGATTAATAAGTTTTTATTGGCATATTGAACTATTTTAAAACCTATTTTAGTAAACTGCCTGTTTCTAAAAAGCCTAAAACAATAAAAATATCATAAAAGATTGTAATTTTAGAGAGAAACAAATTTGGAATTCATACGCGAATTACCTATGTAATGGAGAAGTTAATGAACACTACTAAATCGTTTAAAATTCACTGTTATTTACATGAATTGAATATTCTATATTTCAGGATATCAGGGGATTGAATAGAAAGGGCGAATCAGGCGACCGCTATGTTCTTCATACTCTATAAATAAAACCTACCGTAAAACAGGAGCCTTGTTCTTCTGATTCACTTGTTTAAATTACAGATTGATATTATAATCTTCATCATTATCATCATCATCAGCCTGTCATAGTCCATTGCTGGACATAGGCCTCCCCTAATACACCCTATCCATTAGGTGGTTTTAGACCGCATTCCACCACGCTAGTCCAAATGCGGGTTGGTAGGTGCACCCACATTATAATGTTATAAAGATATAATTTTGAGAACCTAAACAAGATAAGAGAGAGCATTTGGATGATATCCAGAAAAAAGTCGCTCAATATCCAACTATTAAAGTGTATCCATCGATCATATGAAGCACTGACTTGCTTTTAGTGTTAAAGCATTCCTAGTTTATACGCTAAAAACTCTTAATCATAAATGATTCTACATGACGGACAATTTAATCATAATAAATTATAGTACTACATTATTATAGTCTTCTAGGAGTCATTATTTACCTCAGACACGTAAAGCAAGCAAAAGTAAAATAATTTTTTGCATAAAGCAACTTTTCATTATATTGTCATTAATATTATCAAAGAAATACAATTAAAATCCAGCCTTATCTGTCGATATAGGCAACGTATTGTTAATAATGAACAGAACATATTCAGAAAAAGTCAACTAAGCTTGTCCTTGTGTACTAAAAATATAGGAATAACGCTAGAATAATACAAAAATACTCAAAGCAAAGTATTTACTTATAGAACTCAACGCAACAAGGGAAGGATAATCGATGGCAAACATTTGCACAAACGTTTGCACTGACTAAACAATAAACTTTGAAACCGCAGAGATACGTGATTCAGTATAAAATGCACTTGGGAGAAGGTTGAAAAGTAAATGTGGCTTTCAAGTCAGTGAAATTAAAGGCAGTTTCATCCGCAAGTCAGTTGTTACATAAATAGAGTTTGAGAGAAAATCTACATTAAAATTAGGCTATGGTTTTTTTGTGAACATTGTTTTAAATGTGGCTTAGATAGATCAAGACTAACTGATTTTATTCGCCAAAATAGTATTATTTTTAAGCTTAAAAATATAACATTCAATATTTATGCGGGGAAAGTCGATTAATGTAGGTGGCGCAGAATTGTACCTCTTCGTTCCTCATGGGAGAGGCGTATGTTCAGCAATAGACTTCCTTAGGCTGTCATGATGAAATGACGACTTATTTTATACAGTTAAAAATTACATTTACTTTTAATAGAGCAATTAAAGTGAGCACCAATAAAAACATTCAATTTGGGATACAATTTACGAATTTAGAAATACAGAGTTATTTTTTATGACTTATAGAGACACGGAAAAAATATTTAGTATATATTTGTATCGTTTCAATATTTACAAAGCTTTTTCTTTGTACGTAATTCTTTTAAGCAACTTAAACGAAAAAAATCCTTATACCGATTCCCTCCCATGTTACATTTCCCGTTAATTTATTGACAGCGTTTGCTAGAAGCATTTTCTGGTTTATTTATTAACTGTATTAAGCTAAGAGTCTGTTTAGAAGTATTTTATCCTTCTTAACTGATTACTCGTTATAAAACATCCTTCTGTGCCTTCAAAGATAAGCAAAATTTCTGGCTATGAATAAAATACCTAAGCATTAAGACAATGCATTGTGTTTTCCTTCTTTTTTTATCGGAGCCATAGGCAGACTAACTGTCGGGCCACCCGATGGAAAGTGGCCACCGACGTCCATGGATATCGGCAATACGTAGGGCGCCACCATGCCTACCATGACACATTAGACGACTCGTTTACCCTGTAACATCCAGGCTACGGTGCCCTTCAAACCGGAACACAGTAGAGTTCACACTACTGCTTTGCGGCAGAAACAAGCACTGGGTGGTACCAACCCAGACGCCCCTGTAAACAGGGGACCTCTTTAAATTGTTATGGGTTTCGTGGCAATTCGGTAATATTACGCAACATAACCAAGTGCACTGCACTCAATAGGAATAGTAATGTTATTGAAAACCCTAGTTGAAACAGATGATAGATGTTATGTCCCTTACTACTTAATAGCAGATGTATTACAGTAAAACATTTATGAATAGACAGTCCATATCACCATCAGTTGACTCAACGCCTAAAGCAGTTAAAAGGAAATTATTTATAACCGTATTGATTCGTAGGACCACATGCAGTAACAAATCATTCACAGTTTTAGTCCAATATCCGTAACACTATCAATTTCCTACTGAATTTACGATAGGTCATCGGTAGCAGTTTCCATTTCGGAATATCTACCAATTTATGAGGGGCTGTTACATTGTTATTTGATATTATTTAGAGAATTGATAGGACACTGCTAGGCTTTTAATTTATTAAGTAATAAAATAAGTTAACACTTAATAAAGATATAGTTACGATATATATATGTTAAAATATGATAAAAATGAATAAAAACACTGCATTACTTGTGATAAGATTACAAATTAAAGGTGTGTGATTTCTAGAAATTATAACTTAAAAAATTTAGAGACTATTACGTGAATAACAACATTAATATATAACAATGAATGCTGTAATTTCACTGAAATAATGGCGCCAATTCGTCAAGTAAAAAACTGAGTAACAAAATCATCATAGTCCGGGACTATGGATGCAGGAAACAGTCAAACACCCTAAAAAGTTACAGAAAATAATTATGTAACATATATAAAAATGACAAAACCTACTCTGAAATAGGCAACTAAACTTTTTTCTAAGTATTTTCTTCAATTCAGAACTCAATTACAAATAACCCATTGAACCTAAAAAATAAATACTAACCAATCTTTGCTTCTATTTTAAAAAGTAGTGGTCTATCCGTCTCCATTTTTAAAACAGTCGGGCTTCTACCAGTAAATGATAAATTATTCCATTATTTACCTACATCCGGTAGGCCACACCGTTCCAATTGCATTTACATGAGCCTTCGATTTTTCGTGTGTGCCTATTGATCGATATGCGTCCGTCTGTCAAGTAGCCTCCACTTGATTTATACTTCAGTTTGGGTACGTAAATACTTTTATTTAAATAGAAAAATGTTATTTTTTGCTTCTAACTACTCGTTACTTTTGTGATGCTGTGTTTATTCTGTTTAGGGGCAAAATATCGCATAAATATGCAACTTTTCACGGATTTTCCTGGTTGATTCTTTATATTATTTCCCGATCGTTTTACTCTTTATAGGGGCTTGATCGCGGGTAGACTAAGGTGGAATGCATTCCAATGTTTTGAACAACTTTCAAAGTTTTTTTTATTTAAAATTTGACTGATCGTAGCATTTTCTTAATTTTGAATACTGCTTAAGTTGATTTAATTTGTAAAATGATCATAAAATTAAGGTTATAAAAATAGTTGGTATGATGGATGATATATAACATGCCATGACACATTAGACGACTCGTTTACCCTGTAACATCCAGGCTACGGTGCCCTTCAAACCGGAACACAGTAGAGTTCCACTACTGCTATGTGCAGAAAAAGCACTGGGTGTTACCAACCCAGACGCCCTGTAAATAGGGAACCTCTTGTTACTAGTTGATTTATTTTGTAAAATGATCATATAATTAAGGTTATAAAAATAGTTGGTATGATATATAACATGGCAATTTTTTTATATTGTGCATAACACAAAGTAAAATAGTATTGGGATAACAGGAGTAAAGGTTTTGGTACGTAGTTAATAATAACGTTCGTCTTTATTCGCCTCACTTAAATAACACTAGGTAAATATGCAGTAAATATCCAAATACTTTTTGAACAATTACGAACGAAAATCATTTCTCACTATATCTTTATGTAACGGTATTTCTAGCGATTGACCTGTGGTTTTCACAGTTCATCTTGAGTATATCATATACCATCATCATCATCAGCCTGTAATAGTCCACTGCAGGATAAAGGCCTCCCCTAGTACATCCCTATCCATTAGAGGGTTTTGGACCGTATCGCAAACGTTGGTCCAATGTGGGTTGGAGAGCTGATTGACTTTTTACATGCCCGACGCATGGATCATCTTACTCTTCAGACAATTGCGTGATCGGCCCAAATTGCCCTAACCAACTAGGAAACAACAGTAAAAATGTTGAGACCACGCAAAATTCGAAACCATTACGTCCGGTTTCTTAAGCACACGCCTATTCCACTAGGCTACGAAGGCAGTCGTATCATATACACTTTTATATTTTATAATGAATGCTTAGGTTTGGAAAAACTTTCTCGGATAATAATTCTTTAAAGAAATTCTGATTTAAAAAAGAATTGCTATAACATGGCAATAATTATTCTGATAATTTTGATTTAATTTAATGCTTCAACTCATCTGATTATCTGTACACGTGAGCAACGATCCTTAAACATAATGGACACACAGTGACTAGGACTTAAGAAACAAAAACGTATCCTTCGAAAACCTTCAGATGTTGCGAATCGAATCTTGTAACTATATAAATAAGGTTCAATATGCAACAGTCATGGAATAATTTTAATCAAAACAAGCAAAATGAATCCTTGTCCATAATTAAATAAGGTTTGATTTTCCACTTAATTATCTCAGTAACGATATATATTAATTGGCGATAATTAATGATGGCCGCTCTACAGATGTCACCATGACAACGCGATATCAATAGGTTGCCTGTAAAGATTACTTTCTGAAACAATACAAGAAGATTTCTCTTCAAGGAATTCAGGTCATCCGATATCCAGGTCATGGGAAAATTAATAAGAAAACCTTAAGAAGTCTTCCTTCCAAACGCAATAATGCAATTATTTCTTTTATTTACGCGATTACTATATATGTATAAAAAACATGGATAATTCGCTTTACTATTTAAATTTAATTTTCGTTTCGGGCTCTTACCAATCTGCAAGTAACCATGGCATCTAGAAATGTTCCGAAATATCGGGAAATACATATACATGGAATACACGCGAAAAATCGTTAATGATGTATTCGTGCAACTTGGTCTAGTGAAGGTACTAAAGTAATTTATTTTTGGGGCACGGATGTGAATGATAAAATCAGAATGGCATTCAGTTAGTTTTTGCAATATAAATTTAATAATATCTAAAATTAAGTAAATAGTATCAAATCCACTAATTTACGTTACGTTACTTAAATATATTTATTCCCGACGTTTCGGATTCTTTTCAGCATCCATGATCACGGGCAGACTAAGAACTTTAGTTATTTGATATGTATAATAATCGCGTAAATAAAAGAAATAATTAAGTATATTTTATTAGTATTTTAAAGTTATATGTAATAGTTAAGTACGTTTTTATTACAAGACAATGTAGTCCAAAAATAATATTAATTGATTTAAGAACCTGTAACACGATGACCTACATATAATTCGAATAACGGTGTTGTTATTTAATAGATATTTAATATTATACATAACATTTATAAATGCAATATTTTTATCGAATTAAAATCGAAATAACACATCCAGTTATTTAAAGGCAGATATATTTCTCAGTAAGACATACAGAGCATCCATATTTTATTTATTAACACACATTTCACTTGTATATACGAAGGATATATTATATTACTTACCCGATTAGAATCATTATTAAGATGAATAGTGTGCCATCAATCTTCGGGCATTCTTAAACGTCCGTGTGGGCAATGCAATAAGGGTAAATAATAGTGTATCATTTATTTTTGCTTTCGTTAAACAAGTGAGAAACTGGAATGTGGTTTTGTTCATTTATTAAATGTTAATAATATATAATATGAAATATAGTCTTCGACCGATCGTTCCTAGTTATGAGATAATTTTAGAATAACATTCTTTTTAAGAATAAGATGAATCTTATAATGTTTCTAGTCACTTCTTTAAAAACATATTTTGTTATAAAAACGATTAATGTAAGTTTATTTTAATATACATCGTGTACAGTAATTACTTGCCGTGTTATTAAGTGTTCTACGGTAATCATTTTCGCAGTATCTTTAGTATATATAGAACTGACTTCAAATTTAAAACGCATCATTTTGTTTGTGCTTATCATGCCTTGATTTTAGAAACAATAAAGTGGAAAGTAGATGAAGGACACTGCCTTTCTACCTATGAAGTTGATTTGCTTTTGATAGCGAAGTTCAAGATAGTACCCCTACAAACACAGCACCCATTACCCTAAGGGTTGATTTAATGGCATTGCCGAGTCACTCAATCAAATGAGCGGCCAGATTGGACCATCAATTACGAAATGAATGGTCATACTCAAGTGCGGTAACGAGGGAACACTCCCTATGCGTACAGCTTTACTTATTGTTTAATAGGAAATAATTATTTTGTTCATGATACAAGAGTTTATAACTAGTCCGAAGCAAAGCTAATATTATGAAAACTAGACGATTGATAAACTGGACTAGACATAGCCTTCTTTTCTTTTAATAAATACATATAGTATGGATAAAAGAACAGATTACTAGATTGAATGAAGTAAACGAGAATATAAAATAATAAGGACATCACATACAGCATCAGCCTGTCATGTTAGTCCATTGCTGGGCATAGGCCTCCCCTAATTCACGCCTCCTCCATTAGGGGGTGTTTGGACCGTATCCCACCACGCTGGTTCAATGCGTGTTGGTGGGTAAAATAACAAGGTGTGACGCGATATGACGAATTTTATATTACAATATAGTACCTTTTATGTTGTGCATCATCTAAATAGACATTTCTACAAAATACAGATAAAAAATTAAAATTAAAGCTATTCAATTTGTGTAAAATTTTTAAACGGTTTTATTTAGAATGAATCAGTTGGAATATAATGTTGTCGTATAGTGATACTATACCACATATATGTCTATAGCCTTTAAAAATGTCATAAGGAAACAGGCTGTAAAATTAAACCTTGGAGGAAAAAACCCCCCGGCAAGTTAATATTGGCGGTCGACCGGAAATTGTCGCAGGCGCCATCTTGGCCGCGACCGGAAGTACCCGACACCTAGGGCCGTATCGGCCATTAACTTTGAATTCAATGTAGTCGATCAATTGACTTTATCTTTTAGGAGTCATTGTGCAAGATTTACACAGGGATTTTCGGTTGGCCTTGCCTTGGTAAAAGTATGCGTGTCACTTGAAATGGAAGGTGATTTATTGCAAAATTTGTAAGGGCGTATAAAATTTATTGATTAACTATTAAATTTTATATTGCTGGACAGCACAAAACAATAACAATTTTCTTATATTTATTTTGTGGGTCATAATAAATCATTACTACATAATAAAACAATGTATTTAAACAACATGATTCTGGACGCATTACTTTTCTAAAACAATATAGGGTTCTATAGCACATGCTTTCTAATACTTCTATGATTTCCATAGAAGTTAATAAAACTGAATGCGGAAAATTTATATATTCATGTAACATTTTATTTCACAAGTTTTTGTTTTAATAATAATCTCTTTAATATATCAGGCTCTATAAGTATCTCCTTTAATTAACATTGCCGCTAATTGTGACGTTCAAACAAAAGTCCGTACACTGTTTCGTTTATCTCAGAAATGAAAAATAACAAATGCCAACATTCGAAACCGTTATTACATTAATCCAGTGGTAGGCGTGGTGAACGAGGTTGTTGGTTAACTGGAACCAAGGATTTGTGAGATCCCAATCTGCTGGAAACAAGATGATCCATGTGTCGGATGTGTCGGTCATGTGTCGGCAATTATAAAATCGGTCCACCCAATAACCCGCATTGGACCAGTGTGGTGGGACACGGTCCCCTAAATGGAGAATAATGCACGCCGCATTAGGGGAGGCCTGTGTCCAGCAGTGGACTAGCATAGTCTGATGATGATGATCACATATATGTGTATAACCCAAGATCTCATTTTAATTTTAAAGTCGTTGTTGAAAGCAAATAAACTGTTAAAAAATTGTAGTAATGGTACCAAACGCTTTCTATTTTAAATGATAAATGATTTAGTAAGTATCATGAAATAATAAACAAGAAAGTGACTTGATGATGTGGAGTATAGGCTAATCATTTTATCATAATCATCATCATAAGCCTGTGATAGCCCACTGCTGGACATAGGCCTCCCCTAATACACCCCTATCCTAGTGGCTAGTCACTTCACTATCGCCTAATCATAATGCGCATGAGTCGAACTTATGCTAATACGAACTCGCACTCCAAATCATTTCTCGTAGGATAAAACCAGCAATCCTTTTACGAGGGCAACACCGGCCTTACAATATATCTAAACGGGCAACCAAAGCATCATCCATATTAATCCGGGGCGGGTTAGCTCATGCATATGTAGCGGACATTGGTGATGCAGCGAGCTTCTATTTACCCGCCGCGATCTATGATTGATTGGCAAACATAGCTTTAATTGATACTACACAGCGGTTTTTATAAAAATTCGAACGGATTCGATCGTTTTTCACGAAACTCGAATGAGTTTTTTCGGTCGTGGGATATTAAATTCGGTGGAGGTTTTGTTAGTGAATAATATATTTTTTCAGTTTGCTTTTATCGTAATGCTTTAGAATGTATGATGCTTGTTATTTGTTCTATTAACGAAATTACTTTATGTATTACATACATTTTTAATGGTTATCGGTTTTATTTTGGATTTTGTTTATTTTCTGATTTAGGAATATTTCTAGTGTTCACGTTTACGAACTGCTGCTGCTGTTGGATTTAATGTATATATATGATTAATTGGTTCTCATAAATTTTGTTAAACTCCGAATAGTTTTTAGCGTCACTTTAGGTATTTTTATAAATAATAAATTTGTTTTCTTTAAATTTCGAATAGAATTAATTATTATTACATATTGTGTCGTGACAATTCACATTAGCAGTAACTTATTTTTTTATAATTTCCCACGGAAGTTCATTACTTAGGGGTTTGTCCTAATATAACTTTAAAAGAGTAAAGATTTAAAACGGTGAGAGTAACAACCATCCTTACAATTGTAGCGCCGAAAAAGAAACTTGAACCCCCTTAGATAACTTGAACAATAGGTTTTTGTATAATTTCGAGACGATCAACCCTCCGCGCCGGTTTACAGAGGCCTTTAAAAACTTTTAATAATCGCACCATTAATACTTTAAATTCGACGGTTGTCTTACGAAATCGTAAATTTAAAATGTCCCCTTTTTACTTTACGACTGTCGTTACGAGTTGTAAGGGTTGTTGGGTTCTGTTCGTGTACTTCCTTACCTATTGAATGTTAAACGGTTCAGCGACTAAAGATTTAGTTATATATATATATTTATTAATCAAAAATAATAAAAAGGAGATCTTTTTACAGTATAAATAAATTTGTATTTATTTTAAAATAGATAAATGAAATATTTATTAAAAAATTTATCTTTCGGGTACTTCAGTTTGTGTGTTGTCCTCAGTCTATTTAGGGTTATGTTAAACAGATAACCCCCAATTGCCAGAAAGTTTAGTTTCATTATAGACTGCAATTAATAGGGCAGACAAAGAATAATAATTATTAAAATTAAGCAGTTTTACCTTGACGTACAAGCAAACGAGTCACACATGTATACGCACGTATATGTAGCCCGCTTACATATTAGAAATAATAAATAATATTAATTTATTAATAATATTATCGAAAGTGAATCAAGTTTATATAAAACTAGCGGTTGTCTGCGATGTATTCGAAATGGTAACATGAAGAAAAGGATTTTATTAGATTTTTTTAGGAAACCTAAGCCTAAGTTATCCCCTGTTATATCAGCTATCTTGCAGTGAAAATCCCGTCAAATGAAAGCACTGCCATACCAGAAGTTAGTCAAAACAAATAGACACAGATAAAAAATATTTATTTATATTTGTCGGTTATATACCACATCATCAGCCTTTGTTAGTCCACTGCTGGACATAGGCCTCCCCTAATACACCCCTATCCATTAGGGGGTTTGGACCTTATCCCACCACGCTGGTCCAATGCGGGTTGGTGGGTGGACCGACTTTTTTACATGCCCATCCGACGCATGGATCATCTTACTTTTCAGACAATTGGGTGATCGGCCCAAATTGCCCTAACCACAATGTAATAATTACAAAAGGTCATTTTGACGTTACAACAGAAACTTAAATTTCATTTGTCTGTATACATGTATAGATAAATATTCCTAATTTATTTTCTTCTTTATTCTTTCTTTTACATACTTTATTGAAACATTTTTACGTAAGCACTGATAAGAAAACTTCCAGAAAGAAGTGCGCGATAAATAACCGAGTAGCATTTGTTTCGGAGTGATTTCGGCGAAGTTGTCGTGAAAAAACATCTCTGGCGCTTTAAAAGACGGCTCAACGGCTTAACGCTCCTGAAATATGCAAGCTGAACTTTTTCAACTGAAATAATCGTCATTGGTCGGAGCCGGAGTTAGTTTATGATAGAGAAATGATAATAATGGCAGAATGTTCAATCCTTAAATAATTTAGGAAAATTTGGTCAACGCCTCTATTTCATTTATTAAGTTTTTTATTTCATTTATTCAGTTATAACAAGGTACAACCCCTATTTGAGTTGAAAGTAAAAGTGAAGTAAAAGTATAACTATTTTATTTTAGTACTTTCAATGTTTTTTCTATCATTTGATAAGGCTTTTGGATGAGATTAATCGGTGACACTATTGTATAGGGGCGGGCTTCAAGAAAACATTAAAAGAATTAATGATGGCAAGTAACATTACCCCACCAACCCGCATTGGACCATCATGGTGGGATACGGTCCAAAACCCCCTAATCGATAGGGTCTATTAGGGGAGGCCTATATCCAACAGTGGACTAATACATATACATGGTGATGATGAAGTAACATTACTTTATGAAATTATTATGTAGTTTTCAACCCAGTGACATATTTATATTTAAATTTTCTGTTATATATCAATCTTTATAAATAATTTAATAAAAAAATCTTAAAACTGTCTTAAACAAAACAAGTAGTACAAGACAGACACCATTATAATCAACTATATCTTTAACGATAGCAAGAAACTTCGAGAACTTCAATATATAAGATAATATATAAATATAGCTATAGCACGGTTGGATCGCGGTCGGCATCCTCCCCCTTTCAATTCTTTCGTTCATTGCGGCACTCGGAACACTATTAGGAAAATTCTGACTTATTGCTAGACTACAGCTGCTCTCGTGTCTCGGGATTGTGGTGCAAGATAGCCGCAAACTTTATTAAGAAATCTATATTTAGTCTTAGGATTAAATGTTGGAAAACTTTGAAAGTTTTTCTTATACATGTTTACATTATATATGATGAATATTGAGCAAAGCCTGGTATATATCGTCAAAATTAGTTTTCTTTACATAATGTAAAGATCACATATATCATCAGCCTATGACAGACCACTGCTGGACATAGGCCTCCTGTAATACACCTCAATCTATTAGAGGGTTTTTGGACCGTATCCCACCATGCTGGTCCAATGCGGGTTGGTGGGTGGACCGACTTTTTACATAGCCATCCGGCGCATGGATCATCTTACTTTTCAGACAATTGGGTGATGGGCCCAGATTGTCGTAGCCAACTAGTAAATAACAATTCTACGGTTTCTAAAGCACACGCCCATACCACTAGGCTACGGAGGCAGTCAGTTTTCTTTGTATAATTTAATTATGGAAAATGCTATAATTATTCCACACTTTTTCTATTTCAATCGTCTAAAATCATATTGCATAGCATGTTACTGTATTGTTTTGATACTGAATCCGAAATATCATTCAATTTTAAATTTATATACAGTAATAAATTATTCCTATAACATAGGCAGATTGTTCACTAAAGTTTGACTTAAACTACTCAAATACATACTAACATATCGGTATCCGCTTCAGCTTATGACTAGCGCGCATCCGCCCCGTTCGTAGCGTAATGCATTGTGAAAGGGTGGATCGCTTGCGCGCGTGACATTGCCGCAAATCCTACCATGGCTCCTTAGACTACACTTTATAATAAAAATGTCTCACGTATGGGTGCCTAATGATGAAAGATTCGCTCTTAGTATATGATATAGTATGTGGTGTGAAAATTAACGGTTCAGATATAACATTTCATTATTTTTGTCCATTGAACTTTCTTACAAGTTTTCTTTATTTTTCACTAGTTTAGTAAATAAAATGTACAAAAGAATACACAAAAAAATATATTTCCGTTGCCTGTATCCGTTGTTTCAGCTTTTGATTTAGATGTTCACCATATGGATATACAAAGCGATTAAAAATTGTTCATTGATTGAAAAACTAATTAAACATCTAAAAAGAATGATTCTCTTTTACAGAATTTATATCATAATATTAAAAGCTATAAACATAAACATTACATAAGAATAAAAGACTGCCTCCGTAGCCTAGTGGTATGGGCTGTGCTTTAGAAACCGGAGGTCGTGGGTTCGAATCCTGCGGGACGCAACTAATTTTCATTGTTGTTTCCTAGTTGGTTAGGGCAATTTGGGCCGATCACCCAATTGTCTGAAAAGTAAGATGATCCATGCGTCGGATGGGCATGTAAAAGTCAGGTCCACCCACCAACCCGCATTGGACCAGCGTGGTGGTTAGGTCCAAACCCCTAATGGATAGGGGTGTATTAGGGAGGCCTATGTCCAGCAGTGGACTAACAAAGGCTGATGATGTGAAGAATAAAAACTCAATGTACCCTTATTAAAATAATGTTCTATTCATGGCTAAGTTAATCACATGTTAATATTCGTTGTCTGGTAAAATATTCTTGTAATGCATGTTAGAATAATATTTTTAAATTTATAATGCTTCCAAACATAACCTATTACTAGAATATAGATACACCTATTATAGCTAGACACAAAAGAAGGTATTTTTTAATTTAAACAATATTATCTAAAAAAGTATCACCTTTATTTAAGAAAAAACTTATTTAGGAAAGACAACCCAATGGAACGTCAAAGTTATTCTTGAAAAGCCTAATATATGAACGCGTAATTTTATTATCCCTTAATACTTCCTCATCCATAATTAACTTGGTAGCTGCGATGTATGTGAAGGTCGAATTTTCGATGTACAAGTTCGCCTTTGACTTTGACCCCAAGCAAATGATTGATGATAGGGATAATTAATAGGAGCACCCCCACGTTCGACCCTCCGATGACGAATGACTCCTCATAATCATGAACTGCCTTACAGCAATTAGGGAGCGTACGTTTCAATATGGGCACAAATTTAAGACGACGCTTTTGGTTATATTTTTGCGTAGGCAGTGAAATGTACCGAGTGTATTTGATGTTAAAGTAAATGATGGAATGATACAAATTAAAATTTAGCAAGTATTTAAAAAGAGTTTGAACAGTTTAGTGTCGTCAAAATAATATAAACATATTTATTTACATACTGAATGAAGAAAACACAATAATGTATTAAAGTCAATTATCAGTATAATGTAATCTTATATAGGTCATATGATATCATCGGATGATAGCAAATAAATGCAATATATTGTGAATGTTAAAAAAAAATGTTTTAAAAATTTTGGAAGGATAAAACCAAAGTAACACCGTGGTTCCTATTTCTGATACAATAAAGCGATAGTGTTTAAATACATTAAGGGCACCGTGGTTGCGGCACTTATTTAGTATATTAGACGTAACATCCCATAAATCTTTATAAAAAGTTAGAAATATCTATCATATTTTATGCTAATACTTAATATTATATTTGCTACACATATGTGTACAAATAAAGAAAAAAAATGGTTATTTGTGGTCAAAATACCAAAATAACTTCTTATATCAGATCAAACAACCCTATTTCATTATGCCGCGTATAGATCTAGGCAATAGATGTACATAATCGAATTTTATTTGACGCCTTTGTATGATATCAGATGTAAAGTAAGCATTTAAAGTTCCTGTTTAATAAAGCGTTTACTGTAAGTGAATCAATGCGGAGAGTCTTGTTCTACTTTGTGAGTCTGTTGGTTTAGGAATGCCGCGTTTAGTATTTTATATAGTCTGTAGTCTAAATGAAAAGTACATTATTATAATGGTACTTTCTTTCAAAGTAGTATATTAGTATATTGTATAAGTAATTGTAGAATACTGTAAATTTGTGCTTCAGGATGTAAAAAATCTTTATTCTTAACAAGAAGTAGTCGTATAGACAAGACGAAATTGATTTTTAGTCAATAATATTTTTACTCGGTAGTTTGTTTGACAATAAGAAAGTGCTTCTATATATATTATATTCTATATCATCATCATCATTACATCATCAGCCTTTAATAGTCCACGCTGGACATAGGCCTCCCCCTAATACACCCTATCCATTAGGAGGTTTTTGGACCGTATCCCACCACGCTGGTCCAATGCGGGTTGTGGGTGGACGCCTTTTATGCCATCCGACCATGGATTATCTTCCTTTTGAACAAGGTGATCAATTGTCCAAATCAACTAGGAACAACAATGAAAATTTGTTGGTCCCCGCAGGATTCGAACCCACGACCTACGGTTTCAAAGCAAACGCCATACCATAGGCTACGAGGCAGGTATATAATATATACTTATATATTCTATATAAGTATATATTATATTGAATAAAGATATTTGACTTTGAAAGACAATAAAGACACAAAGGTATTTAATATAAAGTAATAAATATTAGGTAATAAAATGCTAGTCCAAGTAACTGGCACGTTTGAACGCGACAGATACAGGCGCGTAATGAAATTAGCCTCTCTCCGGCCGTCTTAAGAAGCCCGATTTGCTTAATCAAAGAGCGCGTAATCGCATTTCGCTTGGACCCCAAGCGGCAGTAAGTCGACTTCTTTTGTTAGAACGAGAGCTTTCAGATTTACACTTCTTTGAAAGGGTTAATAAGTGATTTGAAATTTAATAAAGTCAACACAATAGCGTTGACTGAATCAGAGTTTCCAACACTTGTAACGGGGCTCGAGCGACCTTTGGAGTTCAGAATAATTTAGAGAGATAATCTAATTTGAGCTGTTTTGTTGGGTAAAATTTTTCAAGGTTCTGGTATGGTAGCTAGATGAAAAATTAAAAATATATATAATATTTTTATGTGTCTTCTTCGTGTTGTGAATAATACTTTCACTGATATAGAATTCGTTTTGATTATTACTTAATGTTTTATGATCTAAGTTGTTGTTTTGCTTTAAAGGAAAGTGTATCGGTTTCTATGTATATGTGACATCTAGAAAACTGGTCACTTAAGCAGATATAAGTCCAGATAGAAACTTAATTATTTACGATCTCTTCGCGTATTAAAGTAGATTTCCGAAAATTTATAAATTATTATCTTCAATACTTCACTGAGTTTAAAAGAGAAACCTGTCAATAAACCATCCACAAATAAAAAAATATATTTAACATTTTCTCAAAACACCAAGTCCAAAGGGACAAAGCATCCGTTTCCAACAACAAAAATATTCCCGATAAAGCGGCAGAAACGAGTGCCGGCAAATGGGAATGGCTTACACAAACTCTGATTTCCCAGTCGATTAAAAAACCGCGCGCAATCAATGGCGTAGACCCTCTACGGCCCTCTACGCCACCGCTACGATAATTTGGCGCGCTTCCGGTCCGCAGGCAAGATGGCGGCGGCAATTTCCGCTGCGCGTTGCGCGAGAGGCCTGCGTTTGACGGGGGCCGCGAGGCCTCTTACGCTTGTAATTGGCCTCTTTCGCCTGATATTCATATCGCGCTGGCTCCTTTGTTCACTGAATTGAATGGACCTTTGATTGTGTGGGTAGTTTAACTTTTATCTGAATGTAGCGCCGCTTAGGATAGAGCTTTTAGTGATTTTTGTAACTTATTGAATTAATAAGCTTTCCTAATTATGACAGACATAATGCTACAGCTTGGCTATGATGAATTCAAATTCAAATTCAAATATCTTTATTCAATATAGAAGTGTAACACTCGCTTATTGATTGTCAAGGACGCTACCACCGGTTCGGAATAGGACGCCTCCGACCTGAGAAGAACCGAAGAATTAAGTTAATAATAAGGCTAAAAGAGAAGTGTATTTTTTTTAGTTCACTTCAAGCTTCTTGGCTTAGAGCCAACGCGTCTGTGTAGAGTAAAAATTCTTTATGAAAGTGCCATTATTTTTATGTGGTATTTTATTTTTAACACATAACTAACCTAGTTTATTGCAGAACCAAATTTTACTAACAAACAAGTAAATGAAAATCTTGGCAATGAATACCAATAAAGGGCCAACGCCGCTAAAAAGGTTAACCTTTAAAAAAACAAAAGGTATTGTAGCAGATTAGCCCCACGTAAAAAGGTGGGCCACGGTTCGTTTAGTACTAAACGGCAACCGATTAAAAAGCGTTTGTTATAAGGCGTTAGCATCGGCGGCTAGTCGCTACATAAATAGGGGAGTTCATCGGAGCGCGATATCGGTTGGTCGCAGGCGGTTTGCTTTACCAAGTGAAATAGGGTTGCCACCGTTTAATATTTTGGGCGGAAAACTATAATATAGGACAAATAACACTTTGTGCTGCTCAGGCGAAAATAATACATCACTACATAGTATAAAACAAAGTCCCTTCTCTCCGTATGTATGCTTAAATCTTTTAAAGTACGCAGCGGATTTCGATGAGATTTCTTTCAATAGATAGAGTGATTGAAGCGGAAGGTTTATGTGTATAACACATGCTTAATATTGTAGGTATATCTCCCATGCGAATCAGGGACGCGTTGCTAGTGTTAAATAAAACAGTTTTACAGATTTTATCGCGTTTAAGTATTTAAAAATAATTAACGATTTGTTTCAGTTTAAATTTTGGAATATATACTATGTTTAATTATTTTCAAGTAAAAGTTAGAATGACTCATTTAATTATTTCAAGCATTAATTTAGTTTCTTGCTAATTTCTAAACCGTGTTTATTATAACAGTTAAGCATTTTTATGTATTTAAATATCATAATTACTTAATGCATATCTTAGAAAAACAATCCGATATTGAGGAAATGGAACAGGAGCGGATTTAAAAATGTTCTTACTAACAACATCTTATTTTTTGTAGAGTTAATACAAAACGTATAATATTAATATCTACAACATTTTTTGATATGCTCCTAAATCACAGCCCTATTATCTGAAAATATTGAACTTATTGTCGCATAACGTATTTACTACCTTATTTATTTACAGTAAAACTGCTATATGCTAGTTTAACGTGTATTTATTGCGTGTTGATACAGTGGCTGGACACATTTTTGTTTTTGCATAAATTTCCAAATCGAATATTGAATGATATGTTAAAGTTTGCAATGTTATTATTTTTAATGATCATTTGTGATATATGATACGAACATTCCGAGTGATCTGTCTTTTAAATATTTTAGGCGGCAAATCGTAGATCAATCATAGAATCATCTCAATTTCTTTATAGCGAATTAAATATGTCCAAATAGTATTTTACTACTTACCCAAGAATATGTGCAAAGGTTTATCACGTTACAAACTGAAGTTGTACTGTTTACATAATTCAACAACAAACGAAGCTCTAGAACTGATTTTTGTCGATACTTTAATATTAACTTTTTGACTAATAATGATAAAGAGCGACACAATACCACACGATAGACTGAAATTCACCAATACCCTCAAAATTACCCCATTTCTATCGCTTCATCGTGTACCGAACGTGTTAAAGGTTCGTCGAGGCGCTCGCTCATCGCCATGGCAACGGCAAATGGGGTGTGAAATGCAAATCGCAACCCCCGGGGGATGCAATTGCCCTTTAATGACGTACGCTTAACCCCGATACGCTGGAAATTGGACCGGCGGAGACAATGGCTTTCTGTTCAGCCGAGGAGGGGTAGGGTTGTGCCACAATAGCTAAAAAATAAGTTTTTTATTTTAGTTCAATAATATTTTAAGTGTAGATTAAAAATAGGATTTTAATATAGCTGGTTCATAAAAAAATATTAGACGTTTGTGAAATTTTTAAAAGTAAACTTTCATTAACAATATATATTTTTGCTTATTTGCATGCTGTAAACATTATTCTGGAATGTTCTCATTAATGTTCACAGCGTTTAGCGTAGTAATAGTTGGTTAATTGAACCTAAAAAGTCCTGTTAGGAATTAGACTATTTCGAGGATACATAAAATACGCAGGATTTAGAAGCTGCAACAAGAATTATTACGATCAAATGTGTTTTTTGAAATTGCATTGTTTATAAGTAACGCAATTTCCATCACTGCCTAAGACATACATAGTACAATCGGATTTAGATCCTTACAAAGCCTCAATTATTTTTATATCAGTGGAATAGTGATTAACACGAAATGAAATTGTTAATTTGTATGATGTAAATATAACATAATATATATTATATTATGATATTAAGACTACAATATATGATATTCAATATTAGTGTTTATACTTAAGAGAGAAATAAATCTTTCATCAATCTCCTCCACCCTGCATTAAATTTAAATAAAATTAGTCGAAATTGTATCAATATGAATAAGGGAAATGATAAAAATGAAGTGACTATTATAATATTTTGTCAAAATAACATAACGGATCTTTATTATTCATTTCCATCTATAATTCTAAGTTTTGTAAAAGTTTAGGTGCAACAAAAATATATGCAGTTTTTTCTATGGCTACCAAATTAATTAAAACTAAAAAAAAACATCGGACGACTTTAATTAAAGCAGAATTGAGCTTGTGTTAAAAATCGACATCGGTAGTATTTGGAAAAGCAATAAATTGATACTTGTTCCGTTAACGACGCTCTCAATCGAGAGTTTTCAGCGATCAATTTGTGTTCAACGGATTTTTTGCATCATAAAGGGATTTTCGGAATTTATGAACGAACAACACAATATCAATTTTGTTGCCCGTTCATAATTTTTTAACGAAAAAAAGTTTTTCAGTGGCCATAAAAATAAAACATTAATCGTACCGAGACTTTACAACATAGTTAAAATCTTGAAATAACGCTAGGAATTGTTTTAAAGATTTTCTATAATAGTTTTCTATTAATTTAATATTCAAATTGTTTCAATTTAATAAGTGGCATATTTTACATATTATTGTAATAATTTAAAGGACTGTTGAATATTGCTTTTTTTAAATAATTATTCGCTTATAGTATTTTCGTAAGAATGATAATCTACCTAGTACAAATGTTCTATGTAGATTAATAAATACATACATACAAACATCATCAGCCTGTGTAAGTCCACTGCTGGACATAGGCCTCTTCTCATGCACGCCTCTTACATCAAGGGGTTTTTGGACCGTATCCCACCAGGCTGAACCGGAATGCGGGTTGGTGGGTGGACCGATTTTTTACATGCCCATCCGACGCATGAATCATCTTACTTTTCAGACAATTAGGTGAACGGCCCGAATTGAACTAACCAACTAGGCAACGACGATTAAAATTTGTTGAGTCCCCGCAGGATTTGAACCCACGACCTCCGGTAAAGTAGTGTAAAGCACACGCCATTACGGCTACGGGGGCAGTTCATAAAAGTTCTATACTAAAGTGAGAAAGTATATTCAAACGATTTAATAACTTCTTATACTTATCTTATTCGGTGAAACAATTTTTAAAGTATGCTTTATTTAATTATTAAATCAAGCAATACAAAGACTAGGATATTTAGCTTTTGAGAGGGCAATCCAATAGCAAATCAGGTAGCGTCTAAAAATATTGCATGGTTTAATGTAACTTAACGTGTAACTTTGAAAAATATAGACACAAAAAAAAACCGTTTAGCTTATCATATTAGCATTACTAATCAAATATTTAGTTCACTATCCTGAAAGCTATAAAATAAATCTCTAACAAGCCTAAAAATATCGAGAGACATTGAGTTATTACGTTTTCAATAACGGTTTACTCGCATAGTATTGGGTCATTCGGTATAAAAGGGGATTCCATATAACGGCCGTCAATAGCGCCATTACAAACAGTGGCACGCGATATTGGACTCGAGTAAGATACGGTGGAAACTACAACATCCGGACATATCCGATATCCGGATATCCGGGCGCGATATAAAAATTTATACCCGGCCAATACCCGGATCGTGAGCGGAGGCTTATAGTGGATACGGAGTGATTCACACCCCGCGAACGGATAATGTCGCGGATATACGCCGGATGTGCTGATTTACAGAGGCCGGTTATCCGGACAATTGTTTTGCGTTAATGCGAAACGGGTGAAATCAATCGATTGATATCTGACTTAGTCAGTTTGAGTAAGCGACTCAGAATGAATCCGAAATAGCAATTTATTGCTTTGACTATGATAGTAAAATACTTCACAAACTTTGTAATGAACTAAAAGTTAAGATACAACATACAGTTGAATAGATATGACTGATAAAGTTCTAGAAGATCGGATATGATTTTTATTTATATAGCTATAAATTTTGTAACCTAAGTAAGTAAAGACAAAAGTACAATCCAAAGAAGATTGTGTGTAATAAACTTGATATTATGTATATATATTTTTTACACGATTAATATACAGATTTCCACCTCTCTCCAATCTGAACGAGATCATGGCCCTAGAAAAAGTCCAAAACGTTGGGAATAAATACAAAGATTAAACGCCAAAATCTGTAAAAAGTAGATTTAGAAAGTATATGTATAACTGTCTTGTAATTAATTTAACTGAAGTTAGTTAATTAATTATAATTAATGTTCTAAATATGTAACAACCAAACCGAAGTAACATTTCCGAAATTTACTATGATTATGTACTTTCATAATGCTCTTTGCTATTGCATTGACAAAGGCAGTAACTATAATTATACTTTTCCGTCGATATTACGTCTAGAAAATTCTTTATCGTTTATGAATACTTTATCGTTATGTATGTCCATATGTCTTAGTTCTTCTTAATATTAGTCTTTTGCATATTTATTATAACAAAAGAAATAAAATATGGTTCCAGTGCTAGCTATATTATTCTGCAGGATCACACATTGTTAGGCACTTCATAAATAAAAATGCAAGTGCTTCGTAGCCTGTATTTGCATGACAAATAACTATCGACGCGTGACAAAACTGAAACACTAAGAGTATGACGTAGCACGATATCGTAGAAGCACCGTAGCAGCGTAACGAGAGGTACGTGCCGTTGCTACGGCGTAGCGCCAGTTACGGAGTAGCGACAGGTTTTTCCCTCGTTGTGACGCGTTTCGAAGAATTCCTTTCCCTAACATTATTGAAAAGATATTTTTATTTAGACTATAATGAAGCGAAAATTCAAGTGTAAACTCACTTAGCTATAGATAGCAATAGTCTTTTAAAAGATATGCAGGGATTGATCGTAAATAGTTAAGTTTAAGTTTTAGTATCCTTTTTCATATTAATAGTGCATTTGCCTTTATTTACTTCTTTCTTTCTATTATAATTTTAACTAAACTATCATGAGGTTGGCCATAAAGATTTACTAAACAAAAACTTGATATATTTTATATTTTAGTGAATTCTTAGAAGGCACGTCTTTATAAAAATATGACTAAGGGTTGAGTTATACCCACTTAAAATAACATACATTATCAGCCAGTGATAGTCCAATGCTGGACATAGGCCTCCTTAATACACCCCTATCCATTAGGGGGCGTTTGGACCGTATCCCACCACGCTGGTCCAATGCGGGTTGGTGCGTGGACCTTTTTTTTACAAGCCCATCCGACGCATGGACCATCTCACTTTTCAAGTCTTTTAAAATAACATACATCTATCGTCCCATATATTGATAAAAATCCAATGAATAAAGCATGAACGCCTTCGAAACGTCTCCGGTCTGAAATAGTTTCCCGTCGGCTTTATAGTTCATAAGATTTTAAGTGCGGACGTGGCGGAATGCGGACCCACCCTCCGAGACGGGTCCATTTGACCCGGATATCATTTCAGATATTCCCCAGATTCTTCACCCGTTAAGTGAGAACTATACATAAGTAGAGCTAGAGCTTAGCTCTCACGGCTAGGTTTAGGTAATATTAAAACCTCCTCTATCGGTTTAGTAACGGAATTGTGTTGTATTTAAACTACTTGTTTTACAGAAAAATTTACTGTTAATTTTACGAAATATTTCCGCTGAAATAATGCTATTTTGTTACAATTTCATTCAGGAGTCTTTCATTATAGGGGCTATATTTAGTACTTTGTACAATTTAATTGAAGAACATGTTAAATCACCGTAGTCCACGACTACGTAGTTATGCCTGGTGTTTCTCTTACCAAAGGTAAACTTCCATTCTCTGGTAATTTAGCACAGAATAAACAAAATTAACATAAAAAAGCTAATACTTAACCTTAAATCCGTAAAAGTATTAACACAGATATGTCTGGTACAGTCCTATCTTTACTAACCGTCTTCAAAAATATAGTTGACATTATCGATATTATCTACATCACTAATCGATAGGCATTTTCTTCAATTTATCGACATCGATAGACCGGCATGAAACGCCTCCGAGCCGGAATGCGTCGCGTTCCGACCCCACCGATATTTGTCGAGCGCACCGCATATTAAACTCGGCCGGATTCTTTCCATAGATTCAATGGAGCTCTTTAGAACAATGAGTATTGGGGAATTCCCATTCGTCGGAAGTGGGTTATAATTCGCGGTTATTTGAACGTGCCTCACGAAGTTAGGTATGAAATTCGTTGGAAAATGGTTTGTTTTTGCCGTCAGCGATAAAAGAGTGAATATAATTTTTATACTACTTTATATTTATTTATCTCTTTTGTTTACGCGAATACTATACATTATTAAACAAAATGACTTTTTTTATTATATGACGGATTTTATCGCGTTTATTTTACATATTTAAATTCCCGACGTTTCGTCTACCCCGTGACCACGGCCGCTGGAAAGTGTTTCAAACGTCGGATATTAATTACTTTGAATTATTTAAAATGTAGGCATTTATCAGACGTCTAGTTTCTATAGTATAAGGAACTGGATGATGTTGTATTCTTCGTCCATAAATATTATATTCAATTTGATGAGTAGCAGTTATGAAGATGTTTCGATACACTAAACAATAGAAAAATCAGAGAGTACTCAAAATATTTAGCAAGTGTTATTAGAACTTTAAATAAAAATTAATATTATCGTCGGTAACGTTTGAAACGAACTAAATATTATTATCATGACGGTGTCATAGTATATATTATATGTACTATATGTATGTATTATATGTACGTTTAGATATTGTATGTATTTCATTAGACATAATCTTAGAATACCGCTTAATCACTACATAGTATAATACAAAGAAGCTATCGCTGTCCCTATATCCTTATGTATTCTTAAATCTTAAAAAATACGCAACGGGTTTCGATGAGGGTTTTTTTGATAGATAGAGTGATGAAAGAGGAAGGTTTGTATGATAACACATGCTTAATATTGTAGATATTTTCTATCAGCATAGCTCATGATATATAATCATAGCATATCATCATAATCATAATGATGATGATGATGATAGCTCCCGTGCAAAGCAGGGCGGGTCGCTAGTATTCAATAATAGTCTTTTACTGTTTTATCTAATTTAAATGATTTTAATATTTTTAGCCCTTTTAAAATGTTCCTTATTGTATATCTTAATCAATTATTTTTAGGAGTTCATTTTTTATATGTATAACATTAAAATAATAATGTTTGTAATCTTCTCCGAAGTATTTGAAAATTTGTTTTAATGTACTTAGATGGTCAAAAGATAGCGCTGTTTTACATCTGTTAACTTAGGACCTTGTAGGATAATATGGATTTTTTTCTTGAATAAGTAAGGCTTACAGTGATTATACAGGATTTAGTTTTAACAAAGAAATTGTATAAAATGTACTGAAAATATATGAGATTTAAAAGGTATGATTAAGTTGGATATTCAGTTTACATTTACTTTATATTCTATTAACTATTTTTAGTTATTGTCACAAGTAATAAATTAATGTATTATTTACAGTCATCGGCAAACAATATGTGATCTCTTAATTTTAATAACCCCCCAACGCACGCCTCCTCCATGCTTAAGCGTCTGATATTAATATATTTTTCCATAAGTAAGCCGCTTTTGTTGTCCACCTATTATGAAGGTCATGAACGATTAATAATTGTATAATTGTACATTGATTGAAACAAATTTTGCTAAGCAGAGCAATTATTATTATATACTTAAAACTGTCGATAACTTGCATTGGTTAATTTCTTAATTTTTTATGTAATTTCCAACAAAATAAAGTACATTATCGCTTACATGACATACGTAAACAAAAAAACGTACGTTGCAATAAAACATCGATAAATATTCCCTTCACATCCCTAAATTACGTGTCAGCTACGCCCATACACGACGGGAAGGAATTAGGATAATTCTATCGCACACGAGATCCAATTTCCATACGAGTAATTTGTGAGACGACACGAAGCGACGTTTTAAAATGCGGACACGCTTTTACCATTCCGACATTTGGGCTAAATATTTAAAAAAGTCTACAAACACTAGAAAACGGAGGTCGTGGGTTTGAATCCTGCGGGGACTCGACAACTTTTCATCGTTTTTTTCTGGTTGGTTAGGGTAATGTGGGCAGATTACCTAATTGCCTGTGAAGTAAGATAGTGGTTGGCTGATGTCTAATAAAGATTAGCCTCTGAGTGGAAATTGGCTTGTAGAACATTAGCGATGCGTTTTTGTTGTTTGTATCGAGATCTTCACTGCCGAAAATTAATACAAAGCACAACACAAAAAGTCTTTTTCAAGTCTAACTTGGCTTAACTGCAGTGTTTAACTATATCAAGCATAATTCATCCTAATATTATGAATGCTAAAGTATGTCTGTCTGTCTGTCTGTCTTTACTGTCTACACCATTGAACCGGTGTAAATGACATTTGGTACATTCATAAAATACTCCAATAAAAATGGTTAAAAGATTCCAAATGAAGGATGAAATTCTATGTGGAAAATCGCCATTGTTAAAGATAAAACAAAGAAACTCTGTGACATGTACAATTATTAATATATATAACATACATACTGACATACATCATCAGCCTTGTTAGTCCACTGCTGGACATAGGCCTCTAATACACCATTAATCCATTAGGTTTGGTACCTATACCACCACGCTGGTCCAATGCGGGTCTGGTGGTGGACTGACTTTTTAACATCCATCGACGGAATGGATCATCTTACTTTTCAGACAATTGGGTGATCGGCAAATTGACCTAACACACTAGGAAACAAAATGAAAATTTTTGCGTCCATGCTAGGATTCGAAACCTCGCCTCCGTTTCAGAAGACACGCCCATACCTGACTAGGCTTTCTGAGGCAGTAATATATATATAACTATACATTATTTTTGGAAACTAGTCGCTATTACACGCGGTCGAGGTCACAGGTAACATCTAGTATAATATAATTTATTTGTGACATAATTTCTTAACGCTGTTAAAAAGGTTAACCATATTAACTTATATAAACGTTTATTCATAAAAAAAGAATACGATCATTTTGTCTTTTTTTCTTTTGAACTCCTTAGTGAAATTTCGTGCAGTTATATAAGATATATGCTAAAGGAATGACTTTAAGAACACGTATCACAGGACGAGCGGGCAATTCGGGTTATAAAGCCTCCAAAAGTATTTTTTCATCAAGTGACTGGCGAGTAAAGCCTCGCGTCGTTTCTGCCCCTCTCGGCCTATGTAATTTTTTACTGGGCCCAATTAACTGTTGACAGGTCATTTTTCTCTTGTCAGTTTACAGTGAAATTGACCGTAATGAGTATTATGTGACGGTTTTAACGCTTATCAATTGTATAAGATGAACGAAAGCTCGATAATTTAAGTACGTTATTAGCTCAAACTTAGGTTACATTTCGTTTCAGAGACCTTTGTGTAATGAACACTAACACTCGATATACCAGCGTTTTTTAAACGTCAATTTAGCGTTTTTTAATCTTCTTCTAAAAGCAGTCAAATTGACTGATTTGCGTTAATATAGTGCTTAAACGTATTAGTACCTCTTAGATAAATTAATAATAACACTAAATCTAGAAATATATATTACTGTTTATATACTTTAATCAATTATCATGAGAAACAAAATGTAATCATTACTCGAAACTGCTGACTATTCAAGAGCTTTGACTAGTCAACGAGTAAAGATGGATTATCGATTTTGTTAAATTCCTCCAGCAAATAAGTTCATAACATGTCTTTCTACTGTGGTTTATATTCACGACTGATTACTATTATCAGAAAATAATCCAGAGAAACGGAAATCATGTAATTTTTGTACACAAACCCGCTAGACAACCTAACTTGTAATGTAGCTTATGTTTTAAATTTTGAATTATTGTATCATATATAATTTATAATCGAAAGTAGTTCTTAGTTAAATAATCAACAATAATTACTTTATTTTCTATTAAAGTACCCGAACATCAAACTATCTGACAATAAGTAACAATTTCGTATAAAACAGCATTAGCTGTGTTTACTGAAATTGTACACCGAGTAAATTTTCGAACCAAAACGAAGATAGTGTATTCTAGGAAGATTGTTATTAAAAGATATAAGAAACTATTACGAAGATGTTAAAAATCATTCTTTCTCGTTACTCGTAACACTTTATATAAAATATACTGATGTATAGAACGTGATGTCACTACTCATATTGCGAATTTTTGTTTTGAAGCTTTTAAAAGAGGATTTAAATGCAACCATACCGTGTATTTCTCTATAGGGTGATTTGTGAAATTGAAAAACCAAATTTACCTGAAACAAAACAACATAAACATGTTAAAAATCTTCATACTTACAAGTTAACATATAAAGAGGTAAAGGAAATATGAGTAAATACACGCATTTTTCATCAGTTACAAAAATAAACTTCGCATATCAAAATTTCAATTAAGTTTCAATCCCATGGACTGCAGGCCTCCGCCTTTACAGCTTTCAATTAAAATATTGGACGGTAAAAAAATTGTAAATATTCATGAATCGTTTCCAATACTTTATATGAAATAAAAACAAATAAAACGGATGAACTCACATCCTTTATTAAATATTAACTTAACATAATGTGTTTAGTTTTTACGTTATTAAAATTTGTTCTTTTTAATATAAAGTGATTATATAATATTGCAAAAGATATTGTAAATAAGACTATTACATATTATGTCAAAATAAAAAATAATAGGTAGCTTATAACAACAGCTTCCTGGTAACAACAAAGTTGCTGTTTCGTAAGAAATATTTAAATTCGTTGATAGCATATTAACAATCGGAGCATTAAAATTTACTGACAACTAATTAAGATATAAAATTCAGTTCATCTTTTGCGTTGCGGAGGTTAAATGGCAGTCGCTCTCCGTAAAAACCGTTATTCAGGTAAATGAAGATGGATTAGAAGCCGACCTCAAGATAACTTGAGAAAATGGCTAGGTAAAAGATGACCGGTAACATATAAACAATTCTATGATTTGTCGTGATAATGGGTACAGGACGATATCCTGATAGCAGGGGATATATCCTGCTAACAAGGAAACAGCCCACAAGTGGGATATTTATTTTTATTTATACAGCTTTTTGCGCAATTTGAGTTGAAACTATTCTTATTTATATTGAGTACATGGTGTAGTGATTGTGTTGTGTTATATAGGTGTAGGTAATCGTTTTGCTCATAAAAACTTTCAGTACTTTATATTTATTAATTAAAGTTCTACTACTTTAATTAAACTTCTCTTTCCGGACTTAAACACACTTACGTTTCGGGTATAAGTCACCTTTATCGAACTTTATAATCTTGAAAATAAATAAAGATAGAAGATGTTAACTTGTTTTATTTTAAATATTACTTTTTCAGCATACTTTTAAACTCAAAGTTAGTGTCTATTAAGACTTTGATCAGATCAATTTAAATGGACCTCAACTTATATGATAATTGTAAGTATAACTTAAACGTTATAAAACCGTATTTTAATCTGCTTTGTGTAATATTTAGCGAAAACTTGCTTTATTTTTCTCTCGATTCTTTTTCAAATATAAATAATCGGCGTAGAAATTGCTTCATCCGGTATACTTTCAAATGTATGAAACATTAAAAGAACCGTTTTAAATGAATACATAGCGATATAAAACCGGTACATATAGTAAAACAACGTTTATTTATTTTTTCCGTCTTATTGTTCTGGCTGATTTGAATGGGACTTTTACTGAAAGATAGTTGGTCAACTTGAAGTAAGTCAGACCGCCTCTCTTTAAGAGAAAACAGTAGATTTTTTTTGTAAATTACAACAATTACTGAAAACAGCTAGTAAAAAATCAATCTGACTAATGTATTTCCAGTTACAAAAAGATACCTACTTCTTGAATATGCTAAAGTACTATTTCCAATTATACATTGTTTTATAATTAGTTAAATACTTGTCGCTAATTGTTTAGTAAACATAATGTAATTCTCGAAACTGTTTTATTACATCATTTAGGTTTATTAGTGAAAGGATAATCCCTGATTCTGCGAAGTCCTATAACTATGTACGGCATTTATTTCTTTATTTAAGAGGAAGTG
Source organism: Lamproptera curius (assembly GCA_029286875.1). NCBI lineage: Eukaryota > Metazoa > Arthropoda > Insecta > Lepidoptera > Papilionidae > Lamproptera > Lamproptera curius. The sequence goes on along the minus strand of JAGSMT010000105.1, from coordinate 630,026 downwards.
AGACAAGGGTTTGAAAAGCAATTGTTTTCTTTTATTACGGGGTGATTATGTAATGTTTTGGCATATTGTAAACAGCTGTTTAACCATTCATACGAGATTGAACCATATACCATTATTGATAAGGCTTAAAACGGTATGTCATAATTATCAGGTAGTTATTGTGTACGTTTACCTAATAAACAAATGAAGGTATTAAAAAATAAAATTTCAGTCAGTTACCCGCGCACCTTGGGACGTTGTCCATCAAAAATATTTTGTTGTATTTGTGTTTGTTCTAATAAACTGTGTGTAAGATTGGATTCTCGAAGGAATAGCTAGTTTTATGTAGTTATCGATCATCTAGGATGTTCAAAGTCGACAACTTCTATTACTCGGACAGTGCTTATCAGCTGGTAAGTTTTGATTTGGTTTATTTTATGTTATCACAAGTACATATTGGTACGTGATGGTGATAACAAGTTTTAGTGAAATACATAATCGATATATTAGATACGTGATAATACTTCTTTTGTGAATTTGTTATGTTGACTTCATCCATTTTCTTATATTATACGTAGAAAATATAGTATTAAGTACAAACAAGTTTTGTTGTTTGAATATTTTTTTAATTAAAGTATAGAGTTTTACTAAAATTTGATACGTTAGATGTATTTATAAATATCCACTAAAATAAGAATTATTGACATTGACAATTTATAATACCTTTTTATTTTTACCATAATTTCTAGATTTGTTCTACTTTCACGTCAAATTGATAATGATTGCTATGAGCTGTAAATTTGTAAATAGAATCATTTAATTGTACGTTAGTAGCGTGAATGGACTTTCGTACTGTGTCTTTTAAATTAATAATTTGTCAATTATTAACTTCTGATTAGTGGTATTATTATAACTTAATTAATTTAATTACTGAATATTAAATACACACATAAAAGGAGGAAGGCAATTAAAGCTTTGTTGGTTTGTCATCTGGTTATGTATTTATTTATTTGAGTACAAAAATATACTACTTTAATATCTAAGAGTTTACGACTTTCCTTCTCATGTCACAAAGACTTTATAGTATGTCTCAAAAGTTGTCAATGTTTGAAACAACTTATATAAAGTTTTTTTATGTAATGTTAAAACCCTAATGGAGCAGGTCAATTAGAAGGGCCTGTAGTCCACAGTGCTGCTGGACACAGGCCCTCGGCAGGCTTATGATGGTGATAGTTAAAATTTATGGTAAATAAAGATATCATAATAAATGGAACGTTTATAACGTGTCTATTTCATTACTTATAGTGGACATATTACTTCCTTATAAAACACCAAGTTTGTTGAATATTTTTCATCTGATCGAATGCCGTTTAACAAATAGAAAACAGTAATCAATATTTACTGAAATAACTATATTTACTGCGTCAAAAACCAGCAAATTTAACACACTGATGTCTTAGAACAAACATGATCTTGAGCATCAAAACCAACTGTTTGCTTAACTGACGCATACCAGCAACCATGGTCTGGCTGTCATTGAGAACATAAGAACATTTCCCCCGTTGGATTCGAACCTAGACCACAGCTTAAACAAAAAGCCTATATAATTAAGCTCCAGACGCAGACAAAATGTAAATAATAATAATCCTAATTTTTAAAATTTACGGTTGCAACAAAAACTATCAATAACAAAAAAGGTATTACATAATAAAGAAATAGATTGGGTTTTATTCATAACTATAAATTTTAGCTTTTCATATAGCCATTAAAATTTTACTATCCGAAAGAGTATTCCAAAATGCTTAAATAATATATTAATTCATCTATCCGAAATATTTTCCAGGAGCTGAACCTACAGCGCGTCCGACTCGAGCTGGTGACCATGCTAGAAGACTTCGAGAAGGACGACTGCACGACCTGCAAGCAGTTGAAATGTTGCTGCTCATCTACACCACCGCTGACCGACAGTGGCAGGAACAGCCAAGCCAGCAAGTCAATCCTCAGCGAGCTAAGCATCGAGGCTCCACCTGCCACCCAATTGCCTAAGCCTAAATTCGACGAAGCTAAAGATGTACAGCCCTCCACACCGGAAAAGCCGTCACCGGATGTAGAAGCCTGGGTGAGGTCAGTCACGCCCAGCGCAATGCCCACAGCCCCGGAAGTGAAACGCTACGACCATGACGTTAACGAAACTGCCTTCAACTGGTCAGGATTGAAATCAGCCTGGGATAAGAAACCGGTATTGGATGTCCTGGGAAATGCGAATGGTGTGGAGGCCTTTTTCAGAAGCTTTAAAGGATCTACACCTCAATCGCCAGCGCAGACGAGCGTGTCCTACATGTCTAGCAGGTTGGCGGCGGCTTTCAAGATTACTCCTAAGAAGTCCTGCGAGTACACCTATTTCTAGATTAGCTAGATTAGTCAAATCTTCTTATAACATACATAGAATAACTTTTTACGTTGTTATCTGTGCAATTTTAGTCTGATGTTATTAATAATGTGTTAAAAAGGTTCTTTTTAGTATTCGCTTATATCGATAGTTTAGCCAAATTAAACTTGGCACTTGCGTCGGAACGGATCGATATATCTTAAAAATACGATTGATATTTTTCTGTACATACACGAATGTACGAATTTATTAGAGTAATAAATTAATATCAGTAAAGGAAACAAAGGGCATGATTAAAATTAATAATAATAATATCTATAATACACTTATAATGAATTTCATTAGTTGATCACTTTATAATTACATGGTATTAATGATTCTATAGAAGAAATAGCCTTTCTGTTTAGATAATACAAATTATAATTAATGTTTTATAATTGCATTTAAAATGTTTAACCAAGTACCAAAATATTTTTTACATTCAATTACGATAGCACTATAACTAGCAAAATGTTATAAAGGAAAATTTAAAATTTAATTAATTAAATATTTACTATCTCTACCTAATAACGTAATATACGTTCTTTCTAGTTTAGATACAAAACAAAATTCATACAGCATATCACTTTTAAACGGTTGTAAGTCCATCATTTAAAATATTCATACAATATTTAGAAGTGGATTTTATAATGCCTTACGTTTATCACATAGATATATTGTTATAACTTTTTTATTCTCAGTTATTATTGAGTCATAAATTTCGCATTTTGAACTTTAATTTGAATGTAAGTTTCTAGTATAGTAAACTTATTAGATTGTAATAATTTTTAGTAATTTAATTATGAATTCTCATTAGTAATATTAATGTTTCAGTTTTAAATGTACGTAATGTTATGTTATCATATAATATAATGTGAATCCTGAATTAGCATAAAACTAGTTTTTTAGTACCTAAGTAGTAATAATTTAAATTGTCATGTTTTGAGTTTACTTCGCAGCATTAATAGGCATTTCGTTGTAATTATTTTATTACAAAATGTTTTCTATGAACTTTCATATTTAACTGTTAGAACTGTGCAGGCCCAAGCCATCATTACTGACTGTAAAGTAAAGTAAGGAACATAATTAAGGTTTCTTACTATGTTGTATGTATTGATTAGTAATCATTAAGATATTTTAAGAAGTACTCGTTCAGGAAAGTCCTATTATTGGAGATTCTTATTAGTCTCTTTTACGAGTATTTAATAATAATAATTAGTTGCTTAATAGCAAATTAAATCTCAAACACAAAATATAATGTAATGAGACATAGTAATAAGCCGAGTAGTATTCGGAATTTTCTGATTATTATTTTTTTGTTTGAATTAAGTGAACGACATAAATTGAAATAAACAAAAGAATTGGCGTGTAATTTAATGTAAGTTTCATGTTTTAAACTATTATGTGCCTTTTTTAAAAAAATTAATCAAATTTTATGTAAATAAAGAATTTTGTCAACGATATTAATTGAAATATTTTTTTATGCAACTATAAAAAGAGTTTTGATGAAGCAATGTTTTGTTAAATTACTAATCGAACAAGATGTGAAAGAAATTTTAATTTTACAAAACAAAAATCCATTTCTTAATTATAAGCCTTATTATAATCCAATTATTAAATTATTTATAAATCCATCAAGATATTTTATTTAATAGCGAATATAATATTTACTCTTTGTAAATTGTGGAAACGGTACTAAGTAAAAAAGTAAAAATATGACTAAAAATTTAAATAAAAAGTAAACATTTTGCAAAATTACAACAAAATCATTTTATATGTGTTATATGTGTTCTATACATTATTACCCATAAAAACTTTGTTTAAAACATAAAATGATCAAAATTAGTAAAAATTTAGAACTATTTAAAAAATATTAGATATTATATAGAGTAAAGAGAGATAACAAGATTACCAAAATCAAAATTCAATATTATTTATGAATTAAATTGTAATTTTGGACATCTTTACATTCCCCATAACGTTGTTGTATTAAAAATAATCAAAAATTTTGGCTGTTTTGAAACAAGACATAAAACTATCATATAATAATCAATTCGAAGTTATCTTAAAACCATTATTCGTAGAAAACCATTTACGCAAGAAACATAATCGTCGAACAAATAATTCGTGCATCACAATTTTCTAGTACAAGAATTTTTTTTTAAATTATGACATATCCAGTTTAGTATATTTAATATTAACTTAGATTAATCGAACAGTAAAAATATAATTACCATCAAGTTTTAAAGAAGCAATGCCGGATGGAGGGTAGACCGATAATTCTTTAAAAATCAATGAATTAGCAGTGGAGGCCACGCGAGGGAGTTTAATTATAAAGTCATCACTCATTATTAAGTCATAATTTTGTCTTTTTGCTGTTAAATACAATTTAAAGGTAAGCTATTTGTAATATTGACTTTGAATAAGATATTGAGAAAACTTATAAAGTTATCGATGACATAGTGTGACTACTATATAGCATTAAATGTTTATGTCCACATGAGTCTTTAAAGTAGGTAAATTGTTTGTTTCTTAATGATCATATCATATCAATATGAAACACACGTATGTTATTTAAATTAAATTGCATTAAATAATCCACAACAATTTATTCAGTCGTAGGTATGAATAGAACAGCTTAATTGCAGTATGGATATTCGGATATTAGGAAAAGATTGTATGTTTACCAACGTTAGTAGAAAATTAAGTAAGTGCAAATCTGGTAATGTAGTGGTACAGTTGCCACTTTTTTAATACCTTGTATCTAAATTCTCGTGGTTAGTCAATAAACTTAACCGTATTTCTTGTTTTCTTACGTTGCGGATGGGTGACAACTAAGTATTCCCTAGAGACTCGACTGAATAAACATAATTTGAACTTGCCTCGGAAATAGTTACAGCAGTGATTTAACTAAAGTTTTAAATATTAATTAAAGTTAATCCGATCTTTGCAGGCACCATGAACTTCCTGACTCTCTCTGAAGTATTGGAGACCAAGACCCACCGTTTGTTAGAGCAACCATCTGTGCGTACAGCAATGTGACGGTGCGAAGGGCCTTCGTCGTGTGGATGTACTGCGGCCAGAGGAACAATTTCAAGGACGTCTGCAATTACTTTCACCATTTAGAGGCTTTGGTGAGAACTAAAAAGATTATAAATCTTTCCATCTAGGAATAAGTTTTCTACAACGATTAAGTAGTCGTTTATATTTGATAACCTTTCTTCTAGCTGTTTACCCAAGTAATCATGGGGTTCACTCTCAAATTCCTACATTTATCTGAGTAACGGTTTTTACATAGAAAGATTGGGAGACCTCATCTATCCGACACATGGATCATCTCATTTTTTAAGCAATTGAGCGATAAGACCATTTTGTCAACCAGAACACCCAGAAAACAACGAAAACACAAAATTGTTTTCTAGTAATAGAACTCACGAACTACGGTTCGTAAACCATAATTTTAATAGTGTTCCTCTCTAAAAAAATGTAGCTCATTTATCAAATTACTAAGAAACCTTCTTCCCACTTCTCATTTTTACAGGATATAAAAGTTGTACAGATTTATTATACGAAGTAAATTGTAATATAAGACACGCAATTTCAGGAGGAGAAACTATCGACAGAGTGCCGTGCGTCCAGCAGGCAACACGAGTTCAATCTCTTCACCAACCAGCCACCCAAATCTTCGTACCTAGCCTGCAACTTCCCACATCTGTACACCGAGACGAAAAGTCGAGGGATCAGTTCCCAGGACTGTTTGAAGTTACACATTGACAAGATAGCACAGAAGACCGGCACGTCCAGGAGTGAGATAGTTGAGGCCAGCAAGATGATCAGGAACTATTGCAGGACTCACACAAAGTCAGTGGAGAGGTTCTTGAAAGAGTTCAAACAGCATACAGAGGTTTGTGGTCTAACAAACACAGTGAGTAACGTAGGATCATATATAAAGAGGAAGGTAATACAATCAGAAATAGAGTTAGAGGCAAACTACTCAAAAATATTGAAGATAATGCATAACGATTATGCTAACGAACTTGGCAATGATTCTATAAATTTTAGGGAACAAGTTAAAAATAATATTACAACTGAAAGTAGCCCTTTTCACAAAAAGTTTAAATGTGAAGTGAATTTAACAGCAAAAAACTTAACAACGAAAGAAGATAACAATGTTAGTAGTAATATTGTGATGGACTTTATAAATAAATTCAGAATGCTCGCATAAATGACAGTATAAGAAAGGAAAAGGAAGCAAATGCTTTGAGTGATCTTTTGGAAAGTTCTATTGAGTATGAAGTGGATGGATCCAAATTTAGGACCAGAAGATTTTCAGGATCAGGTTTCATAAAGAAGGATGATTGGACTCTTAGGAAAATATGACAAATATAATAAAATACGACTCAATATTGTTTATATTATGCCTTAGGTGACCTCTTGATTAATTTAGATTAATTATGACTTATACTTAATTCTTTTAATATGAATTTTAAACTTCATACGTTTTTCATGATATAATTATTGAAATAATAATATTGTTTATATATATCAAAATATGACCTGAATGTATATACTGATTGATAAAGTAAAACTAATAATGTTATAACAATGTGTCTATTAATAACGTCACAATGTAATAATTTGTATTTTAATAAAATGCGTGAAAATTAAAACAGGATTTTATTTTAAAAAAGTCCTTTTGTGTGTGTATAGGTGTTTAGCGTTTAGTTTATAGCGATAGTTTTGGTAAGGCTTTAGCAAAGCTATACTGTAACAGACATCCACAGATTAAGTTGCATTCAAAATGGCATCTTAGCCAATCAAATTACTTGCCAGATGAGACGATGCATTATGGCTTAAAGTGTCGAGATGTATTGACTAATTTTAAACAAACGAATTTGAAGTCATAGCTACAACGATTACAAAAGTTTAATTGTGTGATTAACATTAGTCACTGTAAACATTGTAAGAATAATATTACATACTGAAGTATAATTTAATACCAATATTTTTGTGTAAACTTCAGTACTTCGTCATCAGCCTGTGTTAGTCCACTGCTGGACATAGGCCTCCCTAAAGCACGCCTTCTCCATTAGGGGGCTTTTTGACCGTATCCCACCACGCTGGTCCAATGCGGATTGATGGGTTGACTGACTTTTTACATGCCCATCCAACGCATGAATCATCTTACCAATCAGACAATTCGTAGATCGGCCCAAAGCTAGACCTAGCCAACAAGAAGTCATCAATGAAAATTGGTTTAGTCCCAGCAGGATTGGACACAAAGTAATTACCTTGCAGGATTCAAACCCACGACTTCCGGGTTAAAAAGCAACGGTCAAATCAAAAACGTATTATTTTAAGTACTTGCAGTTTGCAAAAAGTGATTCAAGTCTTCTTCTTTGTTTATGTATCATTTATATATAAAAATTTTCTATGTATATGTTTAAAAGTAACAATAATTTCAATCAAGATAATGAATTACTGACTTGTTTCAAATAATTGTAACACAAAAATTTTCGGGGTTGATTATTACCAGGCAATGCCTAGCATATTGTATGTATTTTACTTTTTAACAATGGCATTTTGTAAACCAAAGAAATAACAAAAATTTAAACAGCGTAAAGTAGGCAATTTGATAATTAAAATGCTCTGACAATATCTTCCTACATATACCCAATTACATTTAAAGGAATTACAGTGCATTTAAAAAACATAAAAACATAATAAATACCTTATATATACAACTAAATAGATAAATTTTAACAATTTTGTGTCATAATTATTTCTTTTATTTACGCGATTATTATACAAATCAAATCCACTAATTTACGGATTTATCGCGTATAAAAGAATCCGAAACGTCGGGAATAAATATATTTGAGTAACGCGAAAAATCCGTAAATTAGTGGATTTAATTTTGTATCATGTTTAAAATTGGTTAAAAAAGATTAAAGCTATGTTAGTGTTTGACGTTAGTTTGCTCTCAGATTTAATATTTATAAATAAAATTTCCATAACAATTCGCAAACAAAAACTTCTTAAACATCTCCATGTACTCTATTATAAACTAAATAAACACATATTTATTCTAATTAATCAAATTTCCACAAAACGTTGTTTAAAATATGGCAAACAAACAAACGTAATACCATAAAGTACATCACTACGCTTCCAAAGAGGACTGTACAATTAGCGGACCAGTCAGGGCAGTGTTCAAACAAGTCCCAAGAGGTTCGGGCGCGCAACTTGTTCACTGCACACAAAATGGCCGCCGCTGCAAGCGCAAGTGCATATTCCACTCCCGTGAATACAGTTGACAGAGAGAACTTGATATTGTTAATAAGGAACAATATTCTAAATAACTCCGTGGAGTTTGTGGCGGATGCGGACTTGGTGAGTATTATTATAGTGTTTACGTATTTTTTGATTTGATTAGTTTGTTGTTGATTGTTTTTGTTTGTGATTTTGACATGAACGTGTTATTTTTTTATTCAGTTGTAGAGTTACTGGTTAGGTGTTAGTATTCTGTAAGTTAACTTACCTAATTATAATTTAATGTCGATATAATTTTACTCACCATAGCTTAATATTAAAAAGACTTTTTAACGTTGATAATCATTGTTAATTTTTATTGAAGTCTTAAATCGTAGTTTATTACGAAGAATAGAAAAATGTAGAATAAGAAAAAACTTGTTTATGAATTATGTAAATTGTTCCGAGCGTGTAGTTAAGATTACAGGAGACGGAGATAAAACTAAAAAAAATTCAATGTTATTTTTGGTTTACGATATTATCAATACTCTCATTTTACATATAATTTACATTTAAGATCAAATGACATTAACAAACTCTTTTAGGAGGCCAATCCTTACGTGTAAAGGCAATAAAAATTAAGTATAAAATAGTTTACATCATTTAATAAGCTTTATAACAATTCTACCGGGAAAACCTTTTTACGTCTACCCTCAACTTGAAATAATCGTTTAATAAAAACTGTAATATCCTAGGGGCTTACTATCTAGTCGCCTAAATATTACATTTTTAAGTCTTAAGAAATGAAAATTATTAACGTTTTAAAAATTACTCTTTCAATAAAACAACATGATTATCATAGCTTACTTAAAAACTTTAGATTCAAACGCTTAAGATAGCCTACCATCTTTTACGGCAACTATTTTAAGTATTACCATAGTTTAACCATCACTTTTTATGGGTAACTTTCCTATATTAAATTGATAAAGTTTATAAGTGTAGAACTTAAGTGTCTTAACCAAAGTCATTTAAGTAAAAAAAAAACTGTAACATCTTTGAGATGGGAACAACGGGACTTTCTCTAAAAGATAGCTGCTATGACTGGGAGTAACTTAGATTACTTTTTTTTGGTAAAAAACAAACAATATTTTTACATATTACCACACGAACAAAGTCGATGGCAACAGCTAATCTACAATAAATATCTATGTCATTTCACATACATTTGCTGACTGGAAATATACAAACAAAGGTTCCAACAAAAAATGTGACTAGCTCCTTTTTCGTCCCGACAGTCACCGGATTGAAAAAACAAAAATTGGATATTTTAGAGGGAAAGCATATGTTACATGATCATGAATAATGGAGATGATCGACATTTTGCGAAACAAGGGTGTGCCAGAATGAAGGAGAGAAATAAAATTTTGATAATCTTGCAATTTTTAGATTTAGATGTCAATAGGTATATCAAGAAATAATCTTTTTTCTTTCACCTAGCCCTTTCTTAAGTTACTATAGGGTCGACTTCTAATCCATCCAGATTTACCTGAATAACAGGTTTTACGTAGAGCGAAGAATATGATTGCCAATCTATACTGAACTGTACTGAACCGGTTTTAAATATTCTTTCAATACTTGAAAACTATATTATTCTAAGTAACATACAGTTTCCTTGGAATCGATTCCATAAATCTAAAAATAACACTGTGAAAGCCGTGGATTGACTGCTAATTGTTTAGAATTAAACACGTCAAATCCAAGAGTTTAGAACATCTATAAGTTCTAGTTTATTCTATGTATATGTTATTCTTATTCAAACAGTTATTGTTATGGCAAACATTATGACTGTTCTATCTGCATATCAATTAGTATTCTTAATATGTCATAACTGTTCAATACCTTTTTCAATACCGAGTATAAAATTGGCGCCAAAAGCATTGTAAAGACCACCTATCTATTTAGATGTCGTGTTCGGCCCTTGTGATGACCGTCCCTACACCCGCAATAAAAACGTTGTCCTAATGCGGGTTTTTATTGGACGTCAGGTAGGCAGGGGAACCATTGTGCAGTCAGGTAGATGAGCAGTTACTTCTCTTTGTGGCACTTGTTGGCTTTTATATAAAGAAATATCCTAAACCTTCTCACGGATATTTCCACTAAATAGCTTTGGATGTTTTTCAAGCATTCCTTCTTAAACGGTACTTAAGTTGATGTTTTTTGTTACTTATTTTGAAAGTAAATTTAGCTGGTCCTTAGTAGGTTATAGCAGTAACGATACGCAATAACTGCTATACTTTTTGGTTTTACAGTATAGCTTATCAATTGTTTCTTGTATTACAGAGTTTAATATACACTACAAAACCCCTTTTTAGAGGTAAAAAGTAATTTAAATCAGTATAGGAAACTAAAACATGTTATAATAATATAAAATGAGATTTTAATTTTATTAATTATATTTCAATTTTGTAATTAGATATCAATTTGATAAAAAAGTATTTTAAAATTAAATCTATTGTAAAAAAATTCGCGGTAATTCTTTACAATTCTTCTGTCTCTTTCTTTATTCTTTTTTGGACTCTTTTCAGCATCCATGATCACGGGCACTGTCACTGCGGACTAAGACGGAAATTGTCTTTATCTCAATGTGTTTGGATATTCCATACACTTATTTTGATATTGACGGCTGGTCCAAGTTCAAAACGTAAATACCTATAAAGAATAAACGCGAAAAATCTGTAATATTTAAATGAGAAACTTGCTTTCGATCGTGTACATCGTGTATTGTTGTGAAATAATGACGCATTCATTTTGTATTCAATGTTGCCTCCCATACACTTGACGGAAACCGGATGCCACTGCATATTGTACTCTTGTTAGGCGAATACGAATGTCCAAAGAATGTTTTAGATGTAACATGTGTTGAATGTTTTCTAATAACAAAGGACTAGCGGTCTATGCTGGCTTTACGCAATATTTATTATATATAAATATATTTAAGAAATGTAAAGACTTTTAATGACATTTTTTACAATTTGAGTTGGTTTGGGATTGATTTCTAAGAATTTATAATGGTTTATTTTAAGTATATGAATGCAAGATTGCTGTGATACTGTAGCTATGAAATCACTACATAGTATAAAACAAAGTCGCTTTCTCTGTCCGTATATCCCTATGTAAGCTAAAATCCTTCAAACTACGCGAGGGATTGCGATGCGAGTTTTTTCAATAGATAGAGTGATTGAGGAGGATGATTTATATGTATACCACATGCTTGAGAAGCAGAGGCGGGTCGCTAGTTGAAAAATAATTTTTAAATTCGGTCGAGTAGTTGTAAGTTTGGTTGTTACATAATCAAATGTACTTATTTAATTTTCTTATTCACAGGTCGGCACAGATTCACCGATCAGGAAACCATCAAGTCAGCAGCCCGTCAAGAAGCTATTCCATTCGCCAATGTCCGAATACAGCCCGAAGCCGATACGAAAAAGCTTATCCAGGGACGAGGTTGATAGGAGCAAACGTGCCAGAAAGCGGAGACAAGTTCTAATCCCAGATTCTGGTGAGAAAATCAAAAAGGCCTACGTGAAAGAGCACGATGGTACATACAGCCCGGAGCCTGCGATGAGGCAGAGGGTGCTGATAAGCCTGTTTCATAATAAAGAGTATTCGATGGACTGTGGCGATTAATACACTAAGCTGAAGAAAATATCGAATTTACTTAAACTATTGAACACATAGCATAGAAGTGAGGTCGTATCTATAGCGTCAGTTTTGCTTGATTGTCTCTCAGGGATTGACATCTTGGTGACGATTCATCAGTAGCTAGAGGCTTGACGTTACTTCGTTGCAATAGGTTATATTGGTTACATTAAATCTATATTTTCTTTGGTTAAGGTGTAGATAGAAGATATTTCACAAGCTTTATTCGTCTTCCTTTAGATTTTAAGTTAGATTTAAGTTAACATAAATATTAAACAATATTTAACAATGGACCAATATTCCATTGACTTTTTACTTCTCGATTGCTATTTTCAGTATAAAAAGTTTTATTTTAATTGCAATTGGTCAATTTATTAGCAAAGGTTAGTTTATAATCTTATTTTTATTTGATTTTACTATTATTTTAATGTCTTCCGAAGCTTTGTGTAAAGTTTCTTAAATTCTTTAGCTTAATTAATAAGATGCAATAAAAACAAAAAAAGAAACGAGACTACTCGTTCTAGTTATTAAGATTTAGTAATGTGATATTATTTAAGAGTTAGTTTTAGGCTTAGCACCCTATATGAAAGTGGAGCCTAGGCAAAATTTTGTCTTCCTTACAGACGTTTGCTTTTATGAAAAGGGTGGAAAGCGAGTATATTTTTATTTATATTTATAGTCAAATTGTGTAATTATGAAATTGAAATAATAAAATTAGATTAAAATATATTACCATTTTTTATTATATGAATTTATCGCATTGCAATGTCGCATTGTTTTCTGCACAAAAATGGAGTATTGCTTCATCGTTTCAAAGTGATCATCATCATCATTATTAGTCTGTGTAGTCCACTGCTGAGTATAGGCCTCCCCTAATACATCCCTACCCATTAGGGGGTTTAGACCGTATCCCTCCACGCTGGTCCAATGCGTGTTGGTGGGTGGACCTAATTTTTACATGCCATCCGACGCATGGGTCATCTTACTTTTCAGACAATTGGTTGATCGGCCCAAATTGCCCTAACCAACTAGGAAACAAGAATTAAAATTTGTCGAGTCCCGCAGGTTTTGAACCCACGACCTTCGGTTTCTAAAGCTCACGCCCATACCACTAGGCTACGGAGGCAGTTCGTTTCAAAGTGCCTACCTCTATCATCGTTATCAGCATTTATCAGTCTATTCCTGGATATATTCCTTTTTTTCAAACCTATGTCTGTCACTAAGTCACTCCATCGTCCAAAACTTCTGTACTTCTTAAGTTTAGCCCAATTTTCTGAAAAGACTGAATAATTAGTAAACAAATTTAATGGCACAAGAAATTAACGCGTTCTTATTGGTGGAAGGCGACCATTTTGAATCCCACGCGATGTTTAACCAATAAGAATAGCCGACATTTTGGCGCCATTTGAGTTTGCGTTAGACTTTGTTTACGCTCAGACCATATCGTGTGGTCTAAGCTATAATTCTGCAGTCAACAGAAATTGATCGCTTTGCCCAAGACGTTTTATGGTGACCATGTATACAAATAATTAAAATTGGAGTGTCCTACATTAAAATAAACGTTTTTAAATAGTTAAATTGTAATACCCAAACGAATTCGTATGGAATGGCTGGACTGATTTTGTCGGGATTTTAACTGGAACATAGCTAAAGTAACTGGGAGTAACTTAGATTTTAAAAAAATCGGATTTCAACACGCTGGCTGAGTTGCGGGCAACAGCTAGTTGCAAAGAAGTAAGTCTTTCGTGCCGTAGTCTTGTTTCTATTGCCCAAATAACGGGAGGTCACGTTTCTACGTAATTCTCAGGTGCTCGTAATGAGAGATCCGCTTCGGCTGCGACTCGTTATTTTTCTAATTAAACGGAAAACTTTCGAGGATCGGATGGCTAGCTGTGAAGACAGGTTTTTACCATTAATATGACGAAATAATCATCGGTTGTTTTTTTTATAACTGTATTTGATCTCAGCCAAAAAAATTACAACAACATTAAGCAAATAACAGTACTTAAAAAGCCTATAATAATTAAATACTTCAAATACATAGTCCACAAAGTAAGTTACACGTTCCTATTAATATACTGTCATAATGTTCAAACCTTACGTGGATAAGGTTAATAGGAGTGTAAAAAAAGTAAAGTTTTAGCGCAACTTGAGTTTTTGTTTTTTCCACCACTTCCATCATTTATTTTACCTTAACATAACTGATAAAAAAACCCCTAATGAAGAAAGCGTGCATTAGAGGTGACCTAAGTCCAGCTGTGGACTAGAGCAGGCTGATGATGATGATAACTGATAAAAAACGACATTAGATGTTCACCAAAATATTAGTGGGGAAGTCACTTATTTGCCTCTAAGTGTTTACGTCCAGGTCTTCGTGAAGATGTCAACTATTTTTAAAATAGGTTTCCTCTTCTGATGAATGAGTTCATTCATCAATATTTATATAACATCTAAAAACTTACGCCTGTTGAATGATCAAGCTATTGTAAGCGTGTAAAGCCTACAATTTGCATGCCCAATGAGGAGGAATTTGTATTTAAACGCCATCATTAGTCCTCGGAGCTTATTTAGCGGGCATCTCATTAAGTAAAAATCACTGTACATAAATAAGAGTCCGTTTTAGACGAACTTTCCTCATGCGAGTTTAATTAACACAAAGACTACAGTCTGTTAAGCGAGTTATTTATCAATTATCTTTGAAGTGTCTCATAGATTTTATTTTACCCTGATGTCGCTCGTTTATTTGTGGTTATAGAATATGTTTATGAGAATAGGATCAAATTTGGTGACCAGAAATGTACTAACATACAATTTTTGATATAGTCAAAGGAGTTTAGGATAAATTTTAAACATCATAATTTTGACGGTAATTCCTTTGTTGGTCTGGTGTGAGGCGTTACCAGGCGGTGCCTATTTTGCTGCTAAAGCAGTAGTGTGTAGACTAAATCAATGTGTACCGGTAGACAGCGTTCTTGACACACAAGGTTGGATCCAAATCCATAGGTTTCTAGGCCACCTTTCCATCAGGGCTGCTGCATCTACCCTGGGTAGCCATTAAAAATCATTCAATTTAAGCTCTGTCGAGCTTTTGTGAACGTCAAACTACTACCAGTTCGGAAGTTTTGATCTGTCCAGAGAAGAACCGGTAAGAGTCTGCGGTCGTAATTTTTTTCATATACAAATATTTTATCTATTGCAATCATCTTAATTTGATTAAAGTTAAGCGTAATAATGGGCACGATTACATACGTTTGACACCTGCGTGCTGTTCCAATCTCTATCCTCAACGATCATGCCGCAAGTGTGAAACTTCTATCACATTGAACATTGAATGAATTATTTCTTGTTGTCAAGATAATTATGTATTATAGTTAAATATCAAATTTGATCGATTTATTATGGTAGGATAGACTTTCTGCCATGATTTTGACGCTGTATATCCTGCAAGGATCTGAAAATCCCTAATAAGTAAGTTGGAGGTGGTAGGTCACCTCCAACTTACTTATTATGTTTTTGAGGGCCGTCTAGGATGGTACCACCGCGGTGCCTATTTCTGCCGCAAAGCAGTAGTGTGTAAAATACTGCTCCGCTCCGGTTTGAAGGGCACCGAGGCCAGCGTATTTACTGGGTAAACGAGACATATCATCCTATATCTCACGTAGGCAGAGCATTGGTAATACCTCTGGTATTCCCGATGTCTATAGGCGTCGGTAACCACTTTATCAGGTGGCCTGTCAACTCGTCTGCCTTCGTAATCAATAAAGAAATTGTTAATTACAATTAGGGATGTTTAATTTTTAAAGAATACATTTTAAATATTCCCATTATTTTATACATTCTGTTAACAATCTTAAGTACAATATATATTGTCAAAGTATCAAAGCAGATGCCATTATAATATCGGAAATATTTAGTCTTTGATGTATTTGCTTTGTTATTCGAGTAATGAAACGAGAGCTTCAAGATATTTTTGTACTCAAACGAAATGGCTTTCGATATTAAATACACAATTACTAGACGTTTTTGTATAGTATGTGATGAACCAAAATAGTAGTTTCCTTTATAGATAGATAGAAAACAAACTAGACGACTATTATTTTATCTAAGACTGTTATTACTATTATGTATGTCGATGCTTACTCATATAAACATTATCAAATAATTTTAACAAAACTACTTATATTACAACCTTAAAATATCAGTACTTACGCTACATTTTTTAATTTGATAAAGTTGAACAAAAGTTAAACAACAATTTTGCAAATAAGTAACAAACTACAAATTAAAAAGATGATATATCAATTAAGCAATGCCGAGTTTGCCCAAAAACTTTCAAAATTTCCAAATTTGTTACGTCCCACGTCATTTAAAAATCACTTACTAAATACTTATTTAGTGCCACCTACTTGATATTGGAACAGAATGATCGAGTATGTACTCCAATGTACTTTTATCAAAATAACCCTAGTCAGAACCTATTCTATGGAGCTAGTACTACAACTACGTATGAACTACACCCTTATTGACTTAAGCAACCTTAAGCAAACCTCACCAAGTATCAAAAGGTACCAAAGGACCCCGAAAGGGTGGGTTTATCTATTAGCATACATGGACAATGGAAAATTAAGTTATATGGGTTGCTAAATAGGTTGTAAAATAATGTATTTTAAGTAACCAAATAAAACTCTGAATTAGTATTAAAAAAATAACTCTAACGCATATCTTAGTGCTTGACATTTTAGTGACAATTCATACGAACCGTAGTTGTCATGGTTTCAAATATTTACATTTATTCTAAGATTACTGCCTCCGTAGCCTTGTGGTAATGGCGTGTGTTTAAAAACCGGAGGTCATGGGTACAAATCCTGCGGGGACTCAACAAATTTTCATTGTTGTGTCCTAGTTTGTTAGGGCAATTTGTGCCGATCACCCAATTGTCTGAAAAGTAAGACGATCCATGCGTCGGATGGGCATGTAAAAGTCGGTACTCCGCCTTATCTCTCTCGGATCGTGTCGGTTATCCGTCCCATCGGGCTTTGAGAGTATAAAGGAACAGCAAATGCGCCTGTGTTTGCGCGAACATTTGTGCGCTGTATCTCCTGCGTAGTTGGCTAATCTATAATATAGATCGGCTTCCGTAGCCGTAATTGACTGGAGAACATTATTTATTCTATTTATTCATATTCATATAACTTACCTTTAACGGCGCTTAGCTTGTTGCCGACCATCTGCTTGGCTACGAATGCTGCCATCTTGTCTTACTGTTGCTGGCCTTTATTCAACCTGTAACAAAATACAAAATGCGTCTTAATATGTTTCAACATGCGTCTTAATATGTTTCATATTTCTTGGTATTCATAATTCCATATATTAGAATAAATGGTATATAATTTTTAAAATATTTAAAAAATCCTTTATTTTATTTATTTTCGGTACATTTAAACGGTAATTACTTTGTAATTATTTATCGTGCTCAATTTATTATTGATTTAAAGAAAAAGTTTACCGTTCTCCATGTTTTTTTTGCCCAGAAAACATATAAAATACTCATAAGAGCAATATGATCAATTACGCCATCCCTTTTCCCGGATCCTTTTCTTAACTTAAACAAATTATAGTACTAATAGGTAATTAATAGGTTTTATCGTATTTATTTTTATTTCAACCTCACGACGTTTCTATACATCTTCACCAGGCCTAGACCCGTGGCTAAGATCTCTAAAAGTGAGTAGTCAAAACTATCGAACTAAATTAATATGATTTGAAAGTTATTGTCTTTTTTGTAATAATCCTTTTATGAAATAATGAGTAATTCCTTTTATTGGTAATTATTAAACAATAATGTTATATTGTTGTTATAGTGAGTGACAAGCTGTAGACCACGATATAAAAAAAACAGCCGATGTTACTCCTAGTTATTTCACCTATCTTTTGATGAAAGTCCCGTCAAAATCGGACCAGCCTTTCCAGAGATTAGTCGCAACAAACAGACAGACAGATCATCATCATCATCATCAGCCTGTGATCGTCCACTGCTGGACATAGGCCTCCCCTAATACACCCCTATCCATTAGGGGGTTTTGGACCGTAGGCCGACCCACTAGGCAACGGAGGCAGTAAACAGACAGACAGATAGACAAAAATTTAAAAACACCTTGTTTTGTTATATGTACCGGTTATATGTCATCATGTACCCATATATAAACGGTTATTTTTTGGTTACGTACGACACTCCAATGTTATTATCAGTATACATAAAAGATGTTCTTATATGTAATCTTCATATAATATCGCTCAAATTTAAGTGCTACACAAATAGGGTCCCGTGTTAAACTTGAGTTAAGACCGATAAATTCGGGTTCCTAATGCGGGGTATCTAAATCGCTTTCGGGTATACAACCCTTAATCTTCGACGAAAGTTTCGTGTGCTTGCCTGTTTACGTTTATAAAGTGCGGCGCTTAACACGCCACAAACTGGGGTGTGTCGAATCGTTATAACAGCGTTAAACTTGAAAGAATTTCATTTGATTATAAACAGACTTTAGCTGATGAATAGTCGAATTTTTACAGACTTTCCAATTATTTAAAATTATACCCGACGTTTCAAAACTTACCCAGGGTCCATGGTCACGGGACCGACCGATAATTTTTAATAATTGCAACGCGGTAAAATCCGTAAAAATGGTATTATTTGTAATGTATAGTATTCGCGTAAGCAACAGACTTTAGCTACTTATAACATAAAATCTTTCTTTTTTTAGCCATACTTCCAATTAATTATTAAATCGACTTATAATTCATTCATATTTACCTAATAACAGTTTTACGCAGTATATCTGACAAATAACCTTAAAAATGTAAAGGGTAAATTGTATTCATTGTAATTTGGTGACAAAACATTTTTTGTTTATTAACTTGACACATAAAACTTATCGTACATATGTGCCAAATAAATGTTTTCTTTCTTCCTTATAACGATTGCCGAAGATAGTCTTGACATTCAGGGCTGAGTGACTCATAAAATGAAACGTATCTTGCAAATTATTATCGAATATCATTGCATAGTTATACTCGGATAAAGATTGGTAAGAACGTAAAGGAAACATCAACATCATCAGTCTGTGTTAGTCGACTGCTGGACATAGGTCACCCTTAAAGCACTCCTTTTTCGTCAGGGGGTTTTTGGACCTTATCCACGCTGGTCCAAATCGGGTGAAAAGACGTTTTTCATGCCCATCCGACGCATAGATCATCTTACTTTTTAAAGGAAACATATTAAAAGATTTAAATAATTTAATAATATCATGTAATGAACTTTATGTTAATTTAATAATTATGGACTCGTATTATCTACTGAAAGCATTTGAGAGGAGCAGAAATAAAAGCCGCCCTAATTCCCCAACCGGATAGAGGAATGTGTTGGTGTGGAGGAATTTTTAATTCGAAATTCTTGAGCTTCACCGCATTACAATAGATGTTTATAACAAGTCATTTATGAAGTCATTGCAATAAAAGTTATTTATAATGGTTCACCGTTTTTCCTGTTGTTATCAAATCGGTTTTTAAAAAAGACTGAAAGAAAATTTCTGAACACAATATCAAATATTTTACTAAATATAACGTAAACTAGCTTTAGCTACTTCGAAGCGGTAATATAAATATATAAAAATATCTTAAAAAGAAGTAAGCTAAGCGACTCTCAGTTACATAATCTATGCTATAGTGAAAGTCCCATCAAAATCGGACAAGCCATTCCAGAGATTATCCAGAATAAATAGACAGACAAAATGAATATATAGGCACTCCAATTTTATTATTAGAATAGAAAATTTGCGTTAAAAAAATACATATTAAGGACGCGGAAATTGAAGAGTAATAGTCAAATGTTACCTAAAAATATATTTAATTGTTTTTAATATACATTTATATACTTTTAATAAAGTTTTGAAAAAAATATTGTTATATTCAAAACTTCCGTCTGTACCAACGCCGTACCTTTTTCTGCCGCAAAGCGCTAGTGTGAAAGAAGTACTGGGTTCCGGCTTGAATTGCACCGTAGCAACTGTATTTACTGAGTATAGGAGACTTAACATTCTGTATCTAACGGTAGACAGCGCGTTGGTGATACCACTGGTATTGCCAATGTGTAAAGTGGTCGGTGATCACTTTCCATCTCCCCTACTGCACGCCTTCCCCATTAGGGGTTTTTGGACCGTATCCCAGAACGCTGGTCCAATGCGGGTTGGTGGGTGGACCAACTTTTTACATGCCCATCCGACGCATGGATCAACTTACTTTTCAGACAATTTGTTGATCGTCCCAAATTGCCTTAAACAAAATGCCTAATATATGGGATCTGAACTAACTACTTAAGTAGACATCTACTTAACCGTTAATAAATAGGTAACTTATTGAGCCTTCACTTAGTTATCAGGGAACTTGCCATAGATCGTATCGAAAAGTTAGTGTCGAACTTAACTGGAACAAGCTATATCTAAGTTAGGTATCATTAATCTGTAATTGTTTCCTTCTGACACGCTTATAATGGTTGAAAATTTTGTGTAATAGTAAAAGTTTGTGATTTCGATTGTGTGAAAGGTGATTTATAAAGTTAATACTTTAAAAGGTTTACGTATTGTATATCAATATTAAAAAAATATTTCTGATCATAAAAACAATAATTTCGACACGTTACGCTATTTTGAATTCTATTCGTAACAGAAAACAATCAATGACACTATTGAATAAAATGTATTTTACCGCCTTTATTTTGAATTCCGACGTTTCGTTTTCATTGTGCACAGGGCAGACTAAAAATATTTTATTACAATTACGATCTTGTAATCCCGCTTCAGCACTGGCAACAAGACGCATGACATCTCAGTCTTCTAGTAGTGTGTTAAACGTCAGTAATTTAAAATGTAAAATAAACGCGATAAAATCCGTAAAAAGCCCATTTATTCGTAATTGTGTAGTATTCCGTAAACAAAATTATTAACTCAATGACGCTAAATAATACACAATTAACTTAATTGTGTATTATTTAGTGAACACCATATAAATATCAAATCCACTTATTTACGATTTTTCGGTTACTTAAATATATTTATTCCCGACGTTTCGGATTTCTATTGCTAAAATATAATTTAATTTTAAAATATCCAAAAAAATATATAATCCAAATTTTAATAGAGAAGATGGTTGGTCTTTGCCACCTTCCTGGGATCCAATAATTTCAAAAATTAAACGCAGAGTATAAAAAACTACAAAACCGAAGAACAACATAAATACTTTTTTGTCAAACCAACATCAAAAATTAAGAAATCGAAAGATATGTCAATTTTTTAAATAAAAACTGACGGTTATTCGAAAAACATACAGAGATACAGACATATACCAACTTAGTCTGCCCGTATTCATGGATGCTGAAAAGAGATCCGAAACGTCGGGAATAAATATATTTAAGCAACGCGAAAATCCGTAAATAAGTGGATTTGATATGTATAATCGCGTAAATGAAAGAATAATTACCCAATAATAAATTTCATTAAGTACAAACAACTTCTAGTTTATAATAAACTAGATGACTCGGCAGACTTCGTACTACCTCAATTGATAAATAAAACATCTATAACAAAGTTAACAACTGTTGTATATATACTAACTGTAGTCTAATGAAATTGTCTAAAAAGTAAGATGATCCATGTGTCGGATGAGCATGTAAAAAGTCGGTCCACCACCAACCCGCATTGGACCACGGTGGTGGGATACGGTCCAAAACCCTGATGGATAGGGGTGTATTAGGGGAGGCCTATGTCCAGCAGTGGACTATTACTGGCTGATGAGATGATGATGATGAGATGAGTCAAGTGAAATTAAGTTTATTTTTCACCCCATCAGAACAAATATGAAGGTATAATTTATTTTTTCCATTTCGATGATTTTATATTCATTTACCTTTTACCTTTTAAACCATCCCTGGATTTCCAAAAAATAATTCAAGACCAAAATTAGCCAAATCCATTAAGCCATTCCCGAGTTTTAGCGAGACTAATGAACACCCATTGATTTATATATTATATATAGATATAGATATATATATAGTAACACGATATATCGATAAAAGTCTATTTAAATTAAATATCGATACTTTACCATACGCTTCCGTATTTCCTCCGGTTATTGATCCGTACTGCACAAGAAAGAGCGTCTTCGTCTTGCAACGGATTACTTAAGAACTACTTCCTAAGACGTCTTAGAGAGGATTCTACCAAAGGAACGCTAGATGGCGCTGTTACTGGAAATCTAAGCTCTGTTTATAAAGCAAGTTTTTATTGCATTGCATTAAAATCGTCATTGTTTCATAAGCAGGAAGCAACGTTATTTATTAAACAAAACTGTTAATATATATTAGCGACAAAATAGTTTTTAATAGCTTACGATAATAAGGGAAATAATAGGTAGTGATGCGGTAAAATGTTTTTTGTATAGGTCCAATTTTTTACATGATACCGAAGGAACTTAAAGATTTAACCCACTTTTAATTCTAAAGGCAACTGCGACTACTTTCTATAGACCAGTGTTATTACAACTTGCTTTTCTGCGATTTTAATTTTTTTTTGTATCTTTTGTTAATCTTGTATATGATTTTAAATGAACATTATCCTGTTAACTAATTCGGTAAAATTAATATAAACGTTGAAATTAGCTGACTGTAACCTTTACATTTAATTATCGTAACTTTTTTTATCTTTCTTGTAATATTTGTACGCTCCGTAGAGTAAATACATGTGGGACTAAATATGTTTGCAATTACATTTTAATTCTGTTAAGCTATATACCATGTTTTTTTACAAATAAATGCCTTTTTAATATTATTTTTACTAAAAAATACTTTTCAGTTAATTTTTTATCTTTAAATCATAACACTTTTAGCATTTCTGTCATTTATTATACTTTAATTAGTTAAAATATTGTAGATAAATAAACCTGTTATAGAAAACTATAACTGGTCAAACTATTTAATATTACTGATGATATATCAAAAACAAAACGTGCAATGCTCCATTTAAAAATGGTTCTTGCAACAAGGAGTAGTGATATACTTTAACTACTTTAAATTAGTTATTGGATAAATAAATAAAAAATGCTTGGTCATTTAGAGACTTAAGTAACTTTGTGCTTGGAAAACGCCGCGTGATGAACGACTTTACAAGTACGGGTTGAACAAAATTCGTTAATGCGGTAATCCCCTTAGGGGGATTGATGGCTTGGAAACATCCTTGGCTGTTTGTTTATTAGTTGCACTCTAAGCATACTAGCGACCCCTGATGCTTGCAGATATGCTGATAGAAAATATTCACATATTAAGCTGTATACATAACTTCTCAATCTTCAGAACCACATCGAAATCGTTGTAGTTTAAAAGATTTAGCATCATGGTATAGGCAGAGAAAGCGACTTTGTTTTATACTATTTATGTGGTGATTAATATGGGCGTTACTTAATTCATATTATCATAGTTGTCTTCTGGTCATAATATAAACTAATCAACAAATTGTCTAAAAATTAGGATATCCATGTGTCGAATGGGCATGTATAAAGCAGGCTACTGTTTTTTAATGTTTACTGATATCGATCCAGGGCAGTTTACTATCTAATTTCTCGAGGTCAGATGCCAGTCGCTCAGCCTAGAAATTATATTCAGGTCTATAAATAGATTGGAAGATGATTGGGCCCGTTAACTTGGAAAATCGTAAATAGACGAATTAATAAGGGGGCCTAGGCAGACATAACGTTGTTCACTAAATTGAGTGTTTATCTCAAAAACTGTAGTTAATTAATGTTTAATATGTGGAAAATTTACATTGTTAGCGTTATCTATCTGTACAGTCCATTTATAATTTACATGAATTCATTATCCAAATTTCAATTTACCATTTAATTTTTAGATTTAACAATCCTCACCGGAGAGGCAAAAACAATTTTAAATTAATCCAGAGATTGTTTCAGCGTGTAGGATCAAGGGAGCTTTAAGTGAGTGGACCGAGGCTCAGGATATTCTTTGGGGAATCTAATCGCTTCTAAATTAATTCTACCGATTATACTTATATCAGTAACTTTTTCTGCGGCTTAACTTGGATTAAACTGAATATACGCCCGTATTCTTGAATGCGAAAGATTCGCTATTCAGTCAGTTTGATTATTAAACGATTTAATACTTCATTGAAGCAATTTATGTGGTGACTAGCTGTTACTCCAGCTGTCTTCCTGTCAAAATCAGCCATTTGAGATATTAGCCAGAACAAACAGAGATAGACTAAAAAACAAAAATAATAAAAAAAAACATTTTTGTTACATTTATCGGTATTAAATCATGATGAAATCTTTTAAAAACGGTTTCATGTTACAAACAGACACTCCGTTAATGTTCATTTACATTTTAAGTTCTAAATAACGCCCCAAACATATTTGTCATCATCTACGTAGCAAACTTAATAAAGAATTACCACTGTAACATTAACAACTGACTCTTTTCGTTCTCAACACAATTTATGTAAGTGAAACGTAAAGTATTGGCAATGGATTCGAACCCGCTACTCCACTTCAAACACGCCACGGCCGTAACTAACAATGACATACAAAATTAGACGCCGTTAGCAAATAACGACTTGCTAGGTTCGAACTTCGACAGTAAATCCGTATCGTAACAGCGTTCCGAAACTTTGAAAAACTTTCCCGCGGGAATGAGGACCAAGTTTTTACATTGGCAATAAATCTAAATTGCGCGAAACACGAGGTTTGTGCGATCTTCTAGTAGGCTTTGTTTTATGTGACGTCATTGGGACGAAGGCTTGTCATTGGTACAGAATCCGATTAGTTTTTAGCCAATCAGAGACGATAAAAGCACAACGTTTACTTTACGACAAGCAATTTGACACTTAGATGAATTATGTTCTCCTAGTCGATTTCCACTACGGCGGCCGTCTATATTAGTGGTCAGTCAACTGCGTAGGAAATACTTTAGCGCACAAGAGATCCCGCAAACACAGGCGCACCCCCTATTTCTTTATAGTCTCAAACCCGATGGGACGGACACGACCGGAGTGAGTTAAGGCGCAGGACCGACTTTTGACATGCCCATCCGACGCATGTATCTTACTTAACAGGCAATCGGGTGATAAGCCCGCATTGGACTACCCAACTAGGAAACAACAAAGAAAAGTTTTTGAGTCGCCGTAGGATTCGAATCGGTTTATAAAGCGCAAGCCCATACCACTAGGCTACGGAGGCAGGTTCATATATTATTTTCACATAGATGAATAAGATACATTTGATGTAACGTCTCATATACGTAGTGATAACAATGGTGACTAGTAATTTATTTTGTAAATTATGTTACCTAAGAAAAATAATGTACAGCTGCTATAATAAACATGCACTTTACAGTTATTCTAGGTAAAAGTGATCTAAATTAAAAATGCAATAGCGATAAATTCGTGTAACAAATCGAAGTTTGTGTAAAAAAATACAAACATAATATAAGCAGTTTTTTGACACTTTCCAGCGGCCATGGTCACGGGGTAGACTGAGATGTCAGGCGTCTTGTTGCCAGTGCTGAAGCGGGATTTCCAGGTTCTTAATTGTAATAAATATGTTTAGTCTATACTCCAAAATGAACTTATTTTGTCATTACGGCTGTAATCTGAAATGCATGACATCTTAGTCTTTCCCGCTGGTAAGTGTTTGAAACGTATGGAACTTAAAATGTTAAACTAACAAATAAAATTTGTACAAAGTCATTTTATTTAATAATGTGTTATATTCGCGTAAAGAAAAGAATTAATTATTACATATGCAGTGTTTAATATATCAGAATGATACCTTAATATTAATAGTAAGTAATATTGACGCAAGACTTAATTTATTTCCACAGATGCATTTGTGGTTCAGAACATTTCGTCTCTGTTTTTTCGCTTAAAAGTCGCAGAACCCATTAGAATATTATGTCCTAATGTAATGTTTCCTTAAATTATTACACAAAGACAAGAATTATCGTACAAGACATACCTAATAAGTACATATTTCGCTTGAGTGGTTTTTATAAATAATGCCCTCTAGCGGCAACTAGACAAAGTACATCAAAGTCTAAGATGTAGAAGTTACTGCGTTAAGACACCACCAAGGCGCTGCAGGCAAGTACACGCGTTGCCATGGAAACCAAGATGACTGCGGCACAAAGCATGCGCAATATGAAACTACATATAAAGCATATTATTATGCGCTTTTTTGTCCTATAAAGGCCTATAAAGGAATTTGGATCTATATCAGCATAATCTTTGAAACAGAAATACTTATGTACCAATCTATATTAGTAACGTTTTAATGTTTATAAAAATGATGGTTACAAATCCAGTTTATTAAAAAGTCATGGGTTTTTATTTTAAAACATTAATTGGCCTATTTGAATTAATTTACTCGCCTTAACGTTCAGTTATCGACGATTGTCAGTTTCATAAAACCGGAAAGTTTTAGATTTTGAAAACTTAAGCTTTGAATCCATAATAAAGGCAGTTTTACATTAATCAAGCCATTTATGGCTTCTAATTAGGCTTATCATTATTGTACATAATAATTATAGTTCTTCAAACCTGAACATTAAATTTACACATTCACTCGGCGTATATTTTATTCGATTATTAAATCGAAGGGAAAAAACTTTTCCATTCATACAATCACAATTCAAATTAAGAAGCCGCTGAATTAAAGACAATGGACTCATTCTGATATAATCTTCATTTTTTCATTTTCAAAGTACAAAGATAAACTTTTCGTGGATTTTTCCGACTTTTCTTTGATTGCCAAGATAAAATCGGTACAACGAGTGTACTGCATAGTACATCTGAAAGTTATCTGGTGGTAATGAGCAGGAATTGCTTTCGGGTCGATCGTTAAATTTACATTAGCGTGAACTCTGCAGGCAATTGTTGCGGTTGGAAAGAGTTCGCTTCCTTTAACATGATAGAGATGTTTATTGTTTTTGCTATAATTATAGATATGTACATTTTTACTATGGTGAACTGCTATGTCGGTAAATATGATAAGAAACATATAAATATATGTACTCCCAGGTGCGTGTGGTATTATGTAGTGATTTGTCGGATTTTGGTGCAGTTTTTTTAATAGAGAGTGATTGAAGAGGAGGCTTTATATGTTTAACTCGTTTAACATATAATATTGTAGAGAACATTGATAAATTATAATTTTCCATAGTTTTTACAGACATCAGTGTTGCAACCGTGCGGAAATGGGGCGGGTCACTAGACATATGAAATTGAAAAGTGTTAAATACGTTCGGGGGTTTAAAGAAAATATATTGACTATTATATTTAAGACTTTAAAGTACTAAAGTTTTGTTGAACGTAAATTCATCATTTATATATGTTTTATTACTTAATGTTAACGTATTTTTTAAATAAATATACTGTGTCTATGTAAATATTAAAGTAATTATAAAGGAAATTGGAAACTTAATTGGATTATTTTAATTCCTCAATGAAACCCAACTAAACACTTTTTTAAATGTATGTTGCTTTGCCTAAAAATTTTGATTTGTTCAGCGTCATCTCATGCCTTAGAAATATAGTAAATTCAATTCCTGTACAATAGTACCTTGTACTTAGTCCAGTTATTTCAGTCTAGGAGCGTAAAATAAGAAGCAAATTTTCTATCAAATTTTTTGAATTTATACATTCTTACTAATTGTAAAAAAGAACAACATTTCTTGAGTAACAGAGTGTTTTGAGTGTAACAATTATTTCGGCATCCATCTTTAGTCAATTAAAGCTTCATTGCTTTTATTCAACTGCGACGCTAGACGATATTAATTGGACGTCCTATACCTTACAATTTCATAATTAAAATTATCTACTTTTGAAATGAAATTGAATCAACTGTATTCATTAATAATAATAATAATTTATTTTGTCACCAAATGAACTTCGAAATAAAATTACGAAACGTACAATATTTTACATTCAGCATAATGTAGGAGAGCGATACCAAAACTAAGCAATGCCTGAATTTTAAGCCACCAGTTCCCTTCTCCCGGAAAGAACATAGACAGTACATATTTAAAGTATAAATGTTGATTAATTAACAAAAATTGTTTAAAATTACACTGAAACTCGGTGAATAAAAATAATTCATAACCAAATGCAGTTCTAACACGATTTATCAAAAGACTTCATGGATTTCGTGTTTAATTCGTTTTACAATGATCCCGACGTTTCAAATACTTTACAGGATCCAGGTCAGATAGACTGAACGGATAAACTCTGCAGTCTTTTATTGAATCATCAAATGCACGTAAGTATTATGTAATCACCCCCTCCGAGGCGTAGCGGTATTGGCCCTTGCTTTATAAACCGGAGGTCGTGGGTTCGAATCCCGCGAGGAACAACTTTCTTGATGGTTAGGACAATTTTGGCCGATGAAGAATTCACCATTTAAAGATGATCCATGCGTCGGATGGCCACGTAAATTCGGTCCACCCACCAACCCGTATTGGAGCAGCGTGGTGGGATACGGTCCAAAAACCCCCTAATGAACAGGAGTGAATTAGGGGAGGCCTATGTTCAGCAGTGGACTATCACAAGCTGATGATGATGATGACATAAACTGCAAGAGTTTTATGATATTCAGTTGGTAAGCCTTATTAAATAGATAAATAAAAAATAAACACTCAAATTATGTACGTACATTTGAGAATCCACTATAAATTTTGTAGTTGCTAAGTAAATATTTTTAAAGTACCTTTAGAAGATTTCGATCTTAAAAGTTGCAAACTCTAATACTTATCGTAAAATTAAATAGAAAAAGTTATTTAGAAATCTCTCAAAACTCAATTCTTCTGTAATTTTGATGAGACTGGTTGATTTTTAAACAAAAACAACATGAACATATTACACGTCCCGAATATCTGACACACAATGTGTCAGTTTCATTCCGTAAATGTTTTTTTTTCCCGGACACAAAGGGAAACATGTTTGAGGGAAGGGAGGAACATGTGGGTTTGCATAAAAGGCCTTGTCCCATTTATAAAATGCTTAGAATGTCGTCGCAAAAAAGGTACAAATTATAATGTTTGCTTAATTTTTGGTGGTAGGGTTTGTTGCTAAAACTTTAATGTTATCAATCGAATGCTTCAGTTTATCTTTGTATTATCTTTATAATTTTAGTTATTGTCAATCTATACAATTTTAATATATTGGTATGGCTTAAACTGTATGAATAAGTGTGTAAATGTTGAATAATGTACTTATAAGTCTATATTAATAGATTAGTCGATTTTTTATTAAACTCACTTAGAATATATACATCATCAGCCTTCGATGGTCCATTGCTGGACCTAGGCCTCCCCTGATGCACCCCTATCCATTAGGGGGTTATGTACCGTATCCCATCACACTGGTGCAATGCAGGTGGTCCAAAGGCCAAAAAAAGGTAAAAGGTCTTATAATAATAGTTGATCTGATCAAAAATTTAATAAACATGGAATACGCCTTTGACGACGTTGAAAAGTAAATCAGCCGTAGAAAACATAAATAATTTATGATATTTGCTAATAAAATAATTATGGTCAACTAGGCTAACAGGTAAAAATATCTTTTTTTATGTATGTCTATATTTATCGTCAAGTTATATAGAATACAGATGATTTTTAACATAAATATATAATAATCATCCATGTGTTTATTAAAACAGATAATCATGATCCCCTATTGGTTCATCATCATCATCAGCCTGTGATAGTCCACTGCTGGACATGGCCTCCCTATACACCTCCATCCATTAGGGATTTTGGACCGTATCCACCACGCTGGTCCAATGCGGGTTGGTGGTGGACGACTTTTACATGCCCATCCGACGCATGGATCATCTTACTTTTCAGACAATTGGGTGATCGCCCATTGCCTAACCAACTAGGAAACAACAATGAAAATTTGTTGAGTCCTCAGGATTCGAACCACGACCTCAGTTTCTAAGGCACACGCCTATACCACTAAGCTCGAGGCCCTATTGGTTCAAGTTATAAAAAAGGAAAAATCAATTTTGACATAACCACATCGTAACTTTTTCATATACTGACTCCAGTTGGATTAGAGACAGTTTTGTTCCCAACCTGCCCGAGTTCTCCTCTGTGTGTGCCCTTAACGAAATCGCCTCAAAGCAATGCCCGAAATCCATTTATATGGTAATAGGGTGACCCATTTATTGTAAGGTTAGTGTTTAGCCGGCAGCATGGAAAGTACAATCGATTTTGTCAAATATTTCTTTGTTCTACCCTCATAGCCCTTATTCGTTATACGAACTTTATAGCGATTGTACTTTATCTTATTTATTCCTTTCTATCTCAATGTATCGTAAAAAATATTATATTTTATTCTAAGATGTAGTCCTGGCATGGGGATGTGGCGACCCCACCGTCCACTTGACGGCGGATCTGCCTTACAGTGGGAGTAAGACAGATCCGCAGTACAAGTGCAATTGGTCATTATCAATCGGCCTCCTCAGCGTGGCAATTGAGCAACTCTTTTTAATGGACGCCGTCTTGGCGTTCATTGAAATAGGCTCCGAACAAGATCGGCCTTTTTTGGCGTTCGTTAAAAAAGGCCCATGTACAGCAGAGGACCGCTGGAGGCCATTTATGATGATGATAATGACGATACTGTACTGTTGTTTGTATAAAACATTTACCTACAGTTTAATAATAATAATAAGACATTCATTAAAAACATGGTATAGCATAATAGAATTGAGGAGAAATACAAACATATTCAGACCCTCATGGTTTATACAAATCTCAGAAAGATAAAAAAGAAATAATATAAATTATATGTCAAAGTTACAAAATTACTTATTCAGTAAATTTAAATTAATTTATAAGGCTTCATCATCAGACCTGTGATAGTCATCTGACATAGCCTCTCAAATCTCAAATCCAATTAAGATTTGACAATCCACCACGCTGTACAATACGAGTCTGGTGTGCTGACTTTAACAGCCCATCCACTTATGGACATTTTTTTCAGACATTTGATCCAAGTGCCTAACAACGTAAACAACGATGAATTTTCATGAACTCCCGCAGGACTTCAGAACCACGACTCAGTTATCAACAGCTATACCACTGGTAGAGGCAGTATCAGGACTAGCTCAGAAAAATGTCATTAAGCTCTCGACCTAAATTTAAAATCAATTAAATTAAATAAAACTGAACAATACATCTCTTAAAGGTCTTTATCGCAACATATTGAGTTAAACGTAGTCGCAATTGCTTTTTAAATTGAAATTGGTTAAGTTCTTTAAGTTCTTTCGGTAACTTATTGTAAATAATTGGAGACATACAAAATACACTTTAGCTTTGAGGCGGTCTCTTATTGGTTAAACATAGCGCGGGATTAAATATGGCCGCGGTCCACCAATATGAATGCATTCGCTTCTGTTGCCATTGTTCTTTGACATAAGACTTATTTTACATTAATTGTTTCCCTTATATGGCTAGAATATTAGTAATATTTTTTAATTAGGAAATATGTAAAATTAATAATTAAAAGAAAATTAAGATTATTACGCAGGTTAAGGTTATTACTACTTTTCGTTTATTTAAGTAGATGTAGTAATTAACAATTTTTAATTTAAAATTGTGTAAAAAGATATTTTATTATCACAAAAGCGTGGAGCGTCGGGATATTATAAAAAAAAACCGAATTATTGATATAGCCCAATCCCTTTTTTTTACAATTTAATAATTTTTTTCTCACACTATTTGTTAATGTTTTTTAGTTGGATTTTCAAGAAAAGTGTATTTATTAAATCTTTTTTTAAACTATTATGTACTTATGTTATATTTAAGGCAATGCTTGTCTAAAGTATAGTATAATAATTTTCAGTCTGCAGTCTCAAGATGCAGCTTTAATGCTTCTAGCGAAGTAAGTGCCTCTTAGAAAATGTGTCAATATGCGCTCATAAAACTCAGAAACAGCTAGCAGTTAGATGCACGTCCACTTTGCTATATAGCACAAAATATAGTTGTTCATAATTCTTAACCAGGTAAACAAAAATTACTTAAAATCTGTATTTAACGAATTTTATTTATATCAAGATCATCCATCTAGTTTTTACTGTTACAAACATTCAAATTAATGGAAATTATGGTTGTGTATTATCTATTTACCTGAAAATTATTATCAAAGTCAATCTTAAAGCTCCCCTGTAAAAAGTTATGTTATATATTTACCAGTTTAAACTTTTTTCGCTTTAAAAAATGTAGCACTTGTGTATTCATATTTCAATTTGTATCGAAACGTTTCGTTTTCTGCGTCAAATAATTCAGAACAAAAAATAAACAATGTGTAAATATATTCTGCATTACAAATCATAATACTAAAAAAGAATTTGAACAACAAACAGAAAACAAAGTCAACGAATTCCCTCCAAAGAAGTAATTTAAAATAATTGAACGTTACGTGTCCTCATTTTGCAGACAACATTTTTCTCTCTTACAAACAAATATTATCTCTTTTTGTTACTTTACTCTGTAGAGACAAATTGGGTCGATGCTTATCTACGTTCCCCGTCTGTTCCGATGGAAATTCGTTCAGAATCCAAGCAAATAGGGAAGAAATCTTTTGGCGCTTTTGGCTGCAAGTAAGCGTGCCCTATTACAGAGGGTCAGGATATTTGCATACAAATGGCACGGACCCCGATCATGATCGGAACATTTGACACGAAGTCCCGTTTGTTCGATGTGAAATCTCTGAGATACGGCAAAGGATTGATTGAGGGACGACGTTGGACCAAATACTAAGATTGAACCGTTTCAATAGTAAAATATATTGAGACATATGGTATCGTCTTCCTTCCGATTTTAATATATTTGTTGGTCGTGTATGCGTTATGTGAGAAATAATATGTTTATTAGTGCACCGCACAGTACTATTGTGCAAACACTAAACTGGTTCTAGTTTTAACTGGTAAACGAGTTGTAACGTCGAATATCCAAAGGGCTGAGCGGATTTGTAGTTTACAAAATAATAATTTTTCACATTATACCCGTAACTCTCTATGGAAGAATAATAACCAATAGCAAAAATACAGATAAATATAAGCTTGGATATAGGTACCTTATATTAATGCACAACATAATAACGTTGCCAATAATCTAGGGACGTCTCGTGTTGATGGTTTCATGCATTATTAATTTACTAATAGTTAACAGATTATTATTGTCTTGTTGTTCGTATTAATGTTGTCCGAATATTTGTCTGGGTATATTACGTGATATTTATTATCACGTAATATAAATATTAAAGAAAATATTGTATAAAAAGAAAACAACCATAGAATAGAATTTTGAGGCACTGTGGGATGTATAACGAGAAGTTTTCTCGTTATCCATCCCACAGTGCCTCAGATTGAAAGTCTTCAATCAGTGTATCCTACCTGTCATGAACTGCGGTGCCGAGACTTGGACACTTACGGTTCGACTGGTCCAATAATTTTAAGTCGCTAAGCGAGCTACGGAGGTGGCTATGCTTTGAGTATGTCTGAAAAACTGCATCAGAAATTATGTGATTATTCAAAAAACCAGAGTCCTCGACATAACTGACTGGACGTAAGCTGGAGAGTTTGAGAGTTCTCGAGTGGATACCGAGGTTCGGCAAATGTAGTGTGGATTACCCTGCGGCAAGAAGGAGTGACCACATTCGTAAAGGGGCCAGTGTGGGCTGTATGAGAATAGCCGAAGATCGGAAGCAGTGGCGTGCATCACGGTAGGCCTATGTGCAGCAGCGGACTGAGACACAACACAATGCTGAAGGTGATGGTGAACATTTTTTCGTCTGTCGCCTTATTTCTTTTAGGTGATCAAACCCGATACAATCAGCAAATTGTAACTCAATTTAACAAATAAATTTTAGTACAATCCCGTATCAGCACAGTGAATTCAATGTGAATTATTTTCACGCTACAAAAGTGGGTGAAACATGTGTAACGTTGAATAAACATCAGCCGCCAACATTTCACGGCGAAAGCATTCTTCAGTCCGCATTCTCTAGTGTCTGCATAAAACACGAGGCCCCCAGCCAAAGGTCAAGCTTTTAACATTTAAATTGGGGTTCGGCAACGCTGCGTAAGGGACCGCGCGTTGGAAATTGCTTTCGAGGCGAGATCGAAAAAATAACCGAAAAACTGCCCGAGGACAAACGAAAACAGTTTATCTGGAATATTCTCTGGCCAACTGGGAGACCCTTATTTCGAAAAGAAAGCTGATTTACAATAAACTATGTTAAGGATTCAGAGTATCGAGGGACAGAATTTGAAAAAAAAGTCAGTGTGTTTTTTCTTATTTAAAATTTGAAAGCAATAAAGGGACTGTACGGTGAGCAAAAACTGCCTAAAGGGGCTTACCAATTGAGTACACGGGTGTATAATCTTTCAAATAGTACACAAATACAAAGTCATAAATACTATCTGGATGCTTAGAATTACTGTATGTTATTGCATTTACTAAAATACCGCTTACTACTTATAAAAGAGAGATAGGCAGTATGGTCACGGGCAGACCATGGATTCTTTGAAAAAATGACTACCTACTAAAAGTGTCTGAAACGTCGGGAAAAACAAAAAAAAACGCGATAAAATCCGTGATGTCTTTTAAAAAATCATGTCTAGTATTTGCGTAAACAGAAGAAAGTATTACATATTATTTTCTCCACAAATAAAGTAATAAACATAATCAACAGCTCGAAGCACTTCCGGCAATTATTTCGACACAGGTTTGTTTGTCTTGTTTTCAAATAATAATAACATATATAACTATTTTCTTAGAAATTACTTTAAAAAAAAAAACAAAGAACTGACGACGTAATTTTACTTTGTATTCATATTTTTATTTTAAATCAAAACTTGTTTCCAGTATCACATTCTTACAAACTTAATAACAGTTTTAAAGCTAAAACGTAAATGTTTGGACCCTATCAACAGTCATTATTATCGCGATTATATCATAAAGAACTTTAGATAAATAAAAAAGTAAGAAAACGAAACCTAAAGCTTGAAAGAAGGAAAATAAATGCTTTGCTGAAACGGCACACAGAATGCGATGTCTATGGATTAGACGATTTATTAACGTCCTGCACTTAAC
Source organism: Lamproptera curius (assembly GCA_029286875.1). Classification (NCBI taxonomy): domain Eukaryota; kingdom Metazoa; phylum Arthropoda; class Insecta; order Lepidoptera; family Papilionidae; genus Lamproptera; species Lamproptera curius. The sequence goes on along the minus strand of JAGSMT010000105.1, from coordinate 594,459 downwards.
GTTAAAGCCAAGTAAAGCACATTTTAAGACTCTTTAAGAAGAATAAAGACGATGACCTAGATTATTATAATGGTAGGATTTAGAATACAGTATTGAAAAAAGAGTGTTCCTTTCTTAAATTCCATGATGGAGATTTATTAAAATTAAATTAAATTAAAAATAAAACGAAAGTTAAGTTAAATATAGTTCTTATATCTTTATTCAATACGCGTGAAAAGAAGGAAAAGAACTCCTCTGACCTGTAAAGAACCTGTTAAGAAATTTCAGTAATTACACTGATCTTTATTACTTTTTTGTTATGTTAGAAGAATATTAATTATATTACCAGGGTTAGCACTTTATATAGCAAAATAAAACAGATATAAGTCAGTAAATAATTATTTATTTTATTTACGCGATTATTACAGATATCAAATCCACTAATTTAGGGATTTTTCGAGTTAGTTATTTATATTTATTCCCGACGTTTCTCTGTATAATATCTCTGTATCTCAATTATTTTGGAATAACCGTCAGAGTTTTTACTTAAAATTGATATATCTTTCAATATTAAGTAAATGGACTTGAGATACTGACATCATCATCAGCCTGTGATAGTCCACTGCTAGACATAGGCCTCCCCTAATCCACCCCTATCCATTAGGTGGTTTTTGGGCCTCCCCTAATCCACCCCTATCCATTAGGTGGTTTTTGGACCGTATCTGACCACGCTGGTCCAACGCGGGTTGGTGGGTGGACCGACTTTTCACATGCATGGTTCATCTTACTTTTCAGACAAATGGGTGATCAGCCCAAATTGCCCTAAGCAACTAGGAAACGACAATGAAAGTTTGTTGAGTCCCCGCAGGATTCGAACCCACGACCTCCGGTTTATAAAGCTCATGCCCATACCACTGGGCTACGGAGACATAAGAATATAATATAATACATTTATATTACCAGGGTTAGCACTTTATGTAGAAAAATAATAAAGATTTACGCCAGTAAAGTTTAATGCCATACTCTATGGGTGATAATTATCCCGTGGCGTTTACCGGCGCTCCACCAATCAGATCAGGTTTATTATTGGCGCCATCTGTGTTTGGCATTACTTTTGTTTGCAAAATTATATGTATATATATATATAACAGTTAAATCAAAGGGTTCTGTAGCTTTTAGTGAATGGGCAACAGTTGAATTCACAAAAGCAGGCAAAGATTATATGAGCTTTACAGTGAAAAACATATAATCATAATAAGACCTTTGTTGCAATGTCAGTGCTTATTCAAAAATATTTAAAAAGTTTGTACTGTCGCGAAATCCTTATATAAAAAAAAAAATTAAAATTCATCAGACAAAATAAAAATGACTTGGGTATTATCAACAGTGAAGCTGGAAGGGGTAAGAGCAACTCAATATAGCTCTAAATATTGATGACCGTTCCATAGAAGCTGACGAAGATGTTCTACTTATTTCGAAAAATTCTTCCGACATTCGGTTTCACTACCAAGTCACTTTTATCTTCTCCAACAGTTCGAGTCACTATTAAAAGATAATACCAATGAATGTCAGAGAATTTTAATTTTACGGACGTAAATACCGGAGATATTGTAGTACATTTAAAACTTTAGATATAAAAAAACTACAGACCTATGGGGATCTCTGTTAAGGTGATAAGTTCTATTATCGATGTAATATCACCTCACCCTAGCAGCTAATATTCAATGTAAGTATCAGAAGGGCGAGTTTCCTGACCTGATGAAGCATAGCAAATTATTCCGATATTTAAATCAGGATGTAATACGGACCCTAATAACTTCAGACCATATCTATACTGCCTACCTTAGTAAATTATTTGAAAACTCTTACTAAATCAATTAGTTAAACATTTCAATCGCAATTGCCTTTTAAATAACAAGCAGTATGGATTCACTAGGGTCGCTCAACAACCGACGAGGCAATCAGGCTAGTCAAAAGCATTTTGAAGGTTGGGAAGCATCACAGGATGCATTTAGGCATTTTCTGTGATCTCAAAAGGCTTTTGACTGTGTACACCATGAAGACCCTGGTCAGGAAATTACGTCACTATGGTATAAGAATACTGCACTCAACCTTCTGTCTTCGTAACTTGAAGCCATCGAAATTCAGAGGGTTGACGTGAATGTAAAAAAGAAATCCCTGGGCCTGGTAAATATGGGGGTCCCATCAGATCCATTACTGGGCCTTTTCTTCCTCATTTATATAAACGAACTTACACATGTGTGATAAATAATAGCGAAGAGATAGTATTGTTTGTCAGAATGATACCTCCTGATTTTTAAAATTATAACGACATACGTCAATAAATGACGATGTAATTATGAATCTTTCTTTAACTAATGTTAGGAATTGTTTAGTGTTAATAACAGTTTAGCTATAAACAAAGTGGACATCAACAGTCAATTATGTGATTAATACAAGAACTCTAGATAATGAAACAGTGAACGAACAGTTTGAAGAGGTAATAAATGTGTGAAGGCGTTGACAGTAATGCGATGTCTGTGGATTTAGAGAATAACTGTCTGATAACGTTAAAGCTCAATGTAGGCCCATATTAAAGGCTTAAGAAGATAAAGACGATGACCTGCAGCTTAGCTGATGAAGAATTAGATATAACGATTCAACAGGTCTTCTAATTTATGTATAATTTATTAGCAATTAAATTATTCAAAATAAACAAGTATTAAATGTTCTTTATGGCTTATTCAATACGTGAAGAAGAAAGATCCTGCTGTAGATACTACATTACGAATCTTCGTACTCAAAACGCGATCTTTACTTTTGTGTCTATAACAATTAATAATATTACAGGTAAATTGTTCACTGAAATAAAAATATGACTGTTAGTTCTCAATACATATTTGATAATTTAATTGTATGCAATTATAAATATCAACCATCATTTCAGGATTTTCGGTAGTTCATTATATATGATTACAAGGACATTCTGTATCTCAATTCTTCTAGCAACTAGACTCGACAGAGTTATTAAATTGACAATCTTTCATGACAATTAGTAAATGGACTTTTAATACTGACATCATCATCAGCCTGTGAAACGTCATCAGACATTAAGCTCTTAATCCAAATTTATCCATAAGGTAGTCAAGGAACGTTTGACCAGCTGGTAACGGGTGTGATTACGATATTACATGCATGTCATCTTTTTCAACAATGGTGATCAGCCCATGTAATAGGAAACTGACATCAAGGTTCCTGTTGTCCAGAATTGACACTGCAGAGATAGAATGTCAATTATCATATTATAAGGTTGTTAACTTTTAGAAAATGACATAAAGATTAGCCAGTGAAGTTTATTCCATCCAGGTATCATTCTCAGGTCTGAAATGGCGTCCTTTCCGAACCAATACGTCAGTGTTTGATATCAATAAGCAACGTGTAATACTGTTATTTGAATAAAGATATTTAATATATATATATTGAATTGAATAAATTATGTTAATATAAAATATATTATATTCGGCTCTGATAAAGTACAGTCTCCATTGACAGCTAATGACATTGGCCTATAATATGTTTAGTTATGATGTATAACTGTTATAGTATATTATTATGTTAGTATGTTACAATATATTAGTATGTTTTTTAAAAAATATATGATGAATTTTGGCTTTGAAATCCGATTACAAGTCTCTGAACGAAACTGACTCCGATTTCTACCTCTGCATTTGGAATCACTATATGTTTTGAGGTATTATTTTATCGAAGCGTCGTCTACCACATGCACATACAATACAGATTTTTTAAATGTATTTACTTAAACAAGGACTCACACTGTATTACCTTGAACGAGTTTTGTATAACCCTCGTTGCATTTTTATAATGTTTACATTAAAATGTTTAGTGTGGGTTTTTCTTATAATATAAACTACTAGCGACCCGCCCCGGCTCCGCACGGGTGCAACACTGATATCTATAAAATGTATGTAAACATATATAAATTTATCAGCGTTTCTCTACAATATTATCTATGAATTGGAAAATTAAACCTTCATCTTTTACCTCTCTATCTATACAAAAAACGCATCAAAATCCGTATTTTTAAAGATTTAAGATCATAAATAGGGATATAGGGACAGAGAAAGTGACTTTGTTTTATACTATTTAGTGATACAAGAATAACCCACATTACAAATCAGACTTTATTTTAGACCAAACCAAAAATTACAAAAACATATAATATAGTTTGAGTCTATCTATCAAGGTTTAGCCAACGTTTACAATTTAAATGTGTCACAAACTTTTTCTCAGAAAACAGGAAAACATAGCAGCTACTACCTATCAAGTGAAAAAAGAATAGTCAAATTCAGAGCTCTAAAAGTCTGAGGTAATATATTAATTAAGAAAGACACTCGGCTCTCCAATTGAATGCTGTCTTTTCTTGGGAAGTCGGTCAAGAACTATCGAAATCTATGAATAGAAAGAAATATTTTTATAAACATTGTGTGTATCGAAACAAATGAAAAAGGTAAACTTTCAGAGGTTTTCGAAAACCACCGAAGCCAGAAGAAGGGGAAATAACTACGGCATGAAACATTTCGAGCAACTTTCCCGTGCCACAATGCTTTCATTTTTCCCATTTATGCTTTACAACAATACTTTTTTTAACCATAAACAGAGATACTTTTGTTTTAACTCTCTCGTTGGCGGTCCACGATTTTCTTTTGTGACGGAATAATTTGTTTCGATGGTTTTTCAAAATAATTGGATTGAAAATATTTCTAGCATTCTGACTCTTTTGATGCATTGTTGCAAAAAGTTTATTTACATTAAAGAACCGTATGGTCTGTGTTGTTGTTTGTTTATTGTATATTCGCATTGAAAGGCGTTTGGTTTGTTTTATTGGCTACGCAGACAGCAGAGTAGTCGGGCTACGTGATGGAAAGTGGTCACCAACATTGGCAATACCAAGTGCATCACCAACGTACTGCCTGCCATGAGACATATGATGCTAAGTCTCGCTTACCCAATAAATAGCTACTGGTGCCACAACGTTTGCTCCCATACTGCTCCGAAACGGCTGAACCGATTGGTATGCCGTACCGATTTTTTGCATATTCAATAAGTCTAAAAATCAACTACTATCTATTTTTCAAACCCCTAAGTGATAAGGCAGTCCTCCTCAGTTTTGTTTTTATTTATGGATATTTTTTTAAATATTCTATTGTTATAAGGCATTTAAAAAGACAAACTAGTATAAATTTTCACTTTTCCATAACTAACCCCTCCTTTTAATAGTGATTATGATGATTTTATAATTTTTTATCCCGTTTGATAACGTCAATTATTATCACTTGGTTAGTGATGCCCTCCATGTCTCTACCGGTTTATGTAATTATTTATGAAACCAAATTATTTATACGGCAAAACAACGTTTGCCTCTTAGTTTGACCTGGCAAACATTGTTTTGTTAGTATTAGGGCTGCGTCGGTCGATCGTTTCTTGCAACCCGGGTCGATCGTAACCCGAATCACAAAGATTCGATCGTCTAGCAGGTAGTGGGCCGAATACACGGCATTGAGGTAGTCAACGATCGAGAGTGTTATTGTACATCACGGTCAGGGCGACACATTCACTAGGATATCTTTTGAAATACTCGAATCATAAGTTCCCACTTGATTTTTATTATGTTTAATACTTCAATATCAGAGTTTAAAAAAAAATGTCTATTAACGTATTTACTAAGCTAATAAATAAATATCATCAATTCACAAAATTCCAGATTTTACGTAAATTCTAAACAACTCTAAAAATAAATACTGTTACTTTAACCAAATGCAGAAAACATTATGTAATAACTAAAATATTTAAATTTACTTCGGTTCGTAATTGTAACTGTTGATCATTGGTTACGACCGCGCTAGTAAATATTGAATCATATCATCATCATCGTTCTTTGACACGTAATAGTAGTTATACCAACTGCACAAGGTTACTTTTTGCTTGATGTGTAGTGTGGATTATATTACCGAGTCAAAAGAAATCGAATCAAATCAAAATGATTTGATCGATCGGGATCCACACAGTCCTAGTTAATATAGATTAAACTAGATTTTAAACACAAAGATTGTCTTTTATCTGTGCACGTCTCTACATAAATATTTGTATACGTATACATCACAAAAGCGTATCCGTAATCCGACGCAAGTCTCGGCGTCTTTGTTCGTTAGAACAATGTAACTTTTGCGTGATAGAAATATTTTTATTCGCTTTTGTTGTCGCAATTTCACGAACCGCTACACACAGTATTATCACTGTTCTGATTACGTGCTTAGATTTTATGATGCGTATGTCGTGAACAATGCTTATATTATGTAAATGCCTCCTATTGCGGTTTTGTTCTGAAGAACGGTGTAGTTACATGTGTACACATGGAGATCAAAGCATTAAATGAAAAAGTATTTAATCATCCTTTGATTAATCATTGTACGATGCTTAGCTATGCTGTTTTTCAATTGGTTTGTTTTCGAATATTTTTTTCATAAAGCACATACATTTGAATGTTTGCTACATTAAAAGCACTATGATGTGAAGTAATGTTCATGAATAAAACTTCCATCGACCTTGACTTATGTATTGAATACTTTAGAGAATTAAAGTTACTAATTTAATAAATGAAAAATGAAACGATAAAATTTATTGAATACCTAAAAATAATATGGCACAATAAGATTGAGTAAGGACATTCGCAAAGTGGCCGGTGTGGGCTGGATGAGTGCATTAGTGCACTAATCGGGCGTCCTATGCCTAGCAGTGGACTGACACAGGCTGATAATGATGACGATGAACTAAAAAATACATAATCTATTTCCATAAAATTTAAATACATTACTTCGCTTAGATACGTACATAAATAGGAATTAAAAAATATTATTACTTAAGAAAAACATGTTTTTTTAGTAAGAACTATTATTGACTGGAGTTAATTGCTTTTAAATGATTCAAAACATTAAAATTCATCTATCACCAGACCTAATCCTAGCTAGACTTACTTAGATCAAGTTTCTGTGGTCTTATAAACCGTTCCGAGACAGGCTTTTACTTAACACTACTAAACATTTAAATGTGAGGGTCGAAAACTATAAAAGTCATGGTAAAATAAACTTTTAGATTTTTTCTTAAACATTTATAATCATCTCAAATGCCTTGATCTGATAGGTCTTAGATCTGATAGATCTTAGATAAATTAAGTAAGAGTAGCTAATTGGAGAGAGCTATGGAGAGGGCTATGCTCGGAGTATTCTCTGAAGGACCGCATCAGAAATGACGTGATCCGACAGAGAACCAAAATCACCGACATAGCCCACCGGATTAGTAAGCTGAAGCGGCAGTGGCCGGTCATATAGCCGCAGAACTGACGACCGCTGGAGTCGAAAAGTTCTGGAGTGGAGACCGAGGCTCGGCAAACGTAGTGTAGGACGCCCTGCGGCAAGATGGAGTGACGACATTCGCAAAGTGGCCGGTGGGGCTGATGAGAAAAGCCGAAGATCGGAAGCGGTGGCGTGCACTAGGGAGGCCTGCAGGACTAACACAGGCTGATGATGATGATGATGATAATGATGAAGTAATTAAGTTTGTAAAAAAATATTTTGAATAATTCACTAATTTATCGATAATGTTAGAAACTTCTATATGTGTTTTTTTGCTATTTCTTGTGCATCCGGTTATACAAAATAAACCAGTACAAATACCACTTTTCCCGTAGGCGTACCGAACGGTCGTGTACATCTTATAACTTTCCCCCATTAGGAGGGAGCAAAATGAGTTATAGACGCCAGGAACAAGCGTGGGCTTACGTGACTCGTAATGCCAGCCCATTAGGTTGGGGGTCACGACCCAAATATCGGTTCGGATTCGCAGTGCGACACACGGACGCCAAGGATGTAGGGCAGGGGTCAGAGGGGTCTAAGTCGGACGACGTGTTGATCTGCCGAGGCGACAGTGTGTCGCCATTGTCGAGTTAATTTTGATTTATCGCGTGCTGTGAATGGTATTGTGTGCTATTGAATTGTATTATGGGAGTAGAGAAAGTTTTTAAGTATAAATAAAATCAGTACCAGTCAACAAGACAACGCTTAAATTATGTATTATTGACGTAGCAATTAGTGCTAGTTCGATACAAGTTTAAAAACGTCAACTTAATTATTAGTAATTTTTGAAGATATGTTAGGCATGTTAAATTGTTGGTTAAAGTGAAATAATCTATATTATGTTCTAGTTTTAACAGAGTTTTGAAAAAGAACTTTCAGTTAGGAGCAATTGAATAAAGGTCACCTCTTCTACCCTTGAACTTTAAAAATACATAGTTCGAGTTGATTAGGTGTGATTTTGCTACTGAGTAAACGTGTTATGAAATTATGTTTTGACGAATTGATACTTCATTGTCAAATTATAAATATAACTCTTGATATTACTTTAATTAGATAGACCAAAGCAGAAGTAAGAGTAAGTTACAGTAAGTGATGTAAAGGAAATCAAGTAAGTTAAATATTGAAGATATTATTGAGGGCTCAAAACAACGTTTTAACTGTAATTCAGGAAGAAAATGTCAAACTTGTAAGCTTCATAAAGACTATTTTTAAACCATTTATTCGAGAAAATTTTTGAATAGAGGATACAAGTTAATGAACATGTTATTATCTATACGTATAATGAAATTGGATTGTCTGTTTGTCACTTTAAAGTATTTTATTATTATGTAAAGCCGGTACATATAACAAACCAATTTTTTTAAATTCTGTCTGCCTTTCTGTTTGTTCTGCCAATCTCTAGAAGGGCTAGCCCTATGTCGATGGGACTTTCGCTGGATGATAGCTGATGAACTGTGATTAACTTAGGCTACTTTAAAAAAAAACTTATAAATATTTTTGTATACCTACGGGGACGAAGTCACGCGCAACAGCTTGTAACATAATACCTGATTGATAGTCACATGACTGCCTCCGTAGCCTAGTGGTTTGGGCGTGTGCTTTAGAAACCGAGGTCGTGGTTTGAATCTGGGACGCAACAAATTTTCATTGTTGTTTTAGTTGGTTAGGGCAATTGGGCCGACTCACCAATTGTCTGAAAAGTAAGATGATCCATGTCGGATAGGCATGTAAAAGTCGGTCCACCCACCAACCCGCATTGGACCAGCGTGGTGGGATACGGTCCAAACCCTAATGGATAGGGGTGTATTAGGGGAGGCCTATGTCCAGCAGTGGACTAAAACAGGCTGATGATGAGTCACAATATAAAGAAGAATAGAGAAATAAAATCAATGTAAATCGATTAAATAACAAAATTGGTATGAAACTGTTGTTTGAACTTGTATAGTTTTCTCGTAAAAGTAATTTTGTATTCTATACTATATGGAATGATCACATGCCTTTCACAACACAAGCTATTATCGATCTATGTAATTTAATCTAAGAAGACGGGCAAGTGAAACTAATACAGTCCACTTGTAAGGCCTCGCCTCTAATGCTACAGAGCGCCGACCGACGGACTTATAGAGGTCGTCGTGGCAGCACGAGATTTAGCTACATATTTCTTTTATCCACTGTACATTGTCTGATGAGGTTGATATCATGTTTCATAATCCTCTTTTGATGGACTTGGACTGTGATATAGCTGGAGAGATAGACCATCTGATAGAGGAAGTCTGAAACGTTAGGGATCCGACGAAAAAATCGCTAAAATAAAAGTACTATTACTTATTTTTTATTGCTTACGCAGGCAGACAAGCAGTCGGCAACATGATGGGAAGTGATCACCGATGCCCATAGACATTGGCACTACTAGTAATATCACCAACGCGCTGCCTACCGTGAGATATAAGGTATTAAGTCTCGTTAGCCCAGTAAATACGCTAGATATGGTGCCCTTCAAACCGTAACACAGCAGTGTTTTCACACTACTACTTTGCGGCAGAAATAGGCACCGGGTGGTACCATCCAGACGGCCCCTCAACAAACATTATAGTAGCTTGGAGGTGACCTACCACTCCAACTTACTTATTAGGATTTTCAGATCCTTGCTTGCTTGATCCTTTGTTGATTTTTTTATTGCATACGCAGGCAGACGAGTAGTCGGGGCCACCTGATGGAAAGTGGTCACCGACGCCCATAGACATTGGCTATACAGGTATCACCAACGCGCTGCCTACCGTGAAATATAGTATGTTAAGTCTCGTTTACCCAGTAATTACGCTGGCTACGGTGCCTTCAAACCGGAACACAGTAGTGTTTTTACACTACTGCTTTGCGTCAGAAATAGTCAACGCGGTGGTACACCTGAGACGGCCTCCTGTAATAGGGAACCACCTCTAAAATAATGAATAAGAAGTTATATATTTTAAAAGTAAACATGCAAGTATATTACCTAATCGTCATCAGCCTGTGGAAGTCCACTTGTGGACATATGCCTCCCCTGATAAACCCCTATCTATTAGGGGGGATTTGGACCGTATCCCACCGCGCTGGTACAATGCGGGTTAGTGGTTGGACCGACTTTTTACATGCCTATACCACGCATGGATCATCTGACTTTTCAGACAACCAAATTTGTAACAATAATTAAAATTTGTTGAGTCCCCGCAGTATTCGAACCCACGACCTCCGGTTTCTAAAGCACACGCCCATACCACTAGGCTACGGAGGCAGGTATTACCTTATAGATAGAGATATTTATACAGAGACTCTTGAACCAAATTGTCCTATCAGATAAACTCTAGTGAGTTCATTTTGTTAGTAAGAATGAAGTTTATTATTTTTTGTCACGGCAACATTTCGTGTCAAGCCCTCGTCAGTTGTTTCGCGGAAGCAATAAGAACGAATTAGCTCGCAAATAAAATGGACCAATTAGAGGTTGTTTATCAATGTTTACGAGGGCTTCTACAACTATAATTGTGTATTTTGTTAGTTCAGTACGCTTCTTATAAGTGGTAATTTTTTTTTTTTACAACGTTAATTAAAATTTATTTTCATTCATCATCATCATCAGCCTGTGATAGTCCACTGCTGGACATAGGCCTCCCCTAATACACCCCTATCCATTAGAGGGTTTTGGACCGTATCCCACCACGCTGGTCCAATGCGGGTTGGTGGGTGGACCGACTTTTTACATGGATCATGGATCATCCGACGCATGGATCATCTTACTTTTCAGACAATTGGGTGATCGGCCCAAATTGCCCTAACCAACTAGGAAACAACAATGAAAATTTGTTGAGTCCCCGCAGGATTCGAACCCTCGACCTCCGGTTTCTAAGCCACACGCCTATACCACTAGGCTACGGAGGCAGCTAAAATTTATTTATCTAAAGTTTTTAATGAAGAAGTGAAATTAATGTTACCACTTTTTATGCTGACGTTTTAATAAAAGGGTATAACGTGATGACTGTATTATTTACATTTGTATTGCACACGTATTAGAATCAGTCGAGGGCTGAAGAGCAGTCAGGCAGATGGTTGTAAAATGGTCATCCACACCCATGCACAGCACCAGGGTATCACATCGTGAGACAAAGGTGCCCTTCAAACCGGAACATGGTAGAGTTTTAGCACTAATCTTCTGCGGCAGTAATAGGGATCGCAGTGGTATTGCTCTTAGATAAGAAAACCTAGCACCGCTTAAATTAACGCTTTGGAATTTAATCAAACACACCTGTAATTCCTTCTTTTATTGTGACTCTTGTAAAGTATATGACTTTTACTGAAATTTATCAAGATATAGATAAATAATATAGAGTTGGAATAATATTCAGACTAAATAAAACCTAAACCGGCTTTTACTTTTTAAAAAAAAGTAAAATAAGAATTGGTCGAATGGACAACTATATCATTGAATCAAATCCCCGGAAGAGATCGACTTTAGGATGTATAAAATACGCGAGGCTTATCCTGGCAAGGACGTTTTGTAAAATGTTTAACGCTAAGAACATTTCCGTGTAATCCGGTACGGAAAGTTAGACATGGTAGAATACATTACGCTTTTTGTATTTTTGGAGCGTATAAAGCAGCGCAGCACTTTGAAATTTGTGGTCCACAAATTTTTGAATTTTCCTATGTTTTTTTTCACTTATATGTCATAATGTATTAACGAAACTAGCTTTTTAAAAGCTGAAAGCCAATCTGGTAGTAAAACATACTTACATTCTAATATTATACATGCGAAATTAACTCTGTCTGTCTGTGTATCTTTATGATCGAAATCACTTAACCGGATTTTATAAAGTTTGGCGCATACGAAGGATATACATCCAAAAAAGGACATAGAACTATCTACGTTTTTTCGCAAAAATTGGTTCAATGTCTAGGGGTGGCGGATGAAATTCTGATAGTTTGTGTCTAATTATAGACGTATACCAATATGATACCTTATGTATGCATGTATAATACATTTTATTTAACCTTCCTATTAAACGCGGACAAAGTCACGGGTACCACCTAGTATATATAATTGCTACGGAATCATCTAACGGGCGTCTAGTGTGTTAAACTTTAAATCTATTTTTTTATTTTATTTTATGAATTTGACCAAAATAATATAAATCAATATAATATATATATCATCATAATCAGCGTGTGATAGTCCACTGCTGGACATAGGCCTACCCTAATGCACGCCTTCTCCATTAGGGGATTTTAGATCGTATCACGCCATGCTGGTCCAATGCGGGTTGGTGGGTGGGCTAACTTTTTTACTTGCTTATCCGCCGCATGGATTATCTAACTCTTCAGACAATTGGGTGATCGGCCCAAATTGTCCTAGCCAACTAGGAAACATCTTAGAAAAGTTGTTGAGTCCCCTCAGGATTCGAACCTCCGGTATCTAAGACACAAGCCCATACCACTAGGCTACAGAGGAAGTTGAATTGTTGGAAGTAGTTTGCACTTTTATATATCAATGTAATTTACCAGTAAATTAAAAAGAAAACTTAAATTTATTCTACAATCGCTGCCGCTTCCACGGTACGCTGTAATTCGTTATTTATAGCAGTCGACTATCGCAATTCCGGGCTTGATAAAAAACTAGATAACGATACGACAACTGTAAGCTTTGATTAATCGAGGATTTACGTCTCTCGATGTGATCGTGACGATTTATTGGCAAAGTTATCTAGAGAAGCCATTAGTTGGCGAGGGAATTGTATTTGTTATGGTTAAGTTAAACAACGCTTTATGTGTGGCAATATTTATGCTTAAATATGATAATACTTTTTATATTGATATATATAATAAGGATATGAAAAATTTTCATAGCAATCAACTTCAATATAAAGTTGGTGACAATGGGGCAGGGGGCAGATAATATTTAATTTTAAAGTTAAAGTCAAAAATTATTAATAAATTTAATTCTTTCTTTCTTTCTTCTTTCTTCTTCTTATTAGAACTAGTCAAAATTTACCACCGGTTCAATAACGCAGTCCTATCCAGAGGGAAGGAAAGAACCGGCAAGAAACTCTGCTCTCTTTTTTTATATTCAACTGATATGAGATTAGATTTTCGAGTGCTGAATATAAACTACTTTCACACATCATATTGAGTAATTTGCAGCAGAGACAATTTATTTTAAGAAGCGTTGATTTATTAATAACTTATCCATTAACAAGTGATGTGGGTACTATCTTGTTTCATGTTTAAATTTGATTTGACATTTTAAGGTCACAGTAGGTATAATGAAATTATTAAGATATATTCAGAGCCGTATTTCTACTCAAAGATAAAAGCTCATAGAATTGTTTAAATCATAGCTAAAAAGTAATTTATTCCCAATTTCAAAGAAAATCATATTCTTTTATTGAATATCAAAAGCTACAAATAGAGTTCATGTAAACTACAATTAGTCCATTATATGCGGCGCAAATAACTTAGCAACACTCAAAGATATATCAATGTTATTTGAATTGGCTTAGATCCTATTGAACATAGCGTAGTGCTCGTAGCCTTAAACCATTGGGGAAGACCAAGACTAGATATGTATCGTAATATACATTTAGGTATTAATCTATGAATAATTTACTGGTTCCTTTACATTCCTTTGACACTTTTGTTTCGGTATGCTATAAGAAAATTACTGCAAACTATTGCCCCTTCGGCATATGTCCAGCAGTGGACTGACACAGGCTGATGATGATGATGTTGAAGATAGTCCCTCCGAATCATTAATAATTTATAATTATTATTTATGTATTCACATTACTATCGCTTTTAACATAATATTCTTATGTATGTATAAGTAACTTAGCCAAAAGTACCGAGTTATTTTATAATGGTAAAAATATAATTTTACATATTAATATCCATTTCACAATTAGGGCATTGAAATGTTCTAGTTTTCTACAGATTAAAAGAAAAACACAGGACCGAGGGATCCATACTTTAGCTTCTTGAGTGGTCCTCCGAGAATACTGAGAAAAATTAACTGAAAGAGGTTTAAATTCTAAGTAGTATTTGTTTAGGACGTAAAAATTCGAGTGTAAATAGTACAATTGTTCTTATTACTGTTGATGATAATCCAACTTTTTAATAAAAGAGCTTTCCGAAGAAAGGTATTTAATATTGAGTTTTAGCTTTGTATAGTTTTTTTTACCTTTTACGTTTTCTTATTTTCGATATTGTCATTGTCAGTGATTATATGTCAGTCAAAAACAGTACTAGAATGAGTTTGCTAATTGATAGCAAATATCTTATGTTTATTATCTTAAGAATGGGTATTTGATGAGAAGACAATTTTTAATAATTTGCGGTCGTAGTCACTAGTGCGACAGGTCTACATCAGCAAAGTGATCAAAGTGAGGTGCGATAAAATCTTTTTTATTCAAAAAAATTTAAATTCTCAGGAATTTATAATAAAAAAAAATATCTTGTAATAGACTTTTAAGGTTATAAAAAAAATTACGAGAAAAAAAAGTACTTTCTTAAGGCATGATTATTTTATTCCTGGACTTGAAAATAAATGTTTAACATTATCATAAAATAAAAACATTGCAACAACAATTAATCTGTGGTAAAATTAGGTATTTCTATTTAAAGTTTTAGCCACAAAATACAATGGAGTAAAGCACAGTACCTTACCTGAAGCTTCTCGTGATGTTAAGAATAACGAAACACCGATATTTGTACGATTATAATTGAAATATGAAATTTATAATTCATAAAACCTTAATGCACTTTTATTAAATCGAAATAAAAAATTCACATATATTTTAAAGTGCAACGACACTGCTAAAGTGATACTAGCAGTAGACTAAGCCTTACTGAGGCTCTCTAGTCAGCGCTCGGCTTGACCGTCCTACTGATAAACATAGCTGAATCTATCAAACTTAGTTATTCAAATAGTTCGGCCTATTTGCGTAACATTGGCCCGTCCGAATGGCCTACCCCAGTTATTTATTCGCCAACCGCCTTTCTATTCTCCGGTTGTCAGTTAAAGCTACCGATTCAGTTTTTAAATACGTTTGCAGAAATCTCTTTAAGTATGGTTTCTGTATGTAAATCTATTAATTCCAACCTCAAGGACATTTGTTAAATGCCTATAATATGTCACAATCAGTTGGGCAAATTTCCCCTCACAGTTTTTAAGAATGATATTAATGGCTTACCAATCTTTTTTGACTCTTATTAAATCGTTTTTTTATATTTTGCATTAAATCCAACAGCAACTGTAATAGTCATGATGAAATTTGGAATTAATTGTCTTATACTTAACCCAACATTAAATTTTATGTATTTTAGAAAATCTTGGGTTATCTCCATTATGCTATAAAATATTTTGTTAAAATAAATATCGTTACAATACTCAATAGTAACTTAAATAATAAAGTTTATAATTTGAATTTAATGTAAATCAGTATGAAAATAATTACATCATGACATTACAATAGATAATAGAATGACGTAATATATCTTAAGGACTAAATCGAACTTCAGACTAATATATTTTATGTAAATGACATGAATTCTTCAATCCACCAACTTCAAAGTTAAATGATGAAATTGTATAAACAAAAAAGATCAAACTGAATGCGGCTACCGTATCATTGGATCAAATCTGCGGAAGAAATCTTTAGAAAGTAAAGTCGTTTTATAAAAACGTCCTTATCAAGAACATTTCCGTGTAATCCGCAAAGAAATGTTTGACTTTAGCATTTAAATTCTATATTATACAATTTGTAGATTGTACTAAATGTTGAAAAAGGTATTATATGCTACTCTCAATTTTATGAAAATAAAGTTCTTTGCTTCATCATCATCATCATCATCAGCCTGTTTTAGTCCACTGCTGGACATAGGCCTCCCCTAATACACCCCTATCCATTAGGGGGTTTGGACCGTATCCCACCACGCTGGTCCAATGCGGGTTGGTGGGTGGACCGACTTTTTACATGCCCATCCGACCCATGGATCATCTTACTTTTCAGAGAGTTCTTTGCTTATTATACAAGTATCATTTGTTTTGGTACTGCAAATTTAATTCGATATTTTAATGTATTTGCAATAAATATCGGTGTAGTAGTCAATAGATTATTTTTATGAAATTATTTAATGATAATAGTTAACAATCGAATTTTATGTAAATAAAGAGCATCGCGTGATAAACTGAAGCACTTCACTATTGCAACATGCTCCAATTGCAAACTGAAGCACTTTGAAATTCGGACTGGAGCCTCTCGAGACATCCGTAACGAGCCAAGTTTCGTATCCAACATTAAATACAAAGCCAATTGAGAGACAATGTAGCTTTTAATCACTAATTAGGCAGGTACTAAAGTTTAAAAAAAGAACTGTATAAATTACGAGGGACTATAAATCCAATTTGTGTTGGATTTCTAAAGCAATTTAAAGATGTAAAATTTACTTGCCTTTTTATAATTTTTGAGTTGCAGTAATCGGTAAAATCGGGAGAAAAATAATTGCTTAAGTTTTTTTATAATAAAAAAACCGAATGATTTCTCTTTATAATGTAAACAAGTATAGATTAGGTACTATATAGATATGATGTACATTTGCACTGAGAGGTAGAGAGACTGTTTAAGAATAGTTAGTTTACTAGTTCTAGTCACGGAATCATTTCGTGTTGCGAGTTCATTACAGCTTTAGTTGTCTTTATTTAGTGGCTCCGTAGGAAGTAGTAAGAACAAACTGGCTAACAAATGTCCTATTTTACTAAAGATAGTTAAAATATGTTTCGATGTGATCAGGTATCTATTACTTTTGATCTTTGGCAAGATTCTATTCTGGAAAAATAAAATAGCCCTTTAGAAAAAGTTTAAAAAACCAAATTGTATTAGCAAGGCCATCAATTAAATTTTGAGAGATTAAATGAAAAATTATTGTGTTAGTTACGTATAAGAAAATGTCATCTAAATTAATTGCTACACTTTAACGTTACATGAATATCGTACGCATATTTTATATATATATACAGGGTGTCCCAAAGTCACGCACTTCCTTGTAGGGATCGGAAAGAAAATTATTCTGAGACGAAAGTCCTTAACCATTTTAATCAGACGCATAGATAATTAATTATTAATTGATGAAAGTGACCAATCAGGAGCGCGCTACAGAAGAATAAACAGTTGAGGCTCTGGGCGGTGTGGACTGAATTTTTATTTTATTTGAAAATTGAGGCAATTTTAATAAAAATTTAGTAGCGAAGGTCATTAGAGGCACCAGTGAAAGAGCACTGGGCGCTGTTACTAATTTTATTTTGTTTTATTGATGAAACTAAATACCGATGGACTCAGACGAACCGAGAGTTCCGTCAGTTGATTTATCATGGTTACGCTTTGTTTTGCGATTTCATTTGTTTTCTTCCCTTCTCTTGGCTTACTGTTTTTCGTTGTCAGTCGTTTCTGAATTTTCTGTCAACGAACAACTTTATAATAGTTTATACTTCTACTGATTATACCGAGATGCTTATTCTCTATGGCGAGTGTAATCGCAATGCTGTATTGGCTGCACGCGTTTATCGAGAGAGATTTCCGAATCGTGACAGCTATCCGGATAAAACGTCATCCTCCGCGCGATTCATCGTTGTCGCGAATCCGGCAATTTGATGCCCAGCAACGTCGAGCGCAGTCGGTCGACCTCGTGACGTTCGGAACGTTCGCATTGAAGAGCGCGTTCTCGCTGCTATCCGTGCAGATCCCAGTAAGGTACGAGACGGGTTGAACGTGAGATTCACTTCCACGCTTCACGAGTCAATCGTATTATTCGCACTGAGAAGATGCACCTTACCACAAAAGAAAAGTGCAAAGTTAGAAGACACAGACTATCGCTTGCGAATGGACTTCTGTCAGTTTATTCTTGACTCTAACGATGCGGATCCAAATTTTTACGGAATATTGTGGACTGATGAATCACTCTTTACTCGGGAGGGTGTTTCAATCAGCTAATAGCCATTGGTATGCAGAAGAAAATCCGCACATGACGTGGACCGTAACTTCCAAAAAATGGAAGATTAATGTTTGGGGTGGAATCATCGGCGACCACGTAATTCTTTACGAATTACGAAACAATGGACGTAAGTTAAGATTTGAATACACAAGTAAAACCCTTGAGTGTTAGGATTTGAATTGAATCTTTTAGAAATTAATTGAGAGCTATTATCATTCATAAACATTGAGCCTGTTTTACGATAGTGATTTTGTATTTTAATGGAATCATTTGCTTTTCCATAGTTAGTTACGTCGTCCTCGTCGTCCTCGTCGTCCTCGTCGTCCTTAAATATTCCTTAACTCAATTCACCACTTCCATGTACCTAGTTCCTAGTTTCCTACAACAAACCATGAATTCTCCTTATTACAGAGCACCAAATACCTAACATTCCTGCGTGACGAACTTCCTCGACTACTTGGTGAAGTAAATGAGCAGCCAACATGGTTTCAGCATGATGGAGCACCGAGTCACTATGCTGGAACAGTGCGAGATTTCCTCAACGGAGTTTACCCTCAGTGTTGGTTGGGAAGAAACGGACCACGAAGTGGCCCCGAGATCACCTGACTTGACGCCACTGGACTTCTTTGTGTGGGAAATTTCAAAGAAATAGTCTACTTCGATGAGCCCCAGAACCAAATGGAGACCGTCGCACGAATTCATGCGGCTCAGACAACAGTCACTCCGGAAACGCTTGAAACTGTCCGGAAAAATCTTCTCAAGCGATGCCAGCTCTGTCTTCAAGAAAACGGTCAACACTTTGAGCATTTACTCGATTGAATGTGGACATATTCCATTTGTTGCCTTAAACTGACCCTTCTACTTATTTTTTTAATAAAAATTTGTCTTATTATTATAAATAAAAATCAAAATTAACCATGGCCGTAAGTGACTCTGTATTACTTATTTTTTAATAAAAATTTTTTTTTTAAATAAAAAATCCAAATTCCACCCGGGAACTCTAACTATCCCTACTCATTTTAACCTCAAAAATTACTCAATTTAAATAAAAAAAAATTATTCACATCCGGGCCCAACTGACCCCTACTAAATTTTTATTTAAAATTGTCTCAATTTTAAATAAAAAAAATTCAGTCCCACACCCACCCAGAGCCTCAACATTCTTCTTGGCCGCTCTGATTGGTCACTTTCATTAATTAATTTAATTATCTACCGTCTGATTGAAAAATTGGTTTCTTCAAATTCCTTTTCCGATCCCTGGAAGTGCGGCTTCGGGACACCCTGTTATCTCAATTTCGTCGTTTCTTGATTGGTTAAAATCCTTTGGCGGATATAATTTTCTGGAAAATAATATGACCTATGCGTCGGATGGGCATATAATAAGTTTCCACCACCAAACGCATTGGAAGCTGGTGGGATCGTCAAAAAATCGCCTAATGGACGTGCATTAGAAGGCATATGTCCAGCAATGGACTAAACGGCTGATGATTTTATTTAAAAAGGATATTCCTCTTGCAATTTCTGTAACGTTTAATATAACGATGTAATACTTATAATGAAAATTTAAATGTACATAAAGATTCAACTGACTGGTATCAAGACTTAAACTATGATATCACAAAAACAAAAATTCATTATTTAGTTAAGTTATTTCGATACAATTTACCTCAAATAAAACTGTTTACATTTTCAGTTTAACTTCAATAACTTACCGAGGAAAAGGCTCACAATAAAGGTCATAAAGATATTGTCAAGTTACAAACTTTACAAATTAAATTAGTAACTGAGGATTCATATCTATTGTGTTAATGAATAAAGTTAAATAACCATTAAAGATTTCTTGTTGAATACTAAAGATTTTTAATGATCTCCTTACATATGGCTGTAGCGTGTGTAACCCAGTAAGAACGTAGCTTTGAATAGGCACACGATTATATTAAACCGTTTTTAAGTTAATTTTTACTTACAAAAAATCAAATAGTTTCTTCTTACAATTTTGTATAGATGTAGTATGTGATTTAGATGCGTTTAGTGATAGTTAATTTGGATTGAGTAACAATAAGACGAGTTAAGATTATTCACTTGACTAGTTCTAGTCACGGAAGCATTTCCGTAGGAAGTAATAACAACAAATAGATAAACAAATGTCCTATTTTACTTAATATAGTTAAAACACGCTTCAATGCGATTATCTATCAAAATTGATTTTGATATGTGACAAGATTCTTTTCTGATAAAATAATATCATTAGGTTAAATGAAATTAGAAACGTTATTTAGGTTAAAATTAATAAGTAAGCAACATCAATTAATAGATTTAATTAAACAATATTATATCTGTTACGTATAATACGTGTATATTTTTAAGGAATGCAAATTTAAAGGATCAAAGTCATCTAAACAATTAACACTTCAAAGTTACATGAATAATGTACGCATATTATTTAAAACAGGATGTGATATCCCTTTGTCTACTTCGTGTAACGTTTAATACATTTGTACCATATACTGAGTACTTATTATAATAAAAATTTCGATAAACATATTTCAAATCGTAAATTACTGGTTACTATATCAACATTTGAACTACGTTTTGGACGTCAACAAAAACAAACACGTTTATTATTTTGTTAAGTTCTTTCGATACAGTTTACCTCAAATAAAGCTGTTTACATCTTTAGTTTAATTTCAAAAACTTACCGAGAAAAAGGCTCACAATAATAAGGTCATAAAGATAATATGATAATGTCAAGTTACAAACTTTACGAATAAAAGTGGGAACTGAGGATTCATAAAATGCTACAGTGCTATTTGTACTATTGTGTTCATTAATAAAGTTATCTGAAAACTTGGCAAGAAACGGGCATAGAGTTCCGTTTAATTTTCCATTATTTTTTGCTTTATTTTCGTTAATATTAATTTGTCTTAAAATGAATGCGCTTGTCGGAAGCAGTACATTTACAAATATAATACAAAAAGCGCTAGATATTGGTTTGGTAAGTGGTTAAAGATGAAAACATAAAGCAATTCTTATCTCTTCTTATGTTATCTAGACAGAAAATACTTTTGTATAATTTGAATGGTAGTAGTCCATAATGCATTAGGCGGTTTCTTTATAAAAAAATATAAAAACATGTAAAGTTGATAATAATCTAATTCAATGCTTACTGAATCACTTACAGTCACTTCAACGAATATTAGAATACTTATTTTGATTAGTAATCAAAATTACAAAACTTAGTAAAATTATGTTCAAGGATGTCAAAAAATAATTATTCCGCCCTATACTTAAAAATCCTTTAAAGTCAAAACAGAAAGCCGCATTAAATATTAAACTATTACATTTTTAATTTTGTCCAATACATGTCAACTTCCTTCTTATGTATTTCATATCATCACAACTGCCTCTGTAGCCTAGTTATATGGGCTTGTGCTTTCAATACATACGTAATAGAGGTCGTGGATTCCTATCCTGCGGGGACTTCACCACTTTTCTAAAGTATTTCCTAGTTGGTTAGGGCAATGCGGGCTGATCATCCTAGTGGCTGTAAAGTAAGATGAACACCGCGTCGAAAGGGCATGTAAAAAGTCAGTTCTGCGCCTTATCTCTCTCTGGTCATGTCGGTCTTTTGTCCCATCGGACTATAAGGTATGTCCTGTGCAGTTAACTGATCTCTACTATAGATCGGCCACCGTAGTCAAAATCGACTTGGAGGACATTATGTATTTCATAATTTTCTTACACTTAGTAAATAACATAATATTCTGTAAAGAAACAAACTTCGTTACAGGTAAAGCTTATTTCATTAAGACCCGAAACGGAAGTGATCAACACAGGCCATTTCCAAAACGAGATAACTACACGATTCGTTAATTAGATCAGAGCTCGAAGAATAAATAACGACACGAAAGTTCGAGGGGCCATCGGATACAGATCTGTAACTTTCACAAAGAAATACGAGCTAAAGGAAGGAGACGGGGCCTGAAATATTCACATTGTTTTCTGAAGCATTCGTTAATGACTGCGATGGGGATTTGTTGAATCTTGTTTGTGTTTTTTAAATTCCGATGCCCATGTTCTTATTTATAGGAATTGTGCGGTGTTTTGGGGTCGGGGAGTACATTATTTGATGTTTGTAAAATAATCGAGTTGTAGATACTTTAAATTCGAGTGTTTTAGCTGCTTATATATTGTAAGTGATAATATGGAGATTATATCATAAACTAAAGTGTTATAATAGTATGTAACATAATAATTATTTAACATAAAAGTAGGTATAGCGTATTTTAAAATAATTTTCTCAATTTATAAACTTGTCAATACATGAAATTGCTACTACTTGAATATGAAACTGCTTGATGTTCTCGTTCGATTTATAGAGTTGAGGTATTATTTGGTAATACCAAACGTGTAATTTATTTTGTACATAGAGCAATTCTTATAAATTTACATAAAACTTACTTAAGAGGCAAGCCTACAAGGCGTTTTTATTACAGGCTTAAATATTTTGAAATATATATAATAGCGCGGATAAAACCTATATCATCTAACATAACAGACGAATACCATTTACTGTGCCAGTATATGTACCAGTAATATCGGATAATAAAATTAGACCGTAAGATAGGAAGTCAAGAGTTTCAATTAGGCAAAATAAGTGATTTGAAAGCCACGAAATTTGATAAAGACTTGAGTGGCTAATAACTCCGCATCAATTCAATGGCAGTTGCCGTTTTAATGCCGATCATCCGAAGCGCCGTGAATAAGGAATAAAGCTTGGCGTGTTATCTCAAGGAGCCCTCCAGTTACCGCGGGCGTCTTAAATATTTACGTTCCTTTACGGGTGGTACAATATTTTTGTAGCGAGGAATCTTTTTATCAGGTCGAGATGTTTCTCCCTTTTATCTTTGAGTGACTTTTACGATTTGAATTTTCACTTAGTGAATATCTTGAATATTCTTTTGTTAATATTGCGTATATTTGTTGACTAAGCGAAGGAATAATGCTCTTTCGCTCTAGAAGGCTGTGGCTTAGGTAGTTATAATATTCCAGGGTTTTAATATGAAGCAGTAAGCTGCGTAGTATATTTGATTTAGCTGATTAGACATGAAATCGTCGTTGAAAAATAACTTTTTATAGTTTCCGTTTTTTTTTTTCAGTTTCTTTATACTGTAAAATTAAAGTTTTGATTTCCTTTCATCAGCTACGAGCTGAAGGAGAGATCTTGTTGTTTAGTGTTACAGTAAAATAGAGCGATTTTTGTTTTTCCAATAAATTTTATTGAAATAGATCAGGAGGCTTATGCAGTTGGATAAACAAACGCAATGGTCATGACTTAACGTTATTTATCTTTTATTTTGAAGGGTTACATTATATAATTAAATTTTTTATAAATGAAAATAATTATTTTTTTTTTTCTTTATGTGTACACCAATTGTAATAAATATATAAATTGTTAGAAAATAATGAAACTTATGTAATAAATCGTTTTATTTATCCGAGCGTCAAGTGATATTATATTTAACCATAACATAAAGAATATCGTTTTAACATAATTTACACTTTCAATATTCAATGGCTCGAAGTTAACGCGTCAAATAAACCACGTTCAAATGCACGCCGCTACGAGTTAACGTAGACGTAAATTATCCCGTAGCGGCGTAGCGCTACGCTACCTGAAACACTTTGGCTACGCGCCAGCTAGCGTTTTCAGCGGAACGTGTTTCAAACGCATAAATATCCTGTAGCTGCATGATTTCAGCGTTGCACCAAATAACAAAAAAATGTTATGTTTTTCTTTCATATATGATTCATTTTGTGAAGTTAGATGTATAGTTTTGGGAAGCGAATAAACGATGGAAAAACATGATATAATGCGAACAAACTGATGAAATTTTTATTCAAACGTGTGTGATATTTTATAAATATTAAAATTTTGTATATCAACAAGGATTTTTATGTGCTTAATATGTAATAAATATATAAAATATAATAAAAGAGGAAAACAATTGAAAATAATATAATTAAACAAATTTAAAGCTTACTGTAAGAATGACTGGTATAAAAATAATTTTCAACGTTATATTATGTACCTTTTATCTATTAACTCAAACAACAACAACCTTTATCTCGAGTCACTGTATTCAATAAAAATATTCTGGCTTCCTACAATATAACTTTTATACGATGCTTTTATCTAATAAAGTATTAACATCGCAATATGAGATCTAAACTTCGTTCTTAATATACAGAGCTTACAATGGCCAGCCAATAAAAAGTTGATTGAAAGAAAGAAGGCTGAATTGCGAGGTACTAAATAATATAGACTTCCGAATTGTAAAGTAAGCTAGCGAATTATTAAGAATGTTTTCCGAAACTTGCATATACTTTTTTTGCTAGAAGCGGATTGAAAATTATTTTATGTGCAGTAAATATGGAATATTCATATTTGGTGCTTTATATTAAGCTTCCGGTTTTAGATACTTAGCAATATTGAGCTAATACTGAGGGACTAAAAGGCGTATTCGAGTTAGGATGGTAAAATAAAAGGTGACGATTGATTTTATAAAATATTTCTTAAAAATTTGTTATTAAATTAACAGTTAAAGAAAGAAGTTTATAATAATGCTTTTTTATCTACAAAATTTATTATTGGGCCTTGCGGTCTATTCAAGAAATGATACCACAATATTTCTAATTGATATGATGACCATAGAATTAATATATAACCACGTCACAAAAATATATACAGATATAGTTGTTAAATAATTTAAAAACAACAATCTTACTAGTAACTCAATTAAAAAACACTAGAGGTCTAAAGCTAACGCAGCTTTAAAGAGTTTATTTAAGTTTCCTCTTTCATAATGCAAATGTTAGTAAAAATCAAATAAACTATACTATACTCAACTCACCCTGATCAGCGACACACTGAGCAATGCTCACTACAAGAGCTAGCACTGAACTGAAGCACCGTTGGACCCAGACTGAAACTTGGATAATGACATCCTCTTGGCATCCTTCACGCGTGGGGCAGCCAAAAAGCTTGTCCTATTTAAGGATTTAACTGTGTCCTGGGCTGTATTATCTTATATTTGATTCATGTCAAGCAATGAGTTTTTTGGCAACGGATGGAAGTCTATGTGTGGCTTAATTGGCAATAAAACAGACGATGAACGATGACAATGCGCATATATTTAAAATATAACAAGGTTCATAGCGTTAAGTGATAATTTATTGAAATTGACTTTACTTCAATTATTGCAAGATAATGCTTTTTGCGTTTTTCTTTCTTATTATAAGCTACGACAAAAAAGTGATAAGAACAATTCAAGTAAAAATCTCTCAAGCCATAAATTCTAAATTTCTAAATTCATTATAGTTTGTGTTCTATTTATGTTAAGATTTACGGTATTGGTTAATTTTTTCAATTTGTAGTTTTGAACTTGGATTTATTTTATATTGAACAATTTCCCACATATAATGCTAACTTTTTGCCGTAACAATCAGAAAATTAACTCGAAAATTTTTCCTAGCCGCGTTTACTTAACTATCTATTATTTAAAAATTAATTTCTGATATATAGATAAACTTCAATGTTTTCGGGTGAAACCTTAGAAAAATCAAAGCCTACGCAAATACAACGCTAATTTTTCTGCATTTAAAAAAAAAAAAGTTGCATAAACATTTTTTTTATTTCATCCTACACGTGTTAAATAAAACCCCCTAAAACAATGAATTAACATTAATTTAAAATTAAGGTTTCTTCTGAGTTCTTCCTGAGAATTAAATTATTACAAACCTAACGTTGATTCCAAAGAAATTTGAAAATGTAGCTGAACTAAAAAGCAAAGTATATGTATAATATACACAAGTACGTATAACAGAGGGTGTTTAATGTATCCATTGAGTTTGACTGGATAACAATCGATTCACTCGCTGAATGCATACAGCCATTCTCGTGAACAATTTCAATTATAACTTCGCTTCACGTCTGTTAGTAACATTCACTGTAAGTTGCATCAACGCTTAAATGAAGGAGTAATTTATCATCGAACAACGCCCGTCGGTTACCTGTGTTCGGCGCTTTGCCAAGCGAGTGGCGTGTTAAAATGTATGTACATTATTATGAACAATCATTAACAGGGATGTTGAGTTAACTGTTATATTTTAGCTGCCTCACACTTATGCAGCATTTGTCTGTGATTTGCAAAGTGAAAATATTGAGAATAACCACGCGGTAGTCATGTATTTTTATGTTGTTTTCTGGCTTGTTAGTGTAACACTTACTGAAAAACGACAATGTATCTACCCTATACTGTTTTCTAATTTAAAACTAATCCGCTATAAAATTGACCAAGTATTTACAAATGGAAATAAGGAATACTACAACAATTTGAAAACTGAAGAAAGCAATACCTCACATATCATGTATAATAATACATTTTATGATAGCGTTACGTAACGTATCCATAGTATTAATGATGTCTTTCTTTTGTTTCGTGAGTTACCAAGGAATTGGCTACATTTTTACCCAGAATAACTTTATTTATGCAGAGCGACACTGCAACAACTGACAAATGCCTCCGCAGCCTAGTGGTATGGGCGTGTGCTTAAGAAACCGGAGGTCGTGAGTTCGAATCCTGCGGGAACTCAACAAATTTTTAATTGTTGTTTTCTAGTTTGTTAGTTTGAAAAGTAAGATGATCCATGCGTGGGATGAGCATATAAAAAGTCGGTCCACCCACCAGCGTGGTGGGATACGGTCCTAAACCCCATAATGGATAGGAGTGTATTAGGGAGGTAGTGGACTGTCACAAGCTGGTGGTGTGTATGCATGTGTTGTTGATGCAGAGCGACTTCAATCTGGAATTTACAATCTAAAAGATGAACTGCATTCGATCTAAAGGACACCCACAGTCCGTTACGACAGCCAAACATAATCTTGATAAACTGGATTTTATTGTATAACGAGTAAAAATCACGAACCTCCATTGGATCATTGTTGTGGGATACAGTCTAAAAACCCCCTGGACAAGGCGATCATTATGGAAGGCCTACGTCCAACAGTGGACTAACACACACTGATAATCATGATGATGAACAAGTAATTATAAAAATAAAAATAGGTGTAGTTGTTCCATATTTTCGTTACTCCCCAATGCCCTAGCGTGCTATTTTTATACCTTTTGCTCAAAACCCACTACGAAAGTAATGACAAATATTACTAATATAACGTTAATGACGAATAATAATGTTATATAAAAACATTCCCCTCTTTATTTCAATTTGATGTATACTCAAGTAGTTTTGCAGTGTCCTAGCTGTTAATCTTCTGTGCAGTTATTTTTACCTGTAATCAAGAAAAGAAATACGTTAGGATATTTAAATTAATACGTGTACAGCTCCTAATATTGCAAAAGTATGCAAAGTGAAAAGTGAATCGATTGATTATTATACATATCAAATCCACTAAAAACATTCAGATACAGACATATACCAATTTAGTCTGCCCGTGATCATGGATGCTGGAAAGAATCCGAAACTTCGGAATAAAATATATATAACTAACGCCATAAATTCGTAAATTAGTGGAAAAATGCATAACCATATATTTAGAAAAGTCAGCGCCTAGTCGTAAAAGTCATTATACACATCGGTTTAATTAAAATTGAATTATGAATGAAAATTATTTGTCCTGGATTCTTGTTTTTACTAACTTTGAAGTTAAGAAAATATATTTTAGTGAGGAAGACATCGTTATTGTTTTACGAGAACACTTCTCATAAAATAACAACGACGTTCCAAGAATTTATTGCCTCAGACGAGATGAAAAACTTTAAACTTCAAGAAAATGCTATCGTTCTAGTGCGAGACGAAAATTTAAATTTATATTTATACATCACGCTTTATTATCATGTAGATGGTAAAATGTAAAAATGCACTCGACGACACCTCTCATATAAGCGTTACATGAATATGTATTGTACTTGCTTACGTCTTGGAAAATGAGATGATTTAAAATGCATATATATTGCAGATGATATATTAGTTTATAATGTACTAGCGACCCGCCCATGTTTTGCACGATAGCTATGCTGGTAGAAAATATACTATATTAAGCATGTGGTATTCATATAAAGCTTTCTCTTCAATCACTCTGTCTATTAAAATTATTATCGCATTAAAATCCGTTAGCCTAGTGGTATAGGCGTGGCTTAGAAACCGGAGGTCGTGGGTTCGAATCCTGCGGGACTCAACAAATTTTCATTGTTGTTTCCTAGTTAGTTAGGGCGATTTGGGCCGATCACCCAATTGTCTGAAAAGTAAGATGATCCATGCGTCGGATGGGCATGTAAAAGTCGGTCCACCCACCAACCCGCATTGAACCAGCGTGATGGGATACGGTCCAAAAACCCTCTAATGGATAGGGGTGTATTAGGGAGGCCTATGTCCAGCAGTGGACTATCACAGGCTGATGATGATGATGATGATGATGATTAAATTGAAAGATTTAAGCATATTTAGGAATATGGAAAAAAAGCGATTTTGTTTTATACTACGTAGTTAAGACTTTCTTTGCTTAACTCATGAATGTGAACTGTATTTGAAAAGGTAAATTGCCACTGATATGTTATATCATCATCATCATCATCATCCTCAGCCTTCTATAGTCCACTGCTGGACATAGGCCTCCTAATACACCTATCCATTAGAGTGTTTTGGACCGTATCCTACCACGCTGGTCCAATGCGGTTGTGGGTGATATGTTATATAGCATGGGTAAATTTTTGGGCTTGCTTAGCCAACTATGAATGTTGCCCATTAGCCAAGTATCATGTAGATTTTTATCGTTATTGTATTTCTAATTTAACATAAATCTTAGAAGCGTAGTTTGTTATTTTTAACTGTGTGTTGAATACATTATTTTAAACGTTTACTATTCATCATGATACAGTTTTTTTTCAAATTTATGTATATGTTTTAAGCAAGGCCACAGATTATATAAGCAAACCACTTACCACCGAATTCTATCCGTAGTCGCAAACAGTCTTTATATTTAAATACTGAATTATTTAAAAAAAAAAAGGCTAAATATCGATTGAAACTAAATATCATTTACCGTAACCTAGTGGTATGGGCGAATGTTTTAGAAACCGGAGGTCGTGGGTTCGAATGCTGGGGGACTCAACAAATTTTCATTGTTGTTTCCTAGTTGGTTAGGGCAATTTGGGCCGATCACCCATTTTGTCTGAAAGAAGATGATCCATGCGTCGGATGGGCATGTAAAATGTCAGTCCACCCACACCGAATCGGACCAGCGGGATACGGTCCAAAACCCCGAATGGATAGGGGTGTATTAGGGAGGCCTATGTCCAGCAGTGGACTATACAAGGCTGATGATGATGATGATGATGATATACAATTCAAACGTTTACATAAGATAATACCAAACTGCAATATGAAATAATACTTTTTGCAAGCGTATCATTGACCTTCTTAATGGACAAGGTCATTGTGGTCCCTAAATAAATCATGGATGAAATTCAACCAGGCGAACCTTTAATTTAGATAACGCAAAGAGAAGCCTTATTTACACGATGCTAAAGACAATTACGCATTCAAATGCTTGAAAAGGCTTTGAGGTGATTTAGTCAGAGGGTTCGCAATTTTGTAAAGGTATTCTTTTGGAGATGTGAATCTGCATATTTTATGCGGCGTGGTTTTTCAGTATGGTATGAACACAAATTCAAGGTTAATTTATGGTACTTTATGGTTTCACATTCGACTTGAAACAAGTTATTTTTCATTTATATCAAATCAAGATAAACAAAATGTTTACATTGATGCTTACTTTTTAATTATAACAATACTATTATTTATTATAATGCAAGTTCACGATATTAAACCACAAAGCGTAACTTTACATGTTGTACCACACACTTGAATATTACTATATATATTTTTTTTCTATAACGCCTAATGCGTACTGGTCTCCACTTGATCCGATTTACGGTCGCATGTTTAAAACGTGATTATACCATACTACAATGTCTAATAATTTTAACTGGGAACTATACAATATAAAAAGTCGTTCTACCCACTAACTCGCGTTTGACCGGCGTGCTGGGATACGGTCCAAAACCTCCTAATGCGATAATGCGTGCGTTTGGGGAGGCTTATGTCCAGCAGTGGACTAACAGAGGCTGATGATGTGATGTAACTATACAATAAGAGAAAAGTTCTTACCGGTTTGAGAGAAAAACAATAAATAGGGCGTGGAAAAAATAAAAGTTGTTGTTGGTGCACCCCAAAATACTCGAATGTCAATGTATTGTGTGTACTCATTATTTACATTTTAACGTAAGTAAATATGTATATTATTCAATAAAATTATCAACTATTTTATATGGAGAGCTTTAAGTTACCACAAACAAAAATTCTTTTTCTTTATTATTCACTTACAATTTGCACCTTGCATATTTTTATATGTACTTCTCGGTAAAATACTTTGCGATCGCCAACAAATTCCGTCTGTTAAAGTATTCCTTTCCTCTCCGTTGGAGATTTCACGGTATGCTGAATCCGTTTAACATTTAAGCTATTCGATTCAATGGAACATAGTTATTTACAGGATGTAAGCTATGTAACGAAACTAGTCCTGCGTCCTAATGATATAATAAAGAGGAAGTTAGAAAGATTTTTTAATTCCTTTTTTTTCCTACATATAGCACGAACACTACCGCACACCTTTACATGCACACCCTCATGTCCGTAAACACACAGCCTAATAATGTATTATTTTATGTTTATAATTTTTGTTTCTGTAAAATTGTTTCACTAAAAAAAAATGTTATTCAGCCTATTTATTTTTTAGTATTAAGTTCTTGATTTTTGTTTTCATTTTAAGTTATTGATATTTTAGTTAAAGATGTTTTATTTGTTATTAAATAAAATTACTTTACGGATTTTATCGCGTTTATTTTAATTTTAAATTCGACGTTTCGAACACTTTCCAGTGGCCGTGTCACGGGTAGACTGAGATGTCATGCGTCTTCTTGCCAGTGCTGAAGAAGGGGTTTCCAGATCTTAATTTTTATTAATTATTTTAATCGTACTCCGACCTATGCAAAATGAACTGATTGTTACTTTACACCAAGCAGTGGTATTATGCTGTTGAAAGTATTTCATATTAGGGATCCAACAGGGTGATGTAGAAACAAACCATCTTCCGTTTGAAAAACTAATGGCGTGAAAAATATAGAGTGTTGTTAATCTCAATAGCCTCAATGTCGATCATCTTGTGTGTACATCATGTTCATTTAAGCGTTGTGATCATGTCAATTATTCAATGAAATGTATCAACGTCTTTAATGGAGGATTTAAGTACTCACAAATTCTTCTTTATCACTTGCAATTTGGCCCTTCATGTTTTATATGTCTAGGTAATATTTGTCCACATTCCGTCTGTAAGATTCTTTTCTCCTTCGATTTAGGTATATGAATCCGTTTAACATTAAGCTTGCATCCGGGTTAATGGAACATAGTTATTTGACAGGATGTAGTATGTACAACTATCTCAGCGGTCCTATGAATAATAAAAGATTTCGAGTTTTAACCTTCCTACATATAATGTAGCCAATCTTGACATACGCTACACTACAAGGTGACACTCA
This sequence comes from Lamproptera curius, assembly GCA_029286875.1. NCBI lineage: Eukaryota > Metazoa > Arthropoda > Insecta > Lepidoptera > Papilionidae > Lamproptera > Lamproptera curius. Next base: position 562,361 of record JAGSMT010000105.1, on the reverse strand, counting down.
TGTCAGTAACACACAGCCCTAATATGTATTAGTTATGTTTATAATTTTGTCTGGAATTTGACATTAAAAAAACATGATATTCAAGCCTAAAGTATTTTAGTCTAATAATGTATATATTTGTTACATTAAGTCTTAGAATATTTAATTAGTGTTTTATTTGTGTTAATTATTCATAATTTCGTAAGTAGTTGCCATCTATCTCTATGTTTAGGTTCCAAGGATAACCAGCATTCAGGTGGTAAAAACTCATGATTCAATTCTGAATGGAAACCCTTTTGGTGTATTATGTTTAATATTATTTCTGTTTTTTTATAGCACTTTTTGTTTTTATTTATTATACCAAATAAACATGTTTTCTTTCTTTCTTTCTAATATATCGCGCCAAAACTAAAACTTCGGCACAGTCGGCCCACCTAATGTAACCGTGTGTCACCGTCGCCGACGCCTATAGGCATCGGCAAAACCAAGGGTATCTCCAATGCGCTGCTCAAGGTAGGCAGCGCAGCATAGGATGTTATGACACGTCTTACCAGTAAATACGCTGGCTCCGGCGCCCTTGAAACTGGAACACAGTAGCGCATTCACATTTCTAATTAGCGGCAGAAATAGGCACCGCGGTGGTATCAACCCAGACGGTATCATTGTAAAAGGGGACCTATCACCTCTATAATTTAATTACCGCTATTAATTATTCTTTAGAATACCATAGCCTACACATCAGAATAGCTTATAGGTTATCTTATATCTATATTAATTACAAACATTTGTCAGAAAGGTAAAGTTTGTAGTTTTTATACGCAATAACTACTGAATCAATTATGATCAAACTTTAAAATAAACATAGCTTTAAACTCGGTATCAAGTATAGACTAGATTTTACAAAGTCTCAAGTATTTAGGGTTTGCCAATATTCAAGTTAGCTAATCCAGTAAACATCTTTATAGTTATAGGTTTATGGATAATGGAAATGTTTATTATACGCAGTCCTACAAAAAAAGCGTTCGACGCCGTAGATGGTTTTGTTCTTTAAGCAAATTTTTGCAAAAGCCTAATAGACTTCAGGACCATGGATTAAAATATCTGTGAAATGAGCCAATGTGAGTAACATTTAGAAGGCTGTTATTATCATAGAATAACTCTGAGCGCTATGCCGTTGTTTTGAGCGGTACATTTACTGAGTATGTGATTAATTGAATTCCTCAAGTACGAGTTACTAATTATTGGCTTGGATTTCGTTTTTAACTGCCTCTGTAGCCTAGTATTCAGGGCGTGTTCTATATCGTAGGTCGTGGGTTCGAATCCTGCGGGGACTAACAAATTTTCGTTGTTGTTTCCTAGTTGATTGGACGATTTCGTTATGACAATGGCGATTTTATTAGGAAGATGATCCATCGAGGTTTCAATAAAGATTGTCACACTCAAACAACTGCCATTCGACTACATAAGTTTAGGTTATCTGTGTCAAATAGGACATTTAATCTTCTGTAAACCTAACATAGGGAAGGCCTATGTCCGTAGGGCTAATACTCAAGCTGATGATGATATTTCGTTTAATGAGTCATTGCGATTTTTCAATGTTTCCAAGGTGAGATATTACACTGAGTTCAAAATATTTCTTTTTTTCCCTATATTAACTAAAACTATTCTGAATATATAATTATATCAGTTTAATTATGTATCTTTCTCGAAATTTAGGAATTTAATCTTTTTGTTAAATTCTAAACATTCGTGTATGCTTAATTACTCAACACCTTTCGAAATTGTAATAAGTGATTTCTTTATCGTCCAAATTAAACACTAAGGAAAATATTTCTGTTTCGTTTAATATCGCTTGAGTTTTGTATAAATTATATCAATATGTTCTTGTTAATTATAATTTGTTTTTAACATATTATAAATACTTTAGCAGCTATCGAGTTTACCGTTTTGTCTATAGAATAACTAAAGTTTAACATAAAGATTTATAAAAGTTAAAATGTTAAAGCCATTTCCACTGAGATCGTACCTTCCTATAGCTAACTGAAATTTAGACTTACAAAACATTGATATTCAATACAAGTTTAATTTAAAATGGATGAAAGTTTTAATTTGCAACTACAAATCGTCGAATCTATTTGTGTATAAAAGATAGCTAGAATGTGCTTAATCTATGAAAACATTGTGGTATGTTCTACAATTGTATTAAAGATTGCTGACAATGTTTCGGTTATTTGTAAACATAGTTCATGAATCAGTCTCAACCTATTCTTGTGCTATGTCATAGACGGAAAAACTGATAAAATGTGAAAGCTTTACTGAAATTTTCCATCACATTAGGTTGAGTATGCTTTGCTATCAGTTTGATACAATGGACATTGTGAAGTTTTTCTAAACGGAATTAGTCCTAATTTGATTTTGACGTACTGTATAATAAAGCTTCTTTAGTTATGTTCTAGCATAACAATTAAAATTAGTTATTATAAGTGACGAACTCTTAAGACAGAAATTATCCAAATATTACAGAAATAGATTGAATATTAACTAAATAATTGAAAATAATTAGAAATTCACTTGTTTATATCGATTAAATAAGTCTAATTAAATTAACTGATCGAAATCAAGAATATAAAAAGTGTGAGAGATACATTTTTCTTAAATTTAGAAACAAATAAAGATATACACTTATTCCTGAAATTACTGAACATAAGATCGAGATCTTCCTAAAAAGGTTTACACTAAAGTTTATAGAAATATAAATACTATAATAATTCTTTAATATAAGACTAATTATTTTCGAAAAAAGCTATGAATTTTTTAGTTCTAATATAAAGTTAAATTATTAATTGTCCATAATTAATAATTTATAAACATCGTATTCGATAATATACAGAATCAAGACTTTATTTCTAACAGTCTTAATTAAAGTATTTGACGAATGCAAGCATTTATTATTGTAATAGTAAAAATAGAAAATATATAATTATTTTACAACTAGTAATATATAAGACATAGTTTACTTACTGAAGATACTGTCGTGTTTAAGATGATTTTAAAACGGTTGTACTTAAAATTTAGACGTTTATATGAAAAATTTCATTATCGTTTATTACTTTAACTATTGTTTAGTTATTCAATTAAATAGAATATTTATTGTAGACTAAGCCTAAGAAAAGAAATACTCTTTTGATAAGATCTCATATTACTATCTAAATTTTCGCAAATCACTTTGTCTTAAACCTACACTTATAAATGTTATGATAATTACAAAATCATAGTAATTTCTTTATTAGTTACGATCATTTAATATATTTTATTTTCGTACGAATAACATGATTGATATGTATAGTAAAACTAGAAAAATCATAAAATTACAGATTATAAAACTAGAAACGCATGAAGCTAGAAAACATTTTAATTTCATTTGTATTAGAACTAGCTTATATTCTAGCTGAATCTATTATAGAACTTGATACCATTATAGTTGATATATCTAAAACTTATAACTTATTACAGACATATTTCTGGACCTGATTCTGTATAGTAACGAAAGAGTAGACGATTAAGTTGATACTTTAGGCAAGTTTTTAACCATCAGCTATTGTTTAAAGTCCATTCCAAGCTTAACATAATAGCTTTTAGTGTTAGACATACTTGACTCTATTTACAGTACAGTTTGAGTATATCTCCAAACTTTAAACATCTACTGTTTTACGGCCTATTTATCTGAACGAAAGCTTTAAGTGAAATACATTTCCTGAAATTCCAATACATAATCGTTAATATCAGTTAGGCATGATGTAATATAAATCATAAATTCTAGTATTGTTGTTACTAATTTCAAAACACTATGACTTCATTTGGGTTTTGAAATTTATGTTAGAAAATATACATATCCTATAAATATATATTTATATCTATAGCAAAGGTCAATTACCAATACAAATCAGGTGAAGTATTAACAAAAAACCATGAAACGCATACAGGCTTATGTTTTGACATTATATTACAATTGGAATCAAATGACTTAAAGCTTGATATTACGCATAATTCCTAATTATAGAAATGGATCATTTGTGTGATCGATACTATAATATGTTAGTAGATTATTCAGTACAGAACCTCTATCGTAAGATAACAGCAAAACGAATTATCGATGTAAGACAGATTCGATTAAACTAGAAAGCCTGAGGTAATTTAAGAGGTTCGTCAATTGATAATTAGGTATTTTTATTGACTACTTGACTATTTGATAGTTCACCTGTTTGAGTATACTCACAAACTTACAACTTCATCTCAACCTAGTTTAGTGGCCATTTGATTACGAGATCGAAACCTTAATATTAAGAATACATTTCGAAATTTTTCCATCAAATATGTATTCAAGAATTCGAGCTTGCTCGAGTTAGCATAACTTTTGATTTTGAAAGATTTTATTTTCTAATAGTGCTTGTAATTTAAAAGATTGACTTGCTTTCGGCAAGTTTGTAACAAACTTTTAAGAAATTACTATCCTCAATAAAATATCTTATATCGCTAGGTTAATTAACTGCAAATCGCGGGTTGAATTAGTTAAAACAATCTGAAACCCTCTACATTTGTGAGAATTATATGCCCAATTGGAAACATTCAAATACAATTTCTTGAAACTATCATTTACCTTCTTATAGCAAGGTCATTGTGGTCCCAAATAAACATGGAGAAATTCAACCAGGGAACCTTGTTAGATACAAGAAGCTTTATATCTGATGCTATAACAATTGCTGCTTCAAATGTAAAAGGCCTTGAGGTAATTTACTGGAGTTCTGTAATTTTATAAAGTATCTTGGAGTTGAATCTGAATTTCATAAGTGTGGTTTTCGTGTACATTAAAAGTAGTAAAATAATTCCAATATCATTCAAACTAATACTTTTTTTGTTACCTATAAAACAAGTTTGCTTGAAAATGTAAACCATGTTTACTTAAAAAAGTTTTCACTTTCTTAAACTTGAAATAAAACTCTGAAAATCTTAGACCCAACAAATTCCATCTGAAAGTATTCCTTTGCCGTTTTAATTCGAGAATTCTTAACATTTAACTATTCGGATTCAAGACATTTAACAAATAAGTTATAAAGAAACCATCCAAAGTTATCAACTTTTATTTTAACATTTATTTATCTTTATGCAAATAAATCGATAATTTAAATTATAAACATTTTTAATTGTTCAAATCTAAAAGAATTTTAATTCTTTCGTTAAGATCCTAAAATTCTGCAATCCACGTTTGAGTATTACTAATGACCATTTCACTATTTTGGAAATAAGTATTTTCGTTATTATTATCCGAACTTAAACACAGAGAAAATATATTTATTGTCTCGTTTTAATTCTGCTTGATTTATAATATTCTTTCGGTTCTAATGGAAAACATATTTTTTACTACTTTTAGTGATTTCCGATTATGCATAGATATTTAAAGTTAAATAGAGATAAAAGTTTTGCATTGAAAGTAAACAATATCCACACTTTTTCACAAACTCTACCCTTTTTCCTTTTAAAATAGTATTAGGAAGATTCAGATTGGTTCTCATCACACATATAGCTTGCTTTAGTTACTGCTGGAATAGACCTTTGTTCCCTATCCAACGTCACTGTCTTATATCGGTAAAAAGACTTTACACCTATCCAGACATGATATACTTGTCAGAATATGTCATTGTTTATAATGTTTCATAGACAACAATCTTGAAAATTTGTTGGTACACAAAATGGAACAACCTCCAGTTTCAAGCACACGCCATCACATAGGCTGAAGGATTACTATTGATTTAATAGATATTATCAGTCAAAGATATTAATTTATAGTCAAACTAAAATGCGATATATCGTGTAATAAAAATATATTAGATGTTGAATTACGGAAATTATGTTTTACTTATAAACATATCCATTTGGTTCCAACTTACAGTTGATATTCTAATTAACTAAGAAACTTGAGTACAATGTAATTTAGACGATTCAAACTGTTACTTTAATTACAATAGTTAACACATTGACCAAATCAAGGAAGTTTTATAAAATATCTTCTTTTAAAAAAAATTATACTCATCACGAACTTGCTTAATTACCTAATGTAATGACAATAAAATCATCTCTACTTCCGGTTGACCTTTATTATAGACGAAAAGCTAATAAATGAAAATAACCTTGGAAATTTCTCCATCAAAGTACTCCAGAAGCTAATTACTACAAGTTGGTATAACGTTTTGAGCGGCTGTTGGGAAGTTTTCAACCACGAAGGTCAGGTGAAGGACCGATTATAAATTAGGCAAAAAAGTTAAAAACGCCAAGTCATTATGGAACTCATAGTCAACTACCTATTTGGAGTATGTAACCTGACGCAGGTCACAAATTCACAGTACTAGGTTTTTAGGTTTAGACATTATCTTGACCTACTATTGTAACAGATACCTAGTATGAATATATCTCGGATACATCAAACTTATCTCAACCCAGTTTTGGCTGGCCTATTTGTATCTCAGACGGAAAAGCTTACATAAGTGTGAATACATTTAGCGTAGAAAAGTTTTTCATCATACGCATGTTCAAAGTTGCCTCGCTAAGTTCAGGTTCATAATGGCTTTCCAAGTTGCTCGAGGCGAGCTTTTTCTAGATGGGTTTGGCCTGCCCTAATTTCAAATTGCCATCAGCTTGCTTCCGGGCAGTTTTGGGAACTAAATTTTTGTTTGTAAACTAATAAAACAAAAAATGGAGTTTTGGGGTGTATTTATAGTAAAAGAAAAAAAAATTGTCAAACACGCAACCAGTAACTGTTATTATTGTACTGATGAGGATTAGTATTAAATAATTACATAACTTCCTATATATATATAGTTTTTAAATTTGTGCAAATATTTTTAACGATTTTTAACAAATTTGAAACCTTTAAAATGATTTAGCAAAAAGTACCCAGAAACGAATTCATCATCATCATCATCATATCAGCCTATGAAAGTCCACTGCTGGACATAGGCCTCCCCCATGAGCCGCCAAGAAGTACGATCCTGCGCCACCTGCATCCACCGACTTCCCGCACACTTGCGCAGGTCGTCACTCCATCTCGTGGGGGTCGTCCCACTCTGCGATGGCCAGTACGAGGCTGCCACTCGAGAACCTTTTTCCCCATCGGTTATCGGCTCAGGCTAAATGGCCTGCCCATTGCCACTTTAGTTGCTAACTTTGCGAGCTATGTCGGTCACCATCGTTCTGCTGCGGATGTCTGTATTAGCACTCCTATCACGCAGAGAAATTCCTAACATAGCCGCTCCATAGCTCGCTGAGTGACTTGGAGCTTCCTCATCGGCCAGCAGTGAAGGACCACGTCTCAGTTCCGTAGGTCATCACTGGCAACACGCACTGTTGAAGACCTTAGTTTTAGGCATTGAGGGATATTGGACAAGAGGATACGTCTAAGCTTCCAAGCTGCCCATCCGAGTTGGATTCGTCGATTGACCTCTGCGTCGAAGTTGGACTTACCAGCCGGACTACTTGTCCCAGGTAAATATATTGGTCAACAACTTCGAGCACAGCGTCCCCAATAACCACCGGCGTAGGCATGACCTGAGCGTTAGACATGACTTTCGTCTTCTCCATGTTCATCCTAAGGCCCACGTGTTGGGAAACACTGTTGAGGTCATTGAGCATAGCGTTGAGATCCTCCAGCGACTCCGCCATTATGACTATGTCGTCGGCAAATCTTAGGTGGGTGATGTACTCGCCATCGATGTTTATACCTCGTCCTTTCCAATCCAAAAGTTTGAATGCGTCTTCCAATGCAGCGGTAAAGAGTTTTGGGGATATAACATCGCCCTGTCTTACACCCTTCTGCAATTGAATAGGCTTCGTACTACTGGATTGTAGTCGGACGGACATCGTTGCTTTACTGTACAAACACCTCAGCACCTCGATATACCGACTGTTAATTTGGCAACGCTGAAGGGCCTGCACACAGCCCAAATTTCGACAGAATCAAAGGCTTTCTCATAGTCCACAAACGCCAAGCATAAAGGCAAATTATACTCCTCAGTCTTCTGTATAATCTGCCGCAGCGTAAATATGTGGTCTATGGTACTAGAAGCCTTTTTCGAGTCCAACTTGTTCGGGTGGCTGGAAGTCGTCTAGTCTGGAAGCGAAGACGATTCAAGATGACTCTCGAGAACAGAACATAAACACGGCTCAGAAGGAAATCGGTCTATAGTTTTCAAGAGGCTGTATTCCTTCTTCAAAAACAATACCACTAAGCTTCTGCTCTGCATTCTCGGCGTAATCCAGCCTGCAGGACGAAATTAAAGAGCCTCTGAAGGACCACATACCGGTTCTCCACCCGCTTTCAGAAGCTCTGCTGTAATTCCGATCCTCACCAGGCGCTTGCCGTTCTTAAGTTGGTCGAGAGCCATTCGTATTTCGCTCAGACTGACGTCCGGGATATCTTCGGAGTTGTGCCGGGTGAGCTTTGTCTTCGGTCGTCACTCGCTTCAGTAAGCGGCTCCGACGACGATGTGACAACTGTCCATAGAACCTCTCAATCTCACTAAAACCTCCGGCCTACTGGAGATGACGGCCCCATTATCGGTCTTCAACTTAGTCAACTGACTTTGCCCGATAGACAGATCTCTGGCGAGGACTTTAGAACTTGGTTCCGCTTATTGCTTCTTTAATACGAGATGTATTAAAGTTACGCAAATCCGCCGCATATACTTGGAGAATCTGTCTATTAAGCTGCCTATAATCTGACTTATCAGAAGAAGACTGTAGCGCATCTTCCGTCTTGTATCCAGAAGGTTAAGAGTGGCATCAGAGATTTTGGGTTCCAGTTTTGCGTGTGTTTTATAAAACCTAGAACCCACACCATGAACAGTTTCCACGAGCTTAGTGATTAATATCGTCCACAGTGTTGCACTTGTCTAGGGTTTGAAGCGATTGACTAAGTTCGAGCTGAAAGCCATGGGCATTTTGAATATGGGCACGAGACGGACGAAGCGTGGACTTTATCAGACGAGATCTTTCAAGCCTAATGTTAAGATTCAATGTGCCTCTTACCAGTCGGTGATCTGCCGGTTTTAAACCTTGCAATCACAGAGACATCATATGAATATTTGGCGTTTGGTCGTCATGATAAAGTCAATCTCATTTTTATGGAACCATTGGGGCTTATCCAGGTCCACTTTCTGTGAGGGCTGCTTTTTAAAGAAAGAGTTCATCATATATAGTCCTTCCCTCTCCATAACATCAGCAAGCTGTTGCCCCCTTGGGTTCTGTTGCCGTACTCCAAAATTGCCTACCTCAGCTCATCGTCTTTCCTTTTCCTAGTTTTGCATTAAAGTCTCCCATCAACACCATGTATTGAGTTTGGAGGAATGTATGGCGCTGAAATATCCTCACTTCCTCGACCTCCTCATCAGATTGTGTCGATGTCGGTGCATATACCTGTATGACCTTCAACGGATATCGTTTGGATATTCTGAGTATAAGGTATGCGACCCTTGACGACACACTTTCGATTTTAACAATGTTGTTAGGAGACTTGCGGACGATAAATCCGACACCTCCTTGGGATAGTTGGTCACCCTCCCGGTGGAAAACAGGTTGCCGGATTCAAGGATTATGTCCTCCCTCTCTTCGGACTTCAGATAATCCATGATATCCCAACGCAGCCTGTTTACCTCTTTCTTCCAGCTCCGTCATCCTCTCGTCGGTCCTCAATGTCCGTAGCGTTGAAAGTTGCCAGGTCCAGACGTCGTTGGTGGTAGCCGAATCCCACCCGGGGATTCTTAGCACCCCCTGCCCCACCGTTACCTAGGCCGCTACCGTAGCCAGGAATAGTGGGGCTGCCGAGGACTGGGGGCCGCACGTCATTGTCATTCTTCATGAGGGGGTTTTGCCATAGTTGCCACGCTTGGCGTGCGGGTTGGCAACCGCAGTCCCTGAGATCCTTTCACTCGAACGCTGCTGCCCGTTGAGGTTTCGGTATTTTGGGATCTGAAGGTGGAGATGGTTATACCGCCATCTGTCGGACGTCATAGTATGGTATTGTAAGTGACTTTTCCCTTAGTCGCCTCTTACGACACCCGCGGGAGGAAATGGGGAAGCTGAATTCTATGCCGCAGCCACACGGCATTGAATTATATTAATATATATTTTTTTTTAATTCATACGCAGCCAGACGAGCAGTCGGGCCACCTAATGGGAAGCGGTCACCGACACCCATAGACATTAGCAATACCAGTGGTAGCAACGCGCTGCGTTGGCGATACCACGCGCCTACCGTGAGACATAGGGTATTAAGTCTCGTTTAACCAGTAAATACGCTGGCTACGGTGCCCTTCAAACCGGAACACAGTAGTGTTTTTACACTTCTGCTTCGCGGCAGAAATAGGCACCGCAGTGGTACCCACCCAGACGGTCTCCTGTAAACAGGGGATCTACCACCGGTGGAATAATTGTTTGTTAAGGTCGATATATCTAAAATTGACAATATGTTTTATAATTGGAATAACTTTTACCCTTTGAATTTATAGTAGTTGTGTCAGATTTTAAATTCATGGTAAATAAAAAAAAATGTGTGCGTGTACTAGCGTACACTCGTAAGAAGTGAAGTAAAATTTCTTTAGACTTTATAGATAAATAAAATATTTACTTACATTACATTGGTAAGACACCACTAAAGGTAAGATACTTATACATGTATATTAAGTACCTTTGTACTTAGGTGTCTATATTATTTAATAATGAATAGTATTCGCGTAAACAAAAGAAATATTATTTTACGTTGAAAATACACACATGAATATATAAACTTGGTAATAACTATGAAATAATAAGAAAATTATCAAGATATTGGAACGTATAAACGCAAGAAGGTAATAAAACATACTTTGAAATTTCCATTTGCGTTCTAAACCTACAGGGATTAAATTTAATTCTTAATTATAAGATAAAATATCATTATGGTTTGATTGGGTAATCTGATTCGTAATTAACAATATCATAGGTAACCGATCCGTTAATTACAGCAACCACGAAGGTCAAGTGAAGGACCGATTATAGATTAGGCAGAAAAGTTAAAAACGCCAAGTCATTATTGGACTCATAGTCAACCACCTATTTGGAGTAGTTAACCTGACGCAGGTCACAAATTCACAGTACTAGGTTTTTAGGTTTAGACATTATCTTGACCTACTATTATAACAACTCATCTTATCTCAGACCAGTTTTAGCTGGCCTATTTGTATCGTAGACGGAAAAGCTAATATAAGTGTGAATACATTTAGCGCGGAAAAGTTTTTCCATCATAGCAGTAGGTTCAAAGTTGCCTCACTAAGTTTAGGTTCATAATGAGCTTTCCAAGTTGCTCGAGGCGAGCTTTTCTAGATGAGTTTGGCCTGCCCTAATTTCAAATTGCCATCAGCTTGCTTCCGGCAGTTTTGGGAACTAAATTTTGTTGGGAAACTAATAAAACAAAAATGGAGTTTTGGGTGTATTTATAGTAAAAGAGAAAAAATTGTCAAACACGCAACCAGTAACTGCTATTATTATTGACTGATGAGATTAGTATTAAATAATTACATAACTTCCTATATATGTATAGTTTTAAATTTGTGCAAATATGAACCGATTTTTAACACATTTGAAACCTTTAAAATGATTTAGCAAAAAGTACCCAGAAACCAATTATATTAATAATTGTTTGATAATTGGAATAACTTTTACCCTTTGAATTTATAGTAGTTGTGTCAGATTTGAAATTCGTGGTAAATAAAAAAAATGTGTGCGTGTACTAGAGTACACTCGTAAGAAGTGAAGTAAAACTTCTTTATGACGTTATTTTTCAAAAAACTAATTTACTATATGCAACTTTATATAAATTAATTAAAAACAGTTAAATTAGATAAAGTTTAATATTATTATAGATATAAATACAAATTCTACAATTACTTCATTTTAGCTTATTACTACAAAGATTATTATTAATTTTCATTAATTGTAATAGAATTATTACTGTCATTGTTGTCGTTATTACATATTTGTGTTATTAATGGCTTATTAATAAAATGTTACACTAATTTTTTTTCCAACCCCGTTAAAGAAGTTTCATACTATGAAGGAGTTGAATCCTACAATAATATTAAAAAAATATTATTGTGTTTTTCAATGTTTCTGTTTATTTATTTGTAAGAAAGATTTTCTATTTCGTTGTTTAATATTTCTTATAATAAAAACAGTCCTTTTACGAAATTATGTGAGAAAGTAGTCGTTGGATAATTCCGTATCGCAAAGAGGACGAACACTTGGCGCTTCATAAGCTTCCCTAGATTTACGTAAAACGCGAGGAGAACGTTTAATTTTATTTTCAGTTGAAACGTAAATCTTTTATATGAGGCAACACACCTTTTATGTGTGTCAGTTTATATTGTATTGACGTAATATGGTGAATAAATTGTAAAAATTAATGTAATGGACAATTTAGCTATTATATTATCAAATATTATTTTAGCTTTAAATAATATGATGCATTACGTACATCTATATCACGAACATTTGAAAACATTATTACTTTATTACCAATAAAGCATTTGTATTTTGACTAAAACGCTTCATAATATTAGGATCCACCATACTATTTGATCTTTAGGCATTTTTAATTTTCAAATAAAAAAAAACTTAGTATATACCACGAGCTTAATTGTGGAGTATTGTATTTATATGTATCTTATAAACCACCAACACCACCTGAAATCTTCAGCGGAGAGGAAAGGAATACTTCAGCAGTTGGAATTCCTTCAAGATCACGGAATTTCTGTTTACTCTTTATGAATGGTTTTGTGTTTACTTATGAATATTTTACGAGTACAGGTTATACAGATCAAAGTGTTGTGGATAAGACTAAATCATCATCATCACTAGCAGCCTTTATTAATTTACAGCCTAAATTTCAAAATTTTATACACGTTAATAATATACGCATTTTTTTTTTTCTTTTTTTATGGCATACGCAGGCAGACGAGCAGTCGGCCACCTGATGGGAAGTGCTCATCGACGCCTATAGACATTGCCAATACCAGTGGTATCGCCAACGCGCTGCCTACCGTGAGAAAGAGGGTGTTAACTTTTACCCAGTAAATACGCTAGCTACGGTGCCCTTCAAACTAGAACACAGCAGTGTTTTCACACTACTGCTTTTTGGCAAAATAGGCACCACGGTTGCGTTACGTGTGAAGATAAAACCATAATGTATACACGACATGTAATCATTTGTGGATACTACTAATCTAATATTCAAATAATCTCTATATCAATCAGATTAAAATAATGTATTTGTATTTAAAACGCATTTTTGCTATGAAGCTTGTGTCTTGTAAAACTTAAGACACGTCTGGTAAGAGCTGTCAACTCGAATAATAAAACAATTTCTATTTCGATCGTAATGAACTTGATGTGTATTTTTGTATAATATATCAAAGGACAAAAATTTTGAATAAATATTTCATAATAACAATTTTGCATTTAATTTATAGAGTCTTACATTCACATTTATGTTACACCAAACCGGCTTAAGATATTGCCTGGAAGAAGCAAATACATAAGAACAGGATATTTAGTTGTAGTCAATCTCAATACGGTTCTATTTCAATAATCCTTGTGTGTATTGATTTTGTAATCTCCATTAATGTACATATACGTTATTGGTACCATATTAATGAAGGAAATCGATAGAAATGCGCAAAGCCTACTAAAATTAATTCCCGTTTAGTTACCTAGTAGATTCGTAATTTTAGTGAGACAGTGATACGAAGTAGTCGGGTGCTACACTTATAGGTACCAAATAGCAAAGTTACTGAATGGATGGGAAGAAAATATGACTTAGGACGGTGTGTGATTTCAAAGAGTTACTCTACGAATTATAGTATCTTCGTTCAATATACAAGTATTATACTCCCATATTGAGTGTTAAGGACGCTACTACTCGTTAAGAATAGGACGCCTTTGATCTAAGAAGAAACGGCGATAGAAACTCTTTTGTATTTCATCCTTACATAAAATCTAATCATACATTTATATTTGTAAAATACAGTTATAAGATCAGTATTTTAAATGTAAAAAGGCTAGAGCGACCATTCTATTACCTGATTGTGTTGTCATTGATAAATTCATTTATATTGTAATAACACATAAACGTTCCTTGAAAGTTTTTTAATTTATTAGTAGTTTCGCTAAGTGGCCGATGTGAGCTGCATGAGGATAACCCAAGATCGGAAGCGGTAGTATGCATTAGTGGAGGCCTATGACCAGCAGTGGACTAACACAGGCTGAAAATGATGATCATGACGAGTAGTTAAATAGTAAACGTTTACTGGGATCTTGTTGTTAAAACCTTTACATTGTTCCATAAAAGGTTTTCTTATGTGTACTCAGTTTAGTGATTTCCTATTCTACATTTGCTGTGATACCAGATTATATACTAAAAGGCAGGTTAAGCTACGTGAATAAAAAAACGAAAGGTGAAATTAACTGAAAAATGGGTTGTTTGTTATTAAGAAAATGGTGTGGTTATTAAAATTTTGATACAAATATTAATAGAGTACCAATGCGCATTTTGAACGAATTATAGGAGATTATTCTTAAATATTCGATTTTGAATGACACCATACCGATTACCGATTAAATTGTTACTGATGCCGTGTCGTGGTTAACCGTCTGTTCCTAACGCCTGCGCAATATATAATACCGATGTCATATCAATTTTGGTTTACAAAATGTTGCAGACATATAAATTAGACAAGTAAGTTACATACAACTTGAATCAGTGTATCAATCAGTTAAGTTAGAAAATTGAACTTTCTTACGACTAATCAACTAATATTTATATGAGATGTCGATTAATATTTAAATTACGTTTATGACAAGCAAACATATTTACGAACAGAACTGTAAGGCAAATGGATAAAGTGAATGGAACATAAACAACACTACGGATTTAGCAAACAGAATATTTTATTATCATCTCAAATGTCTCGTCTGATGATAAAAACAATAATTTTGAATCGTTTTGTAACTAGTGCTAACAATTTGTAGACGTTAATTTATCGTAGAATTCAGCAAAACAGTTATGAAACTATCTTAAGTACGTACGGATTCAAGTGTTCTTGAAACAGTGAAATTATGTGTATAATGTAAGCGATGAGTAAAATATGTTCCGCAAAGTTATGACCCTAAAGTTGTATCTCGAGGTTTTGTCTGTATAATGGCACAAGGGAACTATTTACGGCTTGTCCCTTCCTCTACATCACCTTTCGAGTTCGGATGAGGGATTACATAACGCGTGGTAATAACCTTTGACGTACAAACAATAAAACATCGGGTTGGCCCTTTTCCAAGTGAGTCTGATCGATTAACCAATCACTTCGATCCAGAGTTACGATTCATAACATAAAAATAGATTTTATTTTTTTATTTCCTTCTCGAAGGTTTTGAACTAAGTTTTAATAGGGCTAGCTTTAAATCCATCCAGATTTACCTGAATAACAGTTTTTATGCAAAACGACTGGCATCTGACCTTCACAGTCCAACGTGTTATCTGCATCTAATGGATGAATAAGTTGTCACTAAATTTAAAGGCATTGCCATCTTTTAACGACGGCTGATGATGTTTTAGACAAAAGATTTCAAACTCAGTTTACAGGTAATCGGTCTGCATTGCCCCGACTTTTAATTTTTGTTCCTAGTTGTACCTCAACTAACAACAATGAAAATTTGTTGAGTCCTCACGATTTTTATACATATAACCTTTGGTTGATTAATTGCGAGTCTATACTACTAGGCTACAGGGCTACTTATTTATTCATCTATTCATAAATAATTACGTTAAGCCAAACGTAGTTGTTTACGTCAATATTTCGAAAGAAGTTGAGTTGTACTTTTGTATGTATTGTACCTTATTGTAAAAGGATGAATAAAATCTTAGTAAAGGACTTTCCTTGTAGAAACACTCGCTTAGGATGTCATTACTAAGGGTGTGAAAGGGTAGAGCGAAAGACATAATGTAAACTTTCTCTTCAACGAAAATAGCCGTCGTAAAGCTTTATACAAAAACAGCTTTTTGTTCGAGTAATTCGTGCGATTTTCACGCGCGACTGAAACTTTATTTCTCTCGATCGACTGAAAAATGGTGTTTGTGGGACGTTGCTGTACGTTTTACGAGAGCGGAGCTTTTGTCATATTGATATATTACTCAGTAAATGCTAAAGATAATGTAGTGCGATTCTATCTAATGTACCCAAACTAATCTATGCTTTCCTAGAACCATAATAACCAATTCTAAGTGGCTAATAATATGTTAATGGCTGGTCAATTATAGGTTGTTATCTCTTAATCCTATGTCTTCTCGCCTTACAAGCTATTGTTAGCGCATTTCCAAATAGAATTGAGTCGTTGTGCGGTTTATATTTCTGTTGATAAAATTGGTAAAATTTCTTTTATAATGTAATTTATGTGTCTTTGATTAACGATATATTATAAGATAAAAAGTAGATTGAAAGCATAATAACAATTCAAGATTAAATATTTGTTTTAAAGTGATTAAAATAACTAGATCATACCTATATTTTTAAATTAAATCCCTTTTGTGTTCTTATTATATTTGACATTTATTACGCTAGTTCATAATAAAAGTATGAGTAATTTGGAAAGAAACATATTATAAACTTGTAACCATCGTAAAAATGATTGTCACTTTTAACAACTAGTCCTTTCAAATTTATTCTTCAAAATACCATACCAACTTTAAAATATATTTTTCTTGCTTAGATATGGAATATTTAAGTTTAGTTTCATGATCTATAAGTTTCTTATCTAAAATTATAGAAATAGGGGTCTTTAAAGTCCCCTATTTCTAGAGAGCAGAAATAGGGCACTTTAAAGTCCCCTATTTCTGCGTCTTCGCAGTAATTATATTTTCCGACAAATAATATGATAATAATAACCATGAACTTTAAAAGTTTTTAAAGGTAAGGAACATATGACAAGATGAAGAATTTCCATTTCAATACGTTTGACTAAACGAAAACATTCGAAGTAAAAGCATTTGTTTTTCGTAAGAAAATATATGTCATAAACATTGTTTTCGAAAGAAATGGGATTCCGATACATGACGCGAAAGAAATGCTTCATTTCACATCTGATCCCTTTCGACCTCCTGAAAACAATCGACTGAAATGCTGAAATACGGTCATTAATTGTGGGAATATCTGCTTAATATCCTTTTATCTTGACTTACTTTATTAATCAATAATATAAATTGTCATGTTTTAAAATGTAAAGCTTCAAGTGTAAAAAAACGTAAGAATTCTTCCTGTAATAGTTAAATTAGTAGATCAAGCAAAATTATTAGAAAAGAATTGTAAAAAACGTTGATCTTGTATTAACAAAACAAATTCATTTGTGTGTTACTGTGCAAATCATAAATATTAATAGACTTTTAAACTTAGTAATTTCTTATTTTAGTACATATAAACCACATAACGGCTCAATTCGATCTGGAAATGCGCTAGAAATATTACAAGCTATTTCTAGCGCATTTCCAGATCGAACTGGACAAGACATAGGATTAAGAGATAACAACCTATAAAATTGGCCAGCCATAATAGCCATTAACATATAATTAACTACCTAGAATTGGCTATTATGGTTCTAGGAAAACTTAGATTAGTTGGAGTAGATTAGATAGAATCGCACAACACGAAGAGAATTTCCTATTATGAGTCAAATTCGATTTCTGGTATTAGTTTAAAAAAATAGTTTTTATGAGACGTGTGGGTAAGAAACAATATTATTAAGTTTATATTATTTTTACGCAGAATCATTATTAACATTTTTATATTGTATATTAACGACAATTATAGTATTTTGCACAATATGATGTTATCAATATATAAGATGCAAAAGTCTTAAAATAAATCGTTTCTCTGTGCGAATACTTTAAAATATTGAGTAAGTAATAACTTAAGTACGTTAAAAAGAAGAAGTTAAACATTTCTGTTTTGGAAAAGAAAGAACGTCATATATTTCTATACAATCAATTGAACAAGACGGAAGCCATCGGTAAGAGGGAGAAAAACGGTAAGGGTAAGGAAGAGCGAAATGTTTATTATCATTTTTATTGTGTATTTATGTCCATGAAATGAGTATAAGATATATATTTAAGCGATTATGTCTCTATCATATTAGCTCTAAATGCACGGTTCGAAATTATCGTATAGCCGTATTAGCAGAAGAACATTGCAGGCTTTGTAAGAAAGAGTTAGGGAAACGTACGGAGGTATTTAATACTTAAATAAGTAGTATCTTATTATACGACACTTAATGAAAAGTTATAAATTAATACAGGGAGTAACTAAAACTTAAAAAATTTCGGTTTCTGCTATTGGTTAAATTAATCATAAATTAGGTTATTAACATGGAATGTTGGGCCTCGTATTTTCGTTTCTGTTGGAAATAAGCGCCCTTCTTTTTATTGTGATTTGATTAAAATATTATTAATATATATTTTTTTGACGTTCACTACCTTCGATCTAAAAACTGTTAATCGTAGATTACTGGCGAACGGGAATCAGATTGCAATACTTCAATTATAAGTAAGTTGTGCACAGTTATTTCATTCACTGTTTCCAGTAATATACTATCTAGTTTAGCTTTGCTATAATATACATACATACATACATACATACACACATCATCGTCCACTGCTGGACATAGGCCTCCCCTAATGCACCCCTAACCATTAGGGGGTTTGGCCCGTATCCCACCACCCTGGTCCAAAACGGGTTAGTGGGTGGACCGAATTTTTACATGCCCATTCCACGCATGGATTATCTTACGTTTGAGACCATCAGGTGATCAGCCCAAATGGCTCTAACCAACTAGGAATAAACAAGGAAAATTTGTTGAGTCCCCGCAGGATTCGAACCCACGGCCTCCGGTTTTTAAAGCACACATTCTTACCACTAGGCTATAAAGGTAGTTGCTATATATCTATTTTAATTAATAAATAGTTTAAGCACCTTCATCCACGTCATTGAAGTTTATTGAATTAACCTTCGTCTTATGGCAACGACAATTAGGTCGTGTATTTATATGAAGACCCAAATATATCAGATACTCGGATTGGGGATTAATAAATTAAACTCATCTCAACCTACATCCAGTTGGTCTATTTCTATCGTAGACGGCAAAGCTTATATAAGTGTGATTACATTTAGTGTGGAAAAGTTTTTTCATCATACATATGTAGGTTGAAAGTTGGGTATCTATGTTAGGCATAATGCCTTTCGGAGTTGCTTCAAACTAACCTTTTCTAGATGGGGAGGGCGAGTACTTATTTTAAAATGCCATCGGCATGCTTCTGGGCAGCATTAAGAACTAAATTTTGTGTGTAAACTATTAAAGTGCAGATGAAAATATTTACTGTTCAAATTTTCAGTAAATGGAACGTAAAATATATGTTAAAATGCAATCTTATAGCCTTATATCTCTGTTTATTTATGTTAGCATTATGGTTTTGAATACATAATTAAATTTGCCCAGGTATTAACCTGCCCAATGCTAATAAAGATTTGGATGAGAATAAAAAAAAGTAGTATAATTGAAACTACATTACCTCAAAAGTAAAAATAATTTTATATAAGTATTAACAAGCCAAAATGTTACCAGTTTTAGTAGAATTAATACCCGGAAACTTAATATACTGATTCGCACTTTACATAACTGCAATAAAGGATAACTTTTGTATACATTTTACTTCTCGGTTATATACAGCTTATAAACATATTGAAAAATATAAAAATTGTTATTCTGAGAACGATGTCTTTTCCGCGGTGACTTACATTTCTAAAAAAACAAAAACGGTAATTTTTTGCACGAAATTACGTCACAAAGTAGTCTTTGGATAATTTGAGGCGAGGAGAGGTTGCCACGAGTTCTTGGCGCTTAAAATGCTTCCGTAGATTTTCCTAAAACATCAGGAAATGATTTTACTTTATTTTCAGTTAAAACATAAATCTTTTACGCGTTTCCTCGTATAACACTTTTATATGCATGAGCTTATATTGGATTGTTAACACTTATATTTGAACTCTTTGAACGAACATTACTGAAACATCCTAGGATCCAACAATATCGTGAAACCTTCAGTGGAGAGGAAAAGGAATATTTCAGCATGTGGAATTTTTCAGGCGCTCGGAGTTCCTTCTTAATCTCTCTATATGTTTTACTGTTAAAAAAAGAGATAGGTCCTTAACTTCCAAAAATAATTTGCAGCTTAACCTGAACAAAAAGAAATTAAAGTAAATCTTTTATCTTTTATACAGACTGTAGAATAGTGTTTGATATTATTTATGTTAGACTAAAGACATATGTCGCTAACATGTTACATAATTAAACGGGCTGAAGGCATAAACCGATTGGAGTACAGAATTGTTTATAATCCTTGTGTGTATTGATTTAATAATCCTTTGTGGGGTACATAATGTCCTTTGTTGGTACCATACTCAAGTTTCTGAAATGTATACAAAAGCATGCTATAATTTATTTTAAATTGATTGTTACATTTTAATCAGTTCGGAAGAGTGTTTTATTTATGGTATCGTTATAAAGCAGTAATATGCAGCACAAATGGAAAATCTATAACTAAGGCATCTATTCTTATAAGTTGAAATTGGATACCTCCTTTGTATACATTAAGGTTCTGCGCCTTTCTTAATTCCCGAAGCGCAAAGTCCGTTAAGACATAAAAAACAAACTGTTTTGTTTGTGTTTTGAGATATAATGTAAAACCTTGCGTTATATAAACGAATCGGACATGATAACCCCCAAATTTTGCGGCTTCAAATGAAACCACACTAATTACCGATGAAATGGTAAAGCGGAGCCGTGCCGCGGTTAACCGCCCGTTCCTTAACCCTTACGCAATATAGAACCGATATATAAAATAGATTTATTTACAAAATATTCAATACATATATAGTCAACTAAATAAATTTTATTGAACTTACGTTAGTATAATAAAAAGTTGGCATTGGAAAATATATATTTCGTATGAATTGCGTAAAGTAACTGGTAAAATAATATTATTTAATTGTAAAGTACAAATATGTATGCTATCCGAAAATGTAAACAAAATATAGATAGTTTTAACGATAATCATATGAATACACTGACAAATATCTGCCTCCGTAGACTAGTGATATAGGCGTGTGCTTAAGAAACCGGAGGTCGTAGGTTTGAATCCTGCGGGGACTTAACAAATTTTCACTGTTGTTTCCTAGTTGGCTAGGGCAATTTTATATCAGGTTATTTTCGTTCAAAAAGTTAAAATATGAGTTTAACAGTATAAAAATGTACATAAAGGCTTTATGTTTCCTCGTGTAAAAGATTTACGTTTCAACTGAAAATAAAATAAAACGTTTTCCTCGCGTTTTAAGTAAATCTACGGAAGCTCATAAAACATCGTACTCGTGGCAACCTCTTTGCGACACGGAATTATCCAACGACTGCTTTCTCATGTAATTTTTTAAATAAGCGTCTTTTATCTTTTCCAAATCTTAAACAAAAGAAAAGAACATTTTTTTAAAATAAAAAGGCTACCATATTTTTTTTCAGAAAGTATAGTTTTTCTAACATATTTAAAAATACATAAAACCGATTCATATTCAAAATAAATGTACTTTAACAATAATACGTATCCTTTATTATAGTTATATAAGTCGACCATCAGTTTACTCACTTTCTGATGATGTAGTTAGTTGTAAAGACTGCATCATGCATCATGCATCATCAGCTTTGATAGTCCACTGCTGGACATAGGCTCCCCTAATACACCCTTTCCATTGGGGTTCATATCCCACCACGCTGGTCCGATGCGGTTGGTGGTGGAC
This sequence comes from Lamproptera curius, assembly GCA_029286875.1. Taxonomy (NCBI): domain Eukaryota; kingdom Metazoa; phylum Arthropoda; class Insecta; order Lepidoptera; family Papilionidae; genus Lamproptera; species Lamproptera curius. The sequence goes on along the minus strand of JAGSMT010000105.1, from coordinate 540,417 downwards.
GACTTTACATGCCCATCCGTCGCATGGATCATCTTACTTTTCAGACAACTGGGTATCAGCCCAAATTGTCTAACCAACTAGGAAACAACAATGAAAATTTGTTTGTCCCGCAGGATTCGAACCCACGACCTCCGGTTTCTAAAGCACACGTCCATACCACTAGCTAGGAGGCAGTTAAAAAGACTACTTTTGTTATTCGCATATAAATGTAACAGAAATGCGACTAAACCTTCATAAGTTTTAGGCAATTTAAATCTCGGAAAAATGAAATAATATACGAGTATTCAAAACCATAATGCTAACACATACTAATAGAGATATAAGGTAAACAGATTGCATTTTTTACTTATATTTCACGTTCCATTTACTGAAAACTTGTAGTAACTAGTTTCATCTTTATTTTCGTAATTTACACACGAAATTTTGTTCTCAAGACTGTCCAGTAGCAAACTGATGGCATTTAAAAAATAGTTCTCGCCCTCCCTATCTAGAAAAGGTTAGTTTCCAGCATTACGCCTAAACTTAGCTACCTAACTTTCGACCTACATATGTATGATGAAAAAACTTTTCCACGCTAAATGTAACACTTATATAAGCTTTTCCGTCCACGATACAAATAGACCAACTGGAAATAGGTTGAGATGATTTTAATTTGTTAATCTACTCTCCGGATATTTGATATGTTTCGGTTCACATATAAATACACGACTGAATAGTCATTGCCATAAGATGGAGGTTTATTTAATAAACTTCAATGACGTGGGTGAAGGTGCTTGAACTATTTATTAATTAAAATAGATATATAGCAACTGTCTCCGTAGCTATGGTAGCTAGGTATGGGCGTGTGTTTTGTGTTATAGCAATTTGGGCCGTTCCAATTGTCTGAAAAGTAAGATGATTCAAGCGTCGGGTGGGCATGTAAAAAGTCGGTCCACCCACCAACCCGCATTGGACCAGCTTGGTGGGATACGGTCCAAAACCCCTTGATGATGATGATGATGACAAATATATCATATAAGAAGAGAATGAGAAATAAAAGGTTCATAGTTATATTGTTAATACTATTTTTCTTCCACCAGCAGCTTATATTAGCAAGGCAAAATATATTAATATGACCAAACGTCTAATAAGACATAAATAACGCGATCGTGTGAAATTGCCTTGTAAACGGTGTTATAATATATAAATGTTTTCACATGTATTTATCATGGAATAAACATTATGCACCCATTGTAAAGTCCAGAATTTCAATAAATTTTTTTCTGTGTAGACATTAAACAATCTCAAATACTAGGTACGTGTTCAAGTGTTCTAGAAACATTAAAACTATGTTTATAATATAAACTATGAGTAAAATACGTTTGGCAAAGTTTAGACCCTACAGTTGTATCTCGAGGTTTGGTCTGTATAATGGCACGGGCGAACTATTTACGACTTGTCCCTTCCTCTACATTACCTTTCGAGCTCGAATGTGGGATTACATAACCTTTTACGTACAAATAATAGGATATCTGGTATGCCCTACGCCCTACGCTTAGTTAGTCTGATTGGTTAATGAAACATTAGAATTTTGACTAATTGTTAGCAGCGGCTTGCTTCAATATGAAAGGAATATAGTGGATGAACTATAAAAGCGTTGTATATGTCAAAAATAAATGTTTTCATCGTATGGTTATGTAAAGTGGGAGCAAACAAGATAGTAGGTTAATCGGATATTAAATAAAATATTTTTTTAAATAGTTTGTGCTGTTTATCTAATAGATACCATATTAGGTAAAATAATTAAGAATTTAAAATAATTTCTGATGATCAGTTTTTCCGATTATCAAACGATTCTGCGTTTATCAGACATAACCGCGAAGTGAGCTGCTCTTACATCATCAGCCTTTGTTAGTCCACTGCTGGACATAGGCCTCCCTAATACACCAATCCATTAGGGTTTGGACCGTATCCACCACGCTGGTCCAATGCGGTTGGTGGGTGGACCGACTTTTACATGCCCATCCGACGCATGGATCATCTTACTTTTCAGACAATTGGGTGATCGGCCCAAATTGCCTAACCAACTAGGAAACAACAATGAAAATTTGTTGCGTCCCGCAGGATTCGAACCCAGACCTCCGGTTTCTAAAGCACGCCCATACCACTAGGCTACGGAGGCAGGCGGCTCTTAGCATAAGTTTAGATAGCATTATAATCATCATTAGCGTGTGGCCCCTAAATATTAGATTTGAGTAAGTCTGTTACCTATGTAGAAGAGGCGGGGACGAGGGCGCTTTAATTCCAACGCACCCGTATAGTTGCGGCTTACCTGACTAGGACCGAGATGGGGATGCTTGGGCGGCCAGCGCTGGTGGGTTCGCAGAAGATTGCCAAAGCTTTCCTGTGATTCTCCCTAAGGCGCCAGGAGGGTACAACGTTCTTTGGATTCCACTCCAGAACACTCTGACTTCAGGACTCGTCAGTTCGTAGGATAACGTGATTGGCCTACTGCTAGATTTAGTTCACATCAATATTCCGAAGGAAGTATAGTTCCGGCTCTGTATCTTTAATATCTCATTTTCAAAAGACGAAGGGAAATCTTAGTAAAGGACTTTCCTTGTAGAAACACTCGCCTCGGGAGTCATTACTAAGGGTGTGAAAGGGTAGAGCGAAAGACATAATGTAAACTTTCTCTTCAACGAAAAAGGCCGTCGTAAAGCTTTATACAAAAACAGCTTTTTGTTCGAATAATTCGTGCGATTTTCACGCGCGACTGAAACTTTATTTCTCTCGATCGACTGAAAAATGGTGTTTGCGGGACGTTGCTGTACGTTTTACGAGAGCGGAGCTTTTGTCACATTGATATATTGTTCAATAAATGCAAAAGAAAATTATTTTTATAAAAACATAAAATGTTTCTGTTTATAAAAATGTAACATTAAATTTAATAATTATTCAGACTCAAGACTTCATTTAAATGGTCATCAAAATTATCAATTTCTGTTCTAAGTTAAAAAGTAATAAAAAAAATAAGAAATGTTTAACCATATAAATATTTATAATGACACAAAAAGATATTAAAGTCGTTTAAAAAGTTAACATAACTAAATTAACTATTAACAATAGAAGATATTCTATTTATGTTTTACATTTATGTATCTATGACCAACGAACAAACAAACTTTTATCAGTCTGAGCATAGGTTCTATCTAAAATGTCTATAAAATATATATTATTGAAATCTTATTAGAAAGTATTAATTTTAGTTCGATATCGAGTCTTTAAGATCCATTTAAAGACTTCAATGTCTAATTTTGATTATTATTATAAAATGGATATGTCTGTATGTTTGCGGAGTTAGTCCGTTATCATTTAGCTTTAAAAAATATACATGACAATATAAGAGAGATATAGGAACAATAGCTTTTGCCTTACATAAAGCTTTTGTTTTTTTGTAAGAAAATAGATGTCATAAACATTGTTTTCGCAAGAAATGGGAATCAGATACATGATGTGAAAGAAATGCTTCATTTGCCATCTGATCCCTTTCGGCCTCCGGGAAGTTGAAATGCTGAAATACATTAATATATTGGGGAAACGTTTCTTTACGTTTTCTTTATAACCGATTATTATTAAGAATTTTCGCTTATCAATATTATTAAAGTATTTATTGTTAGGGTTTATTTTAATGTACTATATTTATACAGGGTGATTATTATTACTAATGATATAATGAACTATTTATTTTTTAGTTATTAAAAATTAGAAGGACGCATGCGTATAAGTATTTGAAAAAACTTAACTCAAATATTACTTTATTGGATCAAGTCAAGTTAATATGTAGAAATTGTTAAAACATATGATCTTATATTATTTATTAAAAGCATATTTACTTTATTGCACAGGAACTAAAATTTATGCACCTGAAGGTTGTATGTCCTCTTTATACAGAGGCCTGCCTGGAGAAGTAACACCACAGTGACTAATTCCGCCGCAAATTGGTAGTGTGAAAACACAATCGTGTTCTCGTTTGTAGGGCTCCGTAGCCAGCGTATTTACAGGGTAAACAAGACGTAACTTCCTGTTATCCATAACCCAACGATGGGGTGACCACTCTCCATAAGGTGGGTTGACAGCACGTCTTTATTTGTTAGCAATAAAAAAGAGGTTTATGTTACTACTAGTTAATTATATAAATTTGAAATGAACAAGTTCAAATCTAAGAGGAGAAAAGCTCTTCAATGGATTAGCAAGCTGATCTGGAAATGCGCTACATAGACTGCTTGTAAGGCGACAAGACATAGGATTAAGATGTTGCAATCTCGGAGTTGCTGAATTGAATTAGCTCCTACAGTTTAAGTTAAACTTCAACTAGTTGGGATTGCTTGCATAGAATCGAACTAAATGATAACAATTACCTGTATTGGGTTGCTATTAGGTCTGATTATCAGATTATAGTGATACAAAAACAGTACATTGTGAGTTGTATAGACAAATTTTAAGTTAAAAATGTTATCATACATATTATTAGTGATATTTTATTACAAATGTTAAAGGTGAAAAATATAATGGGCATACATATGTTGAATTGGCTCTATTTGACATTTTAGACCAAAGATGTGGTTATTAATGTCATCATCGTCAGTATCATCATTAGCATGTGTAAGTCCATTGTTGAACATAGGCCTCCCCTTCTCCATTAGAGGGTATTTGGACCATATCCCATCACGCCGATCCAATACGGGTTAGTGGGTGGATCGACATTTTACATGCCCCTCCGACGCATGATCTTATTTTTCAGACAACTGGGTGATCAGATCAAATTGCCCTAACCAACTAAGAAACATTATTGAAAAATTGTAATCCCCGCAGGATTCGAACCCTCGACCTCCGGTTTCTTAAGCATACGCCATTACCACTAGGCTACGGAGGCAGCTATTGATGCTACCAGCCGTGAAAGACTCTAAATAAATATTTTGTTTCCTTAAAAAATAGCTTAAATATGTATAAAAGAATTTAAAAAACATTTTATTTTTAGCATAGTAATATTTCATTAAATTGAACTAGGCGGCAGCTATCGACAAGAGTAAGGAAAACAGTAAGGGTAAGGAAGAGCTAAATGTTTATTATCGTTGTTATGCTATCTTAATACGTTATCCTTGAACTGCACAATTCAAAGAATAATTTAAGATAAATTGAGGTTGTTAATTAATTTAAGAACAATTTTCTCTTCTTAAGTCCATAATTTGGATGAACAATTTTAATAAATTATATTAAAAACCGTTATAAAGTGAATCGTATGAACAGAGGTACAGACATATACCAAGTCTTCACCTAGTCTGCCCGTAATCGTGGATGCTGGAGAGAATCCCAAACGTCAGGAATAAAAATATAAAACTAACGCGAAAAATCTGTAAATTAGAGGATTTGATGTGTTCTCAATTTTGTTAAGGATTTAGAAAGTTTATCTATTTCCTTCATAGTTTCATCAGTTGAATAACTAGATTTTATAAGTTGAATCAACACCTAAATGTTTTGCAAAACATGTTTGGAAGAAGTACACATAAGAATAAATTCGCAAATTCTGGTTATGGCTTGTTTCTTACAAAAATCGCACAATTATTAAGCATAGTAATAACCAATATAAAAAATGTAGTAGTATGAGTTTGTGTGCCATTTTTGATAATATTTTCAGATACCTGATTCCTTAAAGATTGAAAATATAAATGGATAAAATACCAACTGGTAAACTTAAGAACCTTTTTCAATCTTTTACTTATGTACTACACTGAAAGATATATTAAAATATCAAAACAGTAAAATGTTTTTGATTAAAAGTTTAAAAGACCCGAAATATGATATGCTCAAATATGAATCTGTTTTAGATTCATATTTGAGCATATCATATTTCTGGTTATTGAGCAACTAACTCCTATCCCTTCCCTAGTAGAAAGAGCGAGCTCACCCCAGTTATTAATCTCAGTATTCGAACCCACGACTTCTCGTATCTCAGGCAAAAACTATACATGACAGTTATAAAAGCTGTACAGCAAAATAACATACAATATAAATTTTAATATGTTCATAAAGTTTGTTTAGTATAAAAATCGTTGTCGATTGCAATCGAAAGTTTTGAATGAGAGATTGTTTTAACTCAAATAAAAATAACTATGAAACAAATAAACAACTTAAAAAGTCATTACTTAGTCATTGCGGCTATGCCTTTTATAGCCGGATCAATTTTTGATTCGAGGACGACAAACAAATGGCAGAAGCTAAAAATAGAAAACGATCAATAGTTTCATATATGTAGGAGACCTATGTCAATAGAGTTAGGCAAATTTTATATGACATTCAATTGTTGTATCTTATGTGATTTTTTTTAAGTAGTTTAAGGTTAATCCTTAAACTAGGCAAAAAAGTGATTTTTTAACTAGTTTAAGGATTAAGTATGTTACGGAAAAAAGTTTTTTTTTGGCATGTTTACAGTTAACGTCAACCACAGAACATTTTGGTCATTTAGGAATAGCATAAAGAAAAATAATATACAGGCAGAACATGTCACGTAATAAAAAAATAAATATCTAGAATTGAAACAAATTATTATAGAATGAAAGAGTCATAAATATAAACATTTACGTAAAATACTAAAGACCAATTGTTAAGACTCATATCAAGGTTATAAAATCTTAAGGTTTGAGTAATTGTTAAGTTTACTGAGCAATCCGCGTACGTAGTATAATTACTAGCGACCCGCCCCTGCTTCGCACGGGAGCTATTCTGATAGAGAATATACCTACAATAATACGCATTTGTCATACATACAAACCTTCCCCTTTAATCACTTTATCTATTAAAAAAAACCGCATAGAAATCTGTTGCGTAGGTTGAACGACTTTAGCATACATAGGGGTATAGAGACAGAGAAAGCGAGTTTGTTTTATACTATGTGATTAGGATTTACATCTCGAACTTTTTTACTTTATAGGTATTCGATTATTTTATTACATTTGTTATATTAAATAACTGTATAGTTCCCATTATTTATCATGGCTTTCTTTTAAGTTGTAAGTTTCTCATGTTCCTATGTCTGTGGTTTTTGCTAATAGTTCTTAATAATAGTTCCTAATATTAAAACAAAAAAAAATATACTTGTTATAAATAGGTTTAAATTGAAAGTCTATGAATAGATTTTAGTCCTACATTTTGTCACTCAGTCAGCTAATACAAATATTGACGTGCTAATACGAACCGTGATTGCAATTTGTAGAAAGGTGAGTTCATTACAAACAGTGCGTGACACTAACAAACAATAAACGTCATAAAAAATTAATTAAAACGTAGCATATTGTGTATACAAGCATATTTGCCGCTGTTACCTCACCCCTTTTAGTCAACCATTAAACTTAAATAGCATTTAAATCTCCTCTAACCTCAAAATCTCTCACACTCGAAAACCCTGTAAATTCAAGTTTACTGAACCTTGGCATAACGAAGTTGGATGGCGTAAAAGTCGGCAAAGGAGATGCTTATCACGCCGATACACAATTAAAAAGTCCGTCTTCCAGGGCGCCAGGAGTCGTGGTCTCGTTTGCGGTCGAGATTAAAAGGCACGCGAGCGTTATTATGCGGTCTGTTGGTCTTCGGTTGTTTTTGCGTATTTTTTCGAGGCTCAGCGGAGCGTTTATTGTAGACTACAGTGTTGTTTAATTGTTGTGTATTGAGAGCGGAATTAATGCCGTTGAGGGTCGTGGCCATTGTGTGCAAAGTGTTAAAGTATGGGCTAGCGCTTTAGTATTTAAGTACGAATATAATAATCGTTTTCAAACAAGTAACACAATATTGTTTAATATCGAACTAGATAACGCTTGTACTATGGATACTAGATTAATGGTAGACACAAAACATCTTTGATACATTTTAAATAGATACAAAGACACTGGCACTACAAATATATTATGTTCTTCATACAGATTTTTTCCCGGGATTCCAATCGAACTCGCACTCTTAGGTTCAACAGTCAGGGTCACTGACCACTACGCCAAGTGGGTCTTCAATATAGGCTAGCGTTTTAAAAACCGGAGGACATTGGTTCAAATCCTGCGGACTTTTCTTTTTATTGCTGTTTCCTAGTTGGTGAGAACAATGTAGGCTAATCACCAGATAGCCTGTGAAATGAAATTATCTATGTCTCTGGTGGACGTAAAATATCGATCCTGCGCCTAATCTTTCTCCGGTCGTGTTGGTTATTCGTCCCATCGGTCTATGAGAGTGAAGGAAGAGGGAGGGCATCTCTGTTTGCGTGTACACTATTATGTCATCTGCGTAGATGGCTGATCTCTAATAGAGATCAGACGTCGTATTCATAGTCGGCTCGGATAAAACAAAAACTCGTTCTATTTATGTGTAGAAAATGTCAGTTAAAAATAAATTACGATTATGCAAGGTGAAGTTTTGGAAAGATATAATCAGGTAATGGAACCTTGAAAGCAATCGAAAGGCAAACTAACTTCAAATTTACTTAAAGAAAAAGCGTTATAAATTTGTGGAGATGCAGAGTGAAAAGATGGCCACTCTGCATTTAAGTTAGTCTTCGATGACGGGCAACAAAGGACGCGATGTATTTAGTAATTAAAACGGTTGCTTCGCTTTATAAACAGCGAAGTATGTTTTAATCACAGACTAAATGACTCATTAGTTTGAAATGTTAGTAAAATACTAGATAGCTTTATGAGGAAGAATGTGCAGGAAAGAAGAAACAAAAAAGCTAGAGAAAGAGGGAGAAAATATTAATTTACTACAAAGTCGCTTTCTCTATCCCTATATCCCCATGTATGCTTAAATCTTTCAAATTACGCAAATGATTTGTATGCGGTTTAGTGATTGAACTAGTGAGCGATATAGTGATTATATTTTAGGTATTTTTTCTATCAGCAAAGCTTCCGTAAGAAGCAGGGGCGGATCGACAGTATATTATAAATGCAAAAGTTCCTTATGATGTTTGTTACCACGTATACTACTGGAATAATCATTTAATAGGCAATAAATAAAAATATTTACAATTTATACTAGCTCCCCTTATTAACTTAATATACGCGATGAAATCGTAGTCATTACTTAGTCCCCAAGTCCAAGTCAAAATTTATATTTTGAATTCATGTTCTATAAAGCTCTTATGGATGGCAAACGTAAAAGGTAGGTCAACCGGTTATTTCAATAAATGAACGCTAAAAATATATTCATAGTTTATTTATTCTGTGGCGATTGAAAGATGACACCCGAAATATACAAAAGCATGTTACTAGATCAATCACTACTTTGAAACACTATTTTTGACGCAATTAGTGTTAGATAATTTCTGAATATTTTACAAGAAAAATAATCGTTTTGTTGAATTTTGTATGCCGCGAATTTCTTACGTGCCCCTTATATTTCCAAAATAAAAAATGCTATAATTTTTATGTGCAATAGTGTTGTATATGCATAAATTGCTTTTTAATTTAACCACATTAATCTATGAATTTATATAAAGATCGAAAAGAAGTGATGCATGTCTGTAATGAATTATGTAAATTCCATTCACATCCCTGAATAGACGCCGATGGTATCAACTGAGATAATAATTATATATTTGGGCTCTTAAAAATGTAATGTATGACATTCTATTTTTATAAATCCAAATCTTTTGCAGATTCTAGCCTGCATGACACTTTATAGCATACGAGTATATAAAAAAAAAACTACACTGTATCCTATAACTTTATAGTCTATAAGATATCCTGTTATATAATTATCAAATATTTTAATAATAAAAGGATAACAAATCAGGGCATTACAACCTTTTAATCACATTTTTTTTATTTTTTGGTTTATTACTTTTGTTTCTGCTTTAACATCTTGGTTTGTGTAACATTTCTTGATTTAAGATTAACACAAAACTTGAATATTTATAATAACTTGTCACACAATCATTACTATATTGAAATAAAACCGATTTATTCAAACTGAAACAATCACATCACCAAATAAACAATGAAAACGTTCCCTTTCTACCATTTCTCTTTAATATTTAGTATTAATATCCGTAATTCTAAATGCTTTAACAGCTCTACATGACCATCCGATTTTCAACTTAATCTATTGCAAAATAAGACTTTGTTTGCATTGTCCGGTAACCTAGAGACGGATGACGTGTCCACCGGAAGTGTATTTGCTGACCTAGTTACGAGTAGGGTTGGGCTGCGAACGCCATGTATTGTTTTGCTGACGGCCGTTTCACTCCTTTAAGACTGCTCACCATTCTCAATTTGTCAGCAGTAAGACTAATTTATACAAATGAATAAAATTGAAATATCTGTTTGTATGACACTTTCTAGGATACACGGTTACGAAATAGAATTAAACAAAAGTTGACTTCAATTATTTAATAACTTGAAGGTAACAAAAGTGTTTATTCGATCTTATTACAGAGAAGAAATATTAAGTCAATTGAGTATTTTAAATACTATTCAATTAATTATAGCAATATGGAAGAGGGTATAATATGCAGAATAACATGTTTCACAAGCAATAAATGTACAAGTAAATGTAAAGTGTACAGCTTTTTTTATTGTTTCACTACCAACGTTAAATATATGTAGTACAAGATATAATAAAAAAATTGTCATTAGTTACGACTTTGTCCTCTAACAGTTATAATATTTTTATTAAAATTTAAAAAAAATCGTAATCTTTATGGTATTTTAATATAGAAGACAAACTATTAATACAAACTGTTCATTAATTTTTACGTTATAAATTAATACACATGCATTTATACACACTGTTAAATTGCTCTTAAATAAAAAACACCAGAACTTTTAGCGACATTAAAATAAAGTACACGTCTCATATAATTTCATTTGTATCGCTACAATCAAGCAATTAAATAATTGAAGCGTGAATAGAATTAATTACTCAATGAACGCGTCGTATGGGCCGAAACATGGAATATTAAATGGGCTCGCTCTACTAAAAAGTAGATTAAAAGCTGATATTAACGTAGGCCACTACATTAAGTAGAGGAATTTTAATGACAAACTTATACTTTATTACTAGTTCATCGTTGCGTCTACTAAAATAAAGTATTTTATTGGCTACGAAGGAAGGGGAGCAGGCGGGCCACCTGATAGAAAGTGGTCACCGATGCCCATGGACATTAGCAGGAGCAGAGCAGGAGTCTCATCAACGTGACTTTTACGTTTGCGTTCGAATAAATATGCTGGAGACGGCGCCCTTTGAACCGGAGAACAGTAATGTTGCGGCTGAAATAGGCACCGCGGTGGTACTACCACACGCATGCCACCACCCCTGTAGAAATGGTACCTACAACTTTACAGTTGAATCATTTTCATAAGATAAGATCACGTGCTCCTATTTAAATAATGTTTGGTTTACTTCTTTTTATTCAAGGAAAGGACGAAACGAGCTGAACTTTCGACTGATGGTAAATGATAAACTCTGTCCAAAGGAAATGCGGCATGAGACTCCACAAACCTGTTCGTCCCCTGAGACATTGGATATTAAGGCTTTGTCTACCAGTAATAATGCGGACGAGAGTGCCGCTGAAACCGGAACATGGTAGTGTTTTCAGCTAATTATTTTGGCAGAAATATTAACCACAGTGGTACTAACCTGGTTGGTCACTAATAGAGAGGTTCCTTTACTTTATAGCCGTTAATATTCATAATAGATTCTTTGGTTTACGCGAATACTACACATTATTCAATAAAGTTTATATTTAGAGGGAACATACCGTAAGCAAATAATATATTTATTAATTTTACATTTTAACTGTTTTAAAATTATACTCCATTTTTCAGACCCATCATAAGGTTGTCATCCAGACGCCAATTAATTATAAGGCAATAAACTGTAGTATTTATTATTTGTAGTATTTGTGTAGACGATTGAAAATATTATATTGTAAGGAAAATAAAAGAGGGCGTATAAGCAAATAGTACTTGAAAAGAAGCTCGCATCTTACGTTGGCGGTTGAAGATCAATTGTTCTCATTTGTTTATTTAAGACGCAAATAATATAATTGTGTGTATACGCTGTTATTTATTAATTAACTCAGGTAACGAAATATTTTTTAATGATATGATGATTTTGATAATTTTACATGGGACCATCTGGTGAAGAGCCTTAAATAAGTTGTGTATAAATAGTAACGTCTTCCGGTTCAAAGGGCATCGTAATCAGTTGATATACGACACATAACCAATGTCTCGGTGGCGAGATGATTTTTAGCATGTTACGATGCATCTTTTTATTATATGGTTGTTTTATTTAACATCAGCACTAGCAGTTACATCATTATCATCATTAGCCTGTGATAGTCTACTGCTGGACATAGGCATCCCCTAATACACCTCTATCCATTAGGGGTTTTTTGGATAGTATACCCACCACGCTGGTCCAATGCGGGTTGATGGGTGGACCGACTATTTACATGCCCATCCGACGCATGGATCATCTTACTTTTCAGACTATTAGGTGATCAGCCCAAGTTGCCCTAACCAACTAGGAAACAATAATGAAAATTTGTTGAGACCCCGCAGGATTCAAACCCACGACCTCTGGCTTCTAAAGCACACGCCCATACCACTAGGCTACGGAGGCAGCCTAGGTAGAGCAGAAACAGTTACAACATAGCTTAAACTTTATGATTGCATTTGATATATCACAGATTTTCATCTTCATCTTCATCATCATCAGTCTGTGTTAGTCCACTGCTGGACATATTTTCCCCGCGGGATTCAAAGCAAGGGCCAATACCGCTAGGCCACGTAGGCGGTGAATTATTTTGCATTATAGCAATTATTGTTCACGTCCAGCCAAGTATATCAACATTCAATTTATTTAATTGAATAAATGAAGAAAAGAAAAAGAAAAATTGAACATTCGGTTCTAACAGTTACTTATGGTTCAATAGCTTAACGCGTTGGCAACTTGCCAATAATGATTGAGGTTTCATCGATCGACTAACTCAGATGTAAGATCGTTTTAATTTTACAAATCATTGAATTAGACTCTTACCGCTTGAAAGTTTTTGTTTCTGTAAAAACGTAAAGTTAACATAAATAACGCTGTTATAATTTTGATTGTCGTTTACAAAATAATTAGTTACTTAGCTATTCAAGTTTATTAAGTTTCAAGTATATTTTTTCTAGGTCGGGCAATAAAGGAGATAAATACGAGTAGCAATATGATGATTAAACTTGAAATCTAATGAAAGTTTAAGGAGCATTGATTTTGTAACAAGCGTAAGTAAACAATAATATATTAGTTAGCATGCCACAGCTGGAATCTACCATTATGCTTATTAACTGTAAGCGTATATTTTATTCATATCCCTATATGAATATATTATTATTGTAACAAAACCCGCAGACACTAAGTTATACTACTACACTGTTATAATATAAGTAGAATATAATTGATTACATCATCATCATTAGCCTGTGATAGTCTACTGCTGGACATAGGCATCCCCTAATACACCTCTATTCATTAGGGGTTTTGGACCTATCCACGACGCTGGTACAGTGCGGGTTGGTGGGTGGACCGACTTTTCGTACCCACGACCTCCGGTTTCTTAAGCAAACACCCATACAACTAGGCTACGGAGGCAGTGAATTGATAACAACTGAGCAAAAAGTTTTAAAACTGATAATTGAACGCAATCCTTTGTACGAAAAGGCTAATTACTAGACCAAGAACGAGGTTCCCTATTTACAGGTCTACTGAAGTACTCAACCGTAGTTATTCCTGTAACAACATCGTTGTATTATATGTATTCCTATCGAAATACACATTTTATGATAGGCTCTAACGGGGTAAACGAGTAACTAACAATACATTTCATAGGGCGACAAGCTAGTCAAACGTAATATTTCTTTCTAAAACGGTTTTTTGCTTGTCCTCTATGATTTCCTAGTCAATGCGTCTGTAATAATTAATGTGAACGCATAACATAATCAAACCCTACTTATTATTATAAGTGCGTTTGTGTGGTTAGATGTTTGTTACTCTTTCACCCAAAAAGTACTATATAGATTGTAATGAAACTTTACAATAATGTACCTTATATATTAGAATAAGACATAGGCTATACATAAAGATAAAGTGTAATTTTTCAGGCACATATAATAGTATTCCAACAGTAAATTTTATCTTCTAGTTTAATTAATTATACTAATGAATAATGAAGCTTCATTTGACGATACGAAACGTATATTAAAACCACATTATATTACAAATACGCCATCTTCCACGTAATAAAAGCTTAATAAAACACTCGCTCAAACGGTCGTCCAATGGGGGCAAGGATTAGAGAAATCGGATAATTTTTCTTCAATTATCTAGAAATATCCAATAGTCTGAACGAATAGGCTAAGACGATAAATAACCAACATTCTTTCACTGTTTGGACAGCAATTGGCTATCCCGTTTACTTTGCTCCTTTTAGTTAATTAATTTGAACGTAAATGGCGTGAAATGGTAATGGAAACATTACATCCCTAGCAGGGAAAGGAAGGGTTCATTACCTAATTAAATTGTAATAGCTACTCTGTAATTTTCAAAGGGTGTTAATATTAATAAGAAATAGTGTATATTTAGCCAGTGCTAAAGATAGTTAGACAGTACACAGTTTAAGTAGGGTTACTTAGTTTTTTTTGGAATAAACAAATCTTAAGTTTAAAAAAGTGTAAATAACGTCCAGTTACATCAGCTATCCTTCAGTACAATTATTTTCATATGGAACTAACCATTCCAAAAACTAGCTGGAACAAACGGACAGACATACAAAACACAAATTTGTACCATTTACGCAATGTACTCATTTAAAAATTATAATTTTAATGTTGTAAACAGACATTCCAATTTAATTTATTTGTATAGATATGTAGTGACTTATGTGGCTGCAAGTGAAGAACTTATTTTCCTAAACTATGAAACTTTAACATAAAATATCGGCAATTAGTGACTTCACATAATCACAATAACCCTATGCTGGTAAAAGCAGCAACGTATACGGCTAATCCAAGCGCTTCTTGTCTTAAGCCCTATAACGTCCTTTTCGATAAGGTCACCGAGACTCCGGACCCAACGGGTTCCCGTCACCTAACCTTACACACCACACTAGTAGGGATAGCAGCATATAAACATCCGTAGTCCGCCCTCGCTTACGAGGACAGCAAAACATACACCCGGTACCAAACTGTATCCGCGTTCCAGGGCGGCTCTCACCGCCCCCAGCAACCGATTAAAACAGTCACCAGATCGTTGGTGTCCTGGTTCTTAAACTGATCGTCGACAATCCTTAGGAGACACTAAGGAATGCCTAATTCACGTACCTCCTATAAGTGTAACCTTCATTTTTAGCAAATAGTGTTGGTCACTTGGTTCGTGGGAAACGTAGCTTCCTGCAAATTCTGTGTTAGATGATGCTTACCAAACACAAAGTATCGTATCGATAACTGACACAGTATAACATAGATATCTTAATTTAAGTTTAACTTAACAACTTGACAAAGATTTCCTTTACTATTAGGTAAAGATAAACTCCAAAACAACTTGAAATGTAGCGATGCAGCAATGTTGGGCGGAAATCATCTTCCAACGCCGTTGAATACACACACAATCGATAGCTCACATAAAATATTGAAAGTTATTTTTCGTTCCGTGCTACAAAACAAAAATATCAAATATCCATTTTTACAATACCCCCGAGGTTGATTGAACAAAAACAGAACGGACATAAAAATCTTAACGACTCCAAACATTTGGGCGTCATGTTAACTCGAACGAAATTCGAAACTGGCGTCTCTATGTTCCGACATTAAAAACACATTATGCCACCAGTAACGTCAAGAAATGAGATGAAATACTTCCCGGAAAACAAACGAAAATTGAATTCAATGTTTTATTGTTGCTTGTACATTTTCCTTTTGTTGGTTCTCGGGCTTAGTTGAATTTCAATATTCCTGAGCTTTAAATCTAACGTTTTTTGTGATTTAGCATTAGAGTAAACGGTATTGAATTGTTAAAATATCTTTTTTTTTTTGTATGAAGTGAAATAAAAAAAGGCAGAATTCTTTAGGACGTTACGTTGTTATAATAAGTTAAAAATGGCTATAAAATATGACTTCCCTTGTTGAAATTGAAAATATTTCGTATCGTTTAATTTTTTATACTAATTTAAATAATCGACTTATCAAAAATTATCATTATAACGACTTTAAAATGAAGACCATAACTGTTTTAATTTTATACGTAAGCTAAGCAATTAATAAGCAGATTCTTACTATCTGTGTCTATAAATTTTTCTTAATTAGACTTGATTTAAGATAGAATATTTTAGATATTTAAGTGTAAAAATTACTTTACTTATTATACTTCAGGGAATTCTCCGCAGTAATTCATCAAGTGTTTCTTGCACACTTACTGTAATTGATTCAGAGAAACCACTCGCGATCTCTCGAGATTGATCAGATGAATTAGCCTTTTCTCTTTTTATTTTTGTTCCGCCATTCCGTGTTGAACAATTGTGACGCGATAGTAAACTTATCTCCGAAGTTTATTTTCTTTTTCTTTCGTTTCCCTTTATCATTATTTGCTTTTGTTGATTTGACTTATTTCATAAACTTCTTTACATGTTAGGTATTGTGTAAGATGGCAGTTTTTATTTTACAGGAAATTGATTTTACGGTAGTATTTCTGTAAGTATGAGTATTATGCGTATAGTGTGACGTTTGTTCGGATTTGAACGGTTTGGAGTTAAAAATCTTTTGCTCGAGAGGTAAAACTTAATACCTGAAAGTTTCGAATCAACTTACTCTACATTTTTCATTAATAGCGTAATTCAAATATCTTTTTTCATATAGAGGCATTACACTTACTTATTGATAGTCAAGAAAGCTGCCACCGGTTCAGAAAAGGCCTCTGATCTGGGAAGAATCGGCAAAGGAAACTCAGCTTGACCTTTTTTTTGTCATCTTTTACTATGAGATTGATACAATAAACAAATATTTATGTGCTTAAATAAATGTCATATAATTGAAAAAACCTGAAGCGTGTATTCACCCTATTGTGTTATCATTTAAATTTATTTGCCATCTGTATAAATTTTGGCTGGTTTAATCCCTTTATATCACAGAAAATAAGAGTACTTCGTGATTATTACAAAAATATACACAAAAATCTCGGATGTATGTATGTTTTAAATGCGAAACACAACCATTAATTACGTAACAACCCCACCCCAAGCGCAGATGGGACGTAATATGTGTAATTTTGCAATTGTTTATGAGTGGCTAACGCGGGATAATGTGGGCTTACGTGATTACTCATTTTGGCAGACGTTATGTGGAAGCTCGCTTTATCTTGCCGAAACATTTGTTCGAGAAGAGAATAATTTGTAATAATTATTTTAAATGGTCAGGGTGTAATATTAAACTGTAATATTAAATGTAATGTTCGTTTAAAAAGCCAGTGTCTGACAAATATTTTTAGTAGGTTTTATTTAATTATTTCGTTTTTTTACGCATGTAAAGAGTCCGACACGTTGGAAATATAGAATTAATAAGAAAAATAACACAGATAAATTCATTTAAGACTGTGCAAATAAATTGTTTTTAAATGTACCATAAAAGTTTAACCCTAAAACATATAACCTTATTAGATTACACATTTTAGTGAGCATAAACATGCACACAAGTGGTTTTATGATTAAAGATGATTTTGTATTTATATTGGTAAGATGACTTCGTATTGGCCTACTAAGACAATTTTAAAGCCAAAATCAACTGTCATAACAACAAATAATATATTAGTTCTTAAATGTATTACCCAACGCCATTTTAAGTAAGATTAATAATTGTTTGTTTATATACGGCACTAAAACTGATTCTTTTTAGACAAGTTAAGCTTCATTTTGATTCTTATAATAATAAGATTTTAGTCTATAAAAATACTATGATTAAAACAGAATAAAACGTAAAAAAAAATTATATCATTAAGGTAAAGACTACTTAAAATGTGTTAGCAATTCAGAGGGCCTAGAAAAAGCAATATAACAAAGTATAACAAAACGTTTTGTTGGTCTTTATCCAGAATGTCTGGGTTACAATGTATATAACCGAATAATAATTTGTCGGAATGGTGAAAAGGATTGAACCCTAATATTTACTATAGCCTAATTACACAAAACTATTATTAAAAAAACAAAAAAAGTTCCTCCTACCAAATATATTATATCAAGTAGTCTTAATATAAAGAAGACTCTACGTTACAGGCTTTAGCTAAACTCGATTTTTCAGAGTCGATATCATAATAGATAAAACTAAGCCACACTTCAGCCGCTAAGCCCAATGCGTCAGTAGACGTTGGCTCGACGCCAGCGAATATGAGGTCGAGCGATCGATGGCACCCTGAAACGTCGCAAGTTACGCCACGAGTAACGCAACACTGCGCTCTACGATTAAGCCAACTTGGATCGACGGACAACTGACCAAGTATCCAGGATTACTTGCTCAAGTAAGGGTGGAATATTTGTGGTGGGGTGCAAATCTAGATTGGGTATAATAGTACAAATAGGTTTTTTACATTATCTGCTAAACACTTTTGACAGCATTATTATTATCAATCTGTGTTAGTCCACGGCTGGACATAGGCCTCCCAATGGACACCTTCTCTGTTATGGGGCCTAGGACCGTATCACATCACGCTGGTCCAGTGCGGGTTGGTGGGTGGACCGACTTTTTACATGCCCATCCGACGCATGGATTATCTTACTTTTGCTACAATTGGGCGATCGGCCAAATTGTCCTAAACAACCAGAAAACAAAGATAATAAATAATTGTTTCTCCGCGGATTCCAACGCATGACCTCCGGTTTAGAAAGTAAGCGTCTGTACCGCTAGACCACGGACGCGGTTAAATATGTTTATTATTCGACAATGTGAACGTACTTCGGTCTATTATACTGTTTGATTAGGTAACATCAATTTGTTCATCAAATTTTGCTTAGATATGGTGTTTTTTGCATGTATAAGGATAAATATGGAAAATTTCGTGCTGAAGATAGTATAGAATATTTGTGGTAGGATAGAAATCTAGATGGGTTATAATAATGAAAAAATATACATGTTCTATTGGTAAGCCTACGCCAATATCACACTGTTTGCTTAGGTTGAGTCAATTTTTGCATATTGTGATATCGCTGTCTTGGCTTTGGTTTGGTATTTGAATCATATTCATTTAAGTCTAAAATTGTTTAATATTTATAAAGTGCTCGCATAATTATATATGAAAAATAAGACCATTGGTAATAAGAAGAAACGGCAAAAGGTTAATTTTAAATTTAATTAAAATTAGACCTCATTGAGAATAAAACAGTTTTACGGATTTGATAGCAGTTATTTTCGATGGTCTACATTTTTTTCCCTGGGAAGTGTTTGAAACACAGGTTATAATTACGAATAATTTTAAGGTAAATAAACGCCATAAAATCTGTTAAACTGTATTTATCATAATATAGAATTCGCTTAAGAAACAAAAAGTATTATTCATTGGGACTTCACTACACAGTATAAAACAAAGTCGCTTTCACTGTCCCCATGTTCCTATGCTTGCTTAAATCTTTAATAATGCGCAACGGATGTTGATGTGGTTTTTTTTATTAGATAAAGTAATTGAGGAGGAAGGTTTATAGGAATAATTCATACATAATATTTTACAAATATCAGTATTGCACCCGTGCGGAACCGGGGCGGGTCGCTAGTTTAATATATAAGAATTATTCTCAGTGAAAATTCTGAAATACTTGTAGATCAATTGAGATATATTGTACGTAAAGGTTAAAAAATAAGTAGAATTGAAAAACATTGTACATTTATTTAATTAAAGTAATTTATAAGTCACACGTCAACCTCAGCCTTGAATATCGATATTTTTTTATACGTAAGCAAACGTGGGACCGAGATAAAGTGATAAGATATCGACACATTGAAGTACTACATTATTGATTATTATATCATAAACATTAATAATGTATGTGCACTAGTATTGTAATAACGTAATGGAACAACGGAAATTTCAATGACCGATAGTATTAAAAGATCATTATCATCATCATCAGTCCCTGTTAGTCCACTGTAGTGAAGGTCTATGTCCAGCAGCCTTCCCTGTTGCAAGCCTACTCTATTATGGGGTTTTTGGACCGTACCCCACCACGCTGGTCCATTGCGGGTTGGCGGGTGGACCGAATTTTTACCCATCCGACGCCATGCGTCATCTTACTTTTCAGACAATTGGGTGATCGGATCCAATTGCTCTACCGAAACAACAATGAAAACTGGTAGAATTCCCACAGGATTCGAACCCACGACTTCCGGTTCTTAAAGCACATGCTCGTACCACTAGACTAGAGAAGCAGTTAAAGTATTAAAATATACTTTGACTTTTCATTAGTTTTAAATTTAACAACTCTTGCAATAACGCAACCTATTACATAGGAGATTAAATAATAATTCATAACCACAGTATGTTTTATTATATAATGTAGTTTAATAGATTTTATTTCATTAAACTCCTTTAGCCAACTAACACACATTAGACCAGCGTGGTAGGCTACGGTCGAAAAATCCCCTAACAGAGAAGGCATGCATTAGGTGAAGCCTACGTCCAGCTAATGATGGTGACGATGATGATGAATTACTTTTGAATAAATTTAAAATTATACCCAACGAACTAAGCCTAGAAGTTCTTTAAAATATATTATTAATGTTGGCGTAAGTACTGTTTGTGTTTAATTAAATAAAAACATGCTTGTGGAGTGCTATGAATAACAAAATTATTAAAAACTGACACTCATACATACTTGTCTAATATTATTATTTAGGTTATATTATTTTCTTCTACATTTTAACCCGACGATACAGAATAATTATTTTTGCATCTGATATAGAATTTGCAGCCAATTGTTTAAGATCCGATTCAAGTGAGACCTCTTTGATGTCAGTCCCCGCGTAATCCATTTACGCGGTTATTGTGATCCAACGCCTCAGCCGCTACGCAGGGCGGGCGGGCCGGGTTGGGCCTTGGGCGGGCGGCGTAGCTCTGAGCGATTTCCTTGACCTTGTCGCTGGGGCTTTTGTGTGGATTTTCACTCGACGCCTTAGATTAGACAATGTTATCGGTATTGATATTAATTTTAGAGAATTTGTGGCGGTTTCGATACGATGTTGGCCATCTCAATTTGATGTAGAGGCTATAAATTAAACCTTTTGATGTTGCTATGGTAACATTTATATATTTAATAAACTAGCGACTGTTAAACGACTCCGCATTAGTGCAATACTGACAGCTCCAAAATCTATGGAAAATTATAAAAAAATTATCAGCAATTCGCTACAATATTATGGATGAATTGAACCTTATCTGACCTAAAAACGAAACGCGTTTGTAATAATTTCATAAGATTTGTGTATCCACGGGAAGAAACTCTAGGTTCTCAGTAATGAATTCATTAATCATGACTAAACTTAAATTTCACACTAGGTCATTCAGAAAATTCTTCCTTAATGAATTAAAAATTATCACTAATATTCAATGTCTTAACATGCAACCATATTTCTACAGCACTGAACACAAGCTGCTTTATTTAGCTTTGTTCTTTCCCTTTGTTGCCTACACGTTTAATCCCGACCTTAAGTTGTCGTAAAAGAATAACAGTCCTTTACGCTTTTCACATGTGAATGTGGAATATTTGAAGTGAAAGCTTTTCGAGTGTTTGTGAAAGGCGAATATACGATGGGAAATGTGGCGGAAAATATTGTACTAAGAAGATTATACGTAATCCGAGTAAATTAAATGCCACAGTTGTTTATATATTCGTTGTCAGTTATTTACTTTAATTTTCTTATTTTTTTTTTAATTTTATAAGATGGCCACTATAAAAGCTGCTTTGTAATGAGCTTTACGCATTTATTATATCTATTTTATTCCTTACGTTTCTCACAGTTTCCAACGTCCACGATAACGGGTGGGCTAGATTATCAGGTCACTCTAGTATGAAACTAGAATATAATATGTATACTAAAATAACTTCAATCTTTGTAAGATTTATTATATTATTATAAATTCCTCTTTTACTCATTATACCTATAGTTTTATTCCTACAAAATAAACAGTGCATTTTAATTCACAAATTTAATTCATCACTATAAATTTATTTTGTTTACGTCTGTGATGCCTGCAATAGAACTATATTATTATTATGATTGTAAATTTCACAGAATATGACTAAAGTCAAGAAGATAAAAGGTTAATAAACTTTAGTGTTGCGCAATAAATGTTGTATATATTTAAATATTTACTTATTTCGGTTATATGCGTTATAAACATTTATGATACATCTTTGAAATTATATTTTTACTATAAAATACAGCAATTTCGTCGCCTGTCTCCAGTATTTAAGCTCCCTATTTATACCAACATAACAATGATATAAAAGATGTCGTGTAGTATTTAATTGTTATGAGTAATAATGCTATATTTAACAGCATTTGTTTATTATATTCTTTCTAGCTATTAATAAAAGTAACATTGGGGATTTATTTACCCTGTACAACCGAATAACTAAGGGATTTGCTTTTAGTCTGTACAAAACTATACAGGTAAACATATTCTTTGTTTTGAAACGTACAAGATAAAGTTAATTTGAACTCTTCTGCTATCAGGGATTATTTTGACATTGTTATTAGCGCAGAAATTACATTTACTTTCAGGCAATTGGTAATAGACCCATACCCATACCTATTACTTAATTTATATAAAATTAATCAGAAAACAAAGATAATATAATATTTACAGAATTTGAACCCACAACCTATTTGTTAGTGTTTGTGCCTGGCCACTAGTATTATATATCCAATGTTAGTTTGTCTAGACCACAGGGACCGGTAAAAACAATTAATATCTAAATAGTATGATATAGTATTGAATAATTCTTAACAATTTTTTATGCGATAAATTAATTTTGCACCGTTCAGTTTATTGTCGCGCCACTAATGGAAAAAATCACAGATTAATAACACATGGAAAGGGTTTTTATCCTCTTTTATTGTTTCTGGAGCGTTCCACAACGGAAGTAATCTTCCCAGAACCTTTATCAACATCCCACCGGAAGGATGTCTAAACAACGTGCTCCACGCACCCAATGCATTCTCCGAGATGGGATCTGTGATGTAATGTTTTCCTGAATTCTTCAGGACGAAAATAGACAATAAGGACAAAAGCGCTGAGTAAGAGCGTGTAAGTTTTTCCCGTGATATTTGTTTTCACAAACATTTTTATAAAGATAGAATTAAGTTTATCTCTCTTTACCTCAGGGTATTGTTATATTGTCAAATAAAATGTCTGTTTGCGAAGGAAAACTGAGCTCTGTTTGATATTATTTTACACCAAATAGACGCGGAGTATGTATAAAAAATTCACAATGTATGAATTTGTTTACATGATGTTTTGTATTGTATTGATATTGTACTTAATAATTACCTAATTTCAAGGGAAAGGATGAAAACCTTAGATACAAATATATTGACTAACGTTTACCATAACACTTATGCTACCTTGATTGAAGAAACGTTTTTAGTAAATGAAGATAACACCAAAAGGTGCACATATTTTGATGTAATTCGCCTTCACGTTAATAATATCCGTTGATTATAGTCTCAATAAATGTCTGTCCGGTTATACAGTATTTTAATGGTTTTCTAAGGTAAACGCAAACTTTCAGACTTCGGTCAGCGTCGTAACTATAAACATAAGTCTATAAAAACAATATATTTCAAAATAAGACTTTTAAATATCTTTGTACCATCACCAGTTACGCAATAATACACTTCCGCTATATTTTACATTCAAAAGATTGTAATAGCAGAATAAGATAGCACAAATCGAATTGCGAACGTCGATCCAAATGATTTGGAACCTTTTGCAAGGGGTTCAACAATAACGTTTTATGTCACGTTCGCGTGACTCGTAAATCAAGGGAATTGAACATTTGTTCGGAGAGCTGCGAGTAATGTACGTCATGTGTGACGGTTTTCTGACATGTGATGTCAGAAATGACGTGGAACGTCGATGGCAATGTCATAAGGTGACATGATTTATTCAATACCTTCGATGTATGGAGTCCGCATGAGATGGATTATAGAACATGTCAAAATTAGGGAGACATCATTTAGTTTTGATCGATGGTTAAGCACCCTATGATTCGTCTCGCCTTAGGGCGAGATTCTTCATCTTGTATTTGCCCTTTATTTTTTGCGAGATATGGCGACGACTAATTCCAAACACAGTGTTTAAAAATAATTTTATTTATATATATTTTAAAGAGGTAATATAACATTGTAAGTAATATTCTATGAAATTACTCTTATATCAATAACAAATGATCATGAAGTGTATTATCTACCCTTAAAATGGGCAATCGTGTTAAAAAAAAAAACTTTTTTCTTCGAGCAGACGTTGTTTAATTACTCAATATTACTTACTCAATATGACCCACCAACATGCATTGGACCAGCGTGGTGGGATACGGTCCAAAATCCCCGTAATGAAGAAGGCGTGCATTAGGGGAGGTCTATGTCCAGCAGTGGACTAACACAAGGCTGAAGATGATGATGACTCACAAAAAATCAGATTATATTAAATAAGTAGCTACCGAAGTTGTTATATTATAGACAAATGGGTGACTTTTCCTGTATCTAACACCTTACAAATTAAGTCCCCTCTCAGACTCTAGTGTTATAAAAAACAAAAGCATTAAAGCATTCAAAATTGCAGTAAAATGCAAATATTCGCCATTAACATAGGCGAGTTTCGTGATAATTACTTGTTCAGCAGCAATTTCAGGCTAGGAATTTAACAATGGACGAAGCAGCGTCTTTCTTTCCATCGTCTGGCTACACTCCAACTATTATTCCGTTACATTTGAGCTACAATTTGAGCTTTAGAGCACTTGATCCGCGTTTCAGGCAATTAGCAAGATTACGAACGGCTCGCTACAAGTCGACCCTATTAAAATATAATGAAAGCCACTCTAATTGCTCGCCCGAAACTACAATGTTTCAGGCGTCATGCGGAATTTTCAGAAATTAAACCCCCTTTGGGTAATTGAAAACCGACCTGTAAAAGGTTCAGACGTTTACTTTAACGTCAATCTGTCGTGTAAGGGAGAAATTAAGGTTGCTATAACAAAAATGGCTGACGTATTTCTCGCGCTCTTGATGTTATTATCCAATTTGTTTTTAATTGAATACGCAGGTAGACGAGTTGCGGCCCACCTGATAGAAAGTGGTCACCGGCGCACATTAGCATCACCAACGTGCTGCCTACCGTGAGATATAGGATATTAAGTCTCGTTTACCCCTGTTGTGAGGCACCGTAGCTACGTTGGCTGGTGCCACCTAACTAAACACATAGTGTTATCACACAACTGCTTTGCAGCAGAAATAGGCACCGCGGTGGTACCTCTATTGATGGTCCCCTGTAAAAGGAGACCTACCACCTATAAATAACGTAAACTCAACCTGAATTAGTTGTTAAGTTATGTAGTTGTGTTCACGGCGTCAGTTTAGTTATACGCGTCTTTCTAAGAACATAAACTACTAATATTATTTAAAACCTGTTTTATCATAGACGGCTTGTAGATTAAAGGTATAACGATGCATTAGCTATAAGGTCATGGCCTATTTTTGTAATTTATTGTTATGTTATTACGGGGCTGCTACGTGATAAACCTAACATAGTGAACATCACAGTCGTCGTATTTCTAAGACTATGGAATCGGAGTGGATAACAGGGATACGGTTGTTCCATTCATTTGCTAAAACGATAGAGTGTAATTTTTAATAAAAATATTTTTAATTTAATCTGATGTTTATTTATATTTTATTTATTTTCACATAAATTGTTATTACTCTTTACGTTTTAACAAAATTCATAATAGATATACACACAGGTATAAAAAAAAATATGTTCTTTGCCTGAGAACGTTTCAAATCCTCTTATTCCTCTATAAATTCATATATGGTATGTATTATAATATTGTAATAAAATTTTTAAAACAAACAAATTTCCTAAAATACATACAGTGTTATGGATGAACGTTGGAAGCGCATTTGCATTGTTAGGTCATTTATTACTTACTTGAAGACACTTTAATGGTATTAACAAGTAACATACTGGCACCGTCAGAAGACTTATTATTACTAATAATTGAATAATGAACTGTCATGACTATGTACACCCTAGCATAATGAATTACCGTTTAGACTATAATTCGGTGAAGTATAGCAAACTTCAACTATTAATTATACTGTAACAGAACTTGTTTTGACGTGAAATTGTAATGTAAAATGACAACTATTTCGTTGAATGAGTGATATAAAATATTTGTCTACTCTACAATTTAGTTCTTTGATATTTATCTTGATTGTTTACTTTTTTAAATGGACATATAAGATACTCCTCCGTACTAACTGCCTCCGTAGCCAAGTGGTATAGGCGTGTGGCTTAGAAACCAGAGGTCGTGGGTTCGAATCCTGCGATGACTCAAAAAATTTTCATTGTTGTTTCCTAGTTGGTTAGGGCAATTTGGGCCGATCACCCAATTGTCTGAAAAGTATGATGATCCATGCGTCGGATGGGCATGTAAAAAGTCGGTCCACCCACCAACCCACATTGGACCAGCGTGGTGGGATACGGTCCAAAACCCTCTAATGGATAGGGGTGTATTAGGGGAGGTCTATGTCCAGCAGTGGACTATCACAGGCTGATGATGATGATGATGAACATATAAGATAACCTATTTTGTATTTATTGTATCTTTGAGTTTACTTAGAGAGATATATATATAATTACTTATTAGGGTTTTCTTTTATTATCAAGTATTTAAGTTTAGTTGGAGATAACGAATTTGAATAAAATTTATATAAGTAAATTAAATGTACTTAACAACTATTGTTAAGTACTTTATAGTAGGAGAAAGTTTGTAAATAAACCTTAATTGCGCAGCTGAATGGCACTGTACCTGAAACAAATAATTAAATTTAATTAAAAACGTTCAAGTTATAATTGTTTTGCATAAAGAAACACTTTTAATTTTATTCAAACGAAAAACCTTCGCTTAATATGTCTAAGAACTCTCTGGTGTCTACAATGCCTAATTAGAAAGTAAAATTACTTGATTTTCTTTCGTTACTTTGCTGAGTATCAAAATATATTATAAATATAAAAAATATTATATTAATTAGTACGATATTTCGACAAAGGATATAGGGGTCTACGAAATTTACTTCGTAAATAACGCAATTCTTAATCAATAACAATTAGTTTCTTGCAAATGCAAATCAAAAGTTTAAATATATGTATATATATGTCGTATTCATATTGGAAGGACAAAAACGCAATTGTTTTATGAATGAATATTTGTAAATTTATTTTTCCAAATTTATGGACTTGACAGTAAACCCAAAAATATATACTATTTTTATTACAATAAATATTGAACAAATAATTTTTCTTATTTACTAAATCATTACTTATTACGTAGTAAAAAAATCATTTGAAGGCATTTTTTTTATTCAATATAGAAGTGTAATACTCGTTTGATAATAGTCAAGGACGCTGCCACCATTGTTACAAACATTTAAAGGCAGTTATTTTTACGGGACAGACTAGGGTATCAGGAGTCTTCTTGCCATAAGTTCCTTGTTCATAGGCAAAAACAAATACAGACAATTTTAAATGTATTTTTATTATTAAAATCTGGCAATTCCGTTTTAGCAACGGTAACAAGACGCTTGTCACAAGGTCGCTTGATAGTAACT
Organism: Lamproptera curius; assembly: GCA_029286875.1. NCBI lineage: Eukaryota > Metazoa > Arthropoda > Insecta > Lepidoptera > Papilionidae > Lamproptera > Lamproptera curius. The sequence continues at coordinate 512,491 of JAGSMT010000105.1, read as the reverse complement.
CTAACAGATAGTTAATAAATTATTTAATATAAAGCAATACAATTTGTAAAAATAACTTCATTCAATAATTGATCCACAAGAAAGAACGAGGAAGTCCTGGGGTACGCGACATCGCCGATGAGCGGCGGGAGAGTTGGCTGTTATGGTATAGCCATGAAGGGAAGTGATCGACTGACTACGTTGAAAATTTGGTAATGCAGTATTTTACGTAGCCTAGTGGTAAAGGCGTGTGCTTCAGAAACCGGAAGTCGCAGGTTCAAATTCTGCGGGGACTCAACAAATTTATCATTATTGTTTCCTAGTTGGTTAGGGCAATTTGGGCCAATCACCCAATTGTCTGAAAAGTAAGATGATCTATGCGTTGGATGGGCATATAAAATGTCGGTTCACCCACCAACCCGCATTGGACTGGCGTGGTGGGATACATTAAAAAGTCATGGACCAACACAGGCCGACGATGATAATAATGTTATCATCATATCATATCATCAATCCCCATTCTCGGTCGAAGGCTAAGAGGCAGACCCGAACCAAGATGGTGAAATGTAGTTGACAAAGACATGATAAAGTAAGATAGTTACTTTATCATGTCTTTGTTAACTAATAAACAGTAGTACTAGCTAGGGAAATATTTTATCCAATAATAATATTCAGTTCTCTATAATTTTATAAACAAGAAAGAAGAGATTATAAGAAGAGAAGAGATATTTCATAGATCTTATCAAAAAGTAATAACTTATCTCCTGTCTTGAATGCAAAGCGCGCCCGTGTTCTAACTATAAAATACACTCTTTCACGTTTCTTGATATAAATTCAGAAAACTATATATCTCTCCTGTGTGCTCTTTGTGGTCTTTATAACGACCGTAAAGTATTGAAAACTCAACTACAACAATGAGATTTTGCATCGGCAATTCAGTGCAATATCGAACTTTAGAACTTTCATCCCTCTGAGGCTTCAGACAATTTACAACGTCAAAGTACATATTAAGGATCGTATATTGAAGTCTCAGATGTGTTGAATCTTCGCTTTACCGCTCACAAGCTGTTATTTATATCGTGTCTTGTTCATTAGAAGAAATTGTGAGTAGAGTAAATATCTCTAATATTTAATATTAAAAAATAGGTATGGTATATTTGTAATAACACAACTTATGTTGTGTTTTATGGAATGTCAATTTTAAAAAGTATATAGCGTTCATTCTTTCTTAAATCATTGACGTTACGTTTTAAACCTTAATTTATTTCCTAAAAAAAATCTTCTAGTATAAATTAAATGAAACAAATTACTTCATACATCCTGTTAAACTAAGCCCAATTTTATATCTGAGAAACTCTTATTATAGTACCGTTTTGTAGCCAAAGTACTTCACAAAGGATATAACTGCTGTAACATAATTAAATTTTGTGTGTAATATTTTGTCGTCTAGCGTCAAAGTATAATAAGAAACGTCATAAATATCTTACAACACAATAATTGAATATAAAACAGAAATGACAAGACTGATCTTACCATTACCTTTTCAAAATACTATTTAAACGTAAATATGAAAGTTAAACAACCAATTTATCTAAAAATTTTGCCGCATACATTTTATATACAGCACTCTTAAAATTACGGTAGCTTTAACTACCATCAATTGCTGTATGCTTTTAAGGCAGTCTAGAAAATATTTATAAAGTAATAAGCTTTTCGCTTGAGCCGAGTGTGCGTGGGTAAGTAGCATGCTGGCATTGTGCCAACCGATAAGAGGTCGCTGGATCGATCCTCGGCGGAACTGGCAAATGTTTTATAAACCCGCTACACAGTTTTCGTACAAAGAAAAGGGAATATAGAATTCGCGTGAGCAAAACTTGCTTGGCCACAATCCCCTAGGATGTTTTAGAATACAAAATAGCGTTGGGGATTGTGTTTGGATTTAAAATATTTTAGCTAGCTTGAAAAAAGCTAAAATATTGTTTTTTAAAGAAAATTTCTTATTTTACGCAGCGCTGTTTATGAAAATGTTACAGTTGTTTCAATTTAAAAACTTTGTATTGATATCTTTTTTTACAAAGACGATTCATTGTTTTTATTTGTTTTATACATTAGAATGTAAATTGACGGATGTATTACATATTTTAATATTATTTTAAGACACTTCTCAATTGAAAGAAAAACGTCTCGAACTCATAATCAACAAGAAAATTATCTTTTATGTCTATAACATTCCTTCGAATGACTTTACTACAGATTCTTCAGAACAAACATAACATCGTTTTGAACAGCTATCATTATTAACCTCAGAGATTTTAATCATTATCTTATATGGTTAAATAGCACCCTTGTTAATTCTGAATTGTTTGATGATAGATATCTGGTATACCGAAGGGATAGACAGGACTCGGGATTCGAAAATCATAAAAAAGGGGCGGCGTTCTCATAGCGGTAAGCAAATATATTAAATCAAAAAGACTTTTGAATTGGGAAAGTAAATGCAAGGAAATATGGGTCAGCATAGGTGACACACAAACAAGCTACTATATATGTGCCTCCACCAGTTCGGAAAACTTTGCTAGACCATTTTATAGACAATGTTAAACGTGTATCTGAACATATTAGATCTCGTATGTGCGTCATTGGTGATTTTAATATGGGTTATGTTGATTGGAATTTAGTGTATAATTCTTCGATTTACCTGGCTACATCTTTAGGTCAATGTATTATAAATTTTTTATACATGAATAATTTAAATCAAAGCAATTATGTCAGTAATTCAATGAATCGAACACTTGACTTAGTATTTGTTAATGCAGAAGTGTGTGACGTGTCAGAAGCTAACGATTTGTTATGTCCCGCAGATCCATTACCTCCTGCGCTTTTAATATTTATTAAACACGATGTAAACCTATACCTTCCATATAAAGATACTATCCATAAATTAAACTTTTTCAAAGCTAACTACGAGCTCATAAACCAAAGCTTATCAAAAATCAATTGGAATAACTTGTTTGCAGGATTGACTGACGTTAACATCATGACAAAATTATTTTATGAAGTTCTTACTGAAGTTATTAAATCATTCGTCCCACTAACAAAAGTTACTAATAGTAAATATCCTATGTGGTTTTCACCCGCCGTAATTAAGTGTTTACGTGAAAAAAATAAATACAGAAAGAGATTATTAAAATACCGTAACTCATATCATATCGCTTGCTCTCTGAAGGTTGCAAATTAATTAGTAAAAGTGCTATCAATTAGTATTTAGAAAAAATCGAAAAGGGTATCTCACAAAACCCAAAATTATATATATATGTATGGAGTATAGTGACGTAACTTCTTCCGACGGAAAGGATATATGTAATATGTTTGCTTCACATTTTTTATCATCTTTTTCTCCATTAAACACCCAAAGAGATATTAAGTTTTCTTGCACCCTACCTAGGATTTAAATCGATCATGATACGATATATAAGCATCTTAAATGTATTGATATAACAAAAGGTGCAGGCTCAGATGGGTTTCCACCAATATTTATAAATAAATGTGCATCATATTTAGTTACCCCCTTACATAGTATTGTCAATACTTCTCTACACACTGGGGTCTACCCGTCCGTATGGAAAACAGCAAAAGTCGTGCCGGTTTATAAATCGGCACAACTTTTGAGTTTTCATACGCTGCAATACCTATATCGATATTGTCAGCCGTAGCAAAAATTTTGAAAATTGATTTGCCTTACATCAGATGTCACTTCGAAAAGTTTGTCTCAGAACATCAACACGGTCTTATTAAAGGTAGATCTACAAACACGAACTTAGTTTTGTACATTGATGATATCATAGAAAGTCTAGACAAAATAAACAAGTAGATGCTATCTATACTGATTTTGTAAAGCTTTTGATCGAGTTCCTTTTGATATCCTTATTAAAAATTACATTATTATGGATTTACAACCAATATATTGCAATAGCTGGAATCTGACCTAACAAACCAGACTTTTAGTGTTGTTGTAAATGGTTTTACATCTCAGAAATGTGCCGTTACATCAGGGTTCCCAGGGCTCTCATTTGGGTCCAATATTATTTAATATCTACATTAATGATCTCCCAGACATTTTAATTATTCTTCGATATATATGTATGCAGATGACTTAGAAATAGTAAGACCGTAAACACTTTAAATGATGTATCAATGCTACAGAAGGATATTGATGACCTAAATGAGTGGTGTAAGAGAAATGACATGATGCTTAACATTGGTAAATTAGCGCATATATAATTTACACGAAAGTCAGATATCTTATCTTTATATTAAATACAGGAAAAGAAACTACATGAAGTTCAAAACATTAAAGACTTACGGGTAATAAATTGACAAAAGCTTACTATTATTCCTCATATTGACCATGTAACTAAAACGCATTAAAAAGACCTGGATTTGTTCTATGAAACGGTAAGGTATTTAAGGAAATTAAAACGGAAAAATTATTATTCTATAGTTAATTACGATCAGTTTTAAATACGACAGCATCGTATGGCGTCCTAATGCAACGCATTCATTGAAAATAGAACATATTCAAAAAGGTTTGTAAGGCATTCAGAATATACCTCAAAATCGTTTCTTTCTTATAAAAGTTATTCGTATACCTCTGCAATTAAGTCATTTCAAATAACAACTTTACAAACACGCAGGGATATGTAAGACCTAATTTTCTTATACAAAATAATAAGATACAAACTACGTTCCCTGGCCTTTTACGCAAACTAAAATTTAGGGTGCCATTAAGAATGCCTCGTAAGCCTATTCTTCCACTGACGTATCCTATCTGTAAACCGACTTTAGGTGCTAACTCCCCAATACTTAAATTAACAAACTGTTTAATATATACAGCGATAAGTTAGATATTAATGGAACATTACTATCGGAATTTAAAAGGATGGTTAAGAAAGTTTTATTAGTATATTTATAAGTTTTGACTGTTGCTCCTTTTTTTTAATTTTATTTATGTTGTTTTTACGTATAAAGCTAGTATATTCCCTATCTTTTTAATTTGTAATTGTACTTGTATTAATTCTACAATGTGTTTTGCTCTTTAGAAATTATTGTAAGGTGTGTAATGTTGTTCTTACCTTGATAATTGTATTTAAGTTGTTTTTGTCGGTTAAATGTATTTTTTACTTTTCACAAACCACCTAAGCCACCATATTTTTCATGTTATGTTTACCTGTAATTGATTGTGCATTGAAGGATACTAATTTGTATTTCTCTATATTTATGTGTTTGTATTAAGTGTAACAATTGTTGGTGAACTAAATAAATAAATAAAAAAAATAAATCAATATATCTACAAAACGTTTCAACTAATATATTAAGGCAATAAATAAGAACTGAATAATAAACTGATCATCATCATTATCAGCCTGTGTTAGTCCACTGCTGGACATTAAAGCCTCCCTTAATGTACGCTTTCTCCATTTGGGGGATTTTGGAACGTATCCCACCATGCTTGTCCAATGTGGGTTGGTGGGTGGACCGAAATTACACATTTTACATGCCCATCCGACGCATGGATCATCTTACTTTTCAGACAATTCGGTGATCGGCCCAAATTGCCCTAACCAAGTAGGAAACAACAACGATAATTTGTTAATTCCCCGCAGGATTCGAACCCACGACTTCCGGTTTCTATAGAACACACCCTAACCACTAGGGTACGGAGGCGTAATAAACTGATAAATACACCAAATAAATAAAAAAGCAATTGCGATCGCACTCAATTATTGGAGCAAGGCTTTTTTAATTACGTTAACTCAAGCGATGCAAGAAGGCAATACACGTTCATCATCGACTCATAACAGTCAGTCAGTCAGTATATGATCCAAATTATTTTTTAAAATTTAATTAATAAAATTTAACTTCCTCCATAGCCTAGTGGTATGTAGTATATGTAGGGAGTCAACAATTTTTCATTGCTTTTTACATAGTTGGTTAGGGCAATTTTGGCCGATCACCCAATTGTCTGAAAAGTAAGATGATTCATGCGTCGGATGGGCATGTAAAAAGTCGGTCCACCCACCAACCTGCATTGGACCAGCGTGGTAGGATACGGTTCAAACCCCCTATCCATTACGTATTAGGGGGGGCCTATGTCCAGCAATAGACTATTACAGGCTGATGATGAAGATGAATAAAATTTATTTCTCGGATAGATAATGTCCTATTCATGATAATAGTTTTGTCAATTTTGATTTAAGATGGAAACGAGATAATCCATAGCAAGGAAGCAGCGTCGTAAATATGGTGCCATTAGCCGACTGTAGTGTATGAACGCTATATAAAAGTCCCCATCTCGTTGCATTGGGTTACTTTGTTAACACCTATTTCGAGGCTTTCAAGATTTTCATCATCATCAGCCTGTGATAGTCCACTGCTGGACGCAGGTCTCCCCTAATACAAGACCGTATCCCACCACGCTGGCCCAATACGGGTTGATGGGTGGACCGACTTTTTACATGCCCATCCGACGCATGGATCATCTTACTTTTCAGACTATTAGGTGATCGGCCCAAATTGTCCTAACTAACCAGAAAACAATGATGAAACAAAGTTGTTTCCCCGCGGGCTTCTAATCCGTCGTGGATTCTAAAATTTTCTTTCAAAGTTTTCTTGTCCATAAAGCAAGGGCCAATACCGCTAGGTCACGGAGGCGGTTCGTGCCCGCATTATGGACTCTAAAATGGTTCTGTGTTTATGAAAATTAATTACTTTGAATTGTTATTTATGTAAATAACAATTAAAAGTTATGAAATTTGATATAAAGGTAGAGATTTAGTTAAGCATATAAATTCTTTCTTACGTTATATTTGATAATATTACTTGTCGCGTTACCAAAAGAAATTTCAACAAACGTTTGCTTCAAGAAGCGTGTAATGCTGTCGACTTATTAAATTTCGGCGACACAATACAAAAGCGTATTAAGTGAGAAGCGGGTGTCCCATTTTGCGATTCAGTGCACAACTAGTCTCGAGAGAATTCATATTGTGTTCATTTCACTTACAGATTGGACTTGTCTACTTTGAAGACTTTTTGTGAATAAAATAATGAAAGAAAATGCTTTAAAAACTAAGCAGTATAGAAAGCGCGACAGTTTTTTTCTAAACTGAAATGTTGTACAAAAAAATAATATTTAAATGTTTCTGTTCATATTGATTCAGTAGCTCACGAAATAATTATTGTTAATGATCGCAAATGCGCACTAAAAAACTTTGTTGTTGGAATCTTATTTTAATGTAAAGATTTTTGAAAGGTGCGCATACCTTTTGCTGGTATTAAATATATATTTCGTATCATAATTTTAATTCAATAACTTTCTACAATACTATTTTAAAATAAAACTTCCAATAATGTATTTGAAACAGATACCACGCGAATATTCTTCTACTTGAGAGATAAATCATAAAGGAGAGGTCTTTTATTTAAGTTTTTATTACAAAAATATATTTTTGTGTAAATTATCACATTAATGTCACATAATTTTTATAAACACTAGTAAATATCATTATTATAGTCATGAAGTAACAAAAGTGAAAGCATATTTAAACAAATGTGACGAATTTTGGTCCTTAATCCTGTGTAATTCTATATATTTCAGATGAGCTACTGATATTCAATTGTTTCTGGGCTATCGTTTCGTTTGTTATATAATATCGTACAAATATAGCAAAAAGCGTTTGTTTATCCAGTTTGAACTTGTATTGCAGATCTATTTACCCTGAACTTTTCCCTTATTTAACAAGTGGGAACACCTAAACGTGATAAAACTTTATTTCCAAACTATAAAATCCATTGTGATACATTCGTATAAAATATATTTTCAAGAACACCGGTGGTAGGTCCCTTGTTTACAGGAGACCGTCTGGGTGGGTACCACCACGGTGCCTATTTCTACCGCAAAGCAGTAGTGTGAAAACACTCATTGTGTTCCGGTTTGAAGGGCACCGTAGCCAGCGTATTTACTGGGTAAACGAGACTTAACGTACTTTCTCGCACGGTAGGACAGTGTTGGTGATATCAGTGATGTCAATGCCTTTATGTGTGCGTCGGTGTCCATAAGGTGGCCCCGATTGCTCGTCTGCCTGCGTACGCAATAAAAAAAATAAAATAAAAAAAAAGCTTGGTTTTATCGTACACGATTTCTCCTATACGATGCGCAATATTGTAAGTTTTCATTTACTTAAAGAAATGCAACTGCATCGTTCAAACTCCGTCTAAAGTTTAAGTTAGAGGAATCACTCTTAGCGTTGAATTGAATCTTCACACGAGAACATTTGAATAATGCTGTTAAGTCGCTGGAGCGTCTAGTTTCATAAATAGGGTAATCATGTTAAACTTGTGAAACACTTCATTGTCTTATGTATTTGTGACATGATGTTATATATTTTCTTTAGACATGTAATGCATGGTTATATAAAATCTATTAAACTTTTGAATGATAAGCTAATATTTCTATATGCTCATAAGATTCAATTCCATTACTTCCGTTTCGTAAAGAGGTTTATAAAAGAAGCCATGGAAGAAAATCAAAACTTTATGTTTATAAAGTTAACTAAATTATTATCATAAGCCATTACTTATTTTCTTTGATGTTGTGTCAAAAACAATAATTAAGCAAAAAATATAATGTTTAATATAAAGGGTGAAGGGATAGTGGATTTTTTTTAGTTTCTATATCCTGGTTACTTTTGATACAAAGTAAGTTCTATAAAAATATCCATAACTAAATTTAATATTGCCATATTTAACGTTGTTTATAAAATGTCCAAGAAAGGTGATAGTCTTCTGCAATTTTAGCAGTGTGCCGAAATTTTTTTTAAAGTCCAAAATAAGTTTAAACATATTATTAAAGTTACAAATTCCTCACGTCATGAAATGGTATTTAGTATTTAAACATGAAATTGCGTAACATTTTGCTGTGAAAAATAGTTTTATTTGTATTGTGTATGGATAAGTAGTAAACAAATATATGTATTTTATGAAATGTTTTGTTAAATTAATATATTGGTCGGTATAATATATATAATATGACTATATATGTGACTATAATATAATATGTTGTATCATAAAGTTTTTTTTATTTAAAATTGTTAAAATTCCCGATTTCTTAAATTTTTAGCAGCATCGAAACTTTCAGTGCTTTTTGCGCTCCTAATGCTCAAGTTGCGAACTGAAGCGACCGAGTCAAACAAGAGGGCGTGATTTCTTAAGCCGCTTCTAAAGTACGTGTCGAAGTCGGCAACTTTTCGACTTGTGTCATGAAAATTCATGGACTTCCCGCTTGTTAAAACTTACAACACTCGATCGTCTGAGTTCGACGCTCTAGCACAGCGTTTGGCAGCAAGCCAGTCGATGTCTGGTCCCGGGTTCGAGACTGAATTGTCAAAGAATATATTGGTAACGAGTAAACGCTGAAAGCTTAACCCCGTTCTTGGAAAATATATTTACTTGAGAAAAGTTTGATAACTCAACATCGATACATGCGTTTCGAGTCTCATATTATATAGACATCTATATATCGGTATTTTTGAATGAACAACAGGACGACCGAACTATAGTTAATCTCTTCCAACTTGAACCGGTTGAAACTCTTTTTGGAGCCCAAAATACATATTATTAATAATAACAGCTCCAAGTCGATTACGACTAAGGCGGCCGAATTATATTAGAGATCAGTATTCCTATTCCTTTACACTCTCAAAGCCCGATGGGACGAATAATCGACACGACCAGACCGGATTTTGTATCCTTATCAGATCCCTTCCACCCATTGGATCACCTTACTCTCCAGAAAATCGATGATTAGTCCGCAATGCCGTAACCGACTGGAAAGAACAATGAAAATTTGTAATTGTTGAGTACCCGCAGGATTCGAACCCACGACCTCTGGTTTAGAAGCGCAAGCTTCAAACCTCTGGGTTATGGAAGCAATTCAAAATGAACATCTCTACCACTATATAAGTAATGTAATTTACCTAACTCCTGTATCTATTGATTTAATGTATTGCAAAATTATCAGAGGCATATTAGATTAATGGTTATCGAGCGCGCATTAACACAGATTGATCGACGCAACATTGTTCATGAATATGAATCACTAACTGTAAACAACATGAAATACGTATTTTATGTGAATTATTGGTAAACTGTAAATCAGTATATTAGTTTAAACATTTAGTTTGTGATAATAACATGGATTTTAAATTTGTCGAGCAACAGACACACTTGTATTTCAGCTGAACAAATAAAAAAGTTTTAGTCTCTGTTTGTAACATCAAATAACCAATAAATGTAATTGGTATATTCTCATATATAACCGGTACATATAACAAATCATATCTTTATTCTGTTATGGTTCCGGCTAATCTCTGGAATAATTCTGGATAGCCGAGGTTACTGGGAATAGCCTAGGTAGCCTTTTATATAGAAACATTTTTTTTAAATAAATTATCACGCGAGTACATAACTACAAGCAAATAAAAACTTGTTTTTATGATAAAGCGATATTGAAAGATGACTTTAAAAGCTTGCCGCGTAAACATAAATTCTGTATATTTTGGAGCATGAATCAATGAAACAAATCTGGGAAGAAATACATACTTTAAATTTTAATCTAAAGAAGGTTGCAGATTTGTATGTTTGTCTCTGTCAATGTCCCAATAAACGGCAGAAGTACCTACCATCGGTTGGAAAGTATGTTAACGGAGAAAAACCGTCGGGAAACTGTTCAGCCAAAATCTTTACTTCAATTTAATAATGTAGAATCGATATATCACTAAGCATCTTTATTACAAAGTTCAAGTAGTAGCTCAGTGTTTAAGTGTACATGTATTGTACATATTTGCATATTAGTACATTTCGTGTAAGCGTTAGTACTACAACCTTTTGCTTAATCCTGGAAATGTTCTGTTTGTACCAGTGATCTGAACTATTAAAGTTATACTAAGTCCAATTATCTGAGAACAAGTTTCCTTGTAGTTCAGTGTTAACAATCCATTCTGTTGATTGCAATACAGCTTAATCTGTGGATGGTTTTAGAACTACATCTAAATTTATATGTTGTGCTGCTTGAATTAGTTGGTTAGATAAAGTTGTGTAAAATTTATTTAGTCTAGTTTCTAGAACATTTGCTACACTTACTAAATTATCTTAGTGTTACTTATAGTTTTAAAGTTTTTCTTTGGTATTATTATACAACATAATGCTGTATTCAGTTATATGCAAGATTTTTTTTACTATATTGTCCGATTTAACTTTCTTTTTACCTTGCATGTTGTATACAATTTTAAACAAATTGAATATAGACTTTCAAATGTTTTAGGGACCAATTGTTTTAGGGATATTATATACAAAAAAAAACTTAACCAGTTTTTTTTAAATTCTATATTGCAAATAATACATTTTTATATTTATATTTCAAAGGCATATTAATCTCAATATTGTTATGTCAAATTTTAATAACTCCTTTTTTATTTCAATTGGCATTTCCTTAGCCAGTTTTTATTTAATTACTTCAGTTCTAGTCTATTTTAAACCTGTATAATTATTTATTCAAAACGAATGTCATTTGATTTCTAAATTACTAAACAATCAACAACGTTCTTATTAAAGAAAGGATTCTAGGCAACTAAGCCCCTCATCCTCATTAATAATATTAAATATTATTAATATATACTCAAACAGGCATAATGTAAGCCTTCTTCAATAACACTAATTTACATTATAATACCTATTTTATTACTCGTTGTGTTCCTGTCACGTTTGGCTAGTAGTAAAAATACTTTTACTTATATAATACATGAGTGCCAATGTAACTCAGTTTGACATTGATGGTACAGGTACGTATGATAATGATAGGTAAACATGTTGTGTTTGCTCAATCGATTTATGTGTGACTTGTTTACCTTACTGATAACTGTGTTTATGAAGTTAATCAACCAACACCAAAGGAAAACACATATTGAACGTTATCGGGAATGAGTACAAAACTCCATTTCGACGACCCGCTTGACGTAGTGATTAGCGACGTTGACTCTTACGCTAAAGAGTGCGGATTCCATTCCCACCATGAGAAAATTAGCGTGTGACGTAGTGTCGTCGTGTCTGAGTCTTAGTCTCCACGCTAAAAGTATTTGTTTTCAATAGAAAAACTATATACGCATCAATTATCGAGTTTTGATAATACAAGCATTGCTTTATTTAGGACTAGATGAATTTTTGATTCTTCCGAATATAATTATTTTGTGTAATATGACATTTATGTAGAAATAAGATAAATATAGTTTTTGTACAGAAATGTCATATTTACCTATAATTCGGATGGGACTTTAGCTATTATTAATTGTCTATGTATTGTAATAACGTTTCAATGTGATATCTGCAAGTGAACTAAATGAATAAATAGTTCATTTCAATGGTTCCGTTCGATTTTATAAATGTATACCACAGTATCATTACAAGCCATATTTCCTTACTATAGCAATCTGAATATTAACAAAAAACTTTGATTGGTTTTTGCGTTATATGATGTTAAACATCAATACTCAAAAACTTTAGCATTTCTAAAATATGTCAGATTTATAGAGTGATTTGTTAAGAGTAATATTTGTAAACTACATTTTTTGCTTATCAATTATTTGTTGCAAGGATATGGCGATTGCTGATATCGAATGCCGCATTTCCTTTATTCTAGGGTAAAACACAAAATTTTAAAAGTTAATTAAAAGTTATGAACATTTTGTAAAATATAATTCAAAAAAATAGTTATTATTGTTGTTTCATATCGTATGTTTTCTTTACCATGTTACCCAATATATTGTTAAGTACCTATTATATTAAAGAGATTAATAAAATAGATCTTAAACAGAAAAATTAAAGGTATCAGCCGGTGAATAAGTACCTAGAAAATTACGAACTTAAACAAAGTGAAAATATGTTACGTAACTTAATTCAGACTTATTATTTACGTTTTATGCTGCTAACTGTCGAAACAAAATATGTTAATTATTTATAATCTGTTTATAATAATCCATCTATGACTCTGAAGGTGTTCTTTTCAAATTTTCTGAATAGATTTTCTTGGGGTAAATAGTGAGTAAAGTATTTTTTTATTGACTACGAAGTCAGACGAGCTGTCGGGCCACCTGATGGAAAGTAGTCACCGACGCCGATAGACATTGGCAATACCAGTGGTATTACCAACGCGCTGTTTACCGTGAGACAAATTCACTGGTGGTAGGTTCCCATTTTTACAGGGTAACCGTCTGGGTGGGTACCACTGCGGTGCCTAATTCTACCGCAAAGTAGTAGTGTGGAAACACTACTGTGTTCCGGTTTGAAGGGCACCGTAGCCAGCGTATTTACGGGGTAAACGAGACGTAGCATCCTATGTCTCACGGTAGGCAGCGCGTTGGTGATATCAGTATTGCCAATGTCTATGGGCGTCGGTGACCATTTTCCATCAGGTGGCCTGAATCCTCGTCTGCCTGCGCAGGTAATAAAAAAAACGACAGGATAGGATAGTTAAGTCTAGTTTATCCAGTAAATACGCTGGCTTTAAACCGAAAGTTACTGATGCATAATTTAGCTTTCTAGTAGTAAAAGAATACTTAAAATCTAGTGTAACGAACAAACCTTTTTCTGTATAATATTATTATAATATTGCATAGATATTACAGCACGAACAGCCCCTGTTCAAAATATGGAGGCAAATTCTCCTGCCCTATTGTTGCGGCAAGAAATTACTATCCCAAGATCTCGCTTCTTGCATTCTTAATAATGGAAGCTTGTCTTTAGCTTTTATTAATATCCATTATTCAAACCAAAGAGCATCGGGCTACAGAGAACTATTCAAGTGAAATTATAAAAATTAAAGTAATAATTAAAGTTACTTAATTGTTTTAAATCTTTAATTTGTAATTAAATATAAAATCACTTTATCATTTGTTATTTGGTTAGTGAAGCTTTAAATCACATTTAAATTACATTGGTTTTTTTTTAACCTTATCTAATTTATTGAATATAAAAAAGATAAGATATTATTTCTTCACATACTTAATTTTTATTAATACACTTGTTATTTGGCAAATTATTAGTTTTTATCGACAATAGTGTTGTATATCTATAATATAAATAGCTAGCCTAAATGAGAATTATCAAATAGCAAAATACTATTATGTATAATCTAATTTGTATAATCTATAATTCATTAATATGTGTTATATATATGTATTCGAAACTTTGATACAATATTAATCCTCTTAAGCTAAGATCGATATAAAGTATTGTTTAAAAATTTAGAGTTAAAGTTATAAATGTAACAAAAGCATATACATTAAGCGGTATGCATAAATAAGGTTATATATCATATGATAATTGTGTTATTTTAATCTTGCTCCTATAAGCTAATGTACTTAATGCGTGAGTAAATGTTGGACCCTAAGTTACGTATTATGTAACCGGTGCGATGTGATACATTATTCAATATATTTGGAAACGTTCAAGGAAATCGATCCAACAATGGAAACGACGCTGTAGAATCGATGGCATAAATTATATAATTTAATTAGCACTTAATAGGTTAGAACATATCGTCAAAACGTAATTAGTTAATTTCTCTAGTATGTATAGTGATGTAATGTGATAAGTACTAATGTTATTAAAAGTTGCGATGGACCAATTAATAATTTAACTCTGCGACAACACTAACAAATATGAAACCACTAAAATCGAGTTAATTCAATGCGTTATTTACGTCCATTCGGAAAAATTAGGGCTACTTAACGAATAGCTGAGTCATTGCCAATTGTGGCTCTACCACATTGTTTGATACATTTCTAGGGTATTAACCAGGACTCACCTGGTCAGCTGATGCCTGAGGTGATAGCCGTTGTCACAATTAACGTAACGTGAGGTGAAAGCAAACACGTCTGATCCGTTCCGCTGTCGGACTGGCACTGACGATGACGACACCAGCGCCGCGTAATTTTCGACACCGGTGCGAGTGGGACGGAGCTCTACAATGATCGGGTTTCGGCCACGGTGACATTGACCTTGCGTTGAAGAAAAATCGCTATAGTTTGGACAAATTCGGTATCGGTTCCTTTAGGATACTTTTTCATGAGTATTTAACTGCCAAATACACTTTCTGACGATTGTCGCGTTAATTTGTCAAGTTATTCCGAGTTTCGGACTTTACACGGTCTTGGATCAGAGGCAGTCTGCTAGTGACAATCTGCATTAAACATCCGTTAAAAATGGATTAATGTGTATAATAGCCGCGTAAATAAAAGGTAGTTGAGTTTTAAACTGACTCTTTATTTTAAAAGTGTAGAGCAGCACACAAACGTTGTAAAGTCCTTGACAGATAGTTATGATTTTTAAGCTTTAGGTATTTTAAAGAGATAATCGTGCAATTATACCACGTGCTTGTCGATAAAGGCGTGAGAATTATTTACGTTTTGAAATGGTTTCAATACAATTCATTGTATCATGAATCACTATTTTTTAAAACAAGTGCGTAAATACTATAGTACATTGTTAAACGATCGACTCCTTTGACTTACGACATCTCCCATTCTAGATAAATAAAACGTAAATTGCATTCAGCCTCTGCCATTCATTCTTAGTTTTACTTGAAACTCAAAAACGTAACAGTTAAAATAGATCAACCATTTAGTCCAACTTCAATTAGTTAATTTAAAGGTTTCGTTAAATTACTTTGGGTAAACTCAATGCACTTTTTAGTATTGATTTTATATATGTACGAGTAAACTATGTCATAGATTTCCTATGTCCCCATTGTATGTTTAATTGAAAGGTTTATTCACTGTAGATCACTGATTGCCCGGTCGAGTGAAAAGTGGGTCGTCTAATCGCAACATCTGACGCTCCGATACGATAACTCGTCGCAAACCTACTACAATCCAACTCAGTGTTCAAACTAGGTGGATCTGCCCCTATTTACGAATAGGATTACTCTATGTAGCGTTCGGTATCGATATTGAAAACAGTAATAACATTTATTAAAAAAATATATGGAGTGGTTCCAAAAAAAGTATATCAAATTTAATTATATAGTCACATTTAAAAAAAAATAAAGTATATTGAATTACTGTTCACCCACCAACCCGCATTGGATCAGCGTGGTGCGATACGGTCATAAACCCCTTAATGGAGAAAACGTGCATTAGGGGAGGGCTATATCCAGCAGTAGACTAATACAGGCCCGATGATGATGATGATAATAATATTGAATTAAGCATGGAATAGAAATGATTCGTCAAAAGTAATGATTGACATAAAAATAATATAATATACCATTTGTATTTTGAGCTGTACTTTTATCTATCTTTGTTTTAATAGCAAAGACTATTCAATATGACGAAGCTAAATAAGAAGCAGAGTGCTTGAATCAAAAATTATATTCTAATATCTCTTTGTATCTGATAATCATGGAACAACCTTCCTCAAATAGATCAATAATAATAAATGCGCCTATATAAAGACTATATACCTTAAGTTATTTGACCATAAGATTAGCACGTAGCAAATACTAAAAAACTATATCAGCTATAAAATCATATGACTTTCTGATTACTGAACTAAATTTTACTATTGAATTAAATCTTACAAACTCTCGACGATGCCTATGACACCTCAAATCGTCTTGCTATCATACTATATATAATCTCATATGTTAATTCACTATTAACGGTCTCCTACAAATTGGAACATCTACTATGTTCCGATTTTACGTTCACTTATTATTGGTTTTTAGTGCAAATAAGATCTAATACCTCTATTTTAGCTCAACTAAATGTCGTCACAAGATTATGATATCACCTTTTAATTTCAGTCCATTCATAAATATTTTGGCCATATGCACAAAAAAATCCAAACAATATTGAAAAGTGATGGTGAAGATGAATGAAAAAGAATGATGGTGGTCGGTAAGGTTAATTGGTAAAGAGCACGCGGACTTGTTCCGATGCAATGGGCGGACGAAATCAAATAACTTTCCAGCCTGAAGTCAACTGAAGCCATTCTATCAGCCTAAAACAGAGCTTCCTGGCAAATTCTAATACGGACAGTGATGGCAGTTCTGTCAGACTAGACGAGACCTTCAGCAATGAAGAAAAGCGACTAAGAAGAGATAGCGCTAAAAGGCAACCTGGTGTTACAGACCTGGTCGATTCTTTTGTTTTTTTACATGGAACTTGCCATCTTTATTATTTATCTAGTTTTTTGGGAATGGTAGCTACTCGTGATCTCTATGTTAGAAGATATACCATAGACAAGAACGTGGAATCATAATTACAAAACAGTTCGTTTATTTTAATTGTTATTTTTGTATATTTATAAAATTTCAATTGCAATTTTTCTCTATGCTTTTAAATATAATGTCAACCGTATTTTCTTATTTGCAATGATATCTTATTAGGTTATCTTCAGTCGCAAAAATTTTTACACTTAAAAATATGCAGTGAATATAATTAAAGACTTAAATTAAGACAATCTGTTTCTGGTGATATATAAGGAGAAGTTTGTGCTCATAACATTCGTCCTATGTATCTTTAACATCTCATAGGACCTAAGTCCAATTTTATTTTTTTTATACTTATTATTAAATTCATTTTTCGCATGCAACGCATAAAATGATTTTTTTCACTTTCACAGGGGGCCATCTGGGGCTCTATTCCTGTGGTGCCCATTTCAGCCGCAAAGCAGTAGTGTACAGAATACTACTGTGTTCCGGTTTAAAGGGCTCTGTAGCCAGTGTATTGACTGGGTAAACGAGACGTAACATCATATGTCTCACGTAGGCAACGCATGATACATCTGGAATTGCCGATATCTATCGACGTCGGTAACCACTTTTTATCAGATGGCCCGATGCACGTCTGTCATTGCTGGCAAAAAGTAACACAAGCATTCTGTACCAGGAAACCTTGGGGTGTTGCAGGGACTAAAAGTCGGAAGGTGCAAATAAAGGATAATAAAAAATATTTGATAACAAACAAAGATAACACCTAAGATGCTAATGAAGATGACTCAATCATTCAAAGACAAATTTATTATCAAACCTTAAACCATTGACCCACCAACCCTCATTGGACCAGCGTCGTGGGATACGGTCCCAAAACCCCCTAATGGATAGGGGTGTATAAGGTGAGGCCTATGTCCAGCAGTGGACTACCACAGGCTGATGATGATGATGAAATCATTGCATTTTAAAACGTCTACCAATTTTACTAGGTCACTAGGGTTGTCATTTTAATTTAACTTATACGACTGTAGAACATTTAACATTGAATTCCTCACGTTAAAGCTATCGTAAAAAGCGATGACCGTAAAGCGATAGATGGGTTTTAATTACGAAAAGGTATCGGCGAAAGTTCCACAGTTACGTACGAACATACGTTTTAGGGCAATAGTAATTTAAATAATTAAAAGTAGAAGGAACACCATATTAATACTTTCATTACACTCATTCCAGGGTTTTTATAAAATGAAAATTGACCTGAATGAACACTCGATATTAAATGCTTTAACTGTCTTCGTGGACAAGATGGGTTGTTGAATGTAGGTTAAGGCAATGCGTGCATCTTTCAAGTTTATAGTTATATATGATATAGTCGATGATACATGACTGTAATAAGTATTTAAGAGGTAAATTACTACATGTTTAATCAATTTGAGGTTTAAACTCTTTTCAGCAAACATTTTGCGCTGCGTTACTGTCACGATAAGTAAAATTGCTGACTTATACGGTGAAATAGTCAATTACTCGAAACAGTTATGACAATCCATCGTATTATTTGTACATTAAATGGTGTTACTAAATAATTTTAAAGCACCAACATTACTTTATAATAAAAATATTCCTAGTAAATGTTAAAATTTTATCCCCTAAGTTTAGATTAGACTTAATCAGATTCGGTTTTTGAATGTAGATCAACTCAAGAAAGTTGTTAAAGAAAGTTTTTGTGAAAGCATATTATTGCTGTAATGACTACATTAATGATAACATACCCTGGTAATATATTGTTCGCATTAAGCTATTACAATGCAAGAAAAATGTTTGTAAAGAATTTATTAAAAAAAAGAAAAATTGTCTCGATGAGTTTCTTCCGCCAGTTTAGTTGACAATTAGTTTAATTGACAATGAATGAGAAGATGTAATGCTTATATTGAATAAATATATTTTACGTTGGTCAAATGTGATTTTGAAAATTTCAACTAAATAGACGAAAAAAAATCATTGGATTTTACGGCTAGCGCATTCACATCTTGAGCGACTGAAACTGGATTAAAATAAATATTTTTAAAAAAATATATGCTATAATTGTACGTGCCAATGCATACTTAAACGTATTACGTTGGTTGAAGCAAACGTTTGCCCGAATTCAATCGTCTTCCCGCCATTTTCGACGAGACGATTCACAAAATGGCGGACGGAATGGATCCGTCCAATCCGCGCAATGCAATCGTTCGCAGAACGTTTCGGGTATTAGTTTTATTCATTCAATCTACATTGCAGTGCTGTGTGTCGTTACAGATAATTTGATTCTTGCTTTATTTGCTTTCTAAAGCTCGCTCTGGGTTACGACAGATGTACAAATTTAAATTAAAATAATTGTACTGGTACATGAAATCACTTTTGTATTTTGTGCCTACGATTATTAAGAAGTTGATTAAAACCTAAAAAAAAATACCTAGGTTTTCATTGTTCCTTCTAAAATCTTCATCGTTAGCCTGTGTTAGTTCACTGCTGGACATAGACTTTCGATAACACACGCCTACTCCATTATTAGGACCACGCTGGTCCAATGTGGGTTAGTGTGTTGACCGACTTTTTACGTGCCTATCTGACGCATGGATCATCTCACTTTTCAGACAATTAGGTGATCTAACCTAACCTAACCAACCAGAAAACAATGGTAGCACAAAGTTATTTTCCCCCGGGATTCAAACCTACGAACCGATCACTCAATGTCTGAAAAGTAAAGTGGTGGGATACGGATGTGCATCAGGGGAGACCTATGTTCAGCAGTGGAATAACACGGGCTGATTGGCACAATTATGTGTAATTATGTCTATTGCTTGCGCGAATATTATACATTATTAAATAAAATTACTTTACGGATTTTATCGCATTTATTTTACATTTTAAGTTCCCGAAGTTTCGAACACTTTCCAGCGGCCGTGGTCACGGGGTAGACTGGACCACGGCCGCAGTAATTAATTTTATTTAATAACAATTATGTGTATTAATTTCTGATGCTGCAGTTCATTAATTTCATTTCTTAGAAATACTTAAAAATACTTTTTACCTACATTACATCTCTCCTGTTTGTCCATTAATCATGTTAACTTTTGCAGTCACCGGTGACAGACGGTGTTGGTTTCATAATTTCTTAAACTTTAACTATTTCTTAGCTGTAACATTTTTAACTGTGAAACTGTTTGTTTGTCTAAAAAAATAGTAATAGATTTACTTACTGCATATAGCTGGAACAAAATACACAATCGCTTAATGATAGCTTTGAAAATATCCTGTTTATTCAGCATTTTTTTTAATCGCATAAGATCATGGTTTTTTACGAAAATGTTAATTATAATTCATAATTTACTAAATTTATCAGAAACCTTTGATGACACTTTAATCAAAATAAACAAAAATGATACGATAAACATATTAAACCAAAAACAGTTGTCGAACTCGGGTTAGTATGAACGGAGAAATAAGTTAGGTAACACAAAAACATACTAATCCAATTTAGTATTTTTTGCAGATTTTTTCTCAGTGACATGAATAATCATGATAGATTTAATCTTGCTGTCCAATTACAATATTAAGCCCTTAAAAATGCATTATAAGTTATATTTTAAAATCGGTAAAAAGTTATTTCCCTTTTATTTTATTAAAATATTAAATTTTGTAAATAACATGTAGCGATTGCTATTTGATATGCTTCGTAAAAATTCCATTTTATTATTAAATGTATTCGTAAACATCATAACTATTCGGCTGATTTCCTCGCTTCATAATTGTTTGCATATTTGTAATGTTTACGTATATCATAAATGAGATAATTAAATGCTTTATTACAATCATATTGTGTTAAAGTTTCAAAAATATGTTTCGACTAGCTTTTACACGACTTAGCCAAACGCCAGACAAATAAAAAATTTTATATAGTATAATATAAATAAAGTGGTTAGTATTGCATGTGCTTATCATTAGACACAAAGTTTTATGGCTTTTGCTTCGACGATGACTGATTTATAATTAAACCTTCATCCCCTATCATCATTACATACATCATCAGCCTGTGATAATACACTGCTGGAAACAACAATGATAATTTGTTTAGTCTCCGCAGGATTCGAACCCACAACTTCCAGCTTCTAAAGCACACGCCCATAGGCTACGGAGGCAGTTATAACCCAATTATCACAATACTAATAAGTCTATATCCTTTCTCTGAATCTGTTCTCGGCATGTACCAAATTGTATCTCAATCGGTTTAGTGGTTTAGACAGTAAAGTCGGGCAGGTGGACATTCGCATTTGTAATATTAGTATAGAATTTTTTTAAGTAACAATGACTTTTTAGTATATTGGTTTGATACCGACACCGTACATTAGGGTAGAAGTTAGAATAAACGTCAAAAATTTAATTCATTAATTTTTGTAGTAGATACTAATGCACTAAAGTCTGATTTGTAACATTTTGTTAATAAAAAAAATGCTCTTGTAATGGTCGTACTGTTAATTGAGATTTTCCTCCATGGTCTAGCGGCATTAGACCTTGCTTCATAAACCGGAGGTCGTGGGTCGTGGTCGAATCCCGCGGGGAAACAACTTTGTGTTAGCGTTGTTTTCTGGCTGGTTAGGACCATTTGTACCGATTACCCAATTGCCCGAAAAGTAAGATGATCCATGCGTCGGATGGGCATGCAAAAAGTCAGTCCACCCACCAACCCGCATTGAATCAGCGTGATCCAAAAACCCACTAATGAAGAAGGCGTACAGAAGGGGAAGCCTATGTCCAACAGTGGACTAACACGAGCTGATGATGATTATTTAGTGGAAGTGGTGGAAGTTATTATAACGATTGCTAAACTTTATGTAGTATATAATATGTGAACGTTAGTCCAGTTTACCGACCGAGTTATTTTACTAAGCCGTGACTAAAAACTAAATGATCGGCCGTATTTATTTAAATGGTTTATTTCTTGTACTAGAATGTAAATTTGACTATTTTACAGTGAAATATAAAAATTGTTTTCCATTAATATTCTAAAATAGCTTCAAAATTTGCTAGCATAGATTAAAAAATGTACGGGCTATATATTTACATAGTATTTAATTTAATTGGTTTATATTTTTGTAAATCATCTGGTTTCTATGCTACAAGCTTTTCTTCGTTTTGGATAAGATGGAGATTGGTATCGTTATGTTTTAAAAAATTAAGTATTTTTTTCGTACGGCTAGCTTTATTTTTAATTCATAATATAGGCATGAAGATCGGGTTTAACATTCATCAGATAAATATATTTACTGTTTTCTTACATAAGTTTAAACAATAAGAGATATAAAATATTAACGGAATCGTATTGCGAACAAAACATCCAACAACGCCACCTCGAAAGTCTTTTCTTCTCCCACGTTTATTTTTTTACTGTTACTTAAAAACGCTACTAGATGGCGTTTATATGTCTATGCATAGAAAATATTTGCAAACGAACTATCTAAATTTATGTTAAAGAAGAAAAATAGCCATTAGTCTTTTAGACGCATTAACTAGTTTCATTAACTGTTTCATAAAAAGGTGTAAGTAGAAGAGAAAGTAAAGAAGCAGAAGATATATTCGATATTAACAAAGCCTTGGTCTTCTAATAAGTCTTAACCCCCAGTAATTGGTCATATTACACAGTATAAAGTAAAAAGGTTAATACTGTATAAAGCTAGAATTTATTTATCTGCAATAAAGATGTAAAGACGACTAGAATAACGGTATTTGTGTTAATGAAAAATATAAGAAACTCAAACATGTCACTTATTTCGTAAAAAAGGAAGTGCGGTATTAAGCTTTAGCTATTTAATTGATTGTGGTCAACGTGGTGAAAATTTCTATCATAATACTATTTCTGGGCGTTCATAGGAGACATCACCTCCCATGTTAGAGCGCAGCAAATAGGTTTGTAGCGTCTTATGTGGCTTCTATCGGGAAGCTTGCTTCTATGTAAATCTCTGCTCTTTTTGTCTTTTAATTTATATAATACAGATTGCCGTTAGATATTCAATTACAAAATTTACCTCATGGTATTATTGTTACCTCTGAAAAAAGAGTAAGTACTAGCGTGGTAACGCAAATATTCAAAACTAGCTCGAGGTGTAGTACTCTGCTCAAAAGCAGCATAGTTCGAATGTCGTTAACGACACAAATTAATTTGTGAATAATAAATTGTTGTTTAATATTAAAACGTACATTTTTTTAAGCAGATAAAAGTCAGTCTAACGTAAATTATCAAAGTAAAGAAAGCTCGTAAGGGTCACAGTTAAATATATCAAATTTTATTTACTATATGTAGTAGTCTGCTGTAAGTCGCCTTGTAGTCGCTTACTCGTTTAATATATCGTGTAAAATGACGTCACAATTAACTTACCAATTACTGTGCTCACAAGCTGAGGTCAAACTTCATTGGTTTAATAAAACATCAAAGGTTATCTACATAGTATGGCTCCGAATATTTTTACTTTGATTAATTTCAATTACAATTATTCACGATATATATATATATATATATCATGTTTCGGTAGACTTAAAACTGCATGATAAGTTTTTGAATAGTACAGATCACTTTTATTTTTTTCAAATAAATACATTAGAAGCTCTAATTCAAGCAAAAATTAAAAAAAAAATATCGTAGTCCCTCAATATTGTTTTTACTTATTTATTTTTAATTTAGAATTCGTCAAAAAAATTAAAAACTCTTTTACTATAAGGAACAATACTTTTGATACATATAATAAGCATCCAGAAGTTCATGACTTCATCGCATGCAATTAAAGCCTCTCACGAATAAAAATTAGTGTTAAAATCCGCATCTACTACAAGTATAACTGACCAGATAATAAACAAAATTCACTTATTTTTTTGGTTGTTCCCGAATAATTTAATTTAATAATTGTTAAGTAATTAAACGCGATAAATTGCGTAAAATTGTATAAATTATTGTGTATTGTATTCGTGTAAGCAACGACAGTTTTAAATTTATCTGTAGGTTAACTTAAATAGCCTTTATTATTTAATTTAGAGATAGTCTGCTACCAAAGATAATATTTGATACAGAAAAATATGTCGGCAGGGTATGCAACTGAATCTGGCAATGAATCATAGTATGTTAATCACTTAGGCGAGGCAGTATTTCTTAATAAGTTTCCTTTAATAGATAATTGTTCAGTCTTAATTGATTGATTTATCACTGCTGTTTACTGCCATCATACCTTTACTGCCGCCATCTCTACGATTAATCAATTAGTAATGCAATAACTGCTTCTACTTTTCATTGAATAATTATCTTCGCTTATTTCAATAATTTTGCTCTGTTCTCTATTAATATAAAATATATAAACAAAACATTAGTTACCGAACAAATAAACTTGTAAGTCGAATAGACTTCATAAAGTGAGTGTTTTGTTTTATTAACACACTAATTGTCCCGGTAGACTTCGTACTACCGCAATCAATAAATAACAGATCTATACTCTTGTATAAGATTTGACATTTTTATTTTAAAAAATCTGATATTTATTATAGTAACAAGCTGTAGCTGTAGTAAATATACTGACTGTAGTTTAGTGAAATTAAGTTTATTTTTCACCTCTTGAGGACAAATATATAGGTATAATTAATATAATATTTTATCTAATTTCGATAATTTTTTAATATTTATTTACCTTGTACACCTTCCTTGGCCTGGACTTTGGCAAAAATTAGCCAAATTGGTTCAGCCCTTCTCGAGTTTTAGCGAGACTAACGAATAGCAATTGATTTTTATATATATAGATTCTAGAAAGATCTAGAAAAATGATTAGGTAAGGTATGAGTAGATATATAATCGTTCATAAGTTTTTGACTTAAACGTGCATAAAAAAACATATGCCACTGCTATTGAAAGTTGTATAAACATTACAAAAGGACTACATTATCACACACTAGCTGGTACTTCCGCATTTAATAGCAGTCTGTATTTAAATATAATGTATAATAAATTAAATATAGTGTAATTATTATATGTATCCTTAATTAGTCACAAACTTACATAGTTTTTCTTAATCATGCCCCTTTCAACCACTTTTTCCCAAAGTTAAGTAGGCTATATCCTTTTTTTTGGAATCTATTCTAAATGATACCAAATTTTATCAAAATTGGTTTAGTAGTTTAGACGGTATAGATAGACAGAGTTAATTTCGCATTTATTATATTCGACACTCCATTTTTTTTCGTGCGCAAACAAAACCGTGCTCACTAAACAGTCACTTAAGTAAAGAAAATTAGGTCAATTTTATTGTACAACAATCGATTTGCATCACTGTCAGATAAAGTTGAAAGGATCCCAATAAGTTTAGACACGATGACACAGACGCGTGAGTACGGTAAGGTTTATTGATTTAAACTTCATACTACTGAAGAGTTTCTGAAGCCACGACCTGTTTGCTTGTCAACCGAAATCAACATCCATTATTGTGAATGTGAAGGGCAATGATGGCCCAAATAGCATATTAAATCAAAGATATCAGTGAATGATTTTGTTTTGCTTGCTTTATATTAATTAAAATATTATTGCTCTTTATACTGTGTCCTGTAATACTATTTTTAAAACATAATGATTCATATTTAACTATGAAATGTTGTGCAATTGTCATTTTCAAAATAATTTTGCACGAATAATGACTAAGTTAGTATATGTCATACATATACTCACTTAGTCTGCCCGTGCAGCATCCATGATTGCTGAAAAGAGGCCGAATCATCGAGAATAAATATATTTAACTTACACATAAAATGCGAAAATGATTGGATTTGATATGTATGATAATCGCGTAAATAAAAGAAATAATTAATTATCGACAAGTTCGTACAATATAAGTCCTTTCTACCGTGGACATTTTGAACTGCACAAATATATAATTTTAATAAGAAATGGAAATGAAAAAAATGTTTTGTTATATATCACATTACATTCATTTAAAAGCGGTTGTTTTAATGTTACAATGTTGTTTAGTATTTTACATTGACATAATTATGATTATGAACTTTTTGATTATAATAACTTTTGCATTTATTGGAATTTGAGAACGACGATGAAACATGTTGTTTTTAAATAGGTGGGTTATTTTTAATATACTAGAAACACCAAGATAAAAAAAAACCACAATACCTGTGTCTGCTTCAGTGATAGAGTAAGTTTCTGTTTAAAGCACACCAAGTGTGTTTACTTAAAGAGAACAGTATGTAACTATTAATGTTTTTGGTTGAATAACAGATTTGTGGTGTATTCCGTTGCACGTATTGAAGACATAAGGTTTTACGTTACATTAAATACAAACTACTGACGTCTTGGGAATTAAAGAATAGTCAAAGATTGATTAATATAAAATTTTATTTGACATAATGAAGCGAATTCATCAAAGAAATTAAATAATAGTCCAAATTTATGGTATTAAAATACTATATTAGAATAAAGACTATAATTTAAATATTAATACAGGGAGATGGGATTGCAACTGTATTGTCCTGTCAATTAGAAACGCAGAGTAATGAAAATGGCTTTGGAATTCTTTTCTTTTTTGGTGACAGCAATGAGAAGAGAAGGACGTTTACCTGATGGTAAGTAATGTGTCCTGCCCACAAGAAAAGCTGTGTAAGACACCACTAGTTCCCTAACCACACTATATGCCTCTTGAATCTCGTTTACGTGGTAATTCCGCTGGATACAATGCCTTGAAGGGCATTGTATCCAGCGAATACTACAATATATATATTATATACTATACTATAACAAGAATTGCGACAGAAATAGGCACCATGGTGGTTCTATTTGTAATAAAAAGACAAAAAAAAGTATACATATATAACTTTCGACATTTTTTGCGTTTAGTTACGCAAATACAGGCACTGCTTTAAATATGCCGTGAGGTTATTAGTGAGGGTGGTAACAGCTTTAAAAATTAATTTAAAACTTGTTTAAAAAAATGCTAATAAAATTCGGACATAAAGTATTTCTTTCAACAACAAAAAGTCATATTAGTTATATAGTTAAATATTTTTATATTATACCTTTCTATCATCATCATCAGCCTGTATTACTCCACTGCTGGAAATAGGCCTCCCCTAATGCACGATTTCTCCATTAGGGGGTTTTGGATCGTATCCCACTATGCTGGTCCAATGCGGGTTGGTAGGTGGACTGACTTTATATATGCCCTTCCGACGCATGGATCATCTTACTTTTTAGACAATTAGGTGATCGGCCCAAATTGCCGTAACCAACTGGGAAACAACAATGAAAATTTATTGAGTTCCCGCAGGATTCGAACCCACGTCCTCCGGTTTCTATAGCACACGCCCTTACCTCTAGGCTACGGAGGCAGTTTCTATATAGTCTTGTATAGAAAAAGTTCTCTTTAGTATTTATGAACTAATTCCAATACAGTTTAAATGAATGCTTGTCTATTCCATAATAGAGGCTCCTTCTGGCGCCAGTCTGTCGTATTATTATTCTATTTATATTGATGACGGAGACAGGCTGTTGGTGGCCGCGAACACAACTTGTTTACGAATCGAAATTTTATTTACTCTTAAGGCAGCTGAATGATTAGCATGTTAACTCTGTACAATAAAAAAGTATATAATATTATTTGGTTTTTACGCAACTGGACGGTTGACGGTTTATTTATTTTAAATAGGAAGCAACAAAAATGATAACCTCTCAATATTCTAACGCACTAACTACAATTTGAAATTATTTTTGTACACTCCGCCCGGGTACTAGGCGCAGCCTTACCATATATCCATAGCGGAATTTGATCTTCGAAATTTTATATGGCATTAGACAAGCACTACACCATTACCATTACTATGTAAAAGAAAAAAAGATATGGTGTCGTGGGACACCAGGTAGGAACAAAGTTTCTTCAATTAAAAAAATCGTGATTCAAATTATCAACTGAAAAACAAAATATGTCTTATTCTTATTTTTGTTTGACAACATAATATTTAATAAAAATGAAAAAAATTAACGTTAGGAAAGGTATTATACACTACTCGCTTGTGTATACGATTGCCACGCCTGTGCACGTCTGATTTAACGGTTTTCTTCCTCAGACTTTTTCTTACGGTTTTACTATCACATTTATTTCAGTTCAGTCGCGAAGAGTAATCAATATCTCCTCCAAGCCTTTTTCTTTTTTGCCGTTGGAAAAATCCAGCTTACGGATTCCCCGCCGCCAGAGTGAGGGGGCAGCTGGGATGTGTGGGGCTCCCCGGAGCAAGATGGAGCGGCCGGTATACTCATTAAAAACCAACGATTGTTTCTTTTCTCATGTCGCTGTAGCCGGGGCCGCGGGTGCTGATTACGGTCTTCGGCAACCCCGGCGCGACGTGGCCCTCGCCTCACTCGCGCCTCTGCTCTCCGGGTGTGTTGGGACACCCGGACCGTCGCTTTAGGCGCCGTGCCGAAATAAACAGCACGGCGCTCCCTCTTGAGCCCTTCTCAGGGCTTAGGGGCTCAGTATCAGGGGGGAAGGTTGCGCGCGTACGCCACTCTTCGGCGCCCTGGCCTTCTTCTGTGGATAGCCAAGGCGCTGTAGGCCTCCCTGTCTCTTTTCGCGGCTTCCTTCCGGGCCATCACGTCCTCGCAGATTCTCCTCCAAGCCTGCCGCAAGGAACTTTGCTCCAAAAACGGAGGTAGTAGGTCCCCTTTTTACAGGGACCGTCTGGGACGATAACTCTGCGGTGTCTTTTTCAGTCGCAAATCTGTAGTGTGAAAACAGTATCGTGTTCCGATTTGAGTGGCATTGAAGCTTCAATATTGGCTGGAAACAGGACGTAACATTACTTTACGTCCCAGTCACCGTGTAAAGCCAGCCACAGTCGAAAGAGTGCCTGCCGTCTTACCTCATCAGAGAGTCACTGACAAAATCGGTTATATTTTAAAGCGAGCTTCTGTAAAACATATTATAAGCCGCCGAAGAAGATTAGCAATTATTACCATCCGTGAAATGTAAAATTCCTCTACAGGTACCAGGTGTGTACAAACTAGACTGTGATTGTGGTCTCTCTTACATTGGACAAACAAGAAGACCAGTAAGAACCAGAGTAAAAGAACATATAGCTGATGTTAAGCACCGACGCTACAAGAAATCTGCAATTTGTGACCATGTTCTAGAACAAGCCCAATCACTATATTAGATTTCATGTACCAAAAATACTGGCTAATGAACATCGATTTATACCAAGAATAATTCGGAAGCAATAGAAATTAAAAAATATCCAAATTTTAATAGAGAGGATGGTTGGTCGTTGCCACCTTCCTGGGATCCAATAATTTCAAAATTAAACGCAGTGTATAAAACTACAAAACCGAAGGACAAAATAAATACTTTTTAGAAACCAACATTAAAAATTAAGAAAACGCACGATATTTCAATTTTAAATAAAAACTCTGACAGTTATTCGAAAACTTAGAGATACAGACATATACCAACTTAATCTGCCCGTGAACATGGATGCTGGAAAGAATCGAAACGTCAGGAATAAATATAATTAAGTAACGCGAAAATA
Organism: Lamproptera curius; assembly: GCA_029286875.1. Classification (NCBI taxonomy): domain Eukaryota; kingdom Metazoa; phylum Arthropoda; class Insecta; order Lepidoptera; family Papilionidae; genus Lamproptera; species Lamproptera curius. The sequence goes on along the minus strand of JAGSMT010000105.1, from coordinate 482,598 downwards.
CTATATAAGATAAATAATTCAGTTTTTACAGATTTTTTATACAATTAACTACATGAAAAGAGTACTTATTAACTTTTACCCTGGGGTGGTATGCTACGTTGTTGTCATCATCATCAGCTTTGTGTCAGTAGCCTTGTGTTAGTCCACAGCTGGACATAGGCTTCCCTAAAGCACGCCTTCTTTTTTTTTATTGTCTACGCAGGCAGACGAGCAGTCGGGCCACCTGATGAAAAGTGGTTACCGACGCCCATAGACATTTGAAATACTGGAATCACCCACGCGCTGCCTACCTTGAGACATAGGATGTTAAGTCTCGTTTACCCAGTAAATACGCTGGCTACGGTGCCCTTGAAACCGGAACACAATAGTGTTTTCTTTACGATAGAAATAGGCACCGTGGTGGTACCCACCCTGACGATCCCTTGTAAAAAGGGGACCTAACACCGTTAACGCCTTCTCCATTACGGGGGGTTTTCGGACCGTATCCCACCGTTTTTTATACACTGCTCCAATGCGAGTTGGTGGGTCGACCGACATTTTACATGCCCATTCAACGCATGGATTATCTTACTTTTCAGTTAATTGGGTAATCAGCGCAAATTGTTATAACCAACTAGGAAACAACAATAAAAATTTGTTAAGACCCCCCAGATTTGAACCCCCGACCTCCGGCTTCTAAAGCACACGGCCTTTTTTTTACCTTGAGGAAATGCCTACGCATACCCGTCCTTGCGGGGGCAAAGAGGGGTTAGGTCGGACTCGCACCGACTAAAACCACTACGTTGTTCCTACTTGGCGCCTTAGAGATGGGGTCACAGGCACGCTTGGCAGTCTTCTGTGACCCCACCAGCGCTAGCCGTCTCGGCCCCTGTATTCAGGTAACAGACTCCCCGAGTCTATTACTCAGGGGCCATGGGAGCCAGGAGTTCCCAACCCACGTAGGGACAAGACGCCCAGCCCCCAAAGGCGGCCCGGATGTGAGGCTCCGTCGCTAGCTCCATTTCGGCCGCAGAAGGAGGAGAGATCAACGACACCATGCCGAATGTCCCCTCCTCCTACGGCCCCTCCACACCGCATCAGCGGTGCGGCCCCGCTGATTCGCGGAGGATAGGGAGAGCGGCCTACGATCTACCGACGCTCCTCTTCCCCCGCGACTCCTCCTTGGTTACGAAGGGCAGAAAGGGCGGCACACCTACCTCCTGCAACCTGTCCCTCGAAATAAAAAAACCCACCAAAGGCGCATCCAAAGAGGGCTTCTGCAGCCCGCTTGGAGCAGCCTCCTCCATGGCCTTATCCTTGTTTAATGATGTATCTTTATTCTATTGAACACTAGAGAGATTTTATCTTTTTAATTTCTATACGAATTGCTACATTTGTTTAAAATCATTCATTACTGTTTAATCTAGTGATACGCAGATTTATGCGTCATGGTTTTCATAAGCCGTATCCTTAACATTATATTAACTGATTCGAGCTTAATCCTTCTAATGGGGTAAATGCTCACTTGCTATTTTAATATTATCTTTGCTTATTATAATTTGAGACAATTAGAGTTTATATTCTTTATTAATAGTTATTATAACAATTAGGAAACTCTTTCTATTTTTTAGTGCAAGTGCTACGGAATCGTAAGGCAAAAGTGATTTAAAATAAAATGTATACAGAAGCTGTTTTTTTAAAAGGCGTTCTCAAAAGCTAGAATCTGAGGTTAAGATGTTTCCAAGATTCTTTTTGACGTGCAACGTCTTATAAATTGGTAGATAAGTAAAGATAGGAGAAGTTGTGTCACCACACCGCTCACGTAACGTTCTCCGTAAGAAACCATAAGAGGAAGTGAGAGGCATGGGTCTCCCTTACCCGAGAGAGAAAGAGAAAGAGAGGAATGCTTTCCAGTTCATGCCTTGCGTCTCTCTTATACTTGAGCGTTCTTGCCCTCGGAGTAATCCTTCTTCCCACTATACGAATGAATATTTACATCAGAATCATTCTACTATTGAAAGACGTTGTCACAGAAAACTGTGGCCGTATACCGATTATATAGGCATCCAATTTTTTAATAAATAAGCAAAGCTTGTACTATGGCGACTAAATGAGTCGTAAGTATATAAACTTACCTTTGTTATATAAATAAACTCATAAAATATAGATATAAACACCCAGACACGAGGAAAATACTATGTTCATCACACAATATTTTTTCCGTGGTGGGAATCGAACCCACACCCTTTGGCGCAACAGTCAGGGTCACTAACCACTACGCCAAGCGGATCTTCACAATATTTAACTTCTTGAAACCATTGTATAGTAACATTAGATGGATGGTTTGAATTCTGCAGTGATACACGGCGTATTACTGTTTGATATTAATGTATTTTTCTTTTAGCATATGAAAATTTGAGGTAATGATATCAAATTGAGTAAATAACACTGCGATACCTTTTATCTTCCTAAACTGATGCTAAATTACAAGCAAAGTTATTTTTATTACCTGAAGTCTTTTAGGAAGCAATTTGTGGAAATATTGGTATAACTATCAGAGAATTTCAAGTAGGATATTCATGCGAGTGTTAGATAAATGGACAAATCTTGTTCAAGTTAGTGTACACTTAAGTAGGTTAATGGAGTTATTGTGTATTCTGTTCTATAAAATCAGTTTGCATCATAGTGAGAGGAAACCCGAAGTTGAAATGAATATAGTAAATTTGGACATGAGGACACAGCTGAACTGGCTGAAGAGGGTGAAGATAATTGATTTAAACTTCATACTCCCGAAAGGTTTTACAAAGTATGTAACAAGTTTAAGTGTTAGTGCAAGCTAACACCTACTTTCGTTTTTTAATTTTTAAAGTATTGCTGACGCGATACTTTAAACGATTTGAATAAATATAAATAAAAAAACAACTGAGCTTTTTGTCTGCACAAATAAAATAAATTATTCCAGTCAGTGATCACTCAAGTGAGAGGAGGAATTGGGTCTGTTTTGTTGCATAGAAATCTATTTACATCAGTGTCAGATAAAATCGGAAGTTGAAAGGAACCAAATAAGTTAGAACACGATGACACAGCTGCCTGAAAAGGGTAAAGGTAATTGATTTAAACTTCATTCTACCGAACGGTTCCGGAAAGTATGTGACATGTTTGTGTCAATCGAAATTATCACCTTCATTCTGTACGTAACGGCATAAGCATTATATATGTACGTATGCCTACGACAAAAGATTCGATAAATAAAGAGATTAATTTCGTCTTTTGGGTAGACGTTTGGGGTTGTGTAAGTATAAATTAGTTAACTAACCAGGCAACTTTGTAAATGTAGGTTTGAGAATATTGATTTACTGGTTGGTCTATAATACAGCGCTATTCCTGCTTGGTAAACCACTAAAATCTTTAATAGAATTGCTACTAACGGATAGGTTACTATTCGCAATACCTTTTTATTACTACTTAACGTCGCACCATAAAATTATAATATTAAAACATACAATAATAATTAAAATGTGCATCAAAATTTTAACTCAAAACTTTCTTAGATAAACTAGAAAAAAGCCATTACAATACGCTATCATAGTTAGTGACAATTTAGTTTCCGGAAATCTCATCTATATCATTTTATACAGTCTAAAGCGATACTCCTAGCCAGCTTTATATTTCACGTATATAACTAACTAACTATGTCTGTTGTGGTCCAAAGAGAGAAGACTGAACCTGTCCGCTTGCGTCGGGGCATGAGACAAGGAGATGTCATGTCTCTGAAATTGTTATAGGATATGTTCAAGACGCTTTACTGGGAAGGACACGGCAGGCATAAATGTGAATGGCGATTAAATCTCCATTTTAGATTTGCGCACGATATCGTCATCATGGCTGGGACCGCAAAGGACCTGTAATTATGTAAGTATCGGAACGCATCGGTATCCGGATGAAGTTCATCCAGATAAATCGGTAAAATTAAAATTATGTTCAAAAGCACGTTGATCGGGGACCGATCACAATCGATAGCACCTACCTCGAAGTGATTTCGGAGTACATTTACCTAGGGCAAATGCTCTAACTTAGAAACAACTTTGAGAGAGAGGCCAACAGAAGGTTTCGGCAGGGCTGGAGACGTGGACACTTAGGCGTTGACTGCTTCACAAATTTAACGTCGCTCAATGAGCTATGGAGAGGACTATGCTCGGAGAATCTTTCAAGGATTGCATCAAAAATTATGTGATCCATCAGAGAAGCAGAATCATCTTACTAATCCGGTGTGCTACTCATATTAGTAAGCTATAGTGCAAGTGGGCCGGACACATAAGCCGCAGTTCTGACCACCTTTGGAGTCGAAAAGTTCTGGAGTGGAGATCAAATCTCAACAAAGGTAGTGTGGGGCGCCCAGCTCAAGATGAAGTGATGATATTCGCAAAGCGGCCGGTGTTGGCTGGATGAGAATAGCCGAAGATCCAAAGCAGTTGCATGCATTTGGGGAGACCAATGTGGTGATGATGAAATGATGAACTAAGTAACCAACAGGCACTTCTTTTCTTTAAAAACTACTGTTATTAAATTTGTACTTCTATGATCTGCTTTGCTTTACATTGCAGTTTCCATGACCATAGAATCTGCCGTCGAAATCATCGGCAATATTAAGATTTTCTAAACTCTCAAAAAATCCGTCAGGTAAGCTCGCTCATGGTAATATTAGTTTAAACCCAAGAAAATATTACGTAGCTATGATGCTTTAAATATAGATGCAAGGTTCAAGTCACTTAGAAATAAGGTCACCCATTTTTCGCTGACTTATTTTCCATATTATAAAAAGATTTGCTGAAATCTCGCAGCACGGGTAGCAAGTGCTACAATCCAATGATAAGCCGCGAAATGAAAATTCCGCGGCCACCGGATACAGTTACATAGTCCCGGTATTCGCTTAGCGGAAAGCGTGCTACCGAAATTAACTTTGAAATTGTTATGTCACCAATACAACGACAAGATTGAAATAAACACGAATGTGGAAATAGATTTAGCATAAAGTGTTAAATGCCTTTTCGGTTTTTAAATTTTAATCTTGATCTCTTTATTTTTTATTGCATTATTTTACAACGTTCTAAATGAATTCTAAATTAGTTTTTTTTAGATTATTTTTTAAATATTTTTTTTCTAATTAGTTTAACAATTAAATTGTTTTTGTTTAATTAGAAACATTCAATTAGAATTCATTTTATGTTGATATTAATATATAATGAACAGTTTTTTACTTTAACCTCTCCGTTTAATGCTAATATAATTGTCAATCAGTTAAACTTTGGGCGATACAGGAGTAACAAGGCAAGCGATAGTTTATAACATTAGAAAAAACAAATGATATAAGTGTTAAGGATAGAATAAGATCTATGTTTATTATTCTTATGTTATGTGGTGAGCAAATAGTTCAAAACTTTGAGTATAAGACGTTGGACAAGACAGAACAGTTTTTTTGATTACGACCGTGAAAAAAAAGAAAGTTGCTCAGAATTATGATAAACTTGGGAACACAAAATATAACAGTTGACTAGTTTAAAATTCAAAAATCATCATTATCATAGTATATAATCACTATTTTTATATAAAGCTACGGTTTTTACTTTTGATAATAATAAATACATTTTCTTATCTAACTGTACATTTCCCGAAACAATGTAATATCGCATTCTGTTTGCTCTCTGTTATCCTCCACAATCTACACTGTCTTCAAACACTAGCTAGTAAATGTTTAGTAGAAATAGATTTTAGAAATCACGTCCAGTGAAATAGATCTGTTCATTGCTTAATAAGCTTGGCTTAATTTTTCGGATTTGTTTTCGTGTTGTTCGGATAGCTAATAGCTAGCTATTTGGTTGTTTAATTCATGCAAACATTTATTTAAGTTTAGAATTCTATTGTTTTAAATAGATGCAGTTTTAAAAGGTGAATATTTGAGGCTATACTTCATTAAATGGTTTGCATTATTAAATGATTCTTTGGATTAAATATCTGTTCAAAAGGTTCAAAAAAGAAAGGTATTCAAACGAATCACTTAAATACCTATAAGTTTTTATATTGAAAAATTTTTTTGCAGTCTATATAATGTAACTACGCCCGTTTGGATCTAGGCCTCCCTAAAGCACGCCTTCTCCATTAGGGGATATTGAACCGTATCCCACCACGCTAGTGCAGTGTGGGTTGGTAGGACTGACTTTATGTCCATTCGACGCATGGATCTTCTTACTTTTCAGACAATTGGGTGATCGGCCCAAATTATCCCGACCAACCAAAAAACAACGATAACACATAATTTTTTTCCCAAAGGATTCGAACCCACCACCACCGATTTATAAAGCAAGGACTAATACCACTAGACAACGGAGGCGGTTTCGTTTTTTTCTTTTTACGTTACTAATGCTTCAAAAATACTAGTACATTTCTTTTCATCACCTTAAATCTTTGAGAAAGCTATTTGTGACAACATAAAATTTACTATCCGAGAATTTCAAGTGTTTCATGCGCATGTATCAAAAACCTTGTTCAAATTAGTGTACACTCAAATAGTGGGGTTATTGGGTATATTCCGTTCTATAGAAATTCATTTGCATCATAGTAAGTGAAAACCGATGTTGAAAGGAAGCTAATAAATTTGACATGATGACACAGGCGAATGAGGAGGGTTGGGATAATTGATTTAAACTTCATACTCCCGAAAGCTTTCAAAAAGTATAAAACGTTTACGTGTTATAGAAAACGCTTGTGTACGTATAAAGTAAAATATACAAAAACAAAATATGAATATTAACAGCTTAGTTGCATATAATTTTAGGTTTCAATAATAGATATTTTAATGAGGAGTCTTGTACGTAAAAGTCATTCTTCCTTTTCATCGCATTCAAAGGCAGACGAACTGTCAGCCCACCTGATGGAAAGTGGTGACCGACGCATATCGACATCGGCAATACCAATGGTATCGTGACCAATACTCTGTCTACCGTGAGACATAGGATGTTTAGTCTCGTTTGCATAGTAAATAAGCTGGCTACGATGCCTTTAAAACACCAGTGTTTTTACACTACTGAACAGGAAATCTGCCGTTAGCTACTGAACAGGAGTCCGGACCTCCTGTAAAAAGGGGACCAACCACCTCGTTAACTTCTTCCTTTACGGATTAATATGAAATCATCTTGCGGTTGGGTTTAATCAAATGACATATCTTTATATTATTAGACCAACCACTCGTATGTCTCACGTGTGCAGCGCGTTGGCATTACCACTGGATCATCGTCTATGGTGTCGGTGACCCTTCCATCAGGTAGCCCTACTGTCTTGATCTGCTATGCCATAAAAATAATAGTGAAAACCTTTATAAGCAAAGTTTTTAAATTTGTTAACTGTTGATTTTGTTATTTGGTGAATATTTTGAGTGGTTTTGAAAAAGTTTTCAGTTTTTTAATATTGTGTTTCTTTATAAACATTGCTGACATAATACTTAAAACGTTTTAAATAAATAAAAAAAGAAAAATAAATGACTTGCTTGTCTGTACAAATAAAAAACATTATTCCAGTCAGTGAACACTCAAGTAAAAGGAGAAATTGGGTCTGTTTTGTTGTATAGAGATCGATTTACACCAGTGTAAGATAAAATTGGAAGTTGAAAGAAACCAAATTAGTTAGGACGCGATGACACAGCTGCCTGAAAATATAGATTTACGTATGCCTACGAAAAAGGAGGAAGGGATCAATTTTGTATAAAGGTGTACCCAAATTTTTGAATTAATTAGTTACAAAAACCCAAAGAAGGTTTGAGAATATTGATTTTTCTGGGTAGGTCTATTATATAGCCCTATTACTGATAGGTATACCTCTTAAATCTTTAATAGATTTGCTATTAACGGATTGGCAACTATTTTTAATACATTTGTTTTATTACTTAACATTTGAGGCATTGCAACACATAGTAAAAGTATAAAATCAAACAATGGTAATTGAGATGTGCACCAGGATCTTAACTCAAAACTTTCATAGGTAAACTAGAAAAAAGCCATTACAATAAGCTGTCATAGTTAATAACAATATAAAATGTTTCCGGAAATCTCATCTACATTTTATACAGGCCAACGCGCTATTGCTAGCTAGCTTTGTATTTAACCTATATAACTAATTATGTCCGTCGCGGTCCTTAGTGGGCAGACTCTAGTCATTCAGAAATCAAATAAGCCACTTTTTCGATTACTTATTTTTCCCTGTTACGAAAAGATTCGTGAAATCTCGTAGCACGGGCTGCAAGTTCTACAATCCAATAATAAGCCGCGAGATGAAAATGCCGCGGCCAACGGATACAGTTACATAATCCCAGTATTCGCTTAGCGGAAAGTGTGCCACCAAAATTAACTTTGATATTGTTAAGTCTGCGCACACGACAAAGTTAAAATAAACACGAAGTATAAATAGATTAACTATAAAGTGTTAAAGTAAAATTAAATCGTTTTCCTTTTTGGATTTGAATCTCTCTTTATTTGTATTGGTACATTTAACCGCGTTCCTGATGAATTATTTTGAAACAGTTTTTTTTTATCATATTTTAAATATTTTTTTAACTTAATTAAACGATTAAATTGCTTATGCCGCTTAATAATTCATTTGATATTAATAAATAATATGATGATAATGATTCATGTTGATATTAATATACAATATACAGTTTTATAAATTTAATCACTCCGTTTAATGATAATGGCATTGTCAATTAGGTACCACCACTATCGCTTGCATTCTTAGAACAAGGCAAGCGATAGTTCATAACATAAGAAAAAACAAAATCAACTACGAGGACACACCGAGGCGTACACATGAGATTAATACCATTTTGTTAATGAGATTAATCATCTACATCACACTAACAATGAAACTATAGTCACTTTTGATGTTCAGTCTTTATTTACATGATTACCTATTGAAGACGGCATTTCAATTGTAACTAAGAAGCTTAAGGACAATAAAATACAGAATGAATATGCATCTCCGCTTAAACATTGTCTTACATCTAGCTACTTGTTGTGGAATGAACAATTTTACATGCAGATAGGTGGCGTAGCGATGGGCTGCCCAGTGTCTTCTATTATCGCTGATATCTTCATGGAGAATTTTGAGGAGAGAGCCTTCAATACAGCTCCCATCCGGCCAAGATTCTATAAGCGGTACGTAGATGACATATTCACGATTTTACCAACAAACCAAATCAATGCATTTCTGGATCATCTTAATTCTTTGCACCCCAAAATAAAGTTCACCATGGAAAAAGAGGCAAACAACTCCTTAGCTTTCTTAGATATTTTAATAATTAGAAGCTCTAACAATAGCTTGAGCCATACAATTTTTAGAAAAGCAACCCACACGAATAAATATTTAAATGGAAATTCTCACCATCGTCCCTCCCAGATAGCTAACATCGGTAAATGTTTGCTTCAGAGAGCACAGTGGATCTGTGACGAGGAGCATATGACGGCTGAACTAGAGAATGTCAAGCAGGTGCTACGTGACAACAAACTCCAAGTTCCACGTCTACGTCCCAGTCACCGTGTGAAGCCAGCCACAGTCGAAAGAGTGCCTGCCGTCTTACCTTACATCAGAAGAGTCACCGACAAGACCCCGACACCGACTAGACTGTGATTGTAGTCTCTCTTACAATGGACAAACAAAGAGACCAGTAAGAACCAGACTAAAAAAACATATAGCCGATATAAAGCACCGACGCCATAAGAAATCTGGAATTTGCGCCCGTAATATTAGATTTGATGAACCAAAAATACTTGTAAATTCGGGGAAGATTCGGGAAGCAATAGAAATTAAAAAATATCCAAATTTTAATAGAGAGAATGGTTGGTCTTTGCCACCTTCATGAGTTTTCATACTTCCATTAATTTTAAAAATTAAATCCAAAGATTATACTTAGGCAATGTCGTGAGCAATCAGTAGAAACATTTGCGTGTTCTACGTTAACAAAGACGTTGGACAAGACAAAACAGGTTTCTTTGATTATGACCGTGAAATTAAAGAAATTACTAGGTATGAAGTCGTGGCTTCAGTGTAAGAATGCTTTGACCTACTGTAGAGTTTTGTTCAACTTTTGTTAGAGACGCCTCCGTAGCCTAGTGGAATGGGCGTATGCTTTAGAAACCGGAGGTCGTGAGTTCGAATCCTGCGGGGACTTAAGAAATTTTCATTGTTGTTGTTGTTGAGACGTATGAATATCAAGAACTCTAAATACATGGCCGTCCCAAAATTCAACCTCAAGCCATAAAAGAATTAATCGTAATCAACCTGTAAAAATTAACAAAAAAACTATTCCATGTGCCTAGGGAAGCAACATTAACAATTAGCGCATTAATTCAGAAATCTAAAATGGTACAAAACTTGTTACTTACCCATAAAAAAGCAGGTAAAAAATGTTTGTGACATAAGACAGATAGTGATAACATTAATTTTAAGAAAAATGATACCAACTGATAACCAGACTAATGAGTTAAGTTGGGATCGCCAAGTCCAATTTAATTTTAAGCTTATTTTAATACTAGATTTCAATAAAATCTTTAATGACGTTTACGATATTCATCTTGCCTGCACAGAATTGTTTGCGAAAGAGATCTTACTTCGTTGTTATATATTAACTAAGATAGATGAGCAATAACACTTGAAGCTAAACGCCCAGTTTATGTGACATTCAAGCTTATAATTACAATGTCAGTGCAATTAATGGCAGGGATTGAGTAAGTGCAATTAATCAGTAAACTGTTGCGTATAATTTTATTTTGCTGCTTCGAATAATGTTTTGTTTTGCTGCTTCGATTAATGACTGCAAATACAGTTGGTAGGTCTATAGAAAAAATTATTACGATTCTTAACACCTGTTTTATTGGAAAATAAAAAAGCAGAAATTCGATGGAAAATTGATAAAATTCTATAGCAAATATGTTGATGCACTGCAACCAAGTTGCCTTACTTTCCTTGAACTTCTTAATTTATCTTTAAAAATCCAAAAATATAAACATAGAACTGTTTTACTTCCTTCTCTCATTTTATACAAGAGAGCTATTTTATTATCTTGTTTAAAGAACAAAAGCTTAAATCATCATTATTAAATTTAAATGTCATTTTTGTATCAAAAAACAAGAAAAACGGGGGAAAAAATATCTTATGTTTGTGGTTACTCAAAAATAAAATAAATTTTCTATAAGCCAATGTATATTTATACCAAAACAATATAAAATCGCATTCTGCTTGCTCTTATCCTCTACAAATTGTTATGTCTTCAAATAGTAGCTAATAAATGTTCAGTAGACTTACTTGTTAGAAATCACGTCCAGTGAAATGGAGCTGTGCATTGTTTAACCTAAGCTCGGCTTAATTTATAGGATATGTTTTCGTGGTGTTCGGATAGCTATTTAGATGTTTAAAATAGCAAAAGGTTTTAAAAAGAAACATATTCGAAGTCATTACTTAAATACCTCATAATTGATGAGAAATTTTTTATATTTTTTATATTGAAAGATTTTGTGTAGTCTTTATAATGTAGTCCTGTAACTGCATCCATTAAGTTAAAAAAATAACATGAACCGATCGTTTGGATTGCAGTTTAGGGACTATTGTAATAGCTATTCTTACGTGGCACGTTCGAGCGTGGCCTGTCATACTTAGGTTATTAAAGCACTATTTCCCCAACCGTTACTGGAGTGAGGTTTAAGGGTTTTAGGTTTTGTTTTAGACTTATGTTTCGTGGAGTATATTGTTTTATTGGTTAAAGCGATGTGACAAGCAAGACCACCTGATGGAGATACGCCCAATATAAGACGCCACAGATCCGTTCACAGCCATAAGACATTATAAAATATGTTACGCATCCTATATCCAGTAAGTATACTTGCTTCGGTGCACTTTAAACCGGAAGACGGTAGTTTTGCACACTATCGATTTGTTATAGAAATAGGCGCCGCAGTGATCTAATAATAGACATTTTTAGTGAGATTACTTTTTTCTTATTATTGACGAAATATTACGACTTTAGTCCGTATTTATTTACGTACATGGATGTACGCGTTTGCACATGCATAGCTACATGCGTGCATGTGCGCGACACACGTTGTCTACTTATTGTATTTAAATTCTTTTCTTTGCAACTATGATAATTATAATTTAAAATAACAGGAATATAAGTAAAGCTTTTTTGTAAACAATAAGGAAGTTGTCAGAAAATTCTTAAAAACAATTTAAAACAAAAGCCATTGTAAAATGGGACAAGGCTCAAAGTTTTAGTAACGCTTAGCTGAGACCATTTGAGCAAAAGATGTTAAAATTGTTTTATTATATTCAAAGAAAAAGGTCCCTTTTGTTCCTGTGTTATTTTGCAAAATGATCTCAAAAGTATAATTTGAATGAAAGCACTTTTCACGGATTTTATCGCTATTTTAAATTTGCGATGTTTCGAACACTGTTTAGTGGCCGTGGTCACGGAGTAGATGATAAATATAAACAATTATGTGTAGTATTCGCGTAAACAAAAGAATTAATGAAGACCAATTCGAATTACTTTCGAGAAGACAAACAGACTTGGTTTATTGTTTTGAATATTGAAGGTTTTTTAAATGATCAAAGATTATAAACATTGTTTTTCCTGCAGATATAGATATGTTCTTAAAATAGACATTTAAGTTTGATTTTAATTAAGAAGCAAATTAACAATTACGAAGCAAAAAAGCTTTAGGAGATCAAAAACTTTAAGAACAACGGCTGTGATCTCCTTATTTCAAATACACGAGTTCAACAAATACTGGGATATGACTTATACTCCAACTTGAAGTTGTTTTAAAAAACCGCTTTTTGTTTGTAAACGATATATGAGGTCAAAATGAAGTCATTTTAAAAAGGAATACAGTAACAATTTTGGATTATAATGTAAAGTTACCTCAAATAATGATTAAAACACATTTTATAATAAATTTTTATAGTAAAATTCCATTGCATCTGAAGTATTTTGATTCAATCCGTTTGCCAAATATAAAGTCTCCATTAACGCGTTGTCTAACATTAAAAATTGGTTTAAATTTATTTAAAAACATCGACATATAAGTTTGTAGGAAGTGGCCAATATTTTCCAGATTAAATAAAATATCTTTTATATATTTACATAAGCTTGGTAAAGCCTAATTATCTGCTCGAGACTCAAATTAGACTATAGAGATAAAAACAACCAAATTTTAATAGATGGTTGCGCTTTACTACCTGCTTGGGACCACATAATTAAGAGCATTATACCACTGCCAGCCATTATTACTCAATTTAACCGCTCGTTATAAACCGGAAAGTAACATTATAATGTTGCGGGATCATAGGGAACTAAGTGAATTCCATCTTGCGGGATTGCATTGCAAGGCGTCATTAGCGAACGAGAATCTATTGCATCTTAACAAAAAATTAATAATAATATCGTTAGGTTCGTTTATGTAGAAATTTCACTGTGATAACGGTGCATGCACAAGGACTTCATTTAGAAATCCAGGTTAACTTGACAAGGTCAGAAATGGTACTATGTAATGGCGAGCTTTTTCTAGTTCCCTTTAAAATATTGCAAAAGCCCATAGGAAATTGTAGACAACCCGCTTGGCTTAGTAGTTTTGACCCTGAATGTTGCGTCAACAGGTGTGAGTTTGATTCCTAACGTCGGAAAATAATTGCATGATAAACATAGTAATTTTCTCGTGTCTAGGTGTTTGTTTCGATATTACATGTTTTTGTTTTTAGTTAGCAATCTAGTTTCCATGTGCACAAATATACAAGCTTCGCTTACTTGGAACTAGATGATGTAGGTGTTATTCGTCATAAAATATTATTAATTTCTAATATAATCAAATCAGGTTATTTCTTGATTGCTTACTTTTACTTATAAATAAAAGATTTATTAAAAGCTCGTTGCAGTCGTAGCATCGTAGCAAGTTCTACAATTTAATAATAGGCCGCAATATGAAAACGACTCGGCCACCGGATGAAGTTACATAATCTCAGTATTCGCTTAGCGGAAAGTGTGCCACCGAAATTAACTTTGAGATTGTTATGTCACCAACACAACGACAACATTTAAATAAGCACGCTGGATTTAATACGACTGCAGAAATAGATTTTGTACAAAATGTGAAACTATTTCAATAAATACGTCTAATAAGACGTATTTATTAAGATAGCTTCACATTTATATACAAGACAATACGATATACGTTAATAGGATTTCATATTTTACAGCTTTAAGCTGTTATTTTGCAATTTTATAGCTAAAAATTATTTTAATAATTTTTTTTGGGTAAATAAATATCTAAATATTTATATCATATTTCCTTTGCTTAATTTATCATTAAGTACATACATACGTAAAATATCGCACGATAATATGCTTTAGAAAATATTATTTTAGAGCGCAGGCGTAGACCCAACATTCTTAACCGCAATATTTATTCACTGAGAGTAAAATCAAACATATTTTATCGCAGCTCTTAACAATATTTTTTTTAGCAATATCCTAAGTTTCCAAAAAGTAAAATCTGCTTCTTAGACCATTGAGGATAGTCAGCCATCACGCCTAATGCTACGAATAAGGAATTTAATTACTTTTAATTATTTGTTACTATATGATTGTATTTGCAAACTGGTCGGTGTGGGCTAGATGAGAAAAGCCGAGGATCGGAAGCGGTATTGTGCATTAGGGAAGGGGCTCCAGCGGTGGACCGACACAGGCTGATAATAATAATGATGATAATGATGTGCATGTAATAAATATTCAACAATCGATTTTATTTCCACAAACCAGGAGTCTTATTAACTCTATTATTTACGCAAAAACTACACAAATTCGAATAAAAGTTCTTTTAACGTATTTTATTGCGTTAAGTTTCAAACACTTTTCAGCGCTACGGCCGCTAAAAACGAACAAAAATATATATACACAATAATGCTTGTTTTGTTCTCAGTACAGAAAATGTATCTCACAACAATTGGTAATGCCAAGAATATGCTTCAATGATCAATCTGATAGCTCTCCATTCGAGGCACGTTCAAATACAATCTGTCATAGAACAACGTGAGTTATTAGAGCCCCACTTGACAGCGAAGGCCGATGAGACTGTAAGCACACACTTTATTCCTATCTCGTGAAGTTATAGCTATGTACATTGTTACTTTTATTTACTTTCATATGCACAGAAAGTTATAGATATCATTATTTCTGTTATAATAATGTTCTTCAAACCGATTTCGACCACGGCGAATGATCTGTATTAGATATGGCTGATATACTTCGCGGATATTATAGTGCAAATGCGTACTAACCCAGGTGCACTCCCATTTCCGTTACTCTTAAAGTCCGATAAGATGGTTAACCAAAACAAACGGCGAGATTCAGTTGAATCCTCGCAGGTTTTGAACTTATGACCGACGGTTTTCCGGTCTAATTATTGGTACGGAAACAAACAAGGATTAGTGAAGAGATAATCGATAAACACCCAATAATTCAAGTAATATCGTTTTACCACGAAACCATCTGGGGTGTTACTACTGCGGTGCCTATAACTAGCGCAAATCAGGAGTGATTAAACACCACTGTCTTCTGGTTTGAAGGGCACCGTAGCAAGCTTAATTTCTTCATAAATATCATATAACGTCTAATGCCAATGTTAACACATTACGTTGAAGTTTAGTACATAATAAAGCATCTCTGAAGTATTATTTTATGGACCCCCACTGAGAAACTAATCGACCATATCACAGTAGAGCAGCCCCGTTCAGACGCCGATCTCAGCATTATCTCTCTGTTATTTCATATATCGATGACATAAGCATTACGTTTGTCTTTACAACCTAGACTTGTTATCCGATTAACATTTTATTTACTTTTCAGTCAGATAGATTAGATTTATTAACCAAAACCGTAGGAAAAATTGTGACAATACATAGAGCTACTTAGATTTTTATTTAAATATGTGAGGTAAATTGGTCTAATCAAACACCTACAAGTACAGATATGTGCATCTTCTCTTATGATAGAGACAACTGATTCATATATGTGTAACAGATTAAAACTAGAAAAAAAATTATTGAGAAAAAAATAAAGGTTGATAGTATATGCTAAGAAGGAAATATAAAAGGATACATGTTTTCTTTCTTAATAAAGCTATAAACAGTTATTTCTCAATTACTTTATAAGAAGGTATTTATACAGCATGAAGTAACAAAGTTAATACTGTGTGTACTAAGTCGTCTGCAAAAAGGATATACTGCATTACCAGGATTACAGGATTTGTGTTGATGAAAAAACAAGACATGTTTACACAATTTATAAGGTACAAAAGTACTTTAAAAGAAATATTTTTTTTTCTTCGTTTACGATAAAAACGATTATATAATTTACATTTCTAAACTTAATTGACACTTAGGCAAGAATAAAAATGTAAAACCACCTTCGACTTAACTAAAATATGTACAAACCAGATACAGAGTATTTTACAATGAAATAGTATACTTATACAAACAATATATTAAACATTGCCAAGAGTGTAAAGTGAAGACGCATTTGGAGTTCACGTGAACGACTGTAAACGTTTTAAAAGACGAGAGCCATAATTGCTAATTGCATAAATTGTTCTAACACCGTTACAACTGTAATCATTTATTCAGAAAAATCCTTATCAATAAAAGTAAAAAATATTTCTTAAGTAACGGTAAAATGATAATCTACTCCCCTAATGAAACGATTCGCAATGCAATCCCTCGAGATAGAATTCCCCCATCAGTCTCCCCTCAGCCGGCGATGTTATAATATTACTTTCCGGTTTACGGCGAGTGGTTGAACTGAGTAATGGTTTTATAAAATTGCTTCAAAGTAGCTACAGTTTGCTGTAGAGTTGATAATAAGAATAATTTGCGATGAAATAGCTAAAAAATTTAGTATAACTTTTTATTTAAGCGACAACAGTAAGCCGTTCACTTGACCAAAAGTTCACAAGACCATAAGAACCATGCAAAACGCAGCGTAAGACGCTACAAATCACCAGATTGAGATATAAAACATGTTTAGTTTACCTAGTAATTACACTAGATATGGTGCTTTAGTGTTTAATCGGACGGTATTATGTGTTTTTACAGCACTGGTTTGCGGCAGAAATAAGCACAGTGATTGTATTTTCTATTACTTAAATTAATTGATAATAAAGTGAAATAATTACTCATGATATTGTTTTGAGTTAAGAACAATTTCTGTAAACCTTTTATAAGCTATAAGAACAAAAAAAAGTATATAGTTAAATTATGTTTACCTTTGTGGAAATTTAGATATTACCTGAATTTTTATAAATTATCAACTATATTTATGTATTCTTAAATATCAAGCCAGACGGATGTTATTTCAAGTAACGTTATTAAGATACCAAAAAAAAATATTTAAAATATAAACATCATCAAACACGACAAAAAGAAAAATCCATTAAAAGAAAACTTCTTTTTTAGTGACACTTCATTTTATAAAATAAGTCAGTTATTATAAAATAAATTAAATTGAGTCTGTTCATCTTTATTAAAACATTGTTAAGAATAAATGTACCATTTCTAAATTAAGATCTAAGTTTTAATTCAAAGAAATTGTTTTTAAATAACAAGGGGACAAACGAAAAATTTTTCTTTAAATATTATCAAACAACTTTAACATCTTTTGCTCAAACGGTCTCGGCTGAGGATTACCAAAACTTTGAGTAGCATTGCTTTACAATGTCCTTTGTTTTTTATTGTTTTCGAGATTTTATTTACAACTTCCTTATTGTATAAAAAAACTTTATTTAAGGGTCTCATCGTTATAATATTATAGACGTATTATGTATCTGTCTCCGTAGCCTAGTTGTATGGGCGTGTGCTTTAGAAACTGGAGGTCGTGGGTTCGAATCCTGCGGGGACACAACAAATTTTCATTGTTGTTTCCTAGTTGGTTAGGGCATTTTGGGCCGATCACCCAATTGTCTGAAAAGTAAGATGATCCATGGGCATGTAAAAGTCGGTCCACCCACCAACCCGCAATGAACCAGCGTGGTGGGATATGGTCCTAACCCGCTACTGAATAGGGTGCATTAATAGAGGCCTATGTCCAGCGGTGGCTAATACAGGCTGATGATGATGATGAATAACCTAGTTATCGTATAATGGATTCTACTTGTACGAAACACGCATGAAGAGCTATCAGATTGGTCAATGAATGCGAAATTCTCAGATTCTCGAATTCAAGGTGTGATTAACTGTTACAAAGTATTAGCTTATGAAGTTAGTTTGAAAAGTTAGACATTGAACGGAATTTTAAAGATAGGACTGATAGCAGAAAAAATATCGGTTTATGTTGTCATGTGTATGCATGCTGGTAATGTGAACAAGAAAAAGTTGGAAAAACCACATCCACACCCTGTCGATTTTTGATAATCGACTATATTCATATTTTTTTATTTTTTTAATTGCGATAAACGTAGGTTTTTTTTAAAACTTCCATATTAAAGCCAAAACGATGAAAAAATCATGATGACAAAAGAAAAATACCGTGGGCCTATAACATAAATTATCAATTTTATTGCTATTAATTTAAAAAAATATTTAAAAACAATAATATACAGATTAGGTAAGGCACATCATAATTGTTTTTTTACCGTATTCACAAAAAACTATTTAGTTAGTAAATTTCTTTTGTTTTGAATAAAATATCTTTTTGTCTTTTAAATTGTTTGTTGTTTTGTTTTAAATTGTCTTTACCTTCGAGTAATAATAAGTCTCTATACAAATGTTGTACAAATATTTTTAGTAGGTCAAAGCTTTCATAAACTGTAACTACGCTTTTGTACCAAGTCGTTTCTTTGTTTTCAGGGTCGTAATCAAAAATTGTTTTGTCTTGTTTGACGTCTTCGTAAACTTAAAGCGCAGATATTTTTGTACTATTTGTTTACGACCTAGCCTAAAAATAGAAAACATACATCGTATACTATCTTTGTTTGTACTAATATTAGGAACTATAAGATACCTAACGAGGTATTTCGAGGATAACGCATCTAGCATAACTCAAATAGATGGACGAAATGGTAAGGGCACTAGGTCACGGATGTGTTTTTATTTATATATTTTAATAATATTTGCTCAATATGTCAGAAAAAAAGCTGTATAAGACCCAGCAAGTTTATTTTAATCTTGTCGTGTGGAGGTGACATAACAATTTCAAAGTTAATTTCGGTGGCACACATTTTGCCTAGCGAATACTGGGATTATGTAACTGCATCCGGTGGCCGCACAATTTCCATTTCGAGGTCTATTATTTGATTGTAGCACTTGCTACGATGCCAGGAGTGCTACGAGATTTTAATACATCATATCCTTATAGTAAGCAATCGAGCAAATCAGTCCAAATTGACTTTAATAGATTTTAAGGAGTAATTACTTCCAATTTAAACCAAAAAATTATAAATTTGAAGGCACCAATATCTTATTACTAGTATGTTAAGGTGCTCGATTCTCGATTGTCTTGTCGACCAGGAATAGGAGTTTTAACGTATGACTAATATTTCTATAAAGGTAATTGGGTGTGTGGCCTATATAGCACTAACAAACTAGAAAACAACAATGAATGGTTGTTGAGTCCCCGCAAGATTCAAACCCACCATCTCCGGTTTCTAGGCTACAGAGGAGGCCAATAGTCAGCTGTTTTGAATTGATATACGGGTTTAGTTGCTTTGATAATTGTATTCGGGCAATTTAAGTTGATTTAAAAGTCAAACCCATAGTAATAATTTAGGAAAAAGACTGTCAAAAAATCGTGTGTTTTCTTTTTCAGTGATTTCAATAATATTTTTTTGTTATTTGCATGTATAACTGCAATTATATTTTCACGTACAAAATAAACTGTGTTGTGTTGATTTCAATTGGCACAAATGTCACCTTCTTTCAGGAACCGGTTGGTAATATGAAGGTTAAATATATTACTTCATCATTTTCAGGCAGCTGTGTTATCTTGTCCTAACCTATTAGCTTACTCTCAATTTTATCTGACACTAATATAATTCGATTTCTCTTTAAGACAATACCCCCATTTCTATATTTTACATTGGTGTTTTCTGACTGGATGATATATTAAACTTGTGGGAAGCAGCTTACTAGAATCGTTTATAGAAATCTACGAACGTAGTAACGCGATGAGGTAATTTCATCTATTTTAACTAGACATATTAAAACCAGTTTTAACAGATTTTTGCGTTAATAGTTTATGTTTTAATTCTGACATTTAGGCCTCTTCCAGTGTTCATGATCACGCCAATACAGAAAAGGGACATGTCTGTTTGAAAATTGTGTGGGCAAAAGGTACTTATATTGTCATGTGCTGTCTTAGTTTTTATAATCATTGAAAGGTACGCAGGTAGTAACAGTCCAAAAATTCGAAAAAAAAAAACATAAAAATAAAAGCGCCAAATCGCTTATGCGCTTATGCGAAGGATAAAAGAAAAACAAAGCTTATTAAGCTTAAATTATAATACTATTTAAATTGCTTCTTAACCAAAAGTTGGTTTAAAATTCCAAAAGACACTTCTTATATCTAATGATTTTTTTAAAGTAAAGGAAAATTTAATTGTTTTAATTAAAATAGACTATTTTTGTACATAAGTCTTGCTTTAGCTGAACAATTGCATCGTATTATGATATATATTTTTGAAGTATGTTTAATGTTTGTTTGTTCATTTAGTAAATGAATCATCAAAAGTTATATGTTAAATTATTAAGATATTAATGAAATATGTGAGTTTTCTAATTGCTTTTCAATATATCATAGCGTGACTTGACAGGCATTCAGAAAATTCCAAATGTTTAGGTTGTTAGAGAGATCAATATGCTTCAAATAACGGCTCTTACTTTTTAATCCACATATAAGGAAATAAAACAAAGTAAAAGTATTAATTTATGTAGAAACGGTAAGAGGAAGCGTAGTTGTTATGTGATATTAAATTATCAAAAAATGCTGGTCTATTGTCAAATGCTAATGAAGCTAGAAGAAAACGCGTTGTTGTTGGTCGTCTGCGGCAATATTTTTTCTAAATTGAAGCTTTAAGCTTCTTGTCGCCAATTTATTAAAGTGTGTGTGCTGCAAAAAGAAATGTGCGAATAAACTCCTAGTATCACTTTTAGAAACGGCAACATATTCTATTTAATACTAAAACTAACGCGTGATATTTAGTACTACAAAATAAAGTTTGAAAGTAATAATGTCAGTAGAATATTTAACAACAAATATTAAAATAATTTCTTCAGAGATAGATAATATATTTTGTTAATTATGCCAATATAATGTGGGATAAATAATACAATATTACAGATTTTTCGAGTTTTAATCACTTAACAGTAATTTGGCCATGGACCGTGGAAAGGGTCTAAAACGTCAGTTGTAATTTAAAATAACTGCAAAGTAATAAACAACTATATTATCCGTAAAACTGTAAGCTTCTCACTAAGCCTTCTCACGTAAGTATAACAATAATGGCCCCCTAGATTTGTACAAATGCCTTTTATTGCAGTTTATATATATCTCATAAAACGCGGTTACCCTTAAGTGCAGGGTGGAACCTATCACGACCAATGTTTTATGAAACGGAAGGTTCAGGCTTCAGAACGAACATTTCTTGATATATCCAATAGCAAACAAAAAATGTTCTTTTACTGTATATTTATAACTTTATGGTACAATTATTAAAATGTAAAAAAACCATGTCGAGTTTTAAATGTATGTTTATACGTTTAAACATGTATTCTATTATTTTTTGAGTTAATTAGGAATTAACTAATCAGTATCTAAATTCATTATAGGCCTTGAAAAGGGCACATATAATACAAATGACAATGCTTTCAGGCCTGGAGGTCAAGACGATAGAATAATCAAATTAGTAAACATACCGTCAGCAGTTCCCAACGAAATTACCATGATACGAACCTGTAATTTAAAAAAAATGTGTTTTAGAGTTAAAATATTTTACGGATTATATTTTTTTAATTATAATCCGTAAAAAAATAGTAATATTTTGAATCAGAAACATCATGTTACCGAATTCGGGCCAAGATAAGCAGTAACTACAATATACTACATTTTGTATACTTTTACTACTATTATTGTACATTACTTACCAGAGAATCGAAAACTTGTGTTGTAACACATTGATACAATTACTCGATATAACTTTTAATTTATTCCTGAAACATGTTATTGAATACCATTTCAAATTGACAATGCTTTGATATAAAATGTCTTACGCCAACAATAAGCGTTTTTTCAAACAGTTTCAGCTTCAAGTACGATTTCTACTTCAGCCTTCGCAGAACTCGCATATCTAAAGACAAAGAGGTCAGACAGACGTTGTTGGAAAGCTTTACGATCCCTTAAATCTCTTTGCTTCACAGTTGTTTCGCAATTAACTAAACGTTTGAGATATTTTTAGTTCATGCAACGTACTTAAATTTTTTAAATCAAAATGGAAATAAGTATATCTCTCCTTACCTTAAAAGGAATAATTGAGAATAACAGTTATACGAAAAATACATTAAAATAAACGATTCTGTGATACTTCATTTTCTAAAATAAACCAGTTATTACAAAAATACATAAAATTAAGTCGGTTTGTCATTTCTAAAACATTGTTAAGAATAAAAATATCATTTCTGCCAAAAGATCTAAGTGTATTTTCAAAGAAATTGTTTCTAAATAACAAGGGGACAAAAGAAGATTTTTTCTTTAAATATTATCAAACAACTTTAACATCTTCTGCTCAAACGGTCTCGGCTGAGGATTACCGAAACTTTTAGTAGCGTCGCTGTACAATGCCTTTTGTTTTATATCGTTTTCGAGATTTTCTTTACAATTTCCTTATTGCATTACAAAAACTTATTAGGGTCTCATTTTTTATAATTAAATAGATGTATCAAGTAAAAATTAATTTCTGTAACTGACATAGAAGAAAAAGTTAAAGATCGTTAAAACTTTATACTACTAATACTATTAATTATTTATTTACATTTACTTTTTTAATTGAATGACTTATATATACTTCTGAATATCTTCTGTTATCATAAAAAACACCTTAAAATCTTATCAGTAGTCTTAATGTCTTCTCTAAACTATATGCAAGGGGTCCGTCATGGGCATGTAAAAAGTCAGTCCGTCCACCGATCCGCATTGGACCAGCGTGGTGGGATACGGTCCAAAAACCCCTACTGGAGGAGGCGAGCATTAGAGGAGGCTAAGTCCAGTAGTCGACTTATCAGGCCAGACAAAAGATATTGTTCCTAAAAATATTAGAATACTACTATTTACAAGTTAGTTGAAAAACTTTGTTGTACATAAAATATCAATTTTATTTGAATTATATTTTTTAAGTTTTAAATTGAATGAATTATACAAAATATGAAA
This sequence comes from Lamproptera curius, assembly GCA_029286875.1. Lineage (NCBI taxonomy): Eukaryota > Metazoa > Arthropoda > Insecta > Lepidoptera > Papilionidae > Lamproptera > Lamproptera curius. Next base: position 459,113 of record JAGSMT010000105.1, on the reverse strand, counting down.
TATTTTCTGTCCATATTCAATGAAATGTCACGAATGACACCTTATAATCTTATTCGTAGTTTTAATGTCTTTACTTTACAATATACTAGGGGTCCTTCCCAGTTTCGCATTGACAGATACTTTGATTTTTATTTTTGCATAAATGAAGTAACTTAATGATATTTAATAGTTTACGGCATTTTTTACATCTTGGCTCATCATTATCAGCCTGTGTTAGCCCACAGCTGGACATACGCCCCTCCTAATGTACACCACCGCTATTCCATCCAGCCTGGATTTGTGATCAGCCTCATCCCAATTTAGCTTATTAATCGCATGTGGCTATATCAGTGACGTCTAGTTCTACGGATCGCTCATTTCTAATGCGGTCAGGATGCGGCTACTGCGCTGAGATCGGTATCCCACCTGGTCAGATATAACACTAGCTTCATTACTCTAACTAAGTAGAAATCAGTAATGAAAAGCTATAGAGCCACCGTAGGATTCAAAACCACGGCTTCCGGTTTCTAAGATGCAACCATATCTCAGGCTCGGTAGTTGCAAAATTCAGATAACTCAGAATAACAACTTGACAAAAATTTCCTAGTGTATATAGGTATATTAATCCTGCGGCTATATCGGTCACGCTGGTTCTCTGACGGATCAATCAAATTCAATGAATTTCAGTCAGTGATTATTTATTGACTAGCAATATGCCCTAATTATGTGAAGATCTTTATATGTCAAACACTTTTGCCAAAACAGATAACATTTTATTTTGAATAATTTTTTTATAAAATTATTCATCACTGGCTAACAACGCTAGAGCGTTTATGTTTGTTTAATTTTTCAATTAAAAAGAGAAATCGGTGACTTTTAAATTCCCACCTTTTCCTAAGTTTATTATGATTGTGACCTAAATACGCAGTATTTATTAATTTGTCAATCAAACAAATAACATTATTAAAAATAAATTTTTCAAAAATAAATACAATTTCCACTTACCATTTAGGTCATAAGTGAACGAAGAAACATAACAAATAATTAAAATAATGCAATTAATACAGTAGCTAAAACATAAATAGTTCTTAACAGGTTGTAATTTACGGATTTTTCACGTTACTTAAGTATATTTATTCCCGACGTTTCGGATTCTTTTCAGCATCCATGATCACGGGCAGATTAGAATTTTAATAGAGAAATGGTTGGTCTTTGCCACCTTCCTGGGACCCTATAATTTAAAAAATTAAACGCAGAGTATAAATGACTACAAAACCGAAGGACAACATAAATACTTTTGTTAAACCAACATTAAAAATTAACAAATCGAAAGATATGTCAATTTTTTAAATAAAAACTGACGTTATTCAAAACATAGAGATCAGACATATACCAACTTAGTCTGCCCGTGATCATGGCTGCTGAAAAGAATCCGAAACGTCGGGAATAAATATACTTAAGTAACGCAGAAAAATCCGTAAATTAGTGGATATGATTTGTATAATAATCGCGTAAATAAAAGAAATAATTAGGTTGAAATTCCTCAACTTAATTTAAAAAGGCTATTGTGTTTAAAATAAGAAAAGGATAAAAAGCGACAACTGACGTATCACTTTAACCATTAAAAATATAAAACTTTTTTATTTGAAAAATTGGATATATCCTTCTGGTTGCGCGGACGCGTGGTCACTCAAGTTTCGTCAGCTAATTATGATTGGACCAACTTGCTCGAGTGGCGGCGATATGGTAGATCCTATTTAAGGACCAGAAGCGAGGATGCGGTTCGAAGGACCATTTGCGTAATCCGGCTCGGATAACGTGATTATGAAGCCGGATTGGAAATGTGGTACAGAAAGGATAAATATCCTCGTCTGATGGCGGCACTGCTACAGGCGTCTTCGGTGATGCGGGTGGGGTTTGCGGTAAACTTATATATATTAGAACGGAGCGTTGGCCATTTGTGTCGCGTGACTTTAAAATATGATGTGCTGCGTTGGAACTCCCGAAGGCAATTGTCGACTGTCGCATCACGAAGTATTTTCCCTTTACCCTCCTTTCTTCGCGAGATGAGGAAAAATTAAAAGGAAAAAAGGAGGGCAGGTGAAAGGAGCGTTATAATAAGAAAGGGAAGGAAGATTATTGCGTAACCAATTTGCAGCTGTGTTAGGCGACATAGAAATGCGCGCGAACACCTTCTTTTCTATTTTTAGATATTTCCATCGATTACAAGCCTAGGAACTAATTTTTCAATCGTTACAATTAAAATTAAATGCAACAGGTTTTATTATTGCAACTACTTAATCTCTGACATTAATTGCACTGGCATTTGAATTACAAGATTGAATGTCACATCAACTGAGCGTTCAACTTTAAGTTGAGTTGTCAATCTATCTTAGTTAATGGATGCAGGCAGGATAATTATAATAATTAGCATAAACCATATAAATATCTTTATCGTCAATTTTATTATAATAAGGTTAACATAATTTTGTATTCCTACGGTACTTTAGACATTAATTGACATAAAGATAATTACAATATAGATTAGTATAGAATCAAAGTGATATCTGAAGTTATTCTCATTCTATTGCGTGTATATACTTTTAGTTATGTGTTATTATAGTATTATATTCACAAACTGGTTGGTGTGGGCTGGATGAGAAAAGCCAAGGATCGGATGCGGTAGCGTGCATTAGGGGGAGCTACGTCCAGCAGTGGACTAACGTAGGTTGATACTAATGATGATGATGATGGTGATGTACTTGCAATAAATACAACACGATCGTATTTATTTCCACAAACCCAAGTCTTTTTAATTTTTTATTTACGTGAATACATATATGTAAGTAAAGGCGATAATATCTGTCTAAATTATTTTTATTCAATAATTTTGTTTTGTTCAAAGTACAGAAAATGTGTCTCACAAGTATTGGTGATGCCAAGAATACGTTTTAATGATCAATCTGATAGCTCTCCATTCGAGACAGTTCAATTACAATCTGTCATAGACAACGTAATTTATTAAAGCCCGCTTCACAGGTCGTTGACAGCGAAGGCCGATGAGACCGTAAGCCAGTTTGTTATTCTAGTCTCGTGAAGTTACATCTATAGTCCTTGTCACTACTGTACTTTTATATTCACAAAAATTATAAATACTATATTTCTCGTCAAAATAATGCTCTTTAAACCGATTTCGATCAGGCAGCTGATCTGGTTTAGAGATCAGACAACTACGCAGATATTATAGTACAAATGTACGTACTAACACATATGCAATTTCCTTTAAAAGTCCGATGGGGCGGATAACCGACACGACCGGAGAAATGTCAAGACCGACTATTTACATGCCCATCATGGATCATCTTACTTTACAGACAAACTGGTAGATCAGTCCAAATTGCATTATTCAACCAGGTATCAACTTACAGAACTAGTTAAATCTTCGCAGGATTGGAACCTACAACCTATGGTACGGAAACAAACAAGAATTAGGGGAGAGAAAATCGATAAACACCCAAAAATTCAAGTTGATATTCTATTACCGGGAAACCATCAGAGGTATTACTACTGCGGTGCCTATTTCTGCCGCAAATTAGTAGGGATTAAACACCAATGTCTTCTGGTTTAAAAGGAACCGTAGCCAGCTTAATTACTTTATATATAAGACAACATCTAATGGCCCCAGGTGTTCAGCCGATTTGTAGCGTCTGCCACTGCTTCTCTTATTAGCAAGGCGTACCACTTACCATCAGGCGAATGTCTTGCATATCTATTAGCAATAAATAAGCGACCAAGTATTGGACACGGAATCCCTCAGTGAACACATGGTTAAGTATTATTGGCAAATACACATTGTGTCATCTGCCCCCCTAAGGGCATTAAATGAAAAGTGCAATGGTATCAGTGAACTAGACGTTTAACTGAACTTTCGGTTTGTTTTACTTCTAATGTGGTTCCAAAAAAAGTAAAAATCTTAAGAATTTATTTCGGTTTTGTTGTATACCATCTCACAACAGAGCAGCCCCGTTCAGACGCCAATCTTTGCGTTATCTTTCTGTTATCTTATATATCGATGACGTAAGCATTAGCCTGTTAGTCTTCACAGCCTAGACTTGTTAACGGATTTAAAATTTATTTACTTTTCAAGCAGAGGGATAAATGACCGGTATTGTCTAAAATCTATAATCAAAGGTTTTAAACCTTTGATTTATTAACAAAAACCGTACGAAACATTCTGATATTAAATAAAGCTAAATAGGGTTTTATTTTAAATATGTAACGTAAATAGGTAAAATCAAACTCCTACACGTGCAAAAATGTGCATGATCTGTTATTAGAGAGGCAAATGATTCATATAAATATAATAAATAAAAACTATAAAAAATAAAATTGTTGAGAAAAAATAAAAGTTGATAGTATATGGTAAATATGCTAAGAAAGAAACATAAAAGGGTAAATATTTTCTTCTTTAATAAACCTATAAACTGACAAGTCTTAATAACTTTATTTGAAGGTATTTATCCAGCATGAAGAAACAAAGCTAATACTGTGTGTACTAAGAATTAAGTCGTCTGCATCAGGATATACTGCATTACAAGGATTACAGGATTTGTGTTAATGAAAAACAAGTCATGTCTACATAATTTATAAGGTACAAAAATCCTTTAAAAGAAATAAAGTCTTTTCTTCGTTTACGATAAAAACGATTATATAATATACATTTCCAAACTTAATTGACACTTAGGTAGGTATATAAATGTAAAACTACCAACGGCGTAACAGAAATACCAGTGGCAGGTCCCCTGTTTACAGGAGACCGTCTGGGTGGGTACCACCGCGGTGCCTATTTCTGCCGCGAAGCACTAGTGCTGTGCACTAACACTGCTGTATTCCGGATTGAAGGATACCATAGCCAGCATATTTACTGGGTAAACGAGACTTAAAACCATACGTCTCACAGTAGGCAGCGCGTTAACGACACCACTGGTATTGCCAATGTCTATGGGCGTCGGTGACCACTACCCATCAGGTGGCCCGATTAATCATCTGCCCGCGTATGCCATAAAAAAGAAACACTATAAATATTACATAATGCCAAATTCATAAATAATACATGATGCCAAAAGTGTAAAGTGAAGACGCTATTTGCGTCAAGGACTTCAAACGTTTAATCTAACATCGTTATAACTGTTTCCAATCACACATAAACACTTAAGAAATTTTATCCTTATCAATATAAGTATAAAATTTCTTAAACACTGGCAAAATAATAATCTACTCCCCTAATGAAACGATTCGCAATGCAATCCCTCGAGATAGAATTCGCCCATCAGTCTTCCCTCAGCCTGTGACGTTATAAAATTACTTTTCGGTTTACGGCGAGTGGTTGAACTGAGTAATGGTCTCATAAAATTGCTTCAAACTAAATACGATTTGCCGTAAAGTTGATAATAAGAATATTTTTCGATGAAAAATAGCTAATACTTTTAGTATATATTTTTATTGAAGCGACAAGACTTGACCATAAGGCCACGCGACCATAAGACACACCTAATCCATACAAAACGCAGCATAAGACGCTACAAATCACCAGACTGAGATATAAAATATGTTTTGTTTACCCAGTAATTACCCTAGACACGGTGCTTTAGTGTTTAACCGGAAGGCATTAGTGTTTTTACAGCAAAGGTTTGCGGATGAAATAAGCACAGTGGTGGTATTTCCCCAGACGTGTCTTGTACCGCGGGACATATAACTGTCAAAACGTTTAATTAACCTGTATGCCGAATTCTAGTTATGTTTTCCATAGTTCTGTAAATAATAGTCACATTTCTGAGACTTTTACGTTTGTTGCATTGTTCAATCATTCTAAAGTACCTGACCTTAGAATCTGTATTTTAACATATTTTCAAACAACGTATAATTGCAGGTTTCTATATGTAAAAAATTGTAAAATAAACATAATTGCTATCCATTGAATATTTCTTTAACTACTACGTACTTTTCCTACTATTATTAAAAACTAGTATTGTATATTATTTACCCGAGAATCGAAAACGTGTAATAACACATTGATACAATTACTCGATAAAACTTTTAATTTTTCCCTGGAACATGTTATTGAATACCATTTCAAATTGACAATGCTTTGATATAAAATGTCTTTAGCCAACAAAAAGCGCTTTCTTCAAACAGTTTCAACTTCGAGACGGATTACTTCAGCCTTTGCAAAACTCATATATCTGAAGATAAGGAGGTCACAGACGTTGTTGGAAAGCTTTATGATCCCTTAAATCTGTTTTACTTTACATTGTTACTTAATTCAACGAACGTTCAAAATATTTTTAGTTTATGAAACGCATTTAAAGTATTTAATATCAAAAAGGAAATATGTATATCCCTCTTTTCCTGGAAATAAGTAATTGAGAATAAAGCGAAATAATTATTCATGTTTTTTTGTTAAGTAAAACTTTTGTTAAACTTTTATTAACTATAGCAACAAAATAAATGTTTTATGTTAATAATACCGCAAAGCATGAAAGCATAATGTGAAAACACTACTGTGTTCCGGTTTGAAGGGCAACTGGTAAACAGCGTAATTACTTAGGTAAACCCTTAACATCCTTATTTCACGGTAGGCAACGCGTTAGTGATACTTGTATGCTAATGTCTATGGGCGTCGGTGACCACTTTCCATCAGGTGGCCCTGACTGCTCGTCTGCCTCATCATCAGCCTGGTTATTAGTCCACTGCTGGACATAGGCCTCCCCTAATACACCCCTATCCATTAGGGTTTGGACCGTATCCCACCACGCTGGTCCAATGCGGGTTGGTGGTGGACCACTTTTAATGCTGCGTCTGCCTGCGTATGCAATAAAAAAAGTAAAAAAAACCATTAAAAGAAAACTTATTTTTTCGTGACATTTCGTTTAATAAAATAAGCCAGTTATTAGAAAAAGAAATGAAAGTGAGTCTGTTCATCTTTTTCAAAACATTGTAAAGAATAAATGTACCATTTCCACAAAAAGATCTAAGTGTTGTTTCAAAGAAATTGCTTCTAAATAACAAGGGGACGAAAGAAGATTTTTTTCATTCAATAATATCAAACAACTTCAACATCTTCTGGTCAGACGGTCTCTGCTGAGGATTACCGAAACTTTTAGAAGCGTCGCTTTACAATGCCTTTTGTTTTAAATTGTTTCCGAGATTTTCTTAACAACTCCCTTATGGTATCAAAAGAAATCTTTAGGTTATTTATAATAAAATACTCGTGTCATGTTAAAATGGATTTCTGTAACTGAAATAGAACAAAAAGTTAATGTTACGTTACTACGTTAATTTTAGATAAAAAACCTTGTTCTACATACATTATTAATGTTTTACTTAAATTATATCTTTTACTTTTTAAATAAATTTACTTAAATATATATATTATGAAATATCTTCTTTTATCGTTAAGGATACCTGAAAATCTTATAAGAAGTCTTAATATCATCACTTCACAATATGCAAGGGCACTTGCATGTTGTCCTAATATCGCATTGGCTGACATTTTAAAACGCGTAACTGTATTAAATATTAGTAAAATTCTTCATTTGTGTTTTGTATTTTTGTATAAACGAAAATTTGGTTTTAGAAAATAATTCCAACGATTTCTTAGGTTTCCTTCAAATAATTATAGCTACTAAGTTATCATTTTTCTAACTAATAGCAAAGGAGTTTTTTAATCGGTTGCGTAGTTTTTTTTTGAGTTTATTCATTACATATTATATATAAACATCATTGGACATTCTTTGTTCAGTGACTTTCAGAACACACTAGTGTTTGTAAAGTCTCCTTTGTTTTGGTTTTATACGTTATACTGTATTGTTTCAATGTCCCGCGACCTTATAAAAGTTATAATTATATATTTAATCACTAAAAATAGACAATCAATTACTCCGAAACTGCTCTATAAGTTATTATTCGAATAAAAAGGATTCTTGTAAGTATACATTCATTTCATAGATTGATCTAAGTTCGTTCAAGTTATAAGTATCAAGAAGCGGTGACCATCTTATTGACGGTAATAAATTGATGATGCTGTTACCGTAACATTCGTTGCTTTGTATTAGTACGTCAAGTATAGAGGAGGACTTTTTAAAACCTATGTAAGTTGAACGTCTATATTAAAGAATAATAGCGCCTTGATATTGGCTGCAATATTCAATTCTGATATGGGATACGGTGAAAAAACCCCCTAATGGTGAAGGGGTGCATTACGGGAGGTCTATGCCAGCAGTGGACTAAAACAGGCTGATGATGATGATGATGATGATGATTGCATTGTTAAGAAATGTTAAATTAACGAGGGGACAGATTGCATGGATAATCTTACTAAGGTACAGGCAATCGGTTAATCGGCATTAGTTCATACTTGTTACAAGCCTATTAAAAAATTGATACTGCTAATTAAACATGGATCTTACTTAAGTCTAATTACAGTCACTACTATTGCTAGTTTAACTTATATGTTATATATACGTATGCACTTGGTATGAATTTATATTTATTTTAGTCATTCATTTAAATAAATTTTGGCGATACAGTTGACAAACATCAATAGAAAAAACTGGATGTAACCGCATATTCACTGGAAAAATTTAAATACAATAATTCATACAAAGAATCATTAAACAATGTCCCGGATCAAATATTCGCTTGCGTTCATTTATTGTCTTAAACAACAGGATTTGGGTATTATAGTGTTCACGTGAATTAAATTACTGTTTGAATATACTATCAGCTTCACGGAAACAAATACTATAAATTAAGCCGAGCTTAGGTTAAATAATGCGCAGCTCCATTTCACTAGACGTGATTTCTAACATCCACGTCTGTGTAACATTTACTGGCTACGGTTGTAACGTATAACAAATTGTGGAGGATAATAAAGTGGAAGGGAGCATGCAGAATGCAGCAACTATTGTTTCAGGAAAAACACACTCATTTCAGGCAGTAAATTCTTTTAACTTAGCAATATAGGGTATATTGTTATGGGAAAATCTCTTTTTAAGTTTAAAAATAGTTAAAATAGTTATAATGTTATTAATAAATTTTACTGAATAATATTCTTTTTTATGCTAGTTAGGTTGGGATGGATAGGGGTGTATTAGGGGAAGCCTATGTTCAACAGTGGACTAACACATACTGATGATGATGATGATGATGATGATGATGATGATGCTAGTTAATGAGGCTTATGCGTTTTTTGTTTCTTTAATTATTTAATTAGCAAGACTTAATTAGAGGACTTGCAAGTTTTAACTCATTTCCAAGATTATTATCATTCGAGTTGAATTTTGCAGTATTTATTTATTACACATCAGCCTGTGTAAGTGCACTGCTGGACATAGGCCTCCCTTTTTTCATTAGGGGGTTTATGGATCGTATCCCACCACGCTGGTCCAATGCATGTTGGTGGGTGGACCGACTTTTGACATGCCCATCCGATGCATTGATCATCTTACTTTTTAGAACAATTGGGTGATCAGCCCCAATTGACAATTTGTGTAGTCCCCTCAGGAATCCAATCCATGAACTCCGGTTTCTAAAGCACTCACCCTAACATTAGGCCACGGAGGCACTAAAGAGTAGACAAACAAATAGTTGACATTATTAAAATTAAGCCTTTCTAAAACTTATCTAATTTAAATTTATAATTTTCTCGCAAAATAATAAAGAAACTTTTGACAGACAGATCTCGCACTATTTTATATTTATCGACATAAAATGGGCCTTATTTGTTAATCGTAATGTCCTCTTTAAATCGACCTACTTTCCGACCAATCCATATTCAATTTTCACGTCTAAAAAATCTAGTATTTGAAAAATTACTCGCAGTAATTTTTTGATGAAACTCAAACGCAACAGCTGAATGATTTATTGCAACTACTTAATCCCAGCCATTAATTGCACTGGCATCCAAATTACAAGATTGAATGTCACATCAACTGGGCGTTTAGCTTCAAGTTTAATTGTCAATCTATCTTAGCTAATATATAACAACGGGCCAAGACATTTCTCGGAACTAATTCTATGACGCAAGCAAGAACAATCAAGAAACAAGAAAATCAAATCAACAATAGTAATTTATTTAAACAACGTGAATATATTCATAAACAAATATTACTAAAATAAAACTACCATTTAAAACCTTTTTTTGTCGTAAATATCGCTCTTTTTTGTATTGAAGATTATTCTGGTAGTACTACGTTTATATTTGTCAATAATATTTATTCTGTGCATATTCTTATGTATTCGAAGTTATGCTCCCAGACTTGAGTCTGTGTAAAGCTTCATCTTTTACTAAGTTCGGGAATTGTGAGATCTCTTGAACTAGATGGCCAAAACTTTGTAGAAATGGCCACAGGCATTTTGAAGAAGTTGCTTAAGGATCATCGATATTCGGTAAACAGACTGAGGCCGATGAGGTGGACTGTTTCACATTGAAAGAGTACAATTTGAGAAAGCTGGCTTTGAATTTACGAATGCCGAAACAAAAGGGATCTAACCCGATTTTTTTTTTTTTAGCCGTCAGATGTATTCGGGTTTTTAAATTCTGGGAAAAGGTTTTTTTTAGTTTAAACCCGATTGAGTTAAATGTTTGTTCCTTTTTTACCTGAGGAAAAAGGGTAAATTTTCCGTTGTTTGGAATTTAGCGTAGCTTTTCCCCGGTGAAATCCAAATAATTTTTTCAAAAATATTGATGAGCCTTTGGCAATTTTTGTCCATTAAATCCTTTTTTTGGGGAAATTTTCCCCAAAAAAAAGGCCGATAAGATGTGTGACTTGTTAAGGACACTGTTTGATTGATCAGGGAAAACTACATCTGGGATATTTTAAATTTGGTGGTTCGTTGCCCGAAGTTAACCACGGCGATCAACCACACGGTTTAGTTTAAGACGAAGGCGTCTTGGCCCGTTTGATAAAACACCCAAATGAGAGGAGCACGCGGCACCCGATGGTTTAACGGATAAAGGGTCGACTTAATTGAATTCACCCGAGAAATTCGGGCAGCCCTTCAAAAAAGACAAACGCACCACGCCGGGTCTGCGCCCGGGACGCGGCTATTTTGGTGACGCCCGTAGCCATGGCGAGGGCGATGTTTCGCCGGGGCAGGGAACTGTCCACACCTGGGCACGTCGGTCCAAACTGGCGGAATGGCAATATGGTTCCGCAGTGGATCGACCGTTCACGCGGTGCGGGGCGGTCCCGGCGGGTACCGGGGTGAGGGTTTTTGGCGTGTCACTTGGACATCGCCACGATTTAAATTTCCCCCGATCCGGACCATCGGGGTGTGTGGGTTCCAGGGGCGATGTTGGAACCCTTCGTAAGTTGGTTTTGGTGCGGGCGGCAACACGGGGTGTTGGCGTCATTTTTAGATGATGATTATGATGGCTAGTTAATGAGGCTTATGCGTTTTGTTTTTCAATTATTTAATTACAAGACAAGTTTTAACGTATTTCCGAGATTATTATCATTCGAGTTGAATTTTGCAGTATTTATTTATTACAATCAGCCTGTGTAAGTGCACTGCCTGGACATAGGCCTCCTTTTTCATTAGGGGTTATGGATCCATCCCACGCTGGTCCAATTTGGCGGGTGGGTTGGTGGCCCGATTGGACCACTTTTGCAACAAGATCAAAATTGACAATTTACTTTTCAGGAACAATTGGGTGATCACCCAAATTGACCAATTTAAAGCCCCAGGAATTATTAAATCCGGTTTCTAAACCTTACCTTTAAATTTTAACCAAATCATAAGAAGACAAAACAATATTTTTTATTTAAATTAAAGGGCCTTTATTTTATCTAATTTTTTTAATAATTTCCGCAAAATAATAAGAAAAACTTTTGAAAAATTCCAAGTAATTTTTATGAAAAAAGACGCTTATTTTTAACATAATTCCCCTTTAATTACCTACCTTTCAAGAAATTCCATAATCAATTTTCGTTTAAAAATCTAGTAATTTAAAGGAAATTTCTCGGTAATTTTGAGAAACAAAACACCAACAGCTAACAATGAATTTATTAAACAACTTTAAACCCAATTAATAAATAATTGATTAATTTTCGAATACCATTTGAATGTCATCAACTGGGGTTTTCCTTCACGTTTAATTGTCAATCTATCTTACTAAATATGTAACAAGGCTCCAGACCATTCTGGAAAATTCTTACAAGCAAGAACTCTAACGATGCAAAAGTTTCAAAATCCAACAATTTAGGGCCTAAATTTATTTAAACAACGTGAATTTAAACCAAATATTCTAAAATAAAAAATTATAATTTTCGTAAGTACCATTAAAACTTTGGTCGTAATTCACTTGTTGTGTGAATGGAGACTTATGGTCCGGAATACTACCTGAAAAGTAGGGATCAATCAATTTATTTGTCAAACGTCATTAGATTGAGTTACTCCAGTGTAGGCTGTGTGAAGAGGAGTATATCTTTTAGTAAAACGTTCAAGTTATTGTGAGATTTTGAAACTAGATAAACCGTAAAATTTGTGAGAAAGACGAGCTTTTGTAGATCGCCACTAGAGAGTTCTGATGATGGTTTTTACGAATTCGAGAGCAGCCGATGATCGGTCGCTTTGATTCACGTGGAATTGAAAGAGTACAATTTGTAGAGAAAGCCGTTGTGCCCGACATTATCGAATGCCTTTGAAACATGTAATGGGATCTCAGGCCTGATTTTGTTTTGTTTAGGCCCGTCAGGATGTATTCTGTGAGGCGATAAACTTGACTGGAACAGGAGTGTTCGGGCTTTAGTTAGCAACTACAAGATTGCGGCAGAGTTAAATCGCTAGTACCTTACTTATGGGTTTCGGGCTAATTGCAGTAGGCAACATGCGATGGCTCTAATTCTTCGGTTAGGTTTTGTCACAAATTTACGCGGTGAGTCTTTATGTAACAAATTTACGCGGTGGTCCCTTACCTGAAGTTGTAAATAATGCGCGGCTTGTTTCGGAACGATATTGACCGTACGCTCTTTGCGCGGTATTTTGAATATCTATCAAAATGTAGATCGAATTCAAAAGCAGGCTAAATTCTCAGATCGGCCGTACCTTTTTTTCTTGAAATCTTTAAAGGCCGATGAGATGTGTGGTCTAGTTAATGGCACTATTTGATTGATCTTGATTACAAACAACATCTGGGACATTTTTACAATTCTGGTGGTTCGTTGCCCTGAAGTTAACCACAAGGCGATGCAAATCCATTACGGTTTTGGTTATAGAGACTTGAACCGGCGTCTTGGCCATTTAGATAAAACTACCCACAGTGAGAGGAGCATGGCACCTCTGATGGTTCCTAACGTATGAAAGGTCGACTTAATTGAAGTCACCGAGAAGTTCGGTGCAGCCCTTCTAAAAATGAAGACAAACGCACCACGCCGGGTCTCGACGGCATTCCGGGACGCGTGCTGCTACTGGCCTTAGGTGACGCACCTGTAGCCTATGGCGAGGGCGATGTTCTCTGCCGGGCGATGATGGGAACTCGTCCAGAACCTGGAGCACGTCGGTCCAAATCTGGCGGAACGGCAGTATGGCTTCCGCAAGGGCAGTTGACCGTTCACGCGGTGCTGCGGGTCAGGTCCCTGGCGCAGGATGCAGTGTACCGGGGTGAGGGTGTTTTGGCAGTGTCACTTGACATCGCTATGGCATTTAACACTCTGCCCTGGGATCCGGACTATCGAGATGTCGTGTGGAGTTCAATATGGGTCGGTGTTGGAACCGCTTCTGTGGAACGTTGGTTTAATTGGGTGCTACTTGGCGGCAACCTCAAGGGTGTTGGCGTCACTTTTTACGCGGAAGATAAATTTTGCAGGGTTGCGACTCTCGCCACTACCGGGGTCGCTCAACACGTCGCGCCGGAATCGTCGAAGACTGTTATAGTGACCGCGGCCCCGGCTACAGCGACATGAGAAAGGAGCAACCGTGGGTATATGCCCGCTACATCTTGGCCCGGGGAGCCCTCCATATCCATGCTGCCCGCTCTCTTAGGCGGCGGGTATCCGTAGGCTGGATTTTTCCAACGGGAAGTAAAAAGTTTCGAAAAAACCGGTCTAGATCTAGGGTGCTAGGTGACCTACTATCTGATAGATATTGTGCCACTTGAGTTATTTCTGCTGTCGTACCAGTCGCGGTGTTTGCAATTGAAATCGCCTGCGAGTAATATTGTCGGACTCTGGCCGAGAAGGAGCTCTTGATCTGATTGTAAAATAATTTATATACGGTAACCTACGGCCTTGTGCCTGTTTCTGTGCCAAGATAGTATGATTTCATAATTTATACGACAGTATGAACTTTTTAGAGTATAAAGAAGGAATACACGTTATGACGGTTTTCTTAACTCAAGTCACAAAATATACCTATAAATTCTCTCAATGGACTTCTCTATCGGCTGGCAGTGAAGCTTCTACGACTCAGTAATTGTATGACAGATTCTACTTGGACGAGTCATGTATGGAGAGCTATCAGATTTTTCAATGAATGCGAAATCCAATCAGATTCTGGTATTAGCAATGTGATCTCACTCATTGTGAACTGTTTCAAATTCAAATATCTTTATTCAATATAGAAGTTTACACTTTCTTATTGATTGGCAAACATTTGATTGTATACATTGTCCCATAAAAGACTTACTATTCTTAGCAGTCTAGTTGCAGGAAGAATTAAATTATGTTTGTTTCTTGTATCTATGTCATGTGCATCATGTCTTAGGAAATCATCTCTATTTTTCTGCACATACATTAAATTTTCAAATAAGTATTGAGAACTAACGGTCATTATTTTATATTTTAGTGAATAACTTTCTTAATGATTCTTTGGGGCAGGTTATAGACTGCACGAATTGCACGTTTTGAGGACAAAGATCGTATTATATCTGCCGCATTTCCCCACAGTAGAATGCCATAGAAATAATACTATAAAATAACTAAATATACTAAACGATCTGTCTCCACATCAGTTAATAAACTAACTTTTTTCACTGTGTAAGCTGCAGAGCTTAGTTTACTTGCTATTTATTTTTTTTTAAATATTAGTTTATTAAGTATTAGTTTAAGAAACAAAAACTATATTAGTAAGCAAAAGTTCATGAAACATTGCACAAAACCTTTAGTTTTTAAAGATGGGGTTTATAAAATGTAAAAGTATAAAATTATCGGCATATGTCGTTATGTGTATTACATGTGTGTATACTGGTGATTTAAACAGGAAACAATTCGAAAACGAAAACGAAACTCACGACCACCGGTTTTAAAAAACACGCCCTTACCGTTAGGCTACGGGGGCAGTTGTCGTTGTTGCAGTGCGTCGGATGGACATATAAAAAGTCGGTCCACCATCAAACCTACATTGGACCAGCGTGGTGGAATACGGTCCAAAAACTCCCTTATTTAAAAGGGAATGCCTATGTCCATTAGTGGACTTACACAGGCTGATGATGATGATACTTATGATGATGATAATTTTTTATTTTATACTAATAACTTAGAAAAACTTGGATATTAAAAAACTATAAAATAAACCAATGGCGGTAATAAAAAGGAAGGGAAAAAGGACGGAAGGGCCAAACATTATTCAATTTTAATATTATTGATTTTAAAAATATTTAGAAACAATCAGATATCGATCAGGTCAGGCATATCACTTTTGTTTTGTAAGAGTATTCACAAAGAACTTTTTAATTACTAATTTTCATTTGTTTTATATAAAATATCGTCTGTATCTAAAGCAATAAGTAGCCTCTAAACAATTGTTGTACAAATATTTTTATTAGGTCAAAGCTTTCATAAACTGTAACTACGCCTTTGTACCAAGTAGTTTCTTTGTTTTCAGGGTCGTAATCAAAAACTGTTTGTCTTATCTAGTGTCTTTGTAAACTTAAAGCGCAGAGATTTTTGTACTCTTTGTTCACGACCTAGCCTAAAAATAGAAAACAAAGATCTAATACTATCTTTGTATATCAGTTCTACTAATATTATGAACTATAAGATACCTCGTTATCCTAGCAGTGATCAAAGTTAGGCAAACTGACATTGCTCTTAAAATCAAACCTAGATAAACTAAATGCTAATGGCACTAGGTCACAGATGTTTTGTATTCACGTATTTTAATAATCTATGCTCTATATACAAAAAATAAAGCTGTATAAAGAATACCGACACTTAGGATAACGCACGCGTTGCGGAGTTATATTTCACTGAATTACTGAATTACTTGCTAAAATTATTGCGAGTAGGGTCAATGGTCAATGGTCATCCACCAACCCGCATCGGACCAGCGTGTTGGGATACGGCCCAAAAGCCCCTAATGGAGGACGCGTGCGTTAGGGGAGGCCTATGTCTAGCAGTGGACTAACACAGGCTGGTGATGATGTAGTTCCAATAAATAGGTTGAAGATGTTAGTGGTTATAAAAATTAGAAGTTGTATGTTTGGCAATAATGTATGAGTGGCAATAAAGTTATGGTCTGTCCTCTTCTCCAACAGGAATACTAACTTCATTTGCATCAATAGGAGAAGATTCAATATTCTACGAAATGCAATTTACTCTATTCTATGTCGCGAAGTGATAAAAACTGAAAGAAAATCATTAATTGCATGTAATACTTTAAGGATTCTGTATACTATTTAACGCAGATTATATGCTTTAGTATGATTTACTCTTTTAAATGGAAGCCAACAACTGTCTTGGCGTTTATTCAAAAAAGCCTATGTCCAACAGTGGACTGCTAAAGACTGTTTATTATGATGATGATGACGATGATATGCTTTAAAGTTTCCTTTCATTTTTATTTGTTGAAAAAACAGCAATTTGTTCATCTTACTAAATTCAAATATCTTTATTCAACATAGGAACGATACACTCACCTATTGATTGTCAAAAATCTACCACCGGCTCGTAAAAGGACGCCTCTGACCTGAGAAGAACCGGTGAAAGAAACTTAGCGGGACTTTTTTGTCATCTTTACAAACTGTATTATGTTTATAAAGGAACTTATGTATTAAATTAAAGCATAAATGCAATTCATGCATCGGACAGTGAGGAAGTTGATCGGAAAAATGTTTTTATCATCATCATTC
Organism: Lamproptera curius; assembly: GCA_029286875.1. Lineage (NCBI taxonomy): Eukaryota > Metazoa > Arthropoda > Insecta > Lepidoptera > Papilionidae > Lamproptera > Lamproptera curius. Next base: position 442,003 of record JAGSMT010000105.1, on the reverse strand, counting down.
TAGCTGTCATTTCATTAATTAAACGAAAAAAATCAAGAAAATATTGCAATAAAAATATACAAAACGATTACAAAATTCAAATCCAAAAATAAAACTGTGGACCTGAAACTGTACAGTGGTATAAAATCCAACAAGTTTATTTTAATCTTGTCGTGTGGAGGTGACATAACAATTTCAGAGTTAATTTCGGTGGCACACTTTCCGTCTAGCGAATAGCGGGATTATGTAACTGCATCCGGTGGCCGCACAATTTCCATTTCGAGGTCTATTATTTGGTTGTAGCACTTGCTACGATGCCACGAGTGCTACGAGATTTTCATACATCATATCCTAATAACAAGCCATCTATCAAAACAGTCCATCTTTATTGTAATAGGTTTTAAGCAGAAATGACTTCCAATTTAAACCAAAATATAATTATTACTACATAAGATAATTTATGTATTATGATTATATATATTATGATTAATACATTAATTTGAAGGCACCAATGTCCTTTCACGCTAATGCTAAGGTGCTCTGTTGTTGATGGTCTTGACATCCAGGAATAGGAGTTTTGACGTATGACTCATATTTCCTTAAAGGCAATTGGACGGAAAGGATTGGGTGCTTGGACTATATTGCACTAACCAGCTAGGAAACAACAATGAATAGTTGTTGAGTCAGGGCAAGATTCGACCCCACCGTCTCCGGTAAGGCTATGTAGCCGAAGCCTTTGATTGACTGATATTCAGGCAATTTCAGTTGGTCTAAAAGTCCAACCCATAATAATTTGGGAACAAGACTATCCAAATGAAAATATAAATCCATTCGTGTCTTTTCTTTTATAGGTGATTTTGATATATAATTTTTTTTTTGTTTTTTGAATGTATAACGACGTTTTCTAATTGCTTTTCAATATATCATAGCGCGACTTGATAGCCATTCAGAAAATTTTTAATGTTCAGGTTGTAAGAAAGATATGAGATCAATATGCTTTAGAGCAACGGCTCTAAATTTTTATCCACATATAAGGAAATAAAACGACGAAGAAGTATTACTTTATATAGTAACGGATTAATGAAAGCATTGTTGTTATGTAATATTAAATTGGTGCTGGTATTTAATCTCGATACTTTACAAATAATAAAATCGATATTGAGAAATTAATAGTTTTTATTGATATTCAATATTTCGAGCACTAAGTTCCGCGACAATATAAATGGACCATAAATTTAATTGAAGATTATAATATAGACGTTAATTGACTGAGAGCTGTAAATTAAGCAAATTAGAGAAAAATAGGTCATAACAAAACTATTGTGAAATACTAAAGGGCTAGAAGAAAAGGCTTACCTATTGGTCGTTCGCGGCCAAATTATTATTTAAATTGCCTGTTTTTCTGTATGTTTGCTGCAAAATGGAATATGCGTATAAGCTTCTATTATCACTTTTAGAAACAACACCACATTTTATTTATTACTAAAACTGATACGTGATAATTTGTACTACAAAAAAAGTTACACAATGATAATGCGTGATAAATTTAGTAAAATATATAATTTACGAGAAACATCAAAAAGACTACTTCTGATAATAAATCTTGTTACTTATGCCAATATAACGTGGGATAAATAATACAGTATTACAGATTTTTCGAGTATTTATGACTTAACAGTTAATTCGCCCATGGACCGTAGGAAGGGTCTAAATCGTCTCTTGTGATTTAAAATAACTGTAAAGTAACAATAAGCTATATATAATATTATAAAATATAAAAATATAAAAATACAATATATAAAATTGTAAGCTTTCCTACTAGACTAGAAGGAAAGCTTACGTTAGAATAACAGTTATGGCCCCCAGTTGTCTACAATTGCTTTAATGGCAGTTTATATATCTCTCATAAACCGCAGGATGCACTAAAGTGCAGGGTTGAACCTATCATGACCAATGCTTTATTAAACTGAAGGTAAATGGCTTTAGAACAATCATTTCACGATTCCAACATGTACGTTTGCTAAAAACTGTTTTACAACATCAAAAAGCTTGTTACTTTGTGTAGAAAAACGTGGTCAATACTGAACAATATATATTGAATACAAAAGATTTGGTGCAAAAAATCGTTTTTAAAGAATAATAGTAATACAAAAAACACAATTATAAATATTTAAAAAATCCATGTCGTATATAGAAGAATACATATTTCAAATATTTTTTGATATTACTTGAAATGCTATCCTCTCCGGCCTGAAGGCCAGGACCTTTGATAACTCGACTTGATAAATAGGCCTAGATCGATAGTTAATAAAATTAACATACATACTGCCAGCAGCTCCTAAAGAAATTACCATCATACGTACCTGTAAGTAAACAAAAATATGTTTTTGAGGTTAATATATTCTACAAATTATAGTAAAACTTTACTTAATATTTTGAATCAGAATCATCATGCTATCAAATTCGAGCCATAAGATTACTTCTATTTACAGTCAGTTACACTTATATAGTCTTGCCAAAGTAGTTAGTTATAGTGCTGCGGCAGACAAATTGTGGTGCATATAAATTATACCTCTCATGTCCTTTGGAATTTACAAAGTGAGCTAGAATCCGTCATTTTCTTTTACCCAGAAATAAAGGAATTTTGTAACCGAGGACAACAGCGACCCTTAGAAACTTTAACAACACAAGAAAATGTAAATTAATAAATGACGAATATTTATGACCTACAGCTCTGCTTGTATGAGATATACAACAGAAAACTTTGCTTAAATCTTTCTCTAAATATTGATAACTCAATTAAAAAGTAAATTAAATTTAACTCAATGTTTACTATTTGAATGTTAGACCTCGATAAATGCCATTTTCCTTGTTCTCTTTACTTTTTTTTAAAAAAGTTCAAGTTAGTATTAAAAAAGATTTTTAACAACCGTATTAATTAGTAATCTTAAAGTATTTTTTTTGTTTCATTTTATTGCTTTCATAACCCCAGATATACTCTAATTTTAGGATTTATTTTCAACTTACAGAACAATAAGACCTCTTCAGATACACAATTAACCTGTTCAAAGTAAGCTTTGTTCCGTAGAGATATTGGATTTCCAAAAAAAGCGCTGCCTTGTACCGGTATTAAATTACAATTATTAGAAAATAGAAAAGCTATATCAGAAATTGTGTCTCTTCAAATGATGTCTTCAATATTTCGGTGAATCATCATCGTGAATTGTTTGGGACCAACGCAAGGTACAAAATATACATTTTTATTAAAAAGGCGCGCTTTCTTTACTTTTGATATGATGGTAAACATTTTTGTCTTCAACGATTTTTTATTTAACCTGTAAAACTGTAGTAGCATAAGTTTGTTAAAAATTTTTATAACTTTTAAGCAATTAAATTACGAAACTTGATTCATAGAAAGAAGTTAATAAGTTTGTGTAATTGACCACGACATACGAGGTGTGTTCAAAAAGTATCGCGAATTTAGAATTTTCGCGGGTTACTTATATTCGAATTTCGATTTTATGTGGCGTTATGTTGGTACTCATGTCTCTCACTTATGCCGACAAGCTTAGCCATTTAGAATGTTCACTTAATTGTTGACAGCTGCTTTGCTTGCATGTGTTTTGGATCGTCTTCAATTTTTACCTATTCAAAAAATGGATCAAAGAACCTCTATCAAATTTTGTGTGGAAAATGAAATTAAGTGCGCGGATACATTCCAAATGTTAACTGTGGTATACGGAGAGCTGCCTTGGACCGAAGCAACGTTTATCGGTGGTACAAAATGTTCTCAGAAGGCCAAGAAGATGTGAACGACGAAGTGCGTGCCGGACGCCCGAGCACTTCAACAACAGACGAAATAAATTAATGAAGTGGAGAAAATGGTATTGGCCAATCGTCAAATCACCGTTAGAGAAGTTGCTGTGGACCTACCAAACATATCGATTGGCTCGTGTCATTCGATTTTTATCAATGATTTGGGCATGAGACAAAATTGCTCAATTGCGCCAGAAACGCCCGGATTTGTGGAAGAACAAAAATTCGCGTTTGCACCACGATAACGCCCCTGCTCACACTTCGTTGCTTGTGCGCGACCTTTTGGCCAAAAACAACACACTATTGATACCGCAGCCACCGCATTCCCCAGATTTGGCCCCTTGTAACTTTTTCTTCTTCCCTAAACTGGCCATGGAAAGACGACGTAACGCTACGCTTGACGAGATAAAGACGGCATCGAAGAAAAGAATATTTTTTTTTTATCTTGTGCACCCCGAACAAGATAAAAAAAATATTTTTTGAAGTGCTTCGAAGATTGGAAAAATCGTTGGCACAAGTGTCTCATGGGGATTACTTTGAAGGTGTCAAAATATATATTCATGAAAAAATAAATATTTTTGAAAAAACACAAAATACGCGATACTTTTTGAACTCACCAAGAATAGCCCTATAAAGATTGTCAACTTGGTTTATATTATTCCGTATAAAATTTTTTATCATCTTTTCTTTGATATCCCAAATAACACAGCTATAGTTTATAAGGACCATAATGGTAGGGGAGCCCAAGCGGGGATTTCGGGATTTACTGAAGCGCGGCACATTAATATACAGGGGGATACCTTGCTAAGTACCTCCACAAAACATGAGGCTCATATATAAGGCCGCCCGTAAAGGATACAGGATCAGATTAGTAAAAAAAATGACCATCAGAAATTCTCGAGCGCGTCAGATTAAGGTAGGGTGAGTTAATTACATCCTAAAAAGTTTATATTCCACTAATCTGACAATTTGAGAGTGACGTAAAAAAAGGGGAGGGCAACAAAGTTGTAAAAAAACGTCATCATTCTCGAGCGTAGCCAAATATTTTTTTATTTTGAAGGAAATAATTCAAGAATAATGAAAAATATATAATCTGACGGTTTCCGCAAGCCGAAATAACAAAAATTCGTCGATAAAGTTAAATGCGTGCAGCTGCGTGATGCCTACATTTCCTTCTCCGCGTTTCTATTCCTCTCTCACTCTTTCTGTATCTATTACTCTTAGTATTATTAGTTAGGTTCAATGATTTTAAAAAAAAAAAAAAAAAAGTTTCTTGCCTTCCCGCTAAAAAAAATTAAAAATTTTAACCAATTCGGGAAGTTATTGGTTTTATGTTTAGCGAAAATAGAATTTTTATCAGACCTTAACGTTTTAAGGTCATAAGAAGCTTCCCTGACTACCTCCGTGATGTTGTTACTATGTCTGAATGTACGTGTGTGTGTGTGTGAGACTCGCTTATAACTTTTGATCGACTAAACCGATAGGAATCTGCTAAACAGCGTTCTATAAATTTCTCTCAAAATAATATTTCCTGTGAATTTGAACCGATTCGGACCGATAGATTTGGAGAAATGTTGAAAAATTAAAAAAAAAAAAAATAAGAACTTTTTTTTTCTTGAGCGGGTTTTTGCAAGAACTTTTAACCGGCCTTGTCGATTAACTTCAAAAACTAATCTGCCTTTATGTTTGAAAACCCACGTCGATCGCCACCAAGCTGGGCAAAACCAGATGATTCGTTCGAAAGATATCGTGAACGAAAGAAACCCAAAAAAGTGTTTTTTCGTAATTTTTCCGAAATTTGTGGTTCGATCAATTAAAATTGCAAAATCACTTATGAGGATGATAAAACTGCGTCTAATGCCGCCAACCAATCAGTTATTGCGGTTCGAAAATTCCAAAAATAGTTTTCTATGAAACTTCTATCAGACTTTCGAGCTAAGAGAGCTCAAATGCATAGATATATTATTTCTTTGAACTCTGCGAGCTCAAAATATCTCATAATGTCATAAGTACAATTGGAATTAGCGGATAATTGCAGGGATGGCCTTTAATGTGCACCGTTTTCCTAATTTTTTTTTGTCAGATCAGGCGAATCCCTCTAGATAATCGTCAGATTATGAAAATACGTTTAGAACATAAAGATAAATCATATATATCTTAATCTGACGCGCTTGAGTATTTCAAAATGGCGAATTTTTTTAGCATATTATGAAAGTGGCCGCGAGTTTGTGTCCCATCAAAATCGTCAGATTAGTGAATGAGAGCTTATTTGGTGCACTTAACACTACCTTATAAAATCTGACGCGCTGAATATTTTTTTTTTGTTAATTTTCAAACGACCCGCATTATGCAAACGATCAGAACGTACATTATCGAAAATACGTAGGGCATTGATGCTTTCAATATCTGACGCACTCGAGGATTTCCATGCAACAGTTTTTTTACATGAACATGCACCGATGTAAACGTATATATCAGATAATATTGTTTTCTTCTTATCATTTAAGCTTTGCAATCTAAATAATAAATATATATATATGACAAATATAAAACCTAGTTTTGTGGTAGTACGAGAGCAAACTTTATCAATCTTTGCTATAAGATTTATTAAAGAAAATATAACATTTTCTAACCCGAACGATACTTTTTTAATAACCGGTGACTTTAACTTGCCGAATATAAGTTGGAAACAAAATGCAGACAGCGAGAAGTTGTCAGCGTCAAATTATTCATCGGACAGATGTAATTTTTTCGTTGACACTCTTCCTAAGGAGTAAGACCAGCTGTGGGGGAGGCTGATCGAAGCTAGCCTGAGAAACCAGCTTCGGATACGCCTAGGAAGGTACAGTAGACGGAGAGAAGTAGGTAGACTTGCAGTGGAGTCGTGGGGGCAGAGAAATTTCGGTATACGCTCACTATGTACCGTGACTTATCAAGGGGCCACCGGAGGAGGGGACGGCATGGCGTCGTCGATCTCTCCTCCTTCTACGGCCAAAGCAGTGCTACCGGTTGAGCCCTACACTTAAGCCGCCGCTAGGGGCCGAAAGACTTGCATGTCCAAGGGTTAAGATCTCCTGGCTCCTATGATCCCTGGGTAACAAATTCGAAGGAGCCTGCCTAGATGTTGAAGCCGAGATGAAGATCGCGTGGGTTCCGTCATGCCTTGAGGTGGACTGGGCCAGGTCAAAAAGGGTGTGAAAGCGTTCCTGTGACTCAACCCTAAAGCCGTCAGGAAAATATGACACCGTAAGGTTTCTAAGACTATATTTTCTAAATTGTTTAATTTCTAAAGTGCGACCTTTAGCACTCAGCTATAAAGAACGTGAATTAGGATACTTGCTTGTTTTACACCTACTACAAGTGTATAACTGTTCTTATTAGAATTTTATTTCAAGCTACCTCTCGAACAATCGCTGCTTATACGTTTGTAGGATACAACGAGCTTGTTATTTTGTGAATTACAAACACAATTATATAAGCAATAATGTTTGCAAAAACAAGGAACTATAAAAAACAAACAATTTTTTGTTATAAAACCAGTGAATTTAATTAACAAACGCTTTGGATTGCTTAAAACTTTTGCCATTAAACTGGTAATTGCAACATGAACTTAGGTCATTAAAATATTTTAATTAGCTCGTTTCGCTGTTCGATATTACCTTATATATTTTATGTTTGCAAGTTATTACAGTTATTTTTACTGAGTTACTGATTATCACAAAAATTAATACTATAAAATATTAGCACTACCCGTTGATTTCACATTTAATCTAGTTGTTAACAAATATTCAAACAGTTAGCAAATATTTAAGCTTCTGAGTTATATAAACTATGTATTATTTTAATTACCAATAACTCTTTTAGCGTTTACTAACGAAACAAGACTACTTTCAACAAGAGAAATATGTTGAGTGTTGTATTCGAAAAATTGAATTTTAATTCAGAAACAACGCTAACTTGAAATCGTTGTATTTATGTGGTTAACTTAATTTAGTTGTGGGATAGGAAGAATGATTTCTTATTATAACCGTATACTTAAAAAATTATGAATATGTAATAATATATTAAATGCCTCCGTGGCCTACTAGTATTGGCATTTAAATTCCTGCTTTAGGCCAACTTTGTGTAGTCCTATCTCTCTCCCATAAGGTCCCACTTTGTAGTAGTGGTGGGGTTTAGTAACAGCCGCATGATCTAATCGCTGAATATGAAGATAAGAAACAAGAAAGGCTAGGCTAACGGGGCGTTATATGCCCGCTTTGGGTTTGTTCTGAAGAGCATGAGCCGTGTCTTCTGCAGGCAAGAAGGAGTATTGGGAAAAGGAGTGTTTGTATTTCGTACGCCGTACTTTCGTTCTCGGGCCACATCAAACATGCATTGAGAACTGGTTGTGTAAGGAGAATATCCCTTATATTCGGTAAAGTGTAACTGATATTTGTAACTTCCATTTTTCATTCTTTTGCAAGAACAACGATATCATGGGCACTACAATTCCCTGGAAAGTAAAATTAGTGGTGTCTAATGCCCTTGTTTACAGGCACGAGACGTTGGGACTGCGAAAACGTTGCCGTGACAATAGTTAGTGTAAGTCTGATATATTTCGTGTTTCCCCCCGCAAAGACTGCCAAAATGTCACATCAGCATATTTGGAAGTTGTTTGCTTCGTTTGATTAGTGGTATGGCTTTTAAATATTATTAGAACTTATACTTTACAAGATTTTTTATTCTTAACATTTGCCAAAAAAAAGAAATTTTTATCTATTTAACCGGTTAATACTTTTACTTATTTTTAATCAAAATTGTTTTATTGAAGAAATTTACGCAAAAACACAAATTTCTTTACTGGAAATTCAATTATGAAACGCTTTTTAAATATCAATACCTAAATAATGATGAATGAAAATGAATCAATGTTATGATTACAAAACGAACAGTGCCTTAGACGCAAATACTGCCAATAAACCTAGTGAAATATAAATGCTAAAATTACTATAATTACTATAATAATTGTTATCTTTTTAGTCACTAAGATTTTGTTGAAATTATTAAAAGTAAAACAAACTGTGTTGTGTTGATTCCCTAAAATGTCATATATGATAATAAGTGAGTCCAAAAAATATATTATGAGATTTCGTCCATTAATTTTAGTTGGTCTCCTTTCATGTGGACCAATGGCAGCTGATTAATGATTTACATGCTTTATCAATATTGCAGGTATTGATTTGATTAATAAAACTCCATGTAAATGGTTTCAGATTTGTCATAACGATTTTAGTTTATTAATTGGCCTTAGCCTCAATATTGCGTCCGAAAAGAATACAATGACGAACCGTATTTAGTATTAGTTGATGGTAAATAAAATATTTCCCAAATAATTATGAACTTACCAAATTCGAGTCATTTTACTAATGAAAAAATGATGTAAGGACAAAAAGAAACGAAAGTAAGTGTCGAATAGATTGGAAATAAGAGGTCAGAGTATTATATAGTGTTTTGCTGAAAGAACGAATAATACATTAAAACCATAATGTTCTGTTCAGCAACACATATAATTAGTTAGTAATATATGATAAGGTGAAGACCATTGCCAAAGAAAAACTATTTATTTGTGTGGGTAAAGACTCAAAATTCGGTTCGAAAAAGTGCGTCTTCTCCGATATTAATAAAGAGGATGGAAAAGACCTTAAAAAATTATCTAAGTTTATTTTTAAGTTCTTTATTTCGTAAATTTTGTTTGACTGTTAAGGCAGCTTGAGCACCGCTGGATTGGTCGTCACTACTCATTAGCACGATTGTCTGTACGAGCGGACTGTTAAAGCAGGTAGGGATGTCATAGGAGTTGTTGGCGGCGCTGATCCGTGGGGCAGCCCTATAAAATGGTTATTAACAGACTTCGTCCTGGCCCCCCACTCACCGAGAGTCTGGCGCCGCAGTTGGTTGCGGCGATCGCTGAGGCTTTATTCCCACAGCGAGAGGAGCACACGGCACCTTCGATGGTCCCAAATGGCACAGAAGAGGTCGACCCAGTCCTGGAAGCGCCAAGTCACCCGGAGAGGTTCTGAAAATGAGGGCAAACGCACCGCCCCGGGTCCCGATGGCATTACGAGACGCGCGCTGGCGCTGGACCTAGGGGACGCCCTGGAGTCTAGAGTGAGGGCGATGTTATCAGTCTGTCTGGCTCAAGCCTTAATACTACAGAGGTGGAAGACAGGCAGACTTGTCTTCATCCAAAGGAGGGGCGTCCTGCGGACTCGCCTCCGCCTATAGGCCGATCGTTTTGTTGAACGATGGGAAAACTCTTTGAGAGAATCGTGCGGCCCGCATCGTCCAGCACCTGGAGCACGACGGCCCAAATCTGGCGGAGTGGCAGTATGGCTTCCGCAAGGGCCGGTCGACCATCGACGCGGTGCTGCGGGTCAGGTCCCTGACGCAGGATGCGGTGTACCGGGGTGAGGGTGTTTTGGCAGTTTCACTGACATCGCCATCGCATTTAAGATTCGGCTCTGGGATCCGGACTATCGAGGTGTCGTGTGAGTTTCACAGGGCCGTGAGCGCCCTGGCTATCCGCAGAAGAACGCCAGGGCGCTGAAGAGTGGAGCCCCTGGGCGGCCGGCAAGAGGGTGCCCGCCGCCCAGAGAAGGGCTCAGAGGAGCGCCGTGCTGTTTGTTCCGGCACGGCGCCTAAAGCGACGTTCCGGGTGTCCCTACACACCGGTGAGAAGAGGCCCGAAAGAGGCGAAGGCCACGTCGCGCCGGGGTCGCCGAAGACTGTCATCAGCGCCCGCGGCCCCGGCTACAGCGACAGGTGAAAGGAACAACCGTTGGTTTTTAGTGGGTATACCGGCCTCTCCATCTTGGTCCGGGGAGCCCACATATCCCCTGCTGCCCTCACTTTGGTGGCGGGGAATCCGTAAGATGGATTTTCCAACAGCAAAAAAAAGGGTTAGAAATAAAACAATATAAACAAACTAATTGCACTAAACTTTAAACTATAAACTACTGTAATAGCTACGACATAAGTAACATTTAAATGTATTACTAGATTATATTCAAATCAACTTTACATTGCGTCCACCTAACAATACAAACCAAAGAAATACTTGCAAACTTGAATACTGTGTTCAAGAGATACTAATTTCAGGAGCCTATGTTATCTCAACTAATTTGCCATTGTTAACTTTTCTGTTTCTATTTGGCTTGCTATCTGTTTTATTTTTGGAATAACATCATGTGAGGCGTTCTGTGTCATTCTGCAAGACTTTTACACGTATTATAACCGATATCTTGGTTTTATTTTTATAGCAACATCGATGCTTACTATGACATAAATATTTTCTTATATTAATCCTGGTGTCAATCGTCTGGAAATAATCAAAAACCTGAAAAACATACAGTAGTAAATAATAAACAGTTCACGTTACAGAATCTGAAATTTTATGTTCACATTCTTGGTATTGAAGGTACAAAGCGAATACTATTTTTATCTAAATAAAAGAAAATATCTTTAAAAAACTCCATTACAACGGTAACGATAAACTTAATAATTAAACTTTAAAATCTGGCAAAAACAGTTATGTTTCTAACTTCCCTTTGCTTAAACTTGAATTGTTCACGATCACGAGTTAAAGAGAATCACTTTGAACTAGATGCTGCCATGACTTATTCGACGAAACAAAAAAATATTCTTAGTTACTTTGTTATATCAGCTTTCTTTAAGTGAAAGACCCTTCAAAATAATACCAGCCATTCCAGAGAATACGCCGAACAAACAGACATACATTTTTTTTTAAAACGTTGTTTTGTTATATAACTCGCTACTATATCACAATGTAATCACCAATTACAATCTTTTATTAACCCTCCAATTTTATTATTTATCACAGACAACAGTCCACAATTTCAATGTTAATATTGTTTATGAAAATCAAAGCCATCAGAGAATTAAATAAATGAGTCGTAATGCAATCTTGATAATTAAAGTAGCGCAACGCTCTTGGCCTCAAGTGTTAAAATATTATTTTCCGGTTTGTGCATAGATCTCGAGTCTTGAGTTATGGGGTCTAACAATTGTTATATTATAAATACGTTTAGGGGTTATGCTATTAACACAATAATCATTACTTATGCTTCTGTATTAACCTAAAGACTTATGTTATTATTTATAATATTCAGATTTTTATAAGTAAATATTTTAAATCAAAAAGTTCTCTAATAGTCTCCCAATATTGATATCACAAAGTTGATTTCACCAGGACCTTAAACATTGAACTACAAGCAACCGTTACATACTTTGCGAAAAACATGAAAAAAGCAGAATGCGGAAAAAGGTTCCTTCTCAAGAGTATAAGTATTTTTTAAACGTGCTTTAAGGCTTTTTATAGGCGTAGGGATGTGACGACCCCACCGCCCACTTGACGGCGGATCTGCCTTACCGAGGGTAAGATAGAGCCAACCCGCCTGCTCAGCGTGGCAATTATGAGCATTTTCTTTTCGATGAACGCCAAAAAAGGAAAACGGCCCCTAGTTCCCGGTAGTTCCACTATTCCTGGTCACGGTAGCGGCCAAGGTAACGGTGGGACAAGGGGTGCGAAGAATCCCCGGGTTACGGATCGCTACCAGCAAAAACTTGAACTGGCTACGTATAATGGACGAACGCTGAGACTTGGCGAACACCTGGCCGAGCTGGAGGTAGAACTGGGCAAGATCCGGTGGCACGTTTTAGGGTTGTGTGAAGTCCGAAGACCAGGAGAGGACACCATAACCTTGCCATCGGGTCACCTTTTCTACTTCCGAGAGGGCGACCATCCGTCACAAGGCGGCGTGGGATTCCTCGTCAATAAATCCCTTGTTGACAACATTGTCGTAGTTTCGAGCGTGTCGAGTAGGGTAGCGTACATTGTTCTTAAACTCACTAAGAGGTATTCCCTCAAAGTGATACAGGTGTACGCGCCCACTTCGGCACGCCCTGACGACGAAGTGGAGGCCACTTACGACGATGTCTCCCGGGCCTTACACAACACCCACAAGGCCCACTATAACGTTGTCATGGGGGATTTCAATGCCAAGGTGGGAGTACGACAGGGCATTGAATCGTGTTTAGGACCCCACGGTGTCGGTAGTCGAAATCACAGGGGACAGATGCTGGTAAACTTCCTCGAGAAGGAAGGGCTCTTCTTAATGAGTTCATATTTTAAGAAGAGACCTCACAGGAAGTGGACATGGCAGAGTCCCGTTACTGTGACAAGGAACGAGATAGACTTCATCATGATGGACCGGAAACACATATTCAGGGATGTCGCTGTGATCAATCGGTTCAAAACCGGAAGTGATCACCGACTAGTGAGAGGCACCCTGAACTTAGATTTCCAGCGAGAGCGGGTCCGCTTGGTGAGGTCTACTCTCGACCATCTTCCGACAAACCGTCATGGGCTCGGAAAATTCCAACTGGAATTAAAAACCGATTCGATGCCCTTAACATATCGGAAACCACAATGGCAGTTGACGAGGCCCTCGATGCCGTGGTGGACTGCATACGGGATGTGGGTCAAAGGTTTTGTAGGAGTAAGCGGACTGGCGAGAAGTCCATACTCTCCGATGAGACGCTCAATCTTATGGAGGAATGTCGGCAGCATAGGGAGGCCACTTTTACAGATGTGAAAATTCTTTCAAAGCGAATCCGCAAACTTATACGCCGAGACCGAGACCGAGATTTGAGCAGCGAATGCTCAAATACGCAACGAATAACTAGAGCGATTGAGCAGCATAGAGGGTCGAAGGTTTTGCGGAAAAGCTCGGAAGAAGCCATCTGTCGAAGCTCAGGAACAGCTCTGGCTCGACTGTTTCTACTAAGCCTGAGATCTTGTCGGAGATAGAGGACTTCTATCGCAAATTGTACGCGTCACAGGCTCCTCAACCTAATTACCGGTCTAACGATCCCCGTGCTAGTCTGACTCGACATCATTCTGGTGAGCTTCCTAACGTCAGCTTTGATGAGGTTAGTCGGGCTCTCAGGCAGCTTAAGGGAGGGAGGGCTCCTGGAAAGGATGGAATCACGACCGAACTGCTTCGGGCAGGGGGGGACCCTGTTCTAAGGGCGTTTCAAAAGGTATTCGATTCCGTCCTTCAAAGAGGCATTTCCCCCAAGGCATGGCTCGAAAGCGAGGTTGTGTTGTTTTTCAAGAAAGGAGACAATACTCTCCTCAAAAATTACCGACCAATCTCGCTTTTAAGTCACATATACAAGCTGTTCTCGAGAGTAGTGACGAATCGCCTCACCAATAAGCTTGATGGATTCCAGCCACCGGAGCAGGCTGGGTTTCGCAGAGGATTTAGCACCATAGACCACATATTCACCATAAGGCAAGTTGTACAAAAGACCTACGAGTACAATCAGCCACTTTGCCTTGCCTTTGTGGACTATGAGAAAGCTTTTGACTCTGTAGAAACCTGGGCTGTTCTGGATGCCCTTCAACGGTGTCAGGTCGATTATCGATACGTCGAGGTGTTGAGAGGTCTCTATAGTGGCGCGTCTATGTCTGTCCTGATTCCGGGGGGTCGAACGAGACCAATCCAAATGCATCGAGGAGTGCGACAGGGGGATGTTCTTTCCCCGAAACTGTTCACCAATGCTTTGGAGGATGTCTTCAAGACCCTAGACTGGACTGGATGTGGCATAAGAATCAACGGCCAGTATCTTTCACACCTCCGTTTTGCGACGATATCGTTATATTGGCCGAGACCTTGGAGGACTTGAAGCAGATGTTGCACAGTTTAAATGAATCCTCCGACGCATTGGCCTCAGGATGAACTTGGACAAGACGAAAGTCATGTTCAACGAACACGTTCTCCCGAGGCCAGTTAATGTCGACGTGTTACTCTCGAAGTTGTCAATGAATATGTCTACCTTGAGGCACATATTGCAGTTGGGAAGACACAACTTCGAGAGGAAGCCGATAGGAGGATTCAGTTGGGCTGGCAGCATTTAGGAAAGCTGAACCATATTCTCACGTCGCCGATACCGCAGAATTTGAAGACGAAAGTCTTCGACCGATGCGTACTCCCCGTGATGACCTACGGGGCTGAAACGTGGCATCTGACTACAGGACTGGTCTACAAATTTGCCGTAGCTCAACGGGCTATGGAGCGCACCATGCTTGAGTTTTTTGTCGGATAAAATTCGTAACGAATTTATCCGCCAAAGAACAAGGTCACCGACATAGTGCATGGATTAGCTCGTTGAAGTGGCAGTGGGCCGGCCATGTAGTAAGAAGAACTGATGGCCGATGGGCCAATAAGGTTCTGGAGTGGAGGCCGCGTTTGGGAAGACGGAGCGTTGGTCGACCCCCGACCAGGTGGGATGCCGATCTCCGCGCAGTAGCCGGTTCAAATTGGCAGCGAGTAGCAGGGGATCGGCCGTCTTGGCGTTCATTGAAAAGGCCTATGTCCAGCAGTGGACGAAGAAGGGCTGCTAATGAAAAAAAAGGCTTTTTACTCTATTTTAGTTGTCAATGGGTATTAAGTACAGTAAATTGATTAGTTTAGTCGAGGTCCAAATGCAAACATAAGAAAAAACAGTTGCTAATGTAACGTTTAATATTAAACTAAATATATATTAAGGCACAGAATATTTTCGTGTTGGATGTAAAATTGAGAGTAATGAATAATATATCGTTCTCGGAAACAGTTACGGTGCCTTTCTACGAAATCGATGCAAATAGATAGGTCGCGACAAACCGGCGCCTCACGACGGCTGTGATGTATAAGTAATGAACGTCTAACGTAACTTAACAAACGTGTGTGTTCCAATTGAATTTAGAGCGAAAACGGACAAATCATTCTTTGACACTACAGACTAAAAATAATTAATTAAAATTAAGATCTGGAAACCCCGCTTCAGCACTGGCAACAAGACGCATGACATCTCAGTCTACCCCGTGACCACGGCCGCTGGAAAGTGTTCGTGTAAAATAAAAGCGATAAAATCCGTAAAGTAATTTTATTTAATAATATTTAATAGTAAATTATTCTTATTCAAATACCTTTAGGTATTAAAGAATATAACACCCGCTTAATGATTGTAAAGGATGATTCTACCGGTTTAAAATAGGACGCCTCTGACTTGAGAAGAACCGGCATAAAAAATTTTTGTCAGCTTTAAAATAATCAATTTATATTAGCAATTTAAAGTTCTATGATACGATTTTAAATTTGAAAAAACGTGCAGCTAGCGTTCCATTACCAGGTTGTGTTAGCATTTATAATTTCATTTATGTAACTTTGAACACATAAACTAATTACATATTTACCTATATCTCATGTAAGCCTCTCTGCTACCTTAGTTAAGTATATTTTCTTTAGTGTATTTTATTATAAAAGCTGTTGCTGGAGACTTGGTCTGCGTTGTAATTTATAAAAAATATATAATTTTTCTCGTTAAGTTTAAAATAATTATTGATAAACTCAAGTTACGATTGATGGATTTGAATATATGGATTCAAATATAATTAAGCGTGTTTGAGTAACACGCTTAATCATTTCCTTAAACCATTGACTAGCCTTACTATCTTTAATTGTTAAATAAGCTTTTTTAACGTTATTATTTTTAACGTTATTCGATGATTTCTCTTTATTTACAGATATACCAATACCAATAAACAAAAACAGATTTCAGAGAGAACTCCGAAACAGGTTCAAACAAATTCATTTTTCACGGTGCAACAGACTGTGTTCTGTTTGATTAACAATTAATTACGTGGCTGTTGAAAAACGCCCACAATGCGACTGCCTCATACGCGGAACTGGCTTGAAAAATACAGTAATTTAAATCAGACATCCATACTGATCTTTACACTATGTTCGAATGGATGTTAAATAAAACTACTAGTTCTAAAAGATTAGTTTTCAACATCAAAACACAATTAAATGAAAAGATCATCATCATCATCATTATCAGCATATATAAGTCCATTGCTGGACAAATTCTTCCCCTTCTGCATTAGATTAACTTAATGCATACACTAGCTGTTGCTCGGAAAAAATCTTGCAAAATTTTGTTTTTTATTTATAACAATAATACAAAAAATCCACGTCGTATATAAAAGAATACATGTTTAAAATATTTTTTGAGTTTATTTATACATTAACTAATCAGTATAAGCCTAGAAAATGGTCACACTAATGGCAATCCTCTCAGGCCTGAAGGCCTATGATAACCGAGTTGATAAATAGGCCTAGATCGATAGTATAATCAAATTAGTGTACATACCGTTAGCGGTACCCAAAGAAATTACCATCATACGTACCTGTAAGTAAACAAAATATGTTTATGAGGTTAAAGTATTTCATAGATTATAATTAACATTTAATTCATATTTTAAATCAGAAACATCATGCTATCAATTTAGAGTCAAAAAAATGATCAGTAACTTCAATATACTGGATAAGATTACTTCTATCCAGCGTCAGTTACACTTATATAGTCTTCACAAAGGTAGTTGTCTAATGCGACAGACAAATTGTGGTATGTGCATACAAATTATTACTCTCATGTCCTTCGGAATGTATGAATTAAGTTGGAATCCGTCATTTCACTTTACCCAGAAATTAAGGAGTTTAATAACCTAGGACTACTACTTCTAGTTGAAGTTTCAAAAGGTCCCCTTTGGAAATTTAACTACACAAGACAATCTAAACGAATAGTTGACGAATATTTAAGACAAACACCTCTCCTTGTATGGAAGATAAAAGAGAAAATTTTGTTTTAATTTTACTGTAAATCTAAATCATTTAATATAAAAGTAAATTCTTAATAAATTCAACTTCACCATTTGATGAATTTCAATGTTAAACCTGAATAAATAACATTTTTTTTGCTCTCTCTACTACGTTAATAATAATAAAAAAATTTTTGGAACTGTATATATTAGTAGTTCTTTTAATAATATTAATATTGGTTTTATAAACGCAGAACTGCTCGAATCTTAGGATTTATTTTCAGCTTACAGAACAATAAGACCTCTTCAGATACACAAATAACCTTTTCAAAGAAACCTTTGTTCCGGAGAGATATTGGATTTCCAAAAAAAGCGCTGCCTTATACAGGTATTAAATTACAATTGTTAGCAAAGAAAAAAGCTATATCAGAAATTGTGTCTCTTCAAGTGATGTCTTCAATATTTTGGGGAATCATTATCGTGAAATGTCTGGGACAAGTCCCCGCAAGGTAGAAAATATACATTTTTATTAAAAAGTCCCGCGTCTCTTTACTGTCGATGTAATGGTGAACATTTTTGTGTTCAATGATTTATTACTTAACCTGTGTAACTGTTGTATTTAGGATTTTTTAAAATATTAATAACTTTTAAGCAATTAAATGACGAAACTTGACTTATAGAAAGAAGTTAATAACTTTGTGTAAATGACCACGACATATGTCGTCCTGTAAAGGTTCTTAGCTTGGTTTATCTTTTTCAGTAAAAAATACTTTATCAAAGTTAATCTTTTTTTTGACATCCCGAATAACGCAGCTCTAGTTTATGAGTACCATGTGCCCTTTTAACATTAGATCTATTAAAGAAGTGTCGTGATTTCTTAATTAATAATAGAATTTATAGTTGTCCTATTAATGTTACAACACCTAATTTTTGTGGTAATTCGAGAGCAAACTTTATCAACCATAGGTTTAAGATTTATTAAAAGCGCCATCTAGGCTCAAACTGGATAACTAATTGCTATAAAAAAATTCTGAGTATGTCATTTTCTTTATATTTCTTCTGCCGAGAAAGCCGACCTTGTTGGCGTCCATTAAAAGAGTTGCTCTTAATTGCCACGCTTAGCAGGCATATTGGCAATTTACTAAATGCCTTGTACTGTGGACCTGTCTTATTCCCACCGAGGGGCAGATCGGCCGTAAAGTGGGCGGTGGGGTACATCCCTATGCTAGAACGGATGTAACCCCACCCAACATAGATTTAGTTACAGTAGTTCAGATTTTATAACTATATTCTTGCGTATTGTACAATCATATTACTACAACGGTTAGCATTATTTATAAAGAGTGTTTCTGTGGTATTGTGAATGATAATCATAAAAAAAAGTTATGTTATAATAAAGTGTTAAGGAAATCAATTATTTACGCGATAACGTCTTTGTCTAATAACATCATCATCATCATCAGCCTGTGATAGTCCGCTACTGGACATAGGCCTTCCCTAATGCGCCCCTATCCATTAGGGGGTTTCGACCGTATCCCACCTCGCTGGTCCAATGCAGGTTGGTGGGTGGACCGTCTTTTTACATGCCTATCCGACGCATGGATCATCTTACTTTTCAGACAATTGGGTGATCGGCCCAATTTGCTTAAACCAACAAGGAAACAACAATGAAAATTTGCCCCCGTCCCTGCAAGATTCGAACCCACGACCTCGGGTTTCTAAAGCACATGCCCATACCTATAATCTACGGAGGCAGTTCTATAACAGTCTTATAACAAAGGAAACATAAACTAAATGGATTTATAAGTACTCCAAGAAAGCAATCTCAACAGAACCTTTGTAAACGATGTTCACAAAGAAAAAAATGTGGTTGCAAGTTAACAAGGACTTTCTTTGATATATTTATAATCGAATAGGTAAATGTTCAAAATTTGAACTAAAAATCTGGATATTTGATAATATTTATGTGTATAAATGCTACTTTCGTGATACACTTTAGGATGATTTATAAAAAAAGATTTAGAATGTGTGTGATAACCTATAATTTCAGTAGCATCATGAAATCCGTATCATTCAATATTTTATACATTAATACATGTCATTACTAAAACTTTACTTCTTTAAAAAATACCGCACGCTCGGTAAGTACGAATATCTGATAATTTGTAAAGTTTTTATACACATCAATGCTAGTTTCATGCCATGAACTTATAAATAACGACTTATAAGTTATTAAAACTTTAGTATCATCATGAAAAGCATAAATATTTTATAGTTTCGTAATGGTATTGTTAATTTATTAAAAAATGACACACAATAATTCGTATCAAGAGTTTAACTTTACTCTTTAAGATAAGTATCATTACCTTATTTAACTTCTAAGCGTAGACCGGAAATTGATATTAAAATGTTGGTAGATTGAGAGCGGCACGAGACTTGAATGATCAAATTCCATTTCGCCGGATTGCATTGCTAGATGTTTCATTACGGAAAAGATTATTATTATAATACCAACTCCATTCTGACTTGGGGATACTGAAGCGGTTTGTTAGAACAGGCATTGTAATTGTATTTTAAACGATAAATAAATTTAACTCATCGATTTTTTTTGAAATACCAATGTTCGCTAAAAAAGGTGTGAACCAAAGCATCTATTTAAGTAAACTTACTTGGTGCCTTTAATTTAATCCATTCACAATGTTTATACATAAAAACACTAATTTGGAAAACTAAAAGAGAACGTGTTTGTATTAAAGAACCGGGGCTATACGCATTTTCTATAAGATGTGAATTGAAATTATAAAATACAACAAACCCCAATTCACCTCCACTTCTTTCACTTTCATACTTTTTTACTGAAACAAATTTGTAACATGATCGGAGAAAGTTCATGGTTAATTCTTATATACGTTACTGACCACAGATCAGCTCGCTAATGCCCTAACCAAGTAGCGGTGGAGCTGGGTACCTGCGGCCTGGTCATCCACGGGGGAAGTTAAAAGGAACCGTCCAAGTTTAAAGGAACTTGGCCAGCCTAAGAAGTAAGACCAGATGTGGTGTGTGGGGCTAATAGAAGCTGGCAGGAAAAGCAAGCTTTGGATGCGCCTAGGCGGGTACAGCGGACGGAGAGAAGGAGGTAGACGTGTGGTGGATTCACCGGCGCAGAGGAACGGCATACTATGTCCTTTGACTTATGGAGGGGCCATGGGGAAACGGACGGCATGGTGTCTTCGATGCTTCTTCCTGCTATGGCCAAAGCAGTGCTACCCGTGAAGCCCTACACTTAGGCCGCCGCTGGGTGCCGAAAAACTTGCGCCCTCAATAGTTGAGATCTACCGGCTACTATGTCCTTGGGTAACAGATTCAAAGGAGGCTGCTGCCCAGATGTGAAGGCCGAGATAAAGTTCGCGTAGGTGCGCGTGGTTCACAAAGGAGTGTTAAAGCGTTCCTGTGAACCCACCCTAAAGGCTTCAGGAGAACAGAAGACCCCGTAAGACTTGAGACCATGTTTTCTAAATCGTTTAATTTCTAAAGTGCGACCTACAGCATTTAGCTATAAAAAATTTATTAGGATATTTGCTTATTTTACATCTAATACAAGTAAATAACAGTTCTTATTAGCATTTTATTTGTAAACTGTCTCTCAGACAATTATGTTTTTGTAGAATACATCAAACTTGTTATTGTGTGAATTACGAAGGCTACATCCAAAGGTTGTAAAAAAAAAGCAGATATAACTAATAAAGTAATTTAATTAAATCAATTTTACAATTACAATTACTATTACTGATTAAAACTAAGACGTGACGATTGCTCGACGATCGAACAAAAAGTGACGCTCCCCAGTTCGCCATCCAGTATTAGTAGTATCCAGTACATCCAGTGTCCTTGCTTGCTTGCAGTGTAAGCATTCCGAATCGATTTATTTCCGAATCGTAATCGATTTCCAGCAAATGTGAATGTGTAACATGTGTAAATTAACACTATAATATAAGCAATAATGTTCATATATTTCCTGTTTTAAATCCAAAAACAAGTCAATATAATAGTAAAACATCATTTATTTGTTACATAACCAACGAATAGTATTAACAAACCGTTTGGATTGCTGAAAACTTTTGCCATTATACTGATAATTACAAGATAAATTCGGGTCATTAAAATATCTTAATTAGCTCGTTTTGCTGTTCGATATTACCTTTTATAATTTATGATTTCAAAGTATTCCAATTATTTCAAATTTGTTTCTGATGAAATTAAATGAAAATACTTCTATAAAATTTTATCACCACATGATGATTTAACAATTAATCTAGTAGTTAACGAACCTTTAAACAGTTAGGTAATAATTATTTCTTTTATTTACGCGATTATTATACATATCAAATCCACTAATCTGAAAAATACGTAAATTAGTTAGGTAATAGTTAAGCTTCTGACTTATTTAAACTATGTTTTAATTAAATTACCTATAACTCTCTTAGCGTTGACTAACGAAACAAGACTACATTGAACAAGAGAAATATGTCGAGTGTTGTGTTCGAGAAATTGAATTTCAGTTCAGAAACAACGCTAACATGAAATCATTGTATTTAATTGGTTAACTTGATTTAACTGTGGGATAGGATGAATCATTTCTTATTATTACCATATATTAAAAAAAATATTAATATGTAAAATATTTTAAATGCCTCCGTGGCCTACTAGTATTGGCATAGCCTTAATTACGCCAACTTTGTGTAGTCCTATCTCCCCCCCATAAGGTCTCCACTTTGTTGTAATGACGGGGTTTAGTATCAGCAACATAATCTAACTCTTACGCCCGGTTTTTTTTGGACCAGCAGTAATTAAAAAATTATAAAAATCTACAATGACCAGCCGTAATTACTAGTAGGTGGTAGTAAATATAATATTTCCGAAATAATTATGAAGTTACTAGATTCGAGTCATTTGATTAATGAAAAAATGTTGTAAGGACAACTAGAAACGAAAGTAAGTGTCGAATAGATTCGTAATAAAAGGTCAGAAAATTATAAAGTAATTTGCTGAGAAAAAACGAATAATACATCAAATCATAATGTTCTGCTAAACTCGGCAGCACATATGTAATATATGAGCTAATGCGTCATCAATTGTTGTTTCATGGTCTATAGCTCTAAGTAACCTCAAAATACATCATACATACATACTGGTGATGTATTTATGTATGAAGTATTTTAAGCCTGTGATAGTCCACTGCTGGACATAAGCGTCCCCTAATATACCCCTATCCATTACGGGGTTTCAGACTGCATCCACCACGCTGGTCCAATGCGGGTTGGTGGGTGGACCGACTTTTTACATGCCCATCCGACGCACGGATCATCTTACTTTTAGCCATACACGCCTATACCACTAAGCTACGGAGGCAGTAACCTCAAAATAAATTGGATAAAACGATGTCATTTTTGTGGTCTATTCCCCCGGAAACTATGCAACCTTTGAAACTACGCATCGGATTCCAAATATATTCCATATTCAAATCCACTTTACGTTGCGTTCACCTAACAATACAAACCTAAAGAATACTTAGAAACTTGAACACTGATTTTTTTTATTGCATACGCAGGCATACGAGCAATCGGGGCCACCTGATGGAAAGTGGTCACCGATGCCCATAAACATTGGCAATACTGGTATATCCAACGCGCTGCCTACCGTAGGCAGTCTCACGAGACATAGGATGTTAAGTCTCGTTTACCCAGTAAATACGCTGGCTACGGTGCCCTTCCAACGGAACGCAGTAGTGTTTTCACGCTACTGCTTTGCGGTAGAAATAGGCACCGCGGTGGTACACATCCTGAAAGTCTCCTGTAAACAGAACAAAACTGTTCATGAAATACTAATTTCAGCAGCTTATGTTATGTAAAGTACTTTGCCATTCTTGTCCTCTTTTTTTTATTTGGCTTGCTATCTGTTTTGGTTTTGTAATAACATCATGTGAGACGTTTCTGTATAATTCTGCAAGAGTTTTGTACATATAACTAAACCGATATCTTGGTTTATTTTTATGGCAACATTGATGCTTACCATAACATAAATATATTTTTACATTAATCCTGGTGTCAATCGTCTGCGAAAAATCAAGAACCTGCAAAACATACTCGGTATTGAACTTACAAAACTTTGGTCTTGGTATTGAAGGTACAAAGCGAATACTATTTTTATCTAAATAAAAGAAAATTTCTTTCAAAAACTCCATTACAACGGCAACAATAATTAAACTTTAAAATCTGACAAAAACAGTTAAGTTTGTAACTTCCCTTTGCTTAAACTTGAATTGCTCACGATCACGAGTTAGAGAGCTGTTTAATCGATATTGTGGGTTGGAGTGATGGAATTGACAATAAATCTTCAGCTTACAGCAAAACGCCCTCTGCTTGAGGCATCATATAAAAGCGCAATGATAGATCGACTAAGACACTAAAAGTTTAGATTGCTTCAATGATAAATTGCTTAAAATGAATATGTAATATAAACATCATTTTTATTTTAGTTAAAAAGTAATGCGTTACCTTATATTGTGAAGTATCGTACATACGCACATAATAAAGTAGTATTTGCTTGGTTACTGCTTTAAGAATTATCTTGAACTAGCTGCTGCCCGCGATTTATTCGACAAAACAAAAAGTATTGTTAGTTACAGTCTGTTATATCAGCTTTCTTCCAGAGAAAGACCATTCAAAATAATACAAATGTTATATATATGTATCAGTTCTGTTTCACAGTGAAATCACCAATTACAGTCTTTTATTATTACTAATATTATTATTATTAATAATATATTATTAATATTATATTATTAAAAAAAAAACTCAAATGTGCAAAGATCTCAACACTAGAGATAAGGGGTCGTAAAATTGTTTTATTATAAGTTCGTTTTGGCGTTATTGTGTTAACACAATAATCTTAACTTAGGCTTTTATATTAACTTAGAGACATGTTTTTATATTATTATGTTTAGGTATATTTTGAGTGAATATCTCTATTCATATAATTGGTATATGATATCAAAAGCGCAAGATGAATAAATTAAAGTACTTGTGATATTTTAATTTATTCATCTAGCGCTTGTGGGTCCATAAAAAAAATAAGTCGATAGAAGTTTTGCAAAAGACTTTAATTAAAGAAATACTCTCAAATAGATTACTAAATATTGATTCATAAATTTTATTTCTTCAGAACTTAAAACATTAAACTACGGTTTAAGCAACTAACGCATGCTTTGCGAAAAACATAAAAAAGCATATTGTGAAAACTGGTTCCCCTAGTCAAGAATATTAGTATATTTTAAACGTGCTTTGAGGCTTTTTAAATTATTATTAGTTATCAATTACATTAAATACAGTAAATTTATTAGTTTAGTCGAGGTCCAATTTCAAACATAAAGAAAAACAGTAGCTAAAGTAATGTTTAATATTAAACTGAATATATATTAAGGCGCAGAATACTTTAGTTTTAGAAGCCAAATTGAGAGTAATGAATAATACATCGTTCCCGGCAACAGTTACGTCATCGATGCTTTTCTACGAAATCGATACAAATAGATAGGTTGCGACACACCGGCGCCTCACGACGGCTGTGATGTATAAGTAATGAGCGTCAAACGTCACTTAACAGATGTGTGTTTCAATAGAATTTAGAGCGAAAACAGACTAATTATTCTTATTCAAATCCAAATATCTTTATTCAATATAGAAGTGTAAAATTCGCTTATTGATTGTAAAGGACGGTAGCACTGGTTCGGAATAGGACACCTTTGACGTGACAAGAAGCGGCGAAAGAAACTCAGCGGACCTCTTTTGTAATCTTTTAAATAATTAATTATACACATTCATTTATGCACTTTATATTTCTATGATGCGTATTTTAAATTTGAAAAAGTCTGCACTTAGCATTCCATTGCCAGTTTGTGCTATCATTTATAATTTATTTTATGTTATAATAACCTTTAACACATAAACTTATTACTTATTTACCTATATCTTATGATAAATTTTTACATGCTTTCTACCTACTTATTATAAATATATTTTATAGTGTATTGTGTTATATTATAAAAGCTGCCTACGACTTGGTCTACGTTTTAATTTATAAAAAAAAAAACATATTTTTTCACTTAAAGTTTAAAACAATTACTAGTAGACTCAAGCTATTGATGGATTTGAACATGATTAAACGCGTTAGCCAAACAGTTCCTTAAACCACAGAGTTGCCTACCTGTCTATAATTGTTAAATAATATAATTGATAAGTTTCTGAAACGTTATTATTTTGAACATTAAAATAGTTTTTCTTTTCATTTACAGATATACCCGTGCGTCAATAAATAAAAACAGATTTAACAAAGAACTCCGTAACAGGCGTAAATAAATAAAATTTTCACGGTGCAACAGATTGTATCCATTAATTATTGTTGTACAGATCCTGAAGTTCTTTGCTTTTAATTAACAATAAATTACTGCACGCCTGTTGAATACAAATGGACGATGCGACTGCCTCGTACACGGAACTCGCATGAAAAATACAATAGTTAAAACGATATTGGTCTTCATAATATGTTTCAATGGATGCTAAAAAAACTACTAGTCTCAAAATAATACTTTTCAGCATCAAAACAAAACTAAATGACAAGATTTGTTAAAATGTTCGGTATCAAATATCTAAATCGGTAAAGGATAACTTTAAGCATACATAAACACAGCAAGATAATGTTAACTCGTTCTGATCTGTACAAATAAACCTCTTTGGTTTAAAATAATTTTTATTGCCATCGCTTTGTCAAAATGTTTTAGTTAGTAAATAAAGTAAAAAAACAAAATAAAAAAATAAAGCACTCGAAAAGCGTGTGCTTAATAAACCGGAGGTTGTGGTTTCGAATCCTGCGGGGACACAACAAATTTTCATTTAGGCCAATTTGGGCCGATCATCCAATTGTCTGAAAAGTAAGATAATCCATGCGTTGGATTGGCATGTATAAAGACACTCTACTCACCAACCCGCATTGGACCAGCGTGGTGGGATACGGTCCAAAAGCCCCCTAAATTATCATTAGAGAATGTCTATTTCCAGCAGTGGACTAAAACAGGCTGATGATTATGATGATCATGATGATGTAAGGTAGTTTCCATTCATGTATAAAATCTCACTAAAGACATTAAAACAATTAGTACTAAAGTATAACCCTGCAAGAATAGGTACCAGTATCACCCATGCAAAATGGCCACCATGGTCCAATGCGGGTTGGTGGGTGGACCGATATTTTACATGCCAATCCGATGCATGGATCATCTTACTTTTCAGACATTTGGGTGATCGGCCCAAAGTGCCCTGACCAACTAGGAAACAACAATTAAAATTTTGATGAGTCCCCGCGAGATTGGAACCCACGACCTCCGGTTTCTAAAGCATACGCTTATACCACTAGGCTACGGAGGCAGACCTGCGTTAAATACACTATATATATATATTTATTTATTTATTCATATCGCAATTTATTAAGCATAGTTAGAGTCCTTGAACAGTATATTAATAGTGATTCTGTGACGCCTGGAGTATAAGAATTGTTACACATACCCTTGACATATAATAAACGGTGTGAGTACCTGTAAATAAGCAAAAAAATATATTAGGTATTTAAAAATCTTTACAGATTATAGTGTAAATAAAGAAATATTTTGATATAAAAATAATCAGCCTTAAAATATTATTCGGTAGAAATCTTTTGTAGAACATACGTAATAAAGTATTATTTTTAATTTTCAATAAATTGAATCAATCAGCCCGCATAGCATTCAATTTCTAAAAATGTTTACATTAAAATGTTTAGTGTGTGATATTCTTAAAACGTAGATATATGCTATTGCAGACTTTATTGTAGACTAGTAAACGTCACATTGGCACGTAATTTAAAGTTACCTACTAAAGCTGTCTAAACTTCTATGAAAAGCATTAATTGTTATTCCGCTAACAATAGCAACACAAAAAACCCGTTTGAAGACAACATTGTTCTGAAATAGAAAGGAAATTCGATATTTTTTAATAAAGATTCGTCTCATTGTGGTATTAAATTACAATTGTTAGCCAAGTGAAGAATGCAATATCAGAAATTGTGCCTTTTCGAGTGATGTCTTCAATATTTTGAGCAATCGTTTTCGTGAAATGTCTGCGTCGCTCGCAGGGATGAAAATATACATTTTTATTAAAAGGCTAGCGCTTCTTTACCCTTGACGTAACGCTAAGCACTTTTTTGCGTTAAAATAATTATTTCTGAATTTATGCGAATGTGGCGGAGCTCTTTAAAACATTTATAACTTTAAAGTAACTTAACACCACATTATTCTCTTACTGGTAAAAACTCTGAGTAGTTGTCATTTCACTAAACGCATCCCATAGTTTAAATTATTTAAGCGCCTAGCTTTTTTTGATATCCCACAAGATCTTACTTTGAAAGTAAAACGAAATTTCTCATAGTTCAGGTAGATTTATAGCTCTTACACTTTAATTTTTTTCTCCGAATGATTTACCTAATTGTTTGTAGCAACAACAAAATTTGTTTTAATTGACTAATTTTCCACGTTTTTAATGAAAAACGGTATTGTGAAGTCGAAAATGTTTTATTTATACAGTAATAATAAATGTCATGGTCATAATTATTTCTATTTCTTGCGCGAATATTATACATTATTAAATAAAATTACTTTACGGATTTTATCGCGTTTATTTTACATTTTAAAACCCGACGTTTCGAACACTTTCCAGCGGCCGTGGTCACGGGGTAGAAAATAATCGCGATAAAATCCGTAAAGTCATTTTATTTAATAATGTCATGGTGATAATAGGAAAAGATGATATCCTATAAAAGAAATTCATTAATTTATGTATCTAATAAAGATACATAAATTAATGAATTTCTTGTTTGGAAATCTTTTTCAAAATGCTCGCCACGTCCAAAAGATTTATGGCCATGAATTTTATAAATATTACTTTATCTTGATTGATATCTTGAATATAATGATTATGTATTTAAATTCAAGGTTATGTATTTAAAATCAAGGATTTTAACGTTTTGCAGATGAGAACATACGAGAACAATATTGCACAAAAAATGTTTAATGACCAGCTGTTACTATGCCCCGTTTGATGCTATTTTAGAAATGTGATATTAGACAATTAAACAAATTCCAAGTTTTATTTGATTATGGTATAAGGAATTAATTTTCTATATCAAAAGAAATGTAGATGTAAATATAATTTTACTTATGATATACCGTTTTACTGACTGACTGACTGATTTTTGATAAGGAGCATAGTAATTCGTAAGAGCGCCATCTAGGTTTAAACTAAGACAATTGTTTCCAGGAAAAAAAAAGTGACAGTGTCTTCAATTCCATTAGCGAGGAAGCAATCCAGCCTACTTTTAATTTATTATATGATTAATAAACAAAAGTAATATAAATAATCCAGTTTCTACCAAACCATATGACTAAAACGGTGTGTAAAAGAAGATGCTGTTGTGATTAATTCTAATATAAAATAATAAAGCATAACGAAAATTAATAAATCACCGGCTAACGCATTTGGTTGATAACAATAGAAATAAAACCAAAATGGATATATCAGAACACACCTGAACGATCACAATAGAACTATTGTGTTCGGCGCTGACAAAGAAGATATGTGGATTGTACATATCTTAAATAACAAGGAAATATGTTTTGTAAAGTTTGTAGGAAAATATCTACCCGACGGTTGTTATGGAAAAAAAGTTTAAAAGTTTTTGGTAAGAGTTAACATGAAATGAAATATATATATATAAAATTTGTGCTTACTTATTTGCTGTAAAACTTGAACATTTAACATTTTCGAACTAAAAGTATCCAGAGCCTGGTTGCGATAGTGTAAATACAAAAAAAATTATGTTGTAAGGAAAGGAAGAAAACTCTATTAAGAGATTTATTTTCTCAAAATATTACAATAATAAATCACTTACAGAGAAAATACAAGTATACAAAACTTAATATGCCAAACAGCGTAGTTTTAAATGCGTAGAACAGAAACAAGTCTTATATCTAATTGTTTATTTATACATCTACCCAACTTTTAAGAAAAAATATTGTTAAGCACTGACACCATAGTAGGCAACTTTATATTAGCGAAATAATAAAGTGGCTAGAAATATCTGACGTAGTAAAATTCATTAAAACCGTGGTAGGTCCCCTGTTTACAGGAGACCGTCTGGGTGGAACCACCGCGGTGCCTATTTCTGCCTGCGAAGCAGTGTGTGAAAACACTGCTGTGTTCCGGTTTGAAGGGCACCGTAGCCAGCGTATTTACTGGGTAAACGAGACTTAACACCCTATGTCTCACGGTAGGCAGCGCGTTGGCGATACCACTGGTATTGCCGATGTCTATGGGTGTCGGTGACCACTTCCCATCAGGTGGCCCGACTGCTCGTTTCCTGCGTAAGCTATACAAATTGTTGTAGTTTTACATTTTGGTAAAACAAAGTGATCATATTACTTTGTTTTACAATTTTATAAAGTACGATCACGCTAATAAACTAAAACAATATTTTGAAGACATGTTATGAAATAACATGTTTGACATAACTTGTGTTGAAAAATTTTTTTCTTAGATTTTGTCCTAAGCATGTCACTAAACACACAACTGTAATTAGGAATTATTATATACATTTAATTGTTTTTGTTAAACTCTATACTCAAACGTAATTTTTCAAAATTAAGAAATTTTTACTTTTAATTACCAGTTAATGTAGTCTATTTTTGGTCAACAAAATTTTAAGCTATTCATAAACAAATTCCATTAATACACGGCTTTTAAGTAATTATATTATAACTAGCAGACCCTGCCCCGCGTTGCTGCGGCTAGGATTTACTTATTTTACATTGTAATAGACAATTTAAGGGCTTAAGATAAACGGACGGAGAATATCAGTCATGAGGAGCACCATGTATTATTAGATAAATATCATTTGTAAAGAAATGACAGACTGAAGACGATTAATTAAAGTGTTCCTTATGTTAATTTCATAGAAAATTCTATACAAAAGTGTTAGTTTTAAAAAATATCATTGTTTTATTAATTCTTCAATTATTCTTAGAATTCTCTTAAAATATGATGGATATGGAGCACTACTACTAAAACATAATTTTAACGTTTTATTTGCATGGTTATTAAAAAACAAAGTTGATTACATTCGTCGAAAGCTTAAGGAAACAACTATCGTATAAAATAAAAACCGAACATTTACAATACCTTAAATCGTATCCGCCGTTGAATATGTCATAAAAATATTTCCTTTATAGAATACAACATCACTTTAATTAAATTTTGCTCCGTATAAATCATCCAATTTATAATTTTACATGCATGTCCATATATTTTATTCATTACTTTTTTATATAATGGCCCGGTAAAAAATAAGGCGTTATGAAGTTGCATTTTTGTTTTAACCCTAGTTAATAATTATTATAAAATTATATTACCAAAACTAATTAATGTTAAGCAATTACTTTTTATTGTCCCAATTCTTCTATTATCAACCAAAAGTTTGTACTATTAAACAGCGCCATCTATTGACACACACAATGCAACCAATAGATATCGCCAACTGTCAAAATCGTTTTGTAGCAAATATTTTGCATTAACTAATAAAAGAAAAATATATCGCAGTAAAACAATATTTGGACTATAAATTAAGACGTAAGATATTCTATCTTACAAGTTGGATTAAACAGCACATAGTGTGCAACATTAGTATAAAATCGGTTAAGAAATTTAGGAGTCCATCGCGGACAAACAACGTAACACGTGATTTATATATATTAAGATTATCAAATGATGAGTTCCTTTGAACCGACTGCTATATACTAATAATTCTGATAAATCAATATTTTTAAAGAAAAGTAACGAACGTAAAAAATATTAGTTTATCCGTAAGTTACAAATGTACAGTTTAATAAAATACATAATTTCCTATTTAATTATAGAAATGTATAGAAAAATCCGTTCATATTATTATTTGCTAAGTTTTTCTTTGTCACGACATTTTAGAAGGAATAAAAGAATCATATTACTTAGTAAACAGCCTCCGTAGCCTTGTGGTTCCGTGCGATTTAGAAACCGGAAGTCGTGGACTCAACAAATTTTCATGCTTGTTTCCTTGTTGGTTAGGGCGATTTTGGCCGATCACCCAATTGTCTCTGAATAGTAAAATGGTCCATGCGTCAAACGGGATTGCATGGCACCATCGTGGTGGATACGGTCAAAAAGTCCCCTAATGCAGAAGAATGAACGCCGTTTCGGCGTGCATTAAAAATGCCTACGTCAAGCAGTGGACTGGCAAAGGCTGTTATTGTAGGCCAACTCAAGTAGCATAATTAAGTACAACGTTGTTTTAATCTATCTCATTGGAAGGTTGAGGTAGCGTTTGCAATTTAATCGCACGAGGTTATGATCTCTGACGCCGTAATATTCTAATTTCTTCAATATCTACTAAATGAATAAAATAAATATGAGGAAAAATTAGGTCCAAGTGACAGCTTATCTCTCTCATTATAACTAACAAAATCGGAGTACTAGGAGCGCAGCAACGAGGTAACATATTTAAAAAACATACGCTCCCAATTGAGTACCTCCTTCCTTCGAGGTCGTTCGTAAAGAAATTAAGACGTTGTTTGCCTAAAGCTGTGATAACGGCTATCCAAAAAGTAATAAAGATTTTCTACTATAATTATATAAAAAAGTAAAAGCATTGTCGTTGATCAAAATATTTTTTCACCAAAATAAATTCACAACTATTTCTTTCTTTCGTTTATGGCTTCAAATACAAAAGCGCCTATTGTGAGATTTTGTCCATCCATATTCGCTGGTTCCTATTGTTGTCGACAAAACATGATGGCTGCTGATTAATTAGTTTTACGTAAATTAATTGCTTATATGTTGCGGGTATTAATTATGTTGGCAAAAAGTCATATCAATGGTAAAGCATAAAAAGAAATATGATAAATGATAGATTTACTGTAGAGATTTGTATATTTATTTTGTATATAAATTGAAAGGTTAAACGACAGTTTACATAAATTAAGAAGAAGATTTAATAACTACAGTTTATAAATCATATTAATATCCTCGTCATCACCTCCAATAATGTATTACTTATCAGATATTTGTTTTCCTTTAGCGTATCTACTATTAGAGCTATGAAATACGTATTGTTGAAATTGTAATTATCATAGCTTTGAATATAAGTTAAATTCTTTGTAAAATATAGTGTTAACTCTTTTTTAAGCTTCGTTTGAAATAAATTTAAACAGTGACTATACTTTTCAAGTAAAAGGAATTAAATCATACTAGTTTTTTCAGCTTTATTGGTTCTCAAGCACAAGTATGAGGACATTCCATCGGAGCTGTAAGTAAAAAAAAATCGACAGTAAATCTCAGGCTAACAGCAAAACGCCCCTCCACTCGGAGAATCTTATAAAACAGCAATGATAGATCGACTGAGGCAATAAAAGTTGAGATTGATTCAATGACAAATTGCGCACAATGAATTAGGGACATACAAGTTTCGCTTAAAAAAAGCTGTAAAAGGTTCATTATTGCAGACTTAATGTGTATTGTTTGTCCCGAAGAACAAGTTTTTCTAAATACAATATTTACAATATAGTGGACAGTGGATTTTCAAGTTAAACATATATTTTGTTATGAATCTATGTTTTATAATACAAATGCTATTAAATATTTATTTTATAATTAAAATTCCACTGCCTACGAATATTGATATCTTAAATAACATATCGTAATTGTTTATCATATTTAAAGTAATTAAAAATAGAAGATAGTAGGGATTCTCAGATTGAGTATGCACAAAAAAACATAAGAATCGGTCAAACCGTTTTGTAGTAGTATAGGAACGAACGTTGTGACACGGCAGTTTTATATTTTAGATAATATATAATTGAAAAGAAATACATAATTATTATTATTTAAGTACAGTGTTACATAATAATGAATTTGTGTTATAAATTTCAATATTATGTAACACTATTTTCTTGGAAGATATTATAACTGTTGCATGCTCTTTCATTTCACAAAACACGACTCTGATATCTACTTTATTACGTCAGCAGCAGTTTCGGCCTGCATTTTATTGTGGCGGTGCGCAATAAAACGCTACCCAGTGCTTCCTAGAAGTAAACCCCCTAGTGGATAGGGGTGCATTAGGGAAGGCCTATGTCCAGCTGTGGGCTATCACAGGTTGATTATGATGAAATAGATCGTTAATGCCAAAATGCTAATTAGGAAAAAAATACATCGACTGTTCATGTTATTCACGCCCATGATTAAACTGTAATCGACAGCCAATATTGGTGTATATTTTGACCCGGTATTAAAACACAAATTTGCTGTCTCGCAAGATAAAGATTACCCGTTGCCACCGCCATTTTTTATTGGACTATGCTCCAAAATAAAAGCATGTAAATATACCAAATATAATGAACAACTAAAACTTTCGATGACAAAGTATTTTATTTCTTTATTTTTATTAATTTATTCTCTTTGTGCATTAAATTATACATAGGTGGGCTTAATGCCTTAGGCATTATCTAACAGCCAACCTTAGGGAGGTTATGAAAAATTTTGCCTTGGTGCACTTAAAATACGAAACAAGATATGTATAAAGTTAGATATTATATAATAGAATAACTAATAAATACGTTTTCTAATAATGAAACCATAAATACATCCATACTTAAACCTAAATAGATTTATATGAAAACATATAAACATATTCATAAAAACACAAATAAATATATATGTACACAAATATAACTATAAATACATATATGTATATGTGTCACAGTGTCAGTTGCTTTGCCGATTCCCTTGCAATAAATATTTACGCACTTTTCATTAAATTGCATGATGTTGTTAGCCATTCTGATTTCCAAAGGTAGCGCATTCCACAGAAGTATAGATTGAATTGAAAAAGATTTATGAATGAAGTGTTTATTCTTTACTTTGGGCATAAGTTTCAAACCGCACCATAAACATTCGATTTTTGCTCTCCAATTTCAAAAGGACTTTTCAGAACATGTGTAAAAAACTAAACAATTATAAAATTTTAGTTTTATTAAGGGTCAGTTATCGATACTACAGCCATAAAGCCACATAAAAGTTTTACTCACATAAATAAAACTTTCTTTTAGATACGTTTTAACGTTGTTAGGTTTGAAACTTTCATGTAATGATTATGAAGTTCTAACGAGAAACTCATTGCTGGGTCGTTAATTAACGCACTGCACTGAAAAATGTTTTTTATTATTAGAAACATAATCAATGTTGCTTTCGGCTTCCGAAATATTGTAAAAGCAACATTCTAAAAAGCCTATTATTTTGTTAGAGACTACATTGAGGCCCAATTTGTGAGGTAGTGATTCATAAATGATGTTGCATACATATCCCCTCGCAACTGTTTAAATTGTGTAATTTAGATGATTGTAATGTATTGATTAAACATTTATATACATAAAAAAAATTGACGTCTGCAGAGTTTCTTGCTGGTTTTTCTCTGGACAGGTCAAAACTACCGATGCGATGGTACATTGACGTTCATAAGAGCTCGATAGAGCCCTACTAGATGACTAAAGAATTTTTGTATTTGAATATAAACATTTCGTTTCACATAAATACACAAAACAATGAACATTACATTATGAAAATCTACATACCTTAGAAATCGCACATAACATCTTGTGTATAAATCTTCTTTAGAATTGTACTGGTAAGATAAAGTTATTTACGTTTGGTAAGACCTATAAATAAATGAAGCGTTTTCATTGAAATCGGCAATTTAGTTTGCAATAAATAAAGGTATAAAGGAATTGACTTTGTATTTTCATTTTAGATAAAGAGGTCTTCAAGTACCACGATGAAAATTGCTTATTAATAATACCTTTCTTCTTTCTTTTTTTGTTAAATTGTGTTGTACGTTTATTATTTTTATTATAAAAACCTAGAATAAAAGAAGTAAAATAACTCCTCAATGTTAAACATTTCTACGTCTTGCCAAAATATGATGTCTTAAAATAAATTTTATAAAAAAAACTGTTTTTTAATTAAATAAGCATTCTTGCTTTTAACACGAAGTTCAAGCTTGTT
Organism: Lamproptera curius; assembly: GCA_029286875.1. NCBI lineage: Eukaryota > Metazoa > Arthropoda > Insecta > Lepidoptera > Papilionidae > Lamproptera > Lamproptera curius. The sequence goes on along the minus strand of JAGSMT010000105.1, from coordinate 406,273 downwards.
GTGCTAATAATACCCTCAATTTCCGATCCTATAACTATACAACATATAACACATACACACAAATTTATATATATATATATAAAATTTAAAGTACCTCATCGTCATTTTTGACATAGTATTAAAGCACAAATTTGCTGTCTCGCGACCAAAAACTTTTGATTGGACTATATTATATACTCAAAAATTAAAGGAAGAGCAATGTTACTGCTACCATTTAAGTATATTTGTTAATAGTAATGCAGCGACATCCAATAAACGAAACGTTTTATCCGAATAACATTACCAGGATTATTATTTATATAACACTTTTGTAATGATTACAATTTTTCAATATTTAAAACATGATTTAATAGATGTTACAAAAACATTTTCAAAATAAGTTTTGCTTATTTACGTAAAGCATGCCATTTCTGATAGATACTGGAAAAAAATAATTAGAAAGTCGACTAAAAAGAAGGAATATACATGAAAGCAAAAAAAACGTATTTCCATTTCCCTTTGAAAGTAACGCTTTGACATCTTTGATTTTCATATTTGAATGGAGGAGATTTCAAAGAGATATGAATGTGTGAAGTTCTGAGATGATTTATTTCAAACGAACTGCTTTTTCAAAACGACTCATTAAGATCCAGAATTATACAATATTCTGCGGTTTCATATTCAAATCTGATTATAATTTTTTATATTATAGAGAAATAATGGGTATTGTTTTGGGCCTTCGTTTTTGTTTTTTATAGTGTGAATAAATTTAGAGATTATTATGACTTAAGCAATGTCATCAACGTGTCGCTAATATTAAATAGTTACCAAAACATCATTATTATAAGTTTTTAAAATAATAAATGTATTGTTATTATATGTTGTGAAAAAATAAGATTGTTAAATAAGATATCAGGGTTGTTTAAAAAAAATTGTTACTGCCACAATCCAGTATATCCTTAAAGATTAATTTTTAGCCGGAAATTATTTCTTTTTAATTTTTAATATATTTATAATTCATTGTGATTTCAACAACATAATAATATTAAATGAGTTTTAACATATAATTCACGTTTCTTTGATTAAAAAATGTGTGAGAAATATTTTTTAATTTCGTTCTTAGGCGATTCAGCCAGAAATATATACTTGGAATACAAAACGATTGCAATATTGCTCGCTTATAAAGCATACTTGTAGAAAGTAGTTACTAGTTAGATAACGAATACACAAAACTAATTATTAAGATACAATCATTATCAATTGTTACCTATAAAAATCTCCATAATTGCGGCTAAATTAATTTTTGGTATTCTAAAATAATGTTTAAAAGTAAAGCACAACTTCAAAACAATTTTATTAGGGCAAAACTCCACATGTAAAAGGATAATTAACATTCTTATTTTCATTAAGAAATGTGATAAGGACATTGAGTATAGATGACTTTTTGGCATTTAATTTGTGAGAACATTGTTAATGTTTTAAAAAGCCATGTCAGTTGTATACATATATTGTTCAATCGATTCTAAAGAAAGCCAGAGAAATAAAAAAGCCTTCAAACACTATCATTCTATATTATGTAACAAAAATGTCAAATATTATAGAAAAAAAAAATCAATGGCTAAATCAGAATATGTTTTCATAGAATTGGACCACAGAAACCTTTGTTTTTTCAAACAGGAGAGCGCCTCCAGCAGCGGTCCCGACCGCACGTGTTCGCCGCAAGTCTCAAGCTCGCTTCGCAGAAGTCATCGTCCGCCGCCGTGAAACCGTCTCGCTGCGCCATCTGCGTTTTATGAGTGCACCTGCGCTCATAGAGCCTTTTGTCGCACCGCTGACGTAATCGCGGTGGAATTTATTGCGCTACCTCAAGCGGTCGGCTTGTACGCAGCTGTGTTTTGCAACTCGTTTGCATAACACAATTGTGTTGCTAGCCGCTTGTAGCTAAGCGCATAATCTTGTTTCTTAGGGTTATTTAATTCTGTTTCTTGGCCGAACAAGTCGTTTTAACGACTCTACTAGGCCCATCGAACGTTTTAATATTCTGTTTCCTGTTTCAGAAGCAAGTCAGACACACCTCCCTGCCGTAGCCGGCAGGGCGGTAAGGATACTACGCCCGGCAACCGCCGGGACACACAGATTGCGTCAGATGACGCCGCAGATGTCTCGCCTCAGCTAGACAAAGACAGCCGCTACGATGGTCGACCGGGAGCTATCTACTCGCTTTGGTCTCGACACCAAGGCGATTAGAGAGAAGCTCGGCCGAAAAGTATACCTCAAATTAACAGACGCGATGCACATCCTGATCGCAGAACATTGCCCCACCGCTCCAACTCCCGCTGAAACGCCTGGACCTACTGAGCCATTCCCTGTGGATGATAGCGACGACAATTATGTCGACGTTAGCATCTACACGGAATCGGATATGGAGGTCGAGGCCATCAAAACCGAAACCCGACGACGGCTTCAAAACCGTCAAATCCAAGACGAAGCGCAAGGTGCGCACCTCATCACCCACTCCGTCCTTCCCGTCAAGGCTGCAAAGCCTGACATTCTAAACCTGCCCCCAGCAGGTTCCCATCCCGTCGTCCTCCGGCGACAAAAACCTCCAACCATCCATCCGCCGATCCCAGGCGCCCCGGCCCTCGCCCGCCCAGCCGTCCCAGCCTTCCCAGGTACGGCTACCTGTAGGGAAACGTCCACCCCCGATCTACCTCCGCGAGAAGGAGAAATGGGTCGATATTCGATCGGCCCTATCAAATAGATATAAATTTGATGCCTCTGATAGCAATCAGGGGATCAAATTACAACTCGAGACCCCAGACGATTTTAGGAAGGTGACCTCTTTCCTCCGGGAAAAGGAACACCAATATCATACATTCGCGCTCCCGGATGAGCGCGTACTTAGGACAGTGGTCAAAGGGCTGCCTAAGGAGATCCCATGCGCGGAGATAACTTCCGCGATAAAAATGAACATTCCAGTCCTAGGGTCAACGAACGTACCACTCACGCAGCAAACGCCCTTATGGAATGGTGCTGGTTACACTAGAGCGCTCTAAGGAAGGTAGCGCATCTACGACGTCGAGCAGCTTGTGGGATTGGCCGTCTCGACTTTGAGCGGCCTCACTCCTGCCAGGGCAGTGTCACAACTGCCAAGTATTTGCACGCTGCGCGGAACTGTTTCGCACGCCCCGTTGCGTTAAATGCCTCGGGACCACGGTACCGCATCCTGTCCCAGACCCAAGGACAAAGAAGTCCTCGCCACCTACGAACCTCCCGCGTGCGTTAACTGCCGCGCTCCCGGCCACACGCAACTACCTCGCGCCCTAAGGCGCCAAAACGCAGAGTTCCTGCGATCCCAGGAAGCCTCTTCTAGGCGACCACCAATCCCATCCAACACCACCGCATTCCACCCTCCGTCCTTCAAACGCTTGGCGGTTCCGCCCCGCGTGTACAGCCAGCGCCGGAGCCGACTCCGAGCGCACAACGGCCCGCCGCCGCCTCAAAGAGCCAGCATGCTAGCCTAGCAATGGCAGCACTGGCAATAACGCCGCGTCCTTCCTTAAATCGCTATATTTATTTAATTTGATGAATTTAATCCGGCAGCAGATGAGTTCGCCGCCGCCGCGCACGCGATGGTTAGGTTTTCCTTCTTGTTAAATACAAGAATTTAATTACTGCCCTTAAGGCTTAGGTAGCGACACCCTAGCAGTAGCCAGACACACCCTACACTTAGGTGTAGGACATACACACTGACTCATGACATCGGCCCCACCGTCGAGGTCGATAATTACACACCCTTTGCTATATGACACTGTAGCTTAACATATATTAGTTAGGAGCGTTGCTGGGTTCTTGCGCCCTTCTTCTCCCAGCGCCAACGCTTTAAAGTGGTAGTAAAATTTAGATAGAGCTCTTCAGCTATTAAATGAACATTGCAAAGCGTCTGAATCGAGCCGAGGCGTCGGCCCACCTGGGCAGCCCTCGATTCAGCATGCTAACGGGAACCAGAAGGTGACAACCAAGCCTAGGCTCCCCTTCTGGGGCCCTTGGTGAAGTTAAGTCACTTACGGGGAGACGCCTGTGGCAACAGGCCCCGAACCCGGTTATGTTCTAATAGGTTTCTTCCTCAGAGCACGAGATCCATCAAAAAAAAAAAAACCTTTGTTTTTGTTTCTTAAGCAGAACTACAACATATGCTGCAAATAAACTCATTTCCTTGAAAAATTATCAATTTTTCACAGTTACGTCTTAGTACCAAATAGCTAGAAGAGGGATTCAACAAAAGTATTTTTATTCTCTGGAAAGAAAAGTGCTAGTACAGGTTGCCAATTATCGAGACAATGGATACTGAGAATGTTATAAAAGAATCGAGAATAAAAGCTTCAAATAAAAGAGATAACTCCGTTAAATGAAGTGTCAGTTTCTGATGTTAATTTTATGCATTAAAATATTCTCATTTATGTATAGAAAGAACTTCATTGTTATTTAAGTTATATTCAGAGGCGGAATAACGTACAACAATCTATCCAATTTTTGCAAAGGAAACATCAAAGATAAATTGCTTTTTTTAACTAGTTTTTGTTCCATAGATATTTAATTTTGTTTTTTAGAATAAGAACTGTTTAGGATAAACTAATGTAAAGCTAATTGTTAGCAGTATAAGGGATTACAGTAATAAATATTTTAATTTATGTGAAATTTTATCTTAAACCAAATGACAGCTAAACAAATAAAATTAATCAATTATATTCAAATGCATTAATATTGTACAAAATCCATAAGTACCTAAAGCAAAAAAGACGATGTTTGACGTTCTTATGCTGTCTTGTGGTGAACTACTTATGTATATAAAATCCGATAAATTTAAGCTGCTATAAACAACAACTTTGATTTCAAGCCTGATTATGTCAGCTAAATTTCTTCCATTCAAATGATATACCTGAGTATAAAAAGTAAAGAAACGTTTTCTGTATAAGGAATTGTAAATAAATAATAATTTTATTTACAGTCGAATCTCATACAACTACAATCTCAGCAGTTAAACGCCAGTGAAAGAGAAGGAATAATGTAAAAGTACGGGAGTCAGTCACATGTTCAAACAGACAAATGTTGCACAATGCAACAGACTGTACTAATTAACTATCATTGTTTGCAGATACTTCCTACAGTTTACAGCCTTTAATTAGCAGCCAATTACGGGCCCATTGAATGCAAACGTGAGGAGTAATTGCCTCATATACAAGACTAGATATCTAGTTTGGTCTCGCTTGGTGACGCGGGGTAAGAATGGATTTTGTTGGATTGGACAAAATAAAATTATTGCAAGGGCTGATTGTAAAACCTAAACTAAATAAAACGATTATGATCTCATGATTAGTAGGCTAGGTATTGGCCCTTGTTTAATAAACTTGGGGTGGTGGGATCGAATCGTGAGAGAAAACTTTGTGTCATCGTTATTTTCTGGTGGGTTTAGGTAATGTACTCATCCATCATCTAATTGCTTGAAAAGCAAGATGATAGTATTCAAAGGATGTCAGTCCCTACAAATTTACTGACAACTTTACAATTTGGGTAAACTGCATTTGGTGCAACGGTAGTAGACGATTAAACTATATAGAAGCATACGCTTATGTAACGAGGCAAAGAATAATTGTATGTGTGAATAGTTGATTAAACTAATAACCTAATTCAAAGATACAAGAGCCAAAATATATTTATCAAATGTAAATCGCATCGCGTTACCAAATTCCTTATTTGCTTTATTTTGTTCGTTTTAACCGTAAACCGGATTTAGTACTGAAATGATATCAAAGCTCAAGACTTGACGATTAACCTCCATCTCGGCAGATTGCATTTCTAAGCGTTTTATTAACGAGATAGCTGCTGTGAGGTAGATCATTAACTTGTGGACAGTATTATCTTATACTGCCTGATATGAAATAGAATTTACGTAAAGCAAGTCTAATTAGAACTCATTAAGCGTTGCGTGGGAATTGAATATGGTCACGGTCTACAAATAAGAACGCATTCAATTCTACCACTATTAGTGTTTGACATTGAGCGATTTTAGGAGGAGGTAGGTCCTATTTTACAGTAGGCCGTCTGTGGTGTGAAAACACTGCAATATTCCGATTTAAGCGGCACCGTAGCCAGCGTATTTACTGGATGAACGAGACTTAACATCCTATTTGTCAAGGTAGACAGCGCCAAGAGGGCCAATCCTATGGCCGTCGGTGACCACTTTCCATAATTTGGACTCCCGACTGCTAGTCTTGCTTCAGATGCAAAAAACAAAATAAGAGTAGAGAGGTTGCATCTCTTTATTTGGCTTAATAATATATCATTGAGTAAAACGAAGTATTTTTTACTGTATGTAGTGTGCACGTATGCCTAAATTATTAAAACCACGAAAAGGATTTTAAAGCAGTTTTTTAATAGATGCAGTGAGTCAAGTTGAATGTTTATACGTGTAAAACGTAAATAATGCAGTAGACGAATTCTGATAAATTAAGAGGTTTAAAGGTATTCTCATTTTCTTGCGTTCACATTGCAAACGCTGGCTGAGCCCACGAGATACATCCATATAATGTACTTCAGTATTGTACACCTCAAAAAGGTTAACAAAAACGTGTGTGATGGTATATATTTATCTTTTAAGATTAAACCACAATAACCATTTACTAACCATTTACTCCTTCATAATTTACGGCATTATTTGGCTGGATTATTTATATGTCGCTGTTTCAAGAGTAATCCTTAATTATAACAGGTTTGTATTGTCTAAAAAAAAGGCTGTTAACGTTGTTTATAAAGATATTCTATAGTAGGTGTGTATAGTTAGTAACATCAGAAGCTAGGTATGTGTTTCTTCTATTTATTTACTTTACAAGCAATCATGTGAAAGAATTAACATATTTTGTAGATCAGCGATATTCCATGCATCTGTTATTAAATAAATGGTAGAATTTTGTTATATACTACAAATAATGAGTCATAATAAGTTTATTGTAAACTTAAAGTTGGTTAGAAAATTATAAAAACTAATATAATACAATAAAAAATAAAGAATACTGGTATGTAAATTAAATAACTCATCAAATGTTGTTTCATGTTAGTAAATGTTTAATGCTACAAGTCATACTTATGAAGAAAAAATTAGCATCAAATAGTATTTCAGGTTAGAATGCCTTTTAAATCATATTTTAAAATTTGACAATTGGCTCTATAATTTAAACTTTCTCATATGAAAATATGTTAATAAATTATTAAAATACATCATCAATTGTGTATTAAAGTTGGGCAACTATAAAACACTCTAAATATAACTTTTAATTAGGGCAAAAGGAAATTTTAAACCCGATACATCATAAAAGTTGCTTAAATATACCACCGCATTGCATTTACTGGAGGTGGTTTAGATTGTTGAAAAAGTTTTGCCATTAAACTGCTAATGACAAGATAAAATTTCCCTCGTAAATATTACTTAATGAGTTCACTTTCCAGTTTAATATCATACTCAGTAAGTTATGACTTTTGAATATTTTAAACCAATCTATTTCGTAATTCAACTATAAAAAGGAATTTTAGATGTTTAAAATTCTAAAGAATTGTTATTATCTTATTTATTAAAGGCAATTATTTCAAATAATTTTAGTAATTTTCTTTTTCCGTAGCTTACAGAGTAATATGCCTCTAATGCATTTTGCTCACTTGTGGTCATTAGACGTACCTTTTACCGTAGTTTTAGTAATGTGTAAGATGTTGAAAGTACCTAAATATAAAAAAATACTTATAGTTTAAAATACTTAAAATTTATTATAATATTAAGTATGCTTTTTGCCTATTGATTACAAATTAGAAGCAATATTTTTATAAAAAATATTTCAGGGTTTTATGTTCTTTGTTGGTTGTTTTTTAACGAATACTAATATAAAGAAATCCTAACATAAGGTTTTACTGCAATAATTATTAATAAAGTAAAATGGTAAAATTTATTATTTAATCTGTTCTCTTATGGAATGAGCTACCTTCTAAGGTTAGGATGGCTGTAAATCGCTATTTGCTAACACAAATGCAGGCAAAAATGATGTTTCTCTGAGTCGTAATAAATTTATATTTATTATTTAAAATTATGTATATATCTATAATTTTTAATTACTTAACTAGATTTTTTGTAATTGAAATTTGTTTTATTTTTATAATGTAATTACCTTAAATTTTCCTTACCACCCAGAGGTTGATTGCTAGAGAAAGTCATCGGCATTAGACCGCTTCTGTATTATTTTTATGTGTGCATGAAAAAATTGAAATAAATAAAATAATATTATATTAATTATGTATTTAAATTAAATCTGTACAAAACAAGACTTAGTAGAAGAATCCACAAAAAGTTGCTTTAAAAATTATTCTCTTTAGGACCTTGTTCCTAAGACACTAAAGACAATTTGTCACTGAGGTAATTTCAAGTTCTCGTTTAACTCAATTTATCACTGCTGTAGAATCAGACGTAAGTCGAGCATCGTAAAGTATATTTTCTTGAGAATAATTATACTGTGTACAATGTTCACGTTAGGTGATAAGAACGCACAAGCCTACAACACTCACACACACGCACACAAGTCACTCGACGCCCAGAGTTCATATGTTACATCTCGTTTACCCTGTCATTACACTGGCTAAAATACACTGGATAAAAGCTTTTCTAATAACACTAACTAATAGTGTTCTAACACTATTAGTTATGTATAATTATCTGTAAAAGTAACTTACCGCCTTTGGTCAAATTGTAAAAGTTATAAGCATTGAAACGATTTGAAAATGAATGCATTATTGGTTGTTTGTAAAAACAAAGTGGCGAAGATGTGTTTTCGCAGCTTGTAGAGTTTATACTAGTTTAAAATAAACGAGAGCCTCTTAGAGCTAAGTGGCTGTCGATTTTATGCTTATAAATAAAGGAATAACCTCTATAAATATACTGAAAGCTTACCTTAACTATAAATAAAATGGACGCAGTAGACTCATGATTATCTTTTCAAGACAGACAGACACACAGACTACTGTTTTGAATAGGTTTTTTGTCGAAAAGCAGAGATTGAAACTGATAGGAATTATAAATTAACACACCATCAAAAGTAAAACATTTCTTGACGTATAAGTAAGAATAAGTAAAAAAAAAACAAGAAGACAATGTTTCTCCCTGTGAGAAGATTTTACTAAAGAAGATATAAACGTCAATGTTCTAAAACATACTGAATCAATTCTTTTCAGCAATAAGCCGAACGTTCGAATCACATTCTGTATTAAGAATATTATATATAAATCCTCAAAACGACAAAAACATCGCCGGGATTATACAGATACATTATTTCGATTACTTAGACCGTAAGTAGGAGCATTTTCAACGATGGAAATAAATTTTTTAGAATATAATTGATATCATAACCTATATCAATTTTATTCTAAAGGACTGCTTATAATAATATAGAATCAATTATATTCTATAAGAAAATTTGATGAAATTAGTTTTTTAATATATTTTTCACCATTCAGATTGTCCGTCGTGGAGGTCGTGGTTTCGAATCCTGCGTGGACTCAACAAATTTTCATTGTTGTTTCGTAGTTGGTTAGGGCAATTTGGGCCGACAACCCAATTGTCTGAAAAATTAGATGACCCATGCGTCGGATGGGCATGTAAAAAGTCGGTCCACCCACCTACCCGCATTGGACCAGCGTGGCGGGATACGGTCCGAAAACTCCCTAATAGATAGAGGTGTATTAGGGGAGGCCTTTGTCCAGCAGTGGTATAACACAGGCTGATGATGACATTGTGCGGAATATAATAGAAGAATATGAATGGAAGATAGCACGAGAGCAAGCAGGCCATATTAAAGTTTAGCCCTAAATATAGCTATTGATGATAGATAAATGAACTAAGACGAATATCTGTCGACTCAAATTGTTGACATATGAAACATTTAACGTCGAACTTTCACAAATATGAGCAGTATTTTTTCGTTTACACGAAAATCTATACCGAAAGTAGAATTTCGCTATGAAAGAGCATACAAGAATTTAAAAGCGAACGTTTCTATGTACAAACTCAACCCAACAAGTAACATAATAAAGAATAAAATAAATTATGCATAACTGCTAAGTCTTCATATTAAATCAGATACATGTGACTAGCTTCATGATACAAACTTAAATTGTAATTCCTGTTCATATCACATTAAGCGCGAAGAATTCACTCAAAGCGGATCGTGTCAGCAGAGATAGACGCGTGTTGCGTACGAGGAATTTAATTTTCATTCATTTTACGTTCCTGCGCACTACTACGTATTAGATGGAAGGTACTATATATTCGTTATTTATTATTTCATACGATAATTGTTTCCTTACGCTTGCGACGAATGTTGTCGTAACGTAAGTATTAACTTTTGTTCTTTGTTTTTTAATAACCATGCAACTAAAACATTAAAATTATATTTTTGGTGGTAGTGCTCGATACCCATTCAAATTATAACATTTTTAAGAGTAAAGTAAGAATTAAGTAAGCAACAATAATTTTTAAAACGAACTCTTTTGTGTAGAATTTTGCAAGATATCAACAGAAGGAACATTTTCGATTAATAGTCTTCAGTCGATTTTTGTACCACTGCTATTTTTCATTGTATTCAGGTATAACGGTAGCATCATCGAGTTCACTGTTTTTTTACTAATGACGTTTTCGTAATAAAACATGGTGGCCCTCATGACTGTCATTTTTTTTTCGTTTATCTTAAGCCCTTAAATTGTTTATTACAATGTAAAATAAGTAAAACCTAGTCGCAGCAAAGCGTGGCGGGGTCTGCTAGTTGTTATATAAAAGTGCATACGATACAAATTGCTTGCACTCACCTTGCTATAGATTACTACTAGCTAGTCACAAGTTTAGAAAGAAAAAAAAAACACTCGACTGTAGTCACAGTCAATTCGAAATGTTACACTGTGCAGTGGATAGTGCTCATTAATTGCCATTTTCTTCAGATCCTTTCTGCAGCTTTAATTAGCAGCCAATGACGCGTTAATTGAATACAAACGTTCACTGTAATACTTTTATGTATGTAATTCGATTGGTTGACAAAAACGATTACTTAAGTTAGACATTAAGACTGGTTTTGAAGGCTAAAATATCACAATTAAGAATTCTATATATAATAGATATGTAGCGTAGTGGGAAGAAAAATACACATTTATATTGACATTAAGCTTTTGAAACTAAAATTCAAGTCAAACTCGTAGTCAGAATTTGTTAAATAGCTCATTCATACAATATTCGTGTGATAACAAGTTTAGTAGTAGTATAGAATAATTTGCCGCCATTAACTTCGTATTTTACATAACAAATTTAACAGCAGTTTAAAAAAGTTTTAACTTCTCATTGCAGATAGGATTAATTAGAGAACTCTGCACCGGAAACGATAAAAGAAAACTTTTTCTGTCGCTTTCTCTTTGAATTCATTACTTCATGTAAAGGCAATTAACATCAGCCATCACACCATCCAACGAAATTAAACGGTTTTAACTATCTTAATTCATTTAAAGTTGCGTCGAACGAATAACGTTGTAATTTATAGTTGATGAGTATTATACTTTGATTTTATAAAATTCTAATCTCATACAATTGGTGTCGACAGCTTTTATATTTTCCACCGCAAATGTAATGCATGCAAGAAGGTTTTTGTATAGAGCAAAATGCTGTAGAGTGAAACAATTAGTAGTAGAGAAGGAGAAAGACGGACACCAGACAAAAGAGAGAAATAAAAAGAGGCTTTTGTAATTATTGTTCTAAAATGGCGTTAAAGGCTTTGCCCAGCTGTTGGACAATACAGGCTCAATGAATGAGTTAGTATTGTTCTAACCCGTTAATATATTGAGTGTGGGTGTGGGTTTGGTTTCTAGTACGGAAAAAAAATAAATGTTATAAACAGCTGAATACAATAATTTCTGAGGCAGGCAGGTATACATGTTTCTCGTAAATTTTCGATCAGACAAAAAAGTTAAGCGAACAACAGTTGTGTAATTGCCTGTCCATTAATATGACTTGTGATAATATCCTTAAAAATATTCCTCCTTTAAATATAGTCCTAGCTACGGCGTAGACTATTCCTCCGTAGCATATGATTACGAGCACCATATTTGTGAACTAATGAAATGCTTCCTTCCACTGCATTTATCTTTTATATCTGTCAGGCTTGGTGTCACTAAAACTTTTGTTTTATCCTAAAAGTGAGACATATAACTGCACAAACGATATGTGACAAAAAAATGTTAAATTGTTATAGCCTAGTCACTTTTTATTAAATAATTACAAAAATTAGAGAATTTTATAAACAATATTTTTGTTGTAACAATGAGTTGATAACTAAATAGTTTTTTTTTATTTTTATACATTTTGTCCATTTAAGTAATGTAAAAGGGCTGTTACATTGTAACCAATGTGAAAGATCAGTTTTATTTGCTTATTTTGGCTTTAGATATACTGTTACATAGCTGTTTCTTTAATAAGTTCTAAATTATTATTTATATGCATAAAGTCTGTTCAGCTGGGAGGAGCTAATTTTTTTTTCTTTATTTAAACTTATTTGCATTATTTGCTTAATGCCTTAGCCATTGTCTACCAGTCAACTTTTAGATAGTTCAGAGAAAGCATTGTAAGTGCATTAATAAGTAATTTAATGCTATTTAAATTCGTTAACAAATATATAACTTCTTTTACTATGTTGAGCTATGCCATATTTCAAATATCATTTATATCAGGAAGAAATATCATTTTTGTATCATGTTTCATGCGGGAAACGGTAAGCAGTTTAAGTATTCGGGACATAATCTGCTCCGATCAGAAAAAGGAAAACATCTTGGTAAAATGAGTAAATTGATATATTATTTTATTACCATTTTTATATTTTTTTTCCATGTTTGTTTATTTGTTAGGTTCGTTTTATTTATTTTCAATTCGTTTTATCGTCGTGTCTAGAGATCTATTTTAAAAATTATCTCAGAGAAGTATACGGTTTTATTTTTTTTGATAATTGAATATTCTTTTTTTTTTATCACATTTTTATTGTATTTTTAACGTTATCTCATCGTATCAGTCTTGTGTACAGGAGAAATTCTTACTAAAATAAACCTTTAAATAACGTAATAATTAATAATTATAAATCAAACAGAAATGTATATATTGTCATTCAGCTGCAGTACTGTTATAAAAAAGTCGATATACTTACATTACATAAATAATATTTTCGAATTAACAAAATGTTCACTTGGTGGGCAGTACAGTCTGTATTTGTGGCCTGTAGTAAAAGAAAACAAAAATCAGCTTACCGTTCTGACGCCTCTCCGAGACCTTGAAATCGAAAAACAGTAGTGCTTGTCCATGACACATTTGCGTGACAAATCCAGCTTACGGATTCCCCGCCACCAGAGTGAGGGGCAGCAGGGATATGTGGGTCTCCCCGTTCCCAGATCGAGCGGCCAGTATACCCACTAAAAAACCAACGGTTGCTTCTTTCTCATGTCGCTGTAGCCGGGGCCGCGGGCGCTGATCACAGTCTTCGACGACCCTGGCGCGACGTGGCCAATCGCGGGCCTCTTCTTTTCGGGCGTGTTGGGACTCCCGGCCGGCCGCCCAGGGGCTCAGTGTCAGGGGGGAAGGTTGCGCGCTTACGCCACTCTTCGGCGCCCTGGCCTTCTTCTGCGAATAGCCAGTCTCTTCGGCACATTCGCCACAGTGGTGGCACTCCTCTGTAGGCTCCCAATTGGCCACGCGGCACAGGTACCTCCCGAAACAGCCGTGTCCCGAGATTATCTGCGTTGCGCGGAATGTTAGGGAGCCGTGTCCTCTTTCTAGCCACCACTTAAAACGTACCACCACTTAAGAAAGTAACTTAAGAAGCCATACGCCCCGACTTCTACTATTTGACGGCCGGCGCAGGGGTGCTCCAGCCGCAGCTACCACTCCTGTATTGCAAGGGAGAGCAATTTGTCTCTGCGCTCCCTTATCTTTTTTTTTTTTTTATGGCATACGCAGGCAGACGAGCATTCGGCCCACCTGATGGGAAGTGGTCCCCGACGTCCATAGACATTAGCAATACCAGTGGTATCGCCAAAGCGCTGCCTACCGTGAGACATAGGGTGTTAAGTCTCGTTTACCCAGTAAATACGCTGGCTACGATGCCCTTCAAACCAGAACACACTTCTGCTTCGCGGCAGAAATAGGCACCGCGGTAGTACCCACCCAGACGGTCTCCTGTAAACAGGGGACCTACCACCGGGACCTTATCTCTTCTGGGGCTGGCGTGCAGCCCCGAGACCTCGCCTCCTCGCGCCAGAAGAAGAGTTACGCGAGGATTTCTGCGTCTAGGTCCCAGGGCAAAGAGCCAGCCATCAGGCACACCACCTCGCCGGAGATGGTCCGGTAGCCCCGTACGGCCCGAATGACCAACACCCTCTGGGTTCTCCTTAGTACTCCGGTACTCTCCTTTTGGAGGGTGTCGGCCCACACGGATGCCCCGTACAGGATCATGGACCTAACGACTCCGCCGTACAGGGGGCGACAGAAGCTGCTGGGTCTTCCGGTGTTGGGGAGTAGTCTGCCGAGAGCTACCGCTGCTCTCGCCACTTTAGGCGCGAGGCGCTCAAAATGGGCGCAAAACTTCCATCGGCGATCTAGGACTAGGCCGAGATATTTCATCGTCGGTTTGACGTCGACACGGACGCCGCAAATGATAATGCGTGCGTCCGCGGGTGGCGCGTTCCGAGGCCCATAAAAGTTGCGAAATTAATACTGGTATAACCGTCTTTATCCGACCGAGAATCCGACCTTCATTAGATAGGAATAAAATCACTAGTTAACTTCTAATATATCTAGGTAGTTTTTTATTCATTACATAATAAATTTATCAATCATCCTCACAACAAAGCTCTACCAAAAATTGTAAATAATTCACGAAAGTGTCGTATTATTTACGAGCGTAGTGGAACGTTTTGCTCGCATCAGCATAATTTAAAGTTTTTGTGCCCAGATTCCGTACTAATGATCATTAGTGACTGCTTTTATTAAATTTTTACACGTGAGATCCTAAGAACAATGTTAAGTATATTTTACTGTTTTCATTAATGCATATGATAGATGTTAACCAATTACATGAAGTAATTATTATACATAAATAAGGTTATATGCTATTAATTAGCCATAAAAACTGCAAACAGACGTGATTAAAATGACGTCTTGTGTTTGCACTTTTTACGGCACAAAATATCGTGAGAAACATATATTTTTATTGAAGCTAAAAAGTGACTGAAGAACATTAGAAACCATAGATATCATTAGATTCACGCAATGAAAACATCTAATAGTTTCACATTATGAAAGTGAGATGTCAGCGGCCTACAAAACAAAGATAGTTAGTTAGTAGAACCTTGAGTTTTCACCTTGGCAGTAGAAAACAGGGATGACTCCCAATCTACCTCTGGTGACCAACCCACACACTAGAAAGCGTAAGCAAAGCTAGCCTCATCAGCTAGCTGTAAGCATCACGGCTGGCTTAAGACCTCAGTTTTTCCTTAGCTTTCCCATAGGTAGCATTGGCCAAAGTTGATGAGTTATTCCACAATAACAAAGTAGAATACTATTGGCATTGAGTATCGATCTATGCGTTGTTAAACAGACCGATAACTTTTGCTTGCAACTGTTGTCAATGTTTATGCCCAAATTCACTATCTAACTATCGCGCTGCTTACCGTGAGACATAGGGTGTTATGTCTTCTTTACTCAGTAAATACTCTGGCTACGGTACCCTTCAAACCGGAACACTGCAGTTTTTTTACACTACTGCTTTGCGGCAGAAATAGGCACGGTGGGACCAATCCAGACGGTCCCTTGCTATAAGGGGACCTACCACCAGTTCTCCTAGTCAATTTCAACTTCGGTGATTGATCTATATTAGAGATAAGTCAACTGCTCAGGAGATATTATAGTGCACAATGGCAAGCATAGACACAGGTGTGCTCCCTATTTCTGCACTCTCATACTCCGATGGATAACCAATACGACTATAGAGAGAACATGTACAGAACATTTTACATACAATCATTGAATTTTACATATAATCAAGCCATATATACCATCCAAGATACCATAAGATCGAGACGCAATTGTGATTCAGACCTCCGGTTTGAAAGTACAAGATTTTTGCTATAAAGGTTTTTCACTTGAATCTTCTAAGTTGAATACAGTCTTTAGAACCCTAAAGAACTAAATTTCACGTGAAACTATTTTTTCAATACTAATGCATAACTTAATGATAACGGTAGATGGAGCATTACTCACACCAAAAAGTGAATCACAATCAATAATTTTTAAACATAACGAAAATATACAAATGCTAACGTTTCATTGCAAAGGTTTACTGCTGGCGGTAACTAAAACCATTATTTCTGATAATAATCCGTTTTCAGGTGAAACACGTCCAATTTCAATTACTTTGTATGTGTCCCCAATTTAGTTTCACTTATTAAAATTTAATCCGATTTCGTTTGCATCATATTTATACTTTGAAAACTAAGCATGGCCTAATAGAAACTTTTGTTACTTTTATATTGTTAAAGACGATTACGATGTTATTAAAGTTTCAACATCGTAATCGTCTTATTTAATTTGGTTCAATTCATATTATCTTGTCCATTTTCATTCTTGCTGAAAATTATCCAGGTTCAAATTACGTTGGTTACTAATCCGCTTAGAAAAAGGTCTCCTGATTTACACAAGATAGAAGAATAAATATCTTATGACTTTGAAAAATCGAAAGAAGAAGTAAGCTTTATGCGTTGTATATAATAATACAAGCTATTGAGAGAGGCTTCAAAATAGTGAATAAATACACGTGACATATTTAGAAACTTTAGATTATATTTTATCATATAGAATTTGCCAGCTATCATTAAGACCCACCTGTTCTTATTACATAAGTCATGAGATCTGACGGCTGCTATGCGGTAATTTCCTTAGTTTATTAGACCTTTTTTCAGACTCCGTCTAATATTTGAAAATGTTTATAGATAATTATTTCTTTTATTTACGCGATTTTATACATATCAAATTCACTAATTTAGGATTTTTCGCGTTACTCAAATATTTATTCCCGACGTTTCGGATTCTTTCCAGCATCCATGATCGCGGGCAGACTAGATGGATGATGGATGGATGGATGGATGGATGAAAAATCCGAAACGTAGGATAAATCCTGTTAAGCAACTGCAATCCGTGAAATAGTGGATCGTGCTTTATGATCTCAGATTAGATCATAAATTATTCTGGTAATACCTGTATGTTCTCTAAAGTACTAGGGTCCTCTAAGATGTACCAGTCTCTTTAAGCTGATTTGTCAGTAATTTCCTTAGTTTTTTTAGACCCTTTTCAGACTCCGTCTTATATTTCTTTTATTTACGCGATTATCTCTATATCAAATTCACTAATTTAGCTACTTTTTTATAGAAAAGATACAACAATTCCGTTAAATTACCACAGAAATTATTTAACCTCTATGCTTTCAAATATTACATGTATGCATATTATTAAATAGTTATTGTTTAATAGTTATTATGGTGTGCATACCTGGTTCGTGAGTTTCCTCTGTAATCATGCAAAGGGAAAACTTTACGAAGCATAAGTAGGTCTGAGTACTGTACTTAGACCTACTTATGCTTCATAAAAGTTACCTAGTTCCTTTTATTTTTTCCTCCTGGACCTAAATCGTAAACGTGTGCCTATTTTCGAGCTTATAGAGGATTACGAAACGGTTTCCGTATAAGTTCGACATTTTATTGGTTTCTCTGGAGGGTTTTATTAAAACGATATGTCTGAATTAAATAGGTTTGCTGGTTTTTGGATATGATATTGACAACCATTTCATACATTCGATGTGTATAGTTTGTGATTGACTTATAAATAATATGCTATATGGTATACTTTGTTTATATTTGGATTGAGATCTTTTCGTATTTAATAAACATATAAAGTTTTGTTTTAAGTAAGTATTAGGTAAGTTATAGTGAACAAGAAAATAATATAAATTGACTATACCTTCACAACACAGCCGGGTGTAAAATTCTGAAATAAATTCAACAAAATTTTCATAAAGGGTTATAAGACAGCTTTTAACCGTTAAATTTACCGAAATGAATATTTATTATGACCATTTGTAGTAAATAATTGGTAACGTATACATACGAATATGGGAGAATGTAATGACTAATTATATTTCTTAAATTAATTAATTTTTGGCTTCTTATCGCTATTTATTGTATATATTTACATTCCAATTAAATTGAATGTTAAATTTTAGGCCCGACAGTTTCTATATAAACTATAATTTACGTACATTTTTAGCTTGTTCATTCAGAACATTAATATAGCATCGCTACAAACATACCTCTCGGCAATATATTGTAGCTGTCAATAAACCTCGCTTTGTAGTTGCGGATTGCTAACACAAATCAAAGAGGTAATAACAGGTAGTTGATTTTTAACCATAATTTAAGTTTCTTATAATAAGAGTGTACGGTATTAATTTTGTAGTTGTGGATAATTTTATAGTAGTAACAATTTTAACAGGAGATATTAAATAATAGTTTTCAATACAAATACATTCTTTCAACTTAAAAAGTTCTTACGTTGTCTATTCCGTTTTTAGATCATTTCAATTGCTATTTTTAGTAAATAACATATAGCGTGGTTATCATTCAAATCAGCTAGAGATAGCATTCCACCAATACGTTCTCGTTTTGTCTAGCGTTGGGCTCATGGTACACTCGCGGCTGGTCAGCCAGCGGCGAAGCTAAAGGAACCTGGTCAGGCCGGGTGGAGACTGCACCAAGCTGGCTGCATCAGCCAGCTTTGAATGCATCCAGGGTGCACCTTGGACAGCGCGGGGGAGGGGTTGAAGACGGTAGCGTGCCTGTCCTTTACAGTCAAAGTGGTGGCGTAGGTACGAAGAGTGTGGGTAGTTCGTAGGCGTAGTTTTTTCTATTCTTCGCGACTCTGTGGGGCTGCACCACGGGGTCATGGGAGGAGGGTCCATTCCAAATAGACAGTCGTTGGTTTCCCCTGCTTCTGTAACCAAAATGGAGCTAATGATGGTCCTCAACAGGGGCCGCCGCTGGACGCTAGGTGTCTTTTCTTGATAGTTCTGGGCCTGGGATTGACTGGCTCCAATGGTCCCTGAAAACAGAATCGGCGGAGCTTTTTACCCATGTATAGGGGCCAAGACGAGTGTTTATGTGTTGTGACCACATTTCTAAGGTGCAGGAAGGAAAAACTAGGTCGGCGCAGGCCTGCTTACCCATCTTCCTGGGGCAACGATGGGTCACATAACCCATCGTTGCCCAGGGGAAACGGTAAGCAGAAAATTTTCACGTAAGAAAAACCTTAATTTTAAAATTGAAAAACCTTAATTTGTTTTACACATGATACATGAATTTTTAGTTAGAAGATGGGACTGAAACTAGTTGGAACCTATACCGATTTCATGTAAGTTCAGCCGTTTGTAGAATATATAATATTTTTAGAAAAGGATTTTGCTTATTCATTTATTATTTTTAATCAAAAAGCCTCGCTTTTAAGCACCACAAAGCAAAACTTACTTTGTCAGAAATTTTGGCACCCTTTTTATTATATCACCATTTTACGACCCCGAAACTCGAGTCCTCCGCTTGATGTAAACCGGAAATTAATATTAAAATACTGGCAGCTTGAGAGCGCTACGTTGCTACGATGGTCAATTTCAGGGTTTCATTGCGACGCTTTTCAGTTATCGGACATGTGATATATTTTTTAAATATCATTTGCCCTGTTTTGAAAATTACTGAAAACTAATTCATTCTAACAATGTAGTTTTCCCTTCGGTTTGTGGATTATGTTCGCGTTGATGTATTTTTTACTAAATTATGATATTATATATCTCGGCGCCTCAATAGAGTGACATCACTCGAGATATGAGTATTTTAAGTGAAACCTTGTTTTATTAATTACTAATTTAATTAGTAAAACTAAGGTAAAGGTAAAATAAGTTTTATTATTAAATCTTCTCCAACCAACGATATCGGCTACAACATATATTCGCCCTAGAGGCTTCTACCTTGAATATCGTTGGCTTGAAGGACCTGGTCCTGGGCGAGAACAAGACAGCCACTTGTGTTCGAGCTTCGGAGTAGACCATACGCTTAAGTTAAATACCTGGGACTTAGCAACTATTTTTTGAGGTTGATTCATTACTGTGTAAAATAATTCCATTTAATAAGTGTTTCGATTTCGGTTTGTTGGGTAAGTAAATCAGTTAAGTGAAATAGATTGTGTTAATAATTTGTTTGTTTGTTTTATCTTTTACCAATGAAGTTCTGATTGAAATCTTTTTAAAAACGCTTCCGCAAGCGGCGATTCATCATATAGTATAGTTAATAGTGTCAACTCACACTTTGGCTATTATATTATGTCAAATGAGAACTAAGCTGTAGCTGTAGGCGGCTATTTGACAGACCTAGACAACTCGTGTTATTCTGATGGGATGAACAATATGGAAAGTCCCTGGAAACCGTTAAGGTGAAAAAATACAGGGTGGCCCATTATAAGTCACTTTGAAAGGTAACATTTTAATAAAAGACGAACAAGGCGCGCGTGAGCGAGTACAGGGAAAGCGCGGGGTAACTTCGGTTTCTGCGAATTTAGTCGCGGTGGAGCGTTTACTCGGAGCGGATCGTGCGTTTTGTGTGCGCGAGTTTTATAAAGGACGACAATTCGACAACCGTTGCGTGGCGTAAATTTCGAGAACACAAGTTTTACACAACTGACGACGCTTCAACTCTTCAAACGATTAAGAACTGGGTTGCTAAGTTCGAGGAGACCGGTTCGACGTTAGATAAACCATGATTGGGTTGCCAAAGGACGTCACGTACGGAACAAAACATAGAACACAGTGACACAGTCTGTTCGCGAAAATCCGATACAGTCAACTCGTAAGCGCGCCAGGCATTAAACGTATCAAGACATCGTTACAGCGGTTTTGAAGAAGATTTCATACGCACTCTTACAAAATTCAGTTGGTTCAAATTAAAAGGACGACGGTATTCAAAGACAAAATTATGCAGAATGAAATGTTTAATCGGTTTACTTCCGTTCCATAACATAATGTTCTCTGACGAGCTCATTTCCATCTTAACGGGCATGTTAGTAAACAAAATTGCCGCTATTGGAGCCCCATCAATCAAAACTTAAGCATCAGAAGCCTTACATAGTCCGAAAGTGACTTATTGGGCCTATGTCAACCATGGTATCCTAGGAGCCTTAGTTCTCTGAAGATGGCAGAGGGCGCGCAGTTACTGTTACGTCGGGCGATATGTGGCTATGATCGAAAGAGTTTTCATACCAGGATTCAAAACTTTTCAGGCTTTAATCCCAGGACGTGGTTTCAACAGGATGGGGCTACTTCTCACACCTCTAACACTGCTATGCATGTATCCGTCAACTTTGTCCTGCAAGTGATCTCTAAGAGGGACATTTCCTGGCCTCCACGTAGTCAGATCTGACCCCAATGGATTTTTTGTGGGGCTACCTTAAGGCTAAAGTATGACGACACAAACCCGCGGTCAATTAATGCCCTAAAATAAAAATCGCATGAGAATGCAATAGACATTTCAGCAGTGACGTCCAGCAGTCATCGATAATTTTTAGATGTCGTTTACAAAATTGCCGTGATACCAACGGATTACATTTAGAAGATGTTATTTTCAAAAAATAATTCCCGTTTTTAATTTTTTTTACTAAATAAAATTTAATTCATAATTAATTAGTTTTATTTTTTCATATCAAAGGACTTATGTACCCTGTAATAAGAAACAATTTTTTTACAATCTGCCCTTGAAAAATTCTATAGGAAATCATTCTTAAAGATTATAAACTCCGTTCCCTTGCGGCATCATATAAGACTATCTGGTCACAAGCACAATTGAGTCCATAACACAGTATCTCTTTTACTATTATTTGACCAGTTATAAACGGTCAGAAACGTCGTTAGGTTAGTGCCATGAATATAATTAAGTTTAGTTTTTATTGCGGCAGCACTGCGTCCCAAAAATATGTTTCATAACACCTAAATTCTGATTCATCCTTCGGTTGTTACCCTTGAGTTTTGCTAAAACTGGCTATTTCTTATTTTGTATGCTTGTCAAGGTTACGCCATTTGCCAATAAAAAGGAAAGGTATTTATTTTTAAAAATATTATGTGTAGAAGATATCAAATATAAATATCCCTTTTGGGTTTTTACGTAGATTAACTGATTTCCCAACGTTATGTTTTGTCAGGTAAAATTATCTTATTTTGAACGTCAATGTCGTAATAAAAGTAAAACTAAGAAGTTTATACCACTTCTCAATTGAAATAAATATATCATGAAGGCAAATATAGTACTTGTATTTTAAATAAGTATTAGTATAAATCCTTAGTAAGCTATGGTTTACATGAAAATCGTATGGCAACATGAGATATACAGCAAACATAACGAGAGGAAAATCTAAAACGGTAACAAAGAGGATTACAAGTACAAAGTAGAAGAGTTATCTTAGGCTCGTGAAATTACAATTTCATGAATACAGCGTTCGAGTTTCCAAGTATTCAGCCGGTTTGTATTGTTGGGTTGTAACAATGTTACTTACTTTGCTATCTCGCTCTGCGGAATATATTTATATGTGGCGTATTTCGCAGCTGAAGTAGACTCCCTAAGCATAATTTAACATCAAAATATTTTAATTTACACCTTAGCAATAACTTCATTATATATAACATACAATTTCTCATAAAAAATGCCCATTATACATATTATAGACGAATAATTGTTGAATTTCACTTTTATCTCATCAACGTATACAGTTTTTACGGAATTAACATTAACTGCAATTAGTTTATTGTTTGACTTGTCATTATTTTAAATTAAAGTTGGTTCGTATAACAGATTGAGGTGTTGCCATTTCTAAGGACATAAATGATTTATCACAGCAATAGTATGCATCAATCTGCAAACGGCTTGTCAATCGAATGACCTAAAATCTATTTCTCGTTTCATGGCATTTAATCTGTGTCATAACATGACAACGCACAGGGAATCTAAGGCGCATTAAACCAGTCATGTTAGATTATTAGCCTCAGTTTCTTGGACATAATGGACAGTGACAACTTAAAATCAATACATGGTTATAGTTATTAAAATAAGGTTTTTATAAATATGAAGATGCAAATAAGAATCGAGAAAAATTTATACTTCTTCCATATAACATAATAATATCATTAAAAACTCAAAAACCCAGATATTTATAAGTACTTTTATATGTGATTTGTCTCTCGTCTTCGGCATATTTCATTTATATGTATTCTTAATAGGTTATAATATTGAACAAATTAAATACAAAAAAAAACTGTCATTATAATCAATTCATCCAAGTTTGCGATGTTATTAAAATTCTAGACGAAATATTTATTATCAAAGACAAGTAAAATTTGAGAACTTGGTAACTTTTAAAATTCTAATGATATGTTCATCAAATATAACTAAAATAATAATGGTAACATGTTTTTTCTATGTAGTCACAGTATTTTTGCACAAATGTTTTGTCTAATAATTTATGCATTGCATAATAATTATAATATTCCTGGTATCTTAAGACATAGAATGTTTGGTCTCGTTTACACTCAAATAATATATATACATTTTACATTGTTTAAATTATACATAAAATCTTATGGAAATGTAAGTATCACTTAAAATTAAACTTGAAGTTTGTTTTTGCCACTTTGTTACCGCTTTTGACAAACATGTTATTACTGCAATCGACCATATTATATGCAATGAACCATAATTTTACAGGTAGTGTACATATTTTGTCCGTGCATTTACAGTAAATATTAAAATACTACGTTCAATTTCACTGCTTAGAGTATAAGTCAAAGTGTCAGAAATAGCAGTTGAGAACTGCATAACAGTAGCGTGTTGATTAAATTGCAACTTCATCGGTCACTTTTAACAGAGAAGTAATATTTCAAAGGTATAACGGTGGTTTGTTTCGTACAGAACTAGAGCTTGCATCTATAAATGGTTATAGATATGAATATAAACGTAGGAATGATTAGCTGTATGAATGGATATGAATGTAAAAAAGCGGTGTGTCGAGAGAGACGGCAGAAGTGTAATGTCTTAAAAAAATAACAAATTAAGATAAAGATGACTTAAGAATAAGTTAAACAAATTAAGAAATATGACTTTATCGGTTTATTAACATAGTCTTTAATTTTTGGAACCATATCCCTACACAAAAAATATGCTTTATTTGCTTAAATCTACAATATAGTTCTCAAGTACTTTACTCTACCTAAATAACTTTTTTAAGTTACGATGGGCCGACTACATTAAAACAAATAAAATTGTTTTTTTCTTAAAAGTTGTTTTCGAAACTAAAATCGCTCACTTTTGACAATGTTAACTTTAACGGGAATATATCCGTCTAACGTATGGGGCTCAGGATGAACTCCCGAGTCCGGTGAAGGTCGATGGTTGCACTCTCGAAGTTGCTGATTAATATGTCTACCTTGGGCACATTTTGCAGTTGGGAAGATACAACTTCGAGAGAGAAGCCGATAGGGGGATTCAGTTGGAATGAGCAGCATTTAGGAATCTACACCACATTCTCACGTTGCCGATACGGTAGTGTTTTCACGATACTGCTTTGCTTCTCTAAAAGAGGGCTCGATAACATCGGCAGCTAAACTATAGATATTTTTTTCCGAGTCTTAATATATGTCATAACAAACTTTGAATATACGTATATGTGCTCGTTAATACACGTTAGCAACATTTATGCTCGATAGCTCATTCGAGCATTTAAATAGGTAATAATAATTCGTTGTAGATAGACGTTGAAAAATTCAAAACAGACTCAATTGTCTGTTGTTCTCTTTGACGAAGTAATATTTCACAAGAGAAACTCTGTCATTTGTTTTCTTCAGAATAGGAGCCCGAAAGTTTGTAATGTTCATTATTTGCCACAAATAAATTCGATTTTAACATATGGTTATTCCTTGGTTGTATTCCTGCTTATATCAGTTATGGGAAAACATTGTACTAATCTCACTGCTATATGCTATATATATATTAAGCTCATAACTAAAATGGATAAGTAATTGTCAACTTTGACTTTTACTGAATCTAAAGCAAGCGATCCATTAAATTTTTAATACTTTTATATAATTTTCTCTTTGTCAAGAACCCTATGTTACAGATTATTTTTAATTTTTTTCTAATAGAATTGAATGTCATTCATAAGTTTGTTCAGAGAAAAATGCTATGTAAGCAATTTTATTCGCTAGTTCACATTTCAATTTTATTTTCACTCGACGATCTCTAGGCTCAAAAAAAATTATGAAAAATTTCTGCAGCTCCAACTAGAAACTTATTTCAGGCTGTTTAATTAACGCGTTAATTACGCGGCAACGCAAATGTACTCTAATTTCAGCATGCCAAGCTTCGCTTTAGAATGCGTGTACGTATCGTGATAGTTAAAAACGCGCGACGAAATCCGAATATTTAAAAAAATTACGACCCTCTTGGCGTAGTAGTTAGTGTCCCTGTCTATTTCGCCAGAAGGCGAGGTTCAAATCCCAACGCGGAAAATAATGTGCGATGAACATAGTGTTTTTATCGGGTCCTGGCGTGTATATATATAAATATATGTAGTATATTTGTAATACGTATTTATTTCCAAAAAGAAATCTATGTGTTTACCAGTCATCTATATTATAGTACAAGCTTTGCTAAGTTTCAGAATAGATAATTTTTTGTTATTTGTTCCAACATATTAATTTATCAAATACTCAGGTCAGAGGCTTCCATTTCCGAACCTGTGGTAGTTTATTTGACAATCGATAAGAAAGTGTAATGCTTCCATATTGAATATTTGACCTTGACTTTGAGCCTATTTAATACATTCATATTTAAATGCTGTATAATTAATAATTCTTAGGAAATTATTTCTATTGCTTACGCGTATTTTATACATTATTAAATAAAGTGAATTTACGGATTATAAAATAAACGAGATAAAATCCGTAAAGTAATTTTATTTAATAATTCTTAGGTAACTTTTATTATAAATTCCACAGAAATGTAGGACTAGCTTTAAAAACAAAATTTATTGCTGCTTTGTTTGTAACGCAACAATGTATGTTAATGAAATGACTGCTTCATTGTAAAAAATTTCATAGACCTTTTTTCCTAAACGTGTGTGGAGTCTACATGAAACGATAAACGTGAACTATTAGTTTATTATTGATATTTAGCTATTTTCCGTTGCTCTGCGCTTATAACGCACTTGGATTACTCATTTTGTTTACATTAAAGAGCGAGACTAGCGAAACTTTGACTTCATTGTTGTTTTTGTTAATTTAGGATCTATGAAACATTACAGTTTAACAAAGAACTCACCAACATTCAAACAAAGATTGACCTATATTGTGCACTTTAAACTATTCTGGTAAATATAAAATTTATGTATTAATATTTTTTTGTAAATAATATTATTTTAAAAAGAATTATATATACACACAAAAAAAGACTGCAGAGTGTCTTGCCAGTTCTTGTCTAGACTGGTTTGAGTTTGTGTGTTCGACTTTGAACAAATAAAAAAACTATGAAAGAAGTTATACTTGAGCATACAACAACAAAGCTATGGGATCAGCTTTGTTTCTGGAAGTAAACAAAAATTGGCGTTTTTAACTGTAATGGTTCAAAAATACAAGACACTTGTAGACAGTCAAGCATTACAAGCACATGCTTGTTGTATCTATGTGTATGAACTTATAACCGTTCAGTCACATACATATTCGTTATGATTAAAAGATAGCATATTTACTATATTTCTAAGGAATATAGCTTATTCAATAGTTTTCAATAAAAAGGTATAATACCAAAACTGGTTGTTGTACCCTATACGGTCCCTTGAAAAAAGATACCTACATAACCAACCAAATATTTGGGCGATTAAGTTCCAAGGACTATGTGAGTCAATAAGTCATTAAATAATGAACTCGCTCCCAAAAAGGTGTAGGAACATACCATTAGGAACCACAAGGAAAATGGGTTTGTTAAATTTTCACTGAAGCGAATGAGCGACAATGGGCCTATTGTATTCAACGCTAAGAAAGAAATAAGTATCTAATTATTGTATTTACTTTGAAAGGTTTCCTTTTAATATTTCAAGAGTACGTTGGTTTGGATTGTAAATGAGGTTTCACTCTTGCACTTAAATGAATTTTGTATTTTTCATGTATCAGGCACCGCATTTTTATTAACTGTATAGCTTAAACGTCAGAGCAGATAGTTATTCTTTTTTACGTATGTAAACATTACAAGGTTTCTCTTTAGTGTGAATTACAACTAGCCTTTGGTTAATATGGATTGTACTATTAAATGGTAGTAATTTCTTAACACACTTTTGTACTATATTTAGGATGGATACGGATTGAAATACGAGATCGTGTTAATCATTTAATGGTCGTTACACAACTACCCGCTGACATTTCTCAAACATTGACATGATGACCACCACAGATACACTACAATTTTATTATAAAATTATTTTTTTAAACTGCTGCAGAAACAACTAATGTAATGTTAAAATTCATGTGATACTGTAACACAATGGATAAGTTTTGTAAGAAAGAAAAACTGTATTTTACTTATGGTCAGGTGTGTGTGTTTTGTTCATAATGTTCAGTTTTTTGTTAGACACAGCTTCTGATCATTATTGCGCTGTTTTCGTATTTTTCATAGCATTTAGGCTAAAACATGTTTAGCCTTATCGAAAATATAGTGCTGCGTAAAGAAGATACAAACCTATGGGTATGTAAGAGTTGAACCACATTTGGTTGATACTATAGCTTATATCATACTCAGTTAAAATTTGAGCTGAACATTGAAATTACTTCAGCGCAAGGTGTGGTGTGATATACGCTATAGTTTTTATCGGTATAATTGAAATTTCGAAATAGTAAACGTGAAGTAGTATTATAGGGAAAAAGGAGATTGTGAGTGGATGAGTCGAATACTCTATAATAGCCAATACCTTTGAGTTTAGGAGGTCAGATGCCAACCGCTGCAAGTAAAACTGCTATTGTTAGTACTAGTATAGCAGAATCTAAGCGGAAGATCTTAAGCTTACATGGTTACACGGCTGCAATGAAATAATTAAAACATATAATTTTAAGTCAATAAGCGAGGACATGAAACTATAAACCGAATGAAAGTGTCGATTTCAAACTTTATGAAATAGGTAACAGCAGTATCGAAAAACTAATATTTAAAAAGTAAATTAAGGTTGCTTCCGAAGAGATTTGAAGTATGAACATGCACGTATTTTAAAAAAATCGTTTAAATCGGTGCAACGAGATAAGTTAAAGAAAACCTGCATGTACATGGAATTCTATACAACTTGGGTTGTGAAAAATAAAGTAAAAACAGAGTTTACAGTACAAACTTTTTATGTCCTTGTTTGTGTCGAGATCTTTGCTTATGAAAAATACTTACTTTTTTACAGTATGTATCGCTTATAAGATTCTACGTACCTGTAACAGGTTACGAAATTTTAATAATGTTTAAGGTATATAGCAAAATTTGAAAAAAAACAACTAAAACATGGGTAGTGTTTCAAGGTAATTTTATTTTAGTTTTTTTTTTGAGTAGTGATGTTAAAAAGTAAAAAGTTACTTATTTTGCAGCTTTAGTTGTATAAAAAAATATGAATTCTATAGAAATTAAAGGTGTTTTATGAAAAATACTAATGACATTATCATCTTGTAAAACATATCAGTTATTTAAATACGGCAACAGCAATCGTAAGATAGAATTGATAAAACACGTTGTTATTCGTTATGTCACGAATGCTTTATAATGAAAGCCATTGAAATGCAAATTCAAAGTCTGCGGGCCGCAACAATACATTGCCTCGTTAGTGCTGTGAGGCGTTTATTACCACGCTATTCAAATAATGCATGTACGCCAAAGTTAAACAGACACGTTTCGGTAACGGCAAGTAACATGTTTAGTTGAGTGTTTCATCTTGTAGCTGTCTGTTTTTATATACACAATATACACAATGTAGTACAAGTTTTGCAGGACTCAAAAATTTAGTTTAAGGCATTTTTTATGTATAAAAGACTTGTCAAGGGCTATATTTGTTGTTTGACAACCAAATTGGTGCATAGGAGATTGTTCATGTTTTGTGCTCTTGTCACTTGTGCTTTTACTCAAAAAACAAATTTAAATGTTGGCTAGGACCTATTATTATTTACTATGGTACGAATATTGCGATACGAAAGTAATAGAACAGTTAATAGTCTAATTGGTTTCCGCAGCATGATACCCGAACAATTTGTGATAATCTATTTACGCTTCCATATTATGCATTAAATGTCTTCATTTAACAACTGTTTAAACAGATAGATAGAATAATCGTGCATCGTAGACGTCATTTAGTCGGTTGTCATTATCGCATCGTCATTGGCGCTCGATTGTCGCGGTCCTATCTAATCGTATCGATTACGAAGGCAGAAAGAAAGAAATTGAATGAAAAAACTAAAATCTTCTTTTATATGAAAAAAACGATTTTGTATTTAATATTTTTGTATACAAATTGAATAAAAATAAAAGAGTTTAAGGTTAGACACCCTATTGTTTGCTCATTAAAACTTAACTTTAATGACTTAACTTAAATGATTTGTACTGTAACATTTTGTTATTTTGCACGAAATAAACTTAATCTGAATAGAAAGAACCCAAATAGAATACAAAATAAGCCATTAAACTACAAATTCAAAGCCCGTGAACAGCAAAAATATGTTGCCTCATTAGTGTTTGGAAGCGTTCATACGTCGCTATTTAAATAATGGCAAAGCTCTTAAGTTAAATAGATACATTTCAGTAGGTGAGAATAACTTGAATAGTAGTACTCTGTGGCTATGCTTCTGTTGGGAGTATAGAAACAGCAAGACTGATTAATAATGCGTAGATTATTTTATTAATAATGTTATAAAATAATATTTTATGCTTATTTAAGATATTTTGAACCATGTTCACTTTAGAACTGAATGTAATGTTGTTATTATTATATTTATTACACAAGTAACATCAAACCACGATCTAAAGTATTGTAGGGTCGGGGTTCTGATCCTGCGGGAAAACAACTATTTTTTATCGTTTCATGTTTTTAAGGCCATTTCATCTTACCTCAATTATATTTATTGTTTGATCTGCTTTATTACTTACGTTGTCGAGACCGTCATTTACCTTTTTTTCAGTTTTTATTAATATCTAATCAATTTACCATTTAAGATGTTTGATTCAGATGCCCATCATTCTGTCTCCATTTTGACATTCTATGAAACTGTATGGATCACAATCCGACCCTGTGCTAATTTTGGAATGGCCAGGAAAGCTACTAATAACACACATAAATTTCTATTGTTACAATTTGTTAATAAAATTTTATCCAGTCAGTCTCACCACTTGTCAACTTGAGAAAATCGAACCTTATTAAATAAAATGATTTTACGGATTTTATCGCGTTTATTTTACATTTAAATTCCGACGTTTCGAACCCTTTCCAGCGGCGTGGTCACGGGTAGACTGAGATGTCTGCGTCTTGTTGCCAGTGCTGAAGGCTCTAGCTCTTAATTGTAATTAATTATTTTTATTCTGTACTCCGACTTATGCAAAATGAACTGGTTTTATCGTAAACAGTGGTATTATGCTTGGGTTTAATTTTTAATTTATTAATTATGGGTCCCAAGCAGGTGGTAGAACCCAACCATCTTCTCTATTGAAATTTGGATGTTTCTAATCTCAACAGCCTCACGGATCATCCTTGTAGGAATCGGTGTTTTGCTTCTAGTGCGTGTAGGTTCTTAAGTAGAAGTTCTGGTTTGAAGGATGGCGCAGTCTCCAAGTGAGGCGAAGTCGTTAGGGAAGTCCAAAGATGAGGAGATCAAAGAGCTGAGGGCGCTAGTCGTCTCTCTCAAAAAGACAATAGACGTCCTCAGCGCGCTGTAGCCGCACTATCCTCCCCAATCCACGTTGAGTCGATTCCATCTGAATCGGCTGAGTCCACCATGTCATCTGAGTCAGACATGGACGTCGACAGCGGCAGGTCCGCGGCAATTAATGAAGACCGTCACTCAGCGCAAGAAGCGCAAGAACAGGGGCTTCACCCTTCATCTCCCACTCAAGACCCGCCGCTGAAGACTTCCAAGTCTGCTGCTGATGCCAATCTACCCGAAACCGCGACCCCCTGCGCACCTGCCGCGAAACCCTTCAGGCGCCGTTGGCGCTAGTGCCCTAAACCTAGGGTCCCGGTGACCGCCCACCCAGCCGACCCGAGGATGGCCTCCGCTGCCACCCTCAAAGCCGGCAAAAGCCGCCCCCCATCTTCCCCCGTTCAAAGGAGAACTGAGCTGAAGCACGCATGCTGGGGGCATCAGACCTCCCAAACAACATCAAATATGAGGCCGCTGACACTGCTCAGGGCATTAAACTACAGGTGGAGGATTCTAACTCCCACCGCAAAGTCACGCTTTCCTTCTGAAAGACGGATTTTACTACCATACCTACGCACTCCCCAAGGAGCGCGTACTCCGTGTCGTTATCAAAGGGGACACCTTTCTCTTTTTTTTTCAGATCTTTGACTTCCTCAGAAAGGAAGGCTACCCCTCTCGCCGTGCATCGAATGCACGATCCGCGCAGCAAGAAACCATACAACATGGTTTTGCCACTTTGGCCCGCACGCCAGAGGGCAAAAGATCTATGACATCACCATATGTGGCTTCCAAGTGAAGCCCCAGGCTTCACTTGAAGCACCGATCAATGGACTGCCCGGGCGAGTGCCATAATTGTCATGTACAGGCATTTGGCACGAAACTGCATGCTCGACCCAGGTGCGTCAAGTGCCCGGGTGATCAGTGGTGGGACAGTAGACTGCCTGCGCCAAAATACAAGACCGCTTTGGCGGCTGGAACCCCAGCATGCGTGCGTGTCAGTCTCCTGGTCATACGGTCAACTATCTAGGGTGCCCCAAGGAACCACAAAGAAAATCGATGCAGAAAGCACCAGTCAGCTCGCCGTGGCGGCGGGAACCGCCTTCTAAGTCGGCCTTCCCACCTTCCCCACCAACGCGTGGACCCAAAGCCCACCGTGGGCTAGTTCCTCCCTCCGTGCCCTCAGGCGCCGCGACTCGCGCTGCCTCTCCACCTATGTCAGCCCTCAAGCACCAAGCTTACCAGCCGGCTAGCTCTGGTAGGAACCTCCAAATTCTGTCGGCCGTAATGAGCACCATCTCAGGGTGAGGCTCACACGTTTCGCAGTCGAATATGTTGCCGTCCCGGAACCTCATGTTAAGGGTCCAGCTGTTTGAAAATACAGCGACCTCGTTGATGCCCTTCAGGCTAGCTTTCAATTAAAACGCTAATGTCGGCCCGGACCGATTGAAACCGCGCGCGATTAGAATAGTTTTCTTTAATGCGAACGTATTTAGGGACCAGAGAGAAGAAGTCACGAACTTCTACGAGACCACAACGTGGACGTCAAGTTAGTGCAGGAAACTTTGTAAAACCTTCGATTTCGAGACCAAAAATTCCAAATTACAATCTTGAGAGGAATGACAGAGCCGGCGCCCGTAGCGGCGGCACTGCCATTACTAAGGAAATCCTTGTACGCGTACCGGTGGACCCACCGTCGCTCTCGTTCATAGAGGTATCGTCTGTCGGCTGGCCAGACCGTTCATGCGCCTATCACCATAGCGTCGGTCTACTGCCCGTGCAGATCCCCCACCAATCTTTGGAAGAGGATCTAAATCCTTCTCCGAAATTGACGGAGCCGTCATCCTATCTGGTGACTTCAACCACAAGGGACGCGAGAATTCCAATGCGGTGATTGGAATTCTCGCGTCCTAACACCAAAGGATGTGAGATGCTTTCCTTATGAACAGGCTAAAATTTGATGTCTTGGCTCCTTCCGAGCATTCCACCCAAGTCAGCCGGAGCTCTTGCCTGATGTGCTTGATGTTGCAGTTGTCAGAAACATTGCACTCACTATGATTAGAATCGAGGTGATTCATGACCTTTCATCTGATCCGCCCAGTTCTTTTGTGTCTGGGTACTCCGTTCAAACTTCAACCGTCCTTGAGACAGTAATTAGGTGGCAGAAACTAGAATCCTACTGAAAACTGCCACCACTTCGCACTTTAGTGCCATCCCATCCCAGCTAAACTCTGTTGGGAAAACGAACTTCATGCGTTCACAAGACACGTCCAGGAAATTGTCGAGGTCTCCTCAAAGCGAGTTCCATTGGACGAAAACCAACGATGGAAGTTGCCAGACGATATTCTCGATCACTTGAGGCGTAGAGAGCGTCGATTCGTATGGGCACGAATCGATGCTCTCTTACGACACATCCCACCGTTGGTAACAGAACTCGGATGCGAGCGCTTTGCCGTGAGGTTAAGTATCGCATTGCGCAGTTCAGAAACGAACGGTGGAATGAACACTGAGCTCCATCAAACCTCTCATACGCCTTCTGGTCCATACCGAAGAGTAGAAGGGCTCCAGAACTTTGCTCCTATGCCTCCCTTAACGAGAACTAATGCTCCTCCAGCATTCGATGACGACGAAAAGGCGGAATGCCTGGCCGACAGTCTGGAATCTCAATGCTCTCCTAGCACTCAACCTGTCTGTGCCGAATTCCAGAAACATCTGGATAACGAGACAGACAGATTGATCAGAGAATCCCCCCGCGATAGCTTACCTCCGGTCACTAACGAGGAAGTCGTGTCAATTATCAAAAATCTTAAACATCGAAAAGCCGCAGGAGCCGATAGCCTCTCTAATAAAGTTATTAAACTCTTGCCCGTCAATCTCATTACCTTACTCGTGTTAATTTATAACGCAGCTTTAACCCATGGCGTGTTTCCAAACACATGGAAGGACGCCATAGTTATCGGTATCAGGAAATCTGGCTCGCTTGCAACCAGTCCCACCTCCTATAGACCCATAAGTCTCCTCAAAATCCTGGGGAAGATTTATGAACGTCTCATTCTTGCTCGCCTGCTAGTCGCTATGACAGCTAAAGGCCTTCCCATTTCGGAACAGTTTGGCTTTAGAGCCAAGCATTCCTGCACCCACCAGGTACAATTGTAGAGCACATTAAACTCAGATATACTGGAGGTACACATACGGGCGCTCTGTTCCTCGATGTAACGAAAGCGTTCGACAAAGTCTGGCATGAAGGACAAACAAGTTGTGTAAGTTCGGCATGCCTACCCGCCTCGTACTCATAATACGAGACTTTCTCAGGAATTGAATATTCTGCTACAGAGTGGAAGGCCTGCTCTACACCCCAACGATACGATACGACCTGTACGTGCAGGTGTTCCCAAGGCTCTGTGCTCGGCCCAGTACTGTACACTCTGTACACGTGCGACTTACCTGTCCTTAATGAGGTTTATTGACAGTTTAATAATATTCCAGCTCAGTGCTTTTGCTTGATAAATGTTCATAAGAACGTTAATAAATATGCGACACAATCCACGGAAGTTTTAAAAATCATACTCAAAAGTTTTTATTGATTTTATTAACGATGACAAATATTACGCTATGGAGGATCTAAAAAGTAATTGAACATAGGGAAATATCAATGGCTTTGTTCGCACTATATCAATACTAATATGTCTAATCTTTTCTTTTTCAATCTTAATTCTTTCAAGCTCTTTCAAACCTGTATCATTGATAATTTATTAAATTTTAGACCTTTCCAGAAAAATCCGTGAGGAAACTGTGGTCATTTTCATTTTCTTAAATAACACATTACGGAATTGTATTGAAATACAATTGTCCTTAATTTAAGTATAGCAATAGCTAATGGACTTACAAATGCTTACAAAGCAGATTACGAATAACTTATTTTAGAATTGAAACAAAAAGTACATCGATATTGTTTTGATAACTTGAACATTAATTCTGTTCAAATTATCGATGGATGATGTGTATCCCGATTATAAATACAGTAAACATACATAATCATATTCATCTTACATAACAATATTAAATGCACTAACAGTCTCAATAACATTTTCAAAAAGCAGCAAATCGTTTTACAGATATGCGTTCATTTACTCCAGACAAGCCAATAAAACGTTAAACGTAAATAAAAACTCACTCGTAATCCTTTATATGAGCGGAAAATGGGCAAACGTTTACGATTTAAGCCCACATGTAAGAGATAAGACGAAGCAGGTTTTTACAGGTAATATTGTTAGACCGGCCCACTTATACTTCATTAACTTTATTCTCGCATGATACACGGTACGTGTGACATAAGAGTTAACGTCATAGACCTACGGCGAAAGTTTCAGTTTCAGTAATATAATTATATATCTGTAAAATCTAAATTATTTGGATATTTTAAACTCTAATTAGAATCGTTTAACTTATAAAGTTTAGAGATAACTGTGGGAAGCCAATGACGAAGAGCTGTTTGTGAGGATATACGAAAAAGGTAGTACAGTAGTACGACTAGGGACATCATTATGATAATTTACTCTAAATGAAACTGACATTTGTATTGAATTACCTAAAGATTATATTATATACTTATTATTAAAACTGAATCGTCAAGACTCATAATATTTAGGAACGATTTCCTAAAAAGAAAGAAAGAACTTAAGAAGTTTAGAGCATATTTTTTTTTGCGTATATTAAATATTTTATCCGTATTTTTTTTATTGCCTACTCAGGCAGACGAACGTTCGGGTCACCTGATGGAAAGTGGTCACCGACGCCCATAGACGCCAAGGCGCTGCCTACCGTGAGACATAAGATGTTAAGTCTCGTTGACCGAGTAAATACGCTGGCTACGGTACCCTTTAAACTGGAACACAGCAGTGTTTTCACACTACTGCTTTGCTGCCGCAAACCTAAATAGGCACCGGGGTGGCACCAACCCAGACGGTCCCCTGTAAAAAAGGGACCTACCACCAGTTAATAACCCGTTGCGCTATCTGGGCTACCTTTGTAGCTACCTTTTTAGGTAGTGTTTGTCATGTTGTCTTTTTTTAATGAATACATGTTAAGTAATGTTTAAGATATTTAAAAAATACGTCGTCAATAAATTTAGACTTTGCTTCTATGGTTCTCTGCCCCTGCAGCCTAGTGGTATGGAATTGTGCTTTATAAACCGGAGGTCATGGTTTCGAATCCTGCGGTGACTCAACTAATCTTCATCGTCGTTTCCCAGTTGGTTTGGGCAAAGCGGGCTAATCACCTGATTGCCTGTATAGTAAAATAATCCATGCGTCGAATGGGCATGTAAAAAGGCGGTCCTGTGCTTGATCTCTTTTCGATCGACCATCCTATCGGACTTCGAGAGTAACTTAGTAGTAAGTGGGAGTGCGTTTGTGTTTGCGCACTATAATATCTCCTGCGTAGTTGGATGATCTCTAATATAAAGTGCCGCTGTAGTTAAAAACGGCTCAGAGAGCATTATTGTTATACCATGATTGAGTAATACTAGACACTGCAAAAAGATATGTATATGTATTGTAGAAATAACATAAGCCGCGGCCTGAATTACTTTGGTTGATCAAAAGGGGCCTATTTAGACAAACAACATACAAACATTTATTTCCCAGATTAATGATAAACTTAACTACGGCTTGAGATTTTCATATGTCATAACTAACTTTTTGAATCCGAATCATTTAATAATGTATACATTTTAATATAGTTTAAGGTTTTTGAACGCGTTAAAATAATAATAAAAAACTAAATTCGTAAAAAACATCGAATCGACAAAATTTTGTTTTTTATCATATAAACCACTAACATGTTACAATTGAAGTTTTAACTTTTCCTCTTTGGCGCAATAGTCAAAAACTATCACGCCAAGTGCGTCGTCATCATTTACATACTTGAAAATTTCATTTGAATATATAATAAATGGATGGATAAATTACGTAACTTTGCATAAATCTTCAAAGAACTTTATTTACCATATACAAAATTAAAGAATATGTATGGTTTAAAAGTATTGCCTATTTTATTTACGCTCGAGTATAGGTGACGTACATTCAGCTTGACTACTCTGAAAAGGATGAAACAAGGCACGACACAGTTCGTTAGCCGACACGTTTCTACGTAATTAGATTCCCAACACACGAAAGGGGAACATAAAGGTATAAATGAGGTATTTTTACTTAAAATATATTAGGACGAAAAAACCCCGTACTTTTATACAGCCTCATGTTAAGGGCGACAACATATGCCGGCTGTTTCGCTTATCACAAAAATCTCAGAAAGGTAAGTCTTTTGTAGGTTAAGAGACCGTCAATTAATAAAAGTCTGCTCGTCGTAGCGTCACATTGCACCTTGGGTGGTTACAAATTTTTATTTCTGATCAATTTTGCTCAATGTAGCAGTTTATTTACTCATCAGTAGTACAACAAAAGATTACCAAAATTTTAGATGACCGCAGAGGGATAAGCGTACATACAAGCTCGAAGGAACCACAACTGAGTAAAAAGATAAGAATTTCTATTTCACTTTCAGTTCATTGCTAAAATTCGAGAAGAAGCTAAATTAATCCTTCCATTAAGCTCAATAATTATATAAATAGCCGATAAAGACAGGCTATTTATCTATTTTGTCATCGATACGCAGAGAAGAAGAAGTTCAAACCAAATTCAACTTAGCTTTTTAGGTGTGCAGTTTTAAGTAAATAATTGATACAGACTTATAATTGACAACACTACTATAGCCATTATTTTTATAGTGTTATTGTTGTTTTTGACATTTATAGGAGCTTGAAAATCAATATAATTTGTATTTTTACTTTCTAAAGGAAAGAAATGAACGTTTATCAAGTTGTTATGCACTGCATTAGTTTAAGGAACAGTCTAGTCTTTGTTATTAATGTTAAGATAATAATAAATGCAGTTCTATAAAACGTACAATTACAGATCATTAATTCTTGCAGCACTGATATTAAAGTTCGGCTGGGGCAATATTAAAATCATCAAAGGTATTGGACAATCGACGTGATACTTCGTATAGGTGAAAATTGAATTTCCACTCTCTGAAATTTTTTAATTAACAGTTTCCATGCGATCCGCTCTCCATTGCATTCTGATTTTTTTGAATATTTTTTGATGACCTAAAAATAATCTAATTCATATTACATAATATTAATCGTTAATTTGTAAAAAAGCATTCTTTAGAACTATTTAAGCCTTCTAAGATATATTAACATATACATAAATAAAATTTATTTAATTTAATTTTACGCAGGGGAAAAATTGCGGAAAAATTATGCAATGCAACCATCATACTGCTTCATAAAAAGGGAAATAGAACAAATATAGATAATTACCGACCAATAAGTCTCATTTCAAACGTCTACAAAATATTCTCAAAAATCATTGAGCTCACAATTGCCACTGACTTAGATAGACACCAACCAGTAGAACAAGCAGGCTTTAGACGAGGGCTATTCACTGTAGATCACCTACACTCTCTCAATCAGGTCATAGAAAACACCACGAATTAAATCTTCTCCTGTATCTAGCTTTCGTCGACCTAGGCATTTGACTGTATTTCACACACCGCACTCTTTGAAGCACTACAAAACCAAGGGGTAAAACCTGCTTACTTCAACTTCTTCGAAATATATATTCTAACAACACCGCATCGGTCAAATTAAACAGAACAGGTACAACATTCAAAATCGAAAAAGGCGTAAAACAGGAAGATCCACTATCATTTAAACTCTTCATAGCAGCATTAGAAGAAGTCTTCAAAAAAGTAGCAACTACCTGGAGCAAGAGAGGCATTGTCGTTGGTGAAATACGGCTAACAAACCTTCAATTTGCTGATGACATCGTCCTTTTTTCATCTTCAGCTAATGAACTTAGCCTCATGCTACAAGAGCTGAACACGGCATGATTGTAAACCAATAGAAATTAATTAGCAATTTAAGAAGTAAAAACAGTAGTGGTAATGCTAATAGTATAATAACTAGTATGACAAAAGTATTTGTAGAAGCGTAGTCAGTAAAAAAAATTTCTCGAAATGAAATTAAAAGCGATTGTATTCGCTTTCAGTCCCGTTTAATAAACATCCGCTAAGAATCCGGAAATTGTGCTTTCTTAATTGACATTTTGATATTCATATTGCTTTAAGATGGCAAGATTAAAAATGAACACATTGTTGTCCAAACTATAGTAAAAAACTGCATTGGTATTTATTACAAACAGATTATCAATAAAATTTATATCAGGCTAAGCCTGTAATTAAATTACCTATTAATACAAAGTAAATAAATATTTTAAATTCACAATAGAGGTATGATTACATTAACGTCAGGTGATAGAGCTATGTAAGAAGAAACTAAGTCACAGTTAAACTAATTTTTAACTGTGAAATCTAGATAATTTTCGGAATCTCTCATTCTAATCACCCAGTCTTTTATATTCCTAGTGCAATCAAGCTAACGACATTAGCACCGGTTTTATGAAATAAAGTATATTTATGAAAAAAGTTTGAAAAATTGTTATCTAACTACGTCACGTTAGTAGTGTTTCAAATTCAAATTTTCAAATTTGAATTTGAAACACACATAGTTTATACTCTCATACTGCCTCCGTAGCCTAGTGGTATGGGCGTGTGCTTTAGAAACCGAAGGTCATGGGTTTAAATCCTGCGGGGACTCAACAAATTTTCATTGTTGTTTCTTAGTTGGTTAGGACAATTTGGGCCGATCACCCAATTGTCTCGAAAAGTAAGATGATCCATTCGTCGGATGTAAATAGTCGGTCCACCCACCAACCCGCATTGGACAAGCGTGGTGGGATACGGTCCAAAACCCCTTAATGGATAGGGGTGTATTAGGGGAGGCCAATGTCCAGCAGTGGACTATCTAAGGCTGATGATGTGTAAGTGATGTGTATGTGTATACTCTCGTACTGATTGGTATAGACGATTGCTTGAGATAGTTGACTTCTAGAGATGAAATTCGCGCATAACACGAGTAACTTCTACTACATGTACTAGTTCCTAAGTTGTTTTCTATAGTTTTCCACTGTTAGATTAACTTCAAATCCAGCCGAAAAGTTATATCTCATAATCGTTTATAGTAGATATAGTGAGAACTGATTTTCCTTCATAATTTTTCGGAACAGTTCGTGTTTATCGTGCTCTCTCAAATAGCTTCTGATACATTACCGGTCGTAGGTCCCCTTTTTACAAGGGACCGTCTGGGTGGGTACGACCGCGGTGCCTGTTTCTACCGCAAAGCAGTAGTGTGAAAACACTACTGTGGTCTGGTTTGAAGGGCACCGTAGCCAGTGTATTTACTGGGTAAATGAGACTTAACATCCTATGTCTCACGGTAGGCAGCGCGTTGGTGATACCAGTATTGCAAATGTCTATGGGCGTCGGTGACCACTTTCCATCAGGTGGCTCGACTGCTCGTCTGCCTGCGCATGCAATAAAAGAAAAACATTAAACAATAAAGTTTCATATAGATCCATATTATAGTGTTACTCATTCAATACGATCATTAATTGACAGTTCGTGTGTCATCATACGCCGATAAAGGTTCGAGTTTTCCCGAAGAAAAAGTTATCTCTCGCCACGTATATGTACTATACCTTTTATGAAATTAAATGAAGTTCAAAATCTTATAAAGTTTTATTATTTACTCTGAAGAATTTAAATTTATATACGTAATTTTACTTTTTTATTTTTAAATCACTCATATGTAATGAAACATTAATTCTTTCACAGTTAAATTGATATAAACGCGATGCTCTAACAATCCGTTTAAAATATATTAATTGACATATTTTACGGACAAAAATACTAAGGACTTTATATATACAAACATGTTGTTAAGGTTTATGGTCACTACTATTTTCATACAGAGATTTAAGTTAACATACGTGTCATGTTTAAATGTTATATTCAGCTGATAAGTGGCTTCATCAAATCGTTTGTTTTAATATATAAGGAGACGTTAAAAAAAACCATAACAGTTCTCTGTGTAAGTAACCAAGTTCAATGAATCCGAACTACTCCCTGTCGCCTTGATGAAGTGGGCTTTACGTATTCTTGTAAACAAAAACGTATTTTATTTTTACCTTTTGTTGTAATTTCGTAGTAGCTTATGAAATGCGTAATATAATGGAATTAAAATAACGATTTATACTCATAAAATATTATGCAAATATTACACACAGATAACTTCATAATTGGAAACATCAAATATCCAACAATATACGTTTATATTTATAATAAAACAGTTATACAAATCCAAATATCGACCATTCCTCACAGCTGTTGAGCGAAATGAAGAAAATATTACTGCCTTACGTTTGTTTGTACCACTAGACATAGCTTCCAAATTTATAACGCGCTAGATAATATGAAGCTACCGCGAACTATTCTCAGTCATCCTGATAAAGAACCTCCGATAGGTCCGAAATTCATTGGCATTTGACACCGAATTTGAATGAGTTAAGCCGATTTTACAATATATTATTTAGTGTAATCTTACATGGTTAAAATACGGTATGTGAAACTTCAAAGTAATTAAAAAACTTTTTATAAAAATAAAGTGTAAGTAATTGCATAGCACCATAACATAAATTTAAGCAATACTGGAATGACTGTTTTAAATAATCTTCTTATGGATAGATGTTAATTTTTGCAAAGATTAGATTAATAAGAAAACTTTATCTTCCGTACAGATAAGTCTTTAAGGTTCAACATAACATAGGTGGAAATCTTTACAACGCTCCGTCGGGAAAAATAATTTTAGAGCATCCAAGATACACAATGCATGGAAACATTTCGAACTTCTATCGTCTTCGTTGATTTATCACTGCGGTTGAATAAAATAGTCTGGAGAGGGGAAGTGGAGGGTTGTACTAGTCAAGGATTTATTGTCGAATCTATCTTGAAGAACTATCGCCCATACATTGCTCAATGTTAAGAATAGCTGTTCTTTCTCTCTATTACTCTTTATTTACGGGCCAATCGAAATCTCAGAACAACAAACTGGGATTGATTAAATAATACCCTGTTAATAATCTATACTCATTATGTATAAATTCAAATAATAAAATAATACAATTAATTCAGTTCAGTTCTTGGCTTGGTGGCTTTTTCTTATAGATTTCG
The DNA here is from genome assembly GCA_029286875.1 of Lamproptera curius. Taxonomy (NCBI): domain Eukaryota; kingdom Metazoa; phylum Arthropoda; class Insecta; order Lepidoptera; family Papilionidae; genus Lamproptera; species Lamproptera curius. Next base: position 363,941 of record JAGSMT010000105.1, on the reverse strand, counting down.
ACAACATCAAGTTTTTCGGTTAGACTCTGCTATATGTAACAGGCTTCGTAAATGAACAAGGTCACAGTTAATCACTAAGAATTGATTATGTGCTGAGATATTAATATAATTAATTAGTACGACTTTTACCTGACATTGACATAATGTGACATTTGAAATGTGTCGCCTATTTTTCTATTTGGTTTTTTTATATCGGTTATAATAGGATAAAACATTGTTAAAAGTTAAACCTTTCATAAGGTTTAATTTTTATCATTAATGTAAATCGATGTGGATGAATATATAATAGAATCTAATGTACATACAGGTGATAATAAAACATGTTATTGTTACTTCTCGTTTACTGAAATATTACGCTGGCTAGTACCTAATGGGTAAACGATATATAGCATGTCAAGACTCAAGGCGATAACCGGAATTGCGGCCTCTTTCACTGCCTTTTTTATGGGCATATCTCTATCAAGTGAACGTTTTTCTCTTCTCGTCTCGTAAAGTAAAAAAAAACGTTGTTTTTAGCATTATTTTTATATTAATTTTGTCTTTTGCATGCATTCCTCATTTATATTATACGATATGGGCCGATTACCCAATTGTTAAAAAAGTAAGATTATTCAACGGCCGAATGGGCGTGTAAAAAGTCTGACCATCTTTGGTCGTCATTATAGGAAGTCAGCGCCTATAAATTTACTTACAACTAAGTCAGATGCCAGTTGCTCAGCGTGAAAACCGTTATTCAGGTAAAATCTGGATGGATTAGAAGCCGACCCCATGAAAAAATGATGACTAAGCGAGAAGGCAAAAGCATGTATTTCTTTTATAAAGTATTTACCTGTTTTCTTTTATCCTTAACACAAGTGAATTTATAGCCACAATGTTCATTGATCACAATGCAAACCTAGAGTGGAAACCAGAATAAATAAAATATTTGTTCAAATGTTGCATCAACAAAATGCACCAAGGAATAATACAAGGACAATTTGTCAAAGCTACAATTTAAACAGTAACGTCTGGTCTGACGAAACCCGTATATTTGTACGTTTTAAAATTTTTTAACTTAAAATTATACCCAACGTTTCAAACCCTTCCATGTTCATGGGACCGACTTTACAATAACATAAAATTCTACCGACGGTTTAAAACGTTAGGTATAAATTGAAATGATTGTAAAGTAATCAAACGCAATAAACTTCGTTAATATTGTAATATTTATCATGCTTAGTATTCGCGTAAGCAGCAGGAAATACACGTATATGTATTCAATGAATAGATTTTATTCTTTAGGTTTTAATGTACCTTCTTTTGTTATCTTATCATCATTATCATGATCAGCCAGTGTTATAGTCCAGTATTGGACATACGCCTATTGCAAGCCTTCTTGATAAGGGGGTTTCCGGACAGTATTCCACCACGCTGGTCCATTGCGGGTTGGTGGGTGGACCGACTTTTGACATGCCCGACGCATGGATCATCTTACTTTTGAGACAACTGGGTCATCGGCTAAAATTGTCCTAACCGAATAAGAAACAACAATGAAAATTTGTTGAGTCCCCGCAGAATTCAAACTCTCGAACTCCGGTTAATAAAGCACACGCCCTTTCCATTACGCTATGGAGGCAGCGTGATCTAATACCATCAGCAGAAATGATGTGATCCGTCAGAGTACCAAAATCACCGACATAGCCCACCGGATTTGTAAGCTGAGTGGCAGTGAGCCGTCATAACCGCAACTGGCGACCGCTGGAGTCAAAAGTTCTGGAGTGAGACCGAGGCTCGCAAACGTAGTGTAGTGACGACATTCGTAAAGTGGCCGTGTTGGGCTGGATGAGAATAGCCGAAGATTTGAAGCGGTGGCGTGCATTAGGGGAGGCCTATGTCCAGCAGTGGACTGACACAGGCTGATGATGATGATGAAGATGACGATTACCTAATCAAACCTGCGAGGATATCTCGGAACAATAACGTTCTTTTTTGGTTTGCAAAAAATTATACAGTCTATATATAATTATTTGTAAACCACAACGGTATAAGTTTTCAATAAGCTATTCCATTTTATTAATTGATAATTACCTATTAATGAATCCGTTTGCTATAGAATCACAACAACACGATTTTAATTTTTTCTTCTTGATTTTTCTATTTAAAAGAAAATTGCCTTACTTAGACTAATTATAGAACATGAAGTACAAGCATAAGTATTGATACATAATAAATCAACTGAGACATAAAAGAAAAGAAAGTAGACAAAGGACCCCTAAGTAACTGTCAAATACACAAAGAATAATGATAAAGAGGGACAATGACCAAGTTCTGAGTTACAAAGCTACCTGAATCGGAAAAATATTGCGTTAATGTCATGGTTTTTCACAATTCATTTTAAATGTTATTTCCAATAGGATCTAAAGTTAGGTTAAGTCTGGTTCATTTCAGTTGTATATTTTACAACGCGTAAGTTTTTATTATATATGAAAGATGCATCAGTTACTCCGCTAGTAGTGCTATGATTTTGTTTATTCTTTATTTAAGAGAGATATTCGCTATTATTTGGTCCCATTTTTTCAATAATTTTGTCTTGTATTAAATTGCAAACGCTGGCTCAACATTAACAGATAGAAATAAATTATGTTTTTGATAATTGTACTATTTGGATAAACCTACAATAATATTCGCTAGAACCTGCAATAAGCATTTTAATTTACAATTTAAATTAAAAATTATAAAATTAAGTAAGTCTTAAATGAATCAAGTAACTTTTAATTCATTTAAGTATAAGTTCGTAGCTCATTTATTGTTCTACAATATTAGTGCTCATAACATTTAATACATTTAATAAAATCATTTTATGTGCATAAAACAAGTCACACGGTTTTTTGATTAAATAAACACCTTAAAAGATATCATTCATATTAAACGTCGGTAGAATTCGCTAGGTAGTTTCAACAAGAAACTACTAGTTCTAGTTATATATTTAAAAAGTGTTATGACTTTATGTACATCCTTTATATGAGACGTTTGCTAAATATTTAATTAAGTGAATTCACGTCCGTTTAAAATTCAAATCATCTCATTCACGTGGCAAAGGGCTCGGCCCACAATTCCTGCGGACAAAGAGACGTTCTAAGTGAACGTCCCCTCTTTTGTCCTTTGAAATATGTAGAGCTATGTAAAAAGCGCTCCTTTAACATAAGCTAACAGAATTATGTCCGCAAAGGCAAGGGGTGACCCTTCAAAGTGTTAATCACACAAGACTAAACTTGCTTTATATACAAAAGATTATCGAAAAACTTTTCTATAGGTTGATAAGCCAGTTTATAACCAGAGTATCTAATAAACTAGTTAACTAGGTGCCAAAAGTACTGGTGACCTGAAAAGAACCGGAGTAACAAATTTTGCGGAACCTTTTTTGTGTAATATTTAAACAGAATGACAACAGACAACAGAAAAATGCAAAATATTCAAGAAAAGATTTGATTTTTTTCAAATTTAGTTAAGTGGTGGAAAACATTGTTTGTAATACTGACAAATTATTTGGTTAATTTTTGTTTCCAAGATCGAAAAACGAAATTATTTAGCCTGTCTTCTTTTGATTTGACTTCTAAAGAAGGAGGTACTTAATGCAGATTTATGTTTTACAGCGTCAAAAATCACGACCTCGTGCGTATAAATTGCAAACGGTGGCTTAAACTTAAGAGATATTTTTAACAATCTCAATTAGAATTCTAAAAAAATAAAGATTATGACATTACCTGAACATCTCTTATAATTTGAGATACTCACGAGACCCTGACACAGCACCAGATGTTCTAGATACCGACGACTCGATGCGTAACACCGCCTCAAACCACTCGACACATTAACACTATCACAGATGCACAACACTTATCCACACGGCTATACATGAAGCAGTCCGCTGTATTTCAGTACCTGAATTCTATACTGATCATGAGTGACAAAACGTCAATGTCGATACTTATAATTTCTAAGTACCCGCATTAGAAATTATATTCGACATATAATTGTTCTACTTGAAATGGCCTATACATAAAGTTCTGGAGACCATCTTTATTTATAAATGTTTTAATATAACTACAATAAGACTATCTAATGGCTAAAATATGTTAAAACTACAATCGAGGCATATTCAAGATCATTTAAGATAAAAAAAGTTTATATAAAAATTAATTAAAAATAAAACGTGTGATAGACGACATTTTGATTAAGTGCATACTTTAAAAAATATCAGAGATTTAGATGTTAAAGCCTTGTTGAATTATATTTTGGAAATATTCAAGAAAAGCTTAAACTGACACATAAACAAGTGAAATTTTAACCAAAAAATATGACAGTGCAGAACCATTTTACGCAATTCAAGCGAATAACAAAATGAAATTACCCCGTGATTTTTGCACTCGCATTCTATCACATCTTTAAGATATTCATTTAATCAAAATGTCGCGTATGACATGTTTGGTAATAGAATAAATAAAATTTAAATGTATTAACTTTTACGTGAACTTACACTATGTTACCTTAAATGAGCTTTTAACAAAATATTTATTGTGCGTTATTCTCAAAGCATACAAATATGGTCTTGCGAACTTAATTGTAGATCGATTCAAGTAGTCTATCTCTTACGGTTTTGGCAGCGTTTGTAATCGCTCGAGGTTGTGATTTTTGTTCGAATTTCTTTTTTATTTCTTATCACAAAATTATTTTATAAAGAAATGGTACCAATGCGAAGCTAATATCTATAATTTAAAAAAATGACAAAATCGAAAACGTAGGAGCTGCGAATATGCATGTAAAAAGTCGGTCCCGGTTGGCAAGACCGTCTTTGGCATCGTTATAAGATGTCAGAGCTTTCAAATTTACTGACATCTTATTCATCCTCAGAATGCAGTTTAACCTTTGGTCGCGGAGTTTAGATGCCAGTGGCTCTAAGAATAAAATTGTTATTCAGGTAAATCTAGATGGATTAGAAGCCGATCCCATGATAACTTGGGAAAATGCCTAGGTGAAAGGAAGAGTACAGTTTAAATATGCTTATTACAGAAGTTTAGTAGCGGGGAAGCTAAGTTTAATTTTTTATTTTATGTATATAATACGCAAGTAAGATTACGCTTATGGCATTTAGCCTTTTAAAATTGAACCAAACGTTTTCCAATTAAATTTAAAGCTTGCTTCATCAGGAGTATACATAAGATCAATTTACCGTGGAAACTAAAATGAAAATGAATTTACAGAATTAGTCCTAGTACATTAAAAGTGATTGAAGTAGCTGTCAGCCATACTATCTGCTCCATACTTCGTATATCTAACCATTTGCTTCAGTAGTGAGTGACCCTGACTGTTGTGCCAAAGGGTGTGGGTGTCGATTCCCACCCGGAAAAAAATATTGTGTTATGAACATTGTGTTTTTCTCGTGTCTGGTTTGTATTTATATAAAATGTATTTATTTACAAGAGAATCGTAAGTTTATGTATTTATCAGTTATCTTGTTATCAGTTTTCATAGTACAAGCGTTTGCTTACTTTGGGACTAGATGATGTTGTGTTATTCGTCCAGAAATGTTATTGAATATTATTATTATTTGCTTTTCTTCTTTAATACCGTCAACGAAGTAAATTAAACTTATACAATTTCACGCCAAAATATGGCCATCGCGCCACCATTTTGTTACACCGTTAACTTGAGAGCTCGCGCGAACCGGAAATTAATATTACAATTTTGGCAACTCCGAGGCGCCGCTTGACGTTGATGGTGGAATCTTATTTTCCAGGTAATTTAATTAAAGCAGTCGATGCTTTTAGTGCGATAATGGGATTCCGGACTGAATTAGGGAACTCTTTGGTAAATTTAGATATATTCGATTGTGACATTATCAGCACTGGAAAAGAAATGATTGAAGAAATATAAAAATAAGAGTAAATGTTTTTAGATTTAATCAAAAAGCTAGATTCAAAGACATTGATATTATTTAATATAACAATGTGATAATAGTTGGAGACGTCATATCTACTTTAATCTCTATTTCATCCACTACAAGTAAGTCATGAAGTATTTAATTGACACTTTACTTTGTACTGAAATATAGACTTAAATTGTGGTGAAATAACTCAAATCTCTTGCAATGATCTGTTAATGAAAGCCTTATGTTAACGTACCTTAAAGTTTCGTAGTAAGATTTATTTGTTGGATGTTTGTACCTGTAATAAAAAAATATATTTAAGATGAAATTTACATTTCGTATCGTACTCATAATTATCATTTGAATCAAAATTCTTAAATGGAATTAATACTTCTAAAGTCGTCAGATTTAAATTTATAGTTTAGTGTATTCGTTTAAAGATCATATCTGTATAGTTATATTTTACCATTTTGGAAACAGCTAGGTATCTCTGCGTAGAATCAAAACAAAATTAGGAGTTAATTTTTACATATTATAGAGTATCACTGCTTTCATATTGAACAAGAACAAGAGAAAAGTTTTCTTAGTGAGAGATAGAAAATGGGTATTTAGTATTAGAAAAACACATAACGTTTATGTAGCACTTGACAAACAAGCAACGAATTCTCACCGAGATGTCAATCACCAAGTGACATTCATAATAACGCCGTACGTACCACGACGCATCGTTGTTATGAATTACTTTGTTTACATATAGTCTAAGTTCAAATTGGTTATATAATAATTAAGAACAAGTTTATTAAACGATGTTACAGGAAACCGAATCACAAATTTCAACTTTGGCATATAAATAATCCCTTTATTAATGCCAATACTTTCGAACACTTACCGATGGCCATGGTCACGGGATAGACTGAGATGTCATGCGTCTTGTTGCCGTTGCTGAAGCAGGATTGCCAAATCTTAATTATAATGAAATTTTTTGTCAATGCTTGGACTTTGCAAAGTAAATTAATTTGATAGTTACTCCCGGCAGTAGTATTATGGCTTTTTTATTATATGTAAGCAGACGAGCAGTCGAGCCATCTGACGGAAAATGGCCCGACGACCGATGTCTTTGGCTATCGGCAATACCAATTGTAACACCAACGCGCTACCTTCCGTGAGACATAGAATGTTACGTCCCGTTTACCCAGTAAATACATTTTACAGGGTTTCAATTTTAATTCATTAATTATTGTTTATAGTAAAAATTACATAGAATATATTCCGATGAACGGAATTGATTTGAATAATAAATTATCGTTCAACGCTAATCCGCGGATGAAAATCGACAATAACGAGGTCATACGAGCGATGTAACGAGAGCCGAGAGTTCAAATTTATGACATTCATTACAGCCATCTATTAGGCTATAAAGACCTCCCCTAATACACCCCTATCCATAGGGTTTTGGACCGTATCCCACCACGCTGGTCCAATGCGGTTGTCCTAGTGGTATAAGCGTTTGCTTTAGAAACCGGAGGTCGTAGGTTCTAATCTTGGGGACTCAACAAATTTTCATTGTTGTTTCTAGTTGGTTAGAACAATTTGGGGCGATCACCCAATTGTCTGAAAAGTAAGATGATCCATGCGTTGATGGGCATGTAAAAGTCGGTCCACCTACCAACCCTCACTGGACCATCGTGGTGGGACACGGTCATCAAACCCCTAATGGATAGGGGTGTATTAGGGGCGGCCTATGTCCAGCAGTGGGCTATCATAGGCTAATGATAAATGGAGGTCATAATATTTAACGCATTTTTCACTGTTTGTTTTTATTAATGTTTTAATTTGTACTTGGTCCTTTGATATATGTATACTTTATTATATTGATGTAGTGAATGCCGAAAATTTTTTACTTATTTCTTGTAACAAATAGCCAATACACTACGAATAAAAAAAGTAAACTGAGTAAAAATACCCTACATACTTGTATACAACGTATATACAATTTTAAAATTCAAGGTTGCATATATGGTGAGGACAGTCGGAGTGTCATTGTCCACAGTGTAAGTACCATCGCTGTCAAAAGACTGTATCCAACCGCCGCAGACCAGGGCATGGCAGACTCCGCAGAGCCACAGCACGAGAAGACCAATATTCAGTTAACATTTTGCTCTGAAATCGCATTTAACAAAAACTGCCCTCATTTACCAGTTAAGGCTCCTCGGAGGACATTTATTTTGATACAAACCTTATATTTTAAAATGTAGTATGTGTGTATGGGATTTTTATATAGTATATATTTTGCATATCTAACCTTATTTTGTTCTAAGGCAATATGGTTTTTTTTATGGCATACGCAGGCAGACGAGCAGTTGGGCCACCTGATAGGAAGTAGTCACCGACGCCCATAGACATTGGCAATACCAGTGGTATCGCCAACGCTCTGCCTACCGTGAAACATAGGGTGTCATCGCTTTACCCACTAAATACGCTGGCTACGGTGCCCTTCAAACCAGAACACGGCAGTGTTTTCACAATACTGCTTCGCGGCAGAAATAAGCACCGCGGTAGTACCTGCCCAGACGGTCTCCTGTAAAAAGGGGACCTATCACTGGTGGTGATCAGCCAATTTTGCCCTAACCGACAACAAACTACTGTAACACGAAATTGTTAAACCACAAGGTTCGGACACGTGATCTCCGTTTTGGAAGTAAAGGATTTGTTACCTGATGAAAAGTGGTCACCGAATCCATGAACATCGGCTATACCAGGGTTGCTACCAATGCGCTGCCGACGTGAGACATAGGATGTTACGTCTCGTTTTCGCTGTAAGTACGCTGAATCCGATAAAATTGTAACAAATAGCAAAGAGCGCGTACACATCTTCATACAATGTAACGGCGACATATAGTTATATAGTTATTGAATAACTAGCGCTGGTGTTTTCGAAACACAGTGTACACGTAACGAGTGCAAACTGCTCAAAGCACATTACATAAGCAAATTTAGACCACGTAGGGGAATCAGGAATTTCAATTTCATGAATACATTACTTCGGTTTATGGCACAAATCCAGTACCAAAAGTTTTAATGCAATAACAGTGTTAACGACTAAACTTAAGTAGATACATATGTATTTTGCATTGGGAAATTCGTGTATGTGTATGATACTTGCTTTTTTTTAAAATAGAAGTGTAAAATAATAACATTTAAAAAAAATTAAATTTTTTTGTTATTAAATTACGATATTATTTTTTGGGTTTTCTTTCATATTTTTTCCCAAATTGTATTAACCGTTTTTAATTTGGTAGTTAAAACATATTTGTCGGAGATGACAAAGATGAAAAAGGCCAACATTCCAAAAGTGGTTTAAAGGGGCTGGATGTGGAATAGCCAAAGGACTGGAACTGACGTGCATTTGGTGCAGAACAAGAAGAATTTCCAATGGAAATCATTCCTTGCCCAAGGAATATTTGAAGCCACAAATCCACTCTTCATTTTAAAGAACTTAATGAAACGGGACTGGCGCATAAAAAATAGTTTTGTTGCTTGTTTTCTTTAATAAACGTTATAACCAACATTTTTAAATATTTTTTATATCTGAAAAAAGAACTTTAAACGATATAACTTAAAGCAATGTTAAACTTGGGAAAAGTAAACTTTTTGGAAATTTTTTCCATTTAAGGAAAAGGAAATGGAATAATTGTTAAAAAATTCTTCTTAATTAAATCAAACAATGAGAATGTGTCTATGAAGAGCTTTGTGATGGTTACATGTTTCAAAATGACATTTAAATAAAAATTAAAAAACCAAAACAATAAACCTTTTTAAATGCGTTCCTCCCAGCCCTTTCTTTTAAAAATTCAAATTTTCCTTAATAACCTTGCCGGATTCTGAAACGACGATAAGCCGACGACCAACTGGAATCGGTATTCCCCGGCTGAAGTTCTCGTTGGCGTCATTCTAGCCTGTCCAAACCTACTGCTGAACATAGACCTATTTCATAACGCGCCAAGAGGCATGTTTCTATACCACCAGCATCCACTGACCTCCTGCACATTTGTACAAGTAGTCACTCCATCTCGAGGAGGTTCGATCGACATTGCGATAGCTGGGCTGCCACTTGGGAACCTCTTTTCCCTGACGTCTATCGATTCTAAACGACCCAGGGCCGGACCGTTGCCACTTGCTTTCCTTTATGTCGGCCACCGTCGTTTCCTCCGCCGAATCTGATTGCGAATTGAAAGGAAATACCGAACATAATCCCAACCACAACCCAATAATTCTATGTTGTTGTTCAACCCGTTGCCAGTGCCGTTATCCTTACCCACATCACACGTCTTTGCATACGATGTTACCAGATAGTGTTTCGAATTGAAATTATAAGGTTAAAAACCCATTAGAAACAAGAGGAATTTAAAAAATGACTAAGTCTAAGAAGTATATAACCATTTTACGTGCCCTCGTAAAGAAAATACCGCGCGATTTTCGCCACTGCTGCAGTCTAAATGTCTGATATCGTTTAAGGTGTTCATTTAAAAAAAATATCATTTGGGACAAGTTTTTACCATTAAAATGAACATTTTTTCAAAATGGAATCTTATATGTAAAAGTTTACATCTTTACTTTTTAAATGAGGTTTGAACATCTAATAATATATTGCAATTTTTAACGTTTTAATTAAAATACAGGGGTTTGCGGTTTTTGAATTTAATCCCAAGGTTTGATTTTTGACCCTATTTTTTTTATTTCTCATTTATATAATAAAATTTAATGTTATTAAAAGTATGGGTCCAAAGGACAGCTTATACCTATGGTTTAATAAAAGGAATGCCAAATTGGAAAGGCAGGAGCGGGAGCAAGAAGGATGTTACTTCTAAAAATAAAAAAATAACTTCTTCTTGCTCCGCTCCGAATTGAGTATTTTCTTCTTTAGGGAAATCGGTTAAAAATTATGAAATAACATTATGCAGCGTAATTTGTCAAGTCCTGTCCCTTTAATTTGTCCCGCAAACTACTTTATGGAATTGCTTAAGATGAACCTTGTTCACCCTGGTGGTAAGTGAAAAACTCAAGGTGGCGTTCCCCTTTCCCATAAGAAAATTCCTGACACCTAAACCACTCAACACCCTGAGACATGAGATTTTATGTCACGTTTAAGCTGGCAACGGTGCACTTGAAACCGGAAAGTAGTAGTGTTTTCAATGTATGGATTTATGGCAGAAGCTGGTCTGGAGGGTATTCCCCCAGACGGCCTTTGTAAGGGACTTACCTCCTGTATAATTACAATTTAATGGCGGAGTTTGAATAAGCAGGGAGCTCCAACCCGAGAACGTAAGAAATTAAAAAAATATAATAAAAAATATGAACCAGTATACAATTATTGACCGGACAAATGACTAACTTTATTCCCCTTTGCCTTTTAAAGTAGTAATGTTGGTTTTTTCAATTAAAGGTTGGTTAGATTTCAAAAATGTTTTAATATAATATAACCGGTGGTAGGTCCCCTGTGACCGGTGGTGGTCCCTTTGACCGGTTTAAGTCCCTGTTTCAGGGAACCGTCTGGGTGGGGTACCACCAACCCCTATTTCTTGCCCGGAAACAGAAAAACCTGCTGTGTTCCGGTTTGAAGGGCCGAGCCAGCATTTCTGGGTAACAGGACAACCCCATGTCTCACGGTAGGGCGCGTTGGCGATACCATTCAGGCCTTGGGTTCTTGACCACTTTTCCATCAATTTGACTGCTCCCCCTGCAAACTTAAAAAAAATTATAAAAAAATAAAGTCTAAATCTTGTCTAAAATAAAAGCTTGGTTTTTTATTTATTTAATTTAAACGTGCTGAACGTTTAAAACAAGGGAATGAAATAAAGTTAACGTTATGGAGAAAATTAAAATAAAATATAAAACGAGACGCTAGTTCTGTATCAGACAATACGTCATAGCAATAAGAGGTTTTAACAAAAGCTTACGATACTAACAGAATAAGTTATTACGTTTGAGGAAGAGGAAAGGAAACTTTATCTTATTCTTTTTAAGTACTTAGCTGCTCTCCGTACTCCGTATTGCTTTTAAAGAACGCCCTCTGCGGCTTCAATTTCAGTTAATGAAAGGCTTCAAAATCCCCTATATTTAGGAGGCTTAGAAGGATTTGTGTTTATATTGGATTAATTACTAGTACAAATGAATTTTAAAAAAAATAGTTTCAGGTGTTCATCTTAAGAAACTACAACAGGCAATTGTAAATTAATGAATACTACTTTATGCACTTAAAGCTTTTAACAGATTCAAAAATAAAATCTTCCCACCATTATAACAGATTGGAACGATCACAAAAGTCTTGGTAAGGAACACACCCATCTCAATATCATAATCTTATACTGTACTAAAGCATATGGTTAAAAGTTTAAATACTTTCAACAACCTTCCCGTGACCTAGCGGTTTGGCCCCTTTTAAGACCCGGAAGATCGTGGGTTCCTCGTGCGGGGACTTAACCCTTTTTGTTGCTTTCCGAAAATATGGTTAACCATCGTCGGCAGGACATGGGGTTGGCCCTAAAACCCATTCAACTAGCGTGGTGGAAAGATCCCCGTAATGGAGAAAATTTGTATTAAAATTCCATGTCCTGCGGTGGGCTGGCCAAGGCTTATGAATATAAATGAACAATAGTTTAGGCACTTAAAGCTTATAAAAGATGCATTAATAAAGTCTGCACCATTGTACTATTTGAATCGAACGATCACAAATTGTTGCTAAAGAACACATCCTTTTGAATTTCATAATCTTATACATAACCAAAAGCATTTGATTGACAGTTTCCTCAAAAATCATATATTTTTTCTGAATTTGCCTTGAAATTGTTATTGTTTAAGAAGTTGTATTTGTTGACTTACTTGTGACAAATTTTCCTTAAATGCGCTAATGCATTAACGTTCAATGTTTAAGTATCAATAACCTATTCAGTGAACACTACAACGGACAATAATAAGTCAAAATAATCCTAAAGTAAATCGTATAATGGGAGGGCATCTGATCGGGCCAAAAGTCCGTTTAATGGCAAGTTTTGCACGAACGGGAAAACGGTTTGTTTCTCGAATTAATGTTTGAACGTCATTCTTCGACACAAAAGTCATTATTTTAATTCTATAGCTAATTTCTTTTCAAAATTTTATTTTGTATTGGTGGTGAAGTCGATTGTTTTTTATTAAACTTTCCCTTGGATTGCCTTTTTTGCGTTAGGTAATATGAAATCGGTGATCGGTAGAAAAATTGAATCAAACCATTTTCGAAGAGTCTTAGTAAAATAGAGTAAGACAGAAAGACAAAAAGTACGAATATCTATTTTTTTTATTATTTTATTGAACCAAAAGGCTGGAGGAGGGTCGGCCCCTTGATGGCGTTACCGAAACCCCATGGGGGCGGCACCCTTTGGTTTAAAATGGCCATGGCACCTTAGGTATCTTTCTCTCCCGTGAGACATAAGTTTTGTGAATTCCTTGTCCCGGTAGCCACGCGTGCCAAAGTGCCTTTCAAACCGGGAAAAGGTGTTAGTATTTTACCGCTATTGTTATTGCCAGGCGCCGGGTGGTACCGCCCCAGGCCTTCTGTAAAAGGGGGCCTCTTCCTAATTTTTTGGTATACCGTTCTCAGTCCAAATACAAAAAGTACATTACAACTTATTACCTATAGATATTTGCAATTTACACTTCTAGACAAGGCCTATCCTTATGCATGCCTCCCTCAATTTTGGGGATTTGACAGACCCCACCACCTTTTAAAATGGGGTTGGTGAAGGTATTAGGCAAAGTTAAAAATAAATCAAAGCCATAAGGGTACATAATAATTAATAATACTGTATTTTTTTATTTTTTTTTTATTTAGACACAAAACAGCAATACAAAAAACATTCAAATTTTCAATTACCCGAATAATGGTTAGGATACGTAAATGTAAAGCCAGTTACAGGATGTCAGCGATTCTTATTACACATTTGACTGTTACAATAATTTTGAAACAACGAACAAAGCCTTTAACCTTAGCAATTGTTAAAAATACGACATAAAAAAGAACAACAAAGAAAAAAACGAAAACATGACAATTTTCCCCAGTCTCGTCAATTATGAACAAAAAACCTGAATACTGGTTTGTTTTTTAAAAACGGGACCAATTCGTAAAAAATTTCGGTAATTATTTTATAAAAAGATACTTAAAACTTAAGTCCGTTGAACAAAAAACATTTGTTTGTTTTAGGTAAATTGTTTTTCCCTTTTTTCTTGTTTAAAAATTTTAAATTTTCTTGGAGAAAAAGGATAAAATTTGGTTTGTTTTTTTTTGTTTTTACGGGCCAAATTTTTAATTGTTCCCAAATTTTAACAAAAAAAACAAATTAAGAATAACTTAAAAGGAAACCACCTTCCAAATTTTAAAATTTTAAGCAAAGCAAAAATAGTCCCAAAAATTTAAAATTTCCGAAGGGTTTTGTTTATTTATTTTTTAAAATAAAACTATTTGGATTGAACCTGGTTACATAAAATTACAGCCCTTTAATGGGCCTTTCTTATTATTTGTGTAACACCCAACTTTTGGCAGGTAAAATAATTTCAACATATCCGAACCAAAAACTCAGGGCATGCAGAAAGTGAACATTCACGATATTCCATTTAGTATTAAAATAAATCCTTAAAAATTTATTAGTTGTATTTTAACACCAAAAAAGGCAAATGGTTTACATATCTGTTTTATTTTATTATCTTGGTAACTGTATATACAAATTTGTATTGTGGGTGTTTAACTCAAAATTATTAAATTAATAATATAATTAATTAATATTACACAAAAAACTTCAAATGGATTTTAAAAATTTTTACAATTTTTACAAAACCTGCATCCTTTAAGATATGAGTTAAAAATAAAATAAATTGTATTTTTTAATGTTAAAGGGTACTTTTTAAGACCATGACCGACCCCGAAAAGCGGGCAATACTGATAATTGTAATATTCTATGGAAAAAATAAATTTTATCGTTGCTCTCCAACATTATGCAAAATTGCCTTATAAACCTTTTCTCTTTAATCATTTTATTTATTATAATAAAAATTATCAAAATTTCCGTAGTTCAAAAGATACAATCATGAATAGGGTTTAAGGGACGGAACGGACTTTGATTTAGAATTTTAATAAACCCGGTGTAAAGGAAATACTGTATAATTAAATGCAATATTTAAAATATCTTGTCCCATCTTACGTGAAAATTCTAAATATTCTAGGAAGGCATTTTGCTAAAAACTTCATTTTTGAATATAATAAAAAAAAAGATTATCACAAATAACCATCACCACATTACTGAAACCGCGGGGCAAAGGTATTTAAACAATGAAAATATGCTCTCAGCCAATATGATTATTAACCTGTCTCAAAATGGCTGCCAACGCTTTCCATGCACCTGTCAGTAATTAATAACCTATTCGGCGAACAGGTGAATGGAGAATAATAAGTCAAAACATCCCAATAGGGTGGTCGTATAATGGAAACGATCGAAAATCGGCCGTATTTTCCCCTTTTAGCCGGAGGTAAAAATAAAATCGTGTGGAAGAACTTTAAATTGCTTTGTTAGAACAAAGCTATTTAGACTTAGCTCAACTCAAATAACTGCTTTTACCTATTAGTGAACTTTGAATTTGCTTTAGGCCTTTGGCCATTTTATAACTAAATTTTTGATTTGGAATCTAAAGCCAAGTATGAGATCATTACAAAGTTCTTTAAATACTTCTAATTTTGTAAATGTTTTTTACTGATTCTTCTTTTATTATTATCTAACATTTATGAAGAGATATTCTATTCAAAAATCCCCTAAATATTTGTAGTAACCTTTTCGGGAGAATAATATGAGTAATTATGTACATTTTGTCAAAAACAAATAGGGAAGGAAAGGCTAGCCAAAGGATATTTTTTAATTAAATAAAAAGACCTTCTTAATTTCAATTAAATTGTACCAAAACCTTAAAACTGGCTTTGTTGAATTTGGGAGGTATAACACTTTGAACGGAAACATTGTTGAACGTGAACATAAATCAGGCCTGATTTGTGGAGGAATTTGGAAGGAATTAGATCGCTCTTTACCCCAGGTTCTTTTTCCAATTTTATGCCTTTTTTAAGGTTTCTTTCCAGGAGAGGAACCCTTTTGGGTTCATAAGGTACAATGGTTTACAAGTGAATTCAATTTGGATTGGGAAGGGAAATATTTAACCCATATATAATACCCATTACACTTAACTTTTTTTTCGGTTGTATTTTTGTAAATTTACCTTTTTATTCTTACCACTCCTATTTAGATAAATTTTTTTTGTTTTATGGAACCATTCATTTCTTAAATTCTTGCCCGTCTCTTTCTTGAACCCCCAAATATCTTTACGGGAATTTCCCTTTAATGGAGGCCGTATTGAATATATTATAGCAAAATGAACAAGATTTTTAAAAATAGCACACAGGTTGGCCTTAAACTTTGGAGGCGATTATAAAACCCAAAGTATAAATTATTTTTAAAATTACATCAATTTCCTTTGTAAATTAAGTTTATATATATTATATATAAATATATATATATACGTCTAAAAGTATTAAAATTGCCTAACATAATTTTTTAAAGGTGAATTAATATATCAAAGGATAAAAGCTTTTATTTATTTGTTTTCAATCAAAACAATGTTTTTATATATTTTAGTGTATTAATATGTATTCAAAACAACAGCAATGAGATGAAGACGTTTCCCTATGAATCCATAGATTTAATGCAAATATCCTCTAAATAAAGGAAATATTCGTCATACCTTTTTGAATTTATGTCACCCTTTAGCAGTACCTGCTTCCCTCCCAATTTTGCTTGTCAAGGCGTAATGCCTTCTTGGATTCTTTTTGGGTTTACCCAAATTTTTTCCTTAAATGAAAAGTTTTTCTATTTCAAAATAATAAGAAACTATTTTATATGTGATAAAATAGTGTTGTTAAAATTTTAATAAATGTTGGAGACATGGGTGTTTTTTCTTCAAAAATTAGTCCGGTAAGTGGGGCAAAGGCGAACTTCCGAGGGAGTCGTTGTTACTTATGATTGCAGAACAACATTAAAAAACACGCTTTGGTTTTTAAAAAGAAGCCTTATGTCGGAGCTTAAGAAAAAAACTGCCAAATAGCAAAAACTTTATACACTGCAAAATAAGTATAATTAAGAATAAGTATAAAAAAGTTTTGCTTACCCGCCTCTCTGGATTAACCGGACTCACCAAGTAAAATAAAAATTTAAATTATTTGTATAAATTATTGATTTTAAATTTGAAATAACACTAGTAATTTGGGATGGAAATATTTAAGGATTACTTGGTTTATTTAACTTGTATAAATTGGAATCCCAGTGTCAATATAAATGCTGTTTTAGCAATGAAAGATTTGGTAAAATTAACATCTAACATGTGTGTTTACTAATAGTGATGTCTATCATTAACCTAATAGCCTTTCAAAGTCATTTAAAAATATGGGTATGTATTCAACTTTTAAAACATAAAATTATAATATATCATTTTAGATTAGAAGTATGATAGGAAACAATTAATATAGCTGTTAAAACTTTTAATAATTTAGAATATACTAAGAATAAGTCTACTAAACTTGAAATCTTTTGTATGGAAAATTTATTAATAACAAAGTTTCTTTGAGGATTTGGTAATCCAAAATTAAATAACTAGTTTTAAGTTTATAATTTTTGTGGTTTGAGCTTTGAAACCCAATGGTTTTCTTTATACCTTGTTTTATTGCTTTTATACTGTTTTAATATAACCAATTAAAACATATTGCAAAATTGTTGGTATTAAATTACCTAGAATTTGTTTTTCTTTAAATTGTGTAGCAATTTTTCTTATTTTTTGCATCTGTATAAAAAGTAACAAAAAAGTTTTCCCTCGAAAATTATAGTCCCCTCGGAGGGTTACAAATTGGGTGAATTATTAAACAAAAAACAAAAGAAAATATCCAAATTAAGGGTAAAATTCGGTTTACAAATTACAAATTTGGAATTAATCAATTAATATTTAAAACGAGTCTTATTAAATAAAATTACTTTGGTTTTATCGCGTTTTTTTACATTTTAAATTCCAAGTTTCCGAAGGCTTTTTCCAGGGCCGTGGTCAGGGTTAGACTGAGATTCTGGCGTCTTGTTGCCAGTGCTGGGAAGGGATTCCAGATCTTGGAGTTTGTTTTGTTTTTGTTGTTTTGGGTTTAGTCTTTGCAAATTTGGTTACCCGGGGAAAGGCTAAACCATGGGCCCAAAGGAATTGACTCAAATAGCATATTTTATTTAATTGTAAAAAATACGCTGGAAAACTTCAAAAGAAGGCGGAGAAATTAAATGGTTCATTTTCTTCTCGTGTTTCAGCTTAAAACCCACTGTTGAGCATAGGCCTCCCCCATAAGGGTCCCAAGAGCTACGGTCCTTCCACCTGCATCCAAGCCTCCTGCCACAGCCCACAGGTCGTCCTCCATCTGTTGGGTCGTCCGACACTGCGATGGCCAATCGAACCGCCAATCGGAACCTTTTTCCCCAACGGTTATGGTTCTAACGAGCTGGTGGCCGGGCCATTAACCACTTCAGCTTTCTTTAATTTTGCGGCTATTCTTTACCATGGTTCTTCTGCGGATGGCTGCAGCACTTTATCACGAAAAACACCAAAACCTGCTCCTTCTGGTGAGGACTTCCTCATAAGACCAAGGCGAAAGGACCATGTCCTCTTGCCAAGATCCACTTTGGCAAACCACATTGGTTCAAAATCTTTCTTTTGGGCATTGAGGAATATTGGACGAGAGGATAATGTCGTAACCCGAACGCTGCCCATCCGAGTTGGATTGTCGATGGACCCCGGCATCAAGTTAACTTTACCTAATCAATTCTTTGTCCCAGGTAAATATTTTGTCAAAACCGACCAACCCTCCAACAACCCACCGGCATAGGCCGGGCATGAAGCAAAATTTGGTCTTGTCCATGTTCATCCTAAGGCCCACGTTGGGAGAGACACTGTTGGGTCTTGAGCATAGCATTTAGGTCCTTCCACCGACTTCCGCCATGAGACTATATCGTCGGCAAATCTTTGGGGTACGGCCCCGCCGTTTGAAATTATACCTCATCCATTCCAATTCATAAGTTTGAAGGGTTCTTCCAAGCAGCGGTGAAGAGTTTCCGAAATAACATCACCCTATCTTAACCCCTCTGCAAATTGGGATAGGCTTCGTGCTACTGGATTGTACTGGACGGACATCGGCTTTCTGTACAAAACACCTCAGACCCTTGATATACCGATTGTCAATTTCAAACGCCGAAGGGCCTGCAGCACAGCCCAAATTTCGACCAAAGGCTTTCCAAAATCCACAAACGCCAAGCATAAAAAGGCAGATTATATTCCTCGGTCTTGGTATAATCTGCCAGGCTTTATGGGCATTTTAAGCTTTCAAATCCAGCTTGTTTTGGGGTGGCTGGAACTTCTAGTTGGAAGCGGACGATTCAAGATGACCTCGAGGCAGGACAAAATCGGCTCGAAGGGAAATTGGTCTGTGGTTTTTCAAAGAGGCTTTTATCCCTTTCTTGGAAGAACAGCCTACCAGATTCTGCTCCCGCTTCCTTAATACCATCCGGTAGGAAAAAAAAAGCCTCTGGGACTACCAAGTATCGGTTTTCTCCACCCTTTCCAAACCTGCTGTAATTTCCGTCCTCCCGGTGCTTTGTCGTTCTTAATTTTTTCAAAGATTCTATTCTCGCTCAGACGGCTTCCGGGATTTGTCGGAATTTATGTGGTTGTCCGGAATGTTTTGCTCTTGGGTCTCCTGCTTCCAGTACGCGGTTCCGACGACGATGTGTAAAAATTCAGACAGTGGTGTCCAAGACCCTTGACCACTCAAAACGCTGCCGCCTATTTGGTCTCCAACTTTTGGGATCCTGGGGGAGATGGTTTCCCTCATCTGTCGGCCGCCACTGAATAGATGGAGTGTTTCCCGGTAGTCGCCTCTTAACATCCAAGGGAAGAGATGGAGAAGGCCTGAATTCATGCCGCAACCCCCGCGACAATTTAAAGCGATAAGTATATCCATTTATTTGTGAAATTCCAAATAAAAAATAAATACAATCATTAAAGGTTTTTAGTACATTGAAGTAATATGGTATTCACCGTTCATGTAAGAAAAAATAAACTTCAAGGCAAATAATTTACAAAAGATCATTTAACTTAAAACTAAAATGTCTGTTTACTTATTTCATTTAAAATGAATGTAATTAAATAAAAAGGGTGAATAGGGTGAAAGTTTATTATAAATTTCTAAAAAGAAATGTCAACAGGCTCTTGCCAATATATACTTTATACAAAATGGCTTATGGAGGCATTTTGGACCATGGAGACACAATAAGGTCTTCATGTTTTTATTTTTTAATATAATGAGCTGGTTGGTAATAATCAGACTGAACCAAGTCTAGAGGAATGATGCAAAAAACTTTAAGATTTTGTTTTATTAGAAGAGAGAAAGAAGAGAAGAGTAGAAAGGGACTTTTATATACTAAGGTAAAGTAATTATACATGCTGAGAAACATTTTTATATTTAAAATTTTGAATATGGCACTCAAAATGGCACCCTAAATAATTGCGTTAAGAGTTTTGTAATTTAAAAGTTCAGTTATTGCTACCAAGACTTTCTTTTAAATTGACAAACTCTATAAGAAAGATGGCTTTAATTTGATGTTTTAGAAAGATGTATCGATGTAAAACATAAAAAGTCAAATATCTTTATTCAATATTGGAAGCATTAACTTTCTTATTGATTTGTCAAATAATCCAACCACCGGTTCGAAAAGGAAGCCCAAACCTGGAAAAACAGCGTAAGAAACCCAGCGGGACATTTTTTTTCCTTTTTTCAATAAATTTTACAAAATTTTTACCTAATATCTTTTTACTACTTTGAAATAGCCTGTGGCGAAAGTTTCATTACCAAGTGTGTTATTTATTAAGTAGTCATTACAACAATAACATCCTTTAACACTATAATGTTCCTTAACAACTTTTTGAATTTATTTAAAGATAAAAAGCTAAACGTTTTCTGTATTTTTTGTACAAGGTACTCGTATACATTGTCCCATGAAAGATTTCATTGTTCTTCGGAGCCTAGTTTTGGAAAAACATAATTATGCTTATTCCTAGTATTTATATTATGTGTGTCACAGTGTTTTAAATATCATTTTTATGTTTCTGAACATACATAATATTTTCAAATATGTATTGAGAAAACAGTCATTACATTGATTAATTAGTTGCCAAATTATTTCTGGTTTTGCAATTATTTTACCTTCCTTCTGTGAGTAGAAAATACAATTACAATGTGGTCTAAACGGACTTAGATGGTGGTTGGATGCTATGGGGAGCAGTCAACCTTATTGTAGCTCCTGAGTGCAGATGATAGCGCTTGCGCGTAAGTAAATTATGGCTGAGCATAATCATTCTTCATTACTCTTGAAATTGGCTAGCAGCCAAAAGCAGGATTCCTAGCATACTTGAGAAGTGGTTGGATGCACAGCAGTCCAACCATTCATTAAATACAAATGTTGCTTATGAAAGCCATAAGCCCATGTATTCAAAGTGGAAAATCAAGATAGCATGAATTACTGCAAATTTTTGCCAGCAGCAAAATGTAGGAGTATAACCTAGAGTGTTCTTGGATGCACCACAGAGCAGTTCCACTCCTTTGTTGCTAACCCAGATGCAGCGGATCAAAATGGGTATGAGCCTGAAAGGCCTCTGCTTAATAGGATATTGGCAACATCTTGAGACTTGAGGTGTCTATTGACTAAAGCGTGGGTTTTATGCAAAGGACACTTTCAGCCTAGGTGCAATCCAGACGCACGGATGCGAGCTGAGAACAAGCCTGACACCTATCAGGCAATGACCAACATATTGAAGTAGGAGCAGTCAAGAAGGTTATTCGGAAATTAGTGATTACATTAAATGTACTACATATTAATATAGCTTTCATGATAAAAATAACTCCTACAACATTTTATAAAAGGCTAGTGCGGAACTGTGCCTGAACTGTAACTGAACAATGCTTAGGTATTTGATAATTGGGAATATTATGTATACTCTAAGTATAGAGAAATTATAAAGGCTACAATAAGCAGGAAAATTGTTGAATCATAATAACTACCACTAACAGACAATATTCCAATATTTGACAACAAAGATAATGTCCAGGCAGGTTTGTAGTGCTCACTAACCAAATACCTAATTAGATGGACTGGTGTTGTATTTGTAATTGAAGTGGATGAAATTTCTAATGAAGGAGGATATCCTAATATACTTTCCATTCCATTTCATTCACATATAAACCTGTTTCGAAATAAAATGTAATAGCAAACCTTTAAAGTTTGGATTAAAAACAAAACGAATAAAATAATTGTTAAAATCTTTTTTATATAAAGAGATCCAATTTGCTCCAAGCGATCTCCAAGACCTAATTAAAATTTTATTAAAAATTCCCAATTGAAATATAAATTAAAATTATATATTTTATGTTGTTTTTTTATTAATTAATAATTAAAACTATCTCGGCCAAAGGCATGCCACAAGTGTTTTTATTCTGAACAAAGTCTTTGACATTTGAAATTTAAATCAATGAAAAAAAAAATATTTGGTTTCTTTGCAATCTAATAAAACCCTTAACTTGAATTTTAAATTCATGAGCAACTTTTTCCAACCAACTTTTGCTCAAAACATTTTACCATTTCAAAATTTTTGTTTTGAGGTGGGCCCGAGATCATTTAAAAGATGTGATTGGCCATTCCTATTAATAAACGAAAAATTGTTTTGTGAATAAGTTTTAAAGGTTAATAAAACTTAAAACAGGTGATAATGGTTCCAAGGTAAGAATTATAAATTTTTTATCTCAAAATTCTTTTTTTATCTTAAAGTTTGGCCTCTTTAACAGATAATTTGGTGCATTTAAGGGTTAAACGCCATTAATCATTAGAAAAATTTGAAAAAACCTAAAAATCAAAAGATCAAATAAACTGCCATCCTGAAGATTATTTACAAAGGAGTCAGGAAAAATAGAATAGTCAGATTTAAAAGGACAAGAAATTAAATTCCTAAAGCCTTATTTTGTTACCTTAAAATCCCTGGTCTTGATGAAATTACAAGTTTGGCAAATAACAAAAGTTGGCTCAAAACTTAAAAGGCTTTGATTTTAATGGTAAAATAATTCTCTCTTTGTTTTAAATATTTATCTGTTATTAAAATAAATGGTTTAATAAACATTTCCCAAGGGAATAATTTGTTTTTTTGTTTGACTTCCCAATTTTTGGGACTTATAATACTGGTGGTTTTAATTATATTTTTCGCTCTCCATTTTGAGAATCAAGGAATGTGGGAATAAAATAACAATAATTTAATTAAGAATCAATAAAAAATAGTTTTTTTTTTGTGTTTTACTTTTTCATTTGGAAAATCAAACAAATCTTCATCCTCTTTTTTTTCTCAACTTTAAAACCCCTGTTTTTTTTTGGAAAACAGCAAAATAATGTTTCCATTAAATTTTTATAACAAACCTAACACTTTTCCTTAAATTTTTTCAATAAAGGGGTCCCACAAAACCAGCTGGACTAATTTGGAAACACAATCGCCTTCTCAATGGCTCTGGCTGCAATACGCGGCTTTGTTCCAGGCAGTGGGCCTCAAAATCCCACGGAAATGGGACCGTGACAAACTTGTTGTTGACATATTTTACACGAATATTAAGTTTTGGTGGATTAAATTTTAAGCAATTGGTCCACTGGGTTTTCAAAAAATGTCCTTTTATTGAATTTTTATGGAATATAAATATTTTAACGGTGACTATTTTTGGTTGAAATTTTTTCACTTTTGCTTTCACAAAAAGGGCTTGGTTACAAGGCCGGGTTTTTAGGTTTTAACTCTTTTGCGGCTTCTTGAATTCCTCGGATCAACAATTGTATTAACAAAAATCTTTATTCAATTTAAACGAATTAAGTGATAAAAAGTCTAAAAGGGATGAATTATTTTTTAATAAAAAATTTCCGTTTTTCCTTAAATCAAAATAAAAATATTGCATATGTCCCGTTTGCCGCATTGGATCACCAAATTTCAGTTTTAACATTTAAAACGTTTTGGTGGTTCCAAAACCTAACGGGGAATTTTGGGAATCCTTGTCCCTGGACTAACACAGGTGATGATGGTGGGCTCCGAACGTTTCGGGCACCGGGCGGGCCCTAAGATGTCGTTCGTCTTTGTTTCCATTGCTGGTCCCAGGTTTGATAAAATTCTGGACGCCTGCCTTCCGAAGGGACATGGGATGTTACTCTCTTTTAAATAAATTGGGTTTTAAAGTTAAAAAGTATGGCGTATACCAAAAGCGACTTGAACTTATTCCGATGTAGGTTGGTTTTGAATAAACCCGGTTAACAGCCCTATAATGGATGAAAAAATCCCTTAACAGGTCCGAGGTAATTTAATGTGAACCGAGGTTCAAATTTGCAATTTTTCCATCTATTAAACTTTTTGTTTGTTTGGAAATATTTTTGGGAAATTAATTTTTCTTTTGGGCCAAAATTATTCCTTCAAACCCTTTTGATTTCATTGAAACGGTTAAGAATCACAAAGTTTAAATTATTTTTAAACCTTTTGTGTTTTTCTTTTGTTTGAGGCCAATACAATAAGGAATAACATGGGAATAATATATGGGTGGTTATTCATAACTTCGGAGGAAATCGACCCTAAATCTTTAAGTAACAGCGAAACGCCCAACCAGTCAAAGAATCTTATAAAACTTCCAATTTTAATGACAAGCAATTAATAAGTTTAAAATTTGCTTTTGAAAAAAATTAATTGTTTAATTATTGAGGGGCATACAACTTTAGCTAAAACAGGTTTATTATTTGGGATTAATTCATTTTTTCCGAAAATTTTAAAAACAATAATTTTTTTGATGAAAATTTTATAAAATCGATCAAAGGTGTACCGATGATTTTTCCTTTTAATTTGGATGGTGAATTAATGTGTTAGATTTTGATATTTTTGTAAGGCAAAAATTAATACATTTTAATTTTATGATTAAAACTCCACTCAAATAAATATCAAATAATATCCTTTGGGTCCTTTTTAAGGTGAACGTCCGAAATCCGGCCTTTGTTTAAAAAATTAAACTTGTTTTGTATTATTAACTGGCTATTTGAGACTTCTCCCTTGGAAAAGGAGGAATGTGGGCTGTTATAAGTTAAATCTCCTTATAATAATTCTGTTTAATCCAACAAAAACAGGTGTTATGTTTGTTTTGTCTACCATTATTTTAGGCTTCAAACGATGACGAAATTAACATTGACTTTCATTTCCCATGTCAACCCTAGTTTAACTCGGTTGGTTTGGAAATCACAAAGTTTGTTAAAAAACAATTCTTAATTATTTTTCTTTCGAATTTAAAAAATTTCATCTTTTTTGAAATTGACGAATATCCTATTTTCACCCCTTATTTTCCTTTCAAACATTTTTTATCGCAATAATTTTTTAATATTCTATTCCTTTTAAATTCGTTTCCTAAAATATAAAATTTTTGAAATAAGTGTAATAGTTTGGTTGAACAGAGAAACGAATAGAGTTACTTTCGCATTTATAATATTAGTATGGATGTACTTGAAAAGAAATGCCCACGATTTTTAATATTCTGAATATAACAAAATCAAATATTTTTTAAGTATTTCTCTTGGAAGAATAATTTTTGTTGAATGCTCTTTTATGTCACAAAAGACACCAAATTCTCGCTTTACATTATACTTTTTCTCAGGGGGTTTGACCATTTTGATTCTGCAATAAACCTTTACCCGTTGCTTGAAAAACCTAACCAATTAGCTACTTTTATAAATAACATATAAAATACTATATTGTATTGGAGGAAATGCACACCTAAATTGAATTACAATCTTTGGTTTATAAACACCAATGCACCCTCAACATTGTCATCAATCATCGGCCAGTTTGGCTTACCTTTGGACGAAGGCCCTTGCCCTAATGCAACCTTAAATTGGTTGATCGGTCTTTATCCCAATCACGGAATACCGATAGCTCCTTTCCTTTTTTTGAATTTTGAACCTATGACCTCGGTTTCTATACCAAGGTAGAACACGTAGGCCGGTTTACCATATGCTTCTCTTAAATTAAGCCCCTGTCAAATACTTTAGGTTTGATACTTTGTAGTATACTGGTTAAAATATCTATATTAGGATTACAAAACTTTAGTTTTCAAAAAACCCCTTTCCTTAAAAAAAAGAAAGCTTGGACATAACAAAATCCTCCGCTGGCGAGACATGGGGTGTTTGTTAGTTACCAATTTATTACGCTGACGGTGTTTTTTTAACTGGAAAGGGACTTTGTTTAAGGACAGACCGGCATTTCGGTATTACTTTTTAAAACTTTTTAAAGTTATTTCATCACATGGTCTTAGTCTGTGTCAGTCCACTGGTTTAAATAAACTTTCCTAATACGCCACCGCTTCCGATCTTCCTTCCTCTCATCCAGCCCCACCGGCCGCTGGGGTTACCCATCTTGCCGGGGCGTTACACTACGTTTGCCGAGCCTCAGTTCCCCCAGTTTCCATTCCGGCGGTCGTCATTCTGCGGCTGTTTTTTTACGATTTAAAAACAAATCAAACTAGTCAAATATTGGCCTAATCTAAATGGTAAAATCAGTAATAATTGTAGCTGAAGTATAAAGTTCAATTTGCTGCTATGAATTATGGAATAAGTATTACGTAAGAATTGCATATTGTATGCAGACAACGCGAGCAAATAGTACCTAAATTGAAGAAGGTTTTTCATTACAAATTATTCTTACTTTGATATTATTTATTTAAATTGAGTTATAAAATATTTTTATTCAAAACTCTTTCTATTAATGAATAGCGTAACAATGCAATCTGGCGGGATTTGATAATCAAAGTGGCACTGCATCGGGCGGACATATTTTTAATATTAATTTCTGGTTGACGTCAACGACGTACTACTTTTGAGTTATAGGATCGTAAATTGGGGGCATAATAAACACATTTTCGTGGCATATCAGTTGCTTTTGGGCCTGAAGCGGGTTGTTTTATATAATTACAAAATCATTTTAATAAATACATTTTAAGTATATTTTGGATTAAAAATATTTTCCAGAGGTTATTTTCTTCTTTTAATCTGAGTTTTTAAAACAAAATTATTTGAAACACAATTTAGCATTAAAAGATTTATCAAAATGAAGATGAAAATTCATAAATAAGGCAATTTTCATCGGCCAAGAAAGAGCTCTTTATCAATTTGAAAATACAAAGTCAACTTCCTAAACCACCTTTATTTAACCAAAACTAAATTGGTTTCAATGAAAGCGCTTCATTTATTATAGGTTTCACCCTAAATAACCCACTTCATCTTTTCATTTACAGTTTTAAAGTGAATTTTATACAGAAGAAAACTTTACGTTACTAAGGTTGTATATTTTGCATAATGTTATGTACAATGTGTTTCCAAATAGGGCCGAAATGTATAAAATTAAAATTCAAATATTCTTGATTCAATTGGGGTTCTATCGGTTTTTTTAACAGCTTTAAATGGGCAAACGAGAAGACAAAGTTCCCTGATGGTAAGTGATTCACCACCGCCCACGGTCTGGTTAAAGTCATTGCCTTACCCTTGGGTAAGAATGTTGCTCTTTTCTTAAAAACCCAATGTCGCAAAGTTGTTGGGAGAGACCCACGTGGCAACGAATTGAGGATTTACTGTGCGTGGCAAAAATGGTTTTTGGTGGAACGCCAACCCTATCCAGATGGTGCGGATGATGGTTCCGGCGAGACGATCGGTTAATCCCGGCGGCTTCAATTAGTTAAGCAACTCTTTAAAACTTGGTAAAAAGTTCTGTAAAGTATGCTTGGGAAGATACATCCCTACCGGTTGCCGGGAATCAAGCCAATCGGCAAGTTCAGGATCGTCGGAAATCCCCAGATGCCCTACGTTGGAATTGGTCAAATGGCCCCGGTGGCAAATTAAAACTGGCCCCCACCGCCTTACAGTTTAAACAGTGGGCCCGAAATACTTTTGGCCCTTTGATCTCCGAAATGTTTTAGGCCATTTTAGCCTCGCTCTCCAAAGGACTGGCCCTTTGGAAACCCTCGGAAATTAAACCCCAGAATGCCAATGTTTGACAGCCTTGGTGAGTGTCTCGAAGGGGATGCGACAAAAAGGGCTTCTTAGCAGTGAACGGCAAAGGTCTTGAAGGGTTAAACTAGACTAGATTTAGTCCCCCCCAAATGAAAATCTTCCAAAGGGTGATTCGATTTTGTTTCGACCTCCTCGATCCCAAGAATGTTGCTGGGCCGAAATACCAGTGCATCCACGGGTCTGTCATCCCAAGCAATGGTGCCCTGGTAGCAACCAAATCCATTGAATGCCAGAATGGAACAATTCGGGGATAACACGCAGCCTTGGGACCACCAGCGTTTAATTCAGGGGTTGGCAAGCCATCTACCACGACTTCCCTCCGTTCCGCAAAAGCACCGATTCCCCACAAAGTCTCAGGAAGGCCCATAGGGCTTCGATAAAGGCTTTATGTTGGAAACCCAGTGAGGGCTTTTTTTGTATGTCCAAATTAAGTAGTGCCTCACCCCTGTAACCACCTGCCCGGAAGACGGTGAGTTAGTAAAACCAGGGATCCCTTTTAATCGGCCTTTGCTGAAGCCAATTGGCGGACCGCTGATCAATAGGGCTCTTCCCCCGGGGTGAACGGCGGTTGATTATGGAATAATAATTGCTTACATAAGGTAATTTTAAATTTCATTTAAGTATTAAATGGTTGGAAAAAAAAAAACTAATGATATATTACTATATATTATATGATTTATAATAATGTGTAAATTCAGTAACTTATCAAATTTTGTTATATGTTAGTAAATGTTTAATGCTACAAGTATTACGTATGGAGAAGTAATTTGCATGATATAGAATTTCAGGCTAAAAAATATTCTAAATTACTACTTAAAATTGATCATACAATTCAGGCTTTGTAAAGCTCTAACGAACGTCAATCTACTGATTCTAAAATATTTTTATAAAATTTTAAAATCTCCACCATTAATTGTGTATTAAATTCGGGCAACTATAAAACACTTTAGATATAACTTTTAATAAGGCCAAAAACAAAGTTACAACCCGGAACATCATTAAAGTTGCTTAAACATCCCACCGCATTGCATTTACTGGAGATGGTTTAGATTGTTGAAAAACTTTTAATTAAATTTGCTAATAACAAATTAAAAATTTTTTATAAGTATTGCTTAATGGGACCCACGTTTGATATCTTTCAGTAAGTTTGTTTTTAATATTTTAAAGCCTCATTTTCCTGGTCAAAAAAATTTTAGATATTTAAAATTCTAAATAATTATCATTATCTTATTTTTAAAGGAAAAGTGCTTCCAGACTCATGTCTTTGGTCATTCGACATTTTTTGCTAAAAATGAAGGACTCACGTGCAGAAGGTATGTAGGTTAGGCATTTGTTTATGTCTCCTAAGGATCGGCTTACGAATCGGGATGGCACCAATGGCGGCTATGTTGATCGGTAGCTGGGGGCGGTGAGAATCGCCCTGGAACGCGGTGTGTGTGTTTCGCTGTGCTCATGGCGAAAACCAAAGTACGGTGGTATATCTGTCCCCATTTGGTGAAAAGGTTGGATTCGGGACCCTTTGGGTCCGGAGTCTCAACGACCTCTTCGTCTTTAAGGTCGACGAGAACTTTCCTTCCCTTTTTTGGCACGATTTGGACTTTACCCGATGGGATCGGCCGTGTTATTTCCGGGTTTTTTGAAACAACCACGGTTGTTTGGATTAACGAAAGGTTGGGTTTACAAGTCGCTGTTAGGTTGTTGTTGGGGGATGTTTATTTTGCACTCTTGGACATTATTAAAGGTGCGGGAGGATCCGGGCGAATGGATTGGCATGCATGAAGTGATTGGTCTTATGCATCCTTATAAAACAAGGTTTATCTTCAGCGACATTTTACTTTGATAATTCGTTAGGTGGTAGAGTCTGGTCGATACGAACAGAGCCTTTTTTCTAACGTCCTATATATATAATATTTTAATTAATTACAGTAATTTTGGTTTCTCTGTAGCTCACAGAGAAAGGTGATATGATGATGCCTCTAATGCATTTTGCTCAGTTACAATTATTATACGTACCTTTTACCGTACTTTTATTAATGTATAAGGTGTTGGAAGTACCTGAAAAATAAAAATAAAACTTTAAAATTTTGTATCAGGCTTAGTTTTTATTTACAAAATTTATTATATTAGTCTGTTTTTGCTTAAACTAATATAAACAAATCCTAACATAAGGTTTTACTACAATAATTTTTATAAAAAAAAAATATAAAAAAATATTATTCACACTTTATTCGATTTGTTCTTTTTTTTAGAATGAGCTAACTTTCGAGATCAGGATGTATGGCTGTAAACCGCTTTGGGTTCAAATCCGCGAGCTTGCGAATATTTGGTGAAACAAATGTAAGCAAAAATAAATTTGCCCTTAATCACAATATTTATGTATATGTATTCATCTATCTAAATGTTTATATATTAATATACATATTAATTTATACCCATAATTTAAACCCTTTACTGTTATATATTAATATTATATGTATTTAGCCTAAGTTAGAAGAATATTTTTTTTTTTCAAATTTTAATTGAATTATCTGTTTTTGGATTTTCCACTTTTTTTTTTTTTTTTAATTAACGGACTTTATATTACCTAAGCCCCTTACCTGATTTATAAAACCATCGCATTAAGTCAGTTTTAATACCCATTTTGTTTTATAAAGTTTAAATAAATAACTAAGTATCATATTAATTATGTATTCAAATTAAGTCTATACAAACAAAAGATTTAGTAAATGAATCCAGAAAAAGTTGCTTTAAAAAAATTTCTTTCTGGAACCTTTGTTCAATTAAGGACACCAATTAAAATTTTTGTCACTGTGGTTTAATTTTTCTTTCATTTATACTGCGGTAAAGCAGACAAAATCGAGGCCTGGAGTTTTTTCTTTTAGGTGTACGATGTTTATGTTGGGGTAAACACAAAAAAGGAAGTTTTTCATTTTTCGCCCACAAAGCCCTCACCCAGACACACCCATCAATTTACCCCTTCATTACCTGGCTAGTGCGCGAAAACTCGAACAGGGTGGTGTTTTGTTCGGAAGAAAGAGGCACTTTAATTAATATCCTGTCGGTTCTCTGTAAAAAAATTAACACCGCCCTTTGGTCAGTTCCAACAGATACAAGCATTGAAACAATTTGAAAATAAATGCATTCATTGTTATTTGTTATACAAAAGTGGTAAAGATGTTCTTAAGCTTGAACCGGTGGCTTCGGGACATTCTTGTAAATAAAGGAAAACCTCCTATATAATATACGAAAGCCTTCCTTTACATCTAAAAATATAATGGTTTGGTGAACTCATGGTCTTTTCAAGACAAACACAATACTAAATAAAATGACTTAACGGTTTTTTATCGCGTTTTTTCCTTTTTAAATTTCCGGAACGTTTCGAACACTTTCCGGTGGCAAATAAAGTGTCGAAGGAATTTAAAAATTAAAAAATAAACCCGGATAAATCCAAAAATCATTCTATTTAATAATACATACTTCTTTAAAAAGCATGGTTTCACACCTCCAAACTGCTGCTGAAATAAAAAAAAAGACGATGGTTTTTTAGCTCCAACTTTAGTGGCACAAAAAATTTAACAAGCCTTTTAAAGATTTAATATTTGGTTTTCCTCCAAAATTAAAGCCCCAAAATTGTATGGGTTGCCTAAAATAACTTGGGTGGGCCCCAATTGCGCCCTTATTGTTAAATTAAGCTCACCTCTTATAAATTGGCTCCCACCGGTAAAATCCTCTCACCACTCAGAGGACAAACAAGCGCGTTTACAAAGGATTCATACCATTTTGTTAGCGAGGTAAAACATTTACATCTTGCTGACAATGAAACTATAGTTAGTTTTGATGTTCAATCTTTGTTTACATCTATACCTATGAAGATTGCATCAATATTGTAACAAAGAAAGTTAGAGAAAATAACATCTCAATAGAATATGCATTTTTACTAAAACATTGCCTAACATCTGGCTATTTATTGTGGAAAGATGAGTTCTACATGCAGATGGATGGTGTAGCGATGGGTTGCCGGTGTCTCCTATTGTTGCTGACATTTTTATGGAAGACTTTGAGGAGAAGGCCTACTCACTGCTCCATTCATCCAAGATTTTATATAAGCGCTATGTGGATGATACATTTACCATCTTACCATATGATAAAATAAATGCATTTTTAAACCACCTAACTCCATTAATTCAAAATACAGTTTACTATGGAGTTAGAAAATAATAATTCTTTAGCTTTTCTTGATGTTTTAGTTATTCCAATCCTGATAACACCTTGAGCCATACTGTGTAAGAAACCAACCCATACAAATAAATATTTAAATGGCAATTCACACCACCATCCATCCCAGTTAGCTACCGTGGGCAAATCTTTGTTTCCAGAGGCACGAGGGATCTGTGATGATGAACACCTGGCGGCTGAGCTACAACATGTTAAGCAAGTACTGCGACACAACAAAGCTCACTGCGCCACGGCAGGTCACAGTGACCGGTGAAGGCAGCCACAGTGGGCAGGTACCTGCTGTTCTACCTTTGTGAGAGGCGTAACTGACAAGATTGGCTACATTTTGAGGCGGGCTTCAATCAAAACTTATTTCAAGCCTGAAGAAGATTGGTCAATTCCTACCACCTGTCAAGTGCAATATTCCTCTACAAGACCCAGGTGTACAAAGCTGAGATTGTGACTGCGGCCTCTCTTATATTGGACAAACAAAGCGAGCAATAAGAACCCGCGTGAAGGAACATATGCTGACATCAAACTGCAAGACCAACAAGTCGGCGTGTGTGACCACTACCTTAAATCACCCAAACCATTACATCAGATTTGATCGACCACAAATCCTCGCTAAGAACACCGATTCCTACCAAGGATGATCCGTGAGGCTATTGAGATTAAAAACATCAAATTTCAATGAGAAGATGGTTGGGTTCTACCACCTGCTTGGGATCCCATAATTAATAAATTAAATTTAATCCCAAGCATAATACCACTCTGGCTGTAAGATAAAATCAGTTCGTTTTGCATAGGTCGGAGTCAGATTAAATATAATTAATAAAAACTAAGATCTGAAACCCGCTTCATCACTGGCAACAAGACGCATGACATCTCAGTCTACCCGTGACCACAGCCGCTGGAAAGTGTTCGAAACGTCAGGAATTAAAAATGTAAAATAAACGCGATAAAATCCGTAAAGTAATTTTATTTAATAATGTATAATATTCGCGCAAGCAATAGAAGTATGTATAATTTTTCTATTGGTTTATAATTTTTTCATTGAGATCTTATTAATTAACAATGGTTTTTTTTGTAAAAGTGTCGCTTATTGTACAGAAATCTGTTTTAGGCTGGCTGTGACACAAAAACAACTATATATCAATTCTATTTGTTGAGAACGAAAACAATGTGTCAAAGGAAAACAAATTTTATGCAACATTGTTTCTGGTCGATTAACGAACTTTATACATCTTTTAAAACTTCCGGTGTCTGTTAATGCGATAAACTCTAACCTCGATAACACAGTTTGTATCCAATAATATCTAATTATTAATAAGGTGTAACGGTAGCAACCAATAAATTACGAAGGTCGTTTATTTTTCAAATAGAATTTATGTAAAAAACATGGTGGTACTTATGTTTATTTACTACAATGTAACATAACAAAAAGTGTGAGTCACAGCAACGCGTGGTACGGTCTGCCAGTAGTTATATAAAACTGCAAATAATACAAATTGCTTGTATTTACGTTGCTATAGATTACTAACTAGCCACTAGTTTAGAAAGAATTAAAAACACTCGACTGTATCGCAGTTCTAGTTCAGATTTATTAGTGTTGCACAGTGCAGCGGACTGCACTCATTAATTGGCATTTTGTTCAGATCCTTTCTGCAGCTTACTGCCTTTAATTAGCAGCCAATTACACGTTCATTGAAATCAAACGTACAATGTAAATGCTTCAACCCTAAAATTTGCTTGGTCGCCAACACAATTATCTACATAAGCACACACATTAAGACTAGTTACACAGGTTTTATATCACAACTAAAAATTATATTTAAAATCCATATGAAGCAAAAAACAATTGACAGATCTAAGTATTTATATTACTGTCAACATTTATCTATTTTCTATGCATAATATTTTTAATAAGAAGAAAGATACACATTTATATCGACATTAAGTTTATTAAAATTTTTATTCAATTCATAGACAGAATTTGTTAAAAAGTTCTTTACAATACGCGCTTGATAACAATTTCAGTTGTATAGAATTATTTACCGTCATTAATTCTATGTATATTGCGCATCGAATTTCATCTTTTACATGACAAATTTAACAGTAGATACAAAATGTTTTGGCTTTACATTGATGTTAGAAACAATTAGAGAACTCTGCACTGGAAACGATAAAACTCTCTCGCTCTCTTTAAATTCATTACAAAATTCATGTAAAAGCATTTAACATCAGCCATCGCACCATCTAACGAAATTAAAAGGTGTTAACTATCTTAATGCATTTAAAGTTGCATCGAACGAACAACGTTGTAATTTATAGTTGGTGTCGACAGCTTCCTTTTAGGAAATTTTTCCAGCGCAAATGTAAGGTACGCAAGAAGGGTTTTGTATAGAGTAGAACGCTGGTAATACAGTGAAAAAATTAGTAGTAGATAAGGAGAAACACGGAGACAGACGAAAAGAGAGGAATAATTATTTTTAAAAATATTGTTCTAAAAAAAACGTTGAAGGATGCTTTGCCCGGCTGTAGTATACTACATGCTCATTTATCAATCAATTAATATTGTTGTAATGCGTTTATTATAATATGTGGGTTTAGGTTTGGTTTCTACTATGGGGGAAGA
Source organism: Lamproptera curius (assembly GCA_029286875.1). Classification (NCBI taxonomy): domain Eukaryota; kingdom Metazoa; phylum Arthropoda; class Insecta; order Lepidoptera; family Papilionidae; genus Lamproptera; species Lamproptera curius. The sequence goes on along the minus strand of JAGSMT010000105.1, from coordinate 328,927 downwards.
TATTAAATTGTCATAAATATGGTGGTTACATTGTTTTTGCGTATTTTTATCTATATTTCAAAGGCCTTCTCATGGTCCACAAATGCCAAAAATAAAGGCAGATTGTACTCCTCGGTCTTTTGTATAATCTGCCGCAGCGTAAATATGTGGTCTATGGTACTAAAGCCTTTTCGAAATCCAGCTCGTACGGTGGCTGAAGTCGTCTAGTCTGGAAGCGAGACGATTTAAGATGACTCGAGAACAGGACATAAACGCGGCTCAGAAGGAAATGGTCTGTAGTTCTTCAAGAGGCTTTATCACCTTTCTTGAAGAACAGCACCACCAAACTTCTGCTCCATAGCTCTGGCATAATATCATCCTGTAGGACGATATTAAAGAGCCTCTGAAGGACTACAAGATCGGTTCTCCACCCGCTTTCAAAAGCTCAGCTGTAATTCCGTCCTCACCAGGTGCTTTGCCGTCCTTATTCTTTCGAGAGCCATTCGTATCTCGCTCAGACTGACTTCCGGATATTTTCGAGTTGTGCCGGGTATACTTTGCTCTTTGGTCGTCACTCGTTTAGTAGCGGTTCCGACGACGATGTGTACTGCTGTCCACAGAATCTCTCGATCTCACTCAAAACTTCTGGTCTACCGGAGATGACGGCCCCACTATCGGTTTTCAACTTAGTTAGCTGACTTTGCCCGACAGACAGATCTCTGGCGAAGACTTTAGAACCTTGGTTCGTTCAATCGTCTCTTTATACGACATGTATTAAAGATACGCAAGTCACGCCGCATACACTTGGAGATCTGTCAATTTAGCTGCCTGTAGCCTAACATGTCAGAAGAAGACTGTAGCGCATCTTCCGTCTTGTTTCCATAAGGTTCAGAGTGTGATCAGATAGTTTTGGTTCTAGGCTTGGTGCGCCTTGTAGAACCTAGTACCCACAGTAGGGACAGTTTCCACGAGCTGAGCGTTAATTTCGCGCACAGTGCGCAAGTGTCAGGCATTAGAAGGATTATTAAGCTCGAGCTGAAAGCTTTGGCATTTAGGATATGGGCACGAGACGGACTGCGTGGACTTTATCAGACGAGACCTTTCCAGCCTGATGTTTAGATTTAATGTGCCTCTTATAAGTCGGTGATCACTGCCGGTTTTAGCCCTTGCAATTACAGAGATATCATTAAATATTTGGCGTTTGGTCGTCATGATAAAGTCAATCTCGTTTTTGACGGAACCATCGGGTCTGATCCAAGTCCACTTCCTGTGGGCTGCTTTTAAAGAAAGAGTTCATCATAAAGAGTCCTTCTTCTCCATGAAGTCAGCCAGCTCTTGCCACCTTCCGTCGTTCCGTTCCGTGCTCCTACTCCAAAATTGCCTCACTCGCAGCTCATCGTCTTTCCTTTGCCTATTTACTTTTTGCGTTTAAGTCCCCATCAGCACCATGCTATTGAGTTTTAGAGGAATGTATGGCTCGTGAGATGTCCTCATGCATTGCCTCCACCTCATCATCGGAGTGTGTCGATGTTGGTGCATATTTTAAAGTTTTTGTGCCTCAATTCTGTAGTAACGGTCATTAGTGACTGCTTTTTGTTAAATCTTTATACGTAAGAGCCTTAGAACAATGCCAGGAATATTTTACTGTTTTTATTAATGTATATGATAGATATAAACCAAGTATATTATACATAAATAAAGTTATATAATTTTAATTAGCCATAAAATTGAAACAGTTGTTATAAAACAAAATATTGTAAAAAACATTTATTTTAATTGAAGTTAAAAACAATCTTGCTCTTTTGAAAATAACACTGAGAGTGGTTGAAGAACGTAAAAAACCTTTAATATCATCAGATTCACGCACTGAAAACATTTAGTATATAATGTTTTCATTGCGTGTTAGCTTAGAAGTGAGATGTCAGTTTCCTCCAAAACACAAATAATCCTTCTACCTTACATTTTCACCTTGGCAATAGACAACAGGAATGGCTCCTAATCTATTTCTCGCAACCAAGCCCACACACTAGACAGCGTAAGCTAAGCTAGCCTTCTCAGCCAGCTCTAAGCAGCCACAATGGCTTGCAAACACCTGTGTTTCATTAGCTTTCCCTAGGTTGCATCGGCTACATTAAATGAGTTTTTCCACAATAAAAAATAGAAAACTATTGGCATTGAGTAAAGAACTTTAAATTATTAAACGGACCGATAATTTTGCTTGCATTTGTTGTCAATGTTCATGCCCAACCTCTTAATCGGTTACCAATATATTTGGAATCATAAACTGTTCCTCTAGTCAATTTCAACTACGGTGACCGATCTACATAAGAGATAAGTCAACTGCTCAGGAGATGTTATAATGCACGATTGCGCTTACAGACACAAGTGCGCTCTGAATTTCTTCAATCTCATACTCCAATGAATAACCAATTAGACTATACGAGGGCTGCAATAAAAGTAGAAAAAATTCAAGAGCGGTGATTTATTATGACATTCGAAATGATTTAACACAAAAACAGTGTGTTGACCGGATGATTTCTGCATTTGGTGATGAAGTCCCGTTCAAAACCACTATTAATCAAAATTAAAGGTCTTTTAACCTAAAAACTATTTTTAAAACCCTAAGAAATCACAATTTTCCGTGAAATTATTTTTTACAAAACTAATATTATGATTTATAAAAACTGCTGTTGCATAGTTTCATGATAACAATAGATAAAGCATTACTCCCACCAAAAAGTAAATCACTCTGGGCACGACAGTTTTTAAACATAATGAAAATATACAAATGCCTATGTTTCATAACAAATGTGTAGCACCTTGTAGCGGCAACTACAGCCATCAATTCTGATAATAATCCATTTCAAAGTGAAAACACATCCCATTTTAATTACTTTGTAATAGTCCCCTATTTAGTTTCAGATAAAGTTTTTATATCGTATATATATATATTGAAAGATAAGCATGGTTTTATAATAAAAGAAGACAAACTTACTCAACTTAATTTAAACTCTTTAGTCAATTTTATAACGTTAAACAGTGTTTAAACTTGAATTAAAAGTATATATAAAAAAAATCATATTTTTTGGTGTACACATGATAGAACAATCAATGAACTTATAACTTGGGAGAATCTAAAACTGAATGTAGTTTCATGTGTTTCAGACTAGCGTCAGTTTTAGAAATTGGACTTAATGAACGTTTTAGCCACCCCAGTGAACTGTAAGGACAGCTAAGATGTTTCCACAGATTATATCAATACATGTAACAATAGTAATAGTCCTGCAACTAACGAATAATAACACAAAGTTTTCATTCTACTCGGTTCAGAACTCATGACCTTACAGTTAAAATATAATTACCGACGGCTATGAAGGCAGTGGAATGGAATGTAAGTATGACGGCAATACACACGTCTACGAAACGGTATAGTCTTTTCGGTATCACTGTATTTATTGGCCAGCTGAGTTAAATAACTGATTTATAAATGTGTAACAGTTTAAATCTTCTACTACCTTTTGTAGTTATTCATAATGCGATTGAATTTTTTAAAACTTTCAATTTAAATTTCGGCAAAAAAATCCGTTATTTATATGGATAATGATATCCAACATATAATTTTTGGCTTATTATAAAAATATTTACCGCTTTATTTCAATCAAATTTTTTTTTTTGTTTTTCGTCCGAACAATAATCCTGGCTTTTTAATTAACGCACTGCAAAGCAAAATGTACTCTACATGGACGTAAGAGGGTTCTTTTTAACTGATCACTTCTTGATAATTAATGTGGGCGACGACTTCCGCTTATTAACCACAGAATATTTTATTTACGGTCGCAGAAAACTATCCGTGTATTACAAATATACAATAATCATCATCAGCATGTGTTATTCGATAACTGGACATAGGCCTTCACGAATGTATACCTTCTCCATTAGGGGGTATTTGGATCGCATCGCACCACGCTGGTCCAATGCGGGTTGGTGGGTAGACCGACTTTTACATGCTCTTCCGGCACACGGATGATCTTACTTTTCAGACAATTGGGTGATTTCTTTTAAACAAGGATAACACAAAGATTTTTCTCCACAGGATTCGAAATCCGAAATCCGACATCCGGTTTATAAAGCAAGGGCCTATTATACCGTTAAGTCACGGAGGCGGATTATATAGTAATTTTTTTTTCATGGCATACGCAGGCAGACGAGCAGTCGGGCCACCTGATGGGAGTGATCACCGACCCTAGACATAAGCAATACCAGTGGTATCGCCAACGCGCTGCCTACCGTGAGACATAGGATGTTAAGTCTCGTTTACCCAGTAAATACGCTGGCTACAGGTGCCCTTCAAAACCGGAACACAGAAGTGTTTTCACACTACTGCTTCGTGGCAGAAATTGGCACCGCGGTGGTACCCGCCCAGACGGTCTCCTGTAAATTGGGGACCTACCACCGGCGATAGTTTTCGACAACTGTTACAAACCTTCATTCTATGTACATTATACATGTCATATATGACATTTTGCTTAAATGGTCTGTAGCAGCAGATAGCAGTTTCTTGCAGAGGGCACGTCATCACGCGCTTATATTGCGCAAAACGGTTATATACGGTTTGATTTAATTTTATTAAAACTTATTTTTCTTAAACTTTCTCTTATTTAAAGGGATGGATTGGTCTGTATTTTTCAGATCGTCTTAGGTTGTACCACCACGGAGCCTACTAGTACTGTCTACTACTGTTTTGTCGTTTGAGGACACCGTAGCCCGCGTAATCGCTACGTAAACGAGGCGTAGTATCATAAAACAGTATAAAACAGTAAATGTTTACAGTCTGTCATGGTACTAATCATATACCGCTCTTGTAGCCGTTATTTGGACTACTCACTCACTTAGTCTTGTAATATTTCTGGGGTAGATACCAATGGTTCTTGTTCCAAATTGATATATATTATCATAAAGACTATGGTAAAATATATTTGTATTATATGAAAAATATTAAATCATTCAACTTAATAGTGTCTAGTATATTTGTCAATTAAATTAAAGGTAAAAAAAAATTAAAGGTTTCATAACAGCAACCTCACTTGGTTTCACGAGAGCGATGGATTATTCGAAAAAAAAAAGAAATGCTTATAGCAATAAAAAAGGATTTAATTAAATTAATATTATAGCCCACATAAATTTTTTGAGTTTAATAAGTATCTATTTTGAATTAATTTGGGGCTTTAGTGCCTAAAATGTGTGCGAACGATCATTAGTTTCTGATATATTTCAGAATGAGGTCCCGAATTACATTTACGTAAAATAATTCTAACATTCGTTAAAAAAAGTCTTTTATCTGTAAAAATTAATCAAATCTGGAGTTTCTATTTGTAACATTAAAATAACCGTTGATAAATTAATGAAAAACATATTGCAATATATATCAGTCTTAATTTTTTTCAGTTTGTCTTTTAGTTCAGACTAATCTCTTTTATGATCCTATTTTGACGTGACTTACTGCCGGATACCGGAAGTAACAGGCTACTTTTTATATAAAAATCCAACAATTCCGTTGTATTTGCACAGAAATTATTTAAGCTCTATGCTTTCAAATGTCATTATATTATTATAGAGTTAACTTAGGTGTGTAGTGCCTAGTTTATATATTGTGTCCTCTGTAATCAAGCAAAGGGAAAAGTTTACGAAGCATAAGCAGGTCTGAGTACTGTACTTAGACCTACTTATGCTCCATAAAAGTTACCTAGTTCGTTTTATTTTTTCCTCGTGGACCTAAATCGTAAACGTTTGCCTTTTTTCATTCGTATAAAGGATTACGAGACGGTTTCCATGCCAGTTTGGCATTTTATTAGTTTCCCTGAGTGTTTTATTAAAACGGCATGTCTGAATTAAAAATGTTTGCTGCTTTTTTGATATGTTATTAACAACTAATTGATAAATTTACCTAACTGTATATTGATCATGACTATTTGTAGTAAATCTTTGGATACATACATTTATGTTATAAGAAAAACCCAAAGAATTATTATATTTCTTAAATTAATAACCTATTGTTTGTTACAAATGTCTATAGCATCTATTTTCATTCTAATTAAATTGAATATTAAATCCTAGGCCAGAATTTTGAGTTTGAAGCCTTAATTTATAAACTTTAATTTACATATATTCATAGTTTATTCATTCAGAACATTATTAAAGCATCGCTACAAACATATCACTCGGCAATATATTTAAGCTGTCAATAAACTGCTATGTAATTACGGATTGCAAACACAAATCACAGAGGTAATAACAGGTAGTTGATTTACAACCACGATTTAAGTTTCCAACAACAAGAGAGTACCTATATTTTTTGCAATTGTGAATAATTTTTAGTAGTAATCTATCTAATAGGAAATATTAATACTGTCAGGCTATATTAATACAAATGCATTTCGTCCACTTAAAAAGTTCTAACGTTGTTTTTGTATTTAGATCACTTCTTTTGCTATTGTTTTATTATCATCAGCCTGTGATAGTCCATTGCTGGACATAGGCCTCCCCTAATATCCTTCCTTATCCATTAGAGGGTTTTTAGACCGTATCCCACTACGCTGGCCCAATGCGGGTGGGTGGTGTAAATGTAAAAGTCGGTACTTTTACATGCCCCTCCGACAATCGTTTAGTAAGTTACATATTATATGCTTGACGTTCAAATCGGCTCGAGTGATAATAATTTGTTATCGCTTTGTCGTAGCGGTGGGTATCAGTAGGTACAAGCCGCGGGGAACCTAATGTTCAGTTTCAATCTTATAACACTATGATACAAATACATTTATTTAATGATCGTTTTTCATCTGTCTACAAATATGAAGATATCATTTACGCAATATACAAGGAACAAGTATCGAACTATGTTCTATAAGCTAAGGTGCTTCTAAAACTTTTGACCAAGATATGAATAGATCCATTATTTAGACTCTATGATTTTGTATGGTGTTTATATGAACTTCATGCAACATATTTTAGAGTATTAAAGTTGAGATTGAGTACATTTACTCTATTTCAACTTTTATACGTAAGTTTTCTTTTTTTAACTTATTTGATATGTTTAATATTCTTTTGACTTATTTGCGAAAACTCTCCTTATACTTGTCGTGTTATTTTTATTACCGAGCCACTTAGTAAATTGAAACTAAGCTTGTTACGTTTTAGTAAAGCGACGCTTTACTAAAACAGCAAACACAACAAAGTAAAGCTTACTTTGTGAAAAAAATTGACATACTTTTTATTATACCACCATTTTACGACCCCGAAAGGCAAGTCCTCTGCTTGGTGTAAACCGGAAATTAATATTAAAATGGCAGCCTGAGGGTGTAACGCAGCTTCGATGATAAAATTTCGCGACTTCATTACAACTTTTTTATGCAATGTAATGTGTGCGATATGTTTTAAACAGCATTTGCAATGCAATAACCAACTATTTCCATCACATCATCAGCCTTTGTTAGTCCACTGCTGGACATGGCCTCCCTAATACACCCCTATCCATTAGGGGTTTGGACCGTATCCACCACGCTGGTCCAATGCGGGTTGGTGGGTGGACTGATTTTTTACATGCCCATCCGACGCATGGATCATCTTACTTTTCAGACAATTAGGTGATCGGCCCAAATTACCCCAACCAACTAGAAAACAACAATTATAATTTGTTGAGTCCTCGCAGGATTCGAACCTACGACCTCCGGTTTCTTAAGTACCCGCCTATACCACTAGGCTACGAGGCAGTTACCAACTATTTATTATGCAATAAAGTAAATTGTGATTGTGTGATGTATTGCTTACAGAATCAGGTCATGCTTAGAATATTTTTGACAGATGAGAACTGCGTTGTAGCTGTAAACAGCTATTTTGCAGATACTAACAATTTGTATTATCTGGAAGGGATCAACAAACTGTAAAGTATTTGAAATAAAAATTTGGACCTTAAAGGAAAACATAACATTAAACATTTTTACATTAGGTATATTTATTTCAACAGTCTCCAGTAGCAAACCATCCTGAAACAGCATAACCTCGTCCATATGCGGCAACATATGAAACCACTGGTCACGACCACAATTTAGTCCAATACACAGTTTTCACTTTTAAAATAATTTGACCAGTTACACATAATCAGCAGCGTTGGCCATTAGTGCCATAAAAATGCAACATTGAGATATATAGAGAACATAACGAGAAGAAAATCTAAAAACAGTTACAAAGAAGATTTCAAATGCAAAGTATAAGTTATATCTTAGGCTCGTGAAATTACAATTTCATAATACAGAGTTCTAGTTTCCAAGTATTCTGCCGGTATGTATTGTTGGGCGGCAACAATGTTACTAACTTTGTTATCTCACTTTGCAGAAAACATTTACATGTAGCTTATTTTGCAGTATATTTTATAGTCGACTTAACAATCATAATTTAAATGAATAGTTTATTTAACACTTTAGCATTAATTCTAGTACGTATAAAATATAAGAAAGCATAATACAAATACTAGTTTGTTCTTTCCATTCACGACACAGATGATGATATCACAGTATAATACAGTATAACATCCACAATCTGCAAATAGATTGACAATTGTTCATTATTCTAATTGAATCTCATTCTCAGTTGATGTCATTTAATCGTCTTATAACATGACAGAGCATTTGATAGCAAATCGCATCGTAATAAATCTCTCAGTTGAGATTATTAGTCTTATTTATGGACATATTTGACAGTGACTACTGACTAAAAATCGAAATATTTTTTAACGCAAGAACTTGAATTATTCAGGTGAGGATCGATAATTATAATATAGAAAAATTTCATTGTTTTAAATCAGTTATTTCTCTTGTGTAGTTGATAAAAAATGGACAGTAAGAATTGTTACAGTTATGTTTTTGAAAAGATTTGTTTACTTTCATAAACTTTAGGTTTTTGGAATATATCGATGGTGTATAGGTATATCTTTATTATGTGTTTAATAAGTTGGTTGGGTATTTTTTATTTGGATACGGTCCAAATCCCCCTAACGAACAGAAGTGTATTGGAGGAGACCTATGTCCAGCAGTGGACTATCACTGGCTGATGATGTATGTATGATATTATTAAAGATTTGAATAAAAAATATATTTAGGATTTTATGGACTATGATATTTTATGGTAAGTGTAGCAATATTATGCGTTTCCTACAATTCGTAGCTTAAGTAGGCTCCTCATTTTCGTAATTAAATAAAGTGACGTGTCAAGTATAATGTTGCTTTCCCGAGTTATTTGAAGTTTAGGTTCCTAAGAAATAACACTAATACACAGGGCTTTTAAGCATCAAAAAATTTACATTTCTTTAATATAACTTATTATGTTATAAATAAGCCAATGTATGTGATCTTAATAATTACAATTGTAGAGACAGTATCATGTATAAGTTCTTTTAACAATTGTTCGTATTAAAAGTAAATTTAGTATGTTGTTACATAGATAACTATGGCAACACGTTCTTTATATATAATTTCTGTTGTTTTTCCTAAATTCATAAGGATATTTTTTGTTTTTTCACACTACCGCCTCCGGCAAACATGAACATGTTGTTCCTTAATGACATGGCATTTTAACTGTCCAATTGGATAATTGGATATAAAATATAAAATCTACACTACTATAGTTAACACACTATACTATAGTTAATTCACATACTTTGTTTGTCCATATATAGTGAAAATTAAAATACTACGTTCAATTTCATTCTTGAATATATAATAAGTCAAAGTGTCAGAAAGTTGACAACTGCATAGCAATAGCGTGTTGATTAAATTGCGACTTCATCTGTCACTTTCAGCAGAGAAGTAATATTTCAAAGGTGAAACGGTGGTTTGTTTCGTACAGACCAAGAGCTCAGTGACATGTAATATTTCTTTAAAACAAATATACATTTAATATCATCTAATGTTGTAAAATATATTTATATAACTAAATAATATCTTTTTTAATTAACTTTTACGGTAATCACCAATAATATAAATAATATATATGACGATATATGCCTGATAGCTATTGTTTCAATTTAAACTTGAAATAAGTGTTATTCGTAAATCTTATTCAAATTCAAATATCTTTATTCAATATAGAGTTGTATATGTATAGAAGTTGTAGTTTTATATGACTTGAGTCTAAGAATACACGTACGATGTTTCGTACTGATTACTCTGTTCACATTCATTCCGAGATTAAATAATGTTTTTAACAGTAAACTTCTTAAATTCGTTTCGTAATTCTTATACAAGTGGAAATAGGCAAACGTTTACGATTTAGGTGCAAAAGAAAAAATAAACCGAACAGGCAATTTTTATGGGTGTTTTAGTTTGATAGGCCTACTTTTACTCCATTAAGTTTACTCTTGCATGATGTACGGTACGTGTGACATAAAAGCTGATGTCAGAGACCTATGATGTAAATGAAAATGGCTTAAAGCGTTAGTTTGTGTATAAATTGTTTTGATTTAAAATTAAGATATTTAAAGCCATTAAATATTGCGTAAAGTTACTTAGTTTTATATCTTATAACGTATAACCTCTTTTCTTCTATTAAATATAATGGCTCTACCAAGTATCACCACGAACAATATAAATTACTGGAGGTATGTTGAGTAAAGGAATCATCTAGTCATGATCAAGTCGATATAGATACGATGGTAATAGTATTTAATGCAATTAAATAAGTAAGATTCCGTTGCATTTTTTCGAAATTGTAAGGATTAATTACACGTATGTCCGATTACACTTAAAAAAAGCAACTGTAAGTAGTCAATACGAATTAGTCGGTCAAAAGGGCAATAAAAACCGTCTTCCTAAATGCTTTTCTGAGGGATATTTATTTTTACTTACCTTACTAACCAAAAATAACAACAGAACAGTGTTGAAATATATTTTTTCTAAATCTAAAAATATAGACAAGATGATACTTCTTGCAAATCTTTAATTTTCAGCATTTAATGAATTTTTTTTTATCCAAACTTTTATTAAAAACTTTAATCATGGAATAATATAATAATTACATTAAAGTATGTATAATTTAATATAGCATAGGCTTTTTAAACCAGTTAAAATTTATAAAAAGCTGACAGAGTAAAAAACGACAAAATTTTGGTATTTTTTATCATTTAAACTACGAAACTGTACGTATTTGTCACAACTGACATTTTAACTGTTTCATCTATTTCCACCATTCACGAATGTTTTTGTATTGCAAAAGTATTTCATATACTCGTTCTCTCCCGGCTCCATTTTAATGTATAACTAAAGTTCGATACAGATTTGCTTGCATTTATTAAGTTAAATACATTTTATTTGAAATTTAAATGTACTAATTCAATTCAGTTGTTTGGCTTAATGGCGTTCCCTTATGGATTTCTCCAGCGTTAAGTTTAGAGATCAAATTCTGCTATAGGTGACAGGCCCCGTAAATAAACAAGGTAAGAGTTAAAAACTAGAAATTAGTCATGTTCTGACATAAATGAATGTATTAAAGAGGTACACCAATTACGTGCTTAGATTTTTACCTGCGAAAACATGGTGTTTCTTGTACTTCCTTTGACACCCGCTCAAAGGCTAAAAATGTCGTCTTTAGGCGCCAGTCTGTCGTGATCTATGTATTTGTAACGATTTCGCGGAAAGGCACTAGAATCGACTAGAATGATGAAGGTTGCTATTCACACAACATTATTCGTTGCTATCAATTTCCTTTTTATACTCGGCAAAGGTAGTGTAGGACGCCCTGCGGCAAAATGGTGTGACGACATTCGCAAGTGGCCGGTGTGGGCTGGATGCGAATAGCCGAAGATCGGACGCGGTTGCGTACATTAGGGGAGTCCTATGTCCAGCAGTGGGCTGACACAGGCTGATGTTGATGATGGTGATGATCGATATTCCTGGCAAAAGTTTTAGAAGGTTTTTTAAATTTGCCTTTTTACTGATCATTGAATTAAAAATATATAAAGCTATACAATAAAAATCTAAGTGGCGTTAAACTCCAGTAACTTAACTTTTTATTAAATGATTTTTCTACCGTTTTCAAAAACTAAGTCTATAAGAGTACAAAAATCAATGATGATTTAAAAATAATTGGATGCTGCTGATAAATGTAAAAATAATATTTATTTATGCTACGTGATTATATTACTACAGAAACCAAATGCCTTAAACGTTTTAATTAATGAACTTAAAAAACATTTTGTAATCATTGTTAATTTAGATGATTACACCAACAGCCTTTTGTCAAACAAAGGCCAAGTACTTTTTTTTCAAATATTGCTTAAAACACCATGAAACTTTATAACTTTTTTAATTTTAATTATAAAAATATTATACATTTTGTTTATTTTACAATTATACTAACGATATCAGAATTTTTTAAACTTTAATTTCCAAAAAAATATCAATAATGATACACGATTACAATTTCAAATTCTCATTATCTGAAATAATTAAAATAAATTAAAATTCAGTTCTTGTATTAATGCTTGGTGTTTGTGGACTATGAGAAAGCCTTTGATTCTGTCGAAATTTGGGCTGTGCTGCAGGCCCTTCAGCGTTGCCAAATTGACAGTCGTTATATCGAGGTTCTGAAATGTTTGTACAGCAAAGCCACGATGTCCGCCCGAGAACAATCCTGTAGTACGAAGCCTATCCAATTGCAGAGAGGTGTAAGATAGGGTGATGTTATATCCCCTCTTCACCGCTGCATTGGAAGACGGCTTCAAACTTATGAATTGGAATGGACGAGGTATAAGCATCAACGGCGAGTGTATTACCCACCTTAGATTTGCCGACGATATAGTCATCATGGCGGAGTCGCTGGAGGACCTAAATGCTATGCTCAATGACCTCAACAGTGTCTCTCAACACTCAGGATGAACATGGACAAGACGAAAGTTATGTCTAAAGGTCATGTCATGCATATGCTGGTGGTTGTTGGGAGTGCTGTACTCGAAGCTGTTGACAAATATATTTACTTGGGACAAGTAGTCCGATTAAGTAAGTCCAACTTCGATTCCGAGGTCCATCGACGAATCTAGCTCGGATGGGCAGCGTTCGGGATGCTAGGACATATCTTCTCATCCAATATTCCTGCCAATGCCTGAAGACTAAGGTCTTTGATCAATATGTGTTGCCAGTGATGACCTATGGCACTGAGAGATAGTCCTTCACTGCCGGCCGTGTGATACAGATCCAAGTCGCTCAGCGAGCTATGGAGCGGGCTATGCTCGGTATTTCTCTGCGTGATAAAGTGCGTAACGCAGCCATCCGCAGAAGAACCATGGTAACCGACATATCCGCAAAATTAGCAAGCTAAAGTGGCAATGGGCGCCACTTAGCTCGTAGAACTGATAACCGTTGGGAAGAAAGGTTCTCGAGTTGGCACCCTCGATGACTAGCCATCGCAATGTCGGACAACCCCTAACCAGACGGAGTGACGACCTGTGCAAATGTGCAGGAGGTCGGTGGATGCAGGTGGCACAGGATCGTACCTATTGGCGACTTATGGGGTAGGCCTATGGTCAACAGTGGGCTCTGACAGGCTGAAACGACGACGACGACGACGACGACGACGACGACGACGACGACGACGACGACGACGACGACGACGACGACGACGACGACGACGACGACGACGACGACGACGACGACGACGACGACGTCTTGTATTAATATATTTTACCTATGTTAAAAGTTAGAGTATTAAGGAATGGATTTATGAAGAAAGCATTTCTGTATAGTTGTTTAATTCATGTAGTATGATAAAAACGATAATTAAAACTTGACAAACCTTATTTCAGCTTTTGAAGTGCCTTAATAAATATAAATATATGACTACTTCGGGTAATTAATAGCTGAAATAAAAAAAACCGATTTCATGTTAAATATTTTGATTATACAGATTTAATAAAAATTAAAAGAGATTTTAAGGCCTTGTCCAATGCCAAGTCTATTGACCTTTTTTATACTTATTAACATCCAATCAATTTACTGTTTTAGATGTTTAATTCTATCATTCATACTAAAATGTGTCATTATGTAGTACTGTATAAATTCTCATCCGACCCTATGCTAACTTTGGAATAAAGCTAGGAAAGCTACTAATAACTAAACTAAATTTATGTTTTACAATTTTTTATCAAAATCAATCCAGTGAGTCACACCAACTTGACAAAATCGATCCTATACATTGGATATAAAAGCAAAACATTTTCTTTACAAGTTGTTGTTAATTTGTAAAGAAAATGTTTAATACTTAAATGAGAACAGAGCTTACACGTCCTAACACTATTTGTTGGAACTTTAAAGCTGTAAGATAAAAATGATTTTTCGAACAATCAAAAAAGCAGTGGTTCTATATTCACACCATGTTATTATGGTCTTGATTTGTATTCGCAATCCGTAATTCCGTAGCGAGGTGTATTGACAGCTTAAATATATTGCAGCTCAGTGCCGATGCTTGCATAATGTTTTAATAAGGTTTGTAAAGTTTGACACTATCCAGAGAGGTTTATTAAAACATAAGTTTATTAAAAAAATAAAAGTTATTTGCTGGAACGTTTATTAATTTATTTAACGATGCTAATACTACGGTATGAAGGTTTAAAATGTAACTGAACACACGGGAAAAAACCATTTAATTTGTTCGAACTATATCAATACTAATATGTCTTATAAAAGATACCATTAACTGTTTTCAAAACGCTAAATTATTTCAATCATAACTCTTTCAGGCTCTTACAAACCTCTGCCATCGGTTAAAAAAATAAGGCCTGACAGGAAAGGAACAACAAAAAAACTATGCGGTGTTTTTCTTTTTCTATAAAAATATTGTATCGAATTATGATTTGTTAGTTTAGCAATTGCACAAATAACATGCAAAGGTAGCAAAGAAACTATTTACCATATAATGATTTACAGAGTAATAAGATTGTTTTATTAATATACCTCCAAATACGTTACGAACACGACCCACTGAAAGATCCCTGTTAATAAGAGTTCCACAGAGCCTGGATTGAAAAATAACAAATTTTGAATTGGAAAAAATTACTTTGTTAATGTTTTGACAAACGAACAGGCAATTTTTACGGGTGTTTAAGTAAGACCGGCCTACTTACACTCCATTAAGTTTACTTTCGCATGATGTACGGCACGTGTGACATAAAAGTTGATATCAGAGACCTATTACGTAAATGCGGTAGTTTGTGTATTAAATGTATTGCTTTAAGATTAAGATATTTTAAGACATTTATAATCTTACGTGTAGTTTTCTAGTTTTATATCTTATTACTTCTTCTTCTTCTATTAAATATAATGGCTCGGCCAAGTACCACTACCGTTATAACATACAAGTTAAACAATATAAAATGTTGGAGGTATGTTGAGTAAGGAAATCATGATTCAGTCATGATTTACTCAATATAGATACCGTGGTAATAGTATTTAGTTGCATGTAAGATTACGTTGCTTTTTTCGAAGTTGCAAGGATTTATTACGCTTATTGGTCCGATTTACCAAAAAGAGAGGAAGGAACTAGAAAGGTTAATACGAATTAGTCGGTCAAAAGGGCAATAAAATTGACTTTCTATATGCATTTCTGACTGATGTTATTTTCGTTTACCTTTCTTATCAAAAACAACCAACAATAGAACAGAGTTGCAACATATTCATCTAAATCTTTAAATCGCGACAATATAGTACCTTCTTACAAATCTTTAATTTGCTTCATATCAATATGTTAATTTTCATTCTCTTTAATGAAAATTTACGGTGCATTTTAGTGAACCATTCGATTGTACTTAGCTATAATAAACGCAGACGGAGAAATACTATTTGTTTTTAACTCAGCTAAAAGCCAATAACTAAGTATAAATCTGAAAAGGAAGAAAACTCTTCCTAGTATGTCTTGAACTCAAAGACACGCTTCTTAAAAGTGTGTTCCTTTGCAACCGACCGTATTAGTACGTCTCGATTCAAATATCAATGATGTCAAAGAGGTTTTCCATTTTATAAAGGCTCTTGACGCTGTAATAATAATTATGCAATGTATCTTTTATAATATCACATATGTCACAGTAAGCAGATATCAGAAAAATTTGTGCAATAAGCAATGATGCCAATTAATGAATATTCTAGAATATAATGCAAAGAACAAATAACAAAATTGATAAACTGAGAGGGGCAAGAAAACTTCTTATTTACAGACTAATAACCTATTTTTAACAACAATTTATGAATTTAACAGTTGTTATAAATAGTAGGCAGTGGCGTACAATATTACGTTTACGTTTTTGGAAGAAAAACTTTCTATAATGTCATTCGCTAATTACGAATAATACAGAATGAGAACAAATATGCCACAGAATCAAAATTGCAGGTCATTTAGTCCTGAATTTTTTTTATCCAAACTTTTATTAAAAACTTTAATCATGAAATAATATAATAATTGCATTAAAGTATGTATAATTTAATATAGCATAGGCTTTTTGAACCCGTTAAAAATTTATAAAAAGCTGAAAGAGTGAAAAACGCTAAAATTTTGATATTTTTTATCATTTAAACTACGAAACTGTACGTATTTGTCATTTTAACTGACATTTTAACTTTTTCATCTATTTCCACCATTCACGAATGTTTTTGTATTGCAAAAGTATTTCCACAAATAGTAGATTTTATATACTCGTTCTCCCCGTTCGATTTTAATGTAAATATAAAAAGTATTTTTTGTGTTACTAAATTTCGATACAGACTTGCTTGCATTTATTAAATTAAATACAATTTATTTGATATTTAAATGTATTAATTCAATTTAATTGTTTGGCTTACTGGCGTTTCCTTATGGATTTCGTCAACGCAAGTTTATAGATCAGATCCTGCTATAGTTGACAGGCTCCGTAAATGAACGAGGTGACAGTGAAAAACTAAGAATTAGTTATTTACTGAGATAAATAAATGCATTAATGAAGTACACTAATTACGTATTTATATTCTTATCTGCGAGAACAAAGAGTGTTACTTGTACTTCCTTTTGACACGGGCTTAACAGCTAAAAAATATCGTCTGTCTGTCTGTCGCGATCTATGTATTTGTAACGATTTCGCAGATAACACTAGAATCGATGATAGATTGCTACGAACACTACATTATTCATTGCTACCAATATTCCTTCCTTATACTCGGCAAACGTAGTGTAGGACGCCCTGCGGCAAGATGGAGTGACGACATTCGCAAAGTGATCAGTGTGGGCTAATTGAGAACAGCCGAAGATCGAAGCAGTGGCGTGTATTGGAGGAGGCCTATGTCCAGCAGTGGACTGACACAGGATGATGATGATCAACATTCCTTGCAACTGAAAAGGCTTTAGAAGGTTTTCTAAAGACTTGTTTGATCGCTAAGATTGTTATATAAAATGTGTATTTTTAATTTGCCTTTTTGATACTGATCATTGACTGGTTTTGTGCACTTTTTGCAGTATTCGTACCAATTGATAATATTTTATTTACGATATGAGCTTATTCTACTCAAAACAAAAATTAAAACGTCGACGATTGATCAGCGGCAATCATGGTAACGCGCCCGATTTGCGACTTTATAGTGAAGTCGAAAAGACCAATTGACGCATACTAAATCAAAAACGGTAGGCACAAAAGATGTTCTTTTTGATAACGTTTAATGTAATTTTATTATCATTACTTTAAAGTAATTCATGCCGTCGTTGCTAGTGTATTGATCCGCTTACAAATCATAACATGAGAAAAGTAATGCAGCTCGTCCAATCACGCAATATTAACATCCGCTAAGGGGAAACTGAGCCACCTAAATTGTCTTCATAATGCTACTGTTACTGCCGAACAACAATATTAAAAATTAGTGTGTGCTTATCGCTATAGAATACAATTAACGTTGAATGTCCATTTGGTTTTAAAGAAATCTGATAAGAACTTTTGGTGTTAACTGGAAAACAGGGTTTATGCAATGAGCATCGTATGTCTTAATGTGGTGATGGAATTTGTGTTATTGATGGTAAGCGTCTGGTACTGTCAAGTTAACGTTAAATTAATTCTTTAGTTAAATTAAAAATGGCATTAGAATGCAATTCCTCTGCAGCCTTATCTCTTATGGAGCTAAATAATACAGGTAAATAAAGTGTTTACCCATCCTCAAAAGAATGTCTTGTAATTATTGGAAACGTTTTTTTTAAATATCACTTTAACGCTCTGAAATTCCTCAATTAACTGTAGTGATAAAAATGCATGCAAACAATTCATTGTCTCTGACGTAAAACTATTATTTTCGGCCTCTCACTTTTTCTTCTTATATTTTTAGTTGACGCTGTCTCCAAAGTCTGCAAGTGTACAATGAAGTTTTTTTTTACGCTGTTCATGCCTACATCCTCGTGAAATGGTGCATATCAATGGCGGAATATCAAATGTCATTGCATATCTTTTAAAATTGCGCTTTCCATGTTTTTATCCAGCGTGGTGGGATACTGTCCAAAACCCTAATGTGTGGGGTGTATTAGGAGGCCTTTGTCCAGCAGTGGACCATCGCAGGCCGATGATCATATAAAAAATAATGTTATAAATCTTTTCTTTTTTTTTATTTTGAGAAATTTCAGCTGCGTTTTGCGACCATTTATTGAACAGAGAAATGGTGGCATGAAAAAGTTTATCCGAAATCCGATATTATTCCACATTTGTAGCATATGAATATATAAATGTATATCGTTAAAAAGTATTGCCTCTTTTTTTACTCACGTGTATTGGTGACTTACATTCAATTTGACTTCTCTGAAAGTCTAAAACAACGCATGGCACAGTTCGTTAGCCCACACTTTTTTACGTAATTGGATTCCCAACACGCGGAAGGGGAGCATAAAGGTGTAAATGAGATATGTTTCCCTTAAATATTTTAGGACGGAAAAGGGCGACAACAGATGCTGGTTGTTCCGGCTTATCACAAGACCAATAAAATAAGGTATCAGAATATATATATATATATATTAATAACTACTATATTTAAAATTGTATTGTGCTTATCGACATTTATTGGAGCTTGAAAGTTGATATAATTAGTATTGTAGCATTCTAAAAGGAATAGAAAATAACGTTTATCAAGTTAAGATGTACTTGTTGGTTTAAAGTACAGTCTGGTCTTTGTTATTAATGCTAAGATAATAATAAAGGCAGTTCTATATAACGTACAATTAGAAAGCGTTAATTCTTGCAGCATTGATATCTAAGCTCGACTGATGCAATATTAAAATCACCGAAAATATTGGACAAGCGACGTGATACCTCGTAGAGGTGAAAATTCAATTTTCTCTCTCTGAAATTTTTATCATCATCATCAGCCTGTATGGTCCACTGCTGGACATAGGCTCCCCTAATACACCTCCATCCATTGGGATTTCGGACCGTATCCCACCATGCTGGTCTAATGCGGGTTGGTGGGTGGACCGACTTGTTGTTAGGTGGGTGGGCCGATCACCCAATTGTCTTAAAAGTAAGATGATCCATGCGTCGGATGGGCATGTAAAAGGCGGTCCACCCACAAACCGCATTCGACCAGCGTGGTAGGATACGGTCCAAACCCCTAATGAATAGGTGTATGAGGAGGCCTATATCAGCAGTGGACTATCAAAGGCTGATGATGATGATGAAGAAGTAATCTAATGCGTATTATAAAACATTGATCGATAATTTATAAAACTGCCTTCTTAGAAACCATTTAAGTCTTTTAAGATTTATTAAAATATAAAAATAAAATATTACGTGTATTGAATATAACTTTATTATTAATATTGATATTTAACAATAATGAACACTGTTTTTAATTTTAAATAACAATAAAAGGTTGAAAGGTTGAAAATGTGTCTTTAACGTAGTAACCCTGTCACTACTTTTGGGAAATTGAAATATTTTCGCCACAAGTTAATGATTATATACTAATTTAAATGTTTGTAAACCTATAAAAATTAATAAGTAATTTGAGAA
Organism: Lamproptera curius; assembly: GCA_029286875.1. Lineage (NCBI taxonomy): Eukaryota > Metazoa > Arthropoda > Insecta > Lepidoptera > Papilionidae > Lamproptera > Lamproptera curius. The sequence continues at coordinate 308,907 of JAGSMT010000105.1, read as the reverse complement.
TTAACAATAGTGGTAATAGTATAATAACTAATATGACAAAAGTATTTGTAGAAGTGTAGTCTGAAAAAAAGAATATTTCACGAAATCAAATTAAATAGACTTTCAGACCCATATAATGAACATCCGCTAAGCGAAAACTGTGCTCTCATGATTGTAATTTTAATGTTCGTATTGCCGGAAGATGGCAACAATAAAAATAGACACATTGTACTTCATACTATAGTAGAAAACTGCATCGTTATTTATTACAAACAGATTATCAATTGTCACATTAAATTAAAAGGCTTTTCATTGGTTGCAATTATCTATTAACACAAAGTAAATATATATTTTAAAGTAAAACAATACTTTCAACCTCTTATATCGCATAAAATAATATTTTACGTATAATTACGTTAACTGCTGGAGGAGTCATGACAGAAGAAACTAATCGACAGTAAAATCTTTAATTGGGAGCCGAGATAATATTCAGAATCTGCAATTCTTATAACCTAGTTTTAATATTCGTAGCGCAATCAAGCTAATGACATTAGCATTGCAATTAACGTTTTAAGAAATAAAATGATGAAAAAATTTGGAATAAAATTGTTATTTAATTACGCTTCTAATACTCAACGAATTAAATATTAGAGCCAATTAAGATTACAAGCTCAATCACATTTTGTGTTGCCTTAATAAATTGAAGCTTTAGGGGTTTGTCTTTAAGAAAAACAACATTCGGTTATTACCTTTTCTTATGTAACGTTGTAGCACCTGATCAAATGCGTACCTGTAAAGAACATAACAGAATTTTAATTACGAATATAACAAGTCATATGTTTTACGAAATATTACGAACCGGAAACTTCATAATTAGAAACATTTGATATCCAATATTATACATTTATGTAGTTAAACCTCAAAGTATTCATAAACTTTTCAAAAAAGTGTAAGTAACAGCATAGCACCACAACATATACTTAAGCAATACTAGAATAACTGTATTTGATAATCTATTCGTAGAACGATTTAGAGAACATTAAAGGTACACAATGAATGGAAATATTTCAAACTTTTATCTTCCTCGTTGATTTATCACTGCGGTTGAATAAAATAGTGTGGAAAAGAGGAAGTGGAGGGTTATACTAGTCAAGGATTTATTGTCGAATCCATCTTGAAGACCTATCGCCCATTCATTGCTCAATGTTAAGAATAGCTGCTCTATCTCTCTATGACTCTTTATTTACGGACCAATTGAAATCTCGGAACAACAAACTGGGTTTGATTGTATTGTACGCTGGTATAAATCTTCAGTCATTATATGTTATTACAAATAATAAAATAGTATAATTAATTAATACGACTTTTACCTTATTGACATAATGTGATATTAAAACAGGTTGTTTACTTGCCTATTGGTTTTTTGTCGGTTATATTAGGATAAAATATTGTTAAAAATTAAACATTGGAAAAGTAGTATAAATTTTAATGAACCATATGGATGATTAAATAAATGGACTTCGGTTAAAAAATTACGCTGGCTAAAAAGTCGGTCTTCACACCAACCCGCATTGGACCAGCGTGGTTAGATATGGTCCTAAAACCCCCTAAGGGAAAAGCCGTGCATAAGAGGAGGCCTACTTCCAGCAGTGAACTGACACAGGCTGATAATGATGATGAGTAATTAATGAATAAACGAGAGATTGTGGCCACCAAGCAGGTTTTTTTATGGGCAGAACAATTCACCATCAGGTGGAGAGTCTTCCTCACCTCGTAGCTTTAAACGAGAGAAAACAACTTTGTAGCATTATTTCAAGTATTATATTTATTTTGTCTTTTATACCTATTCATTTAATTTGTATCTATTTTCTTTATGTTTAAAACCAGTGAGTTTTAAAGCCACGTGTTCCTTGATAATAATGCAATCCTAGACTGGAAACCAGAATTAATAAAATATTTGTTCAAATGTTGCACCGACAAAATATTTGTTTCAAACGGCAGTTGAAGCTCAGTGGAATAACATGTCGGCAATTTGTCATAGATACAATTTATACAGTAACGTCTGGTCTGACGAATCACGTATATTTGTGCGCTGCAAAGTATTTTTAAATTTTTTACAAAAAAATATACCCGACGTTTCAAACCCTTCCCAAGGTTCATGTTCACGGGACCGACTTTACAAATACATAAAATTATACCCATGGTTTAAAACATCGGGTATAATGTTAAATAATTGCAAAATAATTGAACGCGATAAAATCCGTATAAAGTTATATTATTTATCATATATAGTGTACTCGTAAGCAACAGAAAATACACATATATGTATAAAATAAATAGATTTTATTCTTAAGGTATTAAAGTAACTTCCTTTGTGATCTTATCATCATAATTATCATCAGCCTGTGTTATAGTTCACTGCTGGACATAGGCCTATATATAGACAGAGTTTCTGGACCGTATCCCACTACGCTGGTCCAATGTGGGTTAGTGGGTGCAGCACTTTTTACAGACAAATGAGTGATCGCCCCAAATTTCCTAACGCAATAAAATTGTTGAGTGCGAGCAGGATTCAACCCATGACTTATACAAACGTACACGAGTTTCTAGCACCCTTCCTATGAGATGGGGCGTTACAGTGCAAGAATTAAGAAAATTACGGCGTCAAAAATAAGAACCTCGTGGGATTAATTGCAAAGGCTGACCCTTAAACTATGTTTTTGATTATTGTAATTTTGCATTGCTACAATAAATCCGTGAACCAAAATAAGCATTTAGTTAAATTAAATAAATTTATTAGTAGCTCATGTGAATAAAACAATTAGTTCATGCCTGCCTCGTAGCCTAGTGGTATGGCGTGTGCTTTAGAATCTGAGGTCGTGGGTTCGAATCTGCGGGACTCAACAAATTTTCATTGTTGTTTCTAGTTGGTTAGCAACTGGCCGATCCCTTTGATCTGAAATAAGATGATCCATGCGTCGAATGGGCATGTAAATTCGGTCCACCACCTAACGATTGGACCAGCGTGGTGGAAGTCCAAACCTAATGGATAGGTGTATTAGGGCCCTAAGTCCAGCAGTGGACTATCAAAGGCTGATGATGATGATGATGATGGTGAAGTTCGCATTAGTTCGTAGGTCATTTAAGGTACTACAATATAACCGCTCATAAAAGTCAATGCATTTGAAAAAAAAAATTATGTGCATAGAACATGTCATACGGGGATTTGATTAAACAAATACCTCAAGATATAAATTATATAAAACGCGACGGCAGAAATCGGGAGGTAGTTTCAAGAAGAGTGCAAGTTGCTATCTGCTTATATTGCGCTTAATGGTTATATGCAGTTCGAAGTTGGTCATATTTTTGCCGTCAATATTTCGCTTGTATCTATTATAAACTTATCAAGTCGTATTAATTAATTTATTTCGTTTAATCAAGTTCGAACACAACCTCGTTTTGTTGTTTTCCTAAACTTTTAAGTATCATTCCAGTTATATATTTTAAAAGTATTATGACTTTATATACATCCTTTATTTGAGAAGTTTGCTAAATATTTAATTAAGTGAATTTACGTACGTTTAAAATTCAAATCATCTCATTCACGTCGCAAAGGGCTCGGCCATCAATTTCTGCGGACAAAGAGACGTTCTAAATAAACGTCCTTTATGCTTTGAAATATGTAGAGCTATGTAGAAAGCGCTCCTTTAACATAAGCTAACAGAATTATGTCCGCAAAGACAAGAGGTGACCCTCCAAAGTGTTAATCATACAAGGCTATACATATGAATATGAATATATTCGAAAGAGAATCTCAAAACAACTTATGCTTTAGGTTGCTAATTCCGTATTAATATACTGGTGCCAAAACGACTGGAGCATTGTATTATTTCCAATGTTTTTGGGAACTTATAAAAGAGCCATCAAAAACTTAATTAAAAAACATACATATATTTATTATATCTTTTATTTTAGCGATAGGTATAATTGGTTAGGGTGTGTGCTTTAGAAATCGGAGGTCGGGGGTTCGAATCCTCCAACTCGACAAATTTTTATTGTTGTTTCCTAATTGGTTAGGACAATGTGGGCCGATTACCCAATTTCTGAAAAGTAAGGTTAACCATGCGTCGCATGGGTATGTTAAAGACTGCTCACCCTCCAACCGGCATTGGACCAGCGTGGTATATACAATCCAAAAATCCCTAATGGAGAAGGCCCGCACTAGAGAAGGCCTATGTCCAGCAGTGGACTAACACAGGCTGATGATAATGTTAATGATGACTCAACATAGCTATTGCCATGATTTAACAAGATGACACAAAAAGTGATAAAATATTCAAATATCTCAGTACATAGGAGTGATTTATTCACTCCATGATTTCCAAAACGCTTCTACTAAACAAAGCAGCTATGTATTTATTTCTTTCTAACAATCATAGCAAAATTACAATATTTTATTCAGTACATAAGCTTCACACATCCTAATTGATTGTTAAATAAACTACTACTGGTTCCGATATGGTAAGATGAAGCCTTGTAACTGAAAAGAACCGAGTAACACACTTTGCGAAACCTATTTATTAATTTCCTTATTTCAATATATTTTTGTAATATTTGAACAGAATGACGACAGATAACAAAAAAATTCGTAATATTCTCTAGAAAAGATTTGATTTTTACAAATTTTGTTAGGTGGCGGTAAACATTGTCGGTAATATTAAGAAATTATTAGTTAATTTTTGTTTCTATGATCGGAAAAACGAAATTGTAAGCGATTTTATTGTGCCCGTCCTCTTTCTGAAAAAGGTGGTACTCAATTCAGGGCGTATATTTTTTTCGGCGTTAAAAATCACGACCTCGTGCGTATAAATTGAAAAAGCTGCTTTAACCTTAAGGCTTAATCTTTTTTTAACAATCTCAATTAGATTTACTTAAAACTTAGATTATTACCTTAAACTTTTATATGGCTGACGTGACCCCGACAACACCCACTAGATCTCTCGTACGGACGAGTCGATGTGTAATACCGCCTTAAACCACTCAAAACAAGAACACTATCACAGAAGCACAACACTTATCACACACGAGGAGAGTTCCCATCCGGGTAGCGGCTCCTACGTAGCATTATACTTTATTTCAGTACCCGAATTTTATACTCGGCCGTAGAGTGACAAAACGTCAATATCGACACTCCGTTTTTCTAAGTACCCTCATTAGAAATAATATACCGGCTTAGGATCAAATACTATGTTTTACATAATTGTACTACTTGAAATGTCCTGTAATAAAGAGTGCAAGAGCATCTTTTTAAGTATAATTCACAATAAGCATTTTAATGTAAATATTTGTAAAAACTGCAATCAGGCATATTGCAGTTCATTTAAGACAGAAAAGTTTAAGTTTATATAAAAATTAAAGCATGAGAAAAATCTTTGATCTATTAAAATAAAACGTATCATAGACTGATTTTGATTAAATGAATACCTTAAAAGATATCAGATATTTAGATTTTAAAGCCTCGTTGAATCCTATTTTGGATATAGTTTAGAAATATTGAAGATAAGTTTAAGTAATTCTTTGAAAAAAGTGATTTAAAAAGCACATAAACAAGAGGAATTTTAACAAAAGAAAAACCGACTTCCAACAGTAAAGAACCATTTTACGCAATTGAAGCGGGTAACAAAATGAAATTGCCCCGTGACTTCTGTTCCCGCATTCCATAATATGTTTTAAGATATCCATTTATTCAAAATGTCGTGTAAGCCATGTTCTGTAATAGAATGAAAAAAAATTAAATTTAACAACTTAAATTAGCCTAATTGCAATTTTAAACAAATGAAATTCAAATGCGTCATTCTTAAAACATAGATATATGCGATTGCGAACTTTATTGTAGACCAATTCAAGTAGTACAAATATGTATATACATAGTTTGTCTGTCTCTTACGGTTTTGGAAGCATTTGTAATTTTATCGCACGAGATTGTGATTTTCGGTGCCATAATTTTTTATTTCTAAAATATATATTAATTTACTTATACAAAATTATTTTAAAAAATGGGACCAATAGGAAGCTAGAATCTATAATAAAAATAATAAACAAAATCGAAGCAGTAGGAGCGAGCAACGAGGTAACATATTAAAAAAAATAACAAAACATACGCTCCGAATTGATTTGTTTCTCCTTCTTTTGGGAAGTTGGTCAAAAACACCGTTACTTGATAATTTTTAATACAACTTTTAAACAATCCTTATGCATGTAAATGCTAGAAACGTTTTAAAATTAGCAGTACGTTCTTTTAATTTAAATCTAAACCCTAACGTGCTGTCGCGTGCCTTATTATTTCTGTGAGACTACTTTCCTCGTTCGAATCAAGTAATAAAAACTTTATGTAGCTATGTCCGCGCAAGACGTTGTATGAAGGGAATCGTTTTATAACCCTCAACGTAGTTTCATAGTTAGCAATCGTAAGTTACGGCCTCGGATCCTCGAATAAGTGCCATGATTTGATACCGCAAAAAATCCTTCAACGGTTATCTTCTGAAATCTTTTTTGAGTAATAAAGTAACGTACAGACTAAATGATAAAGGTATAAATTCACTCCAATTGAAGTCAGTTGTTCTGTTATTGTGTTTTGAACATTAATAATTAACTATTCTATATGAATAAACTTTTCTATATTTATTACTTATTTCAATCTTGCGGTATCAAGACTGTGAAATGAACAATATGGTTCAAGGAGTAAGTAAAGTTCGTATCTTGCCTGTAGATTTGTCAGTATTATTGCAACAAAATACAAACACCAAAACAGATAATAAGCTGGGCCGGAGGGATATCTAAAGTGTAAAAAAACAGGGAGAGTTGAACTAGACTAGACTGTTCGTCTTTCAAATTAATGGAATTATTAAGGAATTCTGCAGCGTTAAAGGGGAGCGCAGGGTGTTTCACAGTAAGTTGTAATGTGTGGCAGATTTGCATGCTGTACTAAGCTCATAGGGGTTCCACTTTCGTAGAAACCATCTCCTAATATTTCACAAAAACATAGGCTAACTATGAGTTTAGAACTTTCTTGAAGCTGTCTTGACACTGCAATGCGTCACGAATTTTTAAAATTATTATTTTATTAATTTTTAAAACAAAATCCAGCTCTTTAGATATCAATAATTCTAGTAAAATTAGTCGACAGACGCTAATAAAACTCGATTGCTCAAACTTGGACTTTACTTATCTAAGAGTAAGTAATCAAAGTATTTTTTAATCAGTGAAAAAATGAACTTAAGTATATGACAATATCAAGTTAATTAAAAAGACACAAAATTAAACTTACATTCAGAATTATCAAAACGTAAAAAAAATTCGTAATAATGGACTTGTGTGTGTGTGTATGGTTTGTCAAATAGGTAGTTGATGACATAATGTGTGTTCTGAGTGTTACACCCTTCCATTAATAGCATTAGAACATCCCTTTAAAAATATTCTTGCGTGTTAAATATGTCAAGGTCTAAGAAACCTGTTATTATACACCGTTTGTAAGTGTTGACTAAAGATTTTGAGCATATCTAGTCGATGATTTTGCAACAGCGAACAGGCTGCATGTCTGATTCGAGTTTTGATATAAAGCACACTTTGAAGCTAATTCCCGCAGTCAAATCGTCCCTTGACGAAACCATGTAAAAAGTCATATCTAGCAGCGTACTGACTTTCAAGATCTTGTGGAGGGTGTAAGACCTGCATAAATGTTCATAATTGTTGGTTGTGCTTTTTTTGAGATTTATGTTTAATGAACCTATGCTGGATTTTTTCTAAATGTTTAATTTGAGTAATGTATTGTGGATTCCAAGATATGCTACAGTATTCAAGAATACTCTTACTAGAATTAAGTAATTTTATACAAGTAACATCAGAAAAAGGTTTTGTTACGCAAAATAAAACCAGCTCCTATTGAATCAATATGATGGAAAATGTCAATTTGTCATCTATAAGATTCCTAAGTCCTTCACGACAAATTCTTTATTAGGACTGAAACCGTTAATTTTGTAGTCAAAGACAAAGGGTTTCTCTTTCTAGTAAACGATACTTAATGGCATTTACTAAAATTTACATCTATACAGTTATCACTATAGTATTTCTCTAACCGGTTAAGATCAGATTGGAAATTCATACAGTCTGAAAGATTAGAGATTTTCATAAATATTTATGTGTCATCAGCGTACATGAGAAACTTTGCATAGTGAAAACATTTACTAAAGTCATATAAGTAGCAAATATATAAAAGAAATATTTGTACAAGAGCAAGTTGATGACTTTAATGCAATTATTTTAAAACGAGTAGCAGTAATCAGACTTTGTAGATGATCAAATAGCATTCTGTGGGATAAAGTTAGACGGACAGACTGTCTAAATTAAAACATCGGGATTGGCTGCACACTTTTGGGGCCTTTTTATTATTTTTTAATACATGTATGTCTACAACTATTTTTTAATCATTGAACATAATATATACGCTTTGAAGTATATCAGTAAATAATATGTTTCTTACTTAAATAAGCTTCTAGGCGTTGACAGTCAAAAATTGTTTCTGCTATCATTTCATGGCACTTATTCGAAAACCTGCGGTTAAAACTTACAATTCGTAACTATGGAACCTTGGTGTGGGCTATAAAATGATTTCCTTCAAATACAACGTCTTGCACTGACTTATAACTATATAAAGTTTTATAACTAGACGCGAGTGAGGAAAGTAGTCTCACATCACTATTAAAGGCACGCATATATTTAAATTTCAATGTATAGAAGTTAAAAATGTTTTAATTTTTCCAGCAGATACTTAGTTTGTTTAAAGGTTTTTTAAAGCTTATTAGTAACAGTGTTTTCTGTAATAAAATAGGCGCAATATATATTTCTAAATATTTCATCAACAGCCTGTGTTAGTCTACTGCTGGACATAGGCCTCACCTAATGCACTCTTCTCCATTAGGAGGTTTTTTGAATCGTATCCCACCACACTAGTGCAATGCGGGTTGGCGGGTGGACAAATTTTTTACATGGCCATTCGATGTATGGATGGATCATCTTATTTTTCAGACAATTGGATGGTATAAACCTACGACCCCTGGTTTCCAAAGCACAAGCCCATACCACTACGCTACGGAGGCATTTCTAAATATGTATCTTTTATATACTTTAGTAGCGGTCACAATAATTGCAATAATTTATTTTAGTTTGCTGTATTGCGATATTATATTACAATAATTAACATACGAAACATAAATACATTTCCATAATTAATAACAGTGCATTAAAAGTGATTTATGTGTCTGTATTTCATATATCTAGATATTGTAATGTTCTCTTTAATACCGTCAACGAAGTAAATTGAACGTACACAATTTCGCGTCAATATATACCCATCAAGCCACCATTTTGTGACACCGTAACTTGAGAGCTTGCGCGAACCGGAAATTAATATTACAATTTTGTCGACTCCGAGGCGCCGCTTGACTTTGATGGTGGAATCTCAGTTTACAGGTAATTTCTTTAAAGCAGTCGATGCTTTTAGTTTGATAATGAGATTTTGGACTAATTAGGGAACACTGCCTCCTTAGCCTAGTGGTATGGGCGTGTGCTTTAGAAACCGGAGGTCGTGGGTTCGAATCCTGCGGGACGCAACAAATTTTCATTCTTGTTTCCTAGTTGGTTAGGCAATTTGGGCCGATCACCCAATTGTCTGAAAAGTAAGATAATCCTTGCGTCGGATGGGCATGTAAAAAGTCGGTTCACCCGCCAACCCGCATTAGACCAGCGTGGTGAGATACGGTCCAAACACCCTAATGGATAGGGGTGTATTAGGGGAGGCCTGTGTCCAGCAGTGGACTATGACAGGCTGATGATGTTATGAGGAACACTTTGGTAAATTTAGATATATTTGATTGTTACATTATCAGCTATGGGAAAAAAAAATTAAGTACATAAATAAAAGTAAAAGTATTTAGATTTTATCAAAAACATAGCTTCAGAGACATTGATAGTTTTTAATAGAACAACAGTTTTATTTCCGTGTTACTTATGTAACTTCGTACTGAAATATAGATTTAAATTGTGGTGAAATATCTCAAATCTCTTTTGCAATGTCGTGTTAGTGAAAGCCTTAATGTTAACGTACCTTTCAGTTTCGTTATGAAATTTATTTGTTGGATTTTCGTACCTGTAACGTAGTACGTAGTAGTAAAAGTACATTTGATTTTGCGTATGGTTGTATTTTTCACTTAAACCAAAATTTTAAATGGAATTTTTATAGATATTTAAATTTAGAATTTCCTGTTGAACTGTATACTCATTGTCTTACTTAATATTTCTATCGTTACTATTTCTGCCATTTTAAAATATAAGAAAGTTTCTGTGATAAAGTAAAGTTTCTAAATAAATCCTTAAAATTAAAAATTATTTAAAATTTCTACGTCATAATATAAGAAGCTTTAACGATATTTCACTGGATAAATTTACCGATAAATTGACTCTACGACTAACCTTGTTTTCTAGCTCATTTTAAATATCAAAGCTTAGTTAATCATTTTGTATAGTACCAAACTTTATTATAATTTCTTAATTTTCCAATACAAGTTTTAAGTTCGAAATATAAACTGGGAACAGCTAGAAATCTTTGCCATAAACTCTTTACATGAACTAGAAGGTAATTTTTTTATGTATTATACAGTACCACTTCTTTCATATTGTATAAGAACAAGTTTTCTTTTAAATGAGAGGTAGAGAATCGGTATTTTGTATTATAAAAACACAAAGCCGTATATGTAACTCTGGACAAACTAACTACGAGTTATCATCGATATGTCAATCACCGAGAGACGGTCGACTAATAACTAAGCCATACGAATAACGACGCTTGGCTGTACTATGTTACTTTGTTTACATTTATCCAGAGATCAAATAGACGAAACTATAGTTAAGAACATGTTTATTAAATGAAGTTACAGAAAACCGTGTACCAAATTACAACTTTGGCGCATAATTAATTAATTTGTTTAAGCAAAATAATACCACACATTATTGAATATAATTTGACGACCCGCTTGGCGCAGTGGTTAGTGACCCTGACTGTTGCGCCAAAGGGTGTGGGTTCGATTCCTACCCGTGGAAAATATTGTGTGATGAACATAGTGTTTTTCTCGTGTCTGGGTGTTTGTATCTATATAATATGTATTTATTTACAAAAGAAAAGTAAGTTAATGTATTTATCAGTTATCTAGTTATTATAGTACAAGCTTTGCTTAGTTTGGGACTAGATGATGTTGTGTTATTCTTCCACAAATATTATTGTTATTGTTGTTGTAATAAAATAGTACTTGTAACGGATTTTATCACATTTATATACCATATTTAATTCCCGACTAAAACTTTAAACCCCCTGATTGAGAATACATTAGGGGAGGCCTTTGTCTAGCCGTGGACTAACACAGGCTGATGATGATGATGAATTATCGTCGTTTCGAACACTTTCCAGCGCCCTGGTCATGGGACTGACTGAGATGTCATGTGTCTTGTTGCAATGGCTGAAGCGGGATTTCCAAATCCTAATTATGATAACATTTTCGTCTGTACTCGGAGTAATGCCATATTTGATCATTACAGCTGGCAGTGAGTATTGTGTATAAGCTTTAAATTTAATTGATTAATTATGGTGCCTACTAAAAAAGTAAAGTATACCGATGTATTGAATTGATTTGAATAAAAAATTATCGTTCAACGCTAATCCGCGGAAGAAAATCTATATGAGTGATGTAACGTGAACCGAGAGTTCAAATTTATGACCGCCATTACGTCCATCTATTAGGCTAATAAATTATTGGCTTATTCGAGTAAAATGACGATAGGTTTGGTTACTCTAATCTGATATGATTGGGTTTGGCAGGGTGTTATTTATTGACGTTTTATAACGCTATAATTCGTTTTTTTACATATGTTTAAAGGTTTAGGTCAGTGTAAAAGTTGCTGCTTATATGTACCTCAAGAAATTGTGTGCACTATTTAGAGTTTTGTTTTGAAGGACATAGTAACAAGTAAAATTGCTTGATAATCATATTTTATTGATATATCAATAGTCAATCAGTCATTAGCACCTTCTACCGTACACATGCTCAGGACATAGGAAAATTTTCAATGAATTCAAGGACGGTACATCCGGCACACATGCGCAACAATTTGAGTAAACGCGGACTAACTGTGCAGACCAGATCAGCAATCCCACCTGGAATCAGAGGGACACTCAACGCTCCAGCTTCCAAATGCTGCTGCACTCCAGAACCTTATGGCCATCTGATGTCATCGTGTTCTACACATGAGCGGCCCATTTTGCCTTTACTTCAACGGCTAATCCTTTTTCACTATTTTTAATATTTTTGACGATAATATTTAGATAACGAATCTATCCGACAAGAAAAATCCTAGAATGTTCTGGTAGCGTCACATACCTCGTGAGCTACGGCTATGCACTTGTAGACGCAGGCCTCCCAGCAGCCGTGTCTCCTTTGGGTTAAATATAACATATTATTTTTATTGATTCTATAAAACTTTAACCGATTTAAAATGAATTATAGAAATTTAGTTGGATGCCACAGTAAATTCAAATATAGAACATCTCATGATAATCGGACAATTTTTGTATTCTCTAACATGATGTCAAATCTTATTCACCACAGGCCTGAAGAGGTCTACATTTAAATATTTTTATAAATCTTATAACCCTGACCCGTTTGAAATAAACATATGAAATCAATCAGAACTAAAAATTCGTCGAAAACAAAAACAATTACTAAAATTAACAAAAAAACTACTTTTAGAAAAGACGGAAAAAACGGATATAAAACTTTAACCAAACCTGATATGTTTATATTTTAATAACTTATTATTTTTATAAAACTATAAAAATATCCTTCTTATGGAAATTTTGTTAATTCAATCCCAAAATCGTATTATAAACAGGGCCAAATCTACCTTAACGCACGATTAATGAACGATTAACGAAATGTCATTTCTTGTTTTGATTATAGTCAATATACTTTAACTCGTGATAAATATTAAGAATTGATGATTTTGGTTATTCAATTTTTTATTTATTTTCAACTTCCATTTTAATCTTAGGTTTGAAATGATGATTAAACTCAAAATCTAGTGTGGAATTAATTTAATAAAATTAAAGTGGTGATATTAATCTAACTTTGATTTTAACATGGTAGTTCGTTACGTTAACTTATTCTGAATTCAAAATGCGATACCGCGACTCATCAGGTATTCTGGAAAGTCTCGTGCTATTCGCGTCAGCCACTGGAAGTTCGCCTTTCCATAAGGCGCCAGAGGCACTTTTATACCACGCATCCACCGACTTTGCATTTCGAATCCCCATCTTGTGGAAGATCATCGACATTGGATGAACACGTCAGCTGGCCTGGGAGACCTTTCGTAACGGTACGGTTCTGCTAGCTCATGTTAGCCTGGGCCATGCTCGGAGTTCATTAGCTGGATATTGCGCAACCCCGTTTCGCCAACTTAATATCCATAAGGTGGTAAGTCCTGCTGGATTCTAAATTCCTAATATCCTTTTAGTTCTATAAAATCTTACGGATTTATCGGTTTTTGGGGAATTAATTCCGACTCTCGACACTTTCAGTGGCGTCGGTCCGGGTGACTGAGATATCGAGCGCCTCTTGTGCTCAACTGAAGCGGATTTCCAGTTCTTAATTTTTATTAATTATTTTTAATCTGTACTTCGAACTATGCAAAATGAACTGATTTTATCTTTACAGCCAGCAGTGGTATTATGCTTGGGTTTAAATTTTAATTTATTAATTATGGGATCCCAAGCAGGTGGTAGAACCCAATATAATGCTTGATATCTCAGTCTACCCCGTGACCACGGCCGCTGGAAAGTGTTCGAAACGTCGGGAATTTAAAATGTAAAATGAACGCGATAAAATCCGTAAAGTAATTTTATTTAGTAATGTATAATATTCGCGCAAGCAATAGAAACAATTATCTTTTAAGATATTCATTTAATCAAAATATCATCTACGATAAGTTTATTGCACACATAATATTATTTTTTACAAAAGAATTACATTATGTGTATACGATCAAATGGCTATTGTGAGCTATTTAAAACATAGTTATATTCGCTCAAGTACTTTCTTATAGACCACTTTATAAAATACAATGACGTATAGCATACTTAAAGCCTTATCTTTTAAGGTTTCGGCTGCGTATGCAACTTAATCGCACGAGGTAGTGATTTTTGACGCCGCATTTTTTTATTTCTCAATTGTCTAATATAATACTTCGCACAAAGTTATTAAAAAATGGATCCAAATGACATCTTATGTCTATAGTTTAATAAAAGAATGAACAAAATCGGAGCTGTAGGAGCGGAGCAACAACATACGCTCCGAATTAAGTATCTTCTTCTTTTGGGAAGTCGGTCAAAAAAATTATGAAATAATATAATACAGCGTTATTTAGTACAAACCCTTTCTCCAGCTGGAATTGTGCCCCATAGCTTCGGTACTGTCTAGTAGTAAGCTCTGCGAGATGAACCGTACGTTCACCTGGTCGTAAGTAAAAAACTCAATCTGACGTATGGCACCATTCGCATAAGAAAAGCAGCGTAAAACGTCACAAATCCACTCACCACTCTGAAACATGACATTTTAAGTCTCGTTTAGGTTAACAACGGTTCGCTTAAATCTCACACTTAAACCGGAAGTAAATAGGTGTATAGATTTGTGGCAGAAACTGGTACTGCGGAGTATTCCTCCAGACGGCCCTTTGTAACCAGGACGTACCTCCTGTATAATTAAAATTTAATGGCGGAGATTGAATAAGCAGGGAGCTCAATTCGAGAACGTAAGAAATTTAAAAAAATATATTAACAAACAATATGAACCAGTATACAATTATTGTACCTGTGACAAATGACTAACTTTATTCCTTTATCATTTCAAAGTAGATAGTGATTAGGTTAGATTTGAAAACTTTTGGGAAGTTTGTCCCTTCTTGGGCCCACCCTTTTGCCCCTTTTAAGGCCTCTTTAAGGACGGAATCGAATACCTTTTGAAACCACTCAGAACAGGTTCCCCCCTGAAGCAGTTCGGCGTGATTCCATCCTTCCAGGCCTTCCTCCTTAAGCTGCTTAGGACTAACTCATCAAAGCTGACGTTAGGAAGCTCACCAGATAATGTCGAGTCAGATCTAGCACGGGGATCGTTAAAACCGGTAATAGGTTGAGGGAGCCTGTGACGCGTACAATTGCAGAAGTCCTCATCTCCAACAAGATCTCAGGCTTAGTAGAAACAGTCGAGCCAGAGTTGTTCTGAGCTCGACAGATGGCTTCTTCCGAGCTTTTCAAAAACCTGACCTCTATTCTGCTCAATCGCTCGAGTTATTCGTTGCGTATTTGAGCAGCGAAGGTCTCGGCGTATAGTTTCGGATCCGCTTTGGAAGAATTTCCATCTGTCGAAATGGTCTCCTTATGCTGCTGATGTTCCTCCATAAGATTGAGCGTCTCATCGGAGTTTGGACTCTCGCCGGTACGCTTACTCCTACAAACCTTTGACCAACATCCGTATGCAGTCCACCACGGCATCGAGGGCCTCGTCAACTGCCATTGTGGTTTCGATATGTTAGGGCATCGAATCGGTTTTTAATTCCAGTTGGAATTTTTCCGAGCCCATGACGGTTTGTCGGAGTTAGTCGAGAGTGACCTCTCACCAGGACCGCTCTCGCTGGAAATCTAAGTTCAGGTGCCTCCACTAGTCGGTGATCACTTCCGGTTTTGAACCGATTGATCACAGAGACATCCCTGAATATGTGTTTCCGGTCCGTCATGATGAAGTCTATCTCGTTCCTTGTCACAGATCGGACTCTGCCATGTCCACTTCCTGTGAGGTCTCTTCTAAAATGAACTCATTAAGAAGAGCCCTTCCTTCTCGAGGAAGTTTACCAGCATCTGTCCCTGTGATTTCGACTACCGACACCGTGGATCCTAACACGATTCAATGCCCTGTCGTACTCTCCACCTTTGGCATTAAAACCCTATGACAACGTTATAGTGGGCCTTGTGGGTGTAAGCGCCGGGAGACATCCTCGAAGTGGCCTCCACTTCGTCGTCAGGGCGTGTCGAGGTGGGCGCGTACACCGTATCACTTTGAGGGAATAATTTAGTGAGTTTAAGAACAATACGCTACCTACTCGACACGGTCGAAACTACGACAATGTTGTCGACAAGGATCTATTGACGAGAATCCACGCCGCCTTAGGACGGATGGTCGCCCTCTCGGAAGTAGAAAAGGTGACCCGATGGCAAGGTTATGGTGTCGTCTCCTCGGTCTTCGGACTTCACACACCCTAAATCGTGCCACCGGATCTTGCCCAGTTCTACCTCCAGCTCGCCAGGTGTTCGCCAAGTCTCAACGTTCGTCCATTATACGTAGCCAGTTCAAGTTTTGCTGACCAGGAATATCGAACTACCGGGAACTAGGGTCGTTTTCCTTTTTGGCTTTCATTGAAAAGAAAATGCTCCATATTGCCACGTTGAGCAGGCGGATTGGCAATTGACTAATTGCATTTAGTACTGACGGATCTGTCTACCTCAGTAAGGCAGATCCGCAGTCAAATGGGCGGTTCGTCACATCCCTACGCCTAACAAATATATCAATGGAGGGAGTAAATCAGGTAAGTTAGTCAATGTTATGTTTAACACGGTGCTCCAATCAGGATAGGTAAGTAATGAGAAAGAAAATACTTTCAGACAATATTTCTAAAGGTGGTAGGTAACATATCACAGAGGACCGACACTCAAAATACAAACAGTGTTGGAGTTAAAAACTGCGTGACAAACATTGGAAAACCGAATAACGCATAAATGAAATGAAAATAATGAGGAACAATATTATGCATCCATATTTCATTATGTGCTGACATCGGGAATGATTTATCTCTGAATGTTTTTCCGTGAAATTCAATGCAATGATACTGGGCTCCAATTTTATTTTAATATAATAATTCTTTACTTATTTCTTGTTAAATATTTATTAAATATAATAATTATAAGAAAAGTCAACTGTCCGCACAAGAAAAATCACAAGAATAGTTTTGTATAGCGTTCATCAATATCATCATCAGCCTCTATTAGTCCACAGCTGGACGTAGGCCTCCCCTAATGCACGCTTTCTCCATTTAGGGGATTAAATAATTAAATAACATATTGTTAAATTATTTTATTGATTCGTGTATAAGAAAATACTATTGAAAACCGATTTAAAATAAATATACTATAGCGAAAATGTATAAGATTGGATGCCAGCCAATGTGTAAATTTACCAAAAATCATTAGCAAGAACACATATCATGTCAATATGCATAGATCGGACCGAATACTTTATGTAATTACTCTAACATCGTGACGTCAACAACATCTTAGTCTGTCCCGTGACCAAAGGCCTGAAGAAGGGTTATTACATTTTAAATACATTTTTATATTAAAAATCTTGTAACCCTGGACCACCGGTTTGAAAAGTAAAAACATAGTGAACATTACAATAGGTTGTTTTTGGAATAAACTTTTCAGACATCTTAAAAATATTATTAACGTCTGACAACGCGAAACAATTAGCCCAAGTAATATTTGCCCCAAAGGAAATAAAAACTTTTAACTGTTTAAGAAAAGAACAGAGAAAGAAGCGTGGTATATTGTTAAAAAAATCTTTTTAATCCAAACCTGGTAGTGTTTTGTTGCTTCTGTTACAGTTTTCAAAATTACTTTATTATTTTATTATAGTAAAAAATTATATTGAAATACGTTTAAATTTGTTCCGCCTAGCCCATTCTTATTAGGAAAATTTTATTGTAAATTCAAAGTCTTCTTGAATTTTAACAGTGGTAGGTTCGTGTTCACGTTAACTATTAATGTTCGCTTGGATTCTAAAATGACGATAAGCCGACGACTACTCAATCCAGTATGTCCTGGCTGAAGTCCTCGTCGGCGTTATTTCGGCCTGTCCAAGCCCACTGCTGAACGTACGCCTCTTCCATAAGGCGCCAAGAGGCACGTTTTTATACCACCAGCATCCACCGACCTCCTGCACATTTTCACAGGTAGTCGCTCCATCTTGTGGAAGGTCGATCGACATTGCGATGGCCAGTGCCAGGCTGCCTTGGGAACCTCCTTTCTCTGACGGTCATCGGTTCTACGAGCTATGTGGCTGGACTATTGCCACTTTGCTTGCTGGTTATATCGGCCACCGTCGTTTTACCACACCCATAATAACCTATGCATGTGTGTACGTGAACTGTGTGTCAGTGCCGTCATCATGTGTCATTGCTTCAAATTTATTACCGAAATGCAGAGCTAATGCATTAACATTCAGGGTTTGAGTATCAATAACCTATTCAATAAACAGTACGATGGGCAATAATAAATCAAAGGATCACAATAGGAGCGGTCGTAAAATGGAGGCATGCTGATCGAAAAGCGTAGTCACGTTTAATGGCACATTAATATTACAGGAATGCTGAAAACTGTCACTTGTTTCATCAGAACTAAATAACACTTTACTTATACCGTGACACAAATATCCATCTTGTTATTTTTAAGCTAATTTTTTTCTGAGAATATCAATATTTTATACTCTTAATGGATAGTGTCTCACTGTTTTTTATAAAGCCGCGATTTCTTCGTGCGTGAGCGATATCTAATAGGGAATCGGTAAGTAAATTGGACCAGTCATTTAAGATAAGCCTTCATAAAATAGATGGACAAAAAAATGACAATAAATGTACCTACTTACCACCTAAACCTACATATATACTGCTCATATAGTGAAATATAAAAAGTACATAATGGTAACTTAATATTACAAAAAAAACACAACAATTTCATATATTTGCACATTTAGGCAATGATAAAAATGAATTTAACACATTAAGTTTCAATATTCCAGGTCGAAAAACGCAACATCATCCAGACTCAAATTAAGCAAAAGCTTGTACTATGGAAGCTCGTTGACTAATAAATACGTAGACTTACATTTCTTTTGTAAATAAATATATATATTTTTTTTTATTTATTTCATGAACGTATACATACCATAATACACAATCTGCCAAACTGCGCAACAGTTTATCGGCAGTAGCTCTCGTGGACAAAGCAGATATGCACTTAACACATTTTTTTTACATTTTGCTTATTATAAAGGTATAAACATATATTTGTAATTACTAAATAATTTATATGAAAAAGTATTACACTAAAGTTAAATAACGCGTAAGTAATTTATACGTATAAAATAAAAAAAGAAAAACACTAGATAAATATTTTTTTTTTAAATCTACTTTGCCGCGCTTGCACTTGCGCAACTGTTAAGAACTGCGTGCACTATCTTTATCACTTTTTAACGTATAACTTTGTCTTTTTCGTTACTTTTTAAAAACTGACATAGCCATTAGATACGTGCGACGCTATCCACGAGAACTGATATATTATATTGGTACAATCATCCAGACACGAGAATAACACTTATTCATCACAAAATAATTTTCCCGTGGTGGGAATCGAACCCACACCCACTGGCGTAACAATATATTAATAATATTAAATTTTCAGTAATTATTTAAAAAAAAAAATTAAAACGTTGAATAACACGGTATTGTTTTTTTTATTTAAAAATTTCCTGGAATATAGAAAAATGGTGTAAAGAATGTTCAATACCAAAAAAATTAAGAAGACTCGATAATCTGTCCCACCCGATGGATAACAGCAAAATTCTTTAAAATTATATATTTTTTTGTCGTTAAGTTAAAATTTGACAATTTTTATGCAATTCGAAAAATCATCAGTAGGGCAATTTTTTTTATCCTATATCCTTAGAAGATTAAAAGTAAGCAAAACTAGACCTTAGGATTTTAAATTTTAAGAACATTTTGCTTTGCAAAAATTTAACCAACAAGGTGGCAGTAGCCACTTTTCAGCTAAAATTTTTCAAAATATTCAACGAGCGTATAAAGCTTAATTTAGCAGTTTATTAACAAAAATTGCCTGTTTGGTATAATGCTAGAGCACATGGCTTCACTTTAATAGGCGCATAATAAAATTAACTTAATCACCTTCCGCTTATTACATGAAGTGTAATACAATTTCCTTCTGTTAAGTAAAATGACAAAGGTAGATTATCATCAGATAGTAAGTGATAAAACAAATTTACTGGCAACTCTTTTTATAGTCATTTTAAATATCATGCATTGTTTGTTACAGTTTCTTTTATTTATGGGATATCAATTTCATTTTTATTATTTTATTACTTTAATTACAAACTGGGGCCATGCTGGAGATTAATTTTTATGATCTCATATAACATTAAAGCTAAATCCCTATAAATTTACTCGTCAAGGGTTTCAGCATAACTGTCAGCGAATAGCAGACATAATTGTTTATTTTTTTATATTCTCCTAATATATAAATGCGAAACTTTGTATGGATAGATGGGTGTTCTTCTTGCACGCAAAAGCTTCTAAATTGATTTGAGGTAAATTTTACAATAACGTAGTTTATGCATCAATAAAACATATAGGCTAAAATTTACAAAATATGGTATGGTTAAAATATAGTATGACAGGCTGCCTCTAATGTGAGGTAAACTGGTGGACTGCATAAATTTAAACCCTTTCTTTGAATAAACACATGTAATGTTATATTATCTTATGTAATAAATTCTGCCATCTGTGAGCTATGTCAACAGGCATTGTAAAAATACTAATTATATATGAACATAATGTATAATAATAATTTTTACAAATAGCAGACCACGGGCAAAGGTAATTAAACAATTAAAATATGCTCACGGTAATATGGTTATTACTTCTGTAACTTAAATGCAATGCTGACGCATTCGCTTGCAGTGTCAGTATCAATAACCTATTCAGCGAACAGGTAAATGGAGAATAATAAGTCAAAGGATCTCAATAGGAGTGGCCGTATAATGGAAGCATGCTGATTGAAAAGCGACCGTATTTGTCACTTTCAATGGCGCAGTAATATATCAAGAGTGCGGAAGAACTATAATTTGCTTTGTTGTTTTTGTTGTTTTGTGTTTACCCATTAGTACTTTATTTGTAACTTTGAATTTGCTTTAGAACTTTGGGTCTTTTTATATTTTAAACTAAATCGTTCATATACTTCGAATGCGAATCTAAAGTCAAATATGAGATCATACGACGAAGTGCTTTATTTACTTGCTATTTAATATTAGTATTTAAAGTTTATGTCAGCCTATTTTATATATCGTACATTATATAAAGCAATATTTAAAATAATATAAACAATAATTTTGTAAATATTTGTAATACAAGGTTAATGTGAGACTTATATGAGTAATTAATTCCCTTTAATAAAGAAAATGCCCTATATTCTTATATCATTATATTATTATAACTTATAGTATTTTATTTCTATAAGAACATATTTTTGCTGTCCGTAGGACCAACTTAAATAATCTTAACGTTACATTAAAGTTTCTTAATTTGGTTGCCATAAAAAATAGGCCGCTGAGTTTCTTTTGCCGGTTCTTCTCACGTCTAAGGCGTCCTTTTCCGAACCGGTGGTAGTGTGTTTGACAATCAATAAGCAAGTGTAAACTTCTATATTTAATAAAGATATTTGAATTTGATTCAAAATTTTACACTTTGCACAACCTAAAAATAAAGAATATTGGCCGTTAGTAACAGTGAATTTCCGGGAGTATAACACTTTGGACGAAACATTACGTTGAACGTGGACATAAATCAGGCCTGATTGTGTGGAGGAATATTGCGAGGGGAGATTAGATCGCTCGTTCGCACCCTTAGGTTTATTTGTTACAATTTTTATGCCTTTTAGATACAGGTTCTTTTTAGGAGAGAACACTTTTTTTGGGTTAAAAGTATCATAAGTACAATGAATTACAATAATAATATAATATCGGATGCAGAAATAAAGTGATGGCTACTTTATACATAACACTTATTACACTCAACTTTTTTATTCAATCGTATATTTTGATAATTATACCTTTTACAATTGCCTCCGTACAACTGCCTTCATAGCCTAGTGATTTAAGCGTGTGCTTTAGAAACCGGAGGTTTTGATTGGCTCAGTTTGTCCCCAGCAGCTGTGATAAACGACGGTTGATGTGCCCCCCCAGAAGACGATGGGCAGCCTGAGCCAAAGCATCTCTCACTCTCGCTCAGGGAGGAATTCTCCAGACTCTAAGAGACTGGTACCCTCCTGGGTTATTTTAATTGTATCACTCGTCGCCATCACAAAAAGACTATAAAGGTGGAGAATGAAAGGGAAGGTGAAAGGTCACAGAGGGAGAGGAATTGCGGGACAGGGATTAGAAAGGCAGGAAGGGGCCAACTGATACTTATTCCCACACGCAACGCAACAGTCCCTAGAAAATGTGTTGCAATACGTGTATTTTAATGAAAGTGCCAGTTGCTACTTGACCCCCGAGGTAAAGGATAAGGGATAAGGGTGCCGCGACTCTCACTCACCAGTCGAAACGCGGTGGCCTCTAGGAGGGCCCCACTTGTGTACCACCTGTTCAGAAGTTTTGACCTGTCCAGAGAAGAACCGCAAAAAATTATGCAGACGTAATTTTTTAATTATATAAACGTTTAAACAATACGTTACAATCATCTAAATTACTCAATTTAAGCAGTTGCCAGGGGATATATCAGTGCAGACATCATCATTAATGAAGCACTACCACACATCTAGGTCCTAAATGTAGTTTCTAACAGGACAATAAGCTTTTCTAATCAATTTTGCTTTTAAAATATTTCGAAAGCCGATGTCTTTAGCAACCTGGATGTCATTTACCTTATTGTTCATTGTGTCACAGTTATACAAAAATACATTTTTGTTGTAGCCAATCTGAAATCTGGGTAAATCTAAGCGCTATACTAATATATATATGTATACTACATGTATACTTTTTATATCCGTATTGACTTATACTAGACAGTAGCATCATACATATAGCGTTCTTATAAATAAATTGACACCGAGATGCCAATCACTGATTGACAGTCGACTTACAACAACGCGATGCTTACGACGCCGCTTCGTTACTATAAGTTACTTTTTTTTTAATCTATAAAAATGTCAACTTTCGTATAGTATTTATTTTTACTGGAGCGACGACGTTGGCAATTTCGAGGTCGTGGGTTCGAAACCCGTGGGAAAACATTTTAGTGTTATCGTTGTTTTATGGTTGTTAAGGGCAATTTGGGTCTATCACCCAATCATCTTAAAAGCAAGATGACCATTCGTCGGATGGTCATGTAAAAGTTGGTTCAGCCACCAATCCGCATTGGACCGGTGTGGTGGGATACGATCGAAAAACTCCCAATAGGAGGCGCATAGGTTTGGTATGGCCAGTGTGTGGACTAACATACTATGACTTAGACGGTGCTTCTTAGATCGGAATACAGAAGTATTTTCACACTACTACTTTACAGTAGAAATAGGCACCACAATGGTGGCCCCAGTCGGACCCCTGTAAAAACGGGACAAAACCACCGTCGAAAAACTCGTCAAAAGCATGTTTTAGTATTGAGATTTCTATCTGGTAATAATATTAAGCATTTTTTTCAAGTCTTTTAAATAGGTTTGTATATTTTATATATAAAAAATCATATACACATATTCAGAAATACTACCCTGCGGCATAAAAATTGGTAAAAAAACACTATTTAGGTCTTGTCTTGATTTGTCTCACTAGAATGCAGTTTGAAATCACAGTTTTGACAATTAGTTGTAGTATCTAAAACTGTGCCTTAAAGGTAAATAAAACTAAAGTTTTATCATTGCTCTGTGTCAACTTTTTATCATACAAACATTTAAAGGTACCTTAAGAAAAGCTGTTGATTACAGTTTAATCCTCTGCATTAATAATAGTTTTATGGCATAGACGATTGATTCGATTATGAAAAAACTGACATCTCGTTCGTCTTCTATTGTGACAATTTATATAAAGATCCGATATGAGTATAACCAGCCCCTGTGCATGGAATTTGTGGACTATTAAAAGGCTTTTGACTCCATCAAGGCCTGGTCTTTCCTCGAGTCCTTACAGCGGTGCCATATTGATTTGCGATATATAGAGATGTTGTGTCAGTGAACTGACATCAGACAACGCCCTCCAGCAGCGGGTCCCAACCGCACGTGTTCACCTGCAGTCTCAAGCTGAGCTCGCAGAAGTCATCGTCCCGCCGCCGTGAAACCGTCTCGCTGCGCCATTCTGTGTTTATGGTGCACCTGTACCATGAGCTGTCGCACCGCTGACGTCATCGCGGTGGATTTGCGCTACCTCAAATCGGCGTATACGCAGCTGTGTTTTGCAACTGTTTGCATAACAAGATGTGTGTACGCCGCTTGTAGCTGAAGCGCATCAATCTTGTTCTTAGGGACTATCGGTTTCTAAAGCCGAACAGTTGTTTTGTCAACCATACTAACACGAACGATTTTAATACCTCGTGCTCCTGTTTCGAACGTGCAGCGACACCTCCGCCGTACCGGCAGGGCGGTGAAACTACGCCCGGCAACCGCGGCGACAAGATGCGTCACGACGCCGCAGATGTCTCGCCCTCAGCGACAAGACAGCCGCAGCTATGGTCGACGGAGTCTCCTAGTCGCCTTTGGTCCTCGACACCAAGAGATAGCGCAGAAGCTCGGTCGCAAGCTGATAGTCAACTGACGCCGTGCACCAGCCCTATCCCAAAACATGCCCGACATCCGATATCCTGCATCCTACGCTGACTGTCCGTTCCATTCCCAGATGATGATGGCGACGACAATTATGTCGAGTCAGTCCGCTCGGAATCGGACAATGGAGGCTGAGGGCTATCAAGCTTCAACCCCAACCAGATGACGGCTTCAAAGCCGTCAACCCAAAAGAAGCGCAAGGTGCGCAACTCGTCGCCCACTCCCGTCCTTCCCGTCAGGGGCTGCAAATCGGACATCCCCACCACCCGTCGCCCACAGCAGGTCCCACATGCTCGTCCTCCAGGCGACAAAACCTCCCCTTATCCATCCCTGCGATCCTGGCGCCCCCAGCCCCTCGCGCCCCACCCAGCCGTCCCAGCCTTCCCAGGCACGGCTACCCGTAGGGAAACGCCCACCCCCGATTTACCTCCGCGAGAAGGAGAAATGGGTCGACATTCGCTCGGCCCTTTCAAATAGATTCAAGTTTGAGGCCTCTGATAGCAATCAGGGGATCAAACTGCAACTCGAGAACTCAGACGATTTTAGGAAGGTGTCCTCTTTCCTCCGGGAAAAGGAACACCAGTATCATACATTCGCGCTCCCGGATGAGCGCGTACTTAGGACAGTGGTCAAAGGGCTGCCTAAGGAGATCCCGTGCTCGGAGATAACTTCGGCACTAAAAGAGTTAGAGATTCCGGTCTTAGGGGTACAACTTATGTACCACCCACGCACCAAACGCCCTTACAGCATGGTGCTATTCACGCTCGAGCGCACAAAGGAAGGAAAGCGCATATATGATGTCGAGCAACTGTGCGGGATCGGCTGACTCACTTTTGAGCGGCCTCATTCCAACGGTTTGCCAGGGCAGTGTCACAACTGCCAAATATTCGGTCGGAACTGCTTCGCACGCCCCCGTTGCGTTAAATGCCTCGGGGACCACGGTACCGCATCCTGTCCCAGACCCAAGGACAAAGAAGTCCTCGCCACCTTTGAACCTCCCGCGTGCGTTAACTGCCGCACTCCCGGCCACACGGCCAACTACCTCGGCTGCCCTAAGGCGCCAAAACGCAGAGTTCCTGCGATCCCAAAGGAAGCCTCTTCTAGGCGACCACCTACCTTGGATAAGGTAGGTGGTCGCCTAGAAGAGCACCACCGCATTCCCACCCTCCGTCCTTCAAACGCTTCGGCAGTTCCGCCCGCGTGTGCAACAGCCAGCACCGGAGCCGACTCGAGCGCACAGTGGCCCGCCGCCGCCTCAAAGAGCCAGCATGCTAGCCATAGCAATGGCAGCACTGGCAATAACGCCGCGTCCTTCCTTAAATCGCTCAGATTTGTTTAATTTAGATGAATTTAATCAGGCAGCAGATGATTTCCGCCGCCGCCGCGGCGACGCGATGACTAGGTTTTCCTTTCTTGCTTAAATACAAGAATCTAATTACTGCCCTTAAGGCTTAGGTAGCGACACCTCAGCAGTAGCCAGACACACCCTACACTTAGAGTGTAGGACATACACACACTCATGACATCGGCCCACCGGTGAGGTCGAAATTACACACCCTTTGCTATATGACACTGTAGCTAACACCATATTAGATAGGAGCGTTGCTGAGTTTCTGCGCCACTTCTTCTCCCAGCGCCAACGCTTTAAGAAGTGGTAGTAAAATTTAGATAGAGCTCTTCTAGCTATTAAATGATCATTGCAAAGCGTCTGAATCGAGCCGGGGCGTCGGCCCACCTGGGCAGCCCTCGATTCAGCATACTAACGGGAACCAGAAAAGTGACAACCCAAGCCTAGGCTCCCCTTCTGGGGGCCCTTGGTGAAGTTAAGTCACTTACGGGGAGACGCGCCTGTGGCAACGGGCCCCCCCGAACCCGGTTATGTTCTAATAGGTTTACTCCGCAGAGCACGAGATCCATCAAAAAAAAAAAAAAAAAACAGTGAACTGACAAAGGCTGATGATGATTACATATAGATCATTAAAACAATAACTCCTATCTTTTTCTTATTCTGAAATCAATGATTTTAAATATATATATCTATTTATTTAACGTTTATCTTAAAATAATATGCGCAGGCATCAGGTTTTAGGCTTTTAAATAGTTGTTTACATGATTCGTACTAAAAAGAAATAATAATACAATTAGAATCTCCGTATATTTATTAATGTTAATGAAACAACATCCAATGAACAAAACGTTTCATCCGAACAAGCCAACCAAAGTAACCATACATTTTTAAAATAGTAGTAATATTTTAAACATGATAAAATAGATGTTATAAAAAATTATACAAATAAACATGTTTTGCTTATTTACGTAAAGTATTCCATTTCAGATAGATACTGGAACGAAAATAATTGGAAAGTCGACTAAAAAGACGGAAGATAGATGAAAACAAGAAGAAAGTCTTTGGCATTTTCCTTTAAAAGTAACGCTTTGACATCTTTGATTTTCATATTTGAATGGAGGAGATTTCAAAGAGATGTGAATGTGTGAAGTTATTTCAAACGAACGGCCTTTTCAAAGCGACTCATTAAGATCCTGAATTATACAATATTCTGCGGTTTCATATTCATATCCGATAATAGATTTTTATGCTAAAGGAATTTTCTTATTTGTTTTTTATAGTGTGAATACAAATAAGAGGTTTTCAACGTGTTACAAATTATTAAATGTTTAACAAGGCATCATTATTATAAGTTTCTAAAAATAAATGTATTGCTAATATATGTTGTTAAAGAAATAAGAAAATGATAAAAAAAGGTTATCGAATAAGATATAAGAATCGTTTAGGAAAAAGTTTGTTACTGCCACAATTCAGCACATCCTAATATATTAAATTTAATATCTAAAATAATTTTAAAAATTCTCCATAATAGCTGCTAAATTAATTTTTCGAATTCCAATAGAATGTTTAAATTTAAAGCACAACTTCAAAACAATTTTATTAGGACATAGCTCGCACATGCATCGCTTTTGGAATAAAACGGAAAATTGTGAACCTAGGAATCCCCTCGTGTTGACACAATAAAAGCTTCGCTTTATGCATACAAATTCATTTTACGGATACATTTCAGTGAATTTCGTCTAGTGAACTGCATTCGCAACTTGGAAAACAGCTCTATTGGAATAGTATTGGTTTTTATTACCTAAAATATGGCTCGATGTTTTGAAATATAAATTTAAATTGTTTGAATTTTATATAGTTAATAGCTATAAAAAAACTACTAAAAATAATGGACCTCTTTTCATTTTTAAAGAGGGCGCTGATGAAACCTTAGAAGATAGAATTAAACTATGTTCTACATGATTATACAACTTTGGTTGGCCTACAATAAATTCCGCAAGAGTATATATCTGTTTTATTAATAACCGACAATAAGCATTTTAATGAAAACTTTGTTCACGTATATTTTCATGTAAACGTTGGGCAACTATAAAATAACTTTTAATTAGGGCAAAAGGAAATTTTCCATTTGCAAAACAACTGCCTCCGTAGCCTAGTAGTATGGGCGTGTGCTTTAGAAACCGGAGGTCGTGGGTTCGAATCCTGCGGGGACTCAACATGTTTTCATTGTTGTTTCCTAGTTGTATTAGATGATCCATGCGTCGTATGGGCATGTAAAAAGTCGGTCCACCCACCAACCCGCATTAGACCAGCGTGGTGGGATAGAGGTGTATTAGGGGAGGCCTATGTCCAGCAGTGGACTATTACAGGCTGATGAGAAAAGGAAATTTGAAGTCCGAAACATCATTAAAGTAGCTTAAACATCCCACCGCATAGCATTTACTGGAGGTGGTTTAGGTTCTTAAAAAAAGGTTTGCCATTAAACTGCTAATGACAAGATAAAATTTCCCTCGTAAATATTACTCAATGAGTTCACTTTCCAGTTATATATCATACTCACTAAGTTACGACTTTTAAATATTTTTAAACCAATCTATTACGTAATTTTACTATAAAATATATATAAAGAAATTGTTTCTGAATCTGAATGTTTACAATTCTAAAGAATTATTATTATTTTATTCATTAAAGGCATTTATTTGATTTAATTTAAATAATTTTCTTTTTACGTAGCTTACAGAGTAATATGCCTCTAATGCATTTTGTTCATTTGTGGTCATTAGACGTACCTTTTACCGTAGTTTTAATAATGTGTAGGTGTTGAAAGTACTTAAATATAAAAAAAATACTTTAAAATGTTTATTATAATATTAGTCCGCTTTTGCTTATTTAATAACACAATAAGAAGCAATATTTTATATAAAATATTTCAGGGTTTCACGTTCTCTATTGGTTGTTTTTAAACAAATACTAATATAAAGAAATCATAACATAAGGTTTTACTGCAATAATTTTTAATGTAGTAAAATGGTAAAATTTATTATTAAATCTGTTCCTTTATGGAATGAGCTACCTACCAAGATTAGAATGGCTGTATACGCTATTTGCTAACACAAATGTAGGCAAAAATGATTTTTTCCCAAATCGTAATATAATTTATATTTATTATTTACATATATGTATCTTTAGTTTTTAATTAGTTATCTGTTATTTCTAATTCCCTCTTTTTGTTTTATTTTTGTAATGTACGGCTACCTTAAATTTTCCTAACCACCCAAAGGTTCATTGGTAGAGAGTACCATCGGCATTAAGCCGCCTTTGTACCATTTTTGTGTGCATGAATTTTAAATAAAAATTATATTAATTATGTATTAAAATTAAATTCTTACAAACAAGAGATTTAGTAAATAAATCTAGAAAAAGTTTCACTAAAAATTATTCTTTCTGGAACCTTGTTCGTAAGGCACCAAAGACAATTTGTCATTGATGTAATTTCAAGTTTTCGTCTAACTTAATTTATCACTGCTTTAAAGCAGACGTAAGTCCAGCTTCGTGGTGAATATTTTCTTTAGAATATGCTGTGCACGATGTTCGCGTTAGGTGATAGAATTTGTCTGTAAAAAAAAGGAAGTATTTGGCCTATAATAACGCCACAAGCCTACACCCTCACAGACACTTGGACGCCCAGAGTTCATATATTAAATCTCGTTTACACTTTCATTACGCTGGCTATGATGCCCTTAAAACTGGAACACGGTAGTGTTTTAACACTTTTGCCTTGCGGCAGAAAAAGGCACTGCGGTAGTACTATCCTGTCGGTTCACTGTAAAAAAAAGTATCTTACCACCTTTTGTCAGACTGTTAAAAATATTAGCATTGAATCGATTTGAAAAAAAATGCATCAATGGTTATTTGTTAAACCAAAGTGGCGAAGAGGTGTTATCGCAGCTTGTAGAGTTTATACTAATTTAAAGAGAGCCTCTTAGAACTAAGTGGCTGTCGATGTTATTATTGTGAATAAAACAATAACCTCTGAAAAAATACTGAAAGCCTACCTCTACCTCTATAAATATAATGGGTGCAGTAGACCTATGGTTGTCTTTTCAAGACAGACAGACACACAGAGTCCTGTTCTGGATAGGTTTTTTGTCGAATAGCCTATATCAAAACTGATAGGAATTATAAAATAATACACCATAAAAAGTAAAACATTTCTTGTCGTTTATGAACAATTAAAATGATCAAGAGGACAATTTCAATCCCTGTTAGCAGAAGATGTGAGCATGGTAAACTATCATCAGCCTGTGATCTATTAGGGGGTTTTTGGACCGTATTCAACCACGCTGGTCCAATGCGTTTTGGTGGGTCCCATCCGACGCAGGGATCATCTTACTTTTCATAGCATAGCGTAGCGTAGTGGGAAGAAAAATACACATTTATAGTGACAGTAAGCTTTTTGAAACTAAAATTCAAGTCAAACTCGTAGACAGAATTTGTTAAATAGCTCTTTCCTACATTATTCGTGTGGTAACAAGTTCTGTAGTATAGAATAATTTGCAGTCATTAACTCTATGTATTGCCATCAAAGAGCACGCAAGAAGGCTTTTGTATATAGCAAAACGCTAGCGATAGAGTGAAAAAATTAGTAGTAGAGAAGGAGAAAGACGGAGAACAGAGAAAAATAGAAAGAGATATTTATAATTATTGGACACTACAGGCTCAACGAATGAATTAATTAGTTTTGTTCTAATCCGTTAATATATTGTGTGGGTGTGGGTCTGGTTTCTAGTAAGGAAAAAAACTAAAATGATGAAAACCTGGTGAATACATTGTTTCAGCATATTTTTATCTATATAATTTGCAAAATAAAAGTAAAAGTAAAAGACCATACTACACGAGCAAAGGACTAGTTGATGCATCTTTTTATTAATAAATACCCTTGAATACTCAGCAGTATACAGCAGAAACAAAGACGAAACGAACACGATGTTAGATTTACTCAATAATTACACAATAATTAGTAGGGCTCAGGTATAAGTGTTTCTTGTATATTTTCGATCAGACAAAAAAGTTACGTTTAAGTGAACAATAGTTGTGTAATTGCCTGTCTATTAATATGCCTTGTCATAATATCCTTAAACATATTCCTTTCTTTTAATATTTTCCTAGCTACGGTGTAGACTTTTCCTTCGTAGCAAATAATTATGAGTACCACATTCCTGGACTAATATATGTCTGCTTCTTACATTAGTTGTATATTATATATATGCTTAAAATCTGTACAGCGGCAAAGAGATGTTTTTTATATGTTTACCTTTTAAACATTGTGCCTTCATCGCCTTGTAAACTTAACGCCTAAGGCGTAATCTGCTAGTCAACCTTCAGATAGTTCAGGAAAGCATTGAAGCAAGGTGCATGAATAAGAAATTTCGTCATCATCAACGGTTATTTCTAGTCATCGACATGTTGCATCCTAAATTAGCAAATTGTTTTTCAGTCTAGGGTCAGGAAGAATGCTAATTAAAATAAACCTTGAAATAACGTCGACATTTGACGTTATTTTAAAAAGACAATGATTAAAAATATAAATCAAACATAATGTATGAATTTTCTTTCAGCTGCAATACTGTTATAATAAAAGCGATATATAATAAATCATTATAAAAACCGCTCCAGCAGAAAGCTTACAATATTCAGATTTGCGTTTGCAAAATTTTGTAGTTTAATTAAATTTCGGTATTTTGTACGTTGAGGACGTTTGGTGTTATTAAAACAACTATAATAACATGAATTTAAATTTTAGTGCCTTCTGGCTATTTAAAATAATTACAATATTTTATAATAATATTAGCAACTTACATAGTTCTAGATTTTGCAAACATTTTTTTAGCATTACCTAAAGACATTTCAAAAGTAAAAAAATACCTATTAAAGTATAATAAAATAGTAATTAAAGATTTTATATAGTATGTACAATCTATGCAATTTCTTTTGAAATTTGATAATATTTTCAGAGAACATATTGATATCACACTTATGGAATGAAGCGTTATGAGCATGTACTGATTGGGCCAAAGGCGTGTATTTACCTATTTATTTTGATGAATTTTATGTAAAAGGTTTGTAATTGTGTGCTCGTGCACGTATCCTGGGATCGTTTATATTTATGTCCATGAGAAGAGACCAACAATCCAGTTTATACGACAAAAGTTTATGGAGGAATACAATGCTCATTATATCTTTCGTTTGTTTAAAGTGGTCATGTTAAAATACTTAAAATGCTTTTTGTAACTGGGCACCTTATAATGCACTCCCTCAATGTAACTTAACCTAGCTACCCTTTAACTTTGTAATTTTTCTAGACGCTGTACGTTATTTTGATACAAAGGATACCCACAACAGAACAATAGTCAATGTTGCTTGCAAATAAATGAATAATATAGGCATTTTAAAGCTTTGGTGAATTTAAATTCTTTCGTATTACGTAGATGAAGGACATCATTTATATGCATTTTTCAGGGTTGTGTCGACATGGTTAGTAAAACGCATTTCTGAATCAAGATGTTCACCTAAATCTTTAATACTATCTACTTTCTTTAATCTATGGTTGGATATGTAATATTCAGTAGGAATTGTTTTCGTTTTCTGGAAAACTTTATGTTGAAACATTTATTAATATTCAAATTCATTTTATTCAGATCACACCACTTCGACAGATTATTTATTTAATTTTAAGGAATCGCTGTCTTCTGTGCAGTAAACAGTCCTAAAAATTTTAATTCATCCGCATACAGTAGGTAACTACTGTTTTCATCCAAAGGGGCGTCCTGCGGACTCGCTCTCCGCCTATAGGCCGATCGTGTTGTTAGAAGATGTGAAAACTCTTTGAGAGAATCGTGGCGGCCCGCATCGTCCAGCACCTGGAGCACGTCGGCCTAAATCTGGCGGAGTGGCAGTATGTCTTCCGCAACGGCCGGTCGCCGTCCACGCGGTGCTGCGGGTCAGGTCCCTGACGCAGGATGCGGTGTCTTGGGGTGAGGGTGTTTTGGCGGTGTCCCCGACATCGCCAACGCTTTCAACACCCTGCCCTGGGCCTGATAAAGAAGGCGCTCCGATACCTTGGGGTAACTCCTACCTGTAAGGGTGATCGGGGCCTACCTGTCGCATCGACGTGTCGAGTTCCCGTGCCGAGATGGACTCCGGACCATCGAGGTGTCGTGAGTTCCACAGGGTCGGTTTTGGGACCGCTCCTGTGCTACGTTGGTTTTGATTGGGTGCTACGTGGCGGCAATATCGAGGGTGTCGACATCACTTGTTACGCGGACGATACCCTCGTCACCGCCCGTGGCATCAATTTTGCATACTGCTGCGATACTGCCGGGGTCGCCCAAGTATTTGGGCGCATCCGACGCTAGGACTAGAGATGGCGCTCGAAAATTCGAAGCCCAGTACTTTACGGGCCTCGGAACGTGCCACCTGCGTACGCCCACATCATTGTTTGCGGCGTCCGCGTCGACGTCAAGCCAACGTTGAATTATCTCGGCCTAGTCCTAGACCGCCCATGGAAGTTTTGCACCCATTTTGAGCGCCTCGCGCCTAGAATGCGAAAGCAGCGGCAGCTCTCGGCAGACTGCTCCCCAACACCGGAGAACCCAGCAGCTCCTGTCGCCGCCTGTACGCCGGGTCGTTGGGTCCATGGTCCTGTACAGAGGCACCCTTGTGGGCCGACACGCTCCAACAGGAGAAAACGGCGGTACTGAGGAGAACCAAAGGGTGTTGGCGACCCGGGCCGGACGGGCTACTGACCATCTCCGGCGAGGCAGCTTGCCTGATGGCTCGCTCCTTGCCCTGGGACCTGGACGCGAAATCCTTGCGTCACTCTTTTGTGGCGCGAGGAGGCGAGGTCTCGGGGCTGCAGGCCAGCCCTAGAAGAGATAAGGGGGCGCAGAGACGAATTGCGCTCCCTTGCAATACAGGAGTGAAAGCTGCGGCTGTAGCAACCCAGCGCTGGCCGTCGAACTGTGGAGGCCATACGCCCCGTATTAAAGTGATGGCTAGATAGAGGACACGGCTCCCTAACATTCCGCGCGACGCAGGTTCTCTCCAGGACACGGCTGTTTCGGAGGTACCTGTGCCGCGTGGCCGGTAGAGATCCTACTCAGGAGTATGGTGGCCGGTAGAGATCCTACTCACGGCGTATGTGCCGAAGAGACGGCCTAACACGCGCTGGAAGAGTGCCCAGGATGGGTCGAGCAACGCCGAGAGCTACGTAGTGTCGTGGGCACGACCTTGCGCTTCCTGCCGTAGTGCGCAGGATGTTAGAGAGCGAAGGTCGTGGGGCGCCGTCCTTGCGTTCTGCGAGGACTTGATGGCCGGATGGAAGCCGTGGAAAGAGACTGGGTGGCCTACAGCGCCCTGGCTATCTGCAGAAAAGGTCAGGGCGCCGAAAGTGGCGTACGCGCGCAACCTTCTCCCTTACACTGAGCCCCTGGGCGGCCGGCAAAGCTCAGAGGGAGCGCCGTGCTGTTTGTTCCGGCACGGCGCCTAAAGCGACGTCCAGGTGTCCCAACACACCCGGAGAGAAGAGCCCAGAGAGGTGAGGGCCACGTCGCGCCGGGGTTGCCGAAGACTGTCATCGGCGCCCGCGGCCCAGCTACAGCGACACGAGAAAGGATCAACCGTTAGTTTTTGAGTGGCTATACCGGCCGCTCCATCTTGGTCCGGGGCCCAACATATCCTCGCTGCCCTTACTTTGGCGGCGAGGAATCCGATGCTGGATTTTCCCAACAGCAAAAAAGAAAGAAAGGGTAACTTCTGTTTTCTATAATCATTTTAATATCATCTATGAAAATGCAGAATAATATAGGACCCAGGACTGAACCTTGGGAACACCGGAAGTAGACTGGTACATATCGGATGCAAAAGCATAAACTTTCAAGTTTTGTTACTAAAATCTTATGATCTACTTTGTCAAAAGCTTTGCTGTAAATATAGCGTCAAGTTCATGCCCTTTGCTCATCTCAGACAAGACATTTTCTGAAAACTAACTACATTTGTTACAGTAGATCGTTTTGCAATAAATCCATGTTGTTGTTAACTTATGAAATGTTGAAAGTGCTCATTTAAATATTTGCTTACTAATCTTTCAAATATTTTGGACGATAGTTACCTAACATCACTAGTATTCCCAGATTTGTGGATTGGTATGACAATAGCCTCTTTCCACAATCTGGGCAAAATTCCTTCAGAAATTGACTTATTGTAAAGTATGCAAAGTGGCGTTGACATAGAATTTAGCACACTGCTTTAAGAATAAGGATATTCCATCAAACCCAGCTCCTTTAGTTGCATCAAAATTATTAAAAGGTTTTGAAGTGAAACTTCTTTATCAGAGTTGGAAAAAATTAGTGTAACATTTTTCGTTACACGCCATCTTTTTCGTTACGCGCCGTCTTTTTGTATAAAATTAAGATTTAACGCCATCTATGAAAATTTTGTAGTTACCGTATTAAATACTTAAGTGTATGGTTCGTATTGTTGTTACATTTTGTAACTAGATAGCAGTGTTCTTAAATTTAGAAATACGAAATTATAATAGCGAAAAATTAATTTTTCATAATTAATGCATTAACCTCATGCGTTATGAAATTACAGTAAACATAAAACGACTTCTACGAAATGTTAGTATTGTTTAAAATACGAATAATTTAAGTGAAACTTGATGTATTTATTATTACTACGAAATCAATGATAGTGATAATTCTATAATAATTAATGAAACTCAATAATAATCTTTGTAGTAATTTATAATATATAAGCTAAAATGAAATAATTGTAGAATTGGTATTTATGTCTATTGTAATAAAAGCCTTTTATTAAACTTTATCTAATTTAAATTTTTTTACCAACTTCTGTAAAGTTGCGTATAGTAAATTATTTATGTTCCCTATTTGCTATTATTATGGTATTTATACTGTAAGAATTTAAATGATTTTCATTATTGTTAATATGAGGTAACGACTGTACACTAGTGGGTAAATTGTAGACTGATTGGAAATGCTCAGCAAAGTAAAAAACAGTTTTTCTGTCATAGGCAGTTTTGTTACCTTACCTCATCTCTTTTGGTATAGAAAAATTATTATAATATTATATCACATTATTTGAACATTCGAATTTTTGTTTACTTATGCTACATGCCATATATATATAAAATTGGCTTGCCGTTCCTGACGCCTCGTGGAGACATTAAAACTGGAAAACAGTAGTGCTTGTCCGACACATTTGCGCAATTAACACTGGTGTAACTTTCTTTATCGGTTACCCTAAGGGATATGAATAAAACCACTAGTTAACTTCTAATTTGTCTCGGTAGTTTTTTATTACTTACATAAGAAATTTATCAATCCAACTTCGCTACAAAGAACAATCCTCGCTACAAAGCTCTACAAAAATTCGTAAATAATTCACAAAAGTGTTCTATTATTCACAAGCGTGGCGGAACTTTTTGCTCGCATCAGCATAATTTTAAGTTTTTGTTTCCGAATTCTGTACTAATGGTTATTAGTTACATGTTAGATCCTAAAAACAATGCCAAGAATATTTTGCTGTTTATTAACCACAGAATATTTTATTTACAGTCGCAGAAAGCTATGCCGTGTATTACAAATATATAATAATCATCATCAGCATGTGTTATTCGACAGCTGGACATAGGCCTCCACGAATGTACACCTTCTCCATTAGGGGGTGTTTGGATCGCATCGCACCACGCTGGTTCAATGCGGGTTAGTGGGTGGACCGACTTTTTACATGCCCATCCGGCGCACGGATCATCTTACTTTTCAGACAATTGGGTGATTTCTTTTCCAACAAGGATAACACAAAGATTTTTCTCCACAGGATTCGAAACCGACATCCGGTTTATAAAGCAAGGGCCTATACCGTTAAGTCACGAAGGCGGATTATATAGTAATAGTTTTCGGTAACTGTCACAGACCTTCATTCTATGTACATTATACATGTCATATATGACATTTTTCTTAAATGATCCGTAGCAGCAGATAGCAGTTTCTTACAGAGGGCACGTCATCACGCGCTTATACTGCGCAAAACAGTTATATATTGTTTGAAGTCGGTCATATTTTTTGGTTAAAATTTTATTTTATTAGTACTTATTTTTCTTACACCTTTTCTTATTTAAAGGGATGGATTGGTCTCTATTTTTCAGATCGTCTTAGGTTGTACCACCACGGAGCCTACTAGTTTTAAGGACACCGTTTCCGCGTAATCCTAGGTAAACAAATTCAAATTCAAATTCAAATATCTTTATTCTATATAGAAGTGTAACACTCGCTTATTGATTGTCAGGACGCTACCATCAGTTCGAAATAGGACGCCTCCGACCTGAGAAGAACCGGCGAAAGATACTCAGCGGGCTTATTTTGTCATCCTTTAAAATAATCAACATATAAATTTTCTTATGAGCTACATACAGTTCTATCATACGTATATTATACTTGAAAAAGCCTGGAGCGAGCATTCCATTACCAGGCTGTGTTATCATTTATAAATTCATTTATGTTATAATAACCTTTAACACATAAACGTTCCTTTACTACTTTTTTAAATTTATTAACAGTTAAATTCTGAACGTTTACTGGGATTTTGTTGTAAAGCGTATACATTGTCCCATAAAAGATTTACTTATTCTTCGCAGTCTAGTTGCTGGAAGAATTAAATTATGTTTGTTTCTAGTATTTATGTTATGTGCATCACAATGTCTACGAAAATCATTTCTATTTTTTTGCACATACATTAGGTTTTCGAAAATGTATTGAGAAGTAACGGTTAGTATTTTAATCTCTGGGAACAATTTTCTCAGGATTCCTTGGGAGCCCAGGTAATAAACCGCTCGAATAGCTCGTTTTGGAGGACAAAGATCGTATTAGTATCCGCGCACATCCCACAGTAGAATGCCATAAGACATTACACTGTGGAAATAGCTAAAGTATACTAACCGGGCCGTCTATTGTTATTCCCAGAAACACGGTTGACTTAACAACGTCTATCTCTTCCTCATCTATAAACACTTCACATTTACTCGGTCTTACATTTGGAGTCATAAATTTAATACATTTTTCTTCTTCTGGTTCAGTAGCAAATTATTGACACTAAACCAGTGCGCCACTCTAGAGAGTATTATTTACATCGTCATTTATTGATGTATGTCATTTAACTTTAAAAATTAAGGAAGTATCATCAGCAAATAATACTATCTCATCGTTTTATTAATAACATATGGTAAATCATTTATATAGATGAGAAGAGAAAAGGCCCAAGAATAGACCGTGAGATCTTTTACCATTCACGTCAACCCTCTGAGTTTGGTGGCTCAAGTACGAAGACAAAAGATTGAGTGCGGCGTTTCTTAACCATAGTGACGTAATTTCCTGACCAGAGTTTCATGCTGTCCGCAATCAAAAGCTTTTTGAGATCATAAAAATGCCTATAACTAAACGAGGCGTAGTATCGCTTGTCTCAGGGCAGTGAGTGGATTAGTGGCGACTTATTCTTCTTTTCTTATGGGCACGTGCCATATGAACGTCCTTCTCGTTCCATCGCTCTAATTAATACAAAAAAAAACAATTTTATTTGATTGATTACGAAGTTGCTTCCCCACCCTTACCCCTTTTTTCAAATAAAGATTTGTCCAATCGCATGTAAAACAGTAAATGTTTACAGTCTATCATGGTACTAACCATATACCGCTCTTGTATCCGTTATTTGGACTACAAGAGTAAAGAAAGGTAAAGGTAACTTAACTCACTTAGTCTTGTAATATTTCTGGGGTAGATACCAATGGTTCTTATTCCAAATTGATATATAATTATCATAAAGACTATGGTAAAATATATTTGTATGATATGAAAAATATTAAATCATTCAACTTAATAGTGCCTAGTATATTTGTCAATTCAATTGCGACGTTGTTTTACATTTGCCGTTACAGAGTGGTCCGTTGAGAGATAATATCATTGTAACAATTCATAATGTATAAAATTCCATAACCTTTTTGACAGTATTTTACGCTTCTTTAAATTTATGTAACTGAAACTTTAATAAGGTTTTACGGGTTATTCTATAAGTAAAAAAACAAAAATTGAATAAAGCAAACTAGTAATACCAAGTACAATGTGATTACGGTTAACTTTAATCTTTAAAATATCGTCGAAGCTAATTATTATATATACAAAATTAAAGGTTTCATAACAGCAACCTCACTTAGTTTCACGAGAGCAATGGATTATTCCATTTCAAAAAAATGCTTAAAGCAATAGAAGAGGATTTTTTTTTGCAATGAATAAAATTATTATTTAAGCGTATGAAAATTTCTTTGAGTTTAATAAGTGTTTATTTATAATATATATTAATCATCCGTATTTATATTAGCTTACGCATATTTATAAAGTCCAATATTATATATTAAAAGTAAGGGATGCTATGACAACCTAGTCCATCATGTTATTCCTAATATAAATTTCAATTTATGTACACGAAAAGTTTTGTATACGTTAAAAACTCGTGAATCATTCATTCGGCAACACATTGCGTTGAATTATTCAAGAACGCGAGTAAACTTTTTGCTCGCATCATCATAATTTGGTGCTTCCTTGCCTAAAATGTGTACCAACGATCATTAGCGTCTGTTTATTTTTATGTTTCTAGGTCGCGAATTATATTTCAAATATATTTATGTAAAATAATTTTAACGTTCGTTGGTAGAAGTCTTTTATCTGTAAAGCATAAATAAAACTGGAGTTTCTGCTTGTTACATTAAAATAACCGTTGAAATTAAAAACATATAGCAATATATATTAGTTTTAATTTTTGTCGGTTTGTTTGCTAG
The DNA here is from genome assembly GCA_029286875.1 of Lamproptera curius. Lineage (NCBI taxonomy): Eukaryota > Metazoa > Arthropoda > Insecta > Lepidoptera > Papilionidae > Lamproptera > Lamproptera curius. Next base: position 268,869 of record JAGSMT010000105.1, on the reverse strand, counting down.
TTAAGGCTAATCTCTTTTATATCCGGTCCGATTTTGACGGGACTTTTAGTGCAAGATAGTTAAACATACGTGAAATAACTTTGGCTACTTTTTTATAAAAAAAAATCACGAAAGCTTATTTCTATTACATTACCACGGAAATAATTTCAGCGCTATACCTTATAATGTCATTGTATTTTTTTGTGTCTAGTTTATAGTTTTCTCTTGTAATAATGCAACACTAAACTTTTATAGTCTAAGTACCGTACTTAGACCTGCACGTTATTTATAAAAGTTGCCTAGTTCGTTTTTTTTTTTTTTTCACGTGGAACTAAATCTTAAACCTTTGTCTATTTTCAATCGTATAAATAATTGCCTATTTTTGATCGTATGTAGGACGTTACACGGTAAGTTTAGGATTTTATTTGCTTCTCTGGAGTGTATTATTTAAAAAGGCATATCTGTGTTTAAAGACCGAAGAGAGATAAGGCGCAGGACTGACTTTTACAAGCCCATCCGACGCATGGATCATCTTACATTTAGGTGATCGGCTCAAATTGCCCGTTCAACTAGAAAACAACAACGAAAATTTGTTAAGTCCCTAGGCATTAGCAGGATTAGAACCCACGAGCTCCGGTTTCTAAAGCACACGCCCGTTACCACTAGGCTAAGGAGGTAGTTTATTATAGTTAACACGTTAGCAAATATAGCACTTGTTTTTGAAATGATTATTTATCTAAATCCTAAGCAGCTACGGCTTACATGACAATCGTATTGCAACATGAGATATACAGCAAACATAACGAGAAGAATATCTGAAAACAGTTACAAAGACGATTACAGATGCAAAGTAGAAGTGATATCTTAGGCTCGTGAATTACATTTTCATGAATACAGCGTTCGAGCTTCCAAGTATTCAGCCGGTTTGTATTGTTGGGTTGTAACAATGTTACTAACTTTGCTATCTCGCTCTGCAAAATACATTTACATGTGGCTTATTTCGCAGCTTAAGTAGACTTTTAGGTTTAGGTTGGTACATTAAATTGCGGTGTTTCCATTTCTACGTACGTATAGCATAAATCACGGCAATAGTATGCTTCCATATTCTGCAAACGGATTGACAATTGAATGCTCTTAAATCTAATTCCTGTATTTTAGGTTTATTATTAATTATGGCATATATAATCTTGTCCAAACATGATTGTGCATATGATAGGGAATCTAAGACGCAATAATCCAGTTCGTTCAGATTATTAGTCTCTGTTTCTTGGACATAATGGACACTGAGAACTCGAAATGAATACAAGTTTAAACACATTAAGTTAAATAGGTAATAGTTAACAATAGAAGGTTATTTTTATGATGCGAATTAGAATAGAGTAAAAATTATATTTCTATTTTATAACTTAATAATAGCATTAAAAACTCAAACATCCAGATTTATAAGTATTATCATTTGTAATATATAGATGGTCCTAAAATGTGATGTAAATGTATTTTTGATGAGGTTATAATAATAAATAAAGTAAATACTAAAGACTGAATTACGAGTACCGACGAGGAGGACTCAAAAAACCGATTTACTTAAAATAAATTTATTAATTATAAATTATAAAGTTAACTTATTCTAAATAAAGTGACTACTTTCGAGGTGTGAAGAGAAGTGAAGTCCATCCGTTCGCGTATGTTCTTATGTTCTCCCGTGCTGCAGAGTCAGCGTTCTTCCTATTGCGATATTCGTCGGTGGGAAGGAATGCGATCGCTGTCTTCACAGCGTGTCAGCGGATTCCATTGTGCCGTTATATGGAAAGGATCGGCGTTCTCCCTATTGCGACATTCGTCGGTGGGAAAGAATGCGATCGCTGTCTACAGCGGGTCAGCGGATTCCATAGTGTCGTTATATGGAAAAGGAGTCGGCGTTTGAGTGATTGCGACATTTGTTGATGATGACATGCATGCGCTGATGCGTGATGCTATGTCAGCGGATTCCATACAGCCGTAGGATGTAACAACTGCGTAAATAAAATGTATACTCAATTCTCCCAAGTCGTTTTCTATTACGTAATTAAAATTCTGGAGTAAATATTTATTATAAAAGACAAGTAATATTTCAGAACTTAAAAACTCTTAAAACGATCTTTAATATAAGCTGTAAATGCCAGCTTATATTGTTATGTAAACACTGTGATTTTGCAATATTGTTTTTCCTTACAATTTATGCATTTATATAATAATAATATTCCTGGTATCTTAAAACATAGAATGTTCTGTCCCGTTTACACTCAAATAATACAATGTATAATACGTTATTGTATATGTATACAATATATACAGTTAACGCACATCCTTCGTTTGTGCATATACAGTAAATATTAAAATAATACGTTCAATTTCACTCTTGAGAATAAAGTCAAAGTGTTAGAAATAGCAGTTGAGAACTGCATAACAGTAGCTTGTTGATTAAATTGCGAGTTCATCTGTCACTTTCAGCAGAGAAGTAATATTTCAAAGTTAAAACGGTAGTTTGTTTCGTACAGACCAAGAGCTTGCATCTATAACTGGTTATAGATATAAATATAGATGTAGGAATGATTCGGTATGAATGTATAAGAACGTAAGAAAGCGGTGTGTCGAATGGACGACGCAGACAAGAGACGGTAGAAGTGCCTTAAAATAATAGCAAATTAAAAATAATTAGACGAAGTATAACTTTATTTGTTTATTAGAACAGTATTCAATATTTCAAACCATACCACCACATGAATAATATGCTCATTTGCTTAAACGTGCAATGTAGTTTTTAAGTATTTTATTCTACTATTATGATATATACTCTTCCTAGTTCGGTCAATGTCGATGGTATCACTCTCGAAGTTGTCGATTAATATGTCTACCTCGGCCACATATTGCAGTTCGGAAGACACATCTTCAAAAAAGCAAATAGGAGGATTCAGTTGGGCTGGGCAGCAGTAAGGAAGCTAAACCACAATCTCACGTCGTCGATACTGCAGAGTTCAAAGACAAAAGTCTTTAACCAATGCGTACTCCTCGTGATGACCTACGGGGCAGAAAAGTCGTCTCTGACTATCGGACTGGTCCACAAGTTTGCCGTAGCTCAACGTGCTATGGAACGCGCTATGCTCGGAGTCACTTTATCGGATAAGATTCGTAATATATTCATCCGACAGAGAATGAAAGTTACCGACATAGCGCAAAGGATTAGCTAGTTAAAGTGGCAGTGGGCCGGTCATTGAGTTACTGTGATTGGTCATACCCGTGGAATTGCCTTTGTCTTTGAATTTTTATTGAGTTAATATTATGTCCCCAAACCGGTAATGGCAATAATCTTTTAATAAACATAGTGTTGCAAAACATTCAACATTGGATAGGAAATAATAAGTCAATGTAGATAGATGTTGAGAAATAAAAAGCACAATTGTTTTTGTTCTTTGAAAATAATATTTCTAAAGAGAAACTCTGTCTGTTTCTTGTTTTGAGGCCCAAAAGTTTGAAATGTTCATTGTTGTAACTTTTTTTTTAACACATCATTATTTTGGTTGTATTCCTGCATATCATTTAGGGAATAATGGTCTAATCCAATTTATATTTAATTTGGTTACTCAAAGGTCAAAATCAAATATCTTTATTCAATATGAAAATTACACTTTCTTTTGTTTTTCAAATAATCTATCACCCGGTTAAAAAAGCCTCTGACCCAGAAAAATAAACTCACGGACTATTTTTTTTAAATTTACAAAATTTTTTACCAAAACCACATTTTCTTTGAAATACCTGGGCGAACGTTCATTAACGGGTTGTTTTCTATCAAGTAGTCATTAAAAATAATATCCTTAACACCAAACGTTCCTTTCCTTTTTAAATAAATTTCAGATAAAACTAAGGCGTTTCGGATTTTATTGGAGATCTTGTCCCATGAAAGATGTCATTTTCTTCAGACTTTTTAAATTATGCTTATTCTAATATTTGTATTATGTTGTCCCTATGCCCAAAATCATTTTTATCTTATGAACAATAATTTTCATATTGAAAAAACAATCATTTTGATTTCTGTAAAATTTTTCCAGCGATTCTTTGGGGCCAGGTTAAGACCCCGATTTGGTTAATAAACTCACTAACTTCAAATTTTTGAAAGATGAATTTAATCTTGATGCTACAAAATCAAGAATGAACCAAATTTAGTTAAAAAAGTTTATTGTTTTAACTGGCAATATTGTATCAGTTTGGCCATATGTTAAAGAAAATAAATAAAAAATAATTTTTATATTAAGAATATTAAGAAATAAGAAAACATTAATAGGAAAGAAAAAACCGAGATGTGTATGTCTCAATAAGTCATTTTTATTAAATTGGTGAACCCAAATTATCAAAAAATATTTTTAACACAAATGGGGTTTCTAAATTTGGGACTTTTAAAAAAATGCAAATTTTTAAAAAAATTTTTAATGGGTAAACAGATTTCCCCGCCATAAATTAACCGTTTGTTTTTTTGGGGCGAACCCTAAATTTATTGGGTTTTTAATTTTTCAAAATAAAATTTAACTTTTTTAAAAATTTACCTTTAACAAAAGCCGGGGTTAAATTAAATAAGCCTAGGGATACCCCAAACCCATAATAATAGGGGTTTGGGAGGTTTTTAAAGGAAAAGGTGAGTTATTTTGTTATTTTAAAAAGGTTCTTGAACTCCCAAAAGGGAAAAGAATGGCTGACATTTACGTTTATTTTAAAAATTATAAACTTGAAAAGAAAGGCCTTCAAACCAAAAATTTGGGACCAAAAAAATTGGTAATTGTGGTGACCCTTTTTTTCAAATAAGTTTAAATTTAAAAAACCGTTTTGGAAAAAACCTTATTAATTTTATTTGGGTTAGGTTTTCATAAATACTATTTTTTAACCAAGTTTGTTTTAAAAATTTTTTTTTTTAAAAAATTTTTTTTTTAAATTTAATTCCTACTTATTTTGGAAAATATAAGTACTTAAAAAAATAATTAACTTAAAGAAACCAATTTTGTTTAATCGATTTATTAAATTATAACACATTACCAAAATGGTTATGTTCACTGGACAAGGCCCTGTTAAATACCGTGGAATAGATGTTTAATTAAAGGCTCATTATGGTCTGGTGGGTTTAGATTTTCAGCCCATCCCGAACCTGGTTTTATTTTAATTTTAAAGATTTGGTGATCGGTCCAAAGGCCCTCCATCAACTGAAAACGACATAAAATTATTAAATATTGAGGATTAGAACCCACGACCTCCGGTTTCTAAAGCTCAACGTGCTTACCACTAGGCTACAAAAGCAGTTGAACGCTTCCATAGTATGCATTGAATGTCTTCATTTCACAACACTTTAAACAGATAGACAGATGAGTAAGAATTCCTCGTAAGTCGTGGCGTCATTTGAAGTCGGGCATGATTTCCGGTCCATCTATTCGTATCGATTACGAAGGCAGGCGAAAAGTTTCCATAAATAGCAGCTCGACACTACATTTCCATTTACTAACTCTACATGAGGTTGTTTTCAAACTCGGAGGATTACAACATATTATTATTTAAAAATGGTAGCATATTACTCTGTTGTATTTATTTTTACAAATCTTCGCATTTTAAGAGGCGCTTGGCCAATGGCATTTCCTGCCATATAATCCGGGGTAATGCAGATATAAAAAGAAGGAAGGTACATAAAAATGTTGATTATAGAATTTTAAAAAATATTTGCAGAACAGTTCTGGACAAATAACACGACATCATCTAGTCCCAAACTAAGCAAAGCTTGTGCTATGGAATCTAGATAACTAATAAAGACATAAACTTACTTTTCTTTTGTAAATAAACACATATTGTATAGATACAAACACCGAGAAAAACACTATGTTCTTCACACAATATTTTTCCCCGGGTGGGAATCGAACCCACACCCTCTGGCGTAATAGACAGGGCTACTAACCGCAGCGCCAATTCACTCGCACGTTTTGCTTTTAATATTCGGATTTCGTTGCGAATTTTTAATTATCACGATATGTTCACGTATTCTCAAGCGAAGCGGCATGCGGAAATTAGAGTACATTTGCGTTGCCGCGTAATTAACGCGTTAATTAAACGCCTAAATAAGTTTCTGGTTGGAACTGCAGAAATGTTTCATTAATTTTTTTTGAGCCTAAAGATCGTCGATAAATGATTTGAAATGTGTAGTATGGAATAATAAAGCTTACACAGCAATTTTCTAAACAGCCAGGTTCACTAACCACTGCGCCAAGCGGGTCGTCAATATAAATATTTCTAGAATATGATATCAAATGTTTATTGTTTTCAAAAATACAACACAAGGCTCTAAAAAAGCAAATTTAACCTGGTGCTTTTATTTTTTAACCGATTTTATTAAATACGATTAAGCAAAGACGTCCTAAATAGCATTGCCGTAATAGTTACGAAATTGAACCTTGATAGTCCTGAATTTCAAATTTAAACAAACTAGGAAACACCTTTTAAGGTAAGTCTTTTTACAGCCATTATCCCCGCAAATCAATAGTTTTTAAACAATTACTGTTTTCAGGTTCGTGGCAGCGTATTTCAATGATTTAAAAGGGTTAATGAGACGTAACATCTTATATCTCAGGGCGTTGAGCAGATTTGCAGCGTCTCGGGTCGGGTGGTTTTAGGTGCCAATGCTTCAACTTACCTCAGGTTTGAAAACCGGGTTTTTTAGCTTCGTTTCACGTAATAAAAAATAACCCTATTTATGGTTTGTCGGAAAGTTACCATTTTTTATATAATACGTAGAAACAGAATTAAAAAGTTTACATTTTAATTTGTAACTAACGAAGGGTACCAAATTTTTAATTTAATTTACAAACTGTTCAAAAAGATTAAAAATGACATTTTTTATTATTAAAATAAAGAATATTTTTTTTACTTTTTAAAATTCCATTTCAATATCTCTAATAAATTAATGGACTTGACCGATTTCTCTATAATTTAAATGGGAATTTCTGATTCTTTTCACCTAAGGTTGAAGGGTTAGAATATTAAGGGAACATTGACTATATCCTGAAACGAAAAACTATAATCACCAAAACTTAAAAATTAATTTTAAGCTTTGAAGTGGAAATTAAAAATAAAAATACACAAATTCGGGTAATCAAAACCTGTAGTATTTATATAAAACAAGAAAGTATTTCATTTTAAAAAGGTTTTAATTTTTCAATAGTAACAAAACGATTTTATTGGTAGTTCCTTTTTTTGTTAACGCTGTAAAAACAATTAAACCATACCAAAATTTTTCTTTATTTTCAGAATATAATTTCAAAGCCGTGAAAAACCTCTTTGACATCATTGATATTTGTATCGAGACGGACTAATACGATCGATTGCAAATGAACACACTTTTAAGAAGCGTGTCTTTGAGATCAATACTTACTGGGAAGCGTTTTCTCCCTTTTCAGATTTATACTTGGTTAATGGTTTTTAGCGGAATTAAAAAGTGTATTTCTCCGTCTTTTTTTATTAGAGCTAAGTACAATCGAATGGTTTATTAAAATGCACCGTTCAATTTAATTAAGGAGTACGGAAAGAAACATATTAAATGTTGCAAATAAAAGATTTGCTATAAGGTTCCATGTTGTCGCGTTTTATAAATTAAGTTAAAATATTGCTACTCTGTTCTGTTATTGTTTTTGGTTAGTAAGGTAAATGAAAAATAACATCTGTCATAAATTAATATGGAAAGACGGTTTTAATTGCCCTTTTGACCACCTTATTCGTATTAACTACCTTCCTAGTTGCTTTCTCTTTTTTAGGTAGATCGGACAAAAAAGTGTAATGAATCCTTACAACTTTGATAAAAAAAGGAACGCAATCTTACATGCAATTAAATCGTATTACCACAATATCTATATCGACTAGATCATGACTAGATGATTCCTTTACTCAACATACCTCCAAAATGTTGTATTATTTGCGGTGGTACTTGGTAGAGCCATTAAATTTAAAAGAAGAAGAAGAAGTTATACGTTAAAAAATATAAAACTAAGCAACTTTACGCAATATGTAATGGCTTTAAATATTTTAATTTTAAAGCAATACAATTTATATAAAAACTAACGCTTTAAGCCATTTACGTCACATTTACGTCTTGGTCTCCAAAATCAGCTTTTATGTCACACAAACCGTACATCATGCGAAAATAAACTAAATGGAGTATAAGTAGGCCAGTCTTACTAAAACACCCGTAAAAATTGCCTGTTTGTTTTATTTTTTTCTTTTGGACCTAAATCGTAAACGTTTGTCTATTTCTCTCCTCTCGTATAAGAATTACGAAACGGTTTCCATTTAAGAAGTTTACTCTTTTATTGACTCTTTGGAGTATAAGAAGGCATTTCGGTGAAAAAGTTTGCTGCTTTTTGATATGTTATTGATACATTTGGAACATAGGATATAATAACCTTATGTTTGATAAATATAATGATACTGTATTTATTATCGGGTTAAATTTTGTTCAAGTATCATATACATGAAAAAAGCAGTATCAGAGTAACCGCTATTTTGTTTCAATTCCAAAATTAGTTTTTTGTAATGTACTTAGGGGTAAATGTATTGAGAACCAACATATTTCTAATTGGTGTATTTGCCGTCTTTGCAAGTCCACTAGCTATTGCTAAACTTAAATTGAAGACCATTGTATTTAAATACAATACTGTAATATGTTATTTAAGAAAATTATAATGACCACAGGTTCTTTACGGTTTTTTCTGGGAAGGTCTAAAATTTTTAATCGATGACACAGGTTTTTAAAAGCTTTAAAGAAATAAGATTGAAAAAAAAGATTAGAAACATTAGTTTTGATATAGTGCGATAAAAGCTATTGATATTTCCCTAAGTTCAATTACTCTTTAGATCCTCCATAGCGTAATATTGGCATCGTTGAATAAAATAAATAAAAACTCTAGCATATGATTTTGAACTTTAACGTATAACTTATGTTTAATACCTTCCTGGATTGCGTAGCAACTTAATTAACGGTTTTAGGAACATTTATCAAGCATCAGCATGGAGCTGCAATAAACCTCGCTACGGCATTACGGATTGAGAAAACAATTCATGACCATAATAGCATGGTGTGAATTTATTACTACTGCTAGTTAATTATTCAAAAAGCATATTAATCTCACAGCTTAAAAGTTTCAACAAATAATCGTTCCCACTACAGTGTAAGATCTGTTCTCATTTAAGTATAGTTGATTCATGTGTCGCGGATGGGCATGTATGTTTACATGCCATCGACGCATGAATCTCGGTTACAGTTGTCAAGACCATCTTTGGCATTTTTTGTAGGAATTCAGTACCTTTAAATTTACTTTCAACTAATTTATACGTAGAATGCAGTTTACCTTTGGGTTGTTAAGGTCAGATGCCAGTTGCTCTGCTTGAATACTGTTATTCGGGTAAAATCGAAATGGATTTGAAGCCATGACAACTTGGGATGATGACTAGGTGAAAAGGGATAAAGCATGTATTTCTTTAATATGTACCAATTTTAACACAAGTTAATTTATAGCCACAACGTTCATTGATCACAATGAAAGCCTAAACTGGAAACCAGAATAAATAAAACATTTGTTCAAATGTTGCACCGACAAATATTTTGTTTCCAATGGCGGTCGAAGCGCAGTGGAATAACACGCCGGCCATTTGTCACAGCTACAATTTAAACAGTAACGTCTGGTCTGACGATTCACGTAAATTTGTACATTGCAAAGGTATTTTTAAAATTTTTTAACTAAAAATAATACCCGACGTTTCAAATCCTTCCCAGGGTCCATGTTCACGGGACCGACTTAACAATTACATAAAATTATACCGACGGTTTAAAGTTCGGGTATAATTTAGAAATAATTTTAAGGTAATTAAACGCGACAAAATCCGTTAAAATTGTATTATTTATCACGGTTAGTATTTGCGTAACAACAGAAAAAACACGTATATGTATAAAGTGAACAGCTTTTATTCTCGAGGTGTAACTTCCTTTATGATCTTATACGATAGCTACTGCCTAATTATACCGGCAAAGATATCGCTAGAACAAATTTCGTTCTTCTTTGGTTTTCAAAAAATAATACATACATCAGCCTGTGATAGTCCACTGCTAGACATAGGCCTCCCCCAGTACACTCCTATTCATTTTTAAATAACACAGACAATATGTAATTATTTGTAAGTGTACTCCGTGACCACGGCCGCTGGAAAGTGTTCCAAACGTCGGGAATTTAAATATGTAAAATAAACGCGATAAAACTTGCAAAAAAGTCCTTTTATTCAATAATAATTGTAAGCCAAAAAGTACGAGTTATCAATAAGCTATACTATTTTATTAATAAATAATTACAAGCTGGATTAACAAATTTGTTACTATAGATTAACATGATTTTTATTTTCTTCCTTGATTCTTTTATTTTAAAAAAAACTTCTCTTTACTTATACTAATTATGAGATAAAATAACTCTATTAATAAATAATATATCAGCTGTGACACAAAAGAAAAGAAAGCAGACAAAGGACCCTTAAGTAACTGTCAAATAAACAAGGAATAATAATGAAGAGGGCCAATGACAAAGTTCTGAGTTACAAAGCTATATGAATCGGAAAAATATTGAGTTAATTTCATAGTTTTTGACTATTCGTTTAATATAATATTTCTAATATGATCTACAGAAAGTGTTTGGCTCATTTCAGTTTTGTATATTTTACAACGCGGATGTTTTTTTTATATACATGAGATACAGCGTTGCTCCGCTCGTAGTGCTGTGATTTTGGTTATTCTTTTTTTAAATGATAGATATTAGCTTTCATTTGGTCCCATTATTTTTAAAAATTGTGTCAATTAATTGCAAACGCTGGCACAACTTTAAGAGATAGAAATGAATTATGTTTTGGTTAATTGTACCCGTTGAATTGCATTTTAATGTACAGTTTTAACTAAAAATTTATTACTAGCTCATTTAGGTAACTGTTCGTATTAGAAGTGAGCTCATTTGAGATACTACAACGAAAGCGTTCATTAAAGTTAATGCATTTAAAAAAACTTTTTGCATGAAAACATTCATACACGCAATTTGATTTTAATAAACACCATAAAAGATATCATAGATATAAAACATTGATTTTGTTATTTTCATAAAATTTATGGGTACCACTCTAGTTACATATACCAAAAGTATTATAACTTCATATAATATGAGACATTTGCTAAATATTTAATTAAGTGGATTCACGTCCAGTTGCAATTCAAATCATCTCATTAACGTCGCAAAGGGCTCGGCCGTCAATTTCTGCGGACAAAGAGACTTTCTATGTGAACGTCCCCACTTTTGTCCTTTAAAATATGTAGAGCTATGTAGAAAGCGCTCCTTTAACATAAGATAATAGAATTATGTCCGCAAAGACAAGGGTAGACCCTTCAAAGTGTTAATTATACAAGACTATACATGCTTTATATGCGAAAGATTCTCAAAACAACTTTTACTTTAAGTTGGTAATATTAATATAATATACATTTATAAATATATATATGTATATATAGTATTAATATACTAGTAGTATTTTATAAACTAGTTAACACTAGTTGGTAGAAGTACTGGAGCTGAGTATTATTTCCATTATTTTCGGGAACTAATAAAAGTGCCCTCTAAAATAAAACTTTATTAAAAAATATATACAATTTATTGTGTTTAAGCGGTAGATAAAACTGCCTCCGTAGCCTAATGATAAGTGTGTGTGCTCTCGAAATCGGAGGTTGTGGGTTCGAATACTCAACGACTGGGGCTTGATAATCTTTCATTGTTCTTTCCTTGTTTTTTAGGACAATGTGGGTCGATTACCCAATTGTTTGTAAAGATGAACCATGCGTCGAATAGGCATGTAAAAAGTCGGTCCATCCATCCACCGGCATTGGACCAGCGTGGTGGGATATGCTCCAAAAAAAACCCACAGAAGGCGTGCCTCAGGGGATGCCTATGTCCAGCAGTGGACTGAAACAGGCTGATGATGATTAAACAAAGCTCTTGTCTTGATTTAACAGGATGACACAAAAAGTAAAAATATACAAATATCTCTGTCCAACATAGGAGTGATACATTCACTTAATGACTTCCCAAACTCCAAACAAACTTTGTGGAACCTATTTATTTCCCTTTTTCAATATATTTTTGTAATATTTTAATAGAATGACGACAAATAACAAAAAAATGCAAATTATTCTAGAAAGGATTTGATTATTCAAATTTAGCGAGGTGGCGTCAAACATTGTTTATAATATAAAGAAATTATTAGGTTTATTTACGTTTCTATGATCGGAAAAACGACATAATATGCGATTTTATGGTGCCGTCCTTTCTGACCGTCTTCTCCAAAGAAGGAGGTATGTTTTTTTCATCGCCAAAAATCACGACCTCGTACGTATAAATTGCAAACGCTAGTTTAAACTTAAGAGATAGACTTAATTTTTTATAAATCATATATGGCAATCATGACCCTGACAACACCTACTAGATGTCTCGTACGGACGAGTCGATGCGTAACACCGCCTTGAATCACTCGACACATAAACACTATCAAAGATGCACAACACTTATCACACACGAAGAGAGTTCCGTTCCGGGCAGCGGTTTATACGAAGCAGTCTTCCGTATTTCAGCCCTAATATTATATTAGATCGTAGAGTGACAAAACGTCTATATCGATACTCCTTTTTCTAAGTATTAAATAAGGATGAAATACTATGTTTTACATAATTGCACTACTTGAAATGGCCTATAATTAAGTCTGAGAGAAAAGCTTTATTCATTTATGTTTTAAGAATAACCTGCAACAAGCATTTTAATATAAATATTTTTAAAAACTACAATCAGGCATATTCAAGCTCATTTAAGATAAAAAAGTTTAAGTTTATATAAAAATTATTGAATTTAAAAAAAAATTCGATACATAAAAATAAATAAAGGTATCATTGACGACATTTTGATTAAATGAATAACTTTAAAACAGATCTAGTTGTAAAAAGCCTTGTTAAATTGTATTTTGGATATAATTACGTTTAGAAATATTTACGGAAAGCTTAATTAATCCTTTGAAAAAAGTGATTTAATAAATACATAAACAAAAGAAATTTATCAATAAAAATATGACCAACGGTACAGAACCATTTTACGCTATTCTAGCGGGTAACAAAATGATATTGCCTAGAATGCGGGGGCAGAAATCACCGTGATTTCTATCATATCTTTTAAAACATACTTTTAATGGAAATGTCGTGTACGACATGTTTTTAATAGAATAAAAAAGTTAAATGTATTAACTTTTACGTGAACTTACACTATATTACTTTAAATGAGCTTTTAACAAAACGCTTACTGTGTGTTATTCTTAAAACATAGATATATGCGTTTGCGAACTGTATTGTAGACCAATTATGTACATACTTTGTCTATTTCTTACAGTTTTGGCAGAGTTTGTAATTTAATCGCACGAGGTTGTGATTTTCGGTGCCATATTTTCTACTTATTACAAAATTATTTAAAAAAATGGGACCAATGTCAAGCTAATATGTATAATTAAAAAAATATATATAAAAATCGAAGCAGTAGGAGTAGAGCAACGATGTAACACATTAAAAAATAAAAAACAAAACATCCGAAGCAACTTTCACCTTCTTTTGGGAAGTCTGTTCAAAACACTGTTACTTGATATTTTTATGCAATTTTTTAACAATCCATAAGCAATTTAGAAACTTTTTAAAATGTACAGTACGTACCTAAATTTAAATCTAGCGAGGGTGAGACTACTTTCCTCACTCGAATCAAGTAATAAAAACTTTATGTAGTTATGTCTGCGCAGGATGTTGTATGCAGGGGATCGTTTTATAACCCTTAACGTAGTTTTATAGTTATAAGTGCCATGATTTGTATTTCTGTTCTTGTGTTTTGAACAATAATAATTAACTTATGTATGGGAATAAACTTTTCTATATTTATTGCTTATTTCAATCTTGCGATATCAAGACTGTAAAATTAGTTATATGGTTCAAGGAGTAAAGTATCTTACCAGTATAATTGAATTATGATTTATCAGTATTATTAAAATAAAATACAAACACCAAAACAGATTAGTAAGCTCAGCGGGAAATCTAAAGTGTAAAAAAAACAGGGAGAGTTGAACTAGACTAGACTGTTCCTTTTTCAAATTAATAGAATTATTAAGGAATTCTGCAGCATGTAGAAGGGGGCGCAGGGTGTTTGCAGTAAGTTGTAACGAGTGGCAGATTTGCATGCTGAACTAAGCTCATAGGGGTTCTACTTTCATAGAAACCGTCTGCTAATATTTCACACACACATAGTCTAAGTATGAGTTAAAGACTTTCTTGAAGCTATTTTGGCTCTGCAATACGTCATGAATGTTTGTACAAGAGCAAGCTGATGGCTTTAATGCCATTATTTGAAACCGACAAGCTTCAATTCCAAGCAGTCTTTTTTGTGATCAAATAGCGTTCTGCGAGCTAAAGTTGGACGGATAGACTGTCTATTTTCATTTATAATACTATTGTACACTTTGGAGTATTTCAGCAAATAATACGTTTCATACTTCAAGAAGCTTCCAGTCGTTGACAGTCTAAAATTTATTTGTGCTATCATTTTATGGCACTTATTCGAGGACCTGTGGTTAACTTACAATTGGTAACTATGGATCCTCGCTGTGGGCTATAAAACGATTTCCTTCAAATACTACGTCTTGCACTGGCTTATAACTACATAAAGTTTTGTAACGAGATGCGAGTGAGGAAAGTAGTCTCACATCAATTAAAGGCACGAAATAGCATGTCTAGGTTCAGATTTAAATTTCAATGTATATGTTAAGAATGTTTTAACTTATCTAGCACACACTAAGTTAATTTCAAGGCTTTTCAAAACTTATCAAGTAAACGTGTTTTATGTAATAAAATAAGTGCAATATATCATCATCATCAGCCTGTGTTAGTTCACTGCTGAACATTGGCCTTCCCTAATGCACCCTTCCCCTATTAGAGGGTTTCTGGACCGTATGCCACCACGCCGATCCAATACGGGTCGGTGGGTAGACTGATTTTACATGGCCATCCGACTCATGGATCTTCTTACTTTTCAGACAATTCAATGATCGGCTCAAATCGCCCTAACCAACAAAACAACAACTTAGAAAAGTAGTTGAGTCCCTCAGGATTCGAACCCATGACCCTCGGTTTCCAAAGCATAAGCCTATACACTAGGCTACGGAGGCGTTTCTAAATATTTTTAATAATTATATTTTTATATACTAATTACAGAACTTTAGTAGCGGATACACTAATTGCAATAATGTACTTTATTCTAATACGTAACGTAAGATCTCGCCTATGTCATTCTTTTCAGTTAATATTTTATTATTGATTGGCCATTTATAATAGAACCAAGGATTAAAAATTATTTCAGGCTAGCTTTATTACGAATATATATATATATATAACAATAGTTATCATAACAAACATAAATAGATTCCCATAATTAATAACACTGCATTAAAAGTGATTTAAACGGCTACATTTCATATATCCGGTTATTTTCTTGTTCTCTTTAATACCGTCAACGAAGTAAATTAAACGTATACAAAATATAGCCATCGCGCCACCAAATTGTGACACCGTGACTTAAGAGCTGGCCCGAACCGGAAATTAATATTACACTTTTGGCGACTCCAAAGCGCGTTGACTTTGATTAACTATTCAGGTAAATTAAAGCAAGGCATTGCTTTTAAGATAAGATGGCGAATTGGAATTTTCCAAGATATATTCGATTGGCATTATAGGTGAAAAATGATGGGCAATATATAAAAAGAAACAGTTAAGATTTACAAAACATGTTCGAACATTAGTTTTAATTATAACAATGTGATAATATTTGAACTTTTTTCATTTAATCTTTTCATCATACAATGCATTAAGTGTTTTACTGACGTCATTTTGTTCTTTATGTAGTCCTTAAATTTGGTGAAATAACCAATTTTGAATGATTTATTAATGAATCTTATTGTTAATTGGACCTAAGTTGGAAGTTTTATTTGTTGATGTTTGTAAATTAAAAAATAATATATGTAAGATGACATTTAAATTTCGTATAGTATTCATAATTTTCAATTGAACAAACTTTTAAAGAATTAATGAATTCCAATTATTTGATGTGGACTCAAATTGCAGTTTAGTTACTATTCAAGATTATATTTATATTATAAGAATTATTGAAACAGCTTAGATGTCCTGCGTAGAAACAAACAAAATTAGAGTTCAATTTTTATATATTATAGAGTATTACTTCTTTCGTATTAAACAAGAACAAGAGAAAAGTTTATCAGAGATAGAGAAATCTCATAAGGTAGGCGTAGATAAAGACTTTTGATTTGAGGCACTGTGGATTGGTGACGAGAAAACCAAAAGCTTATGAAAGCTGCCGACAAGGAATCCTTCTGTTATATCCCCAGTTGTTTCCCTAGATCAGCTTTCAGGAAACGAACTCCAGAACCATTCGAGGAGGTGCCATCAATTGTGGTGTCGGATCAACGGATTGTTGAACATGACCTTCATTTCCAAAGTCATCCGAGACCGTGCGAGAAGACTCAACCAGGCTTTGGCATGTCCTTTGTCTCAGCCATAGAAGGATACCGTCCAAATGCAGATGTAAGAGGACCAACATTTATTTTCCTATTCAGGAGGGAAAAGGAGAAATCGGTCTAACGTGCCGTTGACTTGGTCAAAACATTCTTTCGATTCAGCATTCGAGACTCGAGGAAAACCAGGTTCCATGGAGTAAAAGCCTCCAACAGTCCACAATGCTATTCACAGGCTGTTTTACTCATGTTGTCTTCTGTTAACCTCCCACTGTGTGGATGATGGTCTGGTACTTGCAACCTCCGAAACCGGCCGTTGTTGAAGCTCCGCTTTGTTCGAGTTTTGTGCAAGACGATCAAGATGACCTCGAGAACAACTTAAGACAGACTGGAGGATATTGCTAATAGTTCTTCAACCTGCCTCAGGAGTTCTCCTGAGAGAAGAGGGTTAGAATAAATAAACGACAAGTCTTCCAGCACCGTTTACCGGCGGGCCTTTAGAAGCTCCGGGTCGACCCATCTTTCGAGGCTATTCCAATTTTAGTTGTTAAAACACCCGGATCATAGGCCATAAAGATCCCGACACATGGCGGGTAAATGGACAGAGATCCTTCCATCCGGCTCGATGGCGAGTGCGACGAGTATAACCGGCTGTAAAGTTTAACCTACCGAGAACCTGGATACGACGACTTTCTTCTTTGGTCAACTTCTTGATGCTTCTTCCAGCTGCTGGTAAGAAGACCTTGAACCCCGGTTTCTCAAGAGCCTGTGTATTGAGCGTATTGGAGTGCCAGGTCGCGCCTTACCAGCTTGGAGATGGTCAATTAAGATCCCGTTGTTTTAACGGAATGACGGTTGATCATTTCCGCCGCTTCTATAGATCAGTGACCGAAGTTAAATTTTCCTTTCAACCGAGTTAAGACCCTAACGGTCCCCCACGTCGATTGTTTTCGATTGTAATCTTAATTTAAAGTCGCTCATTCTTGCCAAATTCAAGTGCGCTATGGAAGGGCTATGCGAGATTCTGGGACCGCATCAGAAATGATGTGATTTTCAGAGAACCAGGTGGAACGTAAGCCACCGGATTAGTAAACTGAAGTGCAGTTAATTAGTCGCAGAACTGCCAGAGTCTGAAAGTTCTGAGTGAGCGAGCCAAACGAGTTGTCGGATGCCTGCGCAAGATGAGTAACGACTTGAAAGTTTAGGTCGATAAAATGCCAAAGATCGAAATGGTGGCGTCTCAGGGGGCTATGCCCAGGGCGGACTTGACACGGCTGATAATGATTGATTGAGAGAATCGGTATTTAGTACTATAAAAACACAAAGTCGTAGCCGTACACTGGGCAAACTTACTACGAGTTGTCACCGAGATGTCAATCACCGAGTGACAGTTAACTAATAACTACACCATTTGTACGACGACGCTTCATCGCTATGGATTACTGTTTACTTTTCAGGTTGGTGGTTAGACCATAATTAAGATCACAATTATTGAATAAAAAGCACTTTTAACGGATTTTATCGCGTCTATTTTAGATATTTTAGTTCGAAGAAAAATTTTAAAACCCCTAATGGAGAACCGGTGTTTAGGGGAGTCTGTCAGCAGTGAACTAACAAAGGCATGATGATGAATTCGACGTTTGAACACTTTCAGGGCCTGGTCAAGGAAGACTAAATATATCGTGCTTGTGCCATTCAAAGGGATTTCAAATCAATAATAATATTATTTTAGTCTGTATACGTAGTTATGCAGAATTTAATCACTATAACCGGCAGTGAGTATTGTGCATGGGATTTAATTTTAATTGATTAATTATGGCGCAAAATAAAAAAGTGATGTTTACCGACGTATTGAATTGATTTAAATAATAAATTATCGTTTAACGCTAATCCGCATAAAATCGATTTTAAGAGTCTGGAACACAAACTGAACCGAGGTTAAATTTATGAAGCCATTAGATCACATATTAGGCTAATAAATTGATTGGTTGGCCTCGTTACTCGAGTAAAATTATGATAGGCTTGGTTGCTCTAATCTAGAGATATGATTGGGTTTGGCAGTATGTTATTTATTGATTCTTATAAGGCTATAATATGTTACTAGCCGACAGGTTTAGGTTACTGGAAAATATGCTGCTTATTTACTACACCAAAGAATGATGTGCAATAATTATCGTGTTTTTTTTAGAATTGCGGTAACAAGTCAAATTACCTGATAATCGTATTTTATTAATTAATCGATGTACGGAATAAATCAAATAAGTTAGTAAATGTTATGTTTGATACGGTGCTCCAATTTGGATAGGTAAATAATGAGAAAGCAAATAGTTTACGTGTACATTGATAAAGGCCATCCCTTACCCAAGGGGTAAAGATTGACAGGGGTAGAAGTAGAAATAACTTCTGTAAACTGGTTTGTAGAACACCGTTTGAAGCGTTATTACTAAGTAATGGGACATTACAAGCTGTGAAAGGTAATGTAGATTATTTGTGTTGTACTCCACAGTTTTAGGAGTAGGAATCGTCTGTTCCATCCTGCTTGTCCTCCCACAAAGTATTAAAAAAGGCACTTATTAAATATACAATACAACATTATGGTATTCTTAAACATGTTATGTAGACGCTTAACGAAAATATGAAAAATGGAATTTACTAAATTCGATATTGCTTAAGCAATCAAAATACAAACAATGTTTAAGTTAAAAAATTGCGTAACAAACATATGAAAACCGACTAAAGCATGGGATGAATGAAATGAAAATAATGATGAACAATGTTAAGCATCAATATTTTATTATGTACTGACATCGGTAATGATTTATGTTTGAATATTTTTTCGTTAAATTCAATGCATTGATGCTGCGTTACAGTTTCATTTTTATATAATAATGGAGGCCGAAAAATTTAACGCAATTTGTAGTCTTTGGTTTTATCTCTTTTTTAATGTGTACTTGGTCATTGTATATATATTATACTTTAACTGCCTCTGAGCCTAGTGGTAATGGCGATTCCTTTATTCATTTTGAAAATATTATGTATGTTCATAAACATAAAAATGAATTTGTGTAATATTGTGACACACATAATATGAAAATTTAGACCACGTAGGGGAATCAGGAATTTCAATTTCATGAACACATTACTTCGGTTTATAGCTCAATTCCAGTACCAAAAGTTTTAATGCAATAACAGTGTTAACGACTGAACTTAAGTGGACACATTTGTATATCGCATTGGGCAATTCGTCTATGTGTATGACTATGTACTTGCTTTATTAAAATAGAAGTGTTAAATAATACCATTAAAAGTATATGGGCCGTTTTAAACATATTATTGAATTACGATATTGTTTTGCGGATTTTTTTGTATATCCGTTTAAATTTGGTAGCTTACATAATAAACTAATTGAATAGTTGTGGGTCGATGGCGACAAGATGGAAAGACGGCATTCGCAAAGTGGTTGGTATGGGCTGGATGTGAATAGCCGAGGACCGGAAGTGGCGTGCATTAGGGGAGGCCTACGTTCAGCAGTAGACCGCACAGGCTGATGATTATGATGAATTGTATATTTTTAATGAACAAGACGAGCAAGACATTTCTGATGGCAAGCCATTCTTGCCCATAAGATATGCAGAGTGATCCACCACAAATCCGCTTTTCGTTTATAGGATGTTGATGAGACGTGGGAATACACGTCTTGTTTACAGATCGACAGCATGTCGGATTTTTTGCTCATTTTGTTTAAAAAATAGTTAACGTTATATCTTAAACATTTATATGTTATTTTCGTTATATCTGAAAAGGAGCTTTTAAATGATTTAATCGTCGGCAACGCAAATAATTATAAAAATTAGTTCGAGTAATAATTGTCCATTAGGCAAGTTGAACTTTCGGTAACTTTTAACAAAAATTCTTAATCCAAATACTTGAACTGTAGAGATATGACTGTCTATATAGAGTTATATGCCGGTTACAAGTTTCAAAATGACATGTTAAATACTTAATAGCAAATTTAATACTAATACATTTAAATGTGTTCCTCCTAGCCCATTCTTATTAAGATAATGCAATTGAAAATTCCAATTCCCCCAAAATAGGTCTATTATAATGAAACAGGGGCAGAGGCAGAAGCGCTCTGTGACCTTTAAAGCGTCATCAGAATTTAATATGAACGGATTAACGTAAAATCGGGTCCAATTGCTCTCTCAACGGTTTTATTGGAATTTCAAATATCAATTTGCTATTACGTTTTACTATTTTTACAATAATTCTCAATCGTAAAATGAAGGAATTTTGTAGATAGGCTCAAATTTAAATGAAATAATTAAATTTCAAACGTTTTCTTTTTTTAATTGTGGCCACGGTATGGGAAAACTGATATATTAAAAGACTAAATTTTGCGTAACAGACAATTACTCAAAGTAAAGTAGATATTAATCTAACGGTTTCTTGAATTTTAACAATGGTAGGTTTGTGTTGACGTTAACTATTAATGTTCGCTTGGATTCTGAAATGACGATAAGCCGGCGACTAATGAATCCAGTATGTCCTAGCTGAAGTCCTCGTCGTCGTTTTCCATTCTGTCCAAGGCTACTGCTGAACATACTACACAGACCTCTTCCATACGGCGCCAATAAGTACGATTCTATACCACCAGCATCCACCGACCTCCTGCATATTTACACAGGTACTCACTCCATCTCGTGGAGGGTCGATCGACATTGTGATGGCCGGTGCCAGGCCACCACTAGGGAACCTCTTTTTCCGTTCTACGAGCTATGTGGCGGGACTATTGCCACTTTAGCTAGCTGATTTTGCGGGTTATGTCAGCCACCGTCGTTCTTCTGTGGATATCTGCTTTGCACATTATCACACAGAGAAATACCGAGCATTACTCGCTGGAGGACTTGGGGCTTTACATATACAAAGGACCAGGTGTCAGTGCCGTCATCACTGGCAACACACATCACACGTCATAGCAAAAGATGTTACCAGATAGTGTTTCTCATTGAAATTAGAAGGTTAAAAACCCATTAGACACAAACACAAGATAAATTTTAACATTTAACATATGACCAACTTCAAACGTTATATATCCATTTTGAGGAATATAAGACGGTGACAACGTGCCCTTCTAAACAGAATCTATGCATTTTCCCATCTGATCCCTAAATTCTAATATCTTTTAAGATTTTCGTTTAATCAAATCGACATTTATCACGTACGACAAGTTTCATGCATATATAAAAAACCATTTTTTAAATGAATTGATTAGATCAATAGACTTTTTAAATCAATCTTAGATCTAAACTTACACCATATTACTTTAAATGAGGTTTGAATATCTAATAATATACGGCAATTTTCGACAATGATTTACATTAAAATGGCTATTGTGGGATAGTCTTAAAACATAGATATATGCGCTGGCGGACTTTCTTGTAGACCATTTTATGAAATATATCTTTTCTTACAAATGACACAATATAATCATGTCCCAGACTAAGCAAAGCTTGTTATATGTACATAAACTTCTTTTTCTTTTGTAAATTTATATTGATAGAATAACATTTTATATTGATAGAAACACCAAGACACAAGAAAAACACGATGTTTATCACACAATATTTTCCCCGGTTGGGAATCTAACCCACACCCTTTGGCGCGACAGTTAACCACTGCGCTTAGTGGAAACAAACGTAAAGCATACTTTAAGTCTATCTTTTATGGTTTCGGCAGCGTTTGCAATTTAATCGTACGAGGTTGTAATTTTTGACGCCATAATATTATAATTTCTTCAATATCTACTAAATTAATATAAAATATGTATGTATGTAAAATTAGGTTCGAATGACAGCTTATTTCTCGCATTACAACCAACAAAATTGTAGCACTAGCAGCGGAGCAACGAGGTAACGTATTTAAAAAAACATACGCTCCCAATTGAGTACCTACTTCTTTCGAGGTCGGTCGTAAAGAAACTAAAACGCTCTTGCCTAAAACTGTGATTATGACTATCCAAAAAATATTAAAGATTTTCTCGTATAATTATTTAAAAAAAAGTAAGGCATTGTCATTGACAAAAAATATTTGTCCTACAATATTAATACACAACTATTTCTTTCTTTCATTCATGGCATGAAACACAAAAGCGCCTATTGTGAGATTTTGTCCATCCATTTTCGCTGGTTCCCATTGTTGTCGACCAAACATGATGGCTGCTGATTAATTAATTTACGTAGTGCTTAGAAATCGTGGGTATTGATTATTGTGACAAAATGTCATATAAATGGTAATACAGAAAAAGAAATATGATTAATGTTATGTTTACTGTAGAGACTTGTGAAGGTATATTTTCAACAAATTGAAAAGGTTAAACGACAGTTTACATAAATTAAGATGAAGATTTAATATCTACAGTTCATAAATCATATTAATATCCTCGTCATCACCTCCAATAATCTATTACATATCAGATATTTGTTTTTCTTTAGCGTATCTACTATTAGAGCTATGAAATACGTATTGTTGAAATTGTAATTATCATAGCGTTGCATGCATATAAGTGAAATTCTTTGTAAATATATAGTGTTAACTCTTTTTTTAAGCTTCGTTTTGAATAAATTTAAACAATGACTATACTTTCCAAGTAAAAGGAATTAAATTATACTAATTATTTCTTTTATTTACGCGATTATTATACATATCAAATCTACTAATTTACGGATTTTTCGCGTAACTTAGATATATTTATTCCCTAATAAATATATCTAAGTTACGCGAAAAATCTTTTATTTTTAGGTACTCGGCGATTCTCACGCTAGTTGAATATGCAGAAAGTTATCGTAAGAATCGGTCAAGCCGTTTCGTAGGAGAATGCGACCACTGTGACACGGAAGTTTTATATTTTAGAGAATATGTAGATAATTGAAAAAAAAATTCATTACTTTTATTATTTAAGTACAGTAATACATAATATTGAATTTGTGTTATAAAATTCAATATTATGTAACACTATTTTCTGGAAGAGAATATTATTGTCGCATGCTCTTTCATTTCACAAAACACGACTCTGATATCTAGTTTATTACGTCAGCGGAGTTTTGGCCTGCATTTTATTGTAGCGGTGCGCAATAAAACGCTACCCATTTCTTCCCGAAACCCTTAGCGTATAGCTACTCTTATAAGTTCCATGTCAAATACTATTCGAATTGTATGTCAGCATACTATAATAAGATTATAAGACTTTGGTTTTATAGACACTAGCAGAATATGCTTCTCATCATCATCATTACCATCAGCCTATGTAACACTGCTGGCCATAGGCGTAAAAAAGCTCAAATAATTATAACCAAAAACAATTAATCTCAATTTTGCCTGTTTTAGTTGTACAATTAGTAATACTCAAGAATTGCATAATATTGTACATGGGCAACACCAGCAATTAGTATATAGAGTTTCTTTCTTATTTGTGCTTAGTTTAATCATCATCATCTTTAGCAGCCTTTATCCGTCCACTGCCAGACATGAGCCTTTTTTAATGAACGGCGAAACGGTCGATCCCTTGCTACTCGGTGCCAACTTGGACCAGCTACGGCACGGAGATCGGTATTCATCCATGCCATCGACCATCAGTTCTGACCACACGACCGGCTCACTGCCACTTGAACGGGCATATCTTTATGTCGGTGTGTTTAGTTTTATGCCGGATTTATTCATTGAGAATTTTGTCAGACAAAGAAACTCTTGTATTAACTATTCTTTATTATAATTGTTATTTTTTAATAATAAATAGTCCAAATATTTCTAAGAAGACTTAAGCGTTCATTGAATTAATGAAAAGCGTCGCAATGCAATCTCGCGGGATTTGATCATCAGTGGCAACACCCTTGGGGCGACAACTTTATAATATTAATTTCCGGTTCACGTCAAGTACGACTTTTCAGTTATGGGGTCGTAAATTGGGTCTTACCAAACGTAAATAACTTTGAACTTTATCTTTTCAGTACAGTCTAAAGTACATTTATACAGAAGATGTTGTACATTACTGTAATGTTCATTGTATTGTGTATTTGTGCAAAGTAAAATGTTTATAAATAAATTTAAAAATTATTTATTCAATGTAGGCTCTATCGAGCACTTATGAACGTCAATGTACCACCGGTTTGAAAAGTTTTGACCTGTCCAGAGAAGAACCAGCAAGACTCTGCTGAGGTATTTTTTTAAATATATAAATGTTTAATCAAAAAATTACAATCATCTAATTACACAATTTAAGCTTTAAGTTTTGCCTGCATTGTCATATCCCCGGCAGTAGAGGCATCATCATTTATGAATTAATAACACACATCTTGGTCCTCAATGTTATCTCTAACAGTATAATAGGCTTTCTAATCAATCTTGCTTTTACAACATTTCGAAAGCTTTTTTCTTTAGCATTAACTGGATTTCGTTTAATTTATTGTAACACAGTTATACAAAGATGCATTTTTTGTTCGAGCCAATCGAAACCTGAGTAAATCTAAGCGCTTTACTAGGTTCTAAACAAATGTAAAACTAATAAAAATATTTAATAATTCGGTATTAAATTTAAATCAACATAACAGGCAATATTATAGTAGTAGGTTAATAAAATAATTGATTACAGGATCGAAAATCATTTTGAAAATTTTGGTTTATTAATAGGATATCTTTGAAACATTTAACTATTTGGCAGAAACTTGAAGATTCTACATAAATATAGTTTTCTAATCTAATAAACGGGTTTATTCTCAATAGACGAGATTGGATTGGAGGGCCCCCATATTAATGGACTGGCAAATAACCTAAGCCTCAAAGAATCACTAAGAAAATTTATTACAGAGATTTAAACACTAACCGTTACCTCTCATTACATATTTGAAAACCTAATGTATGTGCAGAAAAATATAAATTATTTCATTCAATCATTGCAAGGGTAAAAAGTAAAACGTAAAACAGACAAAAGTAAGATGCTTCTACATAAAATGATAACGTTATTTACCCAAAAGGTTGTATAGAACAAATAGAAATGTACATTTTAAAATTAAAAAATACATAGCAATTTCATTATTTATAATTTATTACTATTATATAATGCTGCATAATGCACACTACATGATAATACATTTGTCAAAATCACAACTCTAATTCGTACTGTATGTCAAATGATAATAAAAGCACGTATTGTTGTGATAGTATTGGGATTTTTTTGTAGAATAATATTAAAAGTTTTCAAAGTTGAAAAATTGGTACGTACATTTTCATTTTAGAAAAATCATACATATTGCATAAATATTATCTCGTGCATACCAATTGTTAAAACACCATTAGGGTGATTTGTCCACTTTTTAGCTGTTGAAATAATTATAATATTTTATTTAAAACATGCTGTATATTTACAAACAAACATGTTTGTTATTTATTAAAGCTGCCATTTCAGATAGATACTGAAAAGAAATAATTGGAAAGTCGCTAAAAGACGGAATATAATGAGATGCAAAATCTTTCATTTCCTTTTGATAGTTACGGTTTGACATCTTGATTTTCATATTTGAATAGAGGCGATTTTAAAAAGATGTGAATGTGCAAGTTCTGAGATGATTTATTTATATTTGAGATGATATTAACTGCCTCCGAGCCTAGTGGATAGTGTGTGCTTTAGAAACCGGAGGTCGGGGTTGAATGGGACCAATTTTCATTGTTGTTCCTGTTGGTTAGGGAATTTGGGCGATCACCCAATTGTCTGAAAAGTAAGGTGAATCCATGCGTCGGATGGCATGTAAAGTCGGTCCACCCACCAAACCGCATTGACCAGGGTGGGATACGGTCCAAACCCCAATGGATAGGGTGTATTAGGAGGCCTGTCCAGCAGTGACCAACAAAGGCTGATGATGTGGTGTGTGTGTGGTTATTTAAAACGAACTGCTTTTTCAAACGACTCATTAAGATCCAGAATTAAGAGAGTGTTTGGTTATATTCAAATCTGATAAAGATTTTATGGAAATATGGTTTTTCTGGGTTCTTTTGTTTTTTATAGTGTAATACATATAAAAGATTATTATAACTTCAATGTCATCAAGGTTAAATTATTAAATAGTTAACAATACATCCTTATTATAAGTTGTTAAATAATGTTACAATACGTTGTTAAAAATAAGAAAATTATGAAAAAAGGTTACAGATAAGTTATAAGGATCATAAGAATTTGAGATTTCAATGTCATATAATTAAACATGAATTTTAACATATCCTTTTAGTTTCTTGATCAAAAATGAATAAGAAATATTTTTAATTCCTTCTAGGCGATTAAGTAGGAAAAATATTAATTCAAAACAATTGAACATTTTTGTTAGAAAGTTACTGTAAAAGAGTTAAATTAGACAAAAATACAAAACAAACTAAGATACAAAATTATTATGTTACTTGTAAAATTCTCCATAGTAATAAGCTGTGAATTAATTTTTGGTAAGTTTAAAATGTAAGAACAAATTGAAATCATATTCATCGGACACAGCTAGCACATGCATTGCTTTTGGAATAAAAAGGAACATTGAAAACCCGAATCTATCTGTTGACAATACAAAGTTTGCTGTAATGCATACAAATTCATTTACCGATACATTTAAGCAATTTGTCAGTGAACTGATTCGCAACTTGGAAAACAAACTCCGTTGAATAGAATTGTTTATTACCTGAAAATGTAGCTCGAAATGTTTTGTTTTATATTTTGAAATATAAATTTAAATCGTTTGGTCTTTATGTGGTTCGTCGCTTTAAAAAAAAGCTACTAAAATAATCAACTTCTTCTGATTGTTAGAGAGGACGCTGACGAAGTCTTAAGAGATAGAATTAAACTACTTTTGATTGGCCTACAATAAATTTCCATGAGATATATTCTATTTTAAGAAAACCGCAATAACATTTTAATGTTAAACTTTGAAAATTTCTGTCAGAAACATTAAAGTTATTTAGGATAATTTTAATTGACATAAAGTTATTCATGGATAAAAATGTCAAAGACAACAATGGTTAAATTAATACCAAAAGATTTGAGATATAAAATCGAAGGGGAATCGGCCTTTTGTTAAAGGCACGTTGTCCTGTAAACTTATTAAGCCAAAATGGTTGGTGTACTATCTAAAGTCGGTAAGTTTTTTGTTAAAATTCACTTAACTAAGAGTTGTATAGATACCCGTTGCAGGTTTATGATTCCCACCGAAAGATATCGGTGATGAACATATTGCTTTTCCTGTCTGGTGTTTAATATATTGAATGTACTTATTTACAAATGAAAAGTAAGTCTAATCTAGAACAACTAAATAATTTTTTCTAAAATCTTTGTGAAAATTTTCTCAAACAAACGACCAAACAAATAGAATTTATTGTGACAATTTTTTATTTAATCAATTCTATCGTAGAAATCCATTTGCCTAAAGCAAGAAGTAGTCATATTGAGTTCTATGCTGTTCAGTTGTGAACTATCATATGAAATGATAAATTAATCGCAATAAACAACTTTAAAATTATTGACTGCTAGCTTCTGTCCACCGGGTAAAAATTGTGTTGAAACAAAATAATAAAATTATTGAAAGGTTCTTGGAAACCTAAACTAATTAAACGATTTCCAATTAGGGGCTAGGTATTGGGCCTTTTTAATAAACTCAAAGTGGTGGGTTCAACACAAAAAACTTTTGTCTTGTTTTTTTTTTGTTGGGTTAAAGTTTAAAAACCATCATCCAATTGTTTGGTAAGATGACCCTGTAACGGATGGGCGGTTGTTGCATCGGTTGTCTTCCGGTTTTGATAGTCAAAGTCAAAGTGTCAAATTTTTATTCTTGGAAGAAACTTTCAATTGTCAAAATTACGGTTTCAAATGGAAGCCTCTGACCTGAGAAGAACCAGGGAAAAATTGGGGACTTTTTTTTCTTTTTTAATAAATTTTTACAAACTTTTACAAAAACCATACATTTTTACTTTGAAAAGGCCTGGGGAACGTTATTACCGGGTGTTACATCAAGTAGCCAAAAAATAATATCCTTTAACACACAAACGTTCCTTTACAACTTTTTAAATTTATTTACAGATAAAGCTGAACGTTTTCTGGTATTTTATTGTAGAAGAGTATGCATTGTCCCATGAAGGTTTCATCGTTCTTCGAGCCTAGTTTTTGGAAGAACTAATTATGCTTATTCCTAGTATTTATATTATGTGTTACAATGTTTTACAAAATCATTTTTATTTTATGAACATACATAATATTTTTCAAATATGTATTGAGAAAACAGTCATTAAATTAATTTCTGTAAACATTTTTCAGCGGTTCTTTGGGACCCTGGTTATAAGACTGCTCCGAATCCCTCTTTTTTTGAATTAATAAAAATTAGTATTAATATCAACCCGTTTCCCCCGGTAGAATGATAAGACATTATCCTTGAAAATTAATAAAATATACTAAACAGGCTTTTGTCTCAACTCAGTTGGTTCTAATTTTTTTGACTGCTTAAAGCCGCTGAGCTAAGTTTCTCATGATAACCTGAAGGAATTTGATTTAGAATCTTTTTGATGCCGAGAAATACAGGTGCAATTGCGTGGTCCGGCCTTCTCCATCAACCATTTTCCACCCGAAGGCCATTGGGGTTTATTAAATTATACATTTATTTTATTTTTTGTTTTAAAATAAATTTTTCATAAACCAATATTTTTTACTTTTGAGGAGAATTATTTTTACATCGTCTTTTTCCCAAAATTACGTCTTTATTCCTAAAATATTAAAAAGTATCATCAGCAAATAAACCAATCTTATTGTTCTCAACCTTTGTGTTGGGGTCTTAATAATAGACCAGGAAGAAAAAGGCCCTAAAATGGGTCCCTTGGGACTCCCCAACCTGCTTCCAGGGAGATCTCTTGCCAATTCCGTCAACTCTCTGGGTTCGATGGCTCATTACGAAATCAAACTCAAGTGGGTTTGACACCATAGTGGCTTAATTTCCCTGAAAGTATCTTCTTCACAGTCAAATGCTTTGGTTAAAGTCACGAAAGACACCCTAATAAATCAATTGACCCCTTCCCATGCCTCAAATATGGTTTAATAAATGGACACCCCCATCGGTTGTAGAAGGGCAACCTTCAATAAAAATACTGTTTTTTGTTGGCATTTAAAGAGTTAAAATATTTAAATAATTGGTTGGGTTTTTCTCGAAAATTTAACTAAGCGCAGGCAATATAATAGGTTCAAAGTTTTGGGGGTCTGTAGTACTGCCAATTTAAATCCGGAAAACTTTACCCTTGCTTCCTTGGGTCCGAAATTTTTGTAATTTTAATCATTAAAAATAGCTGCAAGGCGGTGATATAACATCCAATAATAAATTTTCACCTTAGGATCCCCACAAATTTACAATTTTTAATTCCGGGAAATTAAAAGCCGGACACAATATTCTTTTCCACATTACTAAAATAAATTATCTTTCATTCTTTTATTTTTCTTTTAATAAAGACTCAACCATTATTGGAGAAAAAACAAAGTGACTTGGTTTAAAAACAAGGATAAAAAATTTTTAAAATAGGATTCCATCTTGATTGAAATTTATTTTACTATTAACATTTCCAAATTTCAAAGTTCTTTTTGCCCTTCCTGTTTCAATAATTATTTTCCAAGTTTATTTTTATTTTCGGATCCTTTAATTTTGTTTTTTATGTTGGGTGACTTCGTTCAACACCTTTTCTGAAATTTTAGGTATCATTAACATATGTTCACAAAGTTGGTTTGATTGTAAATCTTTTCACTAAATTCATATAATCTTTTGCTCTTATATTATTCCAACTGTTGCCCATTCACTGACTCGAATCTTTTTATTTGACTTTTTAAGTAAACCTCTTAAATTCAGTTTTATTAATTTAAATAATTTACCTTAAGGATATCCGGTTTTACTATTATAATCAAATAATTAATTTTTTATTATATTACTTTAAATTCTCCAATACTTTCCCTTAATAAGGAATAACCATTTTTTTGCCAATTAATTTTTGTGAATCTATTATCTTAAACAAAAAAATTGGTTCCTGACCATCAGATTAAATATTAATGATGGTTTATTAATAAAGGGATACAATTTTTATAATTTTTGTGATAATAATCCCTCTTAATTTTACCCAACTTTACGCTTTGGGAACTTATTTGGTGGTAAATTTTTGTGATAAAAATCTCATGTTTTGGATTACCGATAGAGGGTAAATTCATTTGGGATGCTCTTATATGACAAGGCAAAGGCGCAAAGATAAATAATTTTTAAATAACAAACCTAATTCAAAAATTTTTTAAAAACAATTAAAATTATTTTCTAACATTTTTTTTCCGCTTTTAAATAAAACTTCCTTAAATTCTGTTTCCCCATTTTTGTTTGTTTAACTTTCCCGGTTTGTAAAAATCCTAGAAACAAACTTCTCCAAAAGGTCTCAAAAATTTTTGAGACCTCGATATATGATTGTAATCTTATATTTTTGTTTTTAACGGTACGAAATAAAATAATAAAACTACACATTCAAATTTATTAATAAAATCCATGTACATATTATATATAGGAAAAATCAAGAAGAATTCCCTAAACAGGTTCAAAAATTGAAAAATTTTGGAACGTTGTCAAACAAAAACGATTTGTCATTGGGGTATCCCCCAAAATCGTTTATCACTGGAAAGAAGTCTTAACCATATCAAACTTTTTTAATGTACTGGGACATAGTATCCTTATCAATCCCCTTTTTGTCCACTCGGACCCAAAAAAACTAATTGCCTTCACCGGGAGGTTTGGACCGTATTCCCCCTTTGGTCAAAGCGGAATGGCGGGTGGCCGCTCTTTCACCATCTTCTTTTTCAGAAATGGGGTCCCTAATTGTCCCCACTGGTTGGTCACAACGATAACCAAAAATTGTTTCCCAGCGGAAAAAAACATCCGGTTTTAAAGCAAAGGCCTTACTAAACTACGGGAGGCGGTCCCAACCTCCTGTTAAAGAAAATAACAAAAATAAATTGCAAACAACTAAGTCTTCATTCTCAGATATATAAATAGCTTCATGATACAAACAAAATTGTAATTCCTATTCAATATCAAACTAGCGCGTAATTCTTTGTTCGAGATAGGGAACACGGGAATTTAATTTTCATTCATTTCGTTCTGCTCCCCTCTACGCTTGGTTGATTAGAATGCGATAAAATAAGTTTCCAAAATTTGGATATCCCCCTTTTAAGGATTTTCCAAACTATATGGTCCCTGGGAAGTTAATGGGTGTATACAATCGTCTTTTATTTTGATTCAAAAGGTTTGGGAGGTGGGAACCGGTTTTTTGTATGATCCAAATAAAAAGATTGTTAAAAACTAATCTTTGTTTGCTTTTGGCTTGGATATTCTGTTAATGCTGTTTCCCAAATAATTTGTATATTATATATATGCATAAAGTCTGTTCAGCGGTGAGAAAAGGTTTTTTATATTTTTTTCTTTGTTTAAACTTATTTGCTTACAATGTTTAAAAGTCGGTCTTAATGCCTTAGACATTATCTACGAGTCAACCTTAGATAGTTCAGTAAAAGTATTGTAAGTGCATTAATAAGTTATTGGTATTTAAAATCGTTAAACGATGTTGAACTATGCCATATTCAAAATATCATTTATATCAGGAAGAGATATCATTTTTGTATCATTTTTCATGCGGATGAGCGGAACATAATCAGTTCCGATCAGAAAAAGGAAAAAATCTTGGTAAAATGAGTGAATCGAAATATTATTTTATTTTATTCTACTTGGTTCAGAACTCATAACCTTCAATAAAAATATAATCACCTAACGGCTATGAAGGCAATGGAATGGAATGAAAGAATTACGGAAATACACACGTCTACTTATATGTCTTTTGGTATTGCTTTAATTTATTTATAAGCTAGCTTTAAACCGATTTATAAATGAGTTTAAATTTAAATTTTATTACCTTTCCAATGCAGGAAAATTTTTATCATCAAAAATTTCTAGTTCACGTTCCCGGTTAAATATTTAGGCCTAAATAAACATTTCACCAATTATAAAAAATATTTTTCTCATATTTGGACCAAAATTTCGTTTGTTTTTCTGGAAATTTAGCCAGGGCCGCCGAACAATAACCTTTTTAATTAAGCAATGGAAAGAAATGCCCTTATTTTACGAGTTAAGGTCCCTTCTAATTTGTGTTGACACCTCTTGATAATTAATGGGGGAGACGAGTTCCGCTTATTAACCGCAGAATATTTTAATTATGGGAAAAAACTTTAAGTTTAATAAAATTTGATTCGACAGGGGTTCAAAATATTTACAAAATAAAAGGATTAGTTCCATATATTGGTGCCCTTAAAATTTACGTCATTGTGAAATAAGCTTTTAATAATGTAAAACCATAATGAAAAAAGCATACAATCTATACTAAGTAAATGTAAATACGGTTAACATTAATCTGTTTAATATCATAAAGGAAGCTTAACTCTCCCCATAGCCAGTGGAATAGGGGCGTTCTCCCAGAAACTGGAGGGCCGAATTCGAAACCCTCGGGGACCTTAAAAAATTTAATTATAAGGTAGTCGCCAAGATGGCCCTTAGTTCCAGGATAGCCCAACCTTAGAAAAAATACCTTATGATAATTCACTTAAAATTTTCGCTGGTTATGCTAATAGTACCATATCCAAAAGGCGGTATTTAATTACGGGCGTCGCCATTATGACGAAAGACAGTTTGCTCGTTCATATCAAGACGATACACGTTTTATAACCTCCATTATCTAAATTTTTTTAAAAATTAAAAATTTCAAACAAAACTTTTACCCTCTAATACAAAACTCTTTAACTGGTGAAAATTCATATTTAATTATTTATTAGGCCAATTAATAAGAGGTTTTAACCTTTTGTTTTTGTAATTTCTCAACATTAAATAACTGGAGGTAATTTCCATCATAGCCCATAGTATAACCCTAAAGATAGCCTCCTTTTCTAAGTTATTGGAATTTTCATCATCATCAACCTTGATAGTCCACTGCTTGACAAGGCCTTTAATACATCCCTTGTCCGTTAGGGTTTTTGGACCGTATCCCACCATTGGTCCAATGGGTATTGGAAATATAGGAGTATATTTTTGTGTTTGGTTGGTTGTTTTTTTCTGTATGTCTGCCGTTTCAAATTATATTGGATTGAAAACTTGAATTAGGTACCTATAGTTCAACTTAAAAATAGGGCGTTTCAACAAAATTGCCCCAGTGGGTTATTAGATTGAATAAGGGATTAATTTTTAAAGTCAGCAATTTTATTTTTAAAATTACTATTGAGGTTCCAATTTTTTTTTTGTTTTATTTATTTTTATTGGTGATTGAAAATGGAACCTCTTACTAAGAAACCAATGGGGAATAGAAGAAAACACAAGTTGTTTGTTAGTTGTCGTTTATTTTGAGATCTCAAAGTTAATTTTTAGTACTTTTAATACCACCAAGGAATGACATAAAAAAATTTAAGAAATAGGAACTCTTTTTTATTTCTGAAAATCACTTTCAAAGTTGGGATCTCAAAGAAATTTAATTGTTATTTAATAATTTGTTCTGGATTTTATAATTGATTTTTTTATATATTTAAGATAGCCCATATTAAAAATTTTTGTTGATTTTATTACCTTTAAGGAAAAGTTTTGAGAAAGATTGTTTTTTTATTTTGATGTTTTATGATTAAAGTGCTTTATAATGCATATATTTTCATTAATATTTTTCGGCCATCTTATGACCATCTTCCCAAGATAGCTCAATATCATGTTTTTAAAAGTGTTTATATCTGTGTTAAAATTCCAAAAGCTGTACTCTATTTTAGATATCATGTTTCTCGAATAAGTATGTTACAACTTCCATCATGTTTTTTGCTTACTTTACTCATATGCAAGATTTTACATGGTTTTAAATTAAATGGGCCTCCATCGGCGCCTGTACCTTAGGAGGTTAATTAGAGGCCTATGTCCTTAAAATGATAACGTTATTTACCCAAAAGGTTGTATAGAACAAATAGAAATGTACATTTTAAAATTAAAAAATACATAGCAATTTCATTATTTACAATCTATCACTATTATATAAATGCTGCATAATGCTACACATACATGCATAATACTTTTCGGTCAAAATCAGCAACTCTAATTCGTACTCGTATGTCAAATGATAAAAAGCACGTATTGTTGTGATAATATTGGGATTTTTGTTGTAGAATAATATTAAGTAAGTTTTCAAAGCCTTTGAAAATTGGCACGTACATTTTCATTTGTAGAAAAATCATACATACATATGCATAAATATTATCTCGTGGCATACCAATTGTTAAAAAACACCATTAGGGTGATTTTTCGCACTACTTAACTGTTGAAATAATTATAATATTTCATTCACATTTAAAACATGCTGTATACAAAATTTTACAAACAAACGTGTTTGCTTATTTATGTAAAGCATGCAATTTCACATAGATACTGGAAAGAAATAATTGGAAATTCGACTAAAAAGACGGAATATAGATGAAAGCATAAAGAAAATCTTTGACATTTTCCTTTTGATAGTTACGGTTTGACATCTTTGATTTGAATAGAGGCGATTTTAAAGAGATGTGAATGTGTGAAATTCCGAGATAATTTATTTAAAACGAACTGCTTTTTCAAAACGACTCATTAAGATCCAGAATTGTACGAGAGTGTTCTGCGGTTTCATATTCAAATCTGATAATAGATTTTTATGCTGGAAATATGTGTTTTGTCTTGGGCTCTCCTTTTTTGTTTTTTATAGTGTGAATACATATAAGAGATTATTATAACTTTAGCAATGTCATCAATGCGTTACAAATTATTAAATAGTTAACAATACATCATTATTATAAGTTGTTAAATTAATAAATGTATTGTACAATATACGTTGTTAAAAAATAAGAAAATTATGAAAAACAGGTTGACAGATAAGTTATAAGGATCACTTAAGAAGAAAGTTTGTTACTGGCACAATCCTGCATATCCTAAAAGATTCAATTTTAGTCGAGAATTATTTATTTTTCATTTTTATTGTATTGAAAATTCATTGTGATTTCAATGTCATATTAATTATACATGAATTTTAACAAATCCTTTACGTTTCCTTGATCAAAAAAATGTGTAAGAAATATTTTTAATTCCGTTCTTAGGCGATTAAGGTAGCAAAAATATGCTTTGAATTTAAAACAATTGCAAAATTTTTATTTTATAAGTATACGTGTAAAAAATAATTACAACTTAGACACAAAATACAAAACAAACCTCGGTATACCATCGTGTTGACACATAATAAAAGCTTCGCTGTATGCATACAAATTCATTTTACCGATACATTTCAGCGAATCTCGTCTAGTAAACTGCATTCGCAACTTGGAAAACAACTCCGTTGGAATAGAATTGGTTTTCATTACCTGAAAATGTAGCTCGAAATGTTTTGTTTCATATTTTGAAATATAAATTTAAATCGTTTAGTCTTTAAATGGTTCGTCGCTTTAAAAAAAAACTAAGAAAATAATCAACTTCTTCTGATTGTTAAAGAGGACGCTGACGAAGTCTTAAGAGATAGAATTAAACTTCGTTCGACATAATTATACAACTTTGATTGGCCTACAATAAATTCCGCGAGAGCATATATATATTTTAAGAATAACCTGCAATAAGCATTTTAATGTAAACATTTGAAAAATTGCGATCAGACACATTCAAAGCTTATTTAGGATTTTAGTTCACATAAAAATTATTCCATGGACATAATATGTGTCAAAGACTACATTTTGGTTAAATTAATACCTTAAAAGATATTAGAGATTTGATATGCAGTAGTGAGAATCGCGGGCTAGTTTCTTGCAAGGGGCACGTTATCACTGTCTTATCTTGAGCAAAATGGTTATCTACTATCTAAAGTGGGTAATTGCTTTTTGTTAAAATTCCACTTCATCTAAGAGTCGTATAGACTACCCGCTGTGCGCTGTGTTTATGATTCCCACCACGGAAAAGATATCGTGTGATGAACATATTGCTTTTTCCGTGTCTGGGTGTTTGTACCTATATTAAACGTACTTATTTACAAATGAAAAGTAAGTCGAACGTAGAACAAACTAAACAATTTTTTCAAAAATCTTTGTGAAAATCTTTCTCAAAACAATCGACAGCCAAACAAATAGAATTTATTGTAACAATTTTATTTAATCGCATTCTTATCGTAGAAAATCCATATGTGCCTAAAGCAAGGAAGTAGTCATATGTTGAGCGTTCTTATGCTGTATTGTGGTGAACTATGTATATGAAATCCGATAAATTTAATCTGCAATAAACAACTTTAATAATTTATTGACTGCTAGCCTTAACATGTCCACGCGGGGTAAGAATGGATTGTGTTGGAAACAAGATAATAAAATGATTGAAAAGGTTGCTTGTAAAACCTAAACTAATTAAAACGATTATGGTCTCATGATTAGGGGGCTAGGTATTGGGCCTTGTTTAATAAACTGGAGGTGGTGGGTTCGAATCCAGACAAAAAACTTTGTGTCATTGTTGTTTTTTTGTTGGTTAAGGTAATATAAAACCATCATCCAATTGCTTGAAAAGTAAGATGACCCATGTAACAGATGGGCATGTAATAACTCAGTATCGGTTGTCTTAACCCGGCTTTTGATAATAATCCCTCTTAATTTTACTTACAACTTTACGCTTTGGGATTACTGTATTTGATGAGAATAAAATATTTGTGATAAAATACTCATGTTTAAAATTACCGATAGAGGAATAAATTACATGAAAGGATGCTCTTATATGACAAGGCAAAGAGTACTTGCATGTATAAATAATTTATTAAACTAATAACCTAATTCAAATATAAAAGAGTTAAATATATTTATCTAATATTTTGTTTACTTTGATAAAAGTCTCAAAAAATATGTTATTGTAATCTTATATACTTTTTATTTTTTAACCGTACGAAATATAAATAATAAAAACTATACATTCAAATTATATTAATTAAATCCATGTACAGTATTATATATAGGAAACAACCAAGAAGAATTCCCGTAAATGAGCTAACAAAAAGTTGCTTTAAAATTTTTTTTTTTTCCCGGAACGTTGTCGAGACACCAAAGCCGATTTGTCATTGGGGTAGTTCAAACTTTTAAAAATCTTTTTATCACTGCTGTAAAAGCAAGTCTAAACCTTAGTCAAGCATTTTTTTAATATACTGAGACATAGTATCCTTATCCACAAACATAAACATAATCACCCTTTGTTAGTCCACCGGGCATGACCCAAGTAGCCCCCACCATTAGGAGGGTTTTGGACCGATCCACCACGCTTTCAAAGGAATGGCAGGTGGACCGACCCTTTTACATCCCCAACAGCCGAATTGTCCAACCACTGGTTGGTTAACAAAGTTGTTTCCCAGGGAAAAAACAAGACCCTCCATAAAAGCAACGGCTAAATAAGATAAAACTACAGAGGCGGATACTTAACCTACTAGTAATAAAAGAAATAACAAAAAATAAATTAAAGCATAAAAATGTCGTCATTAAACGTCAATACATTTAAAGTTTATGATAAAATTAAATTGTAATTCTATTCATATCAATATAAAGCGAAGAATTGCCTGTTAGCGAGATAGACACGAGGAATTTAATTTTCATTCATGTTACGTTGCTGCTCACAACTACTACGCTTGGTTGATTAGTAATGCGATAACAATGTTAAAGCCTAAAATTTGGCATATCCCTATTATAAGTATGCAAACATATGGACCTTTTTTTTTTTTATGGCATACGCAGGACGAAGGTCTGGCCACCTGATGGAAGTGGTCACCGAACCATAGACGCGATACCAGTGGTATCGCCGACGCCTGCCTCACCTGAGACAATAGGGTTAAGTCTTGTTCCCAAATACGCGGCTATGGTGCCTTCAAACGAACGCAGCAGGTTTTCACAAAAAAAATCATCTTTTATTTCGTTTCAACACAGTTAAGAGGTGTGAATCCATGCTTTTTGTATGATCCAATATAAAAGATCAGTTAAAACTATATCTTGCTTGTTTTGGTTAATATTCATTACATAGCTTAAATAATTTGTATTATATATAAGGAAAGTCTGTTCAGCGTTGAAAGAGGTTTTATATTTTTCGTTTTACTTTTGCTTACAATGTTAAAGTCGGACTTGCCTGAATTATTCTCGAGTCAACCAGATAAACCAGAAAAGTATTGTGGATTAATAAGTAATATATTGTTGTATTAATAAGTAATATATTGTTCGTTTAACGATGTTGAATAATGCCATATTCAAAATATCATTTAGTCAATTTTCATGGGTTAAACGAACAATCTGTTCCGATGTAAAAGAAAACATCTTGGTAAAATGAGTGAATCGAAATATTATTTTAACACTATTTTAACTATATTTTTATCATGGTTGTTTATAGCTTTATATGCCAGGTTTGTTTAGTTTATTTTCAATTCTTTTTATCTTCGTGTCTGGAGATCTATTTGAAAAGTTTTCTCACAGAGAACTGCACTGTCTTTTTGAAGTAATTAGAGTCATCAACATGTGGTATCCTAAACTGCAATATTGTTTACCAGTTTCGTATGCAGGAGAAAGGCTAATTGAAATAAATAATAATTGTAATTTTAAAGTTAATAATTAATGATTATAAATTAAATAAAAATGTATAAATTTAATTTTCCATAATAACTCGTTCAGCTCCAGTAAAATAGATACACAAATATTAATTACGAAAATTCCAAACATGAGGCAAAAATTTTTTTTGAAAAAATTTTATGCGTTGATTTGTTTAACACCTTAATAATCCGAATTAAAATTAAGTTCTTCTGGCTATTCAAAATAATTACAGTAATAACAACTTACATAGTTCTAAGAAAGACGAGGTAAATAAAACTTAACAAGAAACATTTTTAACATTATTAATAATTAGGGATAACTAACGGATGGAGGTTCAGGGAGGCCTATGGTTAGCAGTGGATTCACAGTGAGAGATGACGTAAATAATATTTCTATTAGCAAAATGTTTACTTGGTGGACAGTACAGTCTGTATATATGGCATGTAGCATAAGAAAAAAAAAATTGGCTTCCCGTTCAGACGCCTCGTGAAGACCTTGAAACCAGAAAACAGTAGTGCTTGACCACGACAAATTTGCGGAACTAATACTGGTGTAACTT
This sequence comes from Lamproptera curius, assembly GCA_029286875.1. Taxonomy (NCBI): domain Eukaryota; kingdom Metazoa; phylum Arthropoda; class Insecta; order Lepidoptera; family Papilionidae; genus Lamproptera; species Lamproptera curius. The sequence goes on along the minus strand of JAGSMT010000105.1, from coordinate 228,943 downwards.
ACTTTAGCAGTTCCCCTAAAGGTGGAAACCTACTTCCATCTTATAGGGATAAAACAGTTAACTAGTGGTTAACTTCTAATTTGTCTCGGTAGTTTTTTATTCATTACATAAGAAATTTATCAATATTCCTCGCTACAAAGCTGTACAAAAACTCGTAAATAATTCACGAAAGTGTTGTATTATTCACGAGCGTAGCAGAACGTTTTGCTCGCATCAGTATAGTTTAGTTTTTGTGCCCCAATTCTGTACTAACGGTCATTAGGTTGTAATCTTGTGGTAAATCTTCACGGAAGATCCTAAAACAAGCAGAATGGAACCCGTGGGAATGTTAGGAGCCGTGTTCTATCTAGCCACCACTATAAAACGGGGCGAAGCTTCCACTGTTTGAGCGGCGCTGGGTGCCTGCCGCAACCTCAATCCTGTATAGCAAGGAGCGCATTCTCTCTACGCCCTTATTCTTCAGGGCAGCCCTAAGCCTGAGACCTGACCCTCGCACCAGGAAAGATTGATGAGGATTTCGCATCCAGGTAGAGGGCAGGAGCCAGTCATACACGCCGCCTCGCCGGAGATGGTCCGATAGCCCTGAGGCCGAATCGATACCAACACCCTCTGGGATTCCCAGACAAAGTACTTTCCTTCTGGAGGGTGTCGGCCACACCCACAGGACCATAGACCTAACGACCCCGGCGTACAGGCGGCGACCAAGGAGCCGCTCCCCAATTTGGGGAGCAGTCTCTGAGAAGCTGCGCTGCTCGCACTTAGGGCGCGAGGCGCTCAAAATAGGTGCAAAACCATCGGTGTTTAGGACCAGGCGAGATATTTCATCGTCGGTTGACGTCGACACGACGCGCAAACGATAATAGGAGGGCGCCGCAGGTGGCGCGTTCCGGAGGCCCATAAAGTACACCCGGAATTTTGAGCCCTTACCCCAGGGCCGGACGCCCAATACTTGAGCGACCCCGGGGGCGAAAATCGCAGCCTTTGCGAAAATTGGGCCACGGGGGGAGAGGTGTCGTCCGGTTACGTGACACATCCCCCGATATTGCCGCCAGAGCACCCCATCAAAACCAAGTTCCAGAAGGGTCCCAATACGACCCCTGGGAACTCCATTTAAACTGATGGTCCCCAGCCCATTCCACGGGAATGACATCGATGGGGTAGGTTATCAGTTTGAAAAGACACCAGGATGGAGCGCCCTTTTCACTCAATTGTGAAACCCCAATTATTCTGCAACCACAACTCCCTTGAACCGGTTTCCATGTTTGCCCATTTTGTTTCCCCCGTAATTTAAATTAGGTAGTTAATTGAATAAGTAACTTTTTAAAATTAATTTTCGATCAAAACAATAAGAAATAAGGATATTTTACTTCATTTCGAAGAAAAACAATGCCAAAGGAACTGCAGGATTTTTAATATTTTCCGAATGGTCAGGGTATAAACCCATTTTTGATTAAATCCCGACCTCTGTTTAAGGTAATTTTTCCAAATTTGTTTTATTAATTTTTAAAAAAAATTTTTTAAAACCTATAAACTAATTCGTGTTTATTTTATCAAAACAAATTAATTTATAAAAATATTTATTTAATGACCAAAAATGTTCTTGGGAAAATTTTTGAAAAAAAAAATAAAACTTATTTTCCAAACAAAATTTGTGACCTTGTGTGGCAACTACAGCCATCAATTCTGATAATAATCCATTTCAAAGTGAAAACACGTCCCGTTTTAATTACTTTGTATGTGTCCCAATTTGGTTTCCGATTTCGTTTAATATCGTATTTATATTTTGAAAATAAATGTTTTAAAAAGAAGAAAATAACTAACTAACCAGAAACCTTTGTCGCTTTTTATAACGTTAAAGAGTTCGATGTTTAAACTTAAATTAAAAGTATATAAAAACTGAAAAAAATATTTTATATATAATATTTTATTGATTCAATTCATTTTATCTTCTCCATTGTCCTTCGTCGTTAAAATTTTCCTGGTTTACACAGGATAGAAGAATCCACAACTAATAACTAGGGAAAATCCAAAACTGAATTTGTAGTTTCTTATGATTCAGGCTAGCATTCGTTTTAGCAATTGCAATCAATGAACGTTTTAGCCACCTCACTGAACTATAACGACATTGAACAATAGTAATAGTCCCTCAAACTAAGGAATAATAACACAAAGTTTTCATCTCATTTTGTTCAAACCTTCCTTAAGTAAAATATAATCACAAACGGCTATGAAGGATGGAATGGAATGAAAGTAACGGCAATACACATCGTCTATTATTGTAAGTCTTTCGGATCTCCCATTATTGATAGTTAGCTGTTAACTATTTAAATGAGTTAATATTTAAATATACTACTACCTTCCATAGTTATACATAATGCGAATGAAATTTTTATCATCAAAAAAAATCCGTTAATTATATTTAGTGCTCAACATATAACATTTCACTAATTATAAAAATATTTTTCTCCGCTATATTTGGATCAAAATTTTCGTTTTGTTTTTCGAAATTCTAGCTAGGGAACCGTCCGAACAATAATCCTGGCTTTTTAATTAACGCAATATAAAGTAAAATGTACTCTATGTTTACGAGTTAAGGTCCCTTCTAATTTGTGTTGACACCTCTTGATAATTAATGGGGGAGACGAGTTCCGCTTATACATTACGCGTTATATATAATAACATTTGATATCGACAGAGGGTTCAAAATATTACAAAATAAAGTGATTAGTGCCATATTAGGTTAAAATTTCTCTGTAGTTAAGCTTTTAGCATGCTGTAAACCATAATGAAAAAGTACAATCATACCAAGGTTAATACGGTTAACATTTATCTGTTTAAATATGAAGCTAACTACCCCATAGCCTAGTGGTTAGCGTGCCTTAGGAAACCGGAGGTCGTAGGTCTGAATCCTGGGGATTACAAAATTTAATTATAAAGAGTGTCGCCGAAGATAACCCAGTTCCTAGGATACCCATTTTAAAAAAAACACTATGATAATTCGAAACACATGAAATTTCGGTATGCTATTAGTACCATATACAAAAGTGCAAGGTATTAATTACCGGCGCGTCGCCTGTTTAAACAGATGGAGTTAACCTGTTCATATCAAGACGACAAGTTTTATAACCTCCATTATTCAAACCTTTAAAATTATCAAATTTAAAGCAAAACTTTTATACCTTAACGGAAAATTCATATTTAATCTATTTTATTAGCCAATTAATAAGTATTATTTTTTTACTTGTTTTTGTAATTTTCAAGATTAATCTTAATGAGGTAATTTCCATCATGGCCATAGTATAATTCCAAAGATAGCCCGGGCCTTCTAGGGTTATTTGAATATTCATCATCCTCATCAGCCTGTACAGTCCACTGCTGGACATAGGCTCCTATACACCCCTATTCGTTAGGGTTTTGGACCGTATCCCACCACGCTGGTCCAATGCGGGTTGGTGGGTATTGGAAATAGTGTTAGATATTTTTGTGTTTGTATGTTGTTTTTCTAGGTTCGCGCACGTTTCGGACACTGTATTGATTGCATTAAATCTGAATTAGGTACCCATAGCCCAACTTAAAAATAGGAAGTTTAACAAAATCGTGTGATTCTTAGATTAATAACATGTATTAATTTTGAAGTCTGCAATTTATTTTTAAATTACATTGAGGACCAATTTTTTCTTTGTTTTTCCTATTTTTATCGAGATTGAAATGGAACCTTCTACTAAGAAACGGCGTGGGGAATAGACAGAAACACAGTTGTTTGTTAGTTGGTTAAGATAGCCCAATTGTTCTTGGTTGATTTTTTACCTTTCAGGAATAATGTTTGAGAAGACGTGTTTTATTTTAATGTTTTGAAAAAGTGTTGGAGTGTATAATGCGTATATTTCATTAATATTTCGGCCATCTTAATGACCATCTTCCCAAGATAGCCAATACCATGTTTTTAAAAAAGTGTTTACATTTGTGTTAAAATGCCAAAAGCTGTACACCTTTTAGATATCTTGTTTCTTGAATAAATATATTACAACTTCCATCATGTTTTTTACTAACTCTACTTATCTGCAAGATTTTACATAGCTTTGAAATTAAGTAGGCCTCCACGGCGCCTGTACCTTAGAGGTTAATTAGAGGCCTATGTCCAGCAGTGGACCATCACAGGCTAATGATGGTGATGACAATGATGAAGCTTATTAACTTAGATAAAGTAATAGAGATAAGGCAAGATTACAGTTTTGTTTAGATGAGGATTTATTTTTATTTTAATAATCTATATTTATACTAGTTCACGCACGTAAATATACTCCTATGACGTGAATTAAGAATAAGGGTTGTCATGACAAGCTCGTCCATCGTATTATTCCTAATTTAAAATTAAATCTTATGTAAAGTAAAAGTTTTGTATACCTAAAAACTTGTGAATCGTAATTTGGCAACACATTGTGTTGAAGTATTCAAGAACGCGAGTAAACTTTTTGCTCGCATCAACATAATTTGGGGCTTTCGTGTCTAAAATGTGTACTAACGATCATTAGTGTCTGTTCATTTTTGTTTCTATTATATTTCAGTATAAGGTCGCTAATTATAATTCAAATATATTTACGCAAAATAATTTTAACATTCGCTGGGAAAAGTCTTTTATTTGTTAAAAAAATATAACTGGAATTCCTGTTTGTAACATTAAAATAACCGTTACTAAAATAGTGAAGAACATATAGCAGCAATATATATTAGTTTAAATTTTTGTTGGTTTGTTTGCTAGTTCAAGCTAATCTCCTTTATGGCCCGTCTGATTTTGACGAAATTTTTACTGCAAGATACCGAAAGTAACTGGCTACTTTCTTGAAGAAAATCCAACAATTCCGTTTTATTCCACAGACATTGTTGCTCTATGTTTCAAATGTCATTACATTTTTATATAGTTAACTTACGAGTGTAGTGCCTCCCCCCAAACAGGTTCTTGCTTTGTCGTAGCGGTGGGGCGCCCGCAGCCAGCCCAGCCGCGGAGCACGCGGAACCGACGGCCCGGGGAAACCTGGTGTTGAATAAAGGGGCGAATAAGCCGCTTTTGGATGTGTTCGGAACGCGAGGGACGGATTGCAGGTGGTGGTCAGGAGATTGCATTCCGTGGCCGCTCTCCATCCATCGCGGTTGGCGGGGCCGCATCGCAGGGTGTGGAGAGGCTGTGGGAGGAGGGCACATTCGGCATTGTATCGTCGATCTCGGCTTGTTTCGGCCGAAACGGTGCTAGAGGAGCCCAAGACCACATAGCCGCTGCCAGCAGGGAGTCTTATCCCACATGGGTTTGATTTCCGGCTCTTGTCCCTGAGCAACAGATCAATGGGAGTCTGTTACCGTATAGAGACAAATGGGCGTTAGTTTTGACCGCCCAGAAGCAGGCAGATGATGACCCAGATGGGGCTGCTCCAGCGGCTAGCTGTAGAGTCACAGTAGACTGTTAAAGAATTCAGGGTGACCCTCCCTAAGGCGCCAAAAGAATAACGTGGTGGTTTTATCGGTGGAGTCCGAATAAACGTCTTGCCTCGGAGGACGGGTATGCGTAGGCATTCCACTAAAAAAAGAAAAGGAGTAGGCCTAGTTTAATTTCCTGTAATCAGCAAAGAGAAATATGACAAAGAGGTCTCAGGTTAATGTTTTGTCCATAAAGTTACACTATTCATTTTATTTGTTCCACGGAACCTAAATCGTGAATATTGCCTCAAATTCAATCTGCAAAAGGGACGGTTTAACGGTTTCTGTTTAGATTGCTTTCAAGAGTTTGTTAACAAAGTTTGATGCTTTTGAAAGTTTTGATAACCATTTGATACCTGCGAGTGGTAGTTTTAAATGATTGATAAATAACGCCAAAAGGTTACTGGTTCATGTTCGATCCGCCTATTTATTAAATAATAAAAAAATTAAAAACCCTTCTATTAGGTTGAATAGAAGTAAAGCGCATTAGTCTAATTGCGCCATTACCGCGTCCGAGCCAGTGGTATAGGCGGTTGTAGCCGGAGGTCGGGTCGAACTCGGAGACCAACAAATTTTCATGTTGTTTCCTTAGTGCAGGCAACGAATGATCACCCAATGTCTGAAAAGAGATGATCCATGCGCAGGCATGAAAGTCACCACCCACCAACCCGCATTGACCAGCGTGGTGGATACGGTCCAAAACCCCAATGTAAGGGGTATTAGGAGGCCATCCAGAGTGGACATCACAGGTTGATGATGATTGATACGAATGAGTTTTAATTAAATTAAACCTACGCCAGAGTTTGTTAAAGCCTCAAATTTGTAAACTTTAATTTATATATTCTCGAACATCAAAAGCATCGCAAAAACCATACCACTCGGCAATATTTTTAAGCTGTTAATAAACCGCTACGTAATTACGGATTGCAAATACAAATCACAGAGGTATTAACAGGTAGTTGATTTACAACCACGATTTAAGTTTCCAATAATAGAGGTGGTTATTTGGTTGTGGATAATTTTTAAGTAGTAAAATTTACAGTAATAAATACTCCCAGTCGTTTTGATCACCCGTCAACTTAAAAAGTTTTGTGGTTCCTTTTCAAATCAATTGCATTTTGTAACAATAATTACGAGGTTGTTGTTCAAATCAGCTAGAGGATAATATTCCACCCAATAGTTCTCGCTTTGTCGGCGGTGGGCAGACCGCCTGGGCCGCGGGGAAGCTAAGAGAAACTGCCACCGAGGAGCAGGCCGGCCGGAGGAGGGGTTCCGCGGGCGCAAACCGCTTTGATGCGCCTTGAGCCTGTGAAGGGACGGGGCGGTGAGGAGGTGCCGCCCTTCCGCCCTTCGCAAACCGGGTCGTGGGAAGTGGAGGTCGCAGACGTAGGAGGGACTTGGCATGGGTGTCGATCTCCTCCTTCTGCGGCCGGAAATGGTTAGCGGCGAAGCTTAACATCCGGGCCGCGGGCGGGTGTCTCCCTGCGTGGGTTTGGGAACTCGACATGGCCTTTGAGATAGACCGGGGAGTCGGTTACCTGAATACACGGGCCGAGACGAAGGGCGCGTTAGTTCCGACGCGTAGGCATGTCCCCACAGTAGGTACCTGCGGCCTGGTCCAGCCATGGCGAATCTAAGAAGAACCCTGGATGCCGAGGAGGAGGTTGGCCGCCGTGCATCAATAGCGTTTAATGACCAGGTGCACCCTGACAGCGCAAGGATGGGCTGAAGATTCAGCGTGCCTCCTTTGCAGTCAAAGTGGCGTCGTAAGTAACGAAGAGTGTGGATAGTTCGTCGACTGCTTTTTTATTCTTCGCGACTCAGTGGAACCGTAGTAGAGAGGCCATAGCAGAAGGGAAATTCAGAATGGACATCACTTGATTTCTCCTGCTTCTGCAGCTAAAACGGAGCTAGATGCGGAGCTTTAAGCTGCCGCTGGACGCTGACTAACTCCCTGCTGGAAACAGATTCGGACATGACCGGGCGGGGCGAGACGGATGGGCATGTGATTTGGACGCGACAGGTTGCAGTGGCTGAGGCCAAGAGGCTTCAGGACGTTTAAATATCTCTGTGACCCCATCTCTAGGAAATGGTCGGTGCGAGTCCAACATAATATTAGAAGAGATTTAGAAGAAAAAATCAGGTTATATTGTAAATTATTTAAATAAACCCTAAATTGATCCCAGGAGGATATGGAATTAGTTGTAAGAAGTTGAAACTAATCGGCACTTATACTGATTTATGAGTTCGCGTGAAGTTTTTATAAAAATGATGATTTTAATCTATGCATTTTTATTATTAATCAAACAATGAATTAATAATTAGTACTTTTGCGAATTTACAACTTTATTTATATCGCCATTTCACGACCCCGAAACTCAAGTCCTCCGCTGGAAATTATATTAGAATACTTAGACTGAGAGCAAGCTGCTTCGATGATAAAGTTTCGACTTCATTGCGACGCTTTAATTTCATTTTTTTGTCTTCCCGAACGCGGCCACAGCTCCAGAATCATATTGGCCCTTCCGCCATCGTTTCGGCCATTCAACATGATTAATAAATAAAGTTAATACATCGTTCCTATTCTTTTAAAGTATATCAAAATTAATCCAAAAGCAGTATATATCACTGTACAATTACAAATCGATACCTGCAAAGGATCGATTATTGCTCATTGAATATAATTCTCAGTTCATGGCATTTAACCTTATAACATGACAGAGCATGCGATAGCGAATCGCATGCGTAATAAATCACTCAGTTGAGATTATTACTTTGTTACCTGAGCAAATTTAACAGTGAATACTCGTTCCAAAATAATTCAATCCTTAACGCAAGAACTTGAATTAGTTACTTAAAGAATCTAGGCATTACAAAGTGTTTAAGTAATTTTTATTACATTATTAAATAAAATGACTTTACGGATTTTATCGCGTTTGTTTTACAGTCTACCCCGTGAGCACGGCCGCTGGAAAGTGTTAGAAACGTCGGGAATTTAAAAATAAACGCGATAAAATCCTTCAAGTCATTTTATTTAATAATGTGCATATTCTGCGCGTTCACCCAGAGGTTTGGGATTTGGTGAGGGCTTGATCCGTCGAGGCCTCAAAATAACTAATGCGACGGACGCTCTACTAGATAGAGTGTCCACAAACATACACAGTCACCAAGATCTCGCGATATCAACCCACAATCTGAGACTGCACCTCTGGGAGACCTGAACTGGAAATTTAGGGCTAAATTAAAATGATTACCGTCAAACCTGGAAAACTTAAACCCTCTGTAACTCGGTCATTTTTGAACGTATTGAGCTGCGGTTTTCACTTTAGTGTTTAGCTCCGTCTTCCGCACCTATACTAAAAACTAAAATTGAAGGGCGACCAAATTGGATTTTTTTTTATGTTTTCGTGTTTTGTATTTTCTTTAAGGTAATATATGTCGTATAATATAAGCTAAGTTGTTATGAAACTGTCTCGGTTAGTACTTACAATTGGTGTTGACATATTAGTGAAAGCAGCAATTTAACTCTTGACTTGTCGGAACAGGGCCAGCTCTGTCCAACCAAAAAACGCGTTTAAAAGCAAAGACTCAACAGAGACTGCTAGCTGTGGACTGGACCAGTACCCTCTACATACTGGTCAAACATTTTACCTAGACACTAAATTTATATAAAAAACTGACCTTAGTGACTAAATTGAAATAAGTAGATTATTAATATTTCAATTTTATTTCGTTTATTTTTTGACCTCTTATTGTTTTTTAACACGATTGACTCGTTTTCCCCGAAAATGTTCGGAATCAGGACACCAACTAAGGCCGTAGGGAGTAGCCGTGGTAAAGAGCCGTCCCCAGACCCGAAGGAGAAGGCTGGTCCCTCTTCCAAGGTTGAATGTGGAAAGAAAGGAAGCGTGAGGAGAAGCGTAGGAGAGTGGGAGCAAAGTGAAAAGGAAAAGGAGAGGAGTAAAACTGTGTCACCCATCAAGACAACGGAACGACAGAAGAAACCTCTTCCGTCTTCCCAACCCCTGGTTAAGCGGAAAGCGTCCACAGACAAAGAAATTCCGATGGAGGGGTTCCAAACAAAAGGTGTAGAGGAAATTTTCAAGGAAGCAAGAAGGCACCTTGAAACGACTAAAAACATGAAGACAGAGTGCAAGAACGGAGTGATAAAATGCCTAGGAGATCTAGTAAAAATAATAAAAGAATTCGAAAGTAAACAGATGAACGCTAGTGAGATTAAACAGTGTGAAAAGTGTGAAAGAATGAAGGAAGGTGTAAACTTAGGAGTGAGTGAAAGAGTGAATGAAAGGGAAAGGGTGATAGAAGCTGACAGGAAAATAATAGAGAATATAGCCAAAGGTTTAGAAGAAAAAATCGAAAATCATACTAGAGCAGTGAAAGAACATGAAAGGGAAATGGAAAAGTTTAGACAAAAAATGGAAGAAAGGGATGAAAGAATGGAGAACACCTACGCGAGTGTGGCAGCTGGCCCATGGTGACACCACACACTTGGCAATACACTCAGTGGCTGTCACCTGTGGATGAGAATGATACAGGCGAGCAAGTGATTGAGAAAATAAGAATGACTGTAAGAGCAAAAGAGGATGGACTGAAGATAGACAAAGTAAAAAAGGTGAAGGACAGAAAAGTAATAATAGGATGCAGTACAAAAGAGGAACTTATGAAAGTGAAAGATAGGCTGAAAGGAGCGAACGAAAGCCTGAAATTCGAGGATGTAAGGAACAAAGACCCCCTAGTCATTTTAAAGGATGTCATGAGTTACAATACCGATGACGAAATTGTCAAGGCATTGGAGACCCAAAACCGGGGGTTGTGGAAAGACTTAAGTAAGGATGAAAGAAGGATGGACGTAAGGTACAGAAGAGGGACCAGAAACCCGCACACGACACACGTGGTGCTGAGGGTATCACCCCAGGTATGGAGACGGCTCACGGATGCGGGTGGTGCATCATTGATTCTGCAGCGCGTCGCAGTCCACGACCAGTCCCCCCTCGTGCAGTGCTCCAGATGTCTGGGGTATGGACACCCGAAACGGCTATGCACCGAAACGGTAGATGTGTGCAGCCACTGCGGGGGTCCACACCTCAGGAGCGAATGCGCCGAGTGGTTAGCCGGAGGGACGCCTACGTGCAAAATTGCACACGTGCAAAGGCTGACCGGCGGACCACAACGCGTTTTAGCTCGAGTGCGCTGTGCGGAAGAAGTGGGACAATCTGGCTCGGTCGTCAAGCAGTATTACAAGATAGGCCGGGCTGATCCGTGCACTCAGGAGTCTCCGCAGGTATCGCGTGATCCAGGCAAACCTTCAGAGAAGCGAGATCTGTACGGCTGAATTGTTGGTGGAGGCGCAGAAGCGCAAGACGGCCTTCGCAATGGTGCAAGAACCATATATCGGCCGGTGGAAATGAGGCAGCATCCAGGTACAAGAACGGTGCAGTGGTGGCGATACGACGACAAACGCCGTCGTAAAGTCCGCCATTGTGCGTTCGACGACACTCAAACATCACCCTACCTCGGACCTGACTACACACTAACGTCGCAGTCGCGAAGTTGAGAACCGGGTCCTGGGAGGTGGGGGTGGTGTCGGTGTACCTGGAGCCGGATAGGCCCATCTCACCATACTTAAACAACATTAAAGCTGCTCTGGAGGGCCTGAGGACGCGTAGCGTGATACTTGGCGGGGACCTCAACGCGAAAAACTCGTGGTGGGGAAGCCGGAAAACGGACAGGAGGGGGGTGGAAGCAGCGTTGGCCATAGACGAGTGGGGACTCCATATCCTCAACTGGGGGAATGAGCCAACATTTGACACCCTTCGGGGGGGAGTCAGATACAGCAGCTGTGTGGATGTGACGTGCTGCTCGGCGGCTCTACTCCCGAAAGTTAGAAATTGGGGACTCTCGGATGAGATCACCGGTCTCGGACCGCAGGGCACCTTCTCGATATAAGCCTGAGAATCTAGTTGGCACAGACATTAAAAACACAACCAGAATCTACAACACCAGGGAAGGCAGAACTGAGTGAGTTTCGTGAGAAACTCACACAGTCGTTGACCAACAAAAATTTAATTTCGGAAAACATAGTCAAAATCTCAACATAAAACCAATTAGACCAAGCAATTCAAAATTACAGCAACGCTATAACGGAAGTCAGGACAACTGCATCCCCAGGCTGAAGAGAGGAGGTGGAAAAGGATTGCCCTGGTGGAATGAAGAATTGAGCGGTCCCAAAAGAGAAGTCTCTCAAATTAAAGCGCGCATATCATGTGCGTGCGCAAGTCAGGCGGGAGGGGTCGTCGCGAGTACCTCACAGCCAAAGACACCTACCAGCATGGCTGTAAGAAAGGCTCAGACCTCCAGTTGGAAGGACTCTGCCCAAACAGGACAGAGAGTCCATGTGGATGGAGTTTACAGGGTGATCAACAGAACTGTGGCCAGACAGGAAGAACTCCCTATAGTCTGTGGAGGGAAAACCCTAGGGAGACAAGAATCAGCCAGGGTCCTAAGCGAGATCTTTTATCCGGAAGATAGGGTTGATAGTGACGGTGCCTGACCACAAGCTGAGAGAGAGGTAGCCGAAAAGCTGGAACAAGGAGACACATGGTGAAACATGACCACCCTTTACGGCGGAGGAGCTGAAGCGGTTTGGCATCTAGCTTCAACCCTAAGAAGGCCCTGGACATGACGGATTCACTCAGCAGACATATGCCTGGCCGCAATCAACTCTGTCCACCGATCTCTTCCTGGCGATCGTGAAGCCTGCCTCGCCTCTCTACACTTCCCTCAGAAGTGGAAGGAGGCGACGGTAGTGTTCTTGCGAAAGCTGGGAGGGCAGACTACACGCATCCTAAGTCCCATAGACCCATTGGTCTTCGCCAGTCCTGGAAAGATCTTGGAGAAGATCCTCATGTGACGTATCCAAGTGGTACGTCACCGGCCACCAGCATAAAGAAACGGCTTTATGCCACAACGATCTACGAGGACGCCCTCTAGATCTAGTGAAACACGTCGAGAGACGGTTGGTCGAAAACGGCTAACCGTCGTGATATCACTGGACATAGAGGGCGCCTTCGATAATGCCTCGGTGGCTCGGCCATACGATGCAGGCTGGCGGAGATTCAATGCCCGGTGAACCTGAGGCGACTTGTAGATAGCTATCTTCAAGATAGAAAAGTGCGCGTCAGGTTCGCCGGAGAGGAAATGGGAGAGACTACAACGAAAGGATGCGTGCAAGGTCAATCGGTGCTCCAACTTTTGGAACCCGCTTCTAACCCCTTCTGGTAGAGCTTGATGGAAGAGGCATTTTCGCACAGGCTTTCGCGGACGACATTGTTCTGATGATTTCCGGGGATCGAGCGGTAGAGGTCCAGGAAGAGGCTAACGCGGTCCTCGCACGTGGCAGAAACTGGGGTGAAGCGAAATAAACTAAAATTTGCGCCAACAAAGACCAAGGCAATGCTCCTCAACAAGGAAGTTAAGACGACACCCCTGGTTCTGCTGCATGGGCGGGGAATACATCGAAATGGTCCAAGAGATAAAGGTTCCTGGAGCCTTACTAATAGACAACAAGCTCAACCTTTAATAGCCTATTAAGAATGTCTGTTGTAAGGTCCAGAACATCTATAAGCAAATAAGTAGAGCGGCCAAATCCACTGGGGCCTGAACCCGGAGATCACCAGGGCAACCCACACCGCTGTCGTGAGCCGGTCGTCTTAGTGCGGCGAGCGCCTGGGCCCCAGCGACCAATAAGGTCCAGGTCCGGCGGCACCTAAATATGGTGCAACGTGGCTTCGTGCAGAAAAATTAGTTAGGCATTCGGACGGTATCGCTGAACTCGGCCCTTTGCTCGCTGGATACCTTTGGACCTTAGATCGGAAGCGGCCACTTTTACGAGGTAAAGAGGGGCCGTTCTCAGCGAGTGATTGGAGACCGGGAACTCGAGCGTCCGGTGCCCTACACCAAATTGCCACACCCGAGAGAGCTGGTAGGGCTAGAGTTCGTCTGCCTGGGGGGTGGTGAAGAAGTCTCCCAAGAAAGCTCCACCATAAATATCTTCACGGATGGAAGCAAAATTAGCGGTAAAGTTGGAGCGGCATTGTCCATTTGGGACGGTGCCGCCGAAACAAGTAACAAAAAACTAAAATTGGGAGACTTCTGCACCGTCTACCAGGCTGAACTGCTGGCTCTCCGTAGAGCCATTGGGGTGGCACTCAAAGATCCTGCACGGAGCTACAACCTATATAGTGACTCGAGGTCTGCCCTAGAGACACTACGTAGTAGTGACTCTCTACACCCGCTGGCCATAGAGGCCAAGGAGGATGCCGCTAAACTGAGAAATCGGGGCGGCTCCCTTGACCTCTATTGGATTAAGGCACATGCGGGTGTGGAGGGAGAATCGAAAGGGCGGACCTCTTAAGCGAAAGAGGCCGCCACGCGGATTAAAAAGACGACCGGATTACGATAATGCGGCTTCTATCGTCAAGAGGATTCTTCGGCAAGAGTCCATTGACGAATGGAATCAGCGCTACACAACGGAGCCAACAGCCTCGACCACCAAGCTCTTCTTCCGAACGTCGATCGATGCGCACCGCACCATTAGGAGGTTGGAACTGGTCCACAGCTGGTGCAGGCTCTGACAGGGCATGGGGGCTTTGCGGAGTATCTGCATCGCTTCAAATGTCGGACAACCCTGGCACAGCGAGTGCGATGGGAGGCTCTCGCAGAGTTCCCGTGCACCTTCACCGAGTGCCCGATGTTCGGCGGGAGAGACAGAGCTCTAGCACTGGAGATAGGGCAAGAAGTTAATGTAGTAAATTTACCACTAATAGTTTCCAAGCACAACACAGCCTTCACCTAAATTTAGTCAAACAAAATTGTAGGTAGCATAAATAAGAGAAATAGCACTTACAGTAATATTAGTCATATATCATAAGAATATATGCATTTAATATTAGTAATATAGCAATAGAAGTAGGTTAATGTAATAAGGAAATGTAATTGTAAGGTAATGTAAGCAAATTTGTAGAAATATAAGAAAATAGTGTAAGAATGTACAATAAGATAAATGTCAGTAAGGAATTGTAAGAATATGTTAAAATGCCCTAGGACTGAGTAATAGTGTAAAAAGTGCTAAAATAGACAAAAGTGCAAAAACTGAAACCGTACAATAAAAAAGAAGAAATAATAAAAAGTGTTAGAACTGAATATAATATTAAGTGAAAATAGTATAATAATATAAAGATAAGTACAAAAGAACATGTACAGAACAACTAAAAAAAGAGCCAAAGTACAAAAGAACACGTACAAACAATAAAAAGAGCTAAACCAGGTCCCTGATCCACCACGTCAGGGGAAAATATGAAAATAAAAAAAAGAAATTGCGAAACACAGACACAATTTTATTACATTAAAGTATCATGTCTGCAGGAAAACTGACAATAATAATTGTGATGGTTGCTTTTAGAAAAGATTTGTTTACTTTCATAAAATTTATGATCTTAGTACAAAAACCGATGGTGTATAGGTTGTCTTTGTTAATTGTTTTAATAAATTTGTTTTTAATCTGCCTCCGTATCGTATTAGTAAAGAACTCTAATTCTACAACTAAAATCTAATTCTAAAACTCTATTGAAATTTGGACGTTTCTAATCTCAATAGCCTCACGGATCATCCTTGGTAGGAATCGGTGTTCTTTAGCGAGGATTTGTGGTCGATCAAATCTGATGTAATGGTTTGGGTGATTAAAGTATGGTCACACACTGCCGACTTGTTGGGTCTTTATGTTAATGTCAGCTATATGTTCCTTCACGCGGTTCTTATTGCTCACTTTGTTTGTCCAATATAAGAGAAGCCGCAGTCACAATCTAGCTTGTACGGTATTAACTGATTTGCACACGGTAGTACCGTGGGCAAATCTTTTGTTCAGAGAGCACGAGGGATCTGTGATGATGAACACCAGGCGGCTGAGCTGCACCATGTTAAGGAGTACTGCGAGACAAAAGCTTTGCTGCGCTGTTGCGGTTTTAATCTTACCAGAACTGCACCATTAATTAATAATACATTGTTTAAATTGGACACGGCGTCATGTAGGTGTCGCTGAAAATAGCCTTATTATTATTATTTGACAATTAATTGCACATACTTTGATTGTGCATTTACAGTAAATATTTACATACTACGTTCGATTTCACTCTTGAAAATATAATAAGTCAAAGTGTCAGAAATAGCGGTTGAGAACTGCATAACAGTAGCATGTTGATTAAATTGCGACTTCATCTGTCCTTTCAACGGAAATAATTTTAAAAGGTAAAACGGTGGTTTGTTTTGCAAAAGAAGGCTTTTACTTTTACTTTGGTTATGGAAATATAAATAAGGAAGCGGATGTGTCGGATGGACTCTATTGTCCAGAAAGAAAGACAGATGTCGTAGACGAGATACGGCATATGTGTAATGTCTTAAAAATAATAACATTTTAAATAATTGGGCATGCTATGCTTGGCTGTAAATAATGGTGCATTAATAAAAAAAACAATTTTATATTACTCTTTGTTTATATGTAGGATTTAAGTGTAATAATCGTTAGTAAAGTAAAAAAATAAATAATTTTCATGAAGAAGTGATATAACTTATCAGTTTATAAGACAGACTTATTATTTCGAACTTTCACCACGGTTTTCTTAAATTAAAATATAATTTTCCAACCATTTTCTCTTCCCCTAGACCTTTATTTTCGTTACGATGGACCGAACATTAAAACAAATGTTTGTTTTTTCATAAAAGCGGTTTTCGAAACCAAAATTTACTTTTAACGCGAACGAATCTAAGCTAATGCTATTTAAATACTTACATTTAAAACTTTTACTATACGATCAACGAAAGCTTTAAATTGCAAAAAAATTAAAAATTTCTAAGTAATTATCTTTTGTGGTAATAACTTAAAATCTACTTAGAATTTACAAACGATAAGGAAAACAAATCTGTTACTGTGGCTGATAACTATTGTTTTAATTTAGACTTGGAATAAGTATGTAAAAAGTACCTCATGGCAAAGTATGTATTCTCACTCAGGATTGTTCCTATATTTATTGTAACCACAATGTCAATCATTAAGTTTTTACGTTATTATTTGGTTGTATTTCTGCTTATATCAGCTATGGCTAAGAACGTTACGAATCTGATTACTTTATGCATTACTTTATGACTTTATGCAAATGCAAATACATTTGTAGCGATTATCAAACTCTAAAACGTTTTAAAAAAGAAATGTCAAAAACAATTTTGATACAAGAAAATAAAAAAAAACTAATGTAGGAAAGAAGAAACAAAATGTATGGAATCAGTTGATATTTTGCCCAAGCAAATCCTTTGGTAAGTTGATAAATGATGTATTAATCAAATTTTGTAAAAGCTATTATTACAAAAAAAGCTATACATGAATATATTAACAAGACCACGGCGTTTCTTGCTGGTTCTTCTCTAAATAGATCTGAATTATCGAACTAGTTTTTAATTGTTGAGTTTCTTAAGAGCTCAGCAAAACCAAAACTGGATAGGTATTATTTGACTTTGACTAAATCATAAGCAAGTTATGCATTTAAGTTTGGAATACTTTACATCAGTTTTTCTTTGTCGCGAACCCTGTGTTGAAAAAATTTTTGGGGATTTTCTAATAAAATTGAATGTCATGCATAATTTTATTTGATATTAAAAATTAAAATTTTACTTTCGCTCAAAGACTTTTGAGCTCAAAAAAATTACTGATAAACATCTGCAGTTCCAACCTGGAACTTATTTCAGGCGGTTTAATTAACGCTTTAATTACGCGGCAACGCAAATGTACTCTAATTTTAACATGCCAAACTTCGCTTTAGAATGCGTGAACGTATCATTATAATTAAAAATTCGTGACGAAATATGAATATTAATAGGAAAATTCTTATTTAATGCGTCCATATTTGATTGTTTTATAAATTAAATTATTTGGTAACCTACATAGTGTGACCAGCCTATATGGTAATGAAATGAATGCTGTACCATAAAAAGTTCAATCCTTTTGGGATCTGCAAAACATTACCGATTTAAATGACCTGAGTTACTCTATTAAAGTACGTATAAATAATCATAAACGATAAATCTGCGTTTTTAACAGTAATGATGGAAAAATACGGCACACATAAATACAAGATACTTGAACACAATCAGGCATTAACCAACACATGCTTTATTTATATGTATATTTTAACAGATTGCCTATTTATGTCAATACAAGGGGTACTCCGGAACAGTATTTGAATGCTGCAACGCCAATCGTAAGATGGAACTGATAAAACAAGTTAGCTATTATTAAATTACTAAAGCTCTAGAATGTAAGCCATTAAAATACAAATTCAAAGTCCGTGAGCCGCAAAAATACATTGCTTCGTTAGTGTTGTGAGGCGTTTATTACCACGCTATTCAAATAATGTCTGTACACCAAAGTTAAACAGACACGTTTCGGTAGCGGCAAATAACACGTTCAGTTGAACGTTTCATCTTGTAGCTGTATGTTTTTCGTAAACACTATGTAGTACTTGTTTTGCGGAACTCAAAATCGTAATTAAAAACATAATTTTATGCATAAAAATGCACGTCAAGGGCTGTATTTTTTGTTTAACAACCAAATTGGCGCCTAGATGACTGTTCATGTTTTGTACTTTTTTCCTTTGTATTAGAGAGAGCCTTTTTCTCTAAAAACAATTAACAGTATCTCACTATGTTTATGTTACAGTTTATTTTAAGAAAGTATGGTCTTACTTTAGATAACTTTTCAGCCGTAGCCGTAAATCCGTAAGGTTTTAAGGCATTAACCTGGCTTGTGCAATCTTAAATGACGTAGCAAGGTTTATTGACAACTTCAATGTGATTTCGTTACTCAAGGCATCCTCTGGGAAATCATCAATAGTACCATAAACCTATAATTAACAAATTTATTCTTTAAAGTTTAAATGCTGGCTAGGATCTTTTAATACTAACTAGTCCAAATATAGCGAAAAAAAATGAAACAATTAATAGTATAGTTGGTTGCCATAGCATAATATCTAAGCAATGTTAGATTATTGATATACGCTTCCATAATATGCTTTAAATGCCTTCATTTAACAATATTTTGGATAACAAAATATTCTCATCCCCGTAATCTTATTTAGTTGTAGACAATATTCTTTAAAAAGACTTTCTAGTAGACTCTTTCTACTCCGTGACCACGGCCGCTGGAGAGAGTCCGAAACGTCGGGAATATAAAATGTAAAAAAAACGAGATAAAATCCGTAAAAGTCCTTTTATTCAATAATGTGTAATATTCGCGCGAAGAAAAGAATTAATTATTTAGTTCTAATGAAATGCTTCGCTTTTTTGGCTTATGGTCTCAAGAAGGGTAGCTAATAAATATTTTCACAATCTTTTAATTATGACAATCATTAATTATATCAATAAAAGCATAGTCATTTAATTTTATTAAAAAATTACATAAAAAATCTATTTCCTTGGTAATTTAAATTAGATGATTTAAATAGAATGATTAATTCAATTAATTTAAATTACACTTCTATTGACTGTTCAAAGTCATTCAATTATAGCAAAGTAAACGAGCTATTTTGATACTAAAGGTAAATAAAATATTAAATGGCAACCTTTTATGCGTTAATGATGAAATTGCAGTAAAATTGCTACTTATTGCTACTAATTCTCTCGTACATTGCTACTAATTCTCAGAAAGCTATTAAGTTATTCCACAAACTTCGGAAAGTTAATAAACTTATATTAATATATAAAAATGGTAGATATTGTTTTTTGTATTTATTTATTTATATAATCTTAGAACTTACAGAGGCCCTTTGAACCCTTTTAAAGAACTATCGGCCAATATCATGATATGGAAGGTAAATAAAATATTAAATGGAAACCTTATGCGTTGATGATGGAATTGCAGTAAAATTGAGTAAAGATTGTCCTATTCAATGAGAATTAAATGTTGGAGAAAATGCAAAATCACTATGCAAAATAGAAACGTACGTAATTAAAACGAAAAAAAAAGGGATGAGATATATACTCATGTATTTACATAAATAACACATTATAAATTACAAAACTTTCACCTAATTTATTTCGGTATGCAAGTTTGCAGCGAGCAACAATGGATCGCCGTCTTAGCGTTTATTGAAAAAGTCCAGCAGTTTAAATAGATAGATAAATTCCCGTACATCGTAGGCGTCGCTTAGTCGTAAAACCGCTTATTCGCTTCGAGTTCGCAGTAGAGTTGATGACGTAGGTTGTTACAAAGTGTATACTATTAATTTCTTATACTTCCACTAGAAACTCTTAAGGTATTAATTTAATTCGCAAAAATAAAGGTGGTTTATATTATTGTTTCAACTAGTAAACATTTACGGTGTACTTTTACATGCGACCGTCTTAGGTTATATCACGGTGCTTATTTCTGCCGCGAATCGGTAGTGTGTTAACATCCGGTTTGAAGGGCAACGTAGTAAGATAATCACTCAGTAAATGAGACATAACATCTAATGTTTCAGGCAATGACCCACAATCTGGTAACCTTTCTGTTCTACGTCTCATTGTTACAAACACTAAAAATTACTGCATTTTAATTGAATTTATAGATATTTGATAGCCATCATTGATCGCTTGTTATTAAAGTGCCGTTACTGTTATGTTGAAGGAAATAAACCAGCGTTCTGTTTATCTTTCAATTTTTGGTTAAGACAGACTAGAAAACATCTACGCTCGGTAAGTCGACTACTTCAATCGAATCACTTATAAATCATGAAATGAGAAGAGTTGACAAGCTGGTATAGTCGCGTAATATTAATAACCAATGAGAAAAACGTCTCAACTTCTATAGAAACAATATTTATTTTGTGTATTTTTACCGAAAATTTCGGGAGTAATTTTTCGATATGAGCCACACCGTCACTAAAAACCGACACCCTGAAGTTAGCTATAGTAAAATGACAACTGATACACAATATTTATTCCACAAACGCAGAAATAGGCAAAAGTTAAAAGTTTGAAAAATATTTTAATCTTTGTAACCAAAGAAATTTAAACTTCGAACACATGTACATAGCACACACGCATTTAACAATGTTTTGGGAACTATTGGTTTTGAATTTTACTATATTGGCGCTGACTACACAAACCATTGATAAACAGTATTATCGAAATACGATTGCTTACAGATTGTATGTACAAACATTTACCTAGAATTTGAATACATATTATCTCTTTAATCTCTACATCGTTGGCGTCATTTAGTCCTAAGGCGCCCGATTGTCGCGGTCCATCTATTCGTATCGATTACGCAGACTGGCGAAAATTTTGACAATATACGGCGCTACGAACATTACATTATACATCGATACTAATACTCTGAAAAGCTATTAAGTCATTCCACAAACTTCGGAAAGTTAATAAACTTATATTATTATATAAAAATGGTAGCATATTGTTTTGTTATATTTATTTATTTATATAATCTTAGGCTGTACAGAGGCCCTTTTGAACCCCTTTGAAGAACTATCGGCCAATTTCGCTCCTGAGTCAAGTTTATAATTTGTTTTCGAGGGTCATCTCGAATCGTCTTGCACGAAAAATCGACGACGCGCAGCCTCGAGATCAGATCGGGTTTCGGAGGGGTTACAGCACCATAGACCACATCCATACAATGTGGCAGGTTATATAGAAGACACATAACCAGTCCCTGCGCATAGCATTTGTGGACTGTGAGAAGGCTTTTGACTCCATCGATTCCTGGTCTTTCTTCGAGTCCTTACAGCGGTGCCAAATAGATGAGACGAGTGTGTGAGACAAGGAGAGGTCATGTCTCAGAAATTGGACTTCGCCGCGCTGGAGGATATGTTCAGGACACTCAACTGGGAAGGCCATGGCATAAATGTAAATGGCGAGTACATCTCACATCTGCGATTTCTGGAAGATATCGTCATCATGGCTGAGACCGCAAAAAACCTGCAGAAAATGGTGCAAAACCTGGCTGAGTCTTCTGCACGCATCGGTCTCCGGATGAACTTGGGTAAAACCAAGGTCATGTTTAAAAGCTAACTGCCTCCGTAGCTCTAGTGGTATAGGCGTGTGCTTTGAAACTGGAGGTCGTAGCTTCAATCCTGCGAGGACTCAACAAGTTTTCATTGTTGTTTCCTAGTTGGTTCGGGCAATTTCGCCGATCACCCAATTGTCTGAAAAGTAAGACATAATAATAAGCATTGGACCAGCGTGGTGGGATAGGTCCAAAACCCCTGATGGATAGGGTGTATTAGGAGGCCTATGTCCAGTTGTGGACTGACACAGGCTGATGACGATGATGATTATGATTTAAACAAAATAAATATTTAAAGAATTTGATATTAATATATTTTTTTAAATTTTCGTTGAAATATACACAAGCCAGCTCTACATTAAACAATCCACAAGCATTAATAGCACTTGTTGCTTATTTGTAACCGAATTTCAAACAAAGTTATTTTTTGAATACACTTAGAAACAACTTTTAAAGTGGTTCTTCTTACCAGATACCGATTATCTTTCTTTTCCTATTACTCTGCAAATCAGTGGTATTTAAGCAATACTGTCTTTCGGTATGAAGGGCACCGTATCCAGCCTATTTATAGGGTAAATGAGACATAAAATCTTATATCTCAGGGCGGTGAGCAGATTTGCAGCGCCTTAGGCTGCTTTTCTTGTGGGCAGGACATTTTACTTACCATCAAGCGAATTTGAGGACTTGAAGTTGCTCGTTTCATCGCTCCAACTAATAAAAATAACCTACTTATGGTTTGTCGACAAGTACCAGCATATTTTATGCCCTAAATCACGTAGAAATCATGAAATGAGAAAAGTTGGTCATCCGGTTCAGTCGCGTAATATTAATAACCGCTAACCGGAAAGTGTGTCACCCAAATTGTTTTCATAATTGTAGCATAGCTGTCAGAAGAGCAGATTAAAAAAGTTCTACATTTTGTTTATTTTAACAATACTAACGAATATTTTTTTTTTACTTTTTTAAAACTTTAAATGCAATATAAAAAATTCAATAATGACATCTGCAATAATAAAAATGAAATCTTTGTATTAATATATTTCACCTATGTTAAAAGTTAGAATATTAACAAATGAATTTTTAAGAAATCGTTTCTGTATAGTTGTTTAATTCATGTTCAATAATAAAAACGATGATTAAACCGTAAAAATCCATATTCTGAATATAAATAACCTAAAAAAAATGCAATATAAGCCATTCATACTAAAATTATAAATGGGAAAGTGTGCCTGTCTGTTTGACTTTCTTTCACGGCAAATCGGAGCGACGAATTGACCTTATTTTTTAAATGGAGATAGGTGAAGGGATGGAAAATAGGCTACTTTTTGCCCCTTTTTACCCCCCACTTCCATAAAATGGGGGGTGGAAGTTTGTATGGGGCATTAGAGTAGACAGCTAAAAATTGGTATGCTGCCTATGTATGACTAAAAAATCGCCCATCATTTTGTTTTAAATCTGCACCCAATCCCTTAAAAGAGGGGGTGAAATTTTATAGGAGACTTCGCAGTTTTCAAGGCAGGAAGCTAAAATCAGCATACAGACTTTTGTTACTAACGAAAACACCTGCCATTTTTTAGAAATCCTCTCCCAGCCCCTAAAATAGGGGATGGAAATGTATGTCAGATTCAAAAATTTGAAAAGGTTCTCTAATACAAACGAATAATTAAATAATATAATTGAAACGAATTAGATAAAATAACATTAAAAACATTAAATCTTACCATAAATCATGAGAAAATAAATATCATAAATATAAATAAGGGTGGCTGGGGTGAACTAAGCAAAGCCGTGCTTTTCCCATGCACAGCTGTATGTAGCATGTTCGCGTGTGTCCAAGGCCCAGAATCTTTCTATTCTGACCCCAAATGGAAAGACATATATATAATATAGTCTATAGAAGTGTGTTAAAATAAAATAAATAACGTGTAAAATTCTGTTTCGAGATCTCTTTTGTATCCAGGAAAGGGGAACAGTGCTACCCCGAATTTAACGAGAGCGAAGCCGCGAGCAAAAGCTAGTTAAACTATAAATCCAAAGTCTTTTTTATACTTATTAACATCTAATCAATTTACTGTTCTAGATGTTTAATTCAGATGCCTATCGTTCTGTCTAAAATCTGTCATTATGTAGTACAGTACGAATTCTAATTCAACCCTATGCTAACCTTGGAATAAAGCTAGAAAAGCTACTAATAAGTAACTTAAATTTCTATTTTTAAACAATTTGTTATCAAATTAATCCAGTCAGTCACACAAACTAGACAAATTCGATCCTATACATCGGATATAAAAGCAACTTCTTTCCGAGTTAACGACTATATTTTAATGAGAACAGATTTTACACAGTTGTGAGAACCACTATTCGTTGAAACTTTAAAGCTGTGAGATAAATACGCTTTTTTGAATAATTGCAGTAGTTATAAATTCACATCATGTTATTATGGTCATGATTTGTATTCGCAATCCGTAATTACGTAGCGAGGTTTATTGACAGCTTATATATATTGCAGCTCAGTGCCGATGCTTGATAAATGTTCTTTAAGCTTTTACAATCCTCTGCTATCAATTTAAAAATAAGCTAAAGCTAAATAGAAAAGAACAATGAAGAAACTGCGGAGTCATTTTCATTTTATATATTAATAAAGTATTGAATTATGATTTAATGCAATAGTCCCTTGTGTAAGTTTAGCAATTGCCAAGGGACATGCAAAGGCACCAAAAGAACTATTTACAATATATTGATTTCAAGAGTAGTAGGGTTATTTAATTAACATACCTCCAAATATATTACGGACACGAACCGGTGGCAGGTTACCGTCTATAAGAGCTTGACAAAGTCTTGTAAATTTAAAAAAATAATAATTTTTGAATTGGATAAAAAAAATAATGATTACTGTATTACAGTTTTTTTTTATGAATATTAAACTCAAATACAGTAAAAATGTACATTATCATAACCTATGCAGCAAAAGTTTCAATTTACAAACATTTTCCAAAAGCAGCAAACCAATTTCGAATATGCGTGCATTTACTCCAAAGAAGCCAATAAAACAGTAATATTAGACAACGCTTTTTAAATAGAAATTGTTTCGTAATCTCTTATACGTGTGAAGGAAATAGGCAAACGTTTACGATGTAGGTCCGCATAAAAAAAATAAAACGTGCAGTCAACTTTTACGGGTGTTTTACAAAGAATAAAGACCGGCCTGCTCATAGTCCATTAAATTTACTCTCTCATGATGTATGGTCATATGACATAAAAGCTGATGTCAGAGACCTATGACGTGAATGTTGACGCCTTAAAACGTTTGTTTGTGTATTAATTATTTTGTTTTAAAATTAAGATATTTTTAGCCATTTAATTATTGCGTAGTTTTTTAATTTATATCTTATAACGTATATCTTCTTCTTCTATTAAATATAATGGCTCTACCAATAACCACCACCATCAATATAAAATGTTGGAGGTATGTTGAGTAGAAATCATGATCCAGTCATAATCAATTCGATATAGATCGGTTGTAACAGTATTTAATTGCATGTAAAATTGCGTTGCTTTTTTTTTCAAATTTGTAAAGATTCATTACACTTTTTGGTCCGATTTGCCAAAAAGTAAGGAAAACACTACGAAGGTAGTTAATACGAATTAGTCAGATATAATTTTTCATTTACCTTATTAATCAAAAGCAACAATAGAACAGAGTGGCAATATATTCATCTAAATCTAAAAAATGCGTGGACCTCTCGGAAGATGTATTCACCATTCGAATGTACTTAGTTCCAATAAAAACAGACGGAGGAATACAATTTGTTTTTAACTCAGCTAGAAACCAATAACCAATTATATCTGAAAAGGAAGAAAAATCTTCCCAGTAAGTATTGATCTCAAAGACACGCTTCTTAAATGTGTGTTCCTTTGCAATCGATCGTATTAGTACGTCTCGATTCAAGTATCAATGATGTCAACAAGGTTTTTCACGGCGTTGAAATTATATTCCTTTTCATAAGTTGACGTTTTATTATATTTTTCTACAATGGATCTTTTATAATATCACATATGTCGAAGTATGCAGATGTCTTGAAAATTCTTGGCGCAAAAAGAAATGATGCCAATTAATTATTTTTGTCACATAAATAACAAGTAAAGCTAGAAAATGCTGAACTTACAAATCATGAAGTGAAAAAGTGAAGCAGCCAGTCTAGTCACGCAATGTTAACATCCGCTAAGCGTTAACTGTGTCACCTAAATTGACTTTACAACGCTACTATTGTTTTCGGACGTCAGTATTAAAAATGTTCTTTGTGTTTATTACTATACATTACAATTGACGGAGAATTTCCATTTAGTTTTAAAATTAATCCGCTTAAACTCTAGGTGTTAGCTAAAAACATAATTTATACAATGAGTAATTAAAGGATCTTATGTATTAACGTGGAAATAGAAATCGTGGTTATTGTTAGTACACATCTGGTAAGTGAACGTTTAATTAAAAATTGCAATTGCGGTAAACTTGTCTCTTATTGAACTGAATAATTATGCAGGTAATTAAAGTGTCTGATGATAAAATTCCGCTTACACACTTTAAAAATTTCAATGGTATTTTATTATCGAAAAGTTATTTCGACTATGTAAATGTTTAATTTTAACGCTCTGAAATTTCTTTTAACGGCACTGGTAATAATGCAGGCGAATAATTGATTTCTTCTGATGCCAAAAGTATACTAATTGCTTTATATATGTATAGTACAGTAATCAGAGCGTATAACCTCATAATTCGCTTACACTTAAACTTTCCTTTAGGGTGAAAAGTATTAAATAGCTAAAAAATACCAATCTCCGTAGGGTGAACTTAATAGAAAAAAAAATTGCCATAAATAGGCACTTTTTAAAAGTTTGTAAATTTTTTTGGGCAATATATATCGAGGTTCTGTGATTTATGTTTTAATGATACCTCCAAGTTAATTGTAGAATTTGTTTTGCCAGGCGATAAAATTTTATGAAATGAATAACAAAAAAATCCGCTTCTTTTTCGGAAAAGGGGTTGGGCTTAAAATTATTTTATCAGGTAGGATTAAGTATAACTATCAAAACACTTTTTAATTTTTTGTGTTATCACATTTATTTCTAGAAATATTAAACTAATCAGATACATTTCTAATGAAGTTCTGAAATAATGAAGAATGAAAATCATATTTTAAGTATGTTCAATCGAGTTTTTCTTCAAGTATGCCTACATCAACGGAAAATATTTAGGATTACTTTTTATTGTAAATTTTGCCAGTTATATTGTCCCACAGAATTGATGTAATTTTCTGCCAGTCCACCTTGGGGTGATGCAGAGAAAAAAGTGGGAAGGTGCATAACCATGTTGAAAATAGAAAAGGAAAAATATTTAGTTACATAAATATATAGTCATAACTAAAAACATAAATATAATAACTAATATTTATATAAATATTATAAATATAAAAGCATCGTCATTTTTGTACACGATATACATTCAACTTGATTTCTCTGAAAATGATGAAACAATGCATGGCGCCGTTCGTTAGCCCACACGTTTCTACGTAATTGGATTCCCACGCGGAAGGGGAGCATAAAGGTGTAAATGAGGTATTTTAACACTAAAAATGTTAGGGCGAAAAAACCCTGTACTTTTATACACACTCTTGTTAAGGGCGACAACGGTTGCCGGCTGTTTCGGCTTATCACAAGACCAATAAAATAAAGTATCTGAATATATATATGTATACATAAAAAAAATCATAATCCCAGTATATGAAATATTTTAGATTTTTTGAAAAAATCTTAATTTTCTTAAGGTCCGACCGTTTTTTTTGCAAAAAAATACTTCAACCAATTCTGCAATGATTTCCGTTAATCAAAAGATGTGACGACAATCGCTTCTAATTTCTTTTATTGATTATTTAAAAAAAATTGTTAAATTTTTGCTGATTTTAAATAACTTTGTCACGATTTTTTTTATTTTCTCATGAAACCTTAAAAGTTGAAAAGTAATATTTTATTGGAGAATTTTAAATGATTATCGTCTAAGAAATTGTTATTTAAAAAAAAACATTTTTTTTTTACATCTTTAAAAATACAACGGGCTTAAAAGTTACCTCCAGTTTAATCGATTTGATAATTTAAAAGTTATCGATTATCGGTAAAAAAATATCATCTACATTTCATTTAAATAATATGGAGGTCATGTTTTCAGAATAATTACATTGTGGTTGTGTTCATCGTGTCACGTGACAAAAAATTTGTCGATTTCACATGGAATGACCCATATACTAACAATAAAAGTGAATTAATATTTCAGAAAATTCATTATTCTCATGGGCACTTTATATGTCTCGCAATCTCTGTGTTTTCGCAAAAGCATCGAAGAATACTTTTAGCCTATTGTTATTGTTCATTTTAATTATTTAATACGATAAATAAAATATACAAATTACATAAAAAGTTATATAGTTTAATGGTGTTTTAATCAATGTTTGTAAAAAAGTACTTGGCCTTTGCTTGTCAAAGGACTGTTGGTGTAATGATCTAAATGAATACAGATTAAAAATTGTATTTCAGGTTCATTAGTTAAAACTTTTAAGACATTTATTTTCTTTAGTAATACAATCAGGTAGCACGAATAAATATTATTTTTACATATATCGGCAACATCAAATTCTTTTTAAACCAACATTAATTTTTGCACTATTAGAGTTAGATATTGGAAATGGAAAAATGGAATGGAATTTGCACAGGTCGTCACACCACCTCGTGGTGGATAGTCTCACACTGCTATGGCCAGTACGAGTCTGCCACTCGAAAAATAATAAATACTACGACCAACTGCACTAAAAATTCAATTACAATTTTTTGCTCTTGAAAGAGCAAAGTTAAATTGCAAACGTCTTATTGAAATTCTTTGCATGCTCAGCGTAATTGCTGTTAACGGTAATGAAATGCAGAAATATAATCAGAAACTTTAGCTAAGAAAACGTCAATTAATAAAAAGTCTGCCATTTGTAACGTCACATCGCACCTTAGGTGATCACTAAGTTTTATTTCTATCAATTCATCAATTTTGTTCGATGTAGTGCTTTATTTACTCATCAGTAGTACAGCAATAGCTAATCAAAACTTTAGGAGAGCGTAGAGGTATTAGCGTACATACAAGCTCGAAGGAACCAAAACTGAATAAAAAAAAAATTCTATTTCACTTTGAGTTCGTTGCTAAAATGCAATAGAAGCTAAAGTAATACTACCATTAAGTTTCTCAACTTTTTAGATAGCTTATAGAGAGAGGCTATCTTATTTATTTTGTCATCGATACGCAGAGAAGAAGTAGAAATTGAAACTAAATTCAAGTGTTTATTTTGATATCCATTTTAGGTGTTTTGCATTGTAGGTGTGTTGCTTCTGCCTGCAATTGTAAATAAATAACTTATTAAGACTTATTTTACTTAAAATAATTTATATATGTAATTTTACCTCTCTATTGTTAAATCACTTATGCGTAATTAAAAATTAATTCGTACAGGGTTAAATTGGTTTTAACGCGTTGCTCTGACAATCCATTTAAATTATAACAATTGACATATTACGGACAAACATACTAAGGACTTTATATATACACAGTTGTTGTTTTATGGTCCCTACTTCTTTTATACAGAAATTTATGCTGCTATACGTGTCATGTTCAAATGTTATATTCAGCTGATAAATGGCTCTAACAGATCTTTTGTTTTAATATATATTGGGAGGGAGTTTTATTATATGAGGTGTGTTTGCAAACAAAAACGTAATTTTTTTTCACCTTTTTGATGTAATAACGTAGTAACTGATAAAATGCGTACCTGTTATTAACATAATGTAGTAAAAATAACGATTTAAACTTGTAAAATATTCTGAGAAATATTACAAACACCTAACATCATAATTGGAAACCTCAAATATCCAAATGTATATTACATTTATATTTATAATAAAACAGTTATACAATTTTAAATATCGACCGCTCCTTACAACTGTAAGTACACTTTAGCTATTTTCAAAGTGTGATGTCTTACGGCATTCTACTGCAGGGAAGTGCGGCGGATACTAATACGATCTTTGTCCTACAAAAACGAGCTATTCAAGTGGTCTATAACCTAGTCCCCAAAGAATCCCTGAGAGATTAAAATACTAACCGTTATTTCTCAATACATATTCGAAAGCCTAATGTATGTACAGAAAAATAAAAATTATTTTAGCAGGCATTGTGATGCACATAACATAAATACTAGAAACAAACTTAGTTTTTTTTGGAGCAACTGGAATGCGAAGTATAAGTAAATCTTTTATCGGAAAATGTGTACGCTTTTACAACAAAATCCAAGTAAACAAAAAAGTAGTTTATGTGTTAAAGGTTATTATAACATAAATGAATTTATAATACAACCTGGTAATTGAATGCTCGCTCCGGGCTTTTTCAAATTTAGTATACATACGATAGAACTGTATGTAGCTCATATAAAATTTATATGTTTATTTAATTATTGATGACTAAATAGGCCCGCCGACTTTCTTTCGCCGGTCATTCTCAGGTCGGAGGCGTCCTATTCCGAACTGGTGGTAGCGTCCTTGACAATCAATGAGCGAGTGTTACAATTTTATACTGAATAAAGATATTTGAATTTGAATGGAATTGAATTGAATTTGAGCGCAAACGTCGAAAATGTTACCGTCTTACGTTTGTTTGTACCACTGGACCTAGCAACCACATTTATAAAGCGCTAGATAATATGACACAACCGTAAACTATTCACAGTCTATTCTAATAAAGGACCTCCAATAGGTCCGAAACTAATGAGCATTTGACACCGAATTTAAGCGAGTTAAGCCGTTTTTATAATATATTGTTCAGTGCAATGTCTTACGAAAAAAAATAATTGTTTAAAATACGCCAAGTCAAACTTTAAAACAGTTAAAAACTTTACACATATAGAAAGTTTGAGTACTAGAACAACTATGTCTGAAAATATTTTTCGCAGATAACTTTTTAATTAAACTTTTGCAACGATCAGATTAATAAAAAAATTATATCTTCTGTTTGGATAAAAAATAGGTGGAAATCTTTAAAACGCTCCGTCGGGACAAACAAAGAGTTTTAGAAAATTCAAGATACACAATGCATTGAAACATTTCCAACTTTTATCGTCCTCGTTGATTTATCACTGCGGTTGAATAAAATAGTGTGGAGAAAAGGAAATGGGGGGTTATACTAGTCAAGGAAACTTTGTCGAATCCACCTTGAAGGACTATCGCCCACACATTGCTCAATGGTAAGAATAGCGGTTCTTTATCTGGAAACCAGAATAAATAAAATATTTGTTCAAATGTTGTACCGACAAAATACTTATTTCCAATGGCGGTTGAAGCTCAGTGGAATAACACGACGGCCATTTGTCACCGCTACAATTTAAACAGTAACGTCTGGTCTGACGAATTGCGTATCTCTGTACTTTACAAAACTATTTTTATAAAGTTACATTATTTATCATTATAGTATTGGTGTAAGCCTCACACAACATGAAAATTCACGTATATGTATAAGATGTGTAGACTTTATTCTTTGGGTTTTAAAGTTACTAATTATACTATTTAAGTACCTTGTGATCTTATACGATTAGCGATTGTCTAATTATAGAAGTTAAAATATAAGTAATTTTATTCATACACAAAATATCATTTCCGACATAAAAAACGTCGAAAGCAGACAAAGGCGTAACAGCCAAATACACAAAAAATTATAATAAAGAGGGCCACTAACCAAATTCTGAGCTTTAAAGCTGCCCGAATTGTAAATATTAGGTTATATCATAGTTTTACATACGTCTTTTCATATAATATTTCTTATAGGAAGTGTTAAATTGTTATATTTCAATAGTATGCTTCATAACAAAGGCTCAACACATTTACGCGATGTATTTGTTTAAATTAGTGTAACAAACATCATATTTTTACTGTTATAAACGTATTTAGAAGAGAGGAAGGGGTATATAGTTCTATTTGTTCAGTCCAAAAACATATAAACTAGTTTACATTGAGTCTGTTATTTTCAATTCTTTTAAGTATCATTCCAGTTATATATTGCAAAAGTATTATGTTTTTATGTACATCCATCATTTAAGACGTTTGCTAAATTCAATAAAATGAATTCACGTGCGTTTAAAATTCAAATAATCTCATTCACATTGCAAATGGCTCGGCCGTCAATTTCTGCGGACAAAGGGACGTTCTAATCGAACGTCCCCTCTTCTGCCCTTTGAAATATGTAGAGCTATTAAAAAACGTTACTTTAACATAAGCTAACAGAAAGTTGCTTTAGGTTGGTAATGCCGTTTTAATATACTACATCATCAGCCTGTTTTAGTCCACTGCTGGACATAGGCCTCCCCTAATACACCCCTATCCATTAGGGGGTTTGGACCGTACCCCACCACGCTGGTCCAATGCGGGTTGGTGGGTTGACCGACTCTTTACATGCTCATCCGACGCATGGATCATCTTACTTTTCAGACAATTGGGTGATCGGCCCAAATTGCTTTAACCCTAGGAAACAACAATGAAAATTTGTTGAGTCCCCGCAGGATTTGAACCCACGAAGTCCGGTTTCTGAAGCACACGCCCATACCACTAGGCTACGGAGGCAGTTGTTTTAAGATACTAGTAGTATTTAATAAACTACTTAACACCAGGTGCCAAAAATACTGGAGTTACGTATTACTTCCGTTGATTTCGGGAAGTAATAAAAGAGCCCTCAAAAATTTAACAAAATTTAAAAAAAATTACATACTTTATATGTTGTATTTAAGCGGTAGATATAACAGCCCCCGTAGCCTAGTGGTAAGGGTATGTGCTTTAGAAATGGGAGATCGTGGGTTCGAATCCTCAACGCGACGAATTTTCATTGTCGTTTGATAGTTGGTTAGGATAATGTAGGCCGATTATGATGCGTCGGATGGGCATGTAAAAAGTCGGTCCACCCACCGGCATTGGACCAGCGTGATAGGATACGCTTCAAAAACCCGTTTCATGCATTGGAGGAGGTCTATGTCCAGGAGTGGACTAACGTGGGCTGATAATGATGTTAATGATAATTAAACTTAGATCTTGCCTTGATTTACCAGGACGACACAAAAAATTATAAAATATTAAAATATCTCTGCCCAACATAGGAGTGATGCACTCACTTAATGATTTCAAAAACGCTACTACTAAACTAAAGAGCTGTGTATTCATTTCTTTCTTTTGCACTGGTTTAGTGTCAATAATTTCGCTACTGAACCAGAAGAAGACAAATGTATAAATTATGACTCAAATGTAAGACCGAGTAAATGTGAAGTGTTTATAGATGAGGAAGAGATAGACGTTGTTGAGTCAACCGTGTTTCTGGGAATAACAATAGATACAGATTGCAGTGGGCCTCATATTAATAGACTGTCGAATAAACTCAGCTCTGCAGTATATGCTGTCAAGAAAATCAGACAATTAACTGACGTGGAGACGGCCCGGTTAGTATACTTAGCTATTTCCACAGTGTAATGTCTTTGGTCATTCTACTGTGGGAAGTGCAACGGATACTAATACGATCTTGTCCTCCAAAAACGAGCTATTCGAGCGGTTTATAACCTGGGCCCCAAGGAATCCCTGAGAAAATTGTTCCCAGAGATTAAATACTAACCGTTACTTCTCAATACATTTTCGAAAACCTAATGTATGTGCAAAAAATAGAAATGATTTTCTTAGACATTGTGATGCACATAACATAAATACTAAAACAAACATAATTTAATTCTTCCAGCAACTAGACTGCGAAGAATAAGTAAATCTTTATGGGACAATGTATACGCTTTTACAAAAATCCCAGTAAACGTTCAGAATTTAACTGTTAATAAATTTAAAAAAGTAGTAAAGGAACGTTTATGTGTTAAAGGTTATTATGACATAAATGAATTTATAAATGATAACACAGGCTGTAATGGAATGCTCGCTCAGGCTTTTCAAGTGTAATATACGTATGATAGTACTGTATGTAGCTCATAAGAAAATTATATGTATATATTTGATTATTTTAAAAGATGACAAAATAAAGCCTGTTGAGTTTCTTTTCGCTCGGTTCTTCTCAGGTCGAGGCGTCCTATTCCGAACCGGTGGTAGCGTCCTGACAATCAATAAGCGGAGTGTTACACTTCTATATTGAATAAAGATATTTGAATTTGAATTTGAATTGAATTAGTACTACTTCAGTTATTCAGTACTGAAACTACATACTTCCCAATTGATTGTTAAATAAACTACTACTGGTTCCGATATGGATTTACTTAATTCATTAAAACTTTTAAAAAGATTATTACCTTAAACTTTAATATGGCTCACGTGATCCCGACAACACCCACCAGATGTCTCGTACGGACGAGTCGATGCGTAACACCGCCTTAAACCACTCGACACAATAACAATATCACAGAAGCACAACACTTATCACCCACTAGGAGAGTTCTCATCCGGACAGCGGCTTATATGAATCAGTCCGCTGCATTTCCGTACCCGAATTTTATACTCGGTCGTAGAGTGACATAACGTCAATATCGATACTCCTTTTTTCCTAAGTACCCGCATCAGAAATAATATTAGATTGGGCTCAAAACTATTTTTTATATAATTGTACTACTTAAAATGGCCTATTGGTGAAATCTATAAGGAAACGCCATCAAGCAAAAGAACTGAAGTGAAATGGCCTATAATAAGTCTGCGAAAGTCTGGTTTAAATAAAACAGTTTAATGTAAATATTTTGTAACTGCAATCTGGCAAATTCAAAATCATCTAAGATAAAAAGGTTAAGTTTAAAAAATTCTTCGTTTTAAGAAAATAAAACGTGTCATAGTTGACACTTTGATTAAATCAATACCTTAAAATATATCTATAAATATATATTTAGTTATTACAGCCTTGTTGAATTTCATTTTGGATATAGTTACGTTTAGTAATATTGAAGAAAAGCTTAGTAATCCTTAAAAAAGTCATAATAAACACATAAATAAGAGAAATTTTAACAAATAAAAATAAGACCGACTTCCAACAGTACAGAACCATTTTATGCAATTCAAGCGGGTAACAATGAAATTGCCGTGAATTCTACCCTCGCCTTCTGTCATATCTTTTAAGATCATTATTTAATCAAAATGTTGCGTATAACATGTTTGGCAATAGAACTAAAAAATATTAAATGTAACAACTTTCACGTGAACGCACACTATATTACCTTAAATTAGCTTTAACATGCTTAATTGCAATTTAAAGAAAAAATCAATTAAAACGCCTACTATGGGATATTCTTAAAACATAGATATATGCGCTCGCGAACTTTATTGTAGACCAACTCAACTTTTGTCTATCTCTAACGGTTTTTGCAGCGTTTGTAATTTAATCGCATGAGTTTGTGATCTTTGGTGACATATATTTTTTTAGCTCTTAAATATCTATTTATCTACTTATCACAAAAAAATTCATCAAAAATGGAACCCATGAAAAATCGAAGCAAAGGGCGACAACGAGGTAACATTAAAAAAAAAACATACGCTGCGAATTGAGTTTATCATTTTGGAAAATCGGTCTTAAACACCGTTACTTGATTATTATTAAACAACACTTAAGTTGTTGCTCGCCTTGTATTTCGGGACTACTTTCACCTGAATCAGTAATAAAAACTTTAAGTAGTTATGACTACGCAGGACGTTGTATGAAGGAAATCGTTTTTTAGCTCACAACATAGTTTCATAGTTAGCAATCGCGAGTTACGGCCTCGGATCCTCGAATAAGTGATATGATACCTTAAAAAATCTTTCGATTTACTAAAGTATGGTACAGACTACATGTTTTTTTTTATTTATGACCTTCTTTTTTGTAGCCGTTTTTGTGCATTAAATGATAACGATTAACTCATTAATTTGAATAACAGTCTATATTGGCCACAGCATTATGAAATATTATGGATCAAAGTAATAATTTTCCGGTAGATTTTCCAGTTCCACAAAATAATTCTTATCCCTTACGTATATTTCTACAAGCACGATTTGATGTCTTTTTTGCTTTATTTAAAAATTATTGGCTTCAATTCAAAGCCGTCTTCATAGGTGACCGATAGGCACTGGCAAGAAGACGCATGAATCTCAGTTCACCCCTGACCACGGCCGCTGGAAAGTGTTCGAAACGTCGAATTTAAAATGTAAAATAAACGCGATGAAATCGTAAGTAATTTTATTTAATAATGTATAATATTCCGGCAAGCAATAGAAATAATTATATATGTATGTCTACAACATTTTTTTAATAATTCATCATATTATTGTACACTTTGGAATATATTCGTACAAAATTAGTTTCATACATAAAGAAGCTTCCAGGCGTTGACTGTTAAAAAGTTATTTCTGCTATCATTTTAATTTTTAAAAGCTTCCAGGCGTTGACTGTTAAAAAGTTATTTCTGCTATCATTTTATGGCGCATTGGGACCAAGTTATAACTACAATTGTGACTGGAACCCTCGTGTCTATAAACGATTTCCTTCAAATACTACGTCTTGAACTGGCTTATAACTACATAAAGTTTTGGAACTAGATGCGAATGAGGAAAGTAGTCTCACATCAATCAAAGGCACAAAATAGCGTGTCAGAGTTTAGATTTAAATTTGAAAGTATGTTTTAAGAGTGTTTTAACTTTTATAGCACATATTAAGTAAAGGTGTTTTAAGTAATAAAACAGGTGCAATATGTCATCATCATCATCAGCCTATGTTAGTCCACAGCTGGACATAGGCCTCCCTTAATGCATCCCTTCTCCACCTCCGGTTTCCAAAGCACAAGCAGTACGTAATATTTACCAATACATAATTTATAGATGCTAATTACAGAACTTTAGTAGCGGACACACTAATTGCAATAATTTTATAAGAGCACGCCTATGACATACTTTTCAGTTATGATTCTATTATTGATTGGCCATTTATAATTGAACCAAGTGTATAGAATTATTTGAAGCTGACATTATTACGAATATATATAACAATAATCAACATAAGAAACATAAATATATTCCCATAATTAATATCAGTGCATTAAAGTGATTTAAGTGGCTTTGTTTCATATATCTGGATATTTGCTTGTTCCCTTTAATATCGTCTATGAAGTAAATTAAACTTATACAATTTCACGCCAAAATAGCCACGCGTCACCATTTTGTGACACCGTATCTTGAGAGCTCGGAACCGGAAATTAATATTAGACTTTTGGCGACCGGGCGCCGTTACTTTGGTGATGGATCTTATTTACAGGTAATTTAATTAAGCAAATGCTTTTTGGGTAAAAATTTGACTGAATTAGGGAACCTTTGTAAATTTATATTATTTATTTGACATTATCATATTCGAAAAATGGACCAAATATAAATAAAGAAATTTTTTGTTTATCAAAAACAAAGTTTGAAAGACATTGATGTTTTAATAGAACAATGGATAAAGTTGGAACGTCAATCTCTAATCTTAATTAGTCCAGTAATAGTTTACTTGCAGTTTTTTAGGCAGGTCGTTTTTTGAGTCTTATTACCGTGTCTATAATTCAGTACGTTACTTTTTGATTTAAATTGTTGGAAATTTTAAATATCTCCCATTATAATAAAACCTTAATGTTAACCCTTTGGGCTGAAGATTTTTATTCGTTGGATGTTTTACTGTAAATAAAAAAAATTACTATCGTATATTATTTTTAAATTTCATAAACCTAGTTTTGAAATGGATAACCATAGATATTTTAATTTAGGATTCCGTATTGACCTTTATTCTGCTTTATATTTGTACCAAACTGTTTTTTATATTTGTACCAAATTTTTGTTGGAAAATTTTCATCATAAAATTCAATTAATTGAGAGCATTTAAGAATCTCTGTTAAAGAAGACATTAATCAGGAGTCTATTGTTTAATATTACAGGATATCTCTTCTTACGTATTGAAAAGGGCAAAGAGGATTTTTTTTATTGAGAGGGTACTTTTAATATAAAAATCGTTGAAAAATGAATGAACTAACTGAATTGTTATCGAGATGTCAATTACAAAGTGACATTTGGATTAATAACAACGCTTTCGTAAAAGGATTTTTTGTTATAGATCATTTATTTCGTTTTTGGTTAAAATTTCAAATTAATTAAAACATGTTTTTAAACATTTACAGGAATGAATCCAAATTTTAACTTTATTTTTAATTCCTTTCTAATGCAATACACAATTGTTGAAAAGGATTTAACTCGCATTTTTAATTTTTTCATTCCCGACTTTTACCTTTCCGGGCCATGGTCAGGACTGATAGAGTTTTGATTGCATCATCACCTTTGAAGTCCACTGCTGGAATAGGCTCCTAAACACCCAATATACTACTATCCATTTGGGGGTTGTGGACCGTATCCCACGATCCCGTCGGTGACATCACGACGGGGTGACGTTTGGCTTGGGGCACCCAACTTGCCCAACGCGCGTTCCAGGAGACAGAATGTTAATTTTTACCCGGTAAATGCATGGGTTTTAATTTTAATTCATTAATTATTGCGTAAATCAAAAGGAAAAGAAGAATTTCCGATGCATAGAATTGAATTAAAAAAACATTTAATCTTATCCGTGGATAAAATGAATTAAAGATAATATGAGTAGTAACGGAACCAAAGTTTAAATTTATACCCAATCACAAGGAAAAAAAATTTTGGCCTCGTTACTTGAGTAAAATGACGATAGGCTTGGTTGCTCTAATCTAGTGATATGATTGGGTTTGGCAGTATGTTATTTATTGATATATCACGCAAACATTTTACTAGGGGCAGGTTTTAGTAAAAGAGCTGATTATTTCTACATCAAAGAAATGATGTGCAAAAATTTTCTTGTTTTGTTTTTTAAAAAGGGGGGCAAAAATACTATATTTATTTTGTTAATTAATTGATGGGTATAAACGAATTTTAAATGTTATGTTTGAAGTGCTCTAATTGGTTGAGGTATGTTTTGAAAAATACTTTAAGAAAATTGTAAAGACCATCTTTAGAATCTAAGGTTCCATATCGGAGGACGACTAAAACATTTTTAAGCTTATTGGTAATGGGAATTAAAAATGGATTCGAATATTTACCATTTTTGGGGTAGGAAATTATTACAACAAATGGACATCCCCTTGTAGCCACAAATTAATTATTAAAAGGCATTTATTCAAAAGATTAATATTACAGGGTTATGTCTTCCTTAATCATCACATCAATTAGTTACTGCCAAGGCCTCCCAATGCAAATTTTTCATTCCGCTGGTCAAATGCTGGTGGGTGGACAGTTTTACATGCCCATCCAACGCATGGATATCTTATTTTAAGGCAAGGGTAATTTGGGTGTTCTAATAAATTACACTCACAATATATCATCCTTAAGCCGTGTTACAACGCTGAAAGGCCTCCTCCATGCCTTCTCCATTTGGGTGTTAATCAAATTATATAAAACATTATAACTTAATAAAGCGAAGGGATGAATAAAATGAAAATAACGATGAATGCTTATTACAGTTTCATTAAGCATCCATATTTAATTATAGTTTCATCGGTAATGTATTACCTCCGAATATTTCTCCGTGAAATCCAATGCAATGATGCTGCGTTCCAGTTTTATTTTAATTTAATAATGGAGGTCGTAATATTTAACGCATTTTGTAGTGTTTGGTTTTATTTATTTTTTAAAAGTGTACTTGATCTGTGTATATGTATATGTATACTTTATGATATTGATATAGTGAACTCGGAAAATTTTTTCACTTATTTCTTTTGATAAGGTTAATCTGGTAGATAATGCCTTTAGGCATTAATTCCGCCATTGTACTTACTTGTGCATTAAGCTCTAATAAATAAAATAAATAAATTAAACAGCCGATACAACTACAGAAAGAGAAGACCGATATTTGGTTAACATTGTGCATTTGACATTTTGGTATAAACGTCGAATTTTTAAAATTAAAAAACGGTATATATAACAATACTGGCCTAGTATGTTTGGTCCTGTTTTTATATAGTATATATTTTGCATATCTGTCCTTATTTTGTTATAATATCAGGTAGTCAGCTCATATTTCTCTGACGAGAAAATACTGTATCACGAAATTGTTTAGCCACAAAGCTCGGACATTTGTTACGTTGAAAATATTTTATCCGTCCACCTCATGAAAAGTGGTCACCGACGTCCATGGACATCGGTAATAGCAGGGGTGCTACCACGCACACCAATACGCTGCCTACGTAAGACATAGCATTTATGTCTCGTTTAACCAGTAAATACGCTGAATCCGATCAAGTTGTGACAAATAACATAGGGAACGTACAGATCTTTAACATACAATGCAACGGCGACACGAAGTTATTGAACAACTAGTGCTGTTATTTTCGGAACACAGTGTACACGTAACGCGTGCGACTTGCTCAAAGCATATTACATAAGCAAATTAAGACCATTTAGGGAATCAGGAATTTCAATTTCATACATTATTTCGGTTTACAGCACAATTCCAGTGCCAAAAGTTTTAATGCAATAACAGTGTTACCGATTAAACTTTTACGGATACAGTTATATATCGCATTGGGTAATTTGTCTTTGTGTATAATAATTGCGTTTTTAAAATTAGGAGTGTTAAAAATATGAACCGTATTTAATATGTTATTAAATTACTATATTAACTGGTGAATTAATAAAAAATTAAATCTTAAGAAACATTATAAATGACCAATTGACGGGATGAGAGACATTTCGAGATGTAACGTCTACTATATATTTGACAGGAATTTTCTTTCATGTTTGTTTCCCAAATCTGCAAACAACCGTTTTAATTTAGTAGCTTAAATAAAAAAAGTGATAATTGTATATTTGTGGGACGCTGGCGATCGAGATGGACTGACATTCGTAACATGGCTGTGGACTGGACTAGAATAGCCATAAAGACCGGAAGAGTGGTGGCGTGTCATGTTTTGTTTCGATTAATCTGAGACATATAGAGATATGTCTGTATATTAAGAGTTTTGTGCCGGTTATAAGTTTCAAAATGACATGTTAAATACATAATGGCAAAGCTGAATTATAACACATTTAAATGTGTTCCTCATAGCCCATCCTTATTAAGAAAATGTAATTAATAAATCCAAATTCGTCCAAAATCGGTCTATTATAATGAAACAGGGGCAGAAGCAGACGCGCTCAGTGACCTTTAAAGCGTTATCAGAATTTAATATGAACGGATTAACATAAAATCGGATCCAATTGCTCTCTCAACGTTCATGTTTACGCGAGTACAAAATCACTCAATCCCAAAACGAAGAAACTTGGTAGATCAACTTTAATTTATTTAGTTAAATATAAAACGGTTTCTATTTTTTTAAGATAATTGTTGCGGTAAAACTGATGTCTTCTTCTTAATTATTAAGTAAAAATAATTTTATTCAATATAATACAAGACGCTAGTTCTGTGTCAGATAATACGATATAGCAATAAGTTTAAACAAAAGCTTATAATACTAACAGAATAAGTTATGACGTTTGGGAAGGAAGGAAACTATGTATTATTCTTTTTAACTACTCAGCAAGTCTCTGTATTCGTTTCGCTTTTAAAGAACGTCCTTTGTGGCTTCAATTTCTGTTATAGCAAGACTTCAAAAATCTCTTATATGTAGGAAACTTCAGAGGATTAAAAAAATATAAAGAATTGCATACTAATTAAGTATTAAAAAATTGAAATAAAACATTTTTTACGTGTTCATCTCAAGAGACTCCAGCATTCAATTCTAAATTATTTAATAACATTTTAAGCACTTAAAGCTTATAAAAGATTTATAAATAAGGTCTTCCTAACAATATATCAGATTCGAACGATCACAAATTTTTGCTAAGGAACACACCCTTTTTAATATCATAATCTTACACTGACCCAAAAGCATATGGTTGAAAGTTTAATTGCTTACACAAAATATTTCATATATTTCTGCCGCCTCCGTCGCCTAGGGAGAAGGCTCGCATTAGGAGAGGTCTGTGTCCAGCAGTGGACTAACAAAGGCTGATGATGATCATGCTATATTTCTGATAATTGCATTGAAATTCGGTACGAGTTTAACAAATATATGTATGTATTTTTGACTAAACCCAATTACAAAGCTAATGAATTAACATTCAGTGTTTGAGTATCAATAACCTATTCAGTGAACAGCACAATGAACAATAATAAGTCAAAGGATCAGAATCGGAGCGGTCGTATAATAGTGGCATGCTGATCGAAAAGCGAAGTGACGTTGTTTGGCATAGTAATATTACAGGAATGCTGAAAACTGTCATTTGTTTTATCTGCACTAAATAATACTTTACTTTTACCGTGACAAAATATCCATCTTGTTATTGGTAAGCTAACACATTTCTGAGAATATCAATATTTTATACTCTTAGTGGTTATAGTGTCCGTGTTTATTTATTAAACTAGCTGAAACCCGCTATTTCATCGGCATGGTATAAATAAAAAAAGTTATTGCTGTATGATATTGTGCAAATTGCCAGAAATGTTATTTGGGGATAGTGCAATTTTATTTTTTTGCACATTTCGTTGAATTTATACATTTAGTCATAACATTAATAACATAACATCCAGATATACCGAATAACAAATTTTACGCAGAGCGACTGATATCTCCTATGACTTCCGCAACCAAAAGAGAAAACTGCATTCCAGAGATGAATTAGTTGTCTGTAAATTTGAAGGCACTGACTTCCTATAACGATTGTCAAAGATTTTCTAAAAAACCGAGACCAACTTTTCACATGTCCACCAAATGCAAGGATCATCTTTCTTGACAGACAATTTGGTGATCGGCCCATAGTTTCCTAACCAACCAGAACATACAAAGTTTTTTTCCAGGGTGTTCGAACCTTCGACCCCCGTTTTAAAAAGCTGGGGCCGCTACCACTAGGTCACGTAGGCATTTATGATAATATTATAGCTGGGGTAATTACTT
Source organism: Lamproptera curius (assembly GCA_029286875.1). Lineage (NCBI taxonomy): Eukaryota > Metazoa > Arthropoda > Insecta > Lepidoptera > Papilionidae > Lamproptera > Lamproptera curius. Next base: position 186,253 of record JAGSMT010000105.1, on the reverse strand, counting down.
TAAACACCTTATTTTAGTACGGTGATGGACATAGTATTGTTTTTTTTTTTTAATTGATACTTTGTGGAAAATAGAAAAAATTATGTGCAACTAATTTTTTCTATTTCGTGGGGTCGAATCCTGCAGGGACTCAACAAATTTTCATTGCTGTTTCCTAGTTGGTTAGGGCAATTTGGGCCAATCAATCAATTGTCTGAAAAGTAAGATGATCCATGCGTCGGATGGGCATGTAAAAAGTCAGTCCACTCACCAACCCGCATTGGACCAGCGTGGTGGGATACGGTCTAAACCCCCTAATAGATAGAGGTGTATTAGGGGAGGCCTTTGTCCAGTAGTGGACGAACAAAGGCTGATTATGTATGATGTATATGTAACTAGAAAATACCACTGCAGAGCAATATTATTTGACCCTTTATTAGAAGAGAACCTTATCGTATGCAATTATAAAGATTTCAGAATAAAAGTAAGTAAAACTCAGCCTTATTCATATCAACTTTAAGAATATTTTGCTTCACAAAAGTTTAATGAAACGAGCGACAGTAGCCTTTTCAGCTGAAACTTTTCAAAATATTAAACGAGAGTATAAAGCTTAATTTGGCAGTTTATTAACCAAAATTGCCTGTTTGGTATAATGTTAGAGCACGTGGCATCATTTTAAAGGGCGCATAGTAAAATTAACTTAATCACCTTCTACTTATTATTTGAACTGTGACACAATTACTTTTTTTTATGTAAAATGACAAAGGTAGACTTGCATCACAGAGTAAGTGATATTACCAATTGACAGGCAACTATTTTCTTAGTGATATTAAATGTCATGTATCCTTTACTTACAGGCTCTATTATATATTACAAAATTTCATTTTTATTTTTTATCGTGTCGAGAACCAACTCTGGGGCCATGAAGAAGATTAATATTTATTATCCCATATAATGTTAAAGCTAAATCCCTACAAGTTTACTCTTCAAGTGTTTCGGAATAACTGTAAGTGAATAGTAGGCATATTTATATTTTTTGATATCCTCCTATATTAGGTATAAATGCAAAACTTTGTATGGATAGATACGTGTTCTTCTTTCACGCAAAAGCTTCTAAATTGATTTTAGATAAATTTTACAATAACGTAGTTTATACATCAAAACAACATAGGGGCTAAAATTTAAAAATATAGTATTTTTTTATGGATCTCGTGCTCTGGGGAATAAACCATTAGAACATAACTGGGTTTGGGGGCCCTGCCACAGGCGTTTCCCCAGTGACTTAACTTCACCAAGGGGCCCCAGGAGGGGACAGGCTTGGGCTGTCACTTTTCTGGTACTCCTGTTAGATGCTGATCGAGGGCGCCCAGGTGGGCAGCCCTCGATTCAGCATGGACCCTCGGCCTCGATTCAGACGCTTTGCAATGATCATTTAATAGCTAGAAGAGCTCTCATCTAAATTTTATTACCACTTCTTAAAGCGTTGGGCTGGGTGAAGAAGTGCGCAAGAAACCCAGCAACGCTCCTATCTAATATGGTGTTAAGCTACAGTGTCATATAGCAAAGGTGTGTAAATTGACCTCACCGTGGGGCCGATGTCATAAATATGTGTTGTCCACACTCTAAGTGCAGGGGTGTGTCTGGCCTACCTAGGGTGTCGCTACCTAAGCCTTAAGGGCAGTAATTAAATTCTTGTATTTCACAAGAAGGAAACCTATTTGCGTCGCGGCGGCGGCGGCGAAACATCTGCTGCTTGATTAAATTTGTCTAAATTAAACATATCTAGCGATTTAAGGAAGGACGCGGCGTTATTGCCAGTGCTGCCATTGCATGGCTAGCATGCTGGTTTTGAGGCGGCGGCGGGCCGCTGAGCGCTCGAGTCGGCTCCGGCGCTGGCTGTTGTCACGCGGGGCGGAACTGCAGCGTTTGAAGGAGGGTGGAATGCGGTGGTGTTGATGGGATGGGTGGTCGCTGGAAGAGGCTTCCTTGGGATCGCAGTGAACTCTGCGTTTTGGCGCCTTAGGGCAGCCGAGGTAGTTGGCCGTGGGCCGGGAGTGCGGCCGTTTACGCACGCGTGGTTCGAAAGTGGCGAGGACTTCTGTCCTGGGTCTGGGACAGGATGCGGTACCGTGGTCCCTGAGGCATTTTATGCAACGGGGCGTGCGAAGCAGTTCTGCGCGTGGCTGAATATTTGGCAGTTGTGACACTGCCCTGGCAAACGTTAGAATGAGGCCGCTCAAAGAGAGACGGCCGATCCACAGTGTCTCGACCTCGTATATGCGCTTTCCTTCCTTTGAGCGCTCGAGCGTGATTAGCACCATACCGTAAGGGCGTTTGGTGCGTGGGTAGTACATACTTGACCCTAAGACTGGAATTTCTAATTTTTAATGCCGAAGTTATCTCTCGAGCATGGGATCCCTTAGGCAGCCCTTTGACCACTGTCTCAAGTACGCGCTCATCCGGGAGCGCGAATGTGATATTGTGTGCCTTTTCCTGGAAGAAAGAGGTCACCTTCCTAAAATCATCGGAATTTCGAGTTGTAATTTGATCCCTGATTGCTATCAGAGGCCTCAAATTTGAATCTTTTATAGGGTCAGCGAATGTCGACCATTTAAAATATAGTATGATTTAAAAAATATATAAAACAAAGTGTCACGCATGCATTCCTTCATACGACAAGTTGCGCCTAGTGTGAGAGTAAACTGGTAGACTGTATAAATTTAAACTCTTTATTTAAATAAACACATCGAATGTTATTTTATCTTATGTAATAAATTCTGCCACCTGCGAGCTATTCTAACAGGCATTGCAAAAACCTTTGACTACTAAATCTGTACGAAAACAATGTATAACAATAATTATTACGAATAGCCATCTCTACCGAGTGAAAGACGCATAAGTTGAGTAAAACAATTAAAATGCTCCAATGGATATGGTATTACTGGGAGCTCAACCAATGCAAGGCTGAGCATTACGATGAGTGTTTCATATCTAACCTATTCAGCCGAACAGTAGATAAGTCATAGACTCACCATAGGAATGGTCGTATAAGGAAGATGCTGAGTCAAATGCGACCGCATTTTGTACTTCAATAGCATCAGGTGATAATATTCATATAATTTTCATTGTTAGAACAAAGTCTATTTTTAGAACTATTAACTCAAATGAATTGCTTTATTATCTATAGTGAACTTTAATTTGCTTTAGTACTTTGGCTATTTTACCTTTCCAAGCTAATTCGTTAGTCAACATCAGAGATATCTTTATCGAAGTAAAGCTTTATTTACTTGCTATTTAATATTAGTATTTAGAAGTTTATTGACCCTATTTATTTATCGTCACTTATAAGAAGCAAATTTGAAAAAAAATAAACAAAAATTTCGTAAATATTTGTAGTAGTAATTAATTCCATTTAACAAAGAAAATAGAGCATAAGAACATATTTTTGCTGTCCGTAGGACCAACTTATATAATCTTAACGTAACAATGTACCTTGTTTGGTTTGACCAAAATATTACCTTTGCAGTCAACCGAAAAATATACAAATATTGCTGTTAAGTGAATTTCGAGTAAACACTTTGGACGAACATTACTTGAACGTGACATCAAATCAGCTTCTGATTGTGTAAAGGAATATTGCGAGGGGAGATCAGATCGCTCGTTCGCACCCTTAGGTTTATTTGTTATTTTATGCCTTTTGTGTACAGGTTCTTTCCAGGAAAGAATACTTTTTCGGGTTATAAGTATCATACATGCAAGGAATCTAATCATAATGATAATCGGATGCAGAAATAGAGTGAAGGTTACTTTAAACATAACTTATTATACTTGACTTTTTTATTCAATAGTATATTTTTTGGATATTATTTTGTTAATTATAACTTTAATACTTGCAATTGAGATAATTTATTTTATTTGTTTCATGAGACCTTGGGAAACGGTCTAAAACCCCCTAATGGATATGGTATTATGGGAGCCTACGTCCAGCAGTGGACTATCACAGGCTGATGATGTATGTATGAGATGTTTCCATTTCTTAAATGTCGCCCTGCCACGTTGGATAACTATAACCTCCCATAAATATATTTACAGCAAATCTATAAATTGTTTATTGAATCTATAGTATATAGATAATATTCGATATACATTGTATTTCAATATACATTATATATTTGACTACATATGGTATATGAAAATAACTAGATTAATTATTATGGCACGCACACACAGTTGTGCTTACACCGGTGGCGATTGCATATAACCTGCACAAGAATAATTGCGTCATTACATCACGATTTCCTTTTCTATAGTAAAGTTCTATAATATTCATTCATATATATATATAGACTATACCTATATATATTGTGTGTGTGTCAGCACATGTAGGAGGGTGCTTGGAGAGGTCTATGTCTGTATTGGACACTACAAGGCTGACTGATGATATATATGTCTTAAGGTATTGATCTCCTACTTTCTTATTTTATAGTGAATTTATGTATCAGTAAAAACCTTTTATTTATTTTTGTTTTAAATCAAAAAACAATGTTTCTAATAATTTTATTGTATTACATGGTTCCATCCAAATTTTATCACAAACTAACATGTTTTGTCTCAAATATTTTGTGAATAGGGTCCAGTATCAGCTAGAATAGATTATCATTGGACACAGTCGCCATTCTCATTGAAGCATCTCAAGCTGCAACGACAAGCGGCTTATTTAGATAACAGATGCGGGGATGCTCAATAATTATTAAACAAAATGTTTAATATGACAAACTTGGGTATATTTGCAAAGAATAGTAAGAATGTAGAGAAGTTAAAATTATTTATGAAACAGTATCACTTTGCATTAATGATAATTTTTTACACAATATAAATATTTTGACGGTGATCTTTTTTGGTTTAAAATATTTTACATCACAAAAAAGAGTAACAAATTTATTTTGGACTTACAGATTTTTAGATTTTATCTAGTTGTGCTTTATACTTGATGTTAGCTTGTTACATTCCTATCATTGAATAAATAATTCTGTTCAATTTTAATAAATTAAATATATCAAATATGAAGAGAGTTTAGTTGATTTTTAATAAGTATTACGTGTCTTTCCTCATCGAAACTCTGGAACATCTTGTTTATCGAGCTTTATGTATATTACAATGCTCTTCTAAGCAGGACATAGCAGTGATTTACTCTACTCTATTGCAACTAAAACTCGGTACTTTAACCTACAAAAGAGAACCTTTAAAGTTCGATATGTTTTAGATACGTTAATATCCCATTTCTTTACTTAAGTGCGGCTCGTAGCTGAGAAGAACTGCAGCTTATATAGTAGTCGGGGATTGTCTTTTGTAAAACAAAATATTTAAATATGCTTGAAGTGTAATGTATGGTTCTTGATAACACATACAGCATTATCATAGTTTTATTAACTCTTAAAAGCAACATCATACGCCTATAAGTATAATAGATATATTGACATCTTTTAAAATACTTTACGATCAACGTTCCTTTCTATTTAAACAATTGTATTAAACGTCTATATAACATATTGTATTATATTTTTGATATATTATATATCGCTTCGGTTGTCAAGTATTCTTGTTAGTGTGTATACTTCCTAGTCATTTGAGTGACGTAATTTTTTACTGGTCTTCATTGAACTACCAATCTGCATGTTTCAGTTGTATAAAATTTGTGAGGTGTGATCGTCATCACAACTGCCTCATAAGAAAAATCATTGGACTTCCTTTATGTACTACGAAATCAGGTCCATATTCAGGTAACCAAAATTATTTAAATAAGACGGAATTGTAAAATATATGCAGTAGGGGATACATTTATTACTGCATATATTTTAAATGGTATATTTATAGGTTTATTTTTTTTTAATCTAAACAAAATATACTTAAATTCTGGATATTTAACCAGCCCCAATTGTCATAAATCAATATTATAAATGTCCCTTGCTTCTTTTTAATAAAAAAATATTAAAATGTTACTTAAATACTAAGAAAAATAATAGTAATATCGTTTTTCTTGTTTAAAAACTGATATATCGTAAAGTATATACAAAATATATAGCGAAGACATCTGTGGTAAAATCTTTAAGGAACATTTGGTTTCTGTGAGTTACATCGTATGCAAACGCGAGCTTGATGCCTTAGAAAAATAAGTAATGTTTGTAAACAAATCATGTTTCGTGGGTGCACAAGTGCACAAGCACAAGTGTGCAAGGTTCACGTAACATACACAATAGGAAGATGTATAGGTAAAATAATAATTATTAGTCGTATAATCTCCTAAAACTAATTATCCGAATACGGTAGAAGAGTCAGTAGCTTTTTATATACCAATTTTGACATTATTATTTTACGATTTGGCAGCAATAATTTGTATTTTTATTACACCAAATATAAGGATTCTTATACTTCTTATAAATATTTTAATGAGTATAGATACATGGTTACGAATACCACTAAACGATGACGATAATAGCATAACACCTAAAACCGCTGTACTATAAGGGAAATCATATGTCATGGCAAAAACTCACAACACAGCAACAAACATCTGTACGTCTCACAGATCAAAATCTTTAAATAACCGGGGAAATCTATATCGTAGCAAATCGTAGGTATGTCGTAGCAGCGTAGTGGTCGTCTAGAACATCGTAGACATGACCTAGAGGGGTAGAGGCTGTTCATAGACTTGCGTAGATCATCGCTACAACTTACCGTTGGCAGATCAACAATGCACGCGATCACCGGCCGCGTACAAACGTCACAACACGACCGCCATACACAAAGGCGTAGCGCCGACTGAGCGCGTCGATCGATATGACATTGCGTTTCCACGGATTGCCCCGCGCTTTTTTCCCTTTCACGATTTTCAGCGACGAAGTTCAGCTGACGTCCGGACAATGGGATTTGATCGATTATCTAATAACGATGCTGAATCGTATATTTTCATTGGATTGACGGACGCCGATGTTGCTGGCTTTTGAGTAGCTTTCTTAACAATATAAACTGCAGATTTGTTTGATTGTTGACATCCAAAAAATACAAAATATAAAACAATTTGAGAGCAACAATTTGATAATACAAAGTTTGAATAGTATAGGCAAATAACTATTATTCTGTTGTTCAATTATCAGGAAAAAAACTTGATAATAATCATTATCAAGTGTAGGAAATTAATTTATGAATTCATCCGAATAATGAAAATGTTCTAACAATGACTTTCTTAATATTTATTTTAACAGTGAAATGGTGATTTTGGCAAATTTTTACAAAGTTATATATTTGCTTCGTAGCTAAGTAATAAGTAGGAAAATTATCCAAGACCATAAATTTGAGGTAAATAGACCACAACCAAGCCTTCTTTGACTGTTTATTGATGCAGAGCTCTTTAGTTTGGAACTCGTTATTGGTCTACTCTGTGGTCTATTCGTTAGCCTTTATGAAGAACAATTTATGCTTTTTATCACGCTATAATTCAAAAATTGTTCCTACTACTAATTGTTATACGATTTTAAGCTAATTAACAAGTAACTTTTAATATTAAATAATAAACCGATTTCAAACCCAATTAAATAATAATATGACAGCTTAGACGTTATTCAATTATGTTTCTGCACCACATAAGTAATGGGCAGGAGCAACCTGGATAAAATATGTTTAAAATCTACGAAAACATCTTATACGAGTTTCTATTTACTTCAGTGAGTAAATCAACAAAAGTTAAACTTGGTTATAAAGTCAAAATAAGCCACGCTATACTATTTTTACGTTTTGTTTCGAAGTCTGTTATAAAATATCTTATGTAAATAATAATAAATTTAACATTGCATCAATGTATTGAAATATTCTGATTCACTTTTCATGACTAACTAATAGACAACTGAACTATATGAGCTTTTGTAAAGTAGTTAGGGTAGCACTAATTAAAATACCTGCTCCATTAAAAATTACATAAAAGAAAAAGCCATGTGGAGGTAGGTCATAGCCTGCACTAACAAATCCTAAGGTATGGTACTTTGATTTACATGTTGTAAAACATTCAATTCAATTGAATAAATATCAAAAGAAGACATTGTATATAAAAAGGAAGATTAAGAATTTACTGTCGGTTCATTTCTAGTCAGTTTCGAGTTTTTACATGTAAATTAAAAAAAAAAACGTGGTAAAAACTTGGATAATGTTAAATATATGGTGTTCAAAAGGGCTCAGTTAAGGCTAAACTAAGTATATGATTTATGATTATTTTTGGATTCTCATATATAATAACGAGATACAATAATAATAAACTTGCTTCAATTGTCTCATTTTATTCGAAAAAGGCCCTTTTTTTTAAGCGTTATTAATTTTATAATTAAGGCCACGACGATTAAGCATCATGTTTCAAAATTCAAAATACACGCCTCTAAACTATCGTTAACGAATCATTTAACATGTTATACAGTATTCGTTAGACCCTCTTTGTAAGGACGAGCGTTATTTGCATATTTCATGGCGATTTTTCAGTTCCGTAGCACCCTTCTCTAAAAAAATCGTAGCGGTGCTACGCGAACGTTTAAAAATGCAAATGCCAGTACCAGCGTGTAGTCAGCGCGGGCATTTTTGTGCCTCGTATATGTAATCTGCTTGCGGAAGCGTTCCTAATGCAATTTGTTTTAACGTCCTCGCAAGTCTGAATGGACCGTTTAATGGTAGATTACGTAATTACGTATGTTCTGTGAAAAGTATCCAAATTTTCCTGCTATATGTTAACAAATATAAAGAGTATTTTAATTTGTTTTATTGGTTAATCCGATGTGATAAGCAGGACGCTCACCTGGTAGTATAATACGTGTCCAACCTACCAGGAAAGCAGCGTAAGATGCTACAAATTCGCTAAACGTGCTTAGACATGAATATGTCTCGTTTACCAAGTGATAATCCCATCGAAATTTTACCAGTTAAACAAAAATAATAAATAAAGGTATTTTGCTATATGTACCGGTTAAATATGACTATGAACTTGTTTTAAAATGGTTACTTTAATGCAAAAAACAGGTACTCTATTTTTGTTAATTTGTATAAATATTAATTTTAACACCACGATAGGATGACTTCGCTATATAGGTGTAAAAGATGGAACCTTTATAATATACTCATGGTGACCTTTAAAGGAAGATAAAAACTACTTTTGGCACATCCTGCAGTCAGTTGATATTATATAAATTTTCAACAATACACGTAACACTTATTTAAAAGATTAAACAAAAAAGTCTGAATTATGTAAAACCAAGATGAAATCACATTTTGTACTACATTACTCAAAAGCTCGGAAAGTTAAGGAAAGTGAACGTTGAGTTTGCTGTTTTTTATATGTCAAATTTTTCGTTGCATTTTAATAAAAAGTTTTTGATGTAATTAAGAAAATATATTATTATTGTCGTACAGAGAATTTTTTTTGGATGTATTTAGAAAACTGTTTTAGATTATTGACATTATTGTATCAAATAATTTTTAAGGTGAAGTTTTCTTTAGTATTATTCGAGTGAGATTCGCATACAATAAGGTTACTGTTGATTGGTTTCTATACTAAATATAATTTTCTTCTAATATAGGACCAAACTATATTTGAATTAATAAGCAAGACGATGCGGTGAGCTTGGACTACATTTAATTTCCGGCACGATTACGTAACCTATACAGTATGATATCCCCAGAGATAGGGGCCAATATCGGAGGCTCGGAGCAGCGCACCGGCATTCGTAGAGCGGTGAAAAAAAAATGATAACACTCCTGAATACGAATTCGCACGATGCCATGTTTTTTTTACTCTGAATATTTCCCATACTCTTTTTTTCTTTTTTAAATTAAAAATAAAACTACTATTAATACAGTTTTTAAAATAAATCGTGTGTACTATTAGACAATGAATAATTATTAAAATATATGTGCAAGTTATTGACATAACTTTGACTTGGGTCATCTTACGCTTTGTTGCCAAATAACCATTGGGCACGTAAAACGTTTCTCATGCTTGTCAAGACGTATCTCTAGCAGTCGCAGCAGGACATCAGTGCTTTCAAATGTACTGACTAAAAATTCATCCCTCAAATTCAAGTATAGAAACCCATGTAACTGGAAAAAAGTACAGTTTTATATTGCGAATTTGCATCGTTTTTTGTACCATTATAAAGTGCAAGTGCTATATTATTGGCGTTCTTCTAGAATAGCCATGATTATATTATTGCTATTCTAGATATAATGACAAACAATGATTCGTGTATACTTATTTGAACTAAAACATTACAAACAATTTAATTTACAACCCCGGGGGCCGTGAATAATAGCAAAACTACTACACTGTTGGAAACGATCCAAAACATTTCCCGAACAACGAAATTTTACCACAGCCGCAACTAGAGGAATAAATGAAAAGAAAAAAAGCAATTCAATGTGAGAGATCTTTGCAATACAATAGTTTTAGTACTTATTTGCTGTGCATAAAGAAAAAGAAAATGGTTGCCTTTTTTATTTACGTGTATCTAAAATTTTTTATAAGTTTCTAAAAGATTTTTATACTATAATTCTAAAGTGAAATCAATGTAATACTCAACTCTACAACTCTTCCCTGTGTTTGCGCGTACACTTGTGCACTATAATATCTCTGGCACAGTTGGTTTCTTATATAGACCGGCCGCCGTAGTCGGAATCGAATATGAGGACATTATTATTAATTAGAAAATATTCTTTCCCTGTCATGTCAGATAAATAGCAGTCTCAATATAGCATTTTACAATAAAATGCCTATCTTTATATTGATATTTTGCAAGAACCATCGTTCTTACTAGCACAAATTGCAAATTTTGGTACCAGCATGTCATTATCGCACAGATGGAGTATTTTCAAAGTTGAACACCTTAAACCTGCATCGCAGCACCCGCCATCAATTCAATTGGTCACAACACTTTCCACCGAACATATGCTTAACACAATTTCAAATTGTGACTCAATGATATACCCTTTGTTTTTGTCGTGTTTAGAAAAGCGTACACTCCATGATACCGGATAATTAAAGAAATAACTAAGCAATTTAAATAATAGTTGCATGTGAGAGCTGAACAACCTACTACTTAGGACGCAGTGAATTAACACTTATGTAATATAAAATGTACATTTGAATAACTTGCAAGGTTACATGATTTTAAATCAAGCTTTTATATACTTCACATTCAAAGTTAAACCACTTTGTTTTCAGTAAATACTATTTATCCAACTGAAAATAAATCGTTAATTTCAAGGGATAACAATCCAAGCACCCAGCTGGTAAATGATAAGACGAATTCACATATTTTAAAAGTTCTAATATTTCATCTCACTTGTGTTTCAAATTGGGATTTTTCAAGGAAGAATTTTATAAGCGAAGAACAACTTCAGTCGATATTTTTACAATGTACAACATGGCTGTCATAATAAATAAAAGATATGAACCAATTTTCAGTATTCGATATTAAAGAGCTCGTGTTCTCTCAACGCCTGATAAGTTATGGATGAAGCGTGTCTCGGTTTATTTATTGCTCATACCGATGTCTTCATATGATCTGACCAAAAGGTATTTTTAATATATTAATTGACGGAATAATCGTATTTTCAGTACTAAAACTTTAATAATTTTTTCAAAATATACACTTATATATTTTAAGGTTAAAACTATTTTGTGATTAACTTATTTTTAATTATGACTAGCTGTTAAAATAAAAATATTCCTTTTTAGAAATCTCAATTCGGATTCTAAAAAAAGTAAAAATTGAAATGAGTCACGTGACCCCGACAACAGCCACCAGATGTCTCGACAAAATAACACTATCACAGATGCACAACAGTTATCACACACGAGCAAAATTCCCTTCCAGGCAGCGGCTCAACAAGGTTCTTGTAATAAAAAATATGTGGTCAAGAGAACCCTCTGCTAACCCACTTTGACACAGTGAATGGTCCAGTATGCTCAGTTTAGCTAAAAACGCTGGGGTACATATGTAGCCCAAACGGAGACGAATGATTACTGAGGTTTGAATATTTTTTATATTTATAAAACCAGGGCTTAGAGGTATATTAGGTTGGATAGATCCATAATATTTGCCTATTACTAATTTTGAATTTTGCCACTGACTATCCCAAGATTCAAATAGGAGGGGTTTTGCTAGGGCGCACAGGTCACGGGCAGAAATGTTACGATGGCAAGGGTGATCCTTTGAATAACTACAGTTTGCTTATCATAGTAGTCTGCACTTTCATTATCTTGAATACCCACATGATCTGGTATCCAAGCCAAGACTGTGTCAATACTACTTTTTTCTAAATGATATAACATCTCTTTTGTGGATAGGATAGTAGGGGAGAGGTGTTTTCGATAGAAAGGGGGTTTAATTAGATCCTCGAGACAACTCAATGAGGCACTGAAGATTAAGGATTTGCGGAATTGGGATTTGTTGGCATTGATGAATTTAACGGATTCGAACAAAGCAATGGATTCGCCAGTAAAGATGGAGCATTCCAATGGACATTTAAAGCATAACACCACATTTTATTTCGGTATGTAAATGGATGATCCCACGAGAGAGTTTTCAGACTTTGATGCATCCGTAAAAATAAGAACCCAGTCTGCCCAATCCTTGTTAACAATGGTATTAAATTTCTGATCAGCATTAGGAGAGTACTTCCCTATGCCTAGGTCTAAAACAACTTTGGGTTGGTAAATAAGGGCATCATAAAAAATAACCCGGCTTTAATACTTGGTCGTAGATTGGCAAAACGTTAATATCGAGACACTTTTTTCAAAGTACCCGCATTGGAAATACTAATAATTTTAAAATTACCCTCATTAAGAATCCCACACTATATGAATTTGATACCTTTGAATTCTGTTAATCACACACAAATCATAAAATTGCAAAATAATGAAACCACTTACTAATGAAGTAGGTAAGATGAAGAATAACTTTCGTAAATTTTATACACGGCAGAGTTTTTATACAAGGTATTTTTACGACTGATATTAGTAATTATACATTTAAAATTATAATGTCCAGCAAAGTTTATTTTATTTTACATTAAATTTAATAGTTGCAACGTGGTTAAAGCTAAAAATCTTTGCTGAAATATTTCATACTTTGTACATTGGTCTATTGAAGGCTTAATTTTTTTTATAGGCATACGCATGCAGACGAGCAGTCGGGCCACCTGATGGGAAGGGTCACTCGACACCATAGACGTTGACAATACCAGTGGTATCGCCGACGCGCTGCCTACCGTGAGACATAGGGTGTAGAGTCTTGTTTACCCAGTAAATACGCTGGCTACGGTGCTTTAAATCGGAACGCAGCAGTGTTTTCACACTACTGCTTCAGGCAGCTTTGAGGCACCGCAGTGGTACCCACCCAGACGGTCTCCTGTAAACACCTGTGGACCTACCACCGGTATTAATTTTAGAATTTCAATTTCTCATATCTTTTAAACATATTATTGTACAAAACGACTGAACTCACGTGAAATGGACTTCCTGTCGCTTTTCTACCGTGAAATCATACCACGTCTTGACAAAGGACCTCCGATATGTCCGAAACTAACCGGCACCAATACCCATTTCACGTAAAATCAGGCGTTTTGAAGAATATATTTTCAGTACAATTTCTTTTAAAAGTTTTAATTGTTTAACATGTTATAATTTTTGATTTTCTTAAGTTTTAAAAAAATATTATCAAAAAAGTCAAGTACAACGTAAGTTTTCGTACTTACCTAGTAAGTTTTATAAATTCACTTAAAACTGATCTCCATTATATATATAGTTATGAAATATCGCGTGGCAACTCTAAGACAATCACGTCAATGTAAAGTCTCCCCAATAATTATTGAACTAAATTATATTTAATTAACTTATTAACAATTATTGTAACGTTCTTAGCCTCCTTTGTATATATTTAAGTCTGTCAAATACTAGAATTCAGATTGTGAACGCGATTATTGCGTTATTGTGTAATATTGTGTTTGGACGTCTAGCTGTCACTGCGTCTTTCTATTTAAATTTAGCGTATTGTTCCTTTATCCTCTTCAAGTGCTCATTTCATATTTTTTCTTACTAAATTCAAATTTTAGTTACCTACAAAAATGATGAACCGCAACACTAAGGCCCGTCAGGTTGAGGAACAGTTCCATTTGGCACTTAAAGAGTTAAAGGGAGCCAAAATGCAATGTGAGCAATTGCTGAGGGAATGGGGTGATAACGAACAAGAAACTATGCAAATTATTGATAGAAATATTAAATTAAAACAAGAGCTATCTCAAATACACGCAAATTGTTTAACTTTACAAGAGCAAAATAATAATTTGCAAAGTGTAGTCGATGGGTTTTACCCGTGTAGGGGTGAGAATGAGGCAGCTCTCGGCCTCACCTCTTAACTGAAGTCTGAATTGAATGAGGCTCATAAAACTATCTGCATTTTAGAAACTAAAACCAGAATTTAAAGACAAATCAAACCCAAAGCCTATATTCTGAATTAGTAGGGGAAGTACCGAATATGATATCCTCAGTCTCAAATGTTACAAACAATGTTAGCACTATAGATCTGACTGGTGATGACTCTGAAGCCTACCACCCAGGTATCAGCAGGAAAAAGCAGAAGAAATTCAAGAAAATTAACAAATGCATTACAAAGACTGAAAACATTGTTAAAATATAGAGCGTAGTATTTGCAAAATTATGACAAAATATAAAGGACAGAATTTACTAAAAGATAAAATAAACCTGTGTTATTATGAAGGCTAAGACAGCTCTGAGGTTGTTGAATCAGGCTGAGATTGATCTTTAATGCAATCTTTAAATGTTCTTTCAAAAAATATGAGGCATCCCAGAGGAAGTTTCAGAACACATTTGGCATGAATGATCTTAGTAGATTTGGAAACATAATTCGACAGATTTAATATCTTGACAAGAAATTGTTATGTGACTGTCAAAGCATACAAGGTAATTCTAGTGCTGAAAGATGCTAAGCCTATTGTCTGAGATTGTAGCGTCTCACGCGAGGCTTAAAGAACATACAGAACTTATTTCTTCTAACAGTTATATTAAAGTATACAGGATAAAATGGGAGAAATTATGGCTCATTCCTCACAGACAGTAAGTTCGGGAGAATCATATCTAACATCTGTATGCCGAGCTACTTATTCACATATAATGAGAAAATTTTGATCGATACACATTGCCCCAACACTATTTTATTTGTTGGGATTTTTGATTGGGAGAAGGGGAAATGTTAATAGACAAAACCTACTGTACTATCAAGAGAGACTAAATAAACTTAATGTAAAAAAGGTAATACTTGTTAAATAAAATTATTTTACGGATTTTATCGCGTTTATTTTACATTTTAAACTCCCGACGTTTCGAACACATTCCAGCGGCCGTGGTCACGGGGTAGACTGAGATGTCACTGATGCAAAATGAACTGGTTTTATTTTTACAGCCAGCAGTGGTATTATGCTTGGGTTTAAATTTTAATTTATTATTATCAACAGTGAAACTGGAAGGGGTGCTAAGAGCAACTCTAATATAACTCTAAATATTGATGACCGTTATATAGAAGCTGACGAAGATGTTGCTACTTATTTCGATAAATTCTTCTGGGACATTCCAGTTTCTACTACAAAGTCACTTTTATCTTCTCAAACAGTTGCCGAGTCACTATTAAAAGATAATACCAATGAATGTACAGAGAATTTTAACTTTACGGACGAAATACCGAAGATATTATAAGTACATTTAAAACTTTAGATATTTAAAAAACTACAGACCTGTGGGGGATCTCTTTTAAGGTGATAAGTTCTATTATCGATGTAATATCACCTCACCAAGCAGCAATATTCAATATAAGTATCAGAAGGTGCGAATTTCCTGACCTAATGAAGCATAGCAAAATTATTCCGATATTTATATCAGGATGTAATACGGACCCTAATAACTTCAGATCAATATCTATACTGCCTACTCTTAGTAAATTATTTGAAAAACTCTTACTAAATCAATTAGTTAAACATTTCAATCGTAATTGCCTTTTAAATAGCAAGCAGTATGGATTCACTAGGGGTCGCTCAACAACCGACGCAGGCATCAGGCTAGTACAAAGCATTTTGAGGCTTGGAAGCATCACAGAATGCTTTAGGCATTTTCTGTGATCTAAAAGGCTTTTGATTGTGCACACCATGAGACTCTGGTCAGGAAATTACGTCATTATTGTATAAGAAATACCGCACTCAACCTTCTGTGTTCGTACTTGAGCCATCGAATTCAGAGGGTTGACGTGAATGGCAAAAGATCTCCCGGGGCCCCGGTAAATATGGGGTTCTACAAGGATCCATTCTTGGGCCTTTTTTCTTCCTCATTTATATAAACGACTAACCATGTGTGATAAATAATAGCGAAGAGATAGTATTATTTGCAGATGATACCTCCTTGATTTTTAAAATTCAGGTCTTGTTTCAATAAATGCCGATGTAAATAATACTTTCTCTAGAGTAGCGAATTAGTGTTAATAACTTGCTATTAAACCAAAGGAAAACAAAATATATTAGATTCATGATTCCTAATGTGAGCATTGGTAAATTTGAAGTGTTATGAATGGGAGGCGTTAGACGTAGTTGAATCAACTGTATTTCTAGAATAAGTAGATGCAAAACTACATGGCCTCTATATTAAAGGCTAGCAAGTAAACTAAGCTCTGCAGCGTACGCAGTGAAAAGAATTAGATTATAAACTGATGTGGAGACAGGTCGTTTAGTATTTCAGCTATTTTCATAGTATTATGTCTTATGGCATTCTACTGTGGGGAAATGCGGCAGATACTAATACGATTTTTGTCCTCCAAAAACGTGCAATTCGTGCAGTCTATAACCTGGGCCCCAAAGAATCATTAAGAAAGTTGTTCACTCAAATAAAAATAATGACCGTTGTTCTCAATACATGTTTAAAAATTAATATATGTGCAAAAAAGAGATGATTTCTAAGACATTGTTATGCAATGACATAGATACAAGGAACAAACATAATTTAATTCTTCCAGCAACTAGACTGCGAAGAATAAGTAAGTCTTTATGGGACAATGTATACGTTTTACAATAAAATTCCAGTAACGTTTAGAATTTAACTATTAATAAATTTAAAAGGTAGTCAAGGAACGTTTATGTGTTAAAGGTTTTTACGATATTAATGAATTTTTAAATGATAACACAGTAATGGAATGCTCGCTCCAGGTCTTGTTTCAAAATTGCATAATATGTAACACCAAATTATCAAATTATTTGTTATTTTTAAAAGATGATATAAAAAATAACCCGCTGAGTTTCTTTCGCCGGTTCTTTTGAGGTCTGAGGCGTCCTTTTCCGAACCGGTGGTAGTATGTTTGACAATCAATAAGCAAGTGTATTCTATATTGAATAAAGATATTTGAATTTGAATTTGAATATCCTAAAGTTTATCGTACAGAGATGCTGACCGAACAAACTCAACGTCCATATAATATGACACTTGTTATCTAGTTTTATGTCAACGTTTTGGAGCTTTCAAGTGAGGAGGATGTCTTTGTAGCTCTGATAACTCTTATCTCGCAAAACAATGTCTCTTTGTTCCAGTAAAGGCACCAGCTTCAGTTTCAGTCCTGTTATAGCATGTAAAGGGATATCGTATTAAATATGTATGATATATATACATGAGGGCATGCCTACATGTTAAACTACCGTTATTTATTAATTTTCATCTGTAATAAGTCAATAATCAGAGAATTTCTTAACACATTTGGACTTGCAGTAGCAAGAAACTAAAAAACTTATGGAAACGAAGCCGATGAAGCAAAAGTCCTATATTTTTAAAATGCTATTACCTGGTTTTTTAAATTACATAAGATTTCCCGGATATTAAATATATAGGATATTGGTAAAATCGTTAGGTAAACATTATAATATGCATACTTCTTTGTATAAAGAAGTATGCATATTATGCCTGTATAGGCATTTTCTTGTCGAACATATACGCTAATGTATAACACTAACCGTAATAAAGCTGTTAAATCTTCAAGAAAAAGATCTAACAAATAATACAGCCGCTTTCGCTGAGCATCTCATTATCCATTTTTCGAAATGATGGAGTTGCGCTCGCTTGAGGATTGATGCGATTTCATGGCTTAAATTTTTGTTTGTTATTAGATAGCGAAAAACTATATAAACAAAGAAAAAGAAGGTTGAAAAAGAAAGACACTTTAAGGCTTTTAAACAATCGCGTTCAGTTTATTGGAGTGTAGCTATTATATTACATTTCAGCCTTTTTTTATGGCATACGCAGGCAGACGAGCAGTCAGGCCACCTGATGGGAAGTGGTCACCGCCACCCATGGACGTTGGCAATACCAGTGGTATTGCCAGTAAGTCTCGTTTACCCAATAAATACGTTGGCTCGGGTCCTTCAAACCGAACACAGCAGTGTTTTCCACCACTGCTTCAGACAAAAATAGGCACTGCGGTGGTACCCACCAGATGGTCTCCTGTAAAATATAAATAGGTCCCCACCTATCACCGATAAATTAAACAGCTCGTTAAATTAACATTAAATGTTTTATTCACAATTTTAATATTATCTATACATATATAAAAGAGATTCCCACCATATATGACTCATCACAATATCTCTGGAACCATATAGCGTGAGCGACTTGAAATTTGGTACGAATATTCCTTCACCGAGCTCGTCTGATTTTACGAAATTCCAAACTCACAAGGGGTTAGGAGTTGCTGGTAGTTATAATGTAATTAATTTTGAGCTGAAATAATTTGTGTTAATAACCCATGAAATAACATCCGCAGGTACTTCAGTAATTTTCAGCCTTTGCGGAAAAAATTTATCATATAATTTTACAAAAATATCGCATTTAAAATAGTAGCAACCAAGTTCAAATACATTTAAAAATATATGAAAATATCTCACTCGCCTTTTTTTGGGAGTTTTATCACATGGTCTGCCGTGAATGAAAAATAAAATCACATAAAGCAGTGTAAAATGTAAATTATTATTATTTCACGACAGGTAAATACAACTGAATGATACGAGATTTCGTTAATTACTCGAAACAACTTTGATCAAAAATGCCTACAACTCCCATTAAAATTATATAGAGGATCAAAAGGTATTTCATAATCTTTAAGACATTGTATTTCTACCAAAAAGCTGTAGCGTGAAAACACTACTGGTTTATTTTTTGGGTAAAAGAGACGTAGCATGCTACATTTCACAGTAGTCAGCCCGATGATGACAGCCCAGACATATTGCCGATGTCCATAGACGTCGTTGACCACTTTCCATCAGGTGGCTATAAAAAAAAATTCACTTACTTTACAATGCACGAGTATATAAAAAAGGTCAGCTTATCTCCGCTTCTTCTCTGGACTGGCGCAATATTTTGTACAGGTGACAATTTTTTGACGGTGAAATCATAGTGCTCAGAAAAATCTAAGCAGAATTAATAATTTATGTTTCTTCATTTTGCATCGAGCCAGCTGAAGCTAGGTTAATGCCATGATTTAATCGGACGTTGCCCTATTTTTTTGGGATTTAATAATTGTATAATAGAAAACATAACGATTAACAATTAATACATTTCAATTTTTAAAATAAAGTGTAGATAACACTAATGTTAATGAATTATTTTCCACGTCATACAGTATTTGTTAAAACCTCTTTGCAAGGACGAGCATTATTTGCATATTTCAAGGCGATTTTACAGTTCCGTAGCAACCTTCGCTGAAAAATACGTAGCGGTGCTACGCAAACGCTTAAAAATGCAAATGCCGGTATCAGCGTGTAGTCAGCGCAATTTGCGTGCCTCGTTTATGTAATCTGCTTGCGTGTCTAATGCAATTTGTTTTAACGTCCCTCGCAGGTCTGTATGGACCGTTTAATGGTAGACTTCGTAATTACGTATGTTCTGTGAAAAGTATCCGTATTTTCCTGCTATATGTTTACAAATATAAAGAGTGCTTTAATTTGTTTTATTGGTTAAGCTGATGTGAAAACCAGAACGTGCCGTACCTATAAGTAAAGCATCGTAAGTCGCCACAAATTTGCTAACCGTCCTTAGACATGAAGTGAAATGTCTCGTTTACCAAGTTGTTACGCTGATAATCCCGTCGGCATTGTATATAATAATGAATATATTTTAAAACGGTTATTTTACTGTTCCAAACTCTATTTCTGTTTACTTTCAAAGATATTAATTTTAACACTATAGCAGGAAGACATCTTTAATGGGCTAGTGTAGATGGGGCCAATATAACATTATCAAGGTGTCAAGTTGATATTCATGTTGTTACATAAAAAATTCAATATCTTTTTAGAATACAAATGCAACATTATTTCTATACAAACGAGAATACCCTGTCTGCAATTGCACGAAATTAAGACATCAAAACACATGTATATTATAAAGTTATCTAAGATCTAATGTGATTAATATCACTGTAAATATAAATGTTATTAACCGGCTTTTATTTTAATTGAATGTACATTTGTAAAATTGACATAAAATTTTAGGAACAATATAAAAAGAGTAAATAGGAAGAGATACTAATAAGGGAAGCCTTATCATATTGCCTTATAAAATCTTCTGTAGCAAGTTTTAAAGTAAGATAAAGACAACTATGCGCACATCCTATGTTTCATATGACTATGTTTTATATGTATTATTGAGCATTTGCGTAGCGCTGATATATTTTAGTCGAGAATGGCTAAAAACATCTGAATAAACCAATTTTGGTTCCACGTTATATACAAGCTTCAGAAGTTAACATTGAGTTTGCCCTTTTATCTTTTTTTATGTTAATGATTTTGTTTTTTTTTTTTTTAATAAAAAGATTTCGTTGAAATAGATTAAGGTAAAATTAGATTACTCTAATAGTTTCGCCCTGCAGTTTTACCCGCGTAGTAATGGTAATTTTATTTAATAATTATTAATCGTATTTTTCTAGGCCCAAAGCAGTTTGCGGTAGAATAGCTCGCGAATGGCAGATTTTTTCTACCTACACGCTATATCCTGAATTATTAGGGCCTATGAGTTATTCTGATATATTAGCTAAATTATTCTTAAGCTTTTAAATATCAACCAAGGAGTTTTGATTATTAGAGTCACCAACATCCATATTAACAAATTTTTAACATATAGTTTCTTCTCGGTAAAATTTAATGAGATACAAGAATATTAAGAGCTTTTAGAACAATCAATGATAAGATTGATTTAAACTTTATGTAATTTTCTTCTAATATATGGTGAAACTATATTTTAATCACTTAGCGAGATGCAACGATGCGATAAGCTCGGGCGATTTTTCATTTCCAGCTGAATTCCATAACCTTTACGGTATGATATTGCCAGAGGTGAGGCCAATATCAAAGGCTCAGGGCGTCGCACTCCTATTCTCAAAGCTGGGAATAAAAATTTAATAACACTCCTGAATATGAACACACACGAGTCTACGTTTGTTTTATTCAGAATACTTCCCATACCTTTCATGCTTTTTTTCATAACATCAATCGTAACAATAACTTAAAATCAGTTAAAAATATATGTATGCATGTATGCATGAAGTACAACTGTAATTACCTATAGGTAAAGATTAATAGTTGCATTGAAAGTAATTACAAAATAAATATATTTTTTAAATCCACCTAACCCCCATGATAACTTAGAAAAGGCGACAGAAAGTTCACAATTATATTCTGCAACCTGCAAAACATTTGTGTTTTATACTGCAATTTGGGATTTTTGAGATGTTATTAGCCTATTTTATTAATTAACAAACAAAGATTATTAAATAAAACGACTTAACATATTTTATCACTTTTATTTTACATTTTTAAATTCCCGACGGCAGTGGCCAGTAGTGGTATTATGCTTGGGTTTAAATTTTAATTTATTAATTATGGGGACCCAACCATCTTCTCTATTGAAATTTGGTTGTTTTCTAATCTCAATAGCCTCACGGATCATCCTTGGTAGGAATCGATGTCCATTAGCAAGGATTTGTGATCAATCAAATCTGATGCAATGGTTTAGGTGATTTAAAGTATGGTCACACACTGACGACTTATTGAGTCTTTAATGTTTAATGTCAGCTATATGCGGGTTCTTATTGCTCGCTTGGTTTGTCCAATATAAGTGAGGACGCAGTTGCAATCTAGCTTGTACGCTCCAGGATCTTGTAGAGGAATATTGCACTTGACAGGTGGTAGGAACTGACCAATCTTCTTCAGCGGCTTGAAATAAGTTTTGATTGAAGCCCGCATCAAAATGTAGCCAATCTTGTCAGTGACGCTCTACAAATAGTAGAACAGCTGGTACTGTTCCTACTGTGGCTGCCTTCACTCGGTCACTGTGACGCTACCGTGGCGCAGCAATTGGATGTCTCGCAGTAATTGCTTAACATTGTCTAGCTTCAGCCGTCAGGGGTTTATCATTACAAATCCCTCATGCCTCTGAAACAAAGATTTGCCCACGGTAGCTAACTGGGATGGATGGTGGTGTGAATTACCGTTTAAATATTTATTTGTATGGGTTGGTTTCATACACAGTATGGCTCAATGTGTTTTCAGGATTGCAAATAATTAAAACATCAAGAAAAGCTAAAGAAGTGATTATTTTCAACTCCATAGTAAATTGTATTTTTGAATTAATGGAGTTAAGGTGGTTTAAAATGCATTTATTTTACCAAAAGTAAGATGGTAAATGTATTATCTACATAAGCGCTTATAAAACTTGAATAAATGGGAGCAGTGAGTAGGGCCTTCTCCTCAAAGTCTTCAATAAAAATTTTAGCAACAATAGGAGACACCGGCAACCTAACGCTACATCATCCATCTGCATGTAGAATACTCATCTTTTCAAAATAAATATCAGATGTTAGCCAATATTTTAGTAAAAATGCATATTCTATTGAGATGTTATTTTCCTCTAACTTTCTTGTTAATATTGATGTAAACAAAGATTGAACATCAAACTAACTATATTTCATTGTCAGCAAGATGTAGATGTCTACTCACTAGATTTGTGTTATTTCTAATTCTCCATTGCACCTATTGTTACCCAAATTGACTGCCGACATATAAATTGGCCCAACATTTAGTAATAATCCTCTACCACTCAGAGGACAAACAAGCGCATTTACAAAGGATTCTTACCATTTTGTTAGTGAGGTCCATCAGCTACCTCCACGGCCGGCCTTACTCCTCAGGCCAGCCAGGTTCCTGTTAGCTTCCCTGCGGCTGTCCCAAGCCGTACTGAGCCCACCCGACGATAAAGCGAAAACCTGTAGGAGGGGTACTGAAAAAGACCCTAAGTCAAGCACTGGACGAATAGAGGCTGCTGATGATGATTAAAATTCAAAAATTTGCATGAATATTAAAATGTTTAAACGGTCACCATTAAATTAGTAAAATCCTTTAACGAGAGAGTCGTGAAATATTTCAGCTCGTGCAAATAAATAATGCATATTAACCGAATCTAAAAGGTCAGATAAGGAATATCGAAGAAGCAATTGAAAATAACGCAATCTTACTTTTTACATAATGAAAAGTTGGTAAAGGTTTTTAAGCACTAATTAAGATTTGATCATACAGTACGGTCAGACGAGTAAAGAGAACGAAATCTTAATATAGGATCGTAATATTATAACAAGTTCATCAGAAATAATTATGTGATGGTGATGGTGATGTGCTATTTGACTAACTTTGACTTTGACTCAAACTTGAATGCAGATCAACTCAATAACTGGACCGACTTCTGAATAACTGCATTCGATTTATATTCAATCTCTAAATAAGATATTGAAATGTTTTATCATATTTATGAGTATCATTCAAATTTAGGCAAGACTTATTATTACCTGTGTTCCAACAGTATGAAATATTTCTTGAGTTGGGAGATCCTCGGTTTCAACATTATAACTAAAGTGTTCTAAAAGAATAAGTTATTGCTGCTTATACAAAAGTTCTACGTAGACTGCTACACAATTTTTGAGGTCTTACCAATTTACATTTTCCTTTTAACTCATTCGATGAAACCAGATTGCTTTCAAAAATATAGCATGCCAAAATTTTTTTATTCCGCTTTGACGATTGGTAGAGGTTCTCAACAAATATTTTCTGCCCACATTTATGATATTTATTGTTCCATTCCTTATGTTAAACTTAAACATCTTTGTTAAAAGACTCTATTTCTTATTCTCTTCTTCTCATTTTTAACTACTCAATACGCTACAGAAAACAGGTACGTTGTATTTATGTGTACTTGTCATCAACAATACAAACATGTTTTCTCTGAGGTTACTCTTGAAAGAGCGACATACAGTTGCTAAGTGAAAACAGTCAACGCTCAAATCTTAGCTCGTAACGTTGAAGGTTTGACCTGCGATTTGTTAATGTCATCCAAAAGATGTTTTACCTAGAAACTGTAAATTGGAAGGGTAAATCTGACGGTATCAGAGGGATTCGGGGAATTATGTCAGGATAGACATTGTTGATTAATTCTTAGATGTTGTCTATCAAAATAATACAAAGGCTTTCAAGGTTGATCCTTCCCTCACTTTGTTTAGCTCTCCATTGCCAACTTTTAGCAGCATCTCTGGAAAAAGTCTGTTCTCATGTGAAGATGTCAAAACCCTCATATTAGTTTTAACTTCAAATTTTTAAACATGTGGCCAAAGGTAGGATCTTTTTAGGGAAACATTTATTTCGTCAGCACGTGTTCCTCGAGTCACAACTGATAGGATTTGACGAAAATCTCCAGAGAACAGAATTATACATCCACCCATAGGTGAAATTATTTTGCGCATATCGCGCATTGTCCTATCCAGTGCTTACACAGATTGTTTGACATGGTAGCTTTGTCTCAGACTATTATGAGCAGTTAATTTTCATCAATGATTAAATTTTCGCCTATTGATCTACCAAGTATTGGTTAGTTAACATTCCATATCTAAGCATAAAGTGTTGAAATTGTTCGTCTTGCCATTACACGGTAACAATAGAGTTCCACATGACACTGTTTTGCCGAGGTGTACCATGAAAAGTCAACTTGAGAAATATTAATCGCATAACCAGTTTTCCAAGACATAGCATCAAGGCCTGAATTATAATGTAAAATCCTGAGAGATCGTATTAAATCTTTCATTTTTGGAAACACTTGAACACGCGTAGATCGTTTGTATCTGGATCTGCAATCAAATATATTTGCTGAAATTTGTGATCATCGGTCAAAGTGGTAGCAAGCCCTCATAAGTGATCACTTGCCCTTGAATTTTTAAATGATTTGAACCCACGATCAACGACATGCTTGGTCTTAAAAGAGGTTATTTGAATGCGTTATTATAAAGGCACATTTACATGAATTGTTCAGATTTCTGATGATTGATTCAGGTGAGGGAGAATCTTCTAATTTTAATTTGTTTGTAACAACACATACCTTTCGATTCGTCATTGAATTTTAATACTGACATACCCTATTAATAGTATGGGATCGTCCTTTAAGAAATCGGAAGGATTGTAATTATGGCGAATTTTTCTTTTTTACCCATGAATTATAATTGTGCTGATGACCTGTTTCTGATTTGCCCTCCCGATTCGGCTGAATTCCGTAACCTTTACGGTATTATATCGCCAGAGGTGAGGCCAATATCAAAGGCTCAGGGCATCTGCACCCTATTCGCAGAGCTGCGAATAGAAATTTAATAACACTCCTGAATATGAACACACACGAGTCTACGTTTGTTTTATTCAGAATACTTCCCATACCTTTCATGCTTTTTTTCATAACATCAATCGTAACAATAACTTAAAATCAGTTAAAAATATATGTATGCATGTATGCATGAAGTACAACTGTAATTACTTATAGGTAAAGATTAATAGTTGCATTGAAAGTAATTACAAAATAAATATTTTTTTAAAATCAACCTAACCCCCCATGATAACTTAGAAAAATTACTAGGCGACAGAAAGTTCACAATTATATTCTCCAACCTGCAAGAAACATTTGTGGGTTTTATACTGCAATTTTGTAGGATTTTTGAGATGTTATTAGCCTATTTTATTAAATAGCCATTATTATATCATTGCTATTCTAAGTATAATGACAAACAAAGATTATTAAATAAAATGACTTTACAGATTTTATCACTTTTATTTTACATTTTTAAATTCCCGACGGCAGTGGCCAGTAGTGGTATTATGCTTGGGTTTAAATTTTAATTTATTAATTATGGGGCCAACCATCTTCTGTATTGATATTTGTTGTGCTGGTTTCCTATACAGAATGGCTCAAGGTGTTATCAGAATTGCAAATAATTAAAACATCAACAAAAGCTAAAGAAGTTTTATTTTCTAACTCCATAGTAAACTGTATTTTTGAATTAATGGAGTTAAGGTGGTTTAAATATGCATTT
Organism: Lamproptera curius; assembly: GCA_029286875.1. Lineage (NCBI taxonomy): Eukaryota > Metazoa > Arthropoda > Insecta > Lepidoptera > Papilionidae > Lamproptera > Lamproptera curius. The sequence goes on along the minus strand of JAGSMT010000105.1, from coordinate 159,755 downwards.
ATTTTATCATAAAGTAAGATGGTAAATTTATTATCTACATCGCGTTTATAAAATCTTGGATGAATGGGAGCAGTGAGTAGGGCCTCCTCCTCAAAGTCTTCCATAAAATTTCAGCAACTGTAGGAGACACGGGCCGCAGGTACTGAGCCCCACCGCTACGACAAAGCGAGAACCTGTTTGGGGGTACTGAAAAGGCCAAAGTCAAGCACTGGACGGATAAAGGCTGCTGATGATGATTAAAATTCAAAAATTCACATGAAATATTACAATTATTAAATTAGTAAAATCCTTTAACAAGAGAGTCGTGAATAATTTCATCTCATGCAAATAAATAATGCATAATTGACCCGAATCTAAAAAAGGTTAGGATAAGGAATATCGAAGAAGCAATTGAATAATAACGCAAAAATACGTTTTACATAATCAAAATTTTCTTGGATGATTAAAAAAAATTCAATGTTGTTAAAGGTTTTAAGGCAGCTAATTAAATGATTTGATCATACAGACGGTCAGACGAGTAAAGAGAACGAAATCATAATAGAAGGATCATAATATTATATTAAGTTCATCAGGAAATAATTATGTGATGGTGATGGTGATGTGTGCTTTTTTGACTCGAATGCAGATTAACTCAATAAACTGGACCGACTTCTGAATAACTGCATTCGATTCATATTCAATCTCCGTAAATATGACCACATATCGTCGTATCGCTCGCAACTGCACTGGTTGCCTATTCAGTATTTCCCATCCAATCTATTCTTCTGTGGAATGCGTAACCTCCGCAGATCAGGTTGCGAAAAGTCACTTGGTTTTGAAAAGAAAGTACAGGATTATTTTATACAAAAACTTTCTACTGAATAGTTAATCAATATATGGTCGATATATGTTATATGTATATAAGTGTATTTACGTATAAATGTACATGTTTTATTATGCATTATTTATATGTATATTCTCGTAAATATGTTTATGCGTTTTAACATTTGGTATTATATATTTTTTTTTATATAAATGAATGCTATTTGCACTTTTTCTTTTTACTAACCTATCCCTGTGCACCCCCATTATTATCTCTGCCCACCCAAAGGTAGACTGGTAGACAATGGCATTGGCATTAAGCTCGCCTTTGTACATAATTTGTGCATAAAGAATAAAATAAAATAAAATAGAAATGAAAATAAAAATTCTGAACATATCAATTTTATCATCAAGTAAAAATACATATTAAATAAGATATTGAAATGTATTGTTATCAAAATTTATGAGAATGATTCAAATTTAGGCAACACTTATTATTAACTGTGTTCCACAGTATGAAATATTTCTTGAGTTGGGAGATCCTCGGTTTCGCAACATTATAACTAAAGCTGTTCTAAGAGAATAAGTTATTGCTGCTTATACAAAAGTTCTACGTAGACTGCTACATTATTTTTTTGAGGTCTTACCAATTTATATTTTCCTTTTAACTCATTCGTTGAAACCAGTCTGCTTTAAAAAAGATAACATACCATAATTCTTCTTATTCCGCTTTAGCGATCGTAGAGGTACTCTACAAATATTTTCTGCCCCACATGTGCGATATTTAATGTTCCATTCCTTATGTTAAACTTAAACATCTTTGTTAAAAAAGACTCTATTTCTATAAGTTTTGAATTATATTTATTACATTTTTAGTCATAACAAGTAAATAAAATACACAGAAAATGGTTTGCAATTATTACAGTACTAGCGATCCGCCCCGGCTTCGCTCGGGTGCAATGCCTATATTGAATACACTACTGAAAATCTGTGTACGTTGTATTTAAAAGCATTGCGGCCTGCTTCCTCTTCGCACGGGTATAAAATATATAGCCACTAAGTGAAAGAAAAATTCATCCGATTATCAAAACAACAAACAATCAAAACACATCGATCCAATGGTTTTGTTACTACTGCCCTTGGCCTGTACGCATTAAATTTGGAGTGAAATGATTTTCCTTTCTATAGGGAAAGGTGGAAATCTTTGGAATATCTAAATTCATACACTATATTTTTACATATTTATTTTTTACATTTTTGCCTATTTATTATATTTTTACAACCCTTAATATATTACAGGATGTCTTTATACAAAACGTTTACAGCTTTCTTGTCATCAGAAAATACAAACATGTTTTCTCTTGAGGTTACTCTTGAAAGACCGACATACAGTTGACTATGTGAAAAACAGTCAACGCTCAAATCTTAGCTTGTAACTTTGAAGGTTTGACCCTGCGATTTGTTGATGGTCATTGCAAAAGATGTTATTACCAGAAACTGTAAATTGGAAGGGTAAATCTGACGGTATCAGATGGATTCGGGGAATTATGTCACGATAGACATTGTTGATTAACTCTTGGATGTTGTCTATCAAAATAATACAAAGGTTTTCAAGGTTGGTCCTTCCCTTACTTTGTTTAGCTCTCCATTGCCAACTTTTAGCAGCATCTCTGGGAAAAGTCTGTTCTCATGTGAAGATGACAAAACCCTCATATTAGTTTTAACTTCAAATTTTTAAACATGTGGCCAAAGGTAGGATCTTTTTAGGGAAACATTTATTTCGTCAGCACGTGTTTCTCGAGTCACAACTGATAGGATTTGACGAAAATCTCCAGAGAACAGAATTATACATCCACTGAAATTTTTTGCGCATATCGCACATTGTCCTATCCAGTGCTTACACAGACGTTATGTTTGACATGGTAGCTTTGTCTCAGACTATTAATGAGCAGTTACGCATCAATATTTCTGTATTGCTCTGTTTAGAAACACCACTGATGCTGTTATCGTCATCTTTGGTAATTTTCAGCGGGAGCTTGAAAGTAGAGTGTGCGGTTCGACCTCATAAAAGCGTAGCAGCAATGCCGAAAGACACAACAGCTAACGCAATTTAAATAATGCTTCGTCAAATACATTTTGATCATATTGTCTATGATCCGAGTTTAACTCTCGCCTTCGCCGATTCAGAATATTATGTAATATATTCACTGGCCATATTCAGTTGAAATTGGTTCCATAGATTAACAGAATCAGTTACTTGACAAAACACTACTACGTCATAGTAAAGCAAATAAATATCTTAATCATGTAGCAAAACTACAACCAGCTGCTTCTGATAATGTGTTTTCGCAGTGAGAATCGTCTTCCAAGAGTCCCATAGTTTTGCATGGTGCTTGATAAGTATTGTAAACAACACCTTGTATAGTTCTTACGTGTGCAAAGGATACCGGGCCTTTAACAATATGAAGTAAAGTTCCTAGGTAAAAGATTTCGCTGTTGTTATGATGAATCACGTAGACTCTGCCAATAGCATCCGTTCTTAACTCCAGAGAAACCATCAACCGCAGTACCTTTTCGCCGTTGAAAAGTTTTAGAACTCTGGTTCCATGTATAGTATCTTGGAACTCTGTCATATGTCAGTGTTTTCGCGAAATCGTCTTGAGCACATAACTTGAAGAATGCTGTCAAATTTGTATCCCGCGGGTTACTCACAACCTCTTGCATATTGTTCTCCATGAAATATACTCTTTGTCCATTTTCTAAATGAACTGCGAGGTGGACAATTGTGGGTGCCCGGTCGTGCACTTCGAATGACAAAATCCTTCATACAGCTTTAGAGCTGCAGATGTAACGTCCAGACTGATATTTTCTGTTATAATGATGTAAGTCATGGCGTCTTGCGATTTCTCGTGTAAATATCGAGGTCCATTTGTGAATGATGAAGGTAGTATAACCAACTGCCCAATGCCGTTGACGTGTTCATTCGTCTATAAAGCATCCTGAAGATATACGTAATTTTCGGCTCTCAACTTAGTTTGATTATTACGTATGTATTCCAATCTCTCAGATTAAATTTTCGCATATTGATCTACCAAGTATTGGTTTGTTAACATTCCATATCTAAGCATAGTGTTAAAATTGTTACGTCTTGCCATTATACGGTAGCAATAGTAGTTCACACATGACATAGTTTTGCGCAGAGGTGTACCATCAAAAAGTCGACTTAAGAAATATTAATCGCATAACCATTTTCTCCAAGTTATAGCATCACAGCATAAATAATAAGAATGTAACATATCTTGGAGAGATCTAATTAAATGTCTTTCAATTTTCTGTAAACCATTGAACAACGCGTAGATCGTTGTGTATCTGGATCTGCAATAAAATATATTTGCAGAAATTTGTAATCATCGCGTCAAAGTTGTAGCAAGGTCCCAGCTAAGTGGTACACTTACCCTTGAATTTTAAATGTAGGCATGAACCCACGCTCGACGACATGCTTGCTCTTAAAAGAGGTTATTTGAAATGCGTTATTATAAAGGCGTATATTTCACATGAATTTTTCAGATTTCTGATGATCATCTGTAAGAAGAGAGCAAAACGGTTCAGGTGGAGGGAGAACTTCTTCTAATTTTACTTTGCCTTGTAAGCAACACATACCTTTCGATTCGTCATTAAATTTTAATACTGATATACCTATTGATAGTATGGGATCGTCCTTGTAAGAAATCGAAGGATTGTAATTCATGGCAGTATTTTCTTTATTTACCCATGAATTAGTAATTCGTGCTGATGATTCTCTGGCTCTCTGTATTTGATGTCTCTCCCGATCTCGGCTGCGGCAAAACTCACGCTCATCTCTATGTCTATCTCTAAGCTAACCGAGTCGAGACTCACGCTCTATGCGTCCGATTACTGCAAAATTCAAACTGCTACAGGGCCTTCAACGAGCTATTTGTAGGCATGCCCGCGCCGCCCCGCTACGTTCCGCAATTTTTAAATCTGTAATTACTTCGATTTTTTTTTCATTTTTATTAATTTAAATCATATGCTGTAAAGAGCAATATAGATATTTATTACAGTAACAATGCATTAAAGGTTTATAATTGGATAAGGGTTAATGCGGTATTACTTAAAATTGCTTCGAAATTTAGCCATTATTTGTCGTATAAAGTAAATGACAAAAAATGTTATTGTGGGATATCCATAAGAGATAAACTTATACCATCGCGTAGTTTACCTTTTAAATGTGTACAATACTTAGTACTTTATTTTGATAAATCTTGTAGGGTTCAGCCTGCGTTTGCAATGTATAAGCGGAAAAAATTAAATTATTTACGACTTTACATTAAAAACTCAAAAATAACAGTATTTTTGGACTATTAAATAGATGTTATTATACGTAAAAACCTTCCTCTTCAATTTATTTTTTTCTTCGCTCTATCTATTAAAAAAAACCGCATTAAAATCCGTTGGGTAGTTTTAAAGATTTAAGCGCACATAGGGATATAGGGACGAAAAAATCGACTTTGTTTTATACTATATAGTGATAAACGAAGTAACTGTGCCAAAATGTTATAATATCTTAACTCAAAGCGAACCGGAAATTATTATTTTAATGTCTACGCTCTTCGCATGCTACGAGATTTTAATGATAAAATTCTATCTGGCTGAATTGCATTTTAAGGTGAATCAATAACAATGTGTGTGCTGAGATTATAATTTGTTACGTAATGTTTTTACGTAAGACCATTTCATTATTGTTGAATTAAAATATATTGCATTGTTTTATACATTGAATGTACTGCATTTACCGTAACATTCCATTATTGTTAGCTTAACATAAGTCTTTGCAAGACATACTGGTGACTGAAACATATATATATTTCATTAGGCTCAGTATTTTCTTACTTTATTTTATAACTTATCAAATTAAATATGTACTGTCGGCGATACATTATATCATTTATTTACGGTAAAATAAAAATTTATAAAATCAATATTAATGTTTTATTTGTATAGATAAAAGCGATTAATCACATTTATTATATAATTATCAAACATTATCACCTCATTTTTATCAAACAAGTGCGTGCTACTGATTACTTAAAAATATTATAATGTATTGAATACATTAGAAAAAATATATATATCTTTATTTTTTCCTATTAACAAATTTAACACTGATGTCCCTTGCAAAATTTTGTTGGTTTGGCTAAAATATAAACAATCACAGAAAAAATACAAGTGCTTTTGATTATAACGACTCTGCCTTCTATTTCAATATTCAATAATACTTCATTTCCCCAAACGACTGGCTGCTTCAATAGATTGTTCAGCAAATGCGTTGGATTGCTGCCAAATGTGGTCGGAATGGAAATTATTAACAACCGTCGGGAAACAGAGATTCGAAAATGTATTTAAATATATGTGTTCATAAAAGCTAGCTTTAGTTTTGAAAGAGGGTTACTTGAGTATTTATAATTCCATGATGTACATTTATTATTTTGCATAAACATTTGTTAAAATAGTAATAAAAAATGTAGTTTCACTTTGTCTCTAGATTAAAATCTGCTTTAAGCCAGCATTCACCTCAGCTTAATTATTTAAGCAATATGGTTAGGTAAATGGCATTTCAATATATATAGATATGCAAAAATACAGACATTTTGCCCCTAAATCTTGTTTTTTGCATCAAGATTACATAGTGTAGTTTAAAGGCTAAGTACCTTTATAAAAAGCATAATTTGTTCACCTAAGAAATTTCTGTAGTTGAAGAAATAGGTCCATGCATAAAAGACAGTCTTAAATGTATTTAAAAGTCCCAAACAATATAATTTCCCTTAATGCTGTTACATCTTTTCTATTTGGATGGCACTAATTTTAAAGGTAAGAAAACAAGTAGCTCGCAAATGTATACATATGTACGTATTAGAACTTTGTGTAAATCAATAGCATTGTGACGATAGGAATACAATTAATAAAAGCATAACATGCGTATATATTTTTAATGTTATAAATAAATTAAGTTTATCTTAGTTTACGAGTATGATCAGTTCTGTTAATTACATACAGTACTATTAATCTCTCGTGTTGTTCTTCGTAGACTTTCAGTCAGCAGTTTACATCTCAGTGACAATATATAAATGATAATTGTAGATCTTTATATAGATAATTGTTGATATTTTCCGAGTGGTAGGTCCCCTGTTTACAGGGAGACCGTCTGGGCGAATACCACCGCGGTGCCTATTTCTCCCACTAGAAGCAGTTGTGGAAAACACTACTGTTTTCCGATTTGAAGGGCACCGTGCAGCGTATTTACTGGTAAATGAGACTTAACATCCTATGTCTACGGTAGGCAGCGCTTGGCGATACTACTAGTATTGCTAATGTCTATAGGTGTCGTGATCACTTTCCATCAGGTGGCCCGACTGCTCGTCTGCTACGTATGCCAAAAAAAGGTCTATAACGCCACTTCATTGTTCATGGTTGCCTCGTATATTTTATAGAGTTATTTTGTATCTAATAAATACAATAGACAGGTAAATAAGGAGAGGGCAGGCAAGCTGTCAGATGCACAGAGAATAATGATAGCAACAGCCGGTGAAAGACTTACACAATATATGAATAACTTTTCAGTTACAATATTTTGCAATATCTCGAAAAGAACTCTCCCAGTCTTATATTGGCCTTCTTTCCTTTTCTAGGAAATAACAAAAAATCTTCGTTAAGATCTCAAAATTGACGTTGCTGTAAATCATGATCTAAGCAAAATTTAATTTATTATTTTTTAGATGAAATAATATAATTTAAGTGTCGTATTTTAGTTTGTTATTGTTGTTAACTCTTTATTTTTTTAAAGTTAGATAATATTCCAAGTAAATAAAAAGTAAAATTACGCCTTCATTGGGTTTATTTTCACCCGCATATATTATTAAAGTTTAAAAGTTGATGAAAAGCACACTTCTACCGAACGTGTAAGCAACAAAACAGAAAAAGGAAAATAAAACATTTTTAAAGAATTAAGAAAGATAACTTTGTTATTATAAAGTAATAAATTGTCTGTTGTCAAATTCAAATTGAAATTTAAATATTTTATTCAATATGAAGTGTAAACCTCGCTTATTGATTGTCAACCACCAGTTCGGAATAGGACGCCTCCGACCTAGAGAAGAACCGGCAGAAAAACTCAGCGCTATTTTGTCATGTTTTAAAATAATCAAATATATACATATAAATTTTCTTATGAGCTACATATGTTCTATCATACGTATATTATCTCGAAAAAGCCTGGAGCAGAGCATTCCATTCTGGCTGTATTATCATTTATAAATTCATTTATGTTATAATAACCTTTAACACATAAACGTTCCTTTACTATTTTTCAAATTTATTAACAGTTAAATTCTGAACGTTTTCTGGGATTTTTTTTAAAAGCGTATACATTGTCCATAAAAGATTCATATTCTTCCATGATCTAGTTTCTGGAAGAATTAAATTATAGTTTGTTTCTAGTATTTTGTTATGTGCATCACAATGGCTGCGAAAATCATTTAAATTTTTTTGCTACATAGGTTTTCGACAATGTATTGAAATAACAGTTACTATTTAAATCTCTGGAACAATTTTCTCAGGGATTCATGGGGCCCAGTTATAAACCGCTCTAATAGCTCGTTTTGGAGGACAAAGATCGTATTATGTATCACACACTTACAGTAGAGATGCCATAAGGACATTCAGTTGGAAATAGCTAAAGTATACTAAACTAGCCGTCTCCACGTCAGTAATTTTTTTTATGGCAGACGCGGCGACGAGCAGTCAGGCCACCTGATGTGAAGTGATCACCGACGCCCGCATGCCATTAGCAATACCAATGGTATCGCCAATGCCTGCCTACCGATGAGACTTGAGTGTTAAGTCTCGTTTGCAATAATACGCTGACTACCCACCCAGCCGGTCTCCTGTAAACAGGGGACCTATGACCCATAACACCTACTACTATAATTGTCTGATGTTCTTGACGGATATACTGCAGAGCTGAGTTTATTCAACAGTCTATTAATATGAAGGATTACGCACATTTGGTATCTGTATTTTTCCCAGAAACACAGTTGACTCAACAACGTCTATCTCTTCCTCATCTATAAACACTTCTGTCTATGGTCAAGTGTATCGAGATAGTGCTGACGAGAACTTATTTTGTTTATATATATTCTAACTACCTTTTGTTCTAAAAAATAATAAATGTTTCTTGGATTCAACTATGCATAATACTTACTATCACGTAATAATATATTTTAGAAATATATTCAATAGAAACGTCTAACATTAAAGACGTCGTCTGAGCTCGAGTTAGAGTTTAGTTCATTGAATATGACTAATTTAATCATTTTAGGACAAGGGTTCTTGAATCCGAATAGGATGATATATTTAAACAATATAATTTCCATAATAACAGATTGATTGTGACACAGCATTTGAATATCCGTAACTTTGAGCATTTTAAAATGCTGGAAACTATGAAGACATTTTGCTAGAAAAATCTGCTACGTTTTCTCAAAAATAGATTCATATGACTAGAAAATGTAAATAGGTAGGTATTTATAGTGATTACATCGCAGTAATAAACATAAAAGCTCACCGAGACGCCTAATAAAACACAAAGGCAAATACAAAGTAGTATTAAAATCATTATTTCTTTTATTATCACGATTCGATTATGAGTTTATACCGTTAATAATAATAGTAACTTGAAACATAATAAAACTTTTATCAATCAATGAAACATCTAAACTCAGTTTAAATTACTTCAGTTGCATTTCTTATTGCTCCTTTGTTTACTTAAATAAAAATAAATCCATTAAAAATTTTCTCAAGTTGTTCATTACATGAGTTGTATGAATACACTCCTGAGACGTGAACAAAAATAAGCGAAATAGAGATTAGCATACTTTAAGGCCAAAGTGAGCTTTAATATATTAAAACTGTTTCAACAGAAAACTTATGTTTGGACTTGCTTGTTTGATTAACAAGCTTTTAGAATGCGATGGCTGAAATTAATGTAATAGAGCAACCTAGAAGCGAAAAGTGCTTTAGTTTTATTGTATCTATTAAAGGAATTTTATGTTGATAATTATTATTGGTCAATGATTCTGATTTTTATTTTTCGACAGCAGGACAAGGCGAAACCAGTGGACCACCTGATAGAAGGTGGTCACCGACTCCAACCTACCGTGAGACCAGGATGTTTCATCTTCTTTACCGTAAATACACTGTCTATGGTGCCTTCAAGTCGGAACACGTCTTCTCAAATTATTCACTAAATACAGTTTTAAAGCGGTAGATTATTGTAATTAATAGCTCAATCAGGACGTATAATTCTTTTATCTTGAACAAAAGCTTTTCATGTGCATTGCTTTACGGAACCGGATTAGAAAACTTAGATAACTACAAAAATGTTTTCCCCGTGAGTTTGAACCTACGACCTGCTGTTTATAAAACAAGGGCCAATACTGCTAGAACACAGTGGCTACAAGTTTGAAAAAAAATATTATTCATATTTAAAATAAGTGTGAGTAAAGCGATCCCAATCAAAACTATCTTTGGCAGTTGTTCTAAAACATCAAGCATCTCTGTGTTAGAAGATCATTTTAGAAAACCGTTTATAATCTTTAACAGACTTTATATCCACTATTAAATAGATACCTGACTATTACTGGGCGACTGAATCATCATACATAAAGTGACTTCTAGGCAAAGTAAAGTTGTTTCGATTTCTAAATTAAAATTATTTTAACATAAATCAGCATTTATATAATTTCAACTTTAAATGAGTTTAAAGACCAAAAAGAAATGCCTTCATTGTGATATAAGCAAAAGCAAAGATAAGAAAAACTGTCAGATGTATAGTGAATAATGGTAGGAACGACTGTTGATAGACTCGTGGATATTGTGTACTGATACAGAATATAAAGTAAACTTTTCTGAATTTTTTACCTGAAATCATCAGGTAAAAAATAGGGCCTCATTAGTATTGTCACATTAAATATTGCTTAATCAATAACGTTGTAGTTTTTAAAGCATGTGAATATGAAATTATTTTATTTCTTATTTATTTTACGAGAAACCTGTAAATAACGATATATACTTAAAACCTATAACTAAGTTAAAAGCTTAATATAATTTTTGTCATGTTTGGTATCGGTGAATTAATTGGTTAATGAAATAATTATTCCTATTTCCTACGCAAGTAAAGCTCTATACCGGTCTATAACGCACATGAATTACATAAATAAACACAAATATAAAGTGGGAAATATATTTTTAAACATTCGTATAAAACAAATAAGGCAATTTGTCATTGGAACAATTCCAACGTTTGCCTTCCGAGTCGATTAATCTGCGGTCCACGAAATAGCGCGCTGAGAGAGCGTGACGCGAATCGGGAGTTTTTATATAATTGGAAGGATCTCTTTTGTTTTCAGTATGTGTGAGTTAATATAACATCTCAAATGGCCACGGTGTGACATCGCAATAGTGGTCACGGAAGATTCTACCCGGCCGTACGCCTGGAAATGTTCGAAACGTCAGAATTTAAATAAGAATAAACGCGCAGTTAATGTGTATTCGCATAAACATTAACTGCCTCACTCTAGTGGTATGGGCGTATGCTTTAGAAACCTGAGGGTTCGAATCTGCGAGAGTCAACAAAATTTTCATTGTTGTTTCCTAGTTGGTTAGGCAATTTGGGGCTGATACCCAATTGTCTGAAAAGTAAGATGATCCATGAGTCGGATGGGCATGTAAAAGTCGGTCAACCCACCGATCCGCATTGGACCAGCGTGTTGGGTACGGTCCAGAAACTCTCTAATAGGGGGTGGGGGTAGCCCTATGTCCAGCAGTAGACTATAACAGGCTTATGATCTCTGATCTGTTCACCTAAACAAAAGAAATAATTATAACATACCAAACTTTTTTTATGAAAAGCAATTTAAAAAAATAATACTCTGTATTCAGTAGAATACTAACTTGACAACGCTATATATTATTCGCTATTTTTCGAAATGCCAACAATGATTTACGTAATTTTTCTTAGTATACTTTAATTTATTTTTAAGTTCATTCTTCAAATGTTTGATTTTGTGATATATTTTAATAGTCCTTAAAAAAATAGTATTGTTTCACATTGACTGTATAAAAAACGCTCGTAATTCAAAGTGCTTATTAAAAAAATTAAACCACGTTTTGAAAATTCTGCTTTTAACATGTTGTTAAATAACATAACATTGTCACTGTTTTCTTTTTTAAACATAGCATAGATTTTCTGTACCTAATTTTTAGCTTCTCCGTGGTCCATTTAGTGATTTCATATGCCACGTACATTTTTACAATATCTTTGAAAACTTAAAAAACTAATTTCATTAGTACATTTCCCTAAAATCTTTTTGAGGTACAAGAAGATAGTCAAAGAAGTCAGTATGTTGCATTGCAAGATTGTTTTATCCATACCTCCTTACTAAAATTATAAAAGCTAAAGTAAATCTGTCCTTCCATCCGTCTGTGCCGTCTAAAACATTAAACCGATGTTGAAAAAATTGTCTTGAACAGGTAGGTATTCCACGTGGACCAAGTAGCGGGTAACTAGTTATAAGTATAGTAAGTACTAGTAGCTAGTTATAAAGCAAATGTGGCGCTTAGTATGTCCTAGTAACTTAAGTACAAGCACTAAATAAAATCCCTCAAGCTTGTTACGGCAAGCTTACTTTGAACCTCAGCCAACAGCAGACATCGCTTTATTCTACGTATCTCTACGTTTTTCACTATTTATATAATATTTAAAGTAAATATATATTGTGTTAAGAAATAATATGCCCTTAGTCGATCGAAATAATAGTGCTTCTGTACGGCAACAAAAATAGTTTCTTAAGATGTTTCCTTTCTTAATGCACCATCAAGGGATATCGTATTACATATGTATCCTATTCATACGTGAGAGTATGCCTACGTGTAAAACTATCGTAATTTATTTATTGGCATCTCTAATAGGGGAATAATCATAGAATCTCTTGACATATTTTGACTTGCAGTAGCGGCAAAAATGAATTTAGGAGCGTTCACTAATGGAAACAAAGCCAACGATGCAGAAGTCCCATATTCATAAAATGTCTAAGCTGTTTTTCTAAAATTCATAAAATTTTTCGGATATTAAATGCTTTTAGTTTCTCCAGATAATTCAATTAAATTTGATATTGGTAAAATCGTTAGGTAACCATTATGTAATATGCATACTTCTCTATTTAGTCATTTCCGCTGTTTATAGAGGAAACATGCATTTAATGTTATATCACGGCAACCGAAATCACCTACGAATCTTAAAGCAGAATCATGCTACTTTAAGGTTCTAAAAATACCCGAAAATCTATATCAAAAGCGTAATTTATTCACTAATGAATACTAGTAATAATATTTCTTTAATTGTAATAATAGATACACGTATAAAAAAATAGTCTTCGAGGTATCAAAAATTCTATTAAAATTCCCAAATAATATAATTTCCCTTCAAATCCTAACATCTTATCGAAACTCTAAATTGCAGTAATTTTAAAATTAAGAAAACTAGTAGCTGGCCTACATAAATATATGTACATATACATCATTGAACTTTGTGTAAGTTGATAGTATATTGTATTGCATTTTATTGTAAAGATATTATGCGTATATATTAATAATGTTACAAATTAATTAATTTTAGTCTTGTCTATGCCTTTTTAGTAAAGTATATAAACTACAATATACTTATCTCTTATTTTGAAATATTATTTTTCACTGTTTGAAGAAAACTCTTTATGTGATTTTTAACCATAGTTTAGCAAAACCAGATTTTGAATTGAAACAAAGTAACCTATACTAATGTAGAATTGTCTTACGTATCGTGTTGTCATTGGCTAACATTTAAGACTTTCGGTCAGTGACTAACATCTCGGTGACAATATATCAATAAAAGTACTATAAGTATGATCCCACTTTGTTGTTATTGGTCATTTCGTAGATATTTATAGCTATTTATACAGTCGTTTTTTTATTTTTATATATACAATAGGTTGTATAAACAAGAAGGGCGAGCGAAGCTGTCAGATGCACAGAAAATAATGATAGCAACAGCCGGTGGAAGACTTGTACAATATAAGGAAAACTTTTTGGGCATAATATTTCGCAATATCTCGAAAATAACTCTTACATTGGCCCATTTTCCTTATCGTATGGTCCTATTTTCATTTGATTAACGGGACTAATAAAAAATCTTCTGCAATAAAATTAATTTTCACTTTATTATTTCTGTTAATAATCATTTTGTTAATGCTTTAATAAGATCCACTAATTTACGGATTTTTCGCGTTACTTAAATATATTTATTCCCGACGTTTCAAATTCTTTACAGCATCCATGATCACGGGCAGACTAAGTTAGAATATGTCTGTATCTCTATGTTTTCGGATAACCGTCAGAGTTTTTATTTAAAAATTGACATATCTCTCGTTTTCTTAATTTTTAATGTTGGTTTGACAAAAAGTATTTATGTTGTCCTTCGGTTTTGTAGTTTTTAAACTCTGCGTTTAATTTTTGAAATTATTGGATCCCAGGAAGGTGGCAAAGACCGACCATCCTCTCTGTTAAAATTTGGATTAATCTCTATTAAAATTCACAATGGAAATAGAGGCAAACAACTCCTTAGCCTTCTCAGATATTTTAATCATTAGAAACTTTGACAATAGCTTGGGCCATACAGTTTTTAGAAAAGCAACCCACTCGAATAAATATTTAAATGGTGATTCTCACCACCATCCCTCGCAGTTAGCTACTATCGGTAAATGTTTGCTTCTGAGAGCACAGCGGATCTGCGACAAGGAGAATTTGACGGCTGAACTGGAGAATGTCAAGCAGGTGCTGCGTGACACAAACTCCAAGTTCCAGTCTACGTCGAGTCACCGTGTGAAGCCAGCCACAGTCGAAAAGAGTGCCTGCAGTCTTACCTACATCAGAGGAGTCACCGACAAAATTGGTTATATTTTAAAGCGAGCTTCTATTTAAACATATTATAAGACGCCGAAGAAGATTGCCAATTATTACCATCCGTCAAATGTAAAATTCCTCTACAGGTACCGGGTGTGTACAAACTAGACTGTGATTGTGGTCTCTCTTACATTGGACAAACAAAAAGACCAGTAAGAACCAGAGTAAAAGAACATATAGCTGATGTTAAGCACCGACGCTATAAGAAATCTGCAATTTGCGACCATGTTCTAGACAAGCCCAATCATTATATTAGATTTGATGAACCAAAAATACTGGCTAATGAACATCGATTTATACCAAGGATGATTCGGGAATCAATAGAAATTAAAAAATATCCAAATTTTAATAAAGAGGATGGTTGATATGTATAATAATCGCGTAAATAAAAGAAATAGCTATAATAAGATTTCAAAAAATTTAAAGTAAAATTACGTCTTTATTATGTACATACTATCCCACAATTATTTTGACAGGTAACGAAAATCACACTGCTGTTGACGTGTAAGTAGCTAAACAGAAAAATAAAAATATAGTGTATTAAAAAGAATTAAGAAGAAATTCGTTATTGTTAAGAAACACGTATAATTATCAATTGTCTATAGGTCAAGTGTGTATAGACCTGCTCTTGAACTTATTTTCTTGATACATATTGATTCACTTCCCCTTTTTTGCTAAAAATAATAAATGATTAATTGGATACAATATAAACAGAATACTTATCCTATCTTGTACTAACATATTAAAGAAAATATATTCATTAGAAACGTCTATCATTAAAGACATCGTCTGAGCTCGAGTTGGAAGTTATTAAATATGACCACGATGTTTAGTTATTTTCAGGACAAGATTCTTGAAACCATTTGATAGATGATGATGATGGTACCAAGTATTGAGTTTTTAGAGCGAGCGTAATATCTGACGAATCACATCTCAATAATTTTGAATTCCATAATAACAAATTGATTATGAATATCACCACATTTATCATTTTAATCATTTTAAAACACATACAAGCCACGAAAATCTGCCTAGTTTATTTATAAATATTCATGTACCAAAAATAGAAATAGGCATTGAAATAATATGTAAAGCAGTATAAAAAAACACAATTTCCACTGTATATAGGAAAAGTATGCATTTTTTTGTTGAACATATATGCTGATGTATACTACCAATCCTAAGGAGGCTGTTAAGCTTCAAGAAAAAGATCAAAGATACTATACAGCCGCATTCCTCACCTGAGAATCTCATTATCCATTTTTCTACATGATGAAGTTTCGCTCGCTTGAGATTTAATGCGATTTCGTGGCTCGATTTTTTTCTGTTGACAGCGCATAATAGACATGTAAAGAAAAGAAAGAAATTTTGAAGGCACTCCGAATGCTTAAACAATATGAGTGGTATTGATCCTTTCGCTATGGGAAGATATTGTGCCAGAAAATATACGACAAATTTTCTTTATCTTAATTCATAACATTCTATCGATTATTTGTTAAAATCACAATAGTCATAGAAAGATCATCTTAAGAAAAAAATTTGGAGTGAAACATAAAAAATAAGATATAAAGTCTTTAATTACTTAGGTTACTTTTTTTAGAAAAATAATCGTTCTAGCAAAAAACCACGGGATATATTCACTAGCAACATATTCGTACTAGAATTTTCAACCTTGAATCGTTCACATAAACTTTACAAAAACAAAACAATGTTGAAACAATAAATAAGCAAATAAGCGAATCGTTTTATGTATAATTTACTGCGTGTTTCACGGACCTCGCGTGTTTATAATCGCGCTCAGTATATCGGAGTGTAGCCATTACTATTTGAAATAAATGTTCAGATGTTATACTCACACTTGTATTAATTACTAATAATAATGATATTAATTACTATAAAATTAACGACTAAAATTGATTATTCGCTTACGCATTGAACACAATTACTTTTACTGACACAATTATCCTTTTCTTTATACTACTTAAAAATTGCCATCCACTAACACACACTACCCAAGGAATGAATATCGCCAACTGTCAGAATCGTTTGAATCTAGCTTATTGCAAATGCCAAATTAAATTAGAAAAATAATTTGCAACACAACGATATTGGGCCGTTTAATTGGGTTTTTAACTATCCTATGAACCAAGTTTGACCCAATCTACACACGGTGCGAAGATATTATTGAGTTGGCAAAGTTTAGGAGTCCATCGTGAGATCAACATCGTAACACGTGAAATATGTACATCAAGATAAGATGTAACCAATAGCAACCGAGGCAAAGTACGACGACAACTTAGCCTCAATAGTTATTATTAAACAAAAACATCGTACTTGTTATCGTGACGCCTGACAGTTAAAATGATACAGAATAGAAGCCCGAGGCAAGACATGTTTTTGTTACGCAAGCAATTCGTGTTATGACTGAATAATGTGTCACTATCTAAAATTGTGTATACTACCTCCGTAGCCTAGTGGTATGGGGTTATGCTTAAGGTCGTGGATTCGACTTATGTGGGGACTCAATTACTTTTACAAGTTGTTTCCTAGTTGTAGATGGGCATGTAAAAACTCGGTCCAAAACCCCCTAATTGATAGGGGTATTTTAAGGGAGGCCTAAGTCCAGTAGTGGATTATTACAGGCAGATGATGTATGTATATATATATATATGTAATATTAAGAAGATTAATCTAAATATGAAATACCCGTTTTATTGTATTTTATTTACCGTACGTCAAACGTTGTAAAACTGTTTTGTATTCAAACCAACTCATGGTCGCGTAGTTGAAGGCAATAAGTGCTTTTTAAGCTGGAAACTATGAGCATCATACACGTAAAGTTCTTTATCAACACCGAAACGTGACTCAACTTCGAAATACTTTAGTACAAAATGAAAAATACTTCAACACTTCCGGTTATTTATTTCAATATACAGTTAGAACTTAATATAAATATGCACAAGACTTGACACTCTTTACACATTTGCATTCTAAATTATTTTCTTTGTGTTAATCTATTTTTTGCCCATTTCTGCTGCAAAGCACCAATGTGTTCTGCTTTGACGGCTACCATAACAATTGAGAGTACATTGAGTCGTAACATCATATGTTTTAGAGTAGCGATGTGTAGCGTTCTTATGGGCAGAACTTTACCTGACAGTATTATTTACCATCAGGGAAGGTCCTGCTCATCTCGCTTTAATCAAGTTTAAATTATATTTTATTAGGAAGTAATCAAAAACAGAGCGCTTCCAGCAGCGGTCCCGGCCGCACGTGTTCGCCGCAGTCTCACGCTCGCCACGCAGTCTCCATTGTCCGCCGCTGTAAAATCGTCACGCTGCGCCATCTGCGTTTTATGAGTGCACCTGCGCTCATAGAGCCTTTTGTCGCACCGCTGACGTAATCGCGGTTGCGATTTATTGCGCTACCTCAAGCGGTCGGCTTGTACACGGCTGTGTTTTGCAACTCGTTTGCCTAACACAACTGTGTTGCTAGCCGCTTGTTGCTAAGCTCAAATCTTGTTTCTTAGGGTTAATTAATCTTGTTTCTTGGCCAAACAAGTTGTTTTTACAACTTTACTAGGCTTCCGAACGTTTTAATATTCTGTTTCTAGTTTCAAAACAAGCAAGACACACCTCCCTGCCGTACCCGGCAGGGCGGTAAGGATTCTACGCCCGGCAACCGCCGGGATTCACCGCATGCGTTGCATGACGCAACAAATGTCTCGCCTCAGCTAGACAATAATCGCTTACAATGGTCGACCGAGAGCTCTCGACTCGCTTTGGTATCGATACCAAGGCGATTAGTGTGAAGATCGACACCCACCACCTCCATGGCCCCTCCAACCTTGCGGTTATTTGGGCGAACATAGGAGGGCGTGCATGGTCTGCCGCGAGGCTCCAGCACACCTTCTGACTCACATATTCTTTTTCCACTCCTGTCCCTATGGTGCCAGTTCTCCCACAATGGGCATGACAACACGTGCACATTTATCTCGCCCGCCGACTCCACAGCCTTGCTCATTGGATTAGTCCTGCGTCTGTGACCTCTTTGCGTGCCATGAGTGCGCGAATCTCTTGAGGGCCCTGTAGTTAGCCTCGCAGAAACGAGATCCTGGTAGTACACCGGGCCTGGCTCCGTCCTGGTTACCTCTTGTAGCATCCTGTCACGAATGTCCTGATAAAGTGGACAAAACCATAGCACATGGTGCCGTCTTCTACTTCAGTCCGCACTCGACATGCTCTCATCACATAGCTTCATTCCCAAAGCCGTTTCCGGAAGCAACCGTGTCCGGTGAGCACCTGCGAAGTTTGATAATCGGAGCTACCCAGATTGCTCTGAGGCGCTCATCGATCTCCGGAAGAACTGTCGGAGTTCCTGTCCTTTCGCTTCCGTCATCCATCGCAAGTTCCATTCATCCACCAATTCCAACCAGATGGCTTGCTTGCGCTTTCTCGACTCTGGTTTGGGCAAGTTCACGCATTCCTTCTGAATTCTACCTGACATAACCACCTCGAGATCAGCCAGGAACACCCCAGCCAACACTGGTAACGCTGGTGTGCTGACCGATCGTAGGCTTTTGTTAGCAGAACCAACGCTCCACGCTGTCCTCTTAGCAAGGAGGATCGCACAGCATGGTTCGAGCACGCTCCCACCAGCAGGCTGACGCATAAACAAATGTTGCCACGAAGGTACCGGCATATAGGATTCGCAGGGCTTCGTGGCGTATACACGCATATATATAGTGATATACATATATATTAGTGAGAAGATCGGTCGGAAGTTGTACATACGATTAACCGACGCCGTACATCAGCTCATATCCGAGCACGTCCCGACCACCCAAGTCCTACCTCAACGCCGGACCGTCCAGACCATTCCCTGAGGGATGATAGGTGACGACAATTATGTCGACATTAGCATCCGCACGGAGTCAGAACATGGAGGTCGAGGCCATCCAAACCCCAAACCCAACGATGGCTTCAAAACGTCAAAATCAAGAGGAAGCGCAAGGTCCGCACCTCTTCACCGCACCGTCCTACCCGTCAAGGCTGCAAAGCCTGACATCCCCACCACCTGCCCTCAGCAGGGTTCCTAAACAACCATCTATCCCGCCGATCCTGAGGCGCCCCCAGCCCTCGCCCGCCCAGCCGTCCCAGCCTTCCCAGGCACGGCTACCCGTAGAAACGCCCACCGCCTTATACCTCCCAGAGAAGGAGTAGTGGGTCGAGATTCACTTGGCTCTATCAATCAGATTTAAATTTGAGGCCTCTGATAGCAATCAGGGGATCAAATTACAGCTTGAAAATTCCGATGATTTTAGGTAGGTGACCTTATTCCTTAGGGAAAAGGAACACCAATATCACACATTCGCGCTCCCGGATGAGCGCGTACTTAAGACAGTGGTCAAAGGGCTGCCTAAGGAGATCCCATGCTCGGAGATAACTTCGGCATTAAAAGAATTAGAAATTCCCGTCCTATCGGTACAACGTATGTACCACCCACGCACCAAACGCCCTTATGGTATGGTGCTAGCACCATAGTCACGCTCGAGCGCACCAAGGAAGGTAAGCGCATCTATGACGTCGAGCAACTGTGTGGGATCGGCCGTCTCTCTTTTGAGCGGCCTCATTCTAACGGTCTGCCAGGGCAGTGTCATAACTGCCAAGTATTCGGCCACGCTGCGCGGAACTGTTTCGCACGCCCCCGTTGCGTCAAATGCCTCGGGGATCACGGTACCGCATCCTGTCCCAGACCCAAGGACAAAGAAGTCCTCGCCACTTTTGAACCTCCTGCGTGCGTTAACTGCCGCAATCCCGGCCACACGGCCAACTACCTCGGCTGCCCTAAGGCGCCAAAACGCAGAGTCCCTGCAATCCCGAGGGAAGCCTCTTCCAGGCGACCACCAACCCTATCCAACACCACCGCATTCCCACCCCTCCGTCCTTCCAACGCTTGGCAGTTCCGCCCCGCGTGGCAACAGCCAGCGCCGGAGCCGACTCGGCGCACAGCGGCCCGCCGCCGCCTCAAAGACACTTATCACACCCTGCACTTAGAGTGTAGGACAAACACACAACACTCATGACATCGGCCCCACCGGTGAGGTCGAACTTACACACCCTTTGCTATATGACACTGTAGCTTAACACCATATTAGATAGGAGCGTTGCTGGAGTTTCTTGCGCCACTTCTTCTCCCAGCGCCAACGCTTTAAGAAGTGGTAGTAAAGTTTAGATAGAGCTCTTCTAGCTATTAAAATTATCATTGCAAAGCGTCTGAATCGAGCCGAGGCGTCGGCCCACCTGGGCAGCCCTCGATTCAGCATGCTAACGGAAACCACAAAATGACGGCTCAAGTCGAGGCTCCCTTCTGGGGTCCTTGGTGAAGTTAAGTCACTTATGGGGAGACGCGCCTGTGGTTAGGAGTGACTTTTGATAAATAGCTTTATGAGAACGTTTAGTAAATACATGATTTACATGTTTTACCTCACTAATTGGAAAACATCTACATCTTGCTGACAATGAAACTATGGTTAGTTTAAATGTTCAATCTTTGTTTACATCTTTACCAATAGAAGATTGCATCAATATTGTAACAAGATAGTTACGAGGAAAATAATCTCCCAATAGAACATGCATTTTTACTAAAACATTGCTTAACATCTGGATATTTATTGTGGAAAGATGAGTTCTACATGCAGATGGATGGTGTAGCGATGGGAAGCCCGGTGTCTCCTATTGTTGCTAACAATTTCATGAAAGATTTTGAGGAGAAGGCCCTACTCACTGCTCCCATTCATCCAAGATATTATAAGCGATATGTAGATGATACATTTACCATCTTACCATATGATAAAAAAAATGCATTTTTAAACCCCTCAACTCCATTATTAGTTATAAAATAATAATTCTTTAGCTTTTCTTAATGTTTTAATTAATTGCAATCCTGATAACACCTTGAGCCATACTGTGTATAGGAAAACAACCCACACAAATATTTAAGCGATAATTCACCACCATCCATCTCAGTTAGCTACCGTGGGCAAATCTTTGTTTCAGAGAGCACGAGGGATGTGTAATGATAAACACCTGGTGGCTGAGCTTCACCGTGTTAAGCAAGAACTGCGAGACATCAAGCTTGCTGCGCCACGGCAGCGTCACAGTGACCGAGAGAAGTCAGCCACAGTGAGCGAGTACCTGCTGTTCTACCCTTTGTGAGAGGCGAAACTGACAAGATTAGCTACATTTTGATGCGGGCTTCAATCAAAACTTATTTCAAGTCGCTGAGGAAGATTGGTCAATTCCTACCACCTGTCAAGTGCAATATTCCTCTACAAGATCCAGGAGCGTACAAGCTAGATTGTGACTGCGTCCTCTCTTAAATTGGACAAACAAAACGAGCAATAAGAACCCGCGTGAAGGATAGCTGACATTAAAAATTTAAGACCCAACGAGTCGGCAGTATGTGACCATACTTTAAATGACCCAAACCATTACATCAGATTTGATCGACCACAAATCCTCGCTAAAGAACACCGATTCCTACCAAGGATGATTCGTGAGGCTATTGAGATTAGAAAACATCCAAATTTCAATAGAGAAGATGGTTGGGTTCTACCACCTGCTTAGGATCCCATAATTAATAAATTAAAATTTAAACCCAAGCATAATATCACTGCCGGCTGTAATGATAAAATCAGTTCATTTTGCATAGATCGGAGTACAGACTAAAAATAATTAATTAAAATTAAGATCTGGAAACCCCGCTTCAGCACTGGCAACAACGCATGACATCTCAGTCTACCCCGTGACCACGGCCGCTGGAAAGTGTTCGAAACGTCGGAATTTAAATATCTAAAATATATGCGATAAAATCCGTAAAGTCATTTTATTTTATAATGGATACGGAGCACGACCACCAAAAACATAATTTTAACGTTTTAGTTGTACATTTATTAAAAAACCAAGAAAACATCATATTGTAAATTGCAACTATAAATAAAGATGTAAGCTAATATATCTTTCAGTTGTATTAAGCTGCACATTTGTGCAACTATATTATAAAATCAGTTAGGTACTTTAGGAGTCCATCGCGGACAAACTATGTGACACGAAATTTATATATATTAAGATAAGATGTTGGTGAGCTCTGTTCGTCGACGAACACAACCAATACTGGTAGTTATTTTGGCGTCAGGCTTAACATAAATAAACATTACAACCTCCTGTGCTGTGCTTCAGGAACAGGAATTGATCGGTAGAAACGCCTTTGGCATTTAGGCCTCTGTGCAGCTAGTGCAACAAGATTAAAAGTTAATAAATAAAAAAAACTTATAATGTTTGTTGATTATTCGAAAACTTTTTATAACCTTATTTTACTGCTGTTGAAAGCACTGCCTTAATAAAATAAGTCAATGTCTTACGCTGTATTTACTGTTATTGAACATATTAATTATGTTTTGCTACGGGTGTTGATAGCAAACATGATTGATATGATTCATCCCTTTTTTAAATATATGTAGCGACTTATAAGCAACATTATTGATCAGCAAAAAATAGGTTCGTTTTATTCTGTATTTAGGCTCGACCCATATTCGCTTATTTGCAGAAAAGACTGGAAACGGTACGACTATATAGCCGTAAAGCCTGAAACACAAACCGAACTCATAATGTTCTATTGATTTCCGATTATACTGACCATAAATAACGGGTTGGCCGTTATTAATTGCTGAATTAATCGTCTTATTTGCATTATGGTTCGGCGATGATGGACGGCGAAAGGGATAATTAAGGAGAGAGCGATTGACAACCAGTTTCTTTGCCTTCTTCTTCGATTCCATGCAACGAAATTAAAACAATTGGTGGTTTATAGCTCATCTACATAAAATAAGTTCTAATAACTGTAAAAATAGTCATGCTTATATGTATATGTTGTACATTTTAAATTGTTAAAAAGAATAAGTTTGAAACTTTCCTGCGGATTTAAAAAATACTTATATAAAACTCTATGTTTGCCACTTTTCTGACATAAGTTCTATACCATATCTTAGCATTAAGGGACTTTAACGGACTTAAAATATTTAAATAAACTATTAATATAAGTCTTATCGGAGCGTCGAAAAAGAACAATACTTTAATAACCTCACAGCTATACTAAAGCTACCATGTTTTGAAAGTTCGTAAATTAAACAAGCAATTCGAACAGAAGCTTTTCGAGGAAACAAATGCAATAAATTTGAACGCAGCTCGACTTTTAATTCAAATCTCTGTTGCGCCCGTTTTTGTCATCCTTTAAGCGGTGTAGTAACGAACTAGATGTGTGAAAGTTTAAAGCAATTTCGTTGAACTTGAGCGTACGAATAAGCAACAAGCTTTAAATTAGATACAAAAGTTTAGTTACGATCTTGTAATATAAATATAGAGCATAAAACCCACTTTTTACTTATTATGTATATTGTTGTAGTGATTATTGAATAGAAATTTAAATATAAATTTTGCATAAATAGAAGCAATAACAAAAGTAATACAGTCAAAAGAGCTTTATTGATAGAAGACTTGTTAAATATATTACTTGAACTCGCAACGGCGGATATTTGACAATAAAACGAATGACAATTGGTTGTCTTTATTTGATATATCGGTTTCCGTTTTCAAATTTAAAATATTACATATAAAAGGAGTTGAACGTCCGAGATAATAAATTTAAAAGTTAACGGTATTAAATTTAAAAGTAAATTCGTGAAAGTTATTTATGGAACGATAATAATAATATACGAAAAAAATATTTTTAATTCGGATGCAATCCGGTGCGATTAAATTTTATAAAACGATAGAAAATATGATTATATTTAATCGCAGAGGATGTTACAAAGGTATTGACAGTAATTTAACCGAAAAAGTTTGATTAATCTTATCTTTGTACAAGTGTTTCACCAGCTGTTCTATCATTACTCTACGTGCATCTGACAGCCTCGCTCGCCTCCTTGTTTACTTCAGCTGTGTTTTATTTCATAATACAAATATAACATTTACTCCTAAGAACAAAACATCATACAAGGTTTAATAAACGGTTAAGAAATCTATAAGTTAGCATAATATGCTACTGGGTAATATAATATAGTAAATTGGTGCAATGAACATTGTTTTTCTTGTCCGGTATTAAATTAACTTTACATAATAGTAAATGTACGTTTTGTACACTGATGAATAAACCAAAGTCTGTCTATTAGTTAAATATCTAGTTGCTGGAGTCATCAGAATGCTACAATAATTATAGGTCACTATATGAAATGAGCTAGAGCTCGTTGGCTGTCGCGTAATTTTAGTATCCGCTAAACGATGTTCCATGTCACCTATTTTTACTTTTAAATTAATATATCTTTGTAATATATAAACGCCGAGCTTGTTATAAATATTACACCAGCATTTCAGCTGCTAAGGTTTATCTTTGCTTTAGTTTTGCTTTGCTTAATGATTTGAACAATGTCTCCGAACTGGTATGAACTGGAGATGTGGTCATAAATGTACAATAACCATATTTGGCCTATACTCCCTTATGTTTGTTGGGAGCGCTGTTGCTTAAATTGTCTGCAAACATATTTACCTAGGAAAAGTCTTATGTATTGGTTAGATAAGTGGAACATTGACTCAAATTTTAAACCACTAATCTAACTCGTAAGGGTAACGTTCAAGAAGTTTCGACGCATCGTCCTGTCCAATATCGCTTAATGACTGAACACAAAAGTTTTTAAACCTTTTTTATTACCCGTAAATAAACTGACATCGGCACTAAAACGTGGTTTTTCACTGCTCATCGTATAAGGAAGGTAGTGTGTGATAAATTGTCAGAGTGGTAAATCCGTAGCACGGCTTTTAGTATCCTACATAGCTTACGGAATAAGCCTCCTTGAAGCAGCGATAGGCTGGACATTGCACATAACTCCGTGGAGCCGACCGTTCGTTTCAGTTCAGTTCTCGAATGATGGGCTCTGTACTAGCTATCGCGGTGTGGTGTAACCCCAAAACACTGTGCAAATGTACGGAAGTCAGTATATGCAAGTGGCATAGTAATATACCTCTTGGCGGCTCATATAGGAGGCTATGTTTAGCATGATTGCAATAGGTCGATATAATAACAATAATTATGACTAAATATGTACCAGAAGTCTTCTTCATTAAACATTCATTATCTCTTAAACATATACACGCTGCTCGTTTAAGTTAGAAGTTTTGATAGATATTTATTTGCTTACTTTTAAATATGCAGTCGTTAAATGAACTATATAGCGTCATACGCAATTATTAGTCAAGTTAGACTAATAATACTAGCGCTAGGACCACATTTTAAAAGCAGATCGATATGACAGTGAACAGTGAGTGGTTACAGTAGGTCTGTTATGGATATGTTGGTACAAAACAATGTAATTCAGTAATAATTTTCCATGAGTGGGACTGAAAACTTAATAAATTAAGTATCTTTTAATAAAATAGCTATGCTCTGGCAAACATCAAAGCACAACGAACAATGACGCATTGTTTAGCAAGGTAAGGGATCAGAGCAACAATAGACATCTCGTTACTTGAAGGCTCGAATGCTGGTATAAAATACGATGACAAGTACGAAGTCATTGTCGTAGTCTGATACTGCATCTAGGTTAAATAACTTTACTTTAATTAATATTCCATAAGCTTCTTCACAATCGTTACAAAGCGGATGTGGTACTGAAAGATTGCGGCTAATCATTTGTAATTTAGAAACCTTTTGTCACTTTAATAACGTTTTATTATACCATTGCAAAGTAACGTCTTAATTTCCAGATGACGCATACATAACGTTTAAAGTATCACCTGGAATATTTGAATATAGCAGCAGTAACTTTTAAAAAAGTTAAAATACTTCTATTAGAAACAATTTTCCAGAAAATATTTATAAAAAAGTTGCACTAGATGTTGCATAAATATAGTAATGACTTTCAGATTATTCAGTTAACATGGCACTGAAAGATCCACTCTCAGTGCTATCGAAGTCCTATACATAATCTGTCCCTAAACCTGCTTTAACCAACACTATAAAACCTTTTTTTGGAGTTTGGTCTGTTACATGCTTTGCAAAACACTTTCGTATTCAAAACATATCTCGGAGGTGACTTTAATAAGTGTACTCAATCTGTAAGTATGAACTCCACCTTGCACTGTTAAGTTTTATTTCAACAAGAAACCTTGACACGACTAGAAAAATAATGCACAATATTATTAAAACTGCTTATGATGAAGCTTTATAAAAAGGGAAATGTTTAAAACGAAAATATTGAAAGAAATTGTGCAACTCACTGAAAGAAATTGTGCAACTAGAGAATGTACGAAAAGTTAACTAATAGCATCATGACATGAAATAAAACGCAAAGTAAGTTGCAAAAATACACAATCTCCCAAAAGCCCCCTCAGTAAAGTCGAGGGAATTGAGGCTTTGATTACTCAATTATTATTTAACAGGACACGCTCGGACTTTCATCCATTGAGAGCTATAGGAAAAGTTACTAAAAATAATTACTTTTGGACAACAAGTAATTAATCAGGGTGTTTAAAACAATAAAAAAAATTATAAATGGTTTTGCCAACAGTATAGTCACTTGATAATTTGGAAAATATCTAGTTCTATTGAATTAAACACTAAAAAGATACATGTTGCAAGTTTTTAAGAATTCAAATCTCTATTCAATCACATCATCAGCCTGTGATAGTCCACTGCTGGACAGAGGCCTCTCCTGATACATCCATTGGGGGGTTTTATCCAAATCTCTTATTCAAGATACAAGTGTTAAAATCACTTATTGATTGTCATAAAAGCAATTTAAATAATAGCTACATGTAAGAGCTGAACAACCTCTAAAACGATTGTACATCAGTACTATAGTCTAAAATTAAATCCAACACTGTTTTTTTTTCATTACTTAGGACGAGTGAACTAAAATATATAACGCATGTAATATAATACATTGATTAACTTGTGAAGTTACGTGATTTTAAAGCAAGCCTTTATAAACATCAGATTCTAAATTAAATCACTTTGTTTTCTTACTAGCACACATTAGAAATATCTTTTTTTAGCAATCTCAATAACAATTCTAAAATAAAGATAGATATATAGATAGAAGAGACATAAAGATAACATCTCCTATACTTTAAAATTCCTTCCTATACATTAAAATGACTTACGTGACCCCGACAACAGCCACCAGATGTCTCGTACGGACGAGTTGATGTCTAACACTGCCTTAAGCCACTCGAAACAAAAACCTATGTATCACATATGCACAACACTTATCACACGCGAGGAGAATTCCTTATGCAAAGCTGTTTTCGCTAAATTTCAGTGACCGGCTTTAATACGGCCTGCTTTAATACTAGGTCGTAGAGTAGCAAAACGTCAATATTGAGAATCCTTTTTTCTAAGTACCCGCATTAGAAATAATATGCTGACTTAGGATCCAACACTATCTTTATTTGACAATTTTGATTTCTGTTCATGACATACAAATTAACATAAAATTGCAAAATAATTTTGCCAAGAATTGACTTACCAATAGTAAGTGTTTAAGATAGAAGATTAGTTTATGTAAATTTTATACAAGGCAGAGTTTTTGTACTATACTTTTTATTAATTCTATAGCTGCAGTTTCGTTGAATATATTTTGAGTGCAATGCCTCACAAAAATTTTAATTGTTCGACATGGCATTATGTTTCATTTTCTTAAATTATAAAAACTTTTATTTAAATTTATATCTTACGTTATGAAATATCCTAAAGTTTATCTTACAGAGATTCTGACCTTACAAACTTAACGACCATATAATATGACACTTGTTATCTGGTTTTATGTCAACGTTTTGGAACTTTCAAGTGAGGAGATGTCTGTGTCCTTTGATACTCTTATCTCGCAAAACAATGTCTCTTTGTTCCTAAGTTAGTACTGTGGCTGAATTCTGTTGATATTTGTGTGACAAGATACCTTTGATAGTATTTAAGCACTTACTTTATTAATCATTATTATTATGAATCTTATTTCTTTAATAGCGATTCCTACTGTTACTGTGGTGTTGTGTCTACTTTTAAAACTTCTATTTAAATTCAATTATAAAATAAAAAGGACGTTTAATTACGTCTGATGGCCTTTTTTTACGCTGTCGTTTAAATAAACGACGAGTCAGAGAAGTCTGCTAAACTACATTTTAAATATACATGTTTAGGCTCTTTATTGACATGGCTTACTTAAGCCATAGCAACAAAGAGATATCATACATTTTGTGTCCTCATTGTCTATACCTAGTTTATTTAGGATCTAATTATAAGGTTCGCGCAACCTGATATATTTTTTATAAAAAAAAATTCTCTCTCCGTAATCTTATTTAGTTCTAATCAAGTGTTTCACTTTTTTGGCTTAAAATCTCAAGATAATAAGCTTATAAATATTACGACAAATATTAATTATCTCAATTAAAGTAAAAATATCAAAATTTTACTTTAAAATTACATAAAAAAATTCTGTCTCCTTGGTAATGATCATCTAATTAATTGAAATACATGTTTATTGAATGTTAAAAGACATTACACAGCATTAATACAGCAAAGTAAACGTGCTATACTGATATTGAATGCAAATAAAATATTAAATGAAAACCTTTATGCGTTGATGATGGAATAGCAGTAAAATTGCGTAAAGATTTTCCTATTCACTGAGAATATAGTTCAATGAAAATTTAAAAAAAGAAAACACCGACAATTATTATGCAAAATAAAACCAATGACGTACGTAATATTAAAAAGTAAAAAGGAGCTTATTATTGACATAAATAACTAATTACTAAATGGAAGGACTTTCAACGAATTTGACCAATAACTACATAAACAAAATTTTACTGTACTCTACGTAATCCACAAAATTTGTTGAAATAACAAATACTTGTTTCACTGAGTTTCTTTGGTCAGTTCTGCTCAGATCAAAGCTATGCTATCCCTTATCAGTGTGTGTGTTATTAATAAGTAAGCAAGTACAATAATTGTATAAAATTATTACTTTAATAGCGTAGATCACCTGAAAGACAACTTAGAAGATCGCCAAAACGCCTCTAAGAAAAAAAATACATAATCAATAATCTGCTTTAAAATTATTGTGCTATGATAGTCTTAGAGGTTTTTAACAAATATTTAACCGACTTTTTGACAAGCAACTGCCCCAATTAATTCATTAGTGACATTTAAGGTTACATCCTAATTTATTTTTTCAAAGATTAGAGTCTTTTTTATGATGATTTACGGTTTTAAATTAAAGTTATTATATATCATAGTCACAGGAAATAAAAAAGGTACACAAAAAAAGGTTTTGCATTCATTACCGTGAACAATTCCACGTATAAACGAAGTAATTGTGCCAAAATGTTAAGATATATTAACTCAAACACTTAGAGCGAACCGGAAATCAATATTTTAATGTTAACGCGCTTCGGGCGCTACGAGACTTCAATGATAAAATTCTCGCTGGATGCGATGCGAGGTGCGGCTTTTTGCTAAACAAAAGTCGTTGCAAAGATATACTGTATTTCTGTGTTTAGATCTCGTGCTCTGTTTAGTAAACCTAGTATACCGGATGTGGGGGGGCGTTGCCACAGGCGCGTCTCCCCACCGAGTGACTTAATATCCCAAGGGTCCCCAGATGGGGAGCCTCGGCTTGGGCTGTCACTTTCTGGTTTCCGTAAGCATGCCGAATCGAGGGCTGCCCAGGTGGGCCGACGCCTCGGCTCGATTCAGACGCTTTCTTGAGAATCATTTAATAGCTAGAAGAGTTCTATCTAAACTTTACTACCACTTCCTAAAGCGTTAGCGCTAGAAGAAGAAATACTGCAAGAAACTCCAGCAACGCTTCTAATCTAATTTGGTGTTAAGCTACAGCGTCATATAGCAAAGGGTGTGTAATTTTAACCTCAACGGTGGGGCCGATGTCAGGAGTGTGTGTGCTTGTCCTACACTCTAAGCGTACGGTGTGTTTGGCTACTGCTTGGGTTTCGCTACCTATTAGACCTTAAGGGCGTTAATTAGATTCTTGTAATTAACAAGTAGCGAAAACCTAGCTATAGCATCACTTGCGGGGGTGACGAATATATCTGCTGCTTGGTTGAACTCGTCTAGATCAAAAAGATCTAGCGATTTAAAAAAAAGACGCGCAGTTATTGCCAGTTCTGCCATTGCTATGACTAGCATGCTGGCTATTTGAGGCGGCGGTGGGAAGCGTTAGAAGGACGGAGGGGTGGGAATGCGGTGCTAGAGGATGGGTGGGGTCGCCTCGAAGAGGCTTCCCTAGGGATTGCAGGAACTCTGCGTTTTGGCACCTTAGGGCAGGCGAGGTAGTCAGCAGTGCCGTGATCCCCGAGACATTTAACGCAACGAGGGCGGGCGAAGCATGACCGAATAATTGGCAGTTGTGACACTGCCCTGGGAGACCGTTGGAATGTGACTTTTTTAAAAATGAGGTAATATTGTTCGATAATTATTTTAATTTATTATATAATTATCAAACAATATCACCTCATTTTTGATAAACTGGTGCGTGCATCTAATTACTTCAAAAAACATAATTTATCAAATATATTTCAAATTAAAAAAATATATTTTTTTTTCTTATGACCAAATTTAAAAGTCGTGCTGCTTGCAAAATTTTCTTGTTTTGGCTAAAATATTAACAATCACTGAATGAGAAAATACGAATGCTTCTGATTTATACGGCTCTGCCTTTTACTTTAATATTCAATAATATTGCATTTCCGCAAACGGCCGGTTGCTTCAATAGATCGTTTAGCAAATACGTTGGATTGCTACCAAATGTGGTCGGATTGGAAATTATTAACAACCTTTGAGACACACAGATTGGAAAATGTTTAGTTTAGCATTGATTTAGAAAGAGGATTAGTTTAGAATTTATAATTCCATGATGTACATTTATTATTTTGTATTAACATTTTTTAAAAAAGTTATAAAAATGTAGTTCCACTTTGCCTCTAGATTAAAATCAATTAAGCAATATGTTTAAGTAAATAGCATTGTATATATAGATATCTAAATATATAGACATTTTCCCCCTAAATCTTGTTTTTCGGATCAAGATTACATAGTGTAGTTTAAAGGCTAAGTACCTTTATGAAAAGCATAATTTGTTCACCTAAGAATACTTCTGTAATTGAAGTAATAGGTCCATGCATAAAAAGATAGTCTTAAATGTAATAATAATCACTTCAAAGTCTCCAAACAATATAATTTCCCTTAATGCTGTTACATCTTTTCTTTTTGGATGGCACTAATTTTAAAGGTAAGAAAACAAGTAGCTAGCACATATATACTAAGGACATATTAGAACTTTGTGTATGTCAATAGTATTGTGATGTTAGGAATTAAATTGATAAAAGCATTACGCGTGATAATTGTAGATCTATAACGCCACTTCATTGTTCATGGTTGTCTCGTATATATTTATAGATATTTTTAGAGTTATTTTTGTATTCTAATAAATACAATACACGGAAGTAAACAAGGAGGGCGAGCGAAGCTGTCAGATGCACAGAGAATAATGATAGCAACAGCCGGTGGAAGACTTGCACAATATAAGAATAACTTTTCGGAAACAATATTTTGCAATATCTCGAAAGGAACTCTCCCAGTATTATATTGGCATTCTTTCCTTATTTATTTATACAACTTCATGCACAATAATACAATGGCGGACTTATTGCCAAAAGGCATTCTCTATCAGTCAACCGATGAGTGGTGCAGAGAATTTTAAGGTAGGTGCACTTTGGCATGATGAAAAAAATATAGAGACATTTCTTAATGCTTAATGAATACAAAGCCTAAGATACATAAATACATACATACCATATGTAAACATATACATAACAATACATATGATATTGTTAGTATACATACAAAAATAAACATAAATTCATTACTAGGAAACATAAATGCAGTACGAAATTACAAATTCATTATGTTACAATTAGCTATCCTGATCTCAAGGGGAATCCATAGGGATCCATAGGAGAACGGAAATAACATTAAACCTTATCTAGGAAATAACAAAAAATCTTCTAGAAGAACTAAAAATTGACGTTACTGTAAATCATGATCTAAGCAAATATTCATTTATTATTTATTAGATTTAATAATATTATTTAAATGTCGTATTTTATTTATTAAGTCATTATGTTATTTAATGTTTATTATTCATTTTTTTTAAAGTTAGATAACATTCCAAATGTTGTTCAACTAATAAAAAGTGATGAAAAGCACACTTCTGCCGACGTGTAAGCAGCAAAACAGAAAACGGAAAATAAAGAGTTTTTAAGGAATTAAAAAGAGAACTTCGTTTTTATCAAGTAATACGTATAATAGTCTATTGTCTATAGGTCAAATGTATCGAGATAGTGCTGCACTTGAACTTTTTTTTTATATATATTAGTTAACTTCCCCTTTTGTTCTAAAAATAATAAATGTTTACTTGGATGCAACATATACATAATACTTATCCTGTCACGTAATAATATATTTTAGAAAATATATTCTTTGGAAACGTCTAACATTAAAGACATCGTCTGAGCTCGAGTTGGAAGTTTAGTTCATTATATACGGCCACGTAATTTAATCATTTTTAAGACAAGGTTCTTGAATCCGCCCAATAGGATGGTTCCAAGAAATAAGTTTCTCGTAATATAGGAATCGTATATTGAACAATTTTATTTTCATAATAACGAATTGATTGTGACACAAACATTATGAATATCCGTAACATTGAGCATTATAATAATGCTGGAAACTGTAGAAGACATTTCGCTAGAGAAATCTGCTACGTTTATTCAAAAATATATTCATATACTAGAAAATATAAATAGGTAGGTATGTATATGATTACGCCTAATAAAACACAAAAGGCTAATACGAAGTAGCATTAAAAATCAGTATTTCTTTTATTATGACGATTCGATTATGATTTATAACGTTAATAATATTAGTAACTTGAAACATAATAAAACTTTTATCAATCAATGAAACATCTAAACTCAGTTAAAATTACTTCAATTGCATTTCTAATTGCTCCTTTGTTTACTCAAATAAAATAATTCCATTAAAATTTCCTCAAGTTGTTCATTACATGATTATAATGAATACACTCACGGGACGTGAACAAAAATAAGCGAAATAGAGATTAGCATATTTAAGGCCGAAGTGGGCTTTAATATATTAAAACTGTTTCCATGAAAAGCTTATGTTTGGACTGCTTGTTTGATTAACAAGCTTTTTGAATGCGATGGCTGAAATTATGGCAATAGAGCAATACTACAAGCAAAAAGTGCTTTAGTTTTTATTGTATCTATAAAAGGAATGTTATGTGTATAATTATTATTGCTCCAATGATTACTGATTTTATTTTCATAGCGAACCAAGGCAGACACCCAGTGGGACCACCTGATAGAAGGTGGTCACCGACGCCCGGCCTACCGTGAGACCGCGGATGTTACATCTCCTTTACCCGGTAAATACACTGTCTATGGTGCCCTTCAAATCGGAACACAGGTCTTCTCAAATTATTCACTAAATACAGTTTTAAAGCGGAGGTAGATTATTGTAAATTAATCACTCAATCAATGACGTATAATTCTTTTATCTTGAACAAAAACGTTTTCATGTGACATTGCTTTACGGAACGGATTAGAAAACATGGATAACACAAAGTTGTTTTCCCGTGAGATTTGAACAAGGGCCAAGACTGTAATAAAATATTATTCAAATTTAAAATAAGTATGAAGTAAAAGGCGATCCCAATCAAAACTATCTTTGGCAGTTGTTCTAAAACGTCAGCATCTCTGTGTTAAAAAGATCATTTTAGAAAATCGTTTATAATCTTTAACATACATTATAACACTATTAAATAGATACCTGACTATTGACTGGTCGACTGAATATCATACATAAGTGACTTCTGAGGCAAGTAAAGTTGTTTCGATTTCTAAATTAAAAATTATTTTAACATAAATCAGCATTTATATAATTTCAACTTTAAATTAGTTTAAGGACCAAAAAGAAATGTCTTCATTGAGATATAAGCAAAAGTAAAGATAAGAAAAACTGT
The DNA here is from genome assembly GCA_029286875.1 of Lamproptera curius. Taxonomy (NCBI): domain Eukaryota; kingdom Metazoa; phylum Arthropoda; class Insecta; order Lepidoptera; family Papilionidae; genus Lamproptera; species Lamproptera curius. The sequence goes on along the minus strand of JAGSMT010000105.1, from coordinate 124,714 downwards.
CAGATGTATAGTGAATAACGGTAGGAACGACTGTTGATAGACTCGTGGATATTGTGTACTGATACAGAATATAAAGTAAACTTTTCTGAATGATTTCTGGCATTGTTTCAGGTAAAAAATAGGGCCTCATTAGTATTGTCACATTAAATATTGCTTAATGAATAACATTGTAGATTTTAAAGCATGTGAATATGGAATTATTTTATTTCATATTTATTTTACGAGAAATCTGTAAATAACAATATATGCTTAAAACCTATAACTAAGTTATAAGCTTTATATAATTTTTATCACGTTCGGTATCAGTAAATTAATTGGTGAATAAAATAATAATTCCTATTTCCTACGCAAGTAGAGCTCTATACCGGTCTATAACGCACATGAATTACAAAAATAAATAAAAATACAAAGTGGAAAATATATTTTTAAACATTCGTAAAACAAATAAGGCAATTTGTCATTGGAACAATTCCAACGTTTGCCTTCCGAGTCGATTTATCACTGCGGTCGCACGAAATGGCGCGATGGGAGAGGCGTGACGCGAATCGGGGAGTTTTTTATATAATTGGAAGAGATCTCTTTTTGTTTTCAGCATGTGTGAGTTAATATAACATCCCAAATGTCCACGGATGTGACATCGCAATAGTGGTCACGGGGAAGATTCTACCCCGGCCGTACGGCCGCTGGAAATTGTTCTAAACGTCGGGAATTTAAATATGTAAAATAAACGCGATAAAATCCGTAAAAATTCATTATATTTTCTAATGTAGTATTCGCATAAACATTAACTGCCTCCGTAGCCTAGAGGTATGGGCGTATGCTTTAGAAACCGGAGGGTTCGAATCCTGCGGGGAGTCAACAAATTTTCATTGTTGTTTTCTAGTTGGTTAGGGCAATTTGGGCTGATCACCCAATTATCTGAAAAGTAAGATGATCCATGAGTCGGATGGCATGTAAAAGTCGGTCAACCCACCGACCGCATTGGACCAGTGGTGGGATACGGCCAGAAACCTCTAATGGATAGGGTGGTATTAGAGGAGGCCTATGTCCAGCAGTGGACTATTACATGGCTGATGATCTTGATCTATTCACGTAAACAAAGAAATAATTATAACATACCAAACTTTTTTTTAAAAAGCAATTTAATAAAATAATACTCTGTATCCAGTAGAATACTAACTTCAACGCTAAATATTATTCGCATTTTTCGAAATGCCAACAATGATTTACGTAATATTCCTTAGTATACTTTAATTTATTTTAAGTTAATTCTTCAAATGTTTGATATTGTGACATATTTTAATAGTCCGTAAAAAAGTATTGTTTCACATTGACTGTATTAAAACTGCTCGTAGTTCAAAGCGCTATTAAAAAAATTAAACCGCGTTTTGAAAATCAGTTTTAATGTTAAATACATATAACATTGTCACTGTTTTTTAAACATAGCATGGATTTTCTATACCTAATTTTTAGCTTCTCCGTGGTCCATTTGGTGATTTTATGCCACGTACATTTTCACAATATCTTTGAAAACTTAAAAAAACTAATTTCATTAGTACATTTCCCTAAAATCTTTTTGAGGTACTTGAAGATAGTCTGTCAAAGAAGTTAGTATGTTGCATTGCAAGATTGTTTTATCCATACTTCCATACTAAAATTATAAAAGCTAAAGTAAATCTGTCCTTCCATCCGTCTGTACCGTCTAAAACATTAAACCCGTGTTGAAAAAATTGTGTTGAACAGGTAGGTATTCCACGCGGACCAAGTAGCGGGTAACTAGTTATAAGTATAATATGTACTAGTAGCTAGTTATAAAGCAAATGTGGCACTTAGTATGCCCTTGTAACTTAAGCATAAGCACTAAAAATGCCTCAAGCTTGTTGCAGCAAGTTTACTTTTGACCTCAGCTAACAGCAGGCATCGCTTTATTCTACGTATCTTATACGTTTTTCACTGTTTATATAATATTTAAAGTAAATATATATTGTGTTAAGAACTAATATTTCCTTAGTCCATCGAAATAATAGTGCTTCTGTACGGCAACAAAAATAGTTTATTAAAATGTTTTCTTTCTTAATGCACCATCAAGGGATATCGTATTACATATGTATCATATACATACGTGAGAGCATGCCTACATGTAAAACTATCTTAATTTATTAATTGGCATCTCTAATAAGGGAATAATCATAGAATCTCATAACATATTTTGACTTGTAGTAGCGGCAAAAATGAATTAAGGAGCGTTTACTAATGGAAACGAAGCCAACGATGCAGAAGTCCTATATTCTTAAAATATCTAAGCTGTTTTTCTAAAATACATAAAATTTTCCGGATATTAAATGCTTTTAGTTTCTCCAGAGCAATTCAATTAAATTTGATATTAGTGAAATCGTTAGGTAACCATTATATAATATGCACACTTCTCTATTTAGGCATTTCCGCTGTTTATAAAGGAAACATGCATTTGATGTAATATCACGGCAACCGAAATCACCAACGAATCTTAAAGCAGAATCATGTTGCTTTAAGGTTACCAAAGTACCCGAAAACCTTTATTAAAAGCGTAATTTGTTCACTAATAAATACTAGGAATAATATTTCTTTAATTGTAATAATAGATACACGTATAAAAAGATAATCTTCAACAAAGAAGTGATGTGATATGTGATGTGGTCGTAGAGGGAGAAACGCTAGACCAGGTACATTGCACTGTACTTCTCGGCATCACAATAGATTCTAAACTGCAATGGGGCCCTCATATTCATAGACTGGATGCAAGTCAATGCAGTCAAAAATTAGACAACTAACTGATGTTGAGACAGCCTGTTTAGTATATTTTAGTTATTTTCACAGTATAATGTCTTATGGCATCTCTACTGTGGGGAAACGCGGCTGATATTATATTATTTTATAATCAAAAAGAGCGATTCGAGCAGTCATAACCTGGGCCCCAAAGAATCGCTGAGAAAAATATTTACAGAAATCAATGTAATGATTGTTTTTTTCTCAATATGAAAATATTATGTATGTTCATAAAGATAAAAATGATTTTGTAAAGCATTGTGACACACATAATATAAATACTAGAATAAGCAAAATTATGTTCTTCCAAAACTAGGCTCCGAAGAACAATGAAATCTTTCATGGGACAAATGTATACTCTTTCTACAATAAAATACTCAGAAAACGTTCAGCTTTTATCTGTAAATAAATTTAAAAAGTTGTAAAGGAACGTTTGTGTGTTAAAGGATATTATTGTTGTAATGACTACTTGATAGATAACACACCTGGTAACGAACTGTTCGCTCCAGGTGTTCTATTTCAAAGTGGTAAAGTGTAAGGTAAAAGTAAGAAAAAGGAAAAATAAACTCCGCTGAGATTCTTACGTCCGGTTCTTTCTCAGGTCAGAGGCTTCCATTTCCGAACCACATCATCACACACACACACATCATCAGCCTTTGTTAGTCCACTGCTGGACATAGGCCTCCCTAATACACCCTATCCATTAGGGGTTTGGACCTATCCCACCACGCTGGTCCAATGCGGTTGGTGGGTGGACTGACTTTTTACATGCCCATCCGACGCATGGATCATCTTACTTTTCAGACAATTGGGTGATCGGTTCCAAATTGCCCTAACCAACTAGGAAACAACAATGAAAATTTGTTGCGTCCCGCAGATTCGAACCCACGACCTCCGGTTTCTAAAGACACGCCCATACCACTAGGGCTGGAGGCAGTTCCGAACCGGTGGTGGATTATTTCACAATCAATAAGAAAGTGTTATTCTTCCATATTGAATAAAGATATTTGATTTTTGACTTTTGACTTATTTGGTATCAAAAATTCTATTAAAATTCCCAAATAATATAATTTCCCTTAATATCCTAACATCTTATTGAAACTCTAAATTGCAGTAATTTTAAAATTAAGAAAACTAGTAGCTGGCATATATAAACATATTTACATATACATTCATCATTGAACTTTGTGTAAGTTAATAGTTAATATATTGTATTGCATTTTAATGTAAAGATATTACGCGTATATAATAAAAGTTATAAATTAATTTATTTTCCTCTTTTCTGTGCCTTTTTTGTAAAGTACATAAACTACAATATACTTATCTCTTATTTTGAAATATTATTTTTCACTGTTTGAAGAAAACTCTTTATGTGATTTTTAACCATAGTTTAGCAAAACCAGATTTTGAATTGAAACAAAGTAACCTATACTAATGTAGAATTGTCTTACGTATCGTTTTATCATTAGAGGTAGACTTTCGGTCAGTGACTAACATCTATGTATGATCCCACTTTGTTGTTATTGGTCATTTTGTAGATATTTATAGCTATTTATACAGTCGTTTTTTTATTTTTATATATACAATGAATTGTATAAACAAGAAGGGCGAGCAAGCTGTCCGATGCACACAAAATAATGATAGCTAACAGCCGGTGGAAGACTTATACAATATAAGGATAACTTTTTGGGCATAACATTTCGCAATATCTCGAAAATAACTCTACCGGTCTAACATTGGCCCATTTTCCTTATCGTATGGTCCTATTTTCATTTTGATTAACGGGCTATAATAAGATTTCAAAAAAAATTAAAGTAAAATTACGTCTTTATTATGTACATACTATCCCAACTATTTTGACAGGTAACGAAAATCACACTGCTGCTGACGTGTAAGTAGCTAAACAGAAATATAAAAATATAGTGTATTTAAAGAATTATAATAGAGAAATTCGTTATTATCAAAGAACATGTATAATTGTCAATTGTCTATAGGTTAAGTGTGTATAGACCTGCTCTTAACTTATTTTGTTTATACATATTGATGCACTTCCACTTTTTTTGCTAAAAATAATAAATGACTAAGTGGATAAAATATAAACAGAATTCTTTTCCTATCATGTACTAACATATTTAAGAAAATGTATTCATTAGAAACGTCTATCATTAAAGACATCGTCTGAGCTCGAGTTGGAAGTTATTAAATATGACCACGATGTTTAGTTATTTTCAGGACAAGATTCTGAAACCATTTGATAGATGATGATGATGGTACCAAGTATTGAGTTTCTCAGAGCAAGCTTAATATATGACGAATCACATCTCAATAATTTTAATTCCATAATAACAAGTTGATTGTGAATATCACTACATTTAGCATTTTAATCATTTTAAAACACAAATAAGCCACGAAAATCGCCTAGTTTATTTATAAATATTCATATACCAAAAAGACAAATAGGCATTGAAATAATATGTAAAGCAGTATAAAAAAACACAATTTCCACTGTATATAGGAAAAGTATGCATTTTTTTGTTGAACATATATGCTGATGTATACTACTAATCCTAAGGAAGCTGTTAAGCTTCAAGAAAAAGATCAAAGATACTATACAGCCGCATTCCTCACCTGAGCATCTCATTATCCATTTTTCTACATGATGAAGTTTCGCTCGCTTGAGATTTAATGCGATTTCGTGGCTCGATTTTTTTCTGTTGACAGCGCATAATAGACATGTAAAGAAAAGAAAGAAATTTTGAAGGCACTCCGAATGCTTAAACAATATGAGTGGTATTGATCATTTCGCTATGGGAAGATATTGTGCCAGAAAATATACGACTAATTTTCTTTATCTTAATTCATAACATTCTATCGGTTATTTGTTAAAATCACTATAGTCAGAGAAAGATCATCTTAAGAAAAAAATTTGGAGTGAAACGTAAAAAATAAGATATAAAGTCATTAGTTACTTGGGTTAGTTTTTTAAGAAATAATCGTTCTAGCAGAAAAAACCACTGGATATATTCACTAGCAATATATTCGTACTAGAATTTTCAACCTTGAATCGTTCACATAAACTTTACAAAAACAAAACAATAAATAAGCTGAATCGTTTCTGCATAATTTACTGCGTGTTTCACGGACCTCGCTGTTTATAATCGCGCTCAGTATATCGCACTGTAGCCATTACTATTTGAAATAAATGTTAAGATGTTATACTTACACTTGTATTAATTACTAATAATAATGATATTAATTACTATAAAATTAACCGACTTAAATTGATTATTCACTTACGCATTGAACGCAATTACTTTTTACTGACACAATTATCCTATTATCAAAGAAAAGTTTATACTACTTAAAAATTGCCATCCACTAACACACACGACCCAATGAATGAATATCGCCAACTGTCAGAATCGTTTGAATCTAGCTTATCGCAAATGCCAAATTAAATTAAAACAATAATTTGCAACACAACAATATTGGGCCGTTTAATTGGGTTTTAACTATCCTATCAACCAAGTTTGAAACAAACTACACACGGTGCGAAAATATTATTAAGTTGGTGAAGTTTAGGAGTCCATCGTGAGATCAACAATATATATCAAGATAAGATGTAACCAATAGCAACCGAGTCAAAGTACGACGACAACTTAGCCTCAATAGTTATTATTAAACAAAACATCGTACTTGTTATCGTAACGCCTGACAGTTAAAATGATACAGAATAGAAGCCCGAGGCAAGAGATGTTTTTGTTACGCAAGCAAATCGTGTTATGACTGAATAATGTGTCACTATCTAAAATTGTGTATACTACCTCCGTAGCCTAGTGGTATGAGCTTATGCTTTAGGTCGTGGATTCGAATTATGTAGACTCAATTACTTTTACAAGTTGTTTCCTAGTTGTAGATGGGCATGTAAAAACTCGGTCCAAAGCCCCTAATTGATAGGGTATTTTAGGAGGCCTAAGTCCAGTAGTTTGTTTTGCAGACAGATGATGTATGTATATAATATATATATATATATATATATTATGTATATATATATATATAATATTAAGAAGACTAATCTAAATATAAAATACCCGTCTTATTGTATTTTATTTACCGTACGTCAAACATTGTAAAACTGTTTTGTATTCAAAACAACTCATGGTCGCGTAGTTGAAGGCAATAAGTGCTTTTTAAGCTGGAAACTGTCAAAACACGCAATACACGTAAAGTTCTATATCAACACCGAAACGTGACTCAACTTCGAAATACTTTAGTACAAAATGAAAAATACTTCAACACTTCCGGTTATTTATTTCAATATACAGTTAGAACTTAATATAAATATACTAGCACAGGACTTGACACTCTTTATACATTTGCATGCTAAATTATTTTCTTTGTGTTAATCTATTTCTTGCTCATTTCTGCTGCAAAGCACCAATGTATTCTGCTTTGACGGCTACCATAACAATTGCAGAGTAAACTAGTCGTAACATCATGTATTTTAGAGTAGCGATGTGTAGTGTTCTTATGGGCAGAGCTTTACCTGACGGTATTATTTACCATCAGGGGAAGGTCCTGCTCATCTAGTTAATCAAGTTTAAATTATATTTTATTAGGAAGTAATAAGGTTTAAAAACATAAAAGAAATCTGAAGTTCATCAGAATCTGGCGATGCAGCAGTCCTGTGTCTAATTTCTCAAACAGTTAGGAGCGACTTTTGATAAATAGCTTTTTGAGAATGTTTAGTAAGTACATGATGTACATGTTTTACCTCACTAACAAATTGGAAAACATCTACATCTTGCTGACAATGAAACTATGGTTAGTTTTAATGTTCAATCTTTGTTTACATCTTTACCAATAGAAGATTGCATCAATATTGTAACAAGATAGTTAGAGGAAAATAACCTCCCAATAGAATTACTTAACATCTGGCTATTTATTGTGGAAGGTGTGTTCTACATGCAGATGGATGGTGTGCGATGAGGTAGCCCGGTGTCTCCTATTGTTGCCAGCAATTTTATGGAAAACTTTAAGGAGAAGGCCCTGCTCTCTGCTCCCATTCATCCAAGATATTATAAGCGTATGTAGATAATACATTTACCATCTTACTTTATGATAAAATAAATGCATTTTTAAAACCCTCAACTCCATTATTAGTTATAAAATAATAATTCTTTAGCTTTTCTTAATGTTTTAATTATTCGCAATCCTGATAACACCTTGAGCCATGCTGTGTATAGGAAACCAACCCACACAAATAAATATTTAAACGGTAATTCACACCACCATCCATCCCAGTTAGCTACCGTGGGTAAATCTTTGTTTCAGAGAGCACGAGGGATCTGTAATGATAAACACCTGGCGGCTGACCTACACTATGTTAAGCAAGTACTGCGAGACATCAAGCTTGCTAGGCCACGGCAGCGTCACACGACCGAGTGAAGTCAGCCACAGTGGAGCGAGTACCTGCTGTTCTACCCTTTGTGAGAGGCGTAACTAACAAGATTGGCTACATTTTGATGCGGGCTTCAATCAAAACTTATTTCAAGCCGCTGAAGAAGGTCAATTCCTACCACCTGTCAAGTGCAATATTCCTCTACAAGATCCAGGAGCGTACAAGCTAGATTGTGACAGCGTCTCATCGTATATTGGACAAACAAAGCGAGCAATTTGAACCGCGTGAAGGATAGCTGACATTAAACATCAAAGACCCAACGAGTCGGGTATGCTGACCATACTCTAAATGACCCAAACCATTACATAGATTTGATCGACCACAAATCCTCGCTAAAGAACACCGATTCCTACCAAGGATGATTAGTGAGGCTATTAGATTAGAAACATCCAAATTTCAATAGAGAAGATGATTGGGTTCTACCACCTGCTTAGGATCCCATAATTAATAAATTAAAATTTAAACCCAAGCATAATACCACTGCCGGCTGTAATGATATAATCAGTTTATTTTGCATAGGTCAGAGTACAGACTAAAAAAAATTAATTTCAACTAAGATCTGGAAACCCTGCTTCAGCATTGGCAACAACGCATGACATCTCAGTCTACCCCGTGACCACGGCCGCTGGAAAGTGTTCGAAACGTCGGGAACTTAAATATGTAAAGTCATTTTATTTAATAATCTTAGTTTTCTATTAAAAATGTTATAATTTTAATAGATACGGAGCACTACCACCAAAAACATAATTTTAACGTTTTACTTGTATATTTATTAAAAAACCAAGAAGTAAAGTTTTAAAAAACATAAAAAACAACATTGCAACTATGAATAAAGATGTAAGCTAATATATCTTTCAAGTTGTATTAAACTGCACATTGTGTGCAACTATATTATAAAATCTGTTAGGTAGTTTAGGAGTCCATCGCGGACAAACATTGTGAGACGAGATTTATATATATATTAAGATAATTAATATAAATAGTAAGATAAGATGTTAGTAAGCTCTGTTCATCGACGGACACAACCAATACTGATAGTTATTTTGGCGTCAGGCTTAACACAAATAAACATTACAACCTTCTGATTAGCTGTGCTTCAGAAACAGGAGTTGACCGGCAGAAACGCCTTTGGCATTTAGGCCTCTGTACAGCTAGTGCAACAAGATTAAAAAAGTTAATAAATAAATAAAACTTATAATGTTTGTTGATTATTCGAAAACTTTTTACAATCTTTTTTTGCTGCTGTTGAAAACACTGCCTTAATTAAATAAGTCAATGTTTTACTGTTAATTGAACATATTAATTATGTTTTGCTACGGGTGTTGATAGCAAACATAATTGATATGATTCATCCCTTTTTTAAACATAAATATATGTAGCGACTTATAAGCAACATTATTGATAAGCAAAAGATAGGTTCGTTTTATTCTCTATTTAGTCTCGACCCATATTCGCTTATTTGCAGTAAAGACTGGAAACGGTACGACTATATAGCCATAAAGCCTGAAACACAAACCGAACTCATAATGTTCTATTGATTTCCGATTATACTGACCATAAATAACGGGTTGGCCGTTATTAATTGCTGAATTAATCGTCTTATTTGCATTATGGTTCGGCGATGATGGACGGCGAAAGGGATAATTAAGGGAGAGGCATTATGACAACCAGTTTCTTTGCCTTCTTCTTCGTGTCCTATGCAACGAAATTAAAACAATTGGTGGTTTTATATAGCTCATCTACATAAAATAAGTTCTAATAACTGTAAAAATAGTCATGCTTATATGTATATGTTGTACATTTTAAATTGTTAAAAAGAATAAGTTTGAAACTTTCCTGCGGATTTAAAAAATACTTATATAAAACTCTATGTTTGCCACTTTTCTGACATAAGTTCTATACCATATCTTAGCATTAAGGGACTTTAACGGACTTAAAATATTTAAATAAACTATTAATATAAGTCTTATCGGAGCGTCGAAAATGCACAATACTTTAATAACCTCACAGCTATACTAAAGCTACCATGTTTTGAAAGTTCGTAAATTAAACAAGCAATTCGAACAGAAGCTTTTCGAGGAAACAAATGCAATAAATTTGAACGCAGCTCGACTTTTAATTCAAATCTCTGTGTCGCCCGTTTTTGTCGTCCTTTAAGCGGTGCAGTAACGAACTAGATGTGTGAAAGTTTAAAGCAATTTCGTTGAACTTGAGCGTACGAATAAGCAACAAGCTTTAAATTAGATACAAAAGTTTAGTTACGATCTTGTAATATAAATATAGAGCATAAAACCCACTTTTTTACTTATTACTTATATTAGTTGTAGTGATTATTGAATGAAATTTAATTATAAATTTGCATAAATAGAAGCAATAACAAAAGTAATACAGTCAAAAAGAGCTTATTGATAGAAGAGCCTTGTTAAATATATTACTTGAACTCGCAACGGCGGTTAATATTTGACACTTAATGACAGGTGACCCTTCTTAAAATTTTATATCTGAACTTAACTATGAAATTACCCTGGTTTTACAGTAAAAACGAATGACAATTGGTTGTCTTTATTTGATATATCGGTTTCCGTTTTCAAATTTAAAATATTACACATATAAAAAGGAGTTGAACCGTCCGAGATAATAAATTTAAAAGTTAACGGTATTAAATTTAAAAGTAAATGCATGAAAGTTATTTATGGAACGATAATAATAATATACGAAAAAAAATATTTTTAATTCGGATGCAATCCGGTGCATTGCATTAAATTCTTATAAAACGATAGAAAATATGATTAAATTTAATCGCAGAGGATGTTACAAAAGGCATGGACAGTAATTTAACCGAAAAAGTTTGATTAATCTTATCTTTGTACAAGTGTTTCACCAGCTGTTCCTATCATTACTCTACGTGCATCTGACAGCCTCGCTCGCCCTCCTTGTTTACTTTAGCTGTGTTTTTATTTCATAATACAAATATAACATTTACTCCCAAGAACAAAAAATCATACAAGGTTCAGTAAACGGTTAAGAAATCAATAAGTTACATAATATGCTACTGGGTAATATAATATAGTAAATTTGTGCAATGAACATTGTTTTTTCTTGTCCGGTATTAACTTAACTTTATATAATAGTAAATGTACGTTTTTGTCACACTGATGAATAAATTAAAGTCTGTCTATTAGTTAAATATCTAGTTGCGGCTGAGTCATCGAATGCTACAAATAATTTATAGGTCACTATATGAAAATGAGCCAGAGCTCGTTGGCTGTCGCGTAATTTTAGTATCCGCTAAACGTAATCCGTGTCACCTATTTTTACTTTTAAATTAATATATCTCTGCAATATATAAACGCCGAGCTGTTATAAATATTACACCAGCATTTCAGCTGCTAAGTTTATCTTTGCTTTTAGTTTTGCTATGCTTAATGATTTGAACAATGTCTCCGAACTGGTGTGAACTGGAATGTGGTCATAAATGTACAATAACCATATTTGGCCTATACTCCCCTTATGTTTGTTGGGAGCGCTGTGCTTAAAATTGTCTGCGAACATATTTACCTAGGAAAAGTCTTATGTATTGGTTAGATAAGTGGAACATTGACTCAAATTTTAAACGACTAATCTAACTCGTAAGGGTAACGTTCAAGAAGTTTCGACGCATCGTCCTGTCCAATATCCCTTAATGACTGAAGACAAAAGTTTTTAAACCTTTTTTATTACCAGTAAATAAACTGACATACGGCACTAAAACGTGGTTCTTCACTGCTCACCGTATAAGGAAGGTATGTTTGTGTGATAAATTGTACGGGGTGGGTGCATCCGTAGCAAGGCTTTAGTATCCTACATAGCTCACGGAATGAGCCTCCTTAAGTGGCGATAGGCTGGACACATAACTCGTGGAGCCGACCGTTAGGTTCAGTTCAGTTCTCGAATGATAGGCTCGTACTAGCTATCGCGTGTGGGGTAACCCCCAAAACACTGTGCAAATGTACGGGAAGTCAGTGTATGCAAGTGGCATAGTAATGTACCTCTTGGCGGCTCATATAGGAGGCTTATGTTTAGCATGATTGCAATAGGTCGATATAATAACAATAATTATGACTATATATGTACCAGAAGTCGTCTTTCATTAAACATTCATTATCTCTGACACATATGCACGCTGCTCGTTTAAGTTAGAAGTTTTGATAGATATTTATTTGCTTACTTTTAAATATGCAGTCGTTAAATGAACTATATAGAGTCATACGCAATTATTAGTCAAGCTAAACTAATAATACTAGCGCTAGAACCACGTTTTAAAAGCAGATCGATATGACAGTGAACAGTAGTGGTTACAGTAGGTCTGTTATGGATATTTGGTACAAAACAATGTAATTCAGTAATAAATTTTCCCGAGTGGGACGATAACTTAATAAATTAAGTATCTTTAATAAAATAGCTATGCTCTGGCAAACATCAAAGCACAACGAACAATGACGCATTGTTTAGCAAGGTAAGGGGGATCAGAGCAACAATAGACGTCTCTTTACTTGAAGGCTCCGAATGCTGGTATAAAATACGATGACAAGTACGAAGTCATTGTCGTAGTCTGATACTGCATCTAGGTTTAATAACTTTTACTTTAATTAATATTCCATAAGCTTCTTCACAATCGTTACACAGCGGATGTTGTACTTTAAAAAACATTAAGTAAAATATAAACTTTACCGAAATTAAATAATAACTAACACACGCAAATATTCTGAACGTGGTTTAAAGCACACGAGCTTTCAACACACAACAAATTACGCATGAAACGTATTTCATTCAGCTTATTGCTTTCACAGTTGTTTTGTAATTTTACATACTGTTCAGTAGCCATATTTGACGACTTAAAAAAGAGTAAGACCTATTTCGAAAAGTAACAGATATTTTGGTAAATGGTTTTTCAAAGTTTTTTGCAAAATTGGTATAGCAAAGTATTGCTAATAATATTTGTTTGATATTACAACATACATACAAAAGTAATAACTTATTTACATCATATACCATTCTCTTCTCGCGAAGATAAATTTAATTTATATTAACATACAATTTCAAAAATTTATGATACTCATGTGACTTTTCCGTAAGCGATACTACGTATTTATTAAGTGCTTACAGTAAAGTATTATATAATTCCGTAAACAAATATTAGATTGCCTGATATTATATCAGAAAGGATAAATTACAAGTACGTGTTTTGCAAATTACTCAAACACAAGTACTGAAAGATTGCGGGCTAATCATTTGTAATTCAGAAACCTCTTTGTCACTTTAATAACGTTTTATTATACCATTGCAAAGTAACGTCTTAATTTCAGATGACGCAACATAACGTTTTAGTATAACCTGGAATATTTGAACATAGCAGCAGTAACTTTTTAAGAAAGTTAAAATACTTCTATTAGAAGCAATTTTAAGAAAATATTTAAAAAAAATTGCACTAGATGTCATAAATATAGTAATGACTTTCAGATTATTCAGTTATCATGGCACTGAAAGATCCACTCTCTCAGTGCTATCGATGTCCTGTACATAATCTGTCCTAAACCTACTTTTACTTACCAACACTATAAAAGTTTTTTTGGAGTTTGGTCTGTTACATGCTTTGCAAAAGACTTTCGTATTCAAAACATGTCTCGAAAGTGACTTTAATAAGTGTACTAAATCTGTAAGTATGAACTCCACCTTGCACCATAAAGTTTTATTTCAACAGGAAACCTTGACACGACTGAAAAAATAATTCACATCCAATATTATTAAAAGTACTTATGATCAAGCTTTATAAAAAGAGAAATATATAAAACAAAAATGGTGCAACTACTGAATGAAATTGTGCAATTAAAGAATGTACGAAAAGTTAACTAATAGCATCATGACATGAAATAAAACGCAAAGTAAATTGCAAATAATACACAATCTCCCAAAGGCCCCCTCAGTAAAGTCGAGGGAATTGAGGCTTTGATTACTTAATTATTATTTAACAGGACACGCTCGGACTTTCATCCTTTGAGAGCTATAGGAAAAGCTACTGATAATAATTACTTTTGGACAACAAGAAATTAATCAGGAGGTTTAAAACAATAAAAAAATATATATTTGATTTATTTTTTATTGTCTTCTTATATGTCGTAGCTTAAAATGGTTTTTCCACCAGAATAATCACTTGGTAAATTGGAAATTATCTAGTTCTATTGAATTAAACACTAAGAAGATACATGTTTGCAAGGTTTTAAGATTTCAAAATCTCTATTCAATCACATCATCAGCCTGTGATAGTTTACTGCTGGACAGGGGAGGCCCCCTGATACATCCATTGGGGGTTTTATCCAAATCTCTTATTCAATATACAAGTGTTACAATCACTTATTGATTGTCATAAAAGCTAGCGATGGTATAAATAAGTTAGCAATTTAAATAATAGCTACATGTAAGAACTGAACAACCTCTAAAACGATTGTACATCGGTACAATAGTCTAAAATTAAATCCAACACTGTTTTTTTTTTCATTACTTAGGCCGCAGTGAATTAACATATATCATGCATGTAATATAAAATGTACATTCGAATAACTTGTAAGGTTACGTGATTATAAAGCAAGCCTTTATAAACATCAGGTTCTAAGTTAAATCACTTTGGTTTCTTACTAGCACACATTAGAAATATCTTTTATAGCAATCTCAATAAGAATTCTAAAAATGAAAATAGATAGATAGATAGAAGAGGCATAAAGATAACATCTCCTATACTTTTAAATTCCTTCCTATACATTAAAATTACTTACGTGACCCCGACAACAGCCACCAGATGTCTCGTACGGACGAGTTGATGTCTAACACTGCCTTAAGCCACTCGAAACAAAAACCTATGTATTACATATGCACAACACTTATCACACGCGAGGAGAATTCCTTATGCAAAGCTGTTTTCGCTAAATTTCAGTGACCGGCCTTAATACGGCCGGCTTTATTTCGGCTTTAATACTCGGTCGTAGAGTGGCTAAACGTCAATATTGAGAATCCTTTTTTCTAAGTACCCGCATTAGAAATAATATGCTGACTTAGGATCCAATACTATCTTTATTTGACAACTTTGATTTCTGTTCATGACATACAAATTAACATAAAATTGCAAAATAATTTTGCCAAGAATTGACTTACCAATAGTAAGTGCTTAAGATAAAAGATTATTTTTTGTAAATTTTATACAATGCAGAGTTTTTGTACCATATTTTTTATCAATTTTATAGTTGCAGTTTCGTAGAATAAATTTTGAGTACGATGTCTTGCAAAAGTTTTAATTGTTCAACATGACATTATGTTTCATTTTCTTAAATTATAAAAATTATTGACGAAAAAATCAAATACAACGTGTAAGACTTATGAATTCATTTAAAGTTATATGATACGTTATGAAATATCCTAAAGTTTATCGTACAAAGATGCTGATCTTACAAACTTAACGACCATATAATATGACACTTGTTATCTGGTTTTATGTCAACGTTTTGGAGCTTTCAAGTGAGGAGATGTCTGTGTCGCTTTGATACCTCTTATCTCGCAAAACAATGTCTCTTTGTTCCTGTTATGTACTGTGGCTGAATTCTGTTGATATTTGTGTGACAAGATACCTTTGTTAGTATTATAAGCACTTACTTTATTAATCATTATTATTATGAATCATATTTCTCTAATAGCGATTCTTACAGTAACTGTGGTGTTGTGTCTACTTTTAAAACTTCTATTTAAATTCAATTATAAAATAAAAAGGACGTTTAGTTACGTCTGATGGCCTTTTTTTACGCTGTCGTTTAAATAAACGATGAGTCACAGAGTTCTACTAAACTACATTTTAAATATACTTTTTAGGCTCTTTATTGACATGGCTTACTTAAGCCATAGCAACAAAGAGATATCATACATTTTGTGTCCTCATTGTCTATACCTAGTTTATTTAGGATCTAATTATAAGGTTCGCGCAACCTGATATATTTTTTATAAAAAAAATATTCTCCTCTCCGTAATCTTATTTAGTTCCAGTCTAGTGTTTCACTTTTTTTGCTTAAAATCTCAAGAAGATAAGTTTATAAATATTACGACAAATATTAACTCAATAAAAGTATAAATATTAAAATTTAACTTTAAAATTACATAAAAAAATTCTATCTCCTTGGTAATGATCGTCTAATTAATTGAAATACATGTTTATTGAATGTTAAAAGGCATTTAATTACAGCAAAGTAAACGTGCTATACTGATATTGAATGCAAATCAAATATTGAATGAAAACCTTTTATGCGTTGATGATGGAATAGCAGTAAAATTGCGTAAAGATTTTCCTATTCACTGAGAATAGTTCAATGGAAATTAAAAAAAAAAACTCCTAAAATTATTATGCAAAATAGAACCAATACCGTACGTAATATTAAAAAGTAAGAAGGAGCTTTTTATTGACATAAATAACTAATTACGAAATGGAAGGACTTTCAACGAATTTGACCAATAACTACATAAACAAAATTTTTACTGTACTCTACGTAATCCACAAAATTTGTTGAAATTTCAAATACTTGTTTCACTGAGTTTCTTTTGTCAGTTCTGCTCAGATCAAGGCTACGCTATCCCTTATCAGTGTGTGTGTTATAAATAAGTAAGCAAGTACAATAATTGTATAAAATTATTACTTTAATAGCGTAGATCACCTGATAGACAACTTAGAAGAGCGCCAAAACGCCTCAAAGAAAAATAAAATTCATAATCAATAATCTGCTTTAAAATTATTGTGCTATGATAGTCTTAGAGGTTTCAACAAATATTTAACAGACTTTTTAGACAAGCAACTGCCCCAATTAATTCATTAGCGACATTTAAGGTTACCTCCTAATTTTTTTTTTTTTCGAAAATTAGAGTCTTTTTTAATGATGATTTACAGTTTTAAATTAAAGTTATTATATTTCATAGTCATAGCAAATAAAAAAGGTACACAAAAAAAGTTTTTGCATGCATTACCGTGAACAATTCCACGTATAAACGAAGTTATGATATCTTAACTTAAACACTAAGAGACGAACCGGAAATTAATTTCTTAATGTTTACACGCTTCGAGCGAAACATCGATGATAAAATTCTCGCTGGATGCGATTCGAGGTGCGGCTCTTTTTGCTAAACAAAAGTCTTTGCAAAGATATACTGTTTTTCTGTGACTAGATCTCATGCTCTGTTTAGTAAACCTAGTATACCGTATGTGGGGGGGGCCGTTGCCACAGGCGCGTCTCCCCACCGAGTGACTTAACTTCACCAAGGGTCCCCAGATGGGGAGCCTCGGCTTGGGCTGTCACTTTCTGGTTTCCGTTAGCATGCCGAATCGAGGGCTGCCCAGGTGGGCCGACGCCTCGGCTCGATTCAGACGCTTTTTGAGGATCATTTAATAGCTAGAAGAGTTCTATCTAAACTTTACTACCACTTCCTAAAGCGTTAGCGCTAGAAGAAGAAATGCTGCAGAAACTCCAGCAACGCTTCTAATCTAATTTGGTGTTAAGCCACCGTGTCATATAGCAAAGGTGTGTATTTCAACCTCAACGGGGGCGATATCAGGTGTGTGTGCTTGTCCTACACTCTTAGCGTACGGTGTGTTTGGCAACTGCTTGGGTGTCGCCACCTATTATGCCTTAAGGGCGTTAATTAGATTCTTGTATTTTACAAATAGCGAAAACTTAGCTATAGCATCACTTGCGGGGGCGGCGAATATATCTGCTGCTTGTTGAACTCGTCTAGATCAAATAGATCTAGCGATTTGAAAAAAGATCGCGCAGTTAGTGCCAGTTCTGCCATTGCTATCGCTAGCATGCTGGCTATTTGAGGCGGCGGTGGGAAGCGTTAGAAGGACGGAGGGTGAATGCGGTGCTAGTGGATGGGTTGGGTCGCCTCGAAGAGGCTTCGCATAGGATTGCAGGAACTCTGCGTTTTGGCGCCTAGAGCAGCCGCGAAGTATTGGCAATGCCGTGATCCCCGTGACATTTAACGCAACGAGGGCGGAGAAGCACGACCGAATAATTAACAGTTGGACACTGCCCTGGGAGACCGTTCGAATGCGATTTTTTTAAAATGCGGTGATATTGTTTGATATTATTAAATTTATAATATATTGATCAAACAATATCACTCATTTTAATAAACTATGCGTGCATCTAATTACTTAAAAATCATTATTTATCAAATATATTACAAGTTAAAATAATATATATTTATTTTTATGACCAAATTTAAACTCGTGCTACTTGAAAATTTTCTTGGTTTAGCTAAAATTTTAACAATCACTGAATGAGAAAAATAGAATGCTTCTGATTTATACGGCTCTTGCCTTTTACTTTAATATTCATAATAATATTGCATTCCGCAAACGGCCGGTTGCTTCAATAGATCGTTCAGCAAATACGTTGGATTGCTACCAAATGTGGTCGGATTGGAAATTATTAACAACCTTTGAGACACCAGATTGGAAAATGTTTGTTTAGCATTGATTAAGAAAAGAGGATTAGTTTAGAATTTATATTCCATGATGTACATTTATTATTTTGTATTAACATTTTTAGATAAGTTATAAATGTGTTCCACTTTGTCTCTAGATTTTAATCAGAGACAAAGTGGAACTCATCATAATCACAATCAATTAGGCAATATGTTTAAGTAAATAGCATTGTATATATAGATATCTAAATATATAGACATTTTCCCCCTAAATCTTGTTTTTCGGATCAAGATTACATAGTGTACTTTAAAGGCTAAGTACCTTTATGAAAAGCATAATTTGTTCACCTAAGAATACTTCTGTAATTGAAGTAATAGGTCCATGCATGTATTAATACTCATTTAGTCCATAAAGAATATAATTTCCCTTAATGCTGTTACATCTTTTTTATTTGGATAGCACTAATTTTAAAGGTAACAAAACAAGTAGCTAGCAAATATATACTAAGTACATATAAGAACTTTGTGTAAGTCAATAGCATTGTGATGATAGGAAATAAATTGATAAAAGCATTACGCGTGATAATTGTAGGTCTATAACGCCACTTCATTGTTCATGGTTGTCTCGTATATATTTGAAGATACTTTTAGAGTTATTTTTGTATTCTAATAAATACAATAGACGGAAGTAAACAAGGAGGGCGAGCGAAGCTGTCAGATGCACAGAGAATGAATGATAGCAACAGCCGGTGGGAGACTTGCACAATATAAGAATAACTTTTCGGATACAACATTTTGCAATATCTTAAAAAGAACTCTCCCAGTATTATATTGGCCTTCTTTCCTTATTTATTTATTTACAACTTCATGCACAATAGTACAAAGGCGGACAATATGCCAAAAGGCATTCTCTACCAGTGAACCGATGAGTGGTGCAGAGCATTTTAAGGTAGGTGCACTTTGGTATGATGAAAAAATATAGAGACATTTATTAATGCGTAATGAATGCAAAGCCATTTAGTCTTACATAAACTTAATATAAATATAAAAAAAATCATACGTATGTACAAATAAATAATATATATGTGTAAATATAGATACATAAATACATACATACCATATGTAAACATATACATAACAATACATATGATATTGTAAGTATACGTACAAAAATATACATAAATTCATTACTAGGAAACAAAAACGCAGTACGAAATTACAAATTCATTATGTTAGAAAAAAAAGTTACGTTGTTGAAAGTTGTTTTAATAAGTATTCCTTGTTTTTCTTTTTAAAAGTAAAGTTATTCTTAGCTATCCTGATCTCAAGGGGTAGCGCATTCCATAGGAGAACGGAAATAACATTAAACCTTATCTAGGAAATAACAAAAAACTTCTTCTAGAAGAACTAAAAATTGACGTTACTGTAAATCATGATCTAAGCAAATGTTCAATTTATTACTTATTAGATTTAATAATATTATTTAAATGTCGTATTTTATTCTTCAGTAATTATCTTATTTAATCTCTATTATTATTTTTTTTAAAGTTAGATAAGATTCCAAATGTTATTCAATTAATAAAAGGTGATGAAAAGCACACTTCTGCCGACGTGTAAGCAGCAAAACAGAAAAAGGAAAATAAAGAGTTTTTAAGGAATTTGGTTTGAGAACTTCATTTTATCAAGTAATACGTTATAATAGTCTATTGTCTATAGGTCAAGTGTATCGCCTAGTGCTGCACTTGAACTTTTTATAATAATTAACTTCCCTTTTGTTCTAAAATTAATAAATGTTTACTTGGATGCAACAGCTACATAATACTTATCCTGTTACGTAATAATATATTTTAGATAATATATTCTTTTGGAAACGTCTAACATTAAAGACATCATCTGAGCTCGAGTTGGAAGTTCAGTTCATTAAATTCAAAATATTCAAAAATAGATATGGTGGTAGGTCCCCTGTTTACAGGAGACCGTCTGGTGAGTACCACCGCGGTGCCTATTTCTAGCCGCGAAGCAGTAGTGTGAAAACACTACTGTGTTCCGGTTTAAGGAGTCCGTAGCCAGCGTATTTACTGGGTAAACGAGACTTAACACCTATGTCTCACGGCAAGCAGCGCGTTGCCGATACCACTGGTATTGCTAATGTCTATGGGCGTCGGTGATCACTTCCCATCAGGTGGCCCGACTGCTCGTCAGCTCTGCGTATGCCATAAAAAGTCATATACTAGAAAATATAAATAGGTAGGTATGTATATAATTACATTGTAGAGTAATTAACATAGGTTCTAGCAGAACGCCTAATAAAACACAAAAGGCAAATAAGAAGTAGCATTAAAAACATTATTGAAGAAATAATAACGTTAAACAGACTTTATTGCTGTATCTATATACCTAATGTTTGCATCAGATTACTTCAAATAGTTAAAAATATGTTGTACTGTTTTAAATGTATTTAAATAATATACTAAAAACAAAAACAGTCGTCTTGTAAACATTTAACGGCCGTTCTGTGTCAATGACTACATGTCTAAAATTTTGGAATCAATAATAGAAAGGATTGCTTTAGTATTAAAAAAAAAAAACGTTTTACTTTGATTTTACTTTTAAAAAGCTCTTGTTTTGCGGAATGGACGATTCAAGTTGTGATTAATTCATGTTGTGTGAGGGGAATGGTGGGAGTTATATCTTTGAACAATTTTTCAGATGTTAGTGAATATAATAAGGGTCGATCGTTCAAATAACTGCCTCTAATAAATTAAAGGCAGTTATTTGAACGATCATGTCGATAAATCATATCTGAAATGGATGTGTAGTTGATCCCGGTCACAACCATCTTTGGCAGTCTTTATAAAACATCACCGCCTCGGTGTTTGGAAGATGACGAATAATTTTACAAAGTCAGCTTACAAACTTTGACAGAGATTAAACAAACTATAAAATAAGTACTTAAGTATTGACAGTGCGACTGAATATAATGCATAAGTATAAGCGACTTCTGAGGCGGGTGAAGTTGAGTTCTTTTCCAAAATAAAAATGACTTATGTAATTATTAGCATTCATATAATTATAACTTAAAATGAGTTTAAAGAGCAGAAATAAGAGTAGAGTAAGAAACAAAAGTGAAAAAGGGGAACAAAAACTGAGAAGATGCACAGTGAATAATGGTAGGAATGGCTGTTGAAAGACTCGTGAATATTATGTACTGATACAAAATATAAAGTAAACTTTTGTGTATAATTTCTGGCCCTGTTTCTGGTAAAAAATGGGCCCTTATTAGTATTGTCACATTAAATATTGCTTGATGACTTACGTTTAAGTTTTTAACGCATTTGAATATGAAATAATTCTATTCTATTTTTATTTACGAGAAACTTGTAAATAACAATAATTATTTAAAATTTACATTTATTGCTTCGTATTACCAAGAAAGCCTATAGCTAGGTTATAAGCTTACTATAATTTTTTTCATGTTTGGTTAAATTAATAACAGTGTTTTTCTTAATAGTTATTCCTATTTCCTACGCAAGTAAAGTACTGTACTGGTACATAACGCACATAAATAACAAAAATTAACAAAACCAATTCGAGCTTTTGCCTTCCCGGTCGATTTACCACTGCTGTCGCATGAAAGGGCGCGATGGGAGAGGCGTGACGCGAATCAGGGAGTTCTTATGTAATTGGAAGAGATCACTTTTTTTGTTTATAGCATATGCCAGTTAATATTTCATGTTGTCCATTTTTGTATGCGAAGCAACATTAAACACAAGATATAGAAAACTCAATAGAAAAGCATTTTTTTTCAATGTATTATACGGATTTGTTGTACAATTGTTATTAGCTTGTAAAATAGCATTCAATGCTTCTGTACGTCTCGTTCATCTTTTATTCTGTTATATATAACAACACTAAAAGAAACACGAAATAAGGGTTATCGCTTTTTGAAAAATAATGTTCTTTGGATTTGGTTAAAGAAATACCTGTTTCTGTAACATTTCCTTTCGATTTTAGCCTGTCAAAAAGTGACATGTAGTCTGTGCCATTTATTTAACTTTTTTACTAAGAATGTAACTATGATTGTCTTTCGGCGTCTTATTTCTCATCATTGTCACCCTGAGTCAGTCCACTGCTGGACATAAGCCACAAATACACGCCTTCTCCATTAGGGGGTTTTTGAACCGTATCCGACCCACCACGCTTGCTTAATTGTTGAAAATCGTTTCCCCTCGGGCTGCGAACCCACGACCTCCGGCTTATAAAGCAAAGCCGATACCGCTAGACCACAGAGGTAAACTCAGGTACAAACAATAATGTTCCCAAGCTTGTTGCGTTAAGCTTACTTTGAACTATTGTTTTGTTTACAACGTTAACCTTATAAAGCGAAAGCGACAACGACAACGACAAAGACCCTTACGTGAAATTTCATAAACTGATTTAAACAATTTTGCTTACCACAACATGACATAAAATGTTAAATCTATGTTTAATAAAAAAATCAGTCACTATTCACCTTAAGCTTTCTGAAAAAACCATAATTATTTCATTTATGAACTCTTAGTTGCTGGGTAGGATTTGAAGAACCCACCGCCCCTTGCCGTGGACAGAACTGCAATTGGGCAAATGCCAAACCACCTGCTTATCATGGTAATTATGGGCAACTCTTTTTAATGGACGCTATCTTGACTTTCATTAAAAAGGTTGTCCAGCAAGGAACTGCTAAAGGCTTTTTGATGACGAAGATGATATGATGCACTCGTTAATGAACCACCGGATAATTGATGTTGGATTTAAGTTTCTGTTAGGCATTTCCGGTCTTCACCAAGAAATATGCATTTTTGAACATATGCGCTGATTATTCTATCAATAAATCTGTTAAACAACAAAATACCAAGATAAAGACTACCTTTCGCCACGTAGAATCTCATTATTCATTTTCCTACATACTAATTGCGCTCGCGCGTAATTTAATGTGATTTCGTGGTTTCAATTTTGGTATGTTTTTAGATGCGAAATAAATTAAAAGGTGAAAAAGCACTTTGAGGCACTCAATATTATTACATTAAAGTGCATTTATGTTTTAGAAGACAACTAGAAGTATTATTTTTTTCAGATTTGGAATGATTTTTAACCTTGTTGGGTCAAAATTGTTTAAAATTTTTATATCTTCTTTTATTTCCATTCATGATATCTCTTTTAATAGGGGACTTTGCTAACGAACAGAGTGTTCGGCGCATTTCTATGTCCTCACACAAGAGTTTACGCAATAATCTTCCTTCTTTCTTACTATACCCGCCTTTTTGCCTGCCTTCCTTTTTTCCTTTTAATTTTTCCTCATCTCGCGAAGAAAGGAGGGTAAAGGGATATTACTTTAGTGCCACGTTCGTCGGATAATTGTCTCCGGAGTTCCTAGGCGCATCATATTTTAAAGTCACGCGACGCCAATGGCCAACGCTCCGTTCTAACGGTTTAAGTTTACCGCGACCCCAGCCACATCAACGAAGACGCCTGCAGCTGCCGCCATCGACGCGGTATTTATCCTTCCTTTTATCGCATTTCCAATCCAGCTTCAAACCTCGTTGTCCGGAGCCGGGTTACGCCATGGTCCTTCGAACGCATCTGCTTCTGGTCCTAAAAGAGATCCTATTTAGACCTTGAGCGAACCATACAGTCACTGACTTATCCCATCAAATTGGCTGACAAAACCCGGTTACCACGCCCCGCGCAACCACAGAGTGTTCATGTTATTTGTAGTCACAAAAGTTTGGAAATACACCATCAATGAATAAAGATTTCCATTCTTCTTAAATGTTATCCTTACAATAACGATATATATTTTAAAAAATTATGATAACTGCTATAATGTCCTAATATTATAAGAAAACTGGAAAATAATTTTATCATTAAATATAACCGATTTAACAAGCACGTAATAATATTACATCATCTTTATTTTGTCTCGGCCAACACCACATCTAAAAATAATATCGCATTTAAAGGAGAGAACATTAATATATCTTATTCGAGTTTTTGTTAAAAATTAAATTAAGCCGCAATATTGTTTCATACGTTTTGTCAAGTGGTCTGCCGTAAATGGATAATAAAATCACAATAAAGCAATGTAGATATGTTCATTACACTTCAGGACTGGTAAATGCAAATGAATGATATGAGTTTTCGTACTCAGGAACATTGATCAACAAAGCCTACTATTCCTCTATGTAAGAGAAGGAAGAGGTATTTCATAATCTTGGTAGCTTAATGTGGTATTTCTGCCAAAAAGCAAAAGCGTGAAAACACTACCGTGTTTCGGTTTAAGCTGCACTACAGTTATTGTATTTACTGGGCAAATGAGACGTAACATACTATGTCTCACGAAAGGCAGCGTGATGTTGATACCCTACGTTTTGCCGATGTCCATGGACGTCGTTGATCATTTCCATCAGGTGGCCCGACTGTTCGTCTGCCTATGTAGGCAATAAAAAAATCCGCATTAAGAAATCGCTTGGTAACACAATTGACGTATTTATTTAAATATTGTCAATGATATAATTAAACTTTATAATGCACGAGTATATAAGAAGGACATCTTATCTCCGCTTCTGCTCTTGACTGTTTTTGTACCGATGGTAATGTTTTGACAGTCTGATCATAGTGTTCACAAAAATCTAAACAGAATTCAAAATTTTTACTTCTTCATTTTGCATCGAGACAGCTAAAGCTAGGTTAATGTCGTGATTTATTCAGATGTGCCCCTATCTTATAAGGATTTAAAAAAATTATATCAAAAAATAACGGTTAAAAATCATAACTTTTCAAATTTTAAAATAAAGTGTAGATAACACTAATGTTAACAAATCATTTAACACGTTATCCAATATTCGTTAGAACCTCTTTGCAAGGACGAGCCGTATATGAATATTTCATGGCGATTTTTCAGTTCCGTAGCACCCTTTCCTGAAAAATTCGTAGCGGTGCTACGCGAACGTTTAAAAATGCAAATTCCGGTATCAGCATGTAGTCAGCTAGCATTTTCGTGCCTCGTGCATGTAATCTGCTTGCGGAAGCGTTCCTTATGCAATTTGTTTTAACGTCCCTCGCCAGTCTGAATGGACCGTTTAATGGTAGATCAAGTAATTACGTATGTTCTGTGAAAATTATGCTAAGTACACGATACTGCCAAGTTGTTAAGCTGAATATCCCGTTGAATTGTATCAGTTACACAATAATTAAAAAAAATATATTTGCTATATGTGCCGGTTATAAGAAAATGAACTTTATCTTAAACGTTTATTTTACTTTTGCAAGCAGGTACCCTATTTTTGTAGATTTCCATAAGTATTAATTTTAACATCACGATAGGAAGACATCGCTGTATGGGTGATGGGACTTTAATAAGATTCCCAAGGTGTCGAGCAGTGTATCCTGTTGTTACATAAAAAAATTCTATATCTTTTCAAGATACAACATTATTTCTCTACAAACGACAATAATAAGTCATCGAAACGATTGTATTTTATCAAAACAATTGAGATCTAAAGTAAAATGTATACCTGTATTTCAACGACTTTTTTATTATAAGTATTATTAAGACAAATTTAAATATAGTAGTAACATAAACTTACTCTCAGCTGCCACAATGGCTACCTCTGCAAAACTTATTCAACGGACGGAAATATTACCTATTGCCGTGGCAGGGAAGAGGCTTACATAGCGCGCATTTCATTTTTAAAGCTTGTAAATCATATTTTATTTTAAAAAAGTAGTATTAACAGAAAATCAGTAGTAATCCGTCTAGCTTTGCTTTCTCAAGAACATGATCAACCAACTTTTGTGTTGATTATAATTACATTTAACCTCCTCCGTGGCCGGGGAGTATTGGCCCTTGTTTTATAAACCGGAGGTTGTGGGTTCACATCCCGCAAGGATTATTCATGATAGATAACTCCTCCACTCCAGGCTATTTCAAAGTAGTAAAATGTAAGGTTTTTCGTAAAAGTATTGTAAAATTTATTGAAGAAAAAGGAAAATAAAAAGTTCCGCTGAGTTTCTTACGCCGGTTCTTCTCAGGTCAGAGGATTTCATTTCCGAACCGGTGGTAGATTATTTGACAATCAATAAGAAAGTGTAATGCTTCTATATTGAATAAAGATATTTGACTTTGACTTTGACTTTGGGTAAAACAACGATAACACAACTTGTGTTAATGTTGTTTTTTGGTTTGTTAGAACAATTTGGGCCGATCACCGAATCGTCTGAAAAGATATATGATCTATGCGTCAGATAGGCATATAAAAAGTCAGTCCACACACGAAAATGAAAAACAACGAGCATACATACGTAGCGCTAACATAAAAGATTAAACTAAGAATGTCTGAATCACGTAAAACCTACATGAAATCAAATTTTAGTACTTCATTACTTAAAAGCTCGGAAAGTTAAAGTTGTGTTTGCTCTTTTTATGTCGACTATTTTGTTGCATTTCACAAATTTTTATTTAAAAAAAATGTTATGGATGTATTTAGACAACTGTTTTAGATTATTGACATCTGTATCAAATAATTTTTAACGTAAAGTTTTCCTTAATACAATGAAATGAGGTTCGCATACAAAAAGGCTATCGTTGATTCGTTTGATCTAAATTTTCTTCTAAAATAGGAACTAACTATATTTGAATTATTAAGCAATGTGATACGGTAGCTCGGATTTTTTTTCATTTCCGGAACGATCACGTAACCTATACAGTATTGCCAGAGGTGGGGGCCAATATCGCAGGCTTGGGCAGCGCTCTGGCATTCGCAAAGCTGCGAATATTATGAATATTAATTCGCACGAGGCTGTTTGTTTTACTCTGAAAATTTTCTATACCCCTTTTTTAATTATTAATAAAAGTATATGGTAACTACTGCAAATAGTTTTAAAAAGGAATCGAGTGTACTATTAGACAATAAATAGTTATTATACAAAAAAAGTAAATGGTGCATGTCTAAGGACAAAAATTTTTTTGTAAAATATATGAAAGTCATTGATATAGTTTTAACTTTGGTTTTTTGCTATAAAAAGTGGGATGATCCATGGGTATGTAAATCGTTTCTCTTATCTACTAACTTTAGCAGTCGCTGTAGGCCATTAGTGCTTTCTAATATAGTGAATCCATCCATCCCTCAAATTCAAGTTTAAAAACTGATCCCATGGTGACTGAGAAAAATAAGTATCTGAGAGAAAGAAAGTATATTATTATATTCCCGGCATGGATGTTATGGTGATATATTGCAAAAATTGATAAAGAGCGAGAGCTATATTATTGGCCTTCTTTTAGAAAATCCATGATCATATCTTTGCTATTCGAAGTATAATTTTTTATACTTATTTGAACTAAAACATCACAACCAATTCAATATACAACAACCCCAAAGAATAAAAGTAAAACTACTGCACTGTTGGAAAGGATCCAAAACATTTGCCGAATAACAAAATTTTACCACAACCGCAGCTGAATGAAATGGATATACAAGCAATTCAATGCGAGAAATCATTGTAATAAAAAAGTTCTAATACTAAGTGGCTATGCATGAAGAACAAGAAAATAGTTTATTTTTGCTATTTGGGTTTCATATTTTAAACTTCTTTAAAACAATTCGTAAGTCTGCAAAAACATTATTATAACATGAATCTCAAATGAAATCGAAAAACTTGCAGATAAATAGCAGAAATATTATATCATGTAACAATAAAATATATAACCATTTATAAATCATTTATTAATTTTTATTTTGCGATCACCATCGTTTTGTAACCTTTTATCAGAAACAACTTGAACATTTAAATTGCAAATTTCAGTACTAGCATGTCGTCAGCCCATAGACGGAGCATTCAAAGTGTTCAATAAGTATATATAGCAACCGACTTCATAACAATGTGTTAGCTCCGCACCATTTATTGGAATACTTCTCACTGAATATATGTTGAACATCTCAATTACGAATTGCGACTCGATAATATCTAACCTCTTTTCTTTCTTGTTGACTATTTTTCTAGGAAAGAGGTATACTCACTTCTGAGCATACGCTCCGAGATACCGGACAATTAAACAATTAGGTACGCGTTTTAAATACCTATTAGAGCTGGACAATCTCTAAAAGAGGTTCTTTTGGTACAATTTTCTACAGGAATATTCAACATAATATGTTTATTTCCAGTGCTTAAAATGCGGTGACTTAAAATACATACATTCTTAATTCTGCAAACGATTAACTTCTTAGGTTACTTGATTTTAAAGCAAGTTTTTAAACCCTTAGAATTTAAAGCTAAATACTTTGTTTTTAGTAACAGCTACATATATGTAACTCTTAATAAAAATAAATCGTTAATTTCCAGGGATAACAATCAGAGCGCGCGGCTGGTAAATGATAAGACGAATTGTCACTTTTCAAAATTACAAATATTTAATGTCACTAATTTTACAAATTGGAACTTTTCTCAAGGAAAGGTATTATAAGCGAAAAAAAACTTCTGTTAATATTTTCACAGTTTACAATTGGCTGACAGAACAAATAAAAGATATGAAGTCATTTTCAGTATTCGATATTAAAGAGTTCGTGTTCTCTCAACGCCTGATAAATTATGGATGAAGCGTGCCTCGGTTCATTCATTGCTCATACTGATGTTTTGTCTTTATATGATCTGACCAAAAGGTATTTTCAATATATGAATTAACGGAATAATCATATTTTCAGCACTAAAATTTAAATAATATATACAAAATATACACTTATATATTTATGGTTATAACTATTTTGTATTTAATTATTTTTATAATTACTAGCACACATTAAAGATATTGTTTTTTTTAGCGATCTCAACTAGAATTCTAAAAAAAATAAAGATAATGACAATAACTGAACATCTCTTATACTTAAAGACATTTAAATGACTTACTTAACCCCGACAGCAGCCACCAGATATCTCGTACGGACGATTCGATGCGTAACACCGCCTTAAACCACTCGACACAAAACACTATCATATACGCACAACAATTATCACACACAAAGACAATTCCCTTCCGGGCAGCGGCTTATACGAAGCTGTGTCCGCTATATTTCAGTACCCGGCTTTTAAACTTGATCGTAGAGTGACAAAAGATCAATATCGAGACTCTTTCTTTCTAAGTACCTGCTATGACAAATAATATTATAAGGATCCGACACTATCTTTATTTGACAACTTTAATTTTTGTTCATGACACACAAATAAACAGAAAGTTGCAAAATAAAGTTACAAAGAAACCACCTACCACTTTTATCTTAAGCACTACCTAGTAAGTGGTTAAGATAGAAGAACAGTTTTTTTTGTAATAAGGTATTTTTACGACCGATCTTAGTGATGAAATATTTTATACTTGGTAGATTGGTCTATTGAAGGCTTAGTCCCTAAAATTTCAATTTCTCCTATCTTTTTAAACATCTTATTACGTATTCCACAAAACGGCTGAACTCACGTGAAATAGACATCCTGGTCGCTGGCGACCGTAAAGTTATCCCACTCGTCCTGATGAAGGACCTCTGATACGTACGAAACTGAGTCGGCACGAATACCCATTTAACGTGAAATCAGCCGTTTTGTAGAAACTATTTCAGTACAGTTTACAATGCCTCACTAAAGTTTTAATTGTTTAACATAAACAACATCAAATACAACGTGTAAGTTTTATAAATTCATTCAAAGCTGATCTTCAATGTATAATAAGTTATGAAATATCCTCAAGTTTATCATATAGAAATGCTGCCATAACAAACTCAGTGTCCATGTAACATGACTCTTGTTAACAATTTTTATGTCAACGTTTCGGAGCCTTCGAATGAATAGATTCTTTGTCACTTTGATACCTCTTATCTCGCAACACAATGCTTCTTTGTTCCTGTTATGAACTGTGGCTGCGTTCTGTTGATATTTAAGTATACCTTTGATAATATTCACCATCATCATCATCATCAGCCTGTGTCAGTCCACTGCTGGACATAGGTCTCCCCTAATGCACGCCACCTCTTCTGATCTTCGGCTATTCTCATCCAGCCCATACCGGCCATTTTGCGTATGTCGTTAATCCATCTTGCCGTAAGGCGTCCTACACTACGTTTGTCGAGCCTCGGTCTCCACTCCAGAACTTTCCGTCTCCAGCGGTCGTCAGTTCTGCGGCTTATATGGCCGGCCCACTGCCACTTCAGCTTACTAATCCGGTGGGCTATATCGGTGACTCTGGTTCTTTGACGGATCACATCATTTCTGATGCGGTCCTTCAGAGATAGTCTAAGCATAGCCCTCTCCATAATATTATAAGTACTTATTTCATTTATCTTTATTATGATGAATTTTATTCTTCAAACAGTGATTCTAATAGGAGCATTTTACAGTACTTTACATGGTGTTTTATTTCAGTTATATTATAAAAAGGAGGTTTAGTTACGTCTGATGGCGTTTTTTCAATAAACGATGAGTCATAAAGTTTTACTAAACTAAATTTTGAATATATGTGAGCTAAGTAAGCCATGGAAATAAAGAGATGTCATACATATAGTGTCCTTATTGTCTGTACCTAGTTTATTTAGGACTTAATTATAACGTACGCGCAACTCAATATATTTTGGATGATAAAATATTCTCACATCCGTTATCTTAGTTAGTTCTAATCAAATGCTTCACTTTTTTTTGGCTTATAATCTCAAGAAAGTTATGTTATAAATATTCTCACAATGTAATAATGGCTACAATTATTAAAATCTTAATACAAGCATAATTATTTAAATTTCTCTTAAAAATTACATAAAAATATTTCTGTTTCCTTGGTAATGATCATTCAATTAATTGAACTCCTGTTGAATTTTAAAAGGCATTTAATTACAGCAAAGCAAACGAGCTATACTGATATTGAATGAAAATAAAAAATTAAATGAAAACCTTTTCTGCATAGATGATGGAATTGCAGTAAAATTGCATAAAAATTTCCTATTCACGGAGAATAGTTCAATGAAAATTAAAAATGAAGAAGCGAAATGACTATGCAAAACAGAACCATTGACGTACGTTATTAAAAAAGTTAGGAAGGATATAATATCTTGTGTTTACATAAATAATATAATTAGGTTAACTAGATTAAATGACCTTCACCTAATTAATTTCGGTACTCTCAAGTCTCGTACGTACGTCTCAAGTCTAAACTTAAAATTGATAAATCTTAAAATGTGTGAACAATCACTACTAAATTAATTAAATGTCCCTTAATTAAGAAGATAGTCGATAGATATTCAACTCCATGCTAAATAATAATCCAAAATTGACCTAAAATCAAAAAAAGTTTCAGCCTAGAAATATCGAAGAGGCAATTGACAAATTACGATATTATAATTTTTCGATATATGAAACGTTCTCCTATTTCCAATATGTGTTTCTTATTTTACTCCTATTTAAAATATTTCTTAGCAGAGTGAAAATAGTATATTAAATAATTTCAATGTTGGTAAAGCTTTGAAGCAGCGAATTAAAAGAACTGAACATACATACGGTTAGACAGTTAAGGAAAACGAAACTTTTAACAATAACTCTAAATAAAAGGCTCATTATATTACATTAATATTATGAGGGAATAAAAGAAAAAATATGAAACATAAATTTTATGCATATTTATATTTAATATATTAGCAAATAAACATTACATTAATTTCTTTTCTTATTATTAAATTTAACACTCACACTGATTGCACAATTTTGTTGATTTGGCTAAAATATTAACAATCACAGAATGAAAAAATACAAATGCTATACAACTGATCATAACGGCTCTGCCTTTTATTTCAGTATCAATAATATTTCATTTTCCCAAAAGGCTGGCAAATAGATTGTTCAGTAAATGCGTTGGATTGCTGCCAAATGTGGTTGGAATGGAAATTATTAACAACCCTTCGGGACACAGCGATTGGAAAATGTATTTAAATATTTGTGTTAATAAAAGCCAGCTTTTAACACTTTTTTTTTCGTGGGTAACAACTTGTTTTTTATATTTACACTTTACTCTTATTAGTCGCTGTGGTTACAAAAAGCTCATGGATTGTATTTTATGTTATACTTGTTTTAATTGACTTATTTAATTTTTGTTTAATAAGTAAATAGAAACTGGGTAAAACGATATTTCATTTGACAAGATTATTAATACATTATTTCTATTTATTAGGCGAGTACCATACTTGTCCAATACGCAATAAATTACAAAATAAACTAAAAGATGTTAGATGTAAATTCATTTCAAACATTCAATGTTGTCAAGAAAAAGGCAATTTGTCATTGGAACAATTCCAACTTTTCCTTCCGGTCGATTATATTGCGGTCTTAAAAGAGCGCGATGGAAGAGGCGTGACGCGTAATCGAAGAGGTTTTTATAGTTGGAAAATCTCTTTTTGTTTACGGTATGTGTAATTAACTGCCTCGTAGCCTAGTGGATTTGGCTTTTGTTTAGAAACCGGAGGTCGTGGGTTCGAATCTGCAGGGACTCAAAAATTTTCGTTGTTGTTTCCTATGTTTTAGGGACAGTTTGGGCCGATCACCAATTGTCTGAAAAGTAAGATGATCCATGCGTCGGATGGGCATGTAAAAAGGCGGTCACCCACCAACCAACTTTGGACCAGCGTGGTGATAGGTCCAAAACCCCTAATGGATAGAGGGTGTATTAGGGGAGGCCTATGTCCAGCAGTGGACTATCAAAGGCTGATGATGATGATTGGTAATTTAATATTTAATCCTTTACCTTTTTTTTGCATAACAATATTAAAAACACAATACGCAGAATTCAGAAGAAGAACACAATCTTGACAACCAAAATACAATCAGATTTTGTTTTAGTCGCTGTTTCTTAATATTAGATGTCAATAATGATGATAGAAATATATTTAATTACCTCATGTTTGTCACTTATTTGTTTAATTTATTCATTTAATTTAATAAATTCCCTGAAAATAATGGAAATACTATAAATCATATTTATCTTATTGTTACATTAGCCATCTGTCGATTGTATGCATAATAATCTTGTATTGAAAACACAAGACTCTGAAGTCGTCTTCAAATAATGCGTTTAAGCAGAAAACTATGAGCTCTATCCACGTGAAGTTTAAGATCAACAACAAAACGTGATCAAAATAGAAAATCATTCGGAAAAGAACGGAACGGCAACAGAAAAAATTTAAAAAGGTTTTTTTAAATGTTGTAGACAAAGATAGTATTAAATACGATACTACATATGTGAAGGCATGTCTAAACATATATACAACTTTCTTTACGTATTTAGACTTACTGTGGCAGCTCTAGCCTAACTCTTTTAGTCAAATTAATAAACGGACTCTAAACTAAGGAAGCGAAGCCAATGATACAAGTGTTCTATCTTATCATAAAAATTTCAGCTACCCTCTAACCAGAACTAAATTTAAATAATAATTTAATAATAGTAATAATTTAAATTAATAATAATAATTTAATTTAATAATAATTTAATTAGTTAATATTTTTTGTTTCTGGTTTTCTATTTGTGTTTTTATTTTTGAATTAGCTTTTTCCAGGGCAATACGTTATTTGTATGTTTATGAACTCCTTAAGTAAACATAGGTTGTATTGTATGCATGCTTCTGGCATATAAAATCCGTATATCCGTTTTACGTCGAGGAAATATACATTTTCATGTTAAGACACGTTAATATGCCGATGTATCACACCAACCCTTGTGAAGCTGTTAAAGCTTACTAAAAAGATCACAGATGTACAGCCGCTTTCGCCACCTGAGCATCACATTATCCATTTTTCTACATGGCAGAGTTGCGCTTACTACGGATTTAATGAGATTTTATGGCTTGAATTTATGTTTGTTCATACATAGAGCATGATAAAAATGTAAATATAATAATGATATTTAAAGGCACTCTAAATGATTGCATTAAACTATACTTAAAATATAGTTATCTAATTATACTATATGAATGGTCTTAATTCCCTCATTATGGAATGATTTTTAGAGAGGTATTAAATTATTATATCTGCTCTTTATCCTAATTTATACCTTAGTATCAGTATATTCACGGTATTTATCAGATACGCCCGTCAGATAACTAACAATTTTACAAATAAATGGAATTGGAGTGTCTGTTTGTAATACTAAAATAAGCGTTTTCAAAATAGTATTATATATTACAAAACCCATAGTTATTACAAAACCCGCACGAGGTCAGGCTATCATAACTAATACATTTAAACTTCAATTGTCCTTATTAAGATATTAGCACTGTACAAAAACAAAACAATCGTGAAAACAATAAATAAGCAGCGAATCGTTTCAAGCATAATTTATTGCATGTTTCACGGATCTCGCTGTGTTTATAATTGCGCTCAGTGTATCGGATTGGTGCCATTAATATTTCAACCTTTCAAATAAATGTTAAATGGTACTTTCACACTTATACATGAAGAATTGGATGCTGATGTGATTCACTTTTTGTTGCTCACGCAATGCATGATTAATAATACATTTTTCCAAATTTATCGCGTTTAGTTAGGTTTACAATTCTTTAAATGTACCCAACGTTTTAAACCGTCTCGTCCGCATCATCCACATTATCTACAATGCGTGATTTTATTCGTTTTAACTAACCTTTGAGATTAAATCGGAGTAAATTAGGATGGATATATAATTCATAGACGCTATTAATTTAGTTCAATTATAAATAAATAAGATAATTATTTTTGGAAAGTAAAACCGGAAGAAGTCGCAAGCACCGCCATATTGTAATAGATAGTTGATGATTTTCACACAGACATGGTCTGTATATGTAAACCCATCGGCTCCGTGTATATCATTGTAATTCTACTTGATTGAATTGTAATTTGCTGTTTGACTGTTATAATAAACTAAGAAGATTAACTCTGTAATATCATTATGCATTATTTAAAACATATAACACATCCACAATAAGCCATTCAAAGACTTATCTCGATAATCCGATATATTCGGTAGTAGAGTCCATCCCGTAAATTGTCATGTCAAGCATGGGGTGACCTATCACAGTAGGTTTAGTTGGAACCTACAATGTTCTTGACATTTAATCCAAGCCATTAAATGAGGTCTCCCCTTGTGTTCGTAAAGGTTAAATGTCAGTCGCAATGCGTTAAACCGTAGAATCCGAAACTTGCAGAATTTGTAATATGCTGTCTATAAGCGAATATTTTCATATTTTAGTACCAATATTTATTTCCTTTGGACCAATGTTCAGATTATTTATAAGGTATAGAAATTCATCACTATTATGTATGTAAGAATAAGTGTCCTCTTAATATTAACACTGGATCGAGTGTTATTTATGGTCAGTGTACTTATAAATAAATGCAACTTTATTGTATCGGTTCTCTTTCTACTGCTTCAACTCTAGCCACTATCTATGTTGGCGTAATTTTTATATACCGTCAAATAACCAATAAAAACCCGCGACCCGACAATAGCGACCCGCAAGAAATAACCAATAAAAGGCCGACTTGAGATTTACTCTTTATTTGAGCCTTAAAATAATTATTATTCTGGATATAAAATACCCATTTTATTGCATTTTATTTAACGTAGAACATTGTAAAACTGTTTTGTATTCAAAACAACTCATGCTCGCGTAGTTGTCTTCAATAAGTGCTTTTCAAGCTGAAAATTATGAGCATCACACGTAAAGTTTTATATCAACACCGAAACGTGACACAACTGCAAAATTATTTTGTACAAAATGGAAAATACTTCAAAACTGCGGGTCATTTATTTATATATAGAGTTAAAACTAAATATGAATATACAAGCGCAAGACTTGAAACTATTTATACATTTTCATTCTAAATAAGGTGCATCTCGCCATTTCTTTGTGCTATTCTATTTTTTGCCTATTTCTGCTGCCAAGCACCAATGTCTTCTGGTTTGAAGGCTACCATTCGTACCATCATATGTTTTAGAGTGTGTAGCGTTCTTATGGGCAGAGCTTCACCTGATAGTATTGTTTACCATCAGGGGAAGGTCCTGCTCATCTGATCGCTTTAATCAAGTTAAAAATATATTTTATTTGGAAGTAATAAGGTTTAAATACATAAAACAAACGTAAAAAGAATCTGACCATGCAGCAGTCCTGTGTCTGATTTCACAAACAGTTAGGACCAACTTTTGAAAAGAAAAAGAAAGAACGCTTAGTAACCATATGTTGTACACATAGTCGTAAAGATGCCATTAGACAAATTGCTAGCGTGGTTATTTAATTTGCAAAATTCCAAGAGCAATATATATATATATATATTATAAACGTTAACGGAAAGGTTATAGTTGAATTGACTATATGTAACGTATGAAAGGACATCAATGGTGATCTTTGAATTAGTAATTACATTTTCTTTCTTCTTTTAAAGTGTTGAATTATAAAATAAAACACTAAACAAGAAACAACTGGTATTGCATCTAGTAATTGGTTTGATATATAAACAAGTACACAACGTTTATATAATAGGTATATAACAACCGGTAACGTTCTTCTCTATATAAAATTTTCGTATCTTTTATATCAGAGAAATATGTATTATTTCGTTGAACATCTTAATATGCCAATGTATCATCCGCCCTTATAAAATTTTTAAGGCTTTCATGCATAAGATTATATGTAATATACAACCGCTTTCGCCACCTGAGCATCTCATAATCCATTTCTTTTCTAAACGGAGTTTCGTCCGCTTTGGATTTAATACGATTTCATGGCTAAAATTTATGTTAAAAAAGTTCACAGAAATGGTTACTGAACATTTGAGGGTATGTTATTATCAAGAAGGATATTAACTATTTATTTTATTTACGCGATTATTACG
The DNA here is from genome assembly GCA_029286875.1 of Lamproptera curius. Taxonomy (NCBI): domain Eukaryota; kingdom Metazoa; phylum Arthropoda; class Insecta; order Lepidoptera; family Papilionidae; genus Lamproptera; species Lamproptera curius. The sequence goes on along the minus strand of JAGSMT010000105.1, from coordinate 87,042 downwards.
CATACCAAATCAACGTCAAATTATTACGGATAATTCGCGTTAGTATGGTTCATCAAATCTAATATAATGATTGTCTAGAGTTCGATCGCGAATTGCAGATTTCTTTAGGCGTCGGTGCTTAACATAGGCTATATGTTTTCATCGTTCTCACCAAGCTCATTCCCGTAATTCAATTTGATGAAAAAGTTAAATGTACGTCTTCTTTAATGGGGATCGAAGAGAAAGTGTAGAAACATTTCTGCATTCCAGAAGCCAGCACATTTATGATGTAAAGAGGTCCAGAATACCGAGCGGACTTGGGGTGTCTAACGCCGTATTGCCTGTGGATTGAACATATTATAGTGAAACTATTTTGTAATAATCATATTCGCGTGAGTACATTTCTAAATTTAGGAAAATAGAAACAACATTTTCTTAACCTAACTGTTGATAAGCGAATAGTTGAAAAATCTACACAATTATATCTTAATAGAAAAGTCTCGATCTATTGCCAGGATAGCCTGCATACGGTTCAACTACACAGCCATAAAAGCTGAAACACAAACCGAACTCTTCTTTTGATTTCCGGTTATACTGACCATAAATAACGGGTTGGCCGTTATTAATTGTTGAATTAATTGTCTCATTTGTATAATGGTTCGGCAATGATGGATGGTGACAGGAAAAATCAAGGGAGAGGCATTATAACAACCAGTTTGTTTCCTATACAAAGAAATAAAAACAGTTGGTTTGACCTACATAACATAACTTTTTATAACCGTAAAAATAGTCATGTTAATCACATGCTGTCATTTTAAATTACAAAAAATAAGTTTGAAACTTTCTTGTGGATTTATAGAATACTTCTTTAGTATTTTAAGGATGTTTTGCCACTTTTCTGACATACTTCTATACCACATCATTTTATTAAAGGACTTTTACGGAGTTAAATTTAAACACATTATATCTATGTTATAAAACTTATTGTAGTGCCAAAAATGCATAACAGTTTAAGTATAACCTAAAAGCAATACTAAAGCTAACACGTTTTGAAAGTTCATAAATTAAACAAGCAGTCCAAAGAGAAGCTTTTCCGGTAATCAATTACAATAAATTTGAACGCAGCTCGACTTTTAACGCAAATATTTTTTGAATTTCTTTTAATTTTAATTTTTAATGTTTTTTATATAGATTTTTTTAATAGAACTAGCTTATACTGTAACTTTCATTTTCGGAAATTTGTGTATTTAACCAGCGCTTTGACTGTTTTTTATCACTTGTATCACATGTATGTCTCTAATTGATTCTCTCTAATTGATGATTATGTACATTCTAAACCGATTTTATATATTCTTGTAATTGCCATATAAATAGATAAATAAATAAATAAATCTGTTTCGCCCGTTATTGTTCACTTCCTTTAAGTGGTGTAGTAACCAACTAGTTACGTTAAAGTTAACAGCAAAACAGTTAAACTGAAAAGAAACTGAGCTTACGAATAAGAAACAAGCTTTAAATTAAATACTTAAGTTGTAGTTACGATCTTGTAATATCAATTACCAGTTAACTGTTTTTTATTGAAGAGCATAATAACCCACTTCTTTCCTTATTGCTTTGTTTATTGTAGTGATTGTTAAATAAAATTTAATTATAATTTTTGTGAATAAACGCAACAACAAAAGTAATACAGTCAAAAAGAGATTATAAAATATATTACCCTTACTAGTAACGGTGTTAATAACTTGATGACAGGTGACCCTTCTTAAAGTTTTATATCAAGATGTTAAACTTAACTTTGAAAATACTCTGGCTCTACAGTAAAGACAAATGACTATTGGTTGTCGTTAAATGATATATCTATTTATTTTATATTTAAAATATTACAATCGATTAAAAGAAGTTGAACCGCCTGGGATATTTATTTGATAGTAAACGCAATGAAATCGCTAAAAATTATGCATTGAACGATAATATATATAATTTTTTTCACATATAATATGCGAAAAAATAGAAATTTCGCCTATTACATTTTAAATTCCAATGCATCGTAAATATGATTATATATAATCGCAGAGGAAGTTACCAAAGGTTATTTTGGTAACTTCCTCTGCGAGAATTAAATTAAATTCCAATTGCCAGAAATTAAACCTTAAAATTAGCTTATCGTTGTACAAGTCCTTCACCAGATGTTCCTATCATTATTTCTCAGTGCATCGGACAGCCTCGCTCGCCCTCCTTGTTTACTATAGCTGTATTTTTATTTCAGAATACAAATATAATATTTCCGCCCGAGAAAAAAATCGCACATGGTTCATTATGCAATCGGTTAAGAAGTTACATAATATGCTACCGGTAAAATAATATATATATATATATATAGTGACACGGTTTCCGTTTGGTGGACACTACTATTACGCGAAGACAATACTATATATATGTATAGTATTGTCTTCAAAAATACAAAATCACCAAGTGCTAAATTACTTACTTATCTTCTGCTATAAGCTAAATTTAATAGTATAATTAATTGTACCAAGAATTTAAATTGCCCCATATTAGCTCTAAAATATTATTCTGTGAATTTTTTGGATAGCTTTCAACTGTGGTGGATGCACAGCCTTTAATTGTTTACGACTTCGGGGCAAAGGACATACTAGCAATTATTTTTCAAAATTAAACAGGGTTAAGAACAGATTTTACGATCATTTTGGTCAAAGTATAATTAGCATTTATTCAAAGTTGCTTTTGGCGCTTGCTTACAGTAGAAGATACATTTAAAATATTAAAGGCGTGATAAAAGCACTGTTATTTTACCACTTCACTTTTATACCACCCAATTAAAAAGAAAGCGAATATATATATTTTAAATTAATCCTTATAAAGTTACATTGCTAACTAATCATTTGACATCGAATTAATGATCACTACTTATAGAGATATAAAAAAGATTGAACCATCGCCTTACCACATAGAAACAAATCAACACAACAATGGAGAGTAGTGGTTACAGCGAGTTTGTTACGAGTATTTGGTACAAAACAATGTTGTTGAGTAATAAATTTTCCCGAGTAGGAAGAAAAAATAATAAATTAGGTGTCTTTTATATTATAACTATGCTCTGGCCAAACACATTGTTTAGCAAGGTCAGCGGGATCAGAGCAACAAAAGACGTCTCTTTACTTGATAACACCACCAAGGCTCACTTCAACGTTGTCATTTCAACGCTAAAGTAGGAGTACAGGCATGCAGCGAATCGATGCTGGCTACGGGAGCAGAAATCATGGGAGGCAAATGCTCGTCAATTTCCTCGAGCGAAAGGGGCTGTTCTTAATGAACTCGTTATTTAAGAAACAGCCCCAAAGAAAATGCACGTGGCAGAGCCCGGCCAAAAGCGACTGTGACCAAAAGCGAGATAGACTTCATTATATCGGCAAAAAGCGCATATTCAGGGATGTCTCAGTGATCTCTAGGTTTAAGACCGGAAGTGATCACCAACTTCTGAGAGGCACCCTAAATATAGATTTGAAGCTTGAACGATCTCGATTGATAAAGTCTACCCTCCAGCCTAATCTGCTCCAGCCTATCATCCTGGTATATTTCAGATCAACATGCAAAATCGATTTGCTGCCTCGGAAAATACAATCGACATGGACGTTGACGAGGAACTCGAACGAGTGGTAGAAATTCTTCGGGACAAGGGAGCAAAACTCTGCTGTCTGCGACGTGTGGGCAAAAAGTCTAAACATTCGGGAGAAACACTGGATTTCATGGAGAAGCGACGAAATGATCCAACTATCACTTCGTTAGAACAGCGGGTTCTTAACAAGACCATCTCCAAGCTGGTAAGGCGTGACCTCCGTCACTCCAATACGCTCTCAATACAGAGAGCTATTGAACAAAACCGGGGGTCCAAAGTCTTCGTACAACAGCTTGGAAGAAGCCAACTAACGAAGTTGACCAAAGAAACCGGAGAAGTCGTCGCTTCGAGACCAAAGGTTCTCTCGGAGTTGAAAGCTTTTACAGCCAGTTATACGCGTCGCACTCGGCACACCCACCCGGCACTCGGGTGAGAAGGATTCTCGAGCCACTCTTACCCGCCATGTGTCGGAAGATCTTCCACAAATCGGCCTAGACGAAATCGAGGGGGCTCTTGAGCAACTTAAAAATGGAAAAGCTCCGGGAGAGGACGGAGACACAACGGAGCTTTTGAAGGCCGCCGGTGAACCGGTGCTGAAGAGACTCCGTCGTCTATTTAACTCTGCCCTTCTCTCCGGAAGAATTCCTGAGGCATGGCATTGGGGTCTGATCGTATTGTTCTTCAAAAAAGGTGATAAAACCTTTCTGAAGAACTAGCGGCCAATATCGCTCCTGAGTCATGTGTATAAGTTGTTTTCGAGGGTCATCTCGAATCGTCTTGCACGAAAACTCGACGAAGCGCAGCCTCGAGAACAGGCCGGGTTTCGGAGGGGTTACAGCACCATAGACCACATCCACACAGTGAGGCAGGTTATACAGAAGACTCATGAGTATAACCAGCCCCTGTGCATGTCATTTGTGGACTATGAGAAGGCATTTGACTCCATCGACATCTGGTCTTTCCTCGAGTCCTTACAGCGGTGCCAAATTGATTGGCGATATATCGAGATGCTGAGATGTCTGTATAATACCGCCACTATGTCTGTCGTAGTCCAAAGTGGGCAGACTGAGCCTATCCCCTTGCACCGCGGTTTGAGACAAGGAAACGTCATCTTTTCGTAATCGTTCTCCGCCGCGCTTGAGAACATGTTCAGGACGCTCAACACGGCATAAATGTGAACGGCGAGTACATCTCACATCTGCGATTTGCGGACGATATCGTCATCATGGCTGAGACCGCAAAGGTAAGACCTGCAGAAAATAGTGCAAAGCCTGGCTGAGTCTTCTGCACGCATCGGTCTCCGGATGAACTTGGGTAAAACCAAGGTCATGTTTAACGAGGACGTTGATCCGGGACCGATCACAATTGATGGCACCCCCTTCTAAGTAGTTTTGGAGTACGATTACCTAGGGCAAACGCTCCAACTAGGTAGAAACAATTTTGAGGGAGAGGCCAACAGAAGGATTCAGCTGGGGTGGGCAGCTTTTCATAAGCTTCGCCGAGTTTTCACGACACCCATCCCACAGTGCCTCAAATAAGAAAGTCTTCGATCAGTGCGTCCTAACCGTTACGACCTACGGTGCCGAGACTTGGACACTTACGGTTCGACTGGTCCACAAATTTAATGTCGCTCAGCGAGCTATGGAAAGGGCTATGCTCGGAGTACCTCAGAAGGACCGCATCAGAAATGATGTGATCCGTCAGAGAATCAGAGTCACTGATATAGCCCACTGGATTAGAAAGCTGAAGTGGCAATGGGCCGGTTATATGAGCCGCAGAACTGACGACCGCTGGAGTAGGAAAGTACTGGAGTGGAGACCGAGGCTCAGCAAACGTAATGTAGGACGCCCTTCGGCAAGATGAAGTGACGACATTTGCAAAGTGGCCGGTGTGGGCTGGATGAGAATAACCGAAGATCGGAAGTGGTGGCGTGCTTTAGGGGAGGCCTTTGTCCAGCAGTGGACTGACACAGGCTCATGATGATGATAAAAATTTAGTTGCCTTTTTTGGAGATACTGCACGTTTGAATTAAAACTATTTTACGGATTGTATGATGTAATAATCACTAAAAAAAATAGAGTTTATATGTTTTTGATTGAGTGCGTATTAATTAGCAGTTACTATTTCAATGTAGCAAATTTTTATCCAATAACAGTAAATTTAGGCAGTTCAATGAATATATTATTGTCGTATAAAGTTCATCAATCATTTATGTTTTATAGCCACTAAATGCTGCCTTCGTGAGACATAGGATGGTACGTCTCGTTTACCCAGTATATACGCTGGCTACGGTGCCCTACAAACCGGAAAAAAGTAGTGTTTTACATACTACTGCTTTGCGTCAGAAATAGGGACCGCGGTCGTACCGTCCCAGAACGCCCCTTGTAAAAAGGGAAAATTTTAACTAACTAAAATACTTTTGCTAATGATAAGTAAATAGAAAATTTTAAGCTAAAAATAGGAACAAACTTGTAAAATCTCAGCAAATGATTAAAAATAAGGTACCATTTATTTCTATAACGCTTTCTGTAAGTTCAAATTCAAATTCAAATTCAAATATCTTTATTCAATATAGAAGTTTACACTTGCTTATTGATTGTCAAACACACTACCACCGGTTCGGAAAAGGACGCCTCAGACCTGAGAAGAACCGGCGAAAGAAACTCAGTGGGCTATTTTTAATGCCATGAAGGTATTACAACTTTCGAGCTAAAGCTGTCGTGTAAGAACAAGTTATTGCAATTCGTACAAAAGTTTAACGAAGACTGCTACATTTATTATAGTCCATTCGTATACTAGATTTAGCTCTTATTATGGCATTCCCTTATATTGTAATGTTGGTACCATTCAGGCTTAAATAAAGATAATTTAATACAGATGTTTCCCAATAAAATCTTGTATGACTTAAATAAATCAAATACTCAGAAAGATACGAATGTATAGTGTAGAAAAGTTTTAAATTTTAATCTCAATATCGATATTGTCGACCGTTTAACGTTTTATTTTTAATTTTAATGAAATAAGCGTTAATAATTTTGCAGTTATTTCTTTCGTTACATATTAAAGTACGAATCTTCCAGCTTTATAATATTGGTTTAATAAGAATTAAAACACTTTTGATTCTCTTATAAGAGATCTAACTATATTGAACCTAATTATTTCTTTTATTTACGCGATTATTATACATATCAAATCCACTAATTTAGGATTTTCGCGTTACTTAAAATATATTTATTCCGACGTTTCGGATTCTTTCCAGCATCCATGATCACGGGCAGACTAAGTTGGTATATGTCTGTATTTCAATGTTTCGAATAACCGTCAGAGTTATTATTTAAAAATTGACATATCGTTCGTTTTCTTAATTTTAATGTTGGTTTCACAAAAGTTTTTATACTCTGTGTTTAATTTTTGAAATGCTTGGATCCCAGGAAGGTGGCAATGACCAACCATCCTCCTATTAAAATTTGGATATTTTTAATTTCGATTGCTTCCGAATCATCCTTGGTATAAATCGATGTTCATTAGCCAGTATTTTGGTTCATCAAATCTAATATAATGATTGGGCTTGTCTAGAACATGGTCGCAAATTGCAGATTTCTTATAGCGTCGGTGCTTAATATCAGCTATATGTTCTTTTACTCTGGTTCTTACTGGTCTTTTGTTTGTTCAATGTAGAGAGACCACAATCACAGTCTAGTTTGTACACACCTGGTACCTGTAGAGGAATTTTACATTTCACAGATGGTAATAATTGGCTAATCTTCTTCGGCGGCTTATAATATGTTTTTATAGAAGCTCGCTTTAAAATATAACCGATTTTGTCAGTGACTCCTCTGATGTAAGGTAAGACGGCAGGCACTCTTTCGACTGTGGCTGGCTTCACACGGTGACTGCGACGTAGACGTGGAACTTGGAGTTTGTTTTCTCGCAGCACCTGCTTCACATTCTCCAGTTCAGCCGTCAAATGTTCCTTGTCGCAGATCCGCTGTGCTCTCTGAAGCAAACATTTACCAACAGTAGCTAACTGCGAGGGATGGTGGTGAGAATCACCATTTAAATATTTATTCGTGTGGGTTGCTTTTCTAAAAACTGTATGGCTCAAGCTATTGTTAGAGTTTCTAATGATTAAAATATCTAAGAAGGCTAAGGAGTTGTTTGTCTCTATTTCCATTGTGAACTTTATTTTGGGATGTGTTTTGGCACAGTATCTCGACAGTATTTATATAATAAATCAATCGTCAAAAGATCAGACGCCAAACAACAAACCGTTACTAGGCAACGTGCCGTCAATAATATGTCGTCACAAATTCTTGATGAACATACAATAGAGGTATTATCTAAAGGTTTAAATTTCGCAATAACACCGCGAAAAATCCCGTACGAGGAAATTATTTGTAACGTTGAGAATTGTTTATTCAAAAACAACATCCAAAAGGAAGATTCCGAGGCCATACGTCAAGATGTATCGTCTATGTTACGTCGGAGTACTGTGCCAAAACCAAATCTTTCTAAAGATGAGCAAAAAGCGTTAAATATCTTACGCTCTAACACAGACTTGACGATTCTCCGTGCAGATAAAGGAAATGCTACGGTTGTAATGGACACGTCAGATTACAATTTAAAATTTAAAAGTTGTTATCGGATAAAATGACTTGTAAAAAAGTCAAAACAGACCCCACACAGAAAACGCTTAAAACAACAAGCGATCTTGTAAAGAACTATGCGGATCTGCGACAAGGAACATTTGACGGCTGAACTAGAGAATGTGAAGCAGGTGCTGAGAAAACAAACTCCAAGTTCCACGTCAACGTCGAGTCACCGTGTGAAGCCAGCCACAGTCGAAAAGAGTGCCTGCCGTCTTACCTTACATCAGAGGAGTCACTGACAAAATCGGTTATATTTTAAAGCGAGCTTCTATAAAAACATATTATAAGCCGCCAAGAAGATAAGCCAATTATTACTATCTGAAATTAAATTCCTCACAGGTACCAGGTGTACAAACTAGACTGTGATTGTGGCTCTCCTACATTGGACAAACAAAAGACCAGTAAGAACCAGAGTAAAAGAACATATAGCTGATGTTAAGCACCGACGCTATAAGAAATCTGCAATTTGGACTCATGTTCTAGACAAGCCCAATCATTATATTAGATTTGATGAACCAAAAATACTGGCTAATGAACATCGATTTATACCAAGGATGATTCGGGAAACAATCGAAATTAAAAATATCCAAATTTTAATAGAGAGGATGGTTGGTCGTTGCCACCTTCCTGGGATCCAATCATTTCAAAAAATTAAACACAGAGTATAAAACTTTTTGTGAAACCAACATTAAAATTAAGAAAACGAACGATATGTCAATTTTTAAATAATAACTCTGACGGTTATTCGAAACATTGAAATACAGACATATACCAACTTAGTCTGCCCGTGATCATGGATGCTGGAAAGAATCCGAAACGTCGGGAATAAATATATTTTTAAGTAACGCGAAAAATCCGTAAATTAGTGGATTTGATATGTATTGAACCTAATGAGTGACACAGTTACGATACAAGTTTTCACATAATAAAAACTTAAATTACACGACTGCAGCCGGTGTCTGCTTTATTTTTGACTTGTGACCTAGAAATGAATTAAATCATTAGCAGCAACGCCTAAAGACCTGCGAGATGTTCTAGTAGCAGAAAAGTATTCAAGCGCAATCGATAGTGTATTTGTAACGTTTTTACGTGTACAGTGAACAGCTATGGACATAAATAGATAGAAATTTATGAAATAGTTGAATTAAAATAACCAGTATTTTGTTATGTATTTCTGTAAATAATTTTAGAAATAAAGTTATGACAATTTCACACAAACCCGGACCGGAAATTAATATTATAATGGTGACGCGCTGCGGACTACCACGTTTCGAGGTGAAATTTCATCTTTCCTTATTTTATTTTTTTACTTAAATATTACAATACAATTTTGTATTTGAATATATATATATATTTTATATGCTACGAGTACTTTCATTCGTAAACTTCAAGTTTTAGAACAGATAGTAAAATCTTAAAATATATAAATCTCGTGTCACGATGTTTGTTGGGGATGAAATCCTAAAATTCTTAACCGATTTTAACATATCATTTTAATCCAACTTAAAAGATAGAATAGCTTACATCTTAATTTATAATCGCAATAATGTTTTATACCAATTTATTTTTCTATTACCTATTATTTGATGCAAAACGTTAGCGACAAAACGATTGTGACAGTTTGCGATATCTATTAGTTGCGTCGTGTGTCAGTAGATGGCGCTGTTTAATAGTATTAACATTTCGTTGATAATGAAGCCGTGTGGCTGCGGCATAGAATTCAGCTTCCCCATTTCCTCCCGCGGGTGTCGTAAGAGGCGACTAAGGGAAAAGTCACTTACAATACCATACTATGACGGCCGACAGATGGCGGTATAACCATCTCCACCTTCAGATCCCAAAATACCGAAACCCTCAACGGGCAGCAGCGTTCGAGGTGTAAAGGATCTGAAGGGACTGCGGTTGCCAACCCGCACGCCAAGCGTGGCAACTATGGCAAAACCCCCTCATGAAGAATGACAACGACGTGCGGCCCCCAGTCCCCGGCAGCCCCACTATTCCTGGCTACGGTAGCGGCCTTGGTAACGGTGGGTAGCAGAATCTCGGGTGATCTCGGCACCACCAACGACGACTGGACCTGGCAACTTTCAACGCACGGACATTGAGGACCGACGAGAGGATGACAGAGCTGGAAGAAGAGGTAAACAGGCTGCGTTGATATCATCAGGATTATCTCAAGTCCGAAGAGAGGGGAGGCCACGATAATCCTTGAATCCGGCAACCTGTTTTTCCACCGGAGGGTGACCAACTATCCCAAGGAGGTGTCGGGTTTATCGTCCGCAAGTCTCATTAACAACATTGTTAAAATCGAAAGTGTGTCGTCAAGGTCGCATACCTTATACTCAGAATATCCAAACGATATTCGTTGAAGGTCATACAGGTATATGCACCGACATCGACACACCTGATGAGGAGGTCGAGGCAATGTTATTAAAGTGATATTTCACGCGCCATACATTCCTCCAAAACTCAATACATGGTGTTGATGGGAGATTTCAATGCAAAACTAGGAAAAGGAAAGACGATGAGCTGAGAGTAGGCAATTTTGGAATAGGACAACGGAACCCAAGAGGGCAACAGCTGGCTGACTTATGAGAGGAAGGACTATATATGATGAACTCTTTCAAGAAGCAGCCCCACAGAAAGTGGACCTGATAAGCCCCGATGGTTCCGTAAAACGAGATTGACTTTATCATGACGACCAAACGCCAAATATTCAATGATGTTTCTGTGATTGCAAGGTTTAAAACCGGTAGCGATCATAGACTGGTAAGAGTGCACATTGAATCTTAACATTAGGCTTGAAAGATCTCGTCTGATAAAGTCCACGCTCGTCCGTCTCGTGCCCATATTCAAAACGCCCATGGCTTTCAGCCCGAACTTAGCAATCGCTTCCAAACCCTAGACAAGTGCAACACTGTGGACGATATTAACACTAAGCTCGTGGAAACTGTCTAATGGTGTGGGTTCTAGGTTTTATAAAACACACCGCAAAACTGGAACCCAAAACTCCTGATGCCACTTAACCTTCTGGATACAAGACGGAAGATGCGGCTACAGTCTTTCTGATAAGTCGATTAAGGCAGCTTAATAGACAGATCTCCAAGTATTGCGGCGGATTTGCGTAACTTTAATACATCTCGTATAAAGAAGCTAAAGAACGGAAACCAAGGTTCTAAAGTCCTGCCAGAGATCTGTCTATCGGGCAAAGTCAGTTGACTAAGCTTGAAGACCGATAATGGGGCCGTCATCTCCAGTAGGCCGGAGGTTTTGAGTGAGATTGAGAGGTTCTATGGACAGTTGTACACATCGTCGTCGGAGCCGCTTACGAAGCGAGTGACGACCGAAGAGCAAAGCTCACCCGGCACAACTCCGAAGATATCCCGGACGTCAGTCTGAGCGAAATACGAATGGCTCTGACCAACTTAAGATCGGCAAAGCGCCTGGTGAGGACGGAATTACAGCAGAGCTTCTGGAAAGCGGGTGAGAACTCGGTACTTGTGGTCCTTTAGAGGCTCTTTTAATTTGTCCTACAGGCTGGTATTACGCCAGAAGCGTGGAGCAGAAGTCTAGTGGTATTGTTTTTCAAGAAAGGCGATAAGAGCCTCTTGAAAAACTATAGACCGATTTCCTTCTGAGCCGTGCTTATATTCTGTTCTCGAGAGTCATCTTGAATCGTCTCGCTTCCAGACTAGACGACTCCAGCCACCCGAACAAGCTTGGATTCCGAAAAGGCGTTAGACCATAGACCACATATTTACGCTGCGGCAGATTATACAGAAGACTGAGGAGTATAATTTGCCTTTATGCTTGGCGTTTGTGGACTATGAGAAAGCCTTTGATTCTGTCGAAATTTGGTGCGCAGGCCCTTCAGCGTTGCCAATTGACAGTCGGTATATCGAGGTGCTGAGGTGTTTGTACAGTAAAGCAACGATGTCCGTCCGACTACAATCCAGTAGTACTAAGCCTATTCAATTGCAGAAGGGTAAGACAGGGTGATGTTATATCCCCGAAACTCTTACCGCTGCATTGAAGACGCATTCAAACTTTTGATTGGAAAGGACGAGGTATAAACATCGATGGCGAGTACATCACCCACCTTAGATTTGCCGACGACATAGTCATAATGGCGGAGTCGCTGGAGGACTCAACGCTATTCTCAATGACCTCAACAGTGTTTCCCAACACGTGGGCCTTAGGATGAACATGGAGAAGACGAAAGTCAGTCAACGCCTCATGTCATGCCTACGCCGGTGGTTATTAGGGACGCCAGCTCGAAGTTGTTGACCAACATATTTACCTGGGACAAGAGTCCGGCTAGGTAAGTCCAACTTCGACGCAGAGGTCAATCGACGAATCCAACTCGGATGGGCAGCTTGAAGCTTAGACGTATCCTCTTGTCCGATATCCCTCAATGCCTAAAACTAAGGTCTTCAACCAGTGCTGTGTTGCCAGTGATGACTCTACGGAACTGAGACGTGGTCCTTCACTTGCTGGCGATGAGGAAGCTCCAAGTCACCAGCGAGCTATGGAGCGGGCTATGCTCGGAATTCTCTGCGTGATAGAGTGCGTAATACAGACATCCGCAGCAGAACGATGGTGACCGACATAGCTCGTAAAAGTTAAAGCAAAGTGGCAATGGGCCGGCCATTTAGCCTGTAGAGCCGATAACCGATGGGGAAAAAATGTTCGAGTGGCAGCCCTCTGTACTGGCTATCGCAGAGGGACGACCCCCACGAGATGGAGGACGACCTGCGCAAGTGCGGGAAGTCGGTGGATGCATGTGCGCAGGATCGTACTTCTTGGCGGCTCATGGGGAGGCCTATGTCCAGCAGTGGACTTTCATAGGCTGATATGATGATGATGATGATGATGATGATAGAAGTACTGGGACAATAAAAGTGATTGCTAAAATTAATTCATTTTGGTCAGTTCATTTAACAATAATTTTCATCTATCGTTAAAACGAAAATTTCATAACGCCATTATTTTATACCAGTCTATCAATTAATAAAAGTAATGAATAAAATAACTTCCTATCATGCGCCAACAACATAAAATGTAAAAATTAGAAATGAATTTTTACAAAACAAAATTTAATACAATTGATGTTGTATCCTATATAAAGAAAGATTTTTATGTCATATTCAATGCGGATACGATTTTAAATTCAATAAATAATAATATGTTGCATATTATTTTATACAATAGTTGTTTCTTACGCTTGACGACAAGAAATAAAGTTGATTACATAACTTTATTTTTGGTTTTAATAACCATACAACTAAAACGTTAAAGTTATGTTGAAGGTGATAGTGCTCGTATCCATACAAATTATAACATTTTTAATAGAAAATAAAGCAATAATAATTTTAAAAGTAACTCTTTGTATAGAATTTTGCACGATATCAACAGAAGTAACATTTTGATTAATCCTTTTCAGTCTGTTCACTTAAAATACCAATCCAAACGATTTTATATCAGTGTTATTTATTCATTTTATTCAGGTGTCAACGGTAGAATCATTGAGGTCATTGTTATTTACAAATTACATTTATCTAATTAGTCGTAATCGTTTATCTTAAGCCCTAAATTGGTTTTACAATGTAAAATAAGTAAATCCTAGCCGCAGCAACTGTGGCAGGGTCTGCTAGTATATACTAAAGAGGTGTTAAAATTTAGCACCATTTTCAATTCTTCTAATAATATCACATGTCCTAGCAAATATAAACAATTTTTAGTTACTTTATAAAGCAAGATATAAAGAGATAAATATGAACATAGCCTAACTTGACTCGCAGAGCTGAATGAATCAATATTTCTCGAGCCAAGTCCAGATTTTAGAGTGACATATATATATATATATATTTTATAAAAATACATAGTCTCATAATAACACAATCTAATCGGACCTCGTCTTATAATCCCAACATAATTTAACCTGCATTCTTTACGCAAGCATTCACCTGGGCTTAATCACTAAAGCAATATGTCCAAGAGAATAGCGGCATATTGCACCGGCAAGTTATCCATCTATCTAACATTTCAGATAATTTTTTTAATGATATATTTATTTGTTGCAAAACACAAAACGACCCTATAAATTTAGCGTTTACCTACCATATTTTTAATACCAAGTTAAAATTAAACATTTAAATCATAGGAAATTATTATACGATAATAAAATTACTGACATATTATTACATTAAATCATCCTACTTGGGTATCGATTAGAAGTTATTTTGTTATGGTTGGGTCTTTACTTTTAGTACCCGAAAAGCTTATCAGATATTGAGTTCGTTCTCGGAGAATATTTTTACTAACTCAAAAGTATATAAAGAAGTGTCGCAAATTAATACTAATTACTGCCATTAACCAATGATGCAATTTGGTCAGTACCTCTTTCCTAGTAACAGTTGACCTAGTACTTGTTCAGTCTATGTGTCATAATCATCAGCCTGAGTTAGTGCACTGCTGGACATCGGCCTCCCCTACTCACGCTACGCACGCCATCTCCATTAGGGGGTTTTTACTAGGCTACGGAGGCAGTATATGTATATTTATATGTATATATGTCTCATTAGATTAGAATTATAAACTTTTTTGCAAATAATTTGTTTCGCGTTTATTACAACGCCACTTAACAAAAAGTGGCGAAGCAGAGATTTGCATATTTAAAACTGAGCTGGGCTTGAATTTAATGCGTTATTTCATTTCCGTGAAAACTTTCTGGTTCAACTACTGTTTAATTTACGAGACCTTTATGAACACAGTTTGTGAATTATGCACGCTTTCTCATAAAATACATTTGTATGCAATTTAACATTTGGTACTTTCTATCTAGACTAGACTTTTCTGCAAGTTATTATCTATCAAGGAAATAGAATGATAATAATGATAATATGAAAATATTTTTTTTTAAAATGATGTATTGTTTATTTATTTGTAATAGAGTTATATTTATTTAAAAAAATACACGTATAAGAGCAATATATATAAATTTATAAACTTCGTGCAATAATCAGGACATCAACAAAAACAAGAGTTACATATACTTCGAGAATAAACAAAAATGTTTTAAAATGCCATAAACGTAGACGAATACTAAAGCTGTGATGTAAAACTTATAATGGATAATGTATCAAAATTTTATAAGAAAAACATATTAAATTCAATATCTTTCTCTTATTTTAGATAAAAATAAAAAAAAAAAAATGTCAAACGTTCAAAACCCCATAGAGAATTTAAATACGATAAATCAAAATATTCTTTTGTTGATATCGTGTAAAACTCTATGCAACATAGTTAACTTAAAAATATCATTCGTGTTTAAGTCTTAGTTAGGTGTAAAAAATTATAATGTATACGGATATAGAGCACGGGCACCAAAAACATTATTTTAATGCTTTACTTGCATGATTATTAAAATACAAAGATGTAAAATGGATTATATGCGTCGCCAGCGCAAGAAAACAACTACCGTATGACGTAATAAATTTACAGTACCTACAATTGTATCCGCCGTTATCAAGAATATATCATCAAAATATTTCCTTTATATAGGATGCCACATCATTTTTATTTAATTTTGCACAGAAAAAAATTCGAACTACACTATGCTGCGCTGCAAGATTCACTGTTTTAGTTGGGCTTAAAGAAAATGCTACAAAAAATTTCTTTTGAGAACTAATGTACGTGGCTCATATCAAATTCTTGTAGTGGATCCATTAAGAAGAATAAGTTTGAAACTTTCTTATGGATTTATAAAAAACTTATATAATTCACTATGTTGGCCACTTTTCTGACATCGCTCTATACCATATCATTGCATTAAAGGACTATAACGGACTTAAAAATTTAGAAATAGAATTTTTAAAATGCTATTAATCTCATGTGACTAAATTAATGATGACTTTTCAGGAAGCGGGACTACGTATTTACAAAGTGCTTATAGTAAAGTATTATATAACTCAGAACATAAATATAAAGCAATCTTTCAGGAAAGATAAGTTACATGTACGTGTCTTGTAAATTACTCAAACACAAGTACTGAAAATTCGTGGGCTAATCATTTGTAATTCAGAAACCTCTTTGTCACTTTAATAACGTTTTATTATACCTTTGCAAAGTAATGTCTTAATTTCAGATAACGGAACATAAATGTGCGTTTTAGTATAACCTGGAATATTTGAACAAAGCAGCAGTAACTTTTTAAAAAAGTTAAAATATTTCTATTAGAAACAATTTTCAGTAAATATTTATAAAAAAATTGCACTCGATGTCATAAATATAGTAATGACTTTCAGATTATTCAGTTATCATGGCACTGAAAGATCCACTCTCTCAGTGCTATCGAAGTCCTGTAAAATCCTGTGTAATCTGTCCTTAACCTACTTTTACCAACACTATAAAACTTTTTTTGAAGTTTGGTCTGTTACATGCTTTGCAAAAGACTTTCGTATTCAAAACGTGACCTCGGAGGTGACTTTAATAAGTGTACTAAATCTGTAAGTATGATGTCTACCTTGCACCATGAAAAATAATTCACATTATTATTAAAAGTGCTTATGATCAAGCTTTATAAAAAGGGAAATGTTTAAAACGAAAATATTGCAACTACTTAAAGAAATTGTGCAATTAAAGAATGTATAAAAAGGTAACTAATAGCACCATGACATGAAATAAAACGCAAAATAAATTGCAAATAATAAACAATCTCCCAGGCCCCCTCAGTAAAGTCGAGGGAATTGAGGCTTTGATTACTCGGACTTTCATCCTTTGAGAGCTATAGGACAAGCTACAGAAAATAATTACTTTTGGATAACAGAGAATTAATCAAGAGGTTTGAAACAATTTAAAAATTACATTTTATTTCTTTTACATCGTCTTCTTATTTGTCGTAGCTTAAGATGGTTTTTCTAACAGAGTTGTCCCTTGGAAATTTGGAAAATATCTAGTTTAATTAAATCTAAAACTAAAAAGATAAAACTAACACATCATCAGCCTGTGATAGTCCACTGCTGGACAGAGGCCTCCCCTGACACACCCCTATCCATTAGGGGGTTTTATCCAAATTTCTTGTTCAATATACAAGTGATACAATCATTTACTGACTGTCATAAAAGCTAGTGACGGTATGGATAAGTAATCAATTTAAATAATATTTACATTTGAGAGCTGAACAACCTCCAAAACGATTGTATATCAGTACAATAGTCTACAATTAAATCCAATACTATGCTTTTTTTCACTACTTAGGACGCAGTGATCTCACACACATGTAATTTAAAATGTACATTCGAATAACTTTAAAGGTTACGTGATTTTAAAGCAAGCTTTTATATACTTCAGATACAAAGTAAAATCAATATATTTTCAGTAAATGACATTTGTAACCCTAACTGAAAATAAAGATATTACGTTTAAAATTTCCAATATTACATCTCACTGATGTTAAAATTTTTCAATGAAGAATATCATCTGCGAAAACCAACTTCAGTCGATATTTTCGCAATGTACAATTTGGCTGACATAACAAATAAAACATATGAAGCAATTTTCAGTATTCGATATTAAAGAGCTCGTGTTCTCGCAACGCCTGGTAAATTATGGATGGAGCCTGCCTCGGTTTATTTATTGCTTATACTGATGTTTTGTCTTTTTTGATCTGAACAAAAGTTATTTTCAATATATTAATTGACGAACTAAAAATTTTAATTATATTTATAAAATATACACATATATTTAAGGTTATAACTATTATGTAATTATTTTATTTTACTTATTTTTATTAATTAGCACACATTAAAAACATATTTTTTTTAGTATACTAAATCAGAATTCCAAAAAAGTAAAGATATTCACATTCACATTAATTGAGCGTCTCTTATACTTAAAACCATTGAAATTTTATTAAATAGAATTACTTTTTACGGATTTTATCGTTTATTTTACATATTTTAACTCCCGACATTTCGAACATTTTTCAGCGGCCGTCATTTCATTAAAACCATTTTATAAAATAATGTATATTATTCGCGTAAACAAAAGAAATAACATATAAATGTCTTGATGGTTGAAATTACCCCGACAATAGCCACCGGAAGTCTCGTACCGACGGCTCGATGCGTAACACCGCCTTGAACCACTCGAAACAAAAACCACTATCATATACGCACAACACTTATCACACGCGAGGAGAATTCTTTGTGCAAAGCTGTTTTCGCTAATTTTCAGTGACCGGCTTCAATGCTCGGTCGTAGAGTGGCAAAACTTCAATATCGAGACTCCTTTTCTCTAAGTACCCGCATAAGAAATGATATTCTGAATAAGATTCCAACACTATCTTCATTTCACAACTTTGAATTTTGTTCATCACACACAAATTAACAAAAAATTGCAAAATAATGTTGCTAAGAAACAACTTACTTCTAATAAGTGGTTACGATAGACGAATAATTTTTTGTAAATTTTATTCAGAGCAATGTTTTTGTACTAAATGTATTTTTACGACCGATCTTAATAATTCTATTTTAAAAATTATAATGTCTTACAAAGTTTATTATATTTTTTATTAAATTTTATAGTTTAAAAGTGGTTAAAGCTAAATTTCGTACGCTGAAATATTTCATACTTTGTTGATTGTAGGCTTAGTTCTTAAAATTCTAATTTCTTATAACTTCTTAGATATTCTACAAAACGTCTGAACTCACATGAAACGGACTTCCTGGTCGCTTTCTACCGTGTAGTCATCCCAATCGTCCTGATGAAGGACCTCCGATAGGTCTAAAACTAATCGTTATCAGTACCCATTTCACGTGAGTTCAGCCGTTTCGTAGAAAAGTTTTTTGGGAAATCATAGGAAAGTTTAAATTATTTAACATGGTATTAATGAAAAGGGCTTGGACTCGTTGTTTAATTAATGCGAACTCTGTGAAGATTTTTTTGTTGGGTTTTAAATGTGCAATAATAAAAGCGTTAGGTTGCGATTTTAATTTTATTTTTATTGTTACTTTTAATCGCAAAGAAAAGATGCTCATCATGAGGTCATCGATATCAACAGTTGTTAGGAGATAAACGAAGAAATATTAGATAGGTACCCTTGTAATTAACTCTTTTGTTTATGCGAATGCTACACATTATAGAATAAAAGGACTTTTTAAGGATTTAAACGCATTTAGTTTATACTTTAAATTCCGATTTCTCTGTCTCAGTCACGGTGTGAACAGGGCAGTGAACTCTTGTTTTCGTCATTGTTCTTATGTATGGAAATGGATGTAGCCAAAGGAATTTTATAAAGAATATAGAAATATTAAAAACCAAAGTTCCTTCTGTTTTGATATTTTTATGAAGAAGGTGTCAACTGATGGTGGGTGATGATAACCGCCCATGGACAATCTTTTAAGAATAAATCATTGCAGCCTTTTAAGGTGGGGGTAGGATCTTACGTTGAAGCTTCCTAAGACGACTAAGTCCGAAATAGTGAAACAAAACTCCATGTAAGATTAATAGCCATTGAAAAAGATGGATGGGATAAAAGGCTTTTGGTGGTCTATAGCGATTATAACAATTAAACCAGTAAATAAGTCGAGAAAAAGGCAAGTTCCTTAAAAGAAATGGAGAAACGACAAGGTTTTGCAGTAATCACGTGCAAACATCATCATCATCATCATCATCATCATCATCATCATCATCATCATCATCCTGTGTTGGTCCACTGCTAGACAAAGGTCTACACTAATGCCGCCTTCTCCATAGGGGGTTTGGAACGTATCTTAACGCTGCTCCAACGCGAGGTTGATGTGTGAGCCGAGTTTTCATATGCCATCTAACTCATGGATCATCATCTTTCAGACAATTGGGTGATCGGCAACGGCCTAACCAACAAGGAAACAACAATGAAAATTTGTTGGTCGCAGGATTCGAACCCTCGACCTCCGGTTTCTAAACACGCCTTTACCACTAGGCTGAAACAGTAATAATAAGATAATATAATTCACGGTTAATTGCAGTTAAATAGATAAAACTAAATTTGAGACTTTCAAAATAACGAAGGTGTCATTTGTTTTATAAGAACCTTACTACATCCTTAATACACAACGAAAAACTTGATAAAATGAAATAAATCAATATAATCAGCATGTTTATTTTATTAAACTGATTCTTTCATGTAATCAAAGTAATTCATTTCGGTAGCTATCCCAATAGCTCTAAAAGGATGAAAGTCCGAGCGTGTCCTGTTAAATGATAATCGAGTAATCAAAGCCTCAATTCTCCCGACTGCACTGAGAGGGCATTTGGGAGATTGTGAATTATCTGTGGTTTATTTTACGTTTTATTTCATCATGTGATATTGCCTGAACTGTCGTCACTTTTAAGTTGCCAAACTGTTTTAAGTGGCTGAAAAAATTTTGCTTAAACAATTATTTTCCATATATTTTAATTAATAAAGTGTTTTAAATATTATTTGATGTCAGATATTTTAGGTCAGGTCACTTTTTGGGATGAATAAAGTCGTGTAAAGGTGTTAGTCAAGCTAGACATTCAGATTAAATACTTATTAGAGACCTTGAAATATGTTTTGAATACAATCCTCTTTTACAAGGCACGTATATGTTTAATTTAAGCTCTTTTCACGTTATGTTTGTTATTTAAATATACAAATGATAGTTTGAGGTTTATTAAAAGTAATATTTTATATAAATTATATTTTTAACTAAAGTCAGTTCTAAAAACATACTGATATGAACATACAAAATATATACAGGAGTCGGAATACTATTTCCAATGCAGGCCTAACCTAGAGAAAAGAAGTCTCGATCTCACAGAGACAAAACGTCATTTTGTCCGTCGGAGATCGTATAACGACGGGTCTGAAATATAGCGAGGCAGATCAGATGGCTGTAGTCGGCTGTTGTAGCTGTTGTCCGTAGTTATATCAATGTATTTAAGTATAAGTACAGTAAATACTGTTTTGTAATCATCATTAAGATTTCTTAACAAGATATCTACTTACATGAACAGAAATGGTGCTCATTTTTCTCATATTATATATATGTATCTTAGCAGTATCATCATATCATCTACTTAAAACACAAAACCATATTTGGTCTATATATCTATATTATCGAGATCTTTACCTTCAAAAACCCTTATAAAGTTGGCAAAAAGCAGGTCTATAGAAAGATTGCCATCCCTCAAATCAGAGTGATGTTACGATCAGAAACCCGTGTCTTGACAATATGTCTCAAGTCAAATATAACACTGTGCATTTTTGGAATTACCTACAATAACTATTGTTATTATTTTAACTTTCTTTATATTTTATACTGATGTAAGTGTATATACAAATATAAAGTTAACATTAAATTTAAATTTATGACGCGTCATCTTAAATTATGACATTAAAGTTAAAATTAAACAATATTAAGTGACAAAGGTGTATAAATTACAAATGATTAGCTCTCGCATCTTAAGTACTCGCGTTCGAATACATTACCGACTGCATACATGTTTCGTGCCCTTCCTGATGAATCACGTATTTTTATGTACTGAATTATATATTACTTTACTGTAAGCACTTTGGAAATATGAGTCTCGCTTCCGGAAAAGTCATTATTTAGTCACATGAGATTCATAACATTTAATTAAGTAAGTGTGTTACTATAAATTAAATATGTCCCGCGTGAAGACATCTGTATATGAATATCTATGTAAAATAAGCTACTTAATTCTATGTGTATGTATTTATATAAATTCCTAAAAAAGGTAAGAAATAATAAGATATATTTTACTACACTGATTTTGCAAAAAAAACATTTTTTTCCAAAACATCTGTTATATTTTAAATGCATTGTTTATTTTAAAGTTGTAAAATATTGCTACCAGTGTGCACAAAAAAAAGATAAAACAGCTGAATGAGATTCGTTTCATGTATAAATTATTGTGTGTTGAAAGCTCGTGTGCTTAAATCAAGATAAGTAAATTTGAGTGTATCCATTATTATTTCGTGTCGGTTTTATTCCTTTTATTAATGTTAATTTATTGTAAGTAAAGAAAGTTGTAGATCTAAGAAGATACAAGATACTCGATTTATCATACCACGTAATCTTTCAAGGCGGAAAGTTGGTTTATGTGAATATACATAAATTTAATTTTATTGTTAAATTATTAAACTAATTGCCTGCCTCCATAGCCTAGTGGTGAGGGCATCATCAATACATAATGATGATAATGATGATGAAACAAGTAGCGCGAATTAAACTGTGAAATGCGCAGAGAACAATGACAGGAACGGCTGGTAAAAGACTTGTACAATGAAAGGCTAACTTTAATAGTAAATTTTCCGGCAATGTCTTGTGTAATATTCTTTTTTAGAATCCAAGATAGGTACATAGAAAAAGGCAAAGAAACAAAGAAAGTGTTAAAATGCCTTTTCCTTATTCGTTTCTGTCGTCATCGATCATCGCCGAACCATTATGCAAATAAGGCAATTATTTCGGTAATTAATAACGGCCAACCCGTTATTAATGGTCAGCGTAATCGAAATCAATTGAAAATTATCAGCTCGGTTCTTGTTTAACCCTTATGGCTATGTAGCCGTGTCGTACACAGCCTATCCTGGAAATTGACAAAAATTGTTCTTGACTTTTGAATGGCGTTACAATTAGTTTATTCCATACCTCGGATATGTCCAGCAGTGGACTAACACAGGCTGATGATGATTTGAAATCTATAGAAGAATGTTTTATTAAGTTTTTTAATATTAATTTTATAAACTGTACGTGCAACAACAATATTTTACTTGATTAATCATGATGGAAATGTACAAAAAACTTTGTTCTCTATCGCCATCTAAGACAACATAAATCTGAGCCATAAAATCGTATTAAATCCTAAGCGAGCGGAACTCCGCCCCGAAGAAGAATGGATAATAAGATGCTCAGCTGGCGAAAGCGGTTGTAAATTACCCATAATCTTTTTCTTGAAAATCTTAACAATTTTATAAGGGTGGGTGGGAAAAAACACATATTGCCTAATATTAAAAATGTGAAGATGTTTGAGAGAAGATTTTTCCGTGCCTGATTTTATTTTGATTGAATTTGCACGTTGTTTTGTACATATCATAACGATTTTCTTGCTTTTCGTTACGCATTTAGTTTAAACATAACTACCAGACCTTTCCTTCTACATAACGTTTGCAAATTTGATTTATAAACTTAATTTATGCTCTTGGAATTTTGCTAGTTTTAGGAAATTTGTCTAATCCTACCTTTACGACTATGTGTACATCACATTATTACTAAATATTCTCATAAAGCTACATAAAATGCTCGAAACTGTGTGAGAAATTAGACACAAGATTGCTGCATCGCCAGATTCTTCAACGGTTCGTTACATGGTATAGAACTTCATTTGACCAGCATTTTTTTTTTAATTACTTTAAGCAACCGGACGACCAGGAAGGTCGTCTGATGGTAAGTGATACACGCTGTCCATGATAAATGCGGCGGAACAGGCTACAAATCTGTTTACCACCCCTTAAATATAAGATGTTACGTCTCGTTTACTCAGTAATTGCGGTACTCTTCAGACCATAAGACTTTAGTGGTTAAACACTACTAACACAGAACACAGAGCGCAGTTAGCCTCCGGATGGACCGGACAAGCCCGCTTGATCCCTCCTACTACCTGCGCCGTCCGCTTGGCCCACCCGTGACCATGCCCTCCGCCGACGCCGTCAAGTGGCAAGAAGAAGGAAGACGCCGAGTTGCGCAAGTGCAGTAGTGTTGTGCAAGTGTAGTGTCAGTGTGTGCCGGAGCAACAGCGTGGACGCGTTCGGCGTACGCGCCTGAGCGTAGATAGCTGTGTAGCCGTCCGGTGAGTCGGTTCCGTTTTTCCCCCGTTCACAGGTTTCTGTTGAGATGTAGGGACAATATACTTTTAGTTCATTTCTGCCACGCTTCACCGTGAACGTAGTTTATTAACACGCACATCACCCACGTGGTATTAATTAGAACCAATTATATCGCCGCTTCCTGCACTAGGCAGCAGCGTAGGTATACACCTAGCGCCCCCGGTCTCACTGGGGGTGCTTGCAAAATAGTCGTTTAAATAAACATAGAATCACGCGCTTAGGCAAAATGTCGATTCTAAAGTACACGTTGTCCGACCTTGGCCTCAACTTTGTGGATTATAAAGACAAACCAGCGCACGTCACTATCAACGCCATCCGCGCTGTCATAGATGCCCGCTGCGGCTCAAAGAAGTCAAAACGCAAAATAATCAAATCCGCGTCATCTTGCGCCGCGACCCCTAACGTTACGTCCGCGTCAGAGCAGTGCGAGGAAGATTCCGACACTATGACTGAAGATTCCCCCGAGGATTCTACCCCAACTCCATCTTCCGAATCCGAAATGGATGTCGAGACCGAGGTCGAGGCCAAGGAAGCCTGCGACAGTGACGCAGGAGGATTTGTTCCAGTCAAATCGCGCAAAAAGCGCAAAAATAGGTCCCCCCCGGCGTCCTCGCCATCACCTGACCCGCCCGTCAAAGCGCCGAAATCATCGGCCGACGACCTTTCGGCCGCAAGGCCCGCCTCCTCGGCCTCAGGGCCAAACTTAGCCGCTTCACGGCCATCATCAAGCGCTGCATCACAGCCCGTCGCCTCCGCCGCTTCACGGCCAACAACTAATGCTGCCTCTCAGCAAACCACCTCCGCCGCTTCACGGCCTGTAACAAGCGCTATCTCACAGCCAACCCTCGCCGCCGCTTCACGGCCAAGTACAAGTGCTGCCTCACAGCCATCCACTTCAGCCGCCTCACGGCAACCACCAACTGTCTCGCCTAGAGACAAAAAGCCGCCGCCACTATACATCCGATCCAAGGAGAAGTGGGCTGAACTAAGGTCGGCACTATCCAATAAGTACAAGTTTACAGCCATTGACTCCCTACACAGGATCAAACTGCAACTTGAGACGGTGGAAGTACACCGATATGTAACGTCGTATCTGCAAAAGAACGACTTCTATTATCATACTTACGCGCTCCGGAAGAGCGCGTACTTCGAACGGTCGTCAAAGGACTGCCGAAGGAGATGGCCACCCAGGACATCTTAGACTTTATCAAAGCGCAGGGTATACCGATATACTCGGCAATTAGGCTACACAATCAAAAAACAAGAAAGCCTTACAATGTGGTCCTTCTGACCTTAGAGCGCTCCCCAGAGGGCAAAAAAGTTTACGATCTTAGACATATCTGCGATATCACTCGCATCTCGCTCGAACGCCTCCCCGCGCAGTGTACAACTGCCAAATGTACGGGCACTCGGCCCGTAACTGTCACGTTAGACCTCGCTGCGTCAAATGTCTAGACGACCACGGCACCCCCGACTATCCGCGTCCTAAAGATAAGGACACCCTGCTCACCTTTGAGCCGCCGGCATGCGTCAACTGCCAAAACCCAGGCCACACGGCAAATTACCTAGGGTGCCCCAAAGCACCCAAACGTAGGTGCCTCCACCTCACACCGTGACCCAGGCGCCCCCAGGTGCCATCCTCGCATCCTTGCCTCCACTCCGACCTGCTCCGGCGTGGCAATTACCAACCAGCGCTCCGCGTAGCGCTTCACTGCCCGCATGGCACCAGCCACCGCCGTCTTACCGCGGAGTTCGACGCCGCAATCGGAAACTTCGGAGCCCGCCTTGCCATACTTCGCAAGTATAGGCAATTAGTCGACCTTATTACGGGACATAATGGATAATACACCCATTAATGTTATGAACGGCCCGGGCCGTCTAAAGCCACGCGCAGTAAATATAGTCTTTTTTAACGCAAACGGCCTCGCGAATAATAAAAAGGTCGAAATTTCAAATTTCCTTCGCGAAAACGACGTAGACATTCTACTAGTGCAGGAGACATTCTTGAAACCAGGTAAAGGCGATCCTAAAATCCCTAACTATAACATCATAAGAAATGACAGGACCGGCGCTTCGCACGGCGGCACTCTCATCTATTATAAAAAGTCACTGCACTGCGTAGCAATCGACACGCCGCCGACGCTTAAGCATGTAGACCTCGATCTGTAGGCTAGCCATGACAGGACACGCGCCTATTACAATAGCTTCGGTATACATATCGTGTAATATTACATCAAAACTCGCGAAATCCGACTTCGAAAACTATTTTCATTAGAAGGCGCCGTCATTCTGACCGGCGACTTCAATATAGCTACACGATGGAATAGTCATAGTAACAACTCGCGAGGTCTATCACTAGATGCTCTGTCAGAAAAACCTTTTTTTTTTGCCGTTGGAAAAATCCAGCTTACGGATTCCCGCGCCAAAGTGAGGGGCAGCGGGATATGTGGGCTCCCGGACCAAGATGGAGCGGCCGGTATACCCACTAAAACCAACGGTTGTTCCTTTCGCGTGTCGCTGAGCCGGGGCCGCGGGCTCTGATGACAGTCTTCGGCGACCCCGGCGACGTGGCCCTCGCCTTTTCGGGCCTCTTCTCACCGAGTGTGTTGGGACACCCGGAACGTCGCTTTAGGCGCCGTGCCGGAACAAACACACGGCGCTCCTCTTGAGCCCTTCTCTGGCGGCGGGCACCTCTTGCCGGCCGCCCAGGGGCTCAGTGTCAGGGGAAGGTTGCGCGCGTACGCCACCTTCGGCGCCCCGGCTTTATTTTGCGGACAGCCAGGGCGCTCAAGGCCTCCCTGTCCCTTTCGCGGCCTCCTTCCGGCCATCACGTCCTCGCAAAAGCGAGGACGGCGCCCCGATCTTTCGCTCTCTAGCATCCTGCGCACTACGGCAGGAAGCGAAAGGTCGTCCCACGACACTACGCAGCTCTCGGCGTTGCTCGACCCAGGCTGGGCACTCTTCCAGCGCGTGTTGGGCCGTCTCTTCGGCACATACGCCATAGTGGTGGCACTTCTCTGTGGCTCCCTACCGGCCACGCGGCACGGTACCTCCCGAAACAGCCGTGTCCGAGAGAACCTGCGTCGCGGGAACGTTAGGAGCCATGTCTCTTTCTAGCCACCATTTTAGAACGGGGCGTACGGCCTCTATAGTACGACGGTCGGCGCTGCGGTGCTCCAGCCACAGCTCCCACTCCTGTATTGCAAGGAGCGCAATTCCGTTTCTGCGCCCCTTATCGCTTCTGGGGCTGGCCTGAGGCCCGAGACCTTGCCTCCTCGCACCAGAAAAGAGTGACGCGAGGATTTGCATCCAGGTCTCAGGGCAAGGAGCCAGCCAACAGGCACGCCGCCTCGCCGGAGATGGTCCGGTAGCCCCGTCGGCCCGGATCGCCAACACCATCTGGGTTCTCCTTAGTACGGCGTACTCTCCTTTTGAAGGTCGGCCCACACGGGTGCCCCGTACAGGACCATGGACCTGACGACTCCGGCGTACAGGCGGCGACAGGAGCTGCTGGGTCCTCCGGTGTTGGGGAGCAGTCTGCCGAGAGCTGCCGCTGCTCTCGCCACTCTAGGCGCGAGGCGCTCAAAATGGGCGCAAAACTTCCATCGGTGGTCTAGGACTAGGCCGAGATAATTCATCGTCGGCTTGACGTCGACGCGGACGCCGCAAACTATTATGTGGGCGTCCGCAGGTGGCGCGTTCCGAGGCCCGTAGAAGTAAAGGGCCTCGGATTTTTCGAGCGCCACCTCTAGTCCTAGCCGCCGGATGCGCCCAATTACTTGAGCGACCCCGGCAGTGGCGAGAATCGCAGCCCTGCGAAAATTGGTGCCACGGGCGGTGACGAGGGTGTCGTCCGCGTAACAAGTGACGTCGACACCCTCGATATTGCCGCCACGTAGCACCCAATCAAAACCAACGTTCCACAGAAGCGGTCCCAACACCGACCCCTGTGGAACTCCACACGACACCTCGATGGTCCGGAGCCCATCTCGGCACGGGAACTCGACACGTCGATGCGACAGGTAGGCCCCGATCACCCTTTGCAGGTAGGGAGGCACCCCGTGGTATCGGAGCGCCTCCTTTATGCAGGCCCAGGGCAGGGTGTTGAATGCGTTGGCGATGTCGAGTGACACCGCCAAAACACCCTCACCCCGAGACACCGCATCCTGCGTCAGGGACCTGACCCGCAGCACCGCGTGGACGGTCGACCGGCCCTTGCGGAAGCCATACTGCCACTCCGCCAGATTTGGACCGACGTGCTCCAGGTGCTGGACGATGCGGGCCACCACGATTCTCTCAAAGAGTTTTCCCACATCGTCCAACAACACGATTGGCCTGTAGGCGGAGGCGAGTCCGCAGGACTCTGTCAGAAAAACCTAATTTTAGTTTCGTAGCTCCGTTGATGCAAACGCACTTTCCAATGTGAACCACAGTCCGGATGTGCTTGATATTGCCCTCCTTAAAATGTCAACCTCACTCTCAGAGGCATAGACGTCATCAGCGACCTCACTTCAGATCATGGACCTTTCATCCTCAAGTTAGGACTTCCAGACTCATCCAACAACACCACTTAAACCATCCTCGACTGGCGCAAGCTAAAGTCCCAGCTAGACTGCACTATCTCACCTCACCTTGACTCCATTCCTAAAGTCCTAAATAGTGCTAATGACACGAATTTCGCCGCTCATGAGCTCACAAGACATTTCCAAAGTGTCGTCGAGGCTTCTTTGAGGCAAATCTCGGTGGAGGAGAACCCCCGCTGGGCATTGCCAAACGACATTAAGGACCTCTTGCGTTAGATTGGTTTCGGAACTGGAGGATTGAAATCAACCCATCCAAAAGCGCGGCCATTCTGTTTTCTCGAAGACGAAGGCCGTGGCTTCCTTCAAATGTCCGCCTCCTTGATTGCCCCATTCCTGGGTCAATCAGACCAAATACCTCGGGGTAATCCTAGATCACAACCTATCCTTCGGCCCGCACATAACGCGGGTCAAAAACAGAGCGGCCTTCGTCCTCGGTCGCCTGTTTTCCCTTATAAATCCTAATAGCAAGCTATCACTGCGTAATAAGGTGTTGCTTTATAAAACAGTAATCCGTCCCGTAATGACCTATTCCAGCCCCGTCTTTGCACACGCAAAACGATCCTATATTGATAAACTCCAAGTCCTGCAAAACAGATTCATGCGCAGGGCTACGGGTGCGCCGTATTATCTGCGCAACCATGACATGGATCTGGAATTGCCCACCATCCGCGAATTTCTTAAACAAGCATCAATCAGATACTTTGACTCGGCTTCGCAACATCCCAACGAATTGGTACGGAGCGCCGCCGCTTACGTACCAAGCATTTCACTTTGTAACAATAAAAAATTCAGGCGAGCGCGCCATGTTCTAACTAATCCGGACGATGAAACGACCATAATACAAGCACGTGTGAAAGCACTGAGACAAAACGCACACCACCCTTGCCGTCGAGGGCAACAGTTCACTCCGTTCAATAAATATCGGCGCGTACAAGGCCGATTCTCACCATCTAGATAGGGTGGTTAAAAGTCAAATCAAACGTGCCCAAAAAGCAACTGATCGAGCCAAGGTTCGGCCCACCGGGGCGCCCTCGATACATGTTGCTAACGGGAATAGGCAAGGACCAGATCAGCCGGCTGATCAGCTGAGGCTCGGTCCTCGTGGGCACCTTCGATCAAGCACGCTTACGGTATATATATAAAGTGGGGCTGAGCCGAGGTCCCCTTCAGGTCCTCGAGCTAAGCCACAGAATAGAGGTGAAGTCTGTGCACACTTAAAGTTGCACATCCCTCGAACCTCGCCGGGTTGTAGCGGTTAACTCCACCAACGTGAGTTCATCCAAAAATAAACACTACTAACTTCGGCAGAAATAGGATGGAATTATCGATATACAAAGAAATAACTGGATTCACCTTATTAAAGAGCAAATTTATAAAGTAATATCCATTCTTGTGCCTTCATATTTTAATGTTGCATTTTATTTGTTCTAACTCCGTTTAAGTACCATAAAGATAAATTACCCGCAGTTTTGAAATATTTTTCATTTTGTACAGAAGGATTTTGCAGTTGAGTCACGTTTCGGTGTTTCCAGCTTAAAAACGCTTATTGAGGCAACTACGCGAGCATAAGTTATTTTGAATACAAAACAGTTTTACAATGTTCTACGGAAAATAAAATGCAATTAAATGGGTATTTTCCAGTACAATCTCCTTAAACCACATTTAGATGTTTTGCATTTCTTACAAAAAATTGAGTGTGAATTATTTGCAATTACGATCACTCCATAACGAAATTATCACAATTTTATAAAAAAATTCTATCTTATAAAATATCTGTAGCCTGTTTACTCCAGTTCTGCGGAAAGTAAATATTCATTCATTATAGCCTGCCTTAGTCCACTGCTGGACATAGGCTTCCCCTAAAATAAAGTAACAAAAATATAACATATATAATTTTGCATTTTATTATAAATATAAAAAAAACTTTTAACAATAGGGGGGTACATGAGAGCTGTAGTAAAATAACAGAATCATAATGTATCTTCTACTGTGAGCAAGTGCTAAAAACAATTTTGAATAAGTGTAAATTATCGTTCAACCAAAATAATCGTAAAATCTGGTCTAAACTCTGTTTCCTTATGAAAAGAATTGATAATATGTCCTTTGCCTCAAAGTCCTAACGAATTTAATGCTTCAGATCCGTCACAGTTGGAAGCGATTCAAGAAATTCGCTGAATAATGTGCTAAAGCTACTGTGAAACAATATAATAAGAATTGTGTTGGTATTAAAAAATAAGTTGAACCTTTGTTTAATACGAGACTGAACAATATATTTAAATTGACTTCGAATGAATAATGTACGCCTATAATTGGATTTTAATTATTTTACATGACAACATAAAATAATTGCCCCTCTGAATTTCTACCGCCTGAGCTTACCCGTGGTGTTTGACAAACAGTAGGCAAGAGTGAACTTATATATTTAATACGATGTTTGAATTAAAATTTAACGGTTAAAGGTCTCATAAAAGTGAAATGTAACTCGATTAGATCGACTTCCGAAGCAACTAACATCCCTGATAAAACTATATGTCTTGACACTTAGAACGGAAACAGAAACTTAAGCGATGGCCTCGTCTTTTAAACTCATCGCGGACTTTAGTTGCAAGCAATTAAGAGACTTTTAAACGGAGGAATTTGCAATAGTTTAGAGCTCGTTTAACTTCTTAATTACATGTTAAGTTCCATCAAGCATTAGCATCTACATAATAATTGGTAAATATATTTATGGATAAAATTTTGAGCGTTGCGTTCTGAAAGTACAACGTAAACGCAAAATGCCTTAATGCATTAATTAAACTTCATGTTCTTATTTGTATTTTGTAAATAAAATTGAATACAAAAATTTGCATTTCCGTATATTGTTGAGTTGCGAGTCAAGTGAAAGAGAAAGTGTTCAAGATAATAAATGTCAAATACAATTAACTGGGTCATAATTGGACGTGTGTTGAATCTTAACGGAAAAAAAAAGTAGGTTTCTGAACGAGATTCTTCTTTTATTCTTCTAAAATGAATGTAAGACCTTTAAATATTAATCTTTTCTTGCATATAATGTATTTCATTTTAGATATTTTATGAATAACTTCTTCTTTAATAGAAATATAGAGCAATATTGGAATAATAATATTAAAATTCACTTCAAAGGATTTCATATCGCTGCTGTAACATGTTTCCATTGGGAGTTTCTTATGAGCGGAACTATATTGCGTGCCAATTAGATTGGTCGAAGAAACACTACATTTTGTTATATTTTACTATTATATGCAACTTTTATTATAAAACGAAAAACCGTAGTTTAATGTTATTATCTTTTTCTATGTATATATAAAATAGATTCCTACCTATATATTCTCATTCTCTCATCTCACTGGAACCATAAGGCGTAGCGACTTGAAATTTGGTCGGAACATTCTTTTCGCCTGAGTAAAGGTCAGCTAAAAGATTTTACGAAATTCCACCCTATTATTTATAAAACTTTTTTCGCTTCGAGATATTAACACATATTTATAGAATAAAGTTTTAATTTAAAAAAAAACATTACTATCAACACTAAATATGTCATGTAAACGCTTTAACGATATTAAAAAAAATATGAAAATTCTTTGCTAGGTCAAAAATTTCGACATAAACACAAATTTGCACTTTGAAAGTTGGGCTTGGCTTATATAATTTACAGGTATCAGGCACCTGTTGCTGAATTATTGCTGTGAAGTATAAAGTTGATGATTATATGATAGATGTCTCGAACAAAAAGTATTATCGTTGTTGTCTTATTACTCGATTGTTAATATTTTTACTAATTTGAAAGCATTGTGTTTTCAAAATCTTGTTTCACATTATGGAGATAAGGTTATGTTGGAATAGCCGGCTATTGAAGTAAAGAAACATTCACATTTCCATAAAAGACACAGTTAGATGTTATGGACTGCTTGGGATACAAATATTCACAATATCAAAAGAAATATTTACTGTGAGAACAACGAAAAAATATTATCCAAAGTTATCCGAGACATCAAGAACCAAAACACCTGTCTGTTCATAACTATAAAACATTGAAACCAATATTAGGGAGAAATTTAAGTGTAAGTGACAGTAATTGTTTTTGTATCTTGACTCCGTTTGTACCTTTACTCCGTTTTTCTTCTTTATAATAATTGACAAACATTGGATGTACATTTTAGAAGACTATAGCTCAAAATGTGAATAAAAGATTTGATCTGAGCTTTTTTGAAGCATGAAAAGTATCAAACGCTTTCCCCAGAGTCACAAAGAGTTGAAGGCTGCATCTCCACCAATGTTGGAAGCGATCCAAGACATTCCTAGAATAAATTAATAGGACCGATTTTCCGGAAATGGAGTTAATAATGAAAATGGAGTTTAAGAATATTGTTGATTGATAATTTTATTTCCTTATTGCATTATAAAACTGAGGAAGTACACTATTTATCTGTCACGAAGTCTTATATAACATTATTTATGTTTTTTTTATTTCGTACATTATTTTATTATTAATATCTTCTCTAACATACGTCACTTTTTGGTTAGTATTGATCTTATATATATATATTAGTTAATAGTATTTATCTATGTCTTGTCTGTGACTTGAAGACTTTTTTTTAGATTAGCTTTTATAGCAACATACTTAAATTTCCTCTCAATAATCCTTTATACAAAAATTTAATTAGTGTGTAACAATATCTCGGCCTAGACAAAACTTTTTTAAAAAGGTTTTTTTTTTATAATTCATTTGACATCCTTACTCTCGTAGTATTAGATAAAACACTTGAAAGCTTATAAACACTAGACCACAAAGATTAAAACATAAGTCTTTTCTTCTTTAAATAATTTAAATAAGTTAACAATACAATAGTTTTTTTTATGTTACTATATTTACGAACACGAAACGAACGAACAAAATTTTCCTGACATTGTGAGTGAATATTATTTCGTTCAGTGCACAAAAGGAAGTTTCAAACATTCACTCGCCCTGGTAAAAATTTAATAAAGCCCTCGAAACGTGTTCAGATTGCAAATTGATTTTGTTTTTGATAAAGCGAGACGCTGATCCTGATTTTTAAACAAAAAGATATATTTGTTTTTAATATCATCTAAGCTATCTTTTTGTAAATGTGTAAAATTTTGCTGAAGTGAAAATCGGATTCGAATATTGTGAAGATATTTGCATATCGCGATTGCAGTATTGAAACACTTTAGGTTGTTTTACTTACTTGTAAGATATAGACTTAAAAGGAAGGAACTTAGGAACCACGACTAATGATGTTTAATTAAAACTAGATGTATTAGCCTGATTTTCATACCCTTACACTATTAGGAAAGCTCAAATGCTCAAATATATTAATATGTAAGTTAGTTTTTACAGTTCTGTGCACAAAAATCGTGTTGTATTTATTTAGCAGCAAGTGTTGTAATGACATGTACAAACACCGTGTATAGGAAGTGAACAAAAACAGGCAAAACGTAGATTTGCATATTTAAAGCCAAGCTGGACTTAAATTTATAACATTTGTTTCCGTGAAATGCTTCTGGTTGGACCTTGTTTAATTTATGCGAGCTCTCTGAACACGCTGGAATAACTCATTCACCGTTGTCGATATAAGAGGATCATGTTTATTTTGTTGATAAAAATGTATACTTGGTAACTCTAAATAATGTAAAACGATTATTTTAACGAAATATAACTTAGTAAGTCTGCCTTCGAAGCCTAGTGGTAAGGGCGTGTGCTTTAAAAACCGGAGGTCAAGGGTTTGAATCCTGCGGGGACTCAACAAATTTTTATTGTTGTTTCCCAGTTAGTTAGGAAAATTTTAGCCGATCACCCCATTGTCTGAAAAATGATGATCCATGCGTCGGATGGGCATGTAAAAATTGAGTCCACCCACCAACCCGCATTGGACCAGCGTGTGTTGCTGGGGACCGGAGTGCTGTCTAAAAACCCTCTGATGGAGATGGCGTGTATTACACGAGGCCTATGTCGAGCAGTGGACAAATACAGGTTGATGATGAATGAACTTAATAAGGTAAAATATTCTTTGTGTTAAAATTCACGCAAACTGTCCGAGGCTCCTATTAGCATAAGTTTATTAATTTCACTATATTTTCGCAAATTTTTAAAATATACCAAATACATTCAACACGCAACAACAACGCTATGTCTAATCACATACGGAACCCTGAAAGTAAGTCCATAACAATATATGGAAAATGTACTAAATGAAACGTAAGTTAAGCATTACAATGTTGTCAAAACAAAACAAAGGGTTGAGATCCAAAATGTATAAACACATTTTGGCGGCCAAACCTCTGCAATGCCATAAAACATTAACATTCACGGACCGCCTCCCGGGAGATAAGCGTCGTTCAGAATTCAAATAGTATTTAAATGATTTCATCTTTGAGAGATCAAGAGTTTTCGTAACCATAAACAATTGTTTTAGTACATTTTCATAACTGTGAACTGTACGACCTTATTCAGTTAATGCAGTTAATTCTTTTATTTAGTTTTAAATTACGTGCCTCCGAAGTCAGGTGGTATGAGAGAAGCGATAGTTGCGTAGTAGTACTCAATTGCGTAGCCCCGTTCCTAGTGCTCCGATTTTGATCATTCTTTTTTTATATTATAGATATTAGCCGTCATGTGGTTTCAATTTTTAAATGATTTTGTGATAAATAGTTTATTAGATATTAAAAAAATAAAAAAAAAACCTTACGGCACCAAAAATTCCAATCTTGTGCGTAAAAGATGATAGACTATAAGTAAGTTTTACGTAATTGTTCTTCTTAAAATGGTATATAATAAAGTCATAACGAAACGCATATGCATACTTGTTTTAAGAAGAGATCGTGGGGCAGTTTCTTGCAGAATGCACGTTGTAGTCCGCTTATATTGCGCTAAATGGTAGTACATATATTACTTAAAGTCGGTCATATATAACATTCAGGACATGTATAACTGTATTCACATGTTTGGATTAAACAATTCTTTGTCAATTAATGGTGCACTTAAAAAATAACTAGTATTCTAACACCACTTACAAGAAGTGAGCAACGACAGTCGAAACAATGATTAGCATATTTAAGCCGAGCTTTGCACAAATATATTCCATTTGTTTCAGTAAAAAGCTGCTGGTTGGACTCGTTGTTCAATTAACGCGAACTTCGTGGAGATTTTTTTGCTGAGTTTCAACTGTGCAATAATAAGAGCGCTAGGTTGTGATTTGATTTTTTTTTTGTTAACTAACAAATGACAGTTTGTATTTTTGTCTCCACTACGATCGCTAAGAAGAGATGTTTGTCATGAGGTCATCGATATCGATAATTGATTCTAACAATAAGCGAAAAAATATTTGATCAGTTCTTTTTTAATTAATTCTTTTTTTTACACAAACACTACACATTATTGACTCAAAGGACTTCTTACGGATTTAATAGCATTTAGTTTATACTTTAAATTTCTACTTTCTAGTGGCCGTGGTCACGGTGTAGACAGGGTACAGGGTGAACTCTTGTATTCGTTATTGTTCTTATGTAATGAGGAATGGATTTAGCCAAGGGGATTTTATAAAGAATATATATTATAAACCAAAGTTACTTCTGATTTGATATTTTAATTAAGAAGGTGGCAACTGATGGTGGGTGATAATAACCGCCCATGAACATTCTTTAAAGAATAAATGCATTGCAAGCCTTTTTAGATGGTGTAGGATCTTACTTTGATGCTTCCTAAAACGTATAAGTCCGAAATAGTGGAACAAAACTGTCAATGTATGATTAACAGCCATCGAAATGGATGGATGGGGTAATGGTATTTGGCGGTCAATCGCGATTATTACAATGAAACCGAATAAATAAGTCGTACAAAGGCCAGAGCCTTGAAAGAAATAGTGATAGGACATAGTTTTTAGTAGTCACCGTGCAAACAACTTGAGACACTACGAAAACCCTAGATAAATTAATCATCATTATCATCATCATCATCCTGTATTATTAGTCCACTGCTGGACATAGGCCTCCCCTGATGCACGCTTTCTCGAATAGCGGCTTTTGGACCGTTGGTCCAACGCGGTCAGTTGGTTGGTTGAGCGACTTTTACATGCCCATCCAACGCATGCATCACCTTACTTTTTAGTCAATTGGGTGATCAGCCCAAATTGCCCTAACCGACTAGGAAACAACAATGGAAATTTGTTGAGTCCCCGCAGGATTCGAACCCACGACCACCTGTTTCTAAAGCACGCACCCATACCATTAGGCTTCATCATCAGCCTGTGATAGTCCACTGCTGGACATAGGCCTCCCCTAATACACCCTATCCATTAGAGGGTTTTTCGAACGTATCCCACCACGCTGGTCCAATGCGGATTGGTGGGTGGACCGACTTTACATGCCCATCCGACGCACGGATCATCTTACTTTTCAGACAGTTGGGTGATCAGCCCAAATTGCCCTAACCGACTAGGAAACAACAATGAAAATTTGTTGAGTCCCCGCAGGATTCGAACCCACTACCTCCGGTTTCTAAAGCACGCACCCATACCACTAGGCTACGGAGGTAGTACAGTATCATTGCATAGTATAAAACAAAGTCACTTACTCTGTCCCTTTGTCCCTTTGTATGGTTAAATCGTTAAAAGATGGCCACGGATTTTGATGCGGTTAGTTTTAAAAGATATAGTAATTAAAGAGGAAGGTTAATATGTATAATTCATATTTTTGCATACATTGCACCTGTGTGGAGCCGAGGCGGGTTGTTAGTGTCAATATAAAATAAAATTAACTCGTGAAGAGAATGCTTAATAATGTAAAATATACTATTACTCCTTTATGTATAAAATTCAACAATTTTGAAAAACCATGTATCAAAATATCTATTACATAAATTTATAGTGATGTCAAAATATGGCTACTGAACGGTGTGTAAAAAGACAAAACAATTATAAAAGCATAAAGTTGAAAGAGATACATTTCATGCATAATTTACTGTATGTTGTGAGCACACATGCATAAAATTGCGTTCAGTTTATTTGCGTGAATTTATTAATATTTCATGTCGGAAAATTTATTGAAATTTATTGCTTATATTTTATAATAGAAGTACTGAAAACAATACCCACTGTGTTAAAGCTGTGAAGCAGCTTATGGAAAATTTATTTAACTTTTCCATTTATTGTGTAATATATTTTAATATGACGTATTAAAAAGTGAAAAAAGCAGTTACTTTATTGAAGGAAGGACTGTGTTGTTTTTGGGTTTTAAAGATTTTTTTTAACAAAGGTCTCGTATGGTCATTGTTACATTTTATCTAATCAAGATTCAACTTAAAGATTATACAAACAGTAACAAAAAAATAATTTTCTGAAGATTTTAAAAACTTCAGGATTTAGAATAGGGACTCTAATAGTAATGCTCTTTTGTTCTTTTCATTAATAACTTTATTTACGGTAACAAATGGAGATTGACCTATATTTGAAGTTAGCAGGTATCCGTTTTATGAAGAATCAGTACAGCTGCGATGTCTTTTTAAGCCGCAAAGCAGTAGTAAAAGAATTCTTATTCGTACGGTCTAATTACGGTAATATTAATTTTATAAACTGTACAGTATAACAACAATATCTCACTTGATAATTTATGATGAAAATGTACAAAAACCTTATCTGTGAACTTTTTCTTTATCTTCATCTGAGACAACATAAATTTGAGCCATGAAATCGTATTAAATCCCAAGCGTGCGAAACTCCGTCTTGAAGAGAAATGGATAATGAAATGCTCAGGGGGCGAAAGCGGTTCTATATTACCCATAATCTTTTTCTTGAAAGCCTTAACAATTTGATAAGGGTGTTAATATGCCAATGTATCACACATTGGCATATTAACACGTTCAACGAAAAAATACATGTTTCCCTGATATTAAAGATATGAAAATGTTACCTTACTGTTGTTATATACCTATTATGTATACGTTGTGTACTTGTTTATAAATCAAACTGATTCATCATCATCATCAGCCTGTGATAGTCATATATCCATTGGGGGGTTTTGAACCGTATCCCACAACGCTGGTCCAATGCGGGTTGGTGGGTGGATCGACTTTTTACATGCCCATCCGACGTATGGATCATCTTACTTTTCAGAGAATTGGGTGTTTAGCCCAAATTGCCCTAAACAACTAGAAACAACATTGAAAATTTGTTAAGTCCCGCAGGATTCAACCCACGACCTCCGGTTTCTAAAGCTCACGCCCATACCACTAGGCTACGGAGGCAGTCATCAAACTGATTACTAAACTCTATACCATGTTTTCTTTTGTTTAGTACTTTATCAATAATTCAATACTTTAAAGAAGAATAAAATTTTAATTACGAACTAAAAGACCGTTCTGTCCTTTTATACGATATGTATTGGGTCGCAGTCAGTTTAGCCATAACTACATTTCTAACGTTTCCTTCTATATAACATTTGTATAATATAATTATAAACTAACTATATATTTGTATTGCTCATGGATTTGTCCTAATTATATAAGCATGCAAGCCCTTTGCCCAATCGCATCTTTACGACTACGTGTACATTATATGGTTAATAAACATTCCCATAAAGCTATATATCAAAAGTAGCTCCTAACTGTTGGTGAAATTAGAAACAGGACTGCTGCATCACCAGATTTTTTTAACGTTTGTTTTACGTGTTTAAACCTTATTACTGCCAAATAAAATATAATTATATTTTGATTAAAGCGACCAGATGAGCAAGACGTTCCCCTGATGCTAAGTAATACTATCAGGTGAAGCTCTGCCCATAAGTCACCACTCGAAAACAAATGATGCTACGACTCGTTTACCGAGTAATTGCGCTGGCTATGGTAGCATTCAAACCAGAGGACATTGGTGCTAATGCACTACTAATTTGCAGCAGAAATTGGCAAAATTTAAAAACACTGCTGTGTTCCGGTTTGAAGGGCACCGTAAACAGCTTATTTACTGGGTAAACGAGACTTAACACCTATGTCTCACGGTACCAGCGCGTTGGCGATACCACTAGTATTGGCAATGTCTATGGGCATCGGTGACCACTTCCCATCAGGTTGCCCGACTGCTCGTCTGCCTGCGTTCGCAATATAAAAAAAAACATTTTGATTGTTTCTTTTTTTATGTTAATTTCTCAGTTTTCTTTTAATAAATTTAGAAGTTAGTGAGTTTAATATAGTGGATTAATATGTATAAAGAGTGTCAAGTCTTGTGCTTGTATATTTATATTTAGTTCTAACTCTGTATCTAAATGAATAACCGGAAGTATTAAAATATTTTTATTTTGTACTAAACGATTTTGCAGTTGAGTCACGTTATGGTGTTTATATAAAACTTTACGTGGATTGCTCATAGTTTCCAGCTTAAAAGCACTTATTGCCTACATCTACGCGAGCATGAGTTGTTTTGAATACAAAACAGTTTTACAACGTTCGACATCGAGTAAATAAAATACAATAAAACGGGTATTTTATATGAAGAATAATCTTCTTAACATTCATATACATACATACATCATCTGCCTGTAATAATTGACTGCTTGACTTAGGCCATCCCTAAATATCCCTATCCATTAGGTGGTTTTGGACCAAGTTTTACATGCTCATCCGACGTATTGATCACCTTACATTTCAGATAATTGGGTGATCTGCCCAAATCGTCCTAAACAACTAGTAAACAACTCAGAAAAGTAATTAAGTCCCCGCATGATTCAAATTCACGAACTAAAGCATAAGCCCATACCACTAGGCTACGGAAGTAGTACACACAATTTTAGATAGTGACACATTATTCAGTCATAAACGAATTGCTTGCAGAACAAGGAGATCTCTTGCCTCAGGCTTCTATTCAGTATCATTATAACTGTCAGGTGTCAAGACAACAAGTACGAAGTTTTTGATAATAATAATGGTCGAGGCTGAATTTTCGGCGTACTTTGACTCGGTTGCTATTGGTTACATCTTATCTTAATATATATATATTTATATATATTTCACGTGTCACATATTTCCGCACCATGTGTAGTTTGTTAAAGTTGGTTGGTAAGATAGTTTAAAACCTAATCCAAAGTCCAATATTGTTTTATTATGAATTATCTATCTCTATTATTTGACAAGCAATGAGCTAGCTCCAAATGATACCACAGTTGGTCATATTTATTCAGTGAGTCGGTTTGTCAAAGATGGCAGTGTTAAATAATATAAACTTTTTCACGCCAATAAGATAATTGGTTCAGTAAAAGTAACTGTTCAATGCGTAAATGAATAATTAATTTTAGTCACATATTTTATAATAATTATTATTCATGGTAAAACAAAAAAAATAATTTATACGATTGTTTTAGGATGCAATTATTGTATGAATTATTTACGGTTGCACCGCTGTTATCAATTTACTTATTTGTTTTTTTAAAACTGCAAGTAAAACGTTAAACTTATGTCTTTCTAGCATTATTAAATTTTTAATGGAAACTAAGACTAAAAACCGCTTTTAAAATTAACTTATTGATCAATCGTGAGTATGTCCACTTAAAACCGAATCCAGTCTATTTTTAACCTGTTATTTAAATTGTAACATTTGAAACGGTAGCGTAAAATTAATCACCAGGGTATTCAAAATTTTGAGTTTATACGTTTTTATCACTGTAATAAAAATACCGGAACTCCTCAATGGAAAACGTACAAAAAAGAATATGAATACGATTTATGTAGCAAATTCCCAACCAAGGTCCAGGTTTATGTTCTTATTTTTTTTAAAACATTTGATTAATAGTTTTGTACGAATAGAATAAGAATCAAATATAATAAAATATACAAAGTGTACTAATAAAAATTGCATCGATTCTTGTGCTTAAACGGTTAACAGCAGTAATGAGGTTTCTTCGAAGCGGCACTTCCTTATAGACTCTTGTTGGTACTTAATATCTACTGAAATTAACAAATATTGACGAGAATGAACCTAAAATCTGATAAAATTTTCGGTTGCTAAAGTAAAGAGCCAACCATAACAACATAATCTCCAATCGATATCCAAATGTATTTAACAATAGGATGTTTTAATTAATCAATAGGTCAAATTTTATCATCGTCTAAGAATTACCTATAATCTTAATTTAATATTAGTAAATATAGTAGGACGAAAATTTATAGGGTCATTTTGGGTATTGCATGGCATTTTTCTTCATACAAATAAATATATCATTACAAAGAAAATTAAATCTGTAAGGTTAGGTTAGGTTACATCGATAATTGTCGGTGCAATATGCCGTTATTCTCTTTGACATATTGCTTTAGTGATAAGGTCAGGTGAATGCTTGCAAAGTATGCAGGTCAAGATACAAAGGTCCAAGTTGAATGTGTTATATAACACTAACACTATGTATTATATAATATACATATGTCACACAAAATCGTACAATTAAAATGAATTTAGGGTGCAGGTCAAGTTAGGCTATTGTCAATATTTTCCATATATAATTGTTAATAAAGTGATTTAAAATTATTTAAATTTGAAGGACGTTCGGTATGAAAAGAAATTAAAAAGTGTTAAATTAAACACCTTTTTGGTATTCTACTATCTGTTTTAAAACTTGAGGTTTACGAAAAAAGTACTCGTAGTATATAAAAAATCATTTAAAAATATCAGCGTAGAGTATATTTATTTAAATAAAAAATTAATAAAGTTCATGGCAAAAGATATGTATTGTAATATTTAAGTAAACAAATAAAATAAGGAAAGATGAAATTTCATCCGAATGTGTAGAGCCCGAGGCGTCACCATTATAATATTAATTTCGGTCCGGGTTTGTGTTAAATTGTCATAACTTTATTTCTTAAATTATTTACAAATACGTATCAAAACAACGATTATTTTAATTCAACTATTTCAAAAATTATCTACTTTCAGCGTTATAAAATTGAACTATATAATTTATATCCAAAGCTGTTTCCTGTACACGTTAAAACCTTTTGCTAAAAATAACTATCATTTGCGCTTAAATATTTTACTGCTATTAGAATATCTCGTAGGTCTTCAGGCGTTGCTGCTAATGATTGTTGAATTATTTAATTTCTGGGTCACGAGTCAAAATAAAGCAGACCCCGGCTGATGATGTGAAAACGTGTCATTTGTCATAATTGTGTAACTCTTAAGTTTAATAGTGAGATCTTTTAGGATAAAATCAAAAGTGTTTTAATTCTAACTCACCAATATTAAAAGCGGGAAGATTCGTACTTCAATAGTAACGAAAGAAACAACTGCAAAATCATTTACGTTAAAAGGCACTTTATCACTAAACACAAAACTATTTCTCATAATTATTTCTATTGTTGCGCGAATATTATACATTATTAAATAAAATTACTTTACGGATTTTATCGCGTTTATTTTACATTTTAAATTCCCGACGTTTCGAACACTTTCCAGCGGCCGTGGTCACGGGGTAGACTGAGGTGTCATGCGTCTTGTTGCCAGTGATGAAGCGGGGTTTCCAGATCTTAATTTTAATTAATTATATTTAATCTGTACTCCGATCTATGCAAAACGAACTGATTTTATCTTTACAGCCACAGTGGTATTATGCTTGGGTTTAAATTTTAATTTATTAATTA
Organism: Lamproptera curius; assembly: GCA_029286875.1. Taxonomy (NCBI): domain Eukaryota; kingdom Metazoa; phylum Arthropoda; class Insecta; order Lepidoptera; family Papilionidae; genus Lamproptera; species Lamproptera curius. The sequence continues at coordinate 43,628 of JAGSMT010000105.1, read as the reverse complement.
TGGGATCCCAAGCAGGTGGTAGAACCCAACCATCTTCTCTATTGAAATTTGGATGTTTTTTAATCTCAATAGCCTCACGGATCATCCTTGGTAGGAATCGGTGTTCTTTAGCGAGGATTTGTGGTCGATCAAATCTTATGTAATGGTTTGGGTGATTTAAGGTATGGTCACACACTGCCGACTTGTTGGGTCTTCTATGTTTGATGTCAGCTATATGTTCCTTCACGCGGGTTCTTATTGCTCGCTTTGTTTGTCCAATATAAACAAATCTAAGCCTAAAGAATCGTTACAACGTTCAAACGGAACGCAACTTTCCCAAAGTGACAGCAGTAATGACGTACGCGCGGTTTGTAATCTGTCACAACAATCACTGGATGAATCGACGTTGAAAGTATTATCAAAAGGTTTAAATTTCGCAATTGCACCGCGAAAAATCCCGTATGAGCAAATTGTATGTAGTGTGGAGGATTGTTTGTTCAAAAATCAATTGCAAAAGGAAGATTTGGAGGCTATCCGACAAGATATTTCGTCAATGTTGCGTCGAAGCAAAGTGCCGAAACCTAATCTTCCTAAGGATGAACTTATTGCACTTAACAACTTACGCAACAACAAAGAACTAACAATTCTCCGAGCAGACAAAGGTAATTCTACGGTGATCATGGACACGTCAGATTATAATTCAAAATTAGAACAACTGTTATCGGATGAAACTACTTATAGGAAGGTCAAAACTGACCCTACTACTAAAACGCTCAAATTAACTAGCGATCTTATTAAAAGCACTCCGAAAAACTTAATCTTGACGTAAAATTGATAATACCTTCATGTCCCAAGCCCCCAAAATTGTATGGGTTGCCTAAAATACACAAATTGAATGCTCCATTGCGCCCTATTGTTAGCCAAATTGACTCACCTACTTATAAATTGGCTCAACATTTAGTAAAAATCCTCTCACCACTCAGAGGACAAACAAGCGCTTTACAAAGGATTCATACCATTTTGTTAGCGAGGTAAAACATCTACATCTTGCTGACAATGAAACTATGGTTAGTTTTGATGTTCAATCTTTGTTTACATCTATACCTATAGAAGATTGCATCAATATTGTAACAAGAAAGTTAGAGGAAAATAACATCTCAATAGAATATGCATTTTTACTAAAACATTGCCTAACATCTGGCTATTTATTGTGGAAAGATGAGTTCTACATGCAGATGGATGGTGATGCGATGGGTTGCCCGGTGTCTCCTATTGTTGCTGACATTTTATGGAAGACTTTGAGGAGAAGGCCCTACTCACTGCTCCCATTCATCCAAGATTTTATAAGCGTATGTGGATGATACATTTACCATCTTACCATATGATAAGATAAAAGCATTTTTAAACCACCTTAACTCCATTAATTCAAAAATACAGTTTACTATGGAGTTAGAAAGTAATAATTCTTTAGCTTTTCTTGATGTTTTAGTTATTCGCAATCCTGATAACACCTTGAGCCATACTGTGTATAGGAAACCAACCCATACAAATAAATATTTAAATGGCAATTCACCACCATCCATCCCAGTTAGCTACCGTGGGCAAATCTTTGTTTCAGAGAGCACGAGGGATCTGTGATGATGAACACCTGGCGGCTGAGCTACAACATGTTAAGCAAGTACTGCGACACGACAAGCTCGCTGCGCCACGGCAGCGTCACAGTGCCGAGTGAAGGCAGCCACAGTGGAGCAGTACCTGCTGTTCTACCTTTTGTGAGAGGCGTAACTGACAAGATTGGCTACATTTTGAGGCGGGCTTCAATCAAAACTTATTTCAAGCCGCTGAAGAAGATTAGTCAATTCCTACCACCTGTCAAGTGCAATATTCCTCTACAAGACCCAGGAGTGTACAAGCTAGATTGTGACTGCGGCCTCTCTTATATTGGACAAACAAAGCGAGCAATAAGAACCGCGTGAAGGAACATATAGCTGACATCAAACATAGAAGACCAACAAGTCGGCAGTGTGTGACCATACCTTAAATCACCCAAACCATTACATAAGATTTGATCGACCACAAATCCTCGCTAAAGAACACCGATTCCTACCAAGGATGATCCGTGAGGCTATTGAGATTAAAAAACATCCAAATTTCAATAGAGAAGATGGTTGGGTTCTACCACCTGCTTGGGATCCCATAATTAATAAATTAAAATTTAAACCCAAGCATAATACCACTGCTGGCTGTAAAGATAAAATCAGTTCGTTTTGCATAGATCGGAGTACAGATTAAATATAATTAATTAAAATTAAGATCTGGAAACCCCGCTTCATCACTGGCAACAAGACGCATGACACCTCAGTCTACCCCGTGACCACGGCCGCTGGAAAGTGTTCGAAACGTCGGGAATTAAAAATGTAAAATAAACGCGATAAAATCCGTAAAGTAATTTTATTTAATAATGTATAATATTCGCGCAAGCAATAGAAATAATTATGTGTACCAGTACGGACTGGAAACCGCAAACAAAATTCGCCGGTTGGAAGGTCTGATGACTAAGCGCGCAAGACATGTAACATCTCTAAATTTCATGAAGAAATGCAGGGACAACGAGCTCGTCCCCACGTGTGTCCGGATATCACCTAAAAAGGACATTCGTGGTAGCGCCAAGATCTTAAACCAGGCAAGTATTATATTGTTGAGGAGGGTAATCCAACAACACCGATCCGATCTGTGCGTCATAAATACCCACATTGAAAATTCATCCAGTGATATTAAATCAATTTTAACGCCATTCGATTTTGAAAATTGCATTAATACTTTAAATAAACGCGAAGTAACTACTTATAATAAATGCAAAAATAAACAAATAATAAAATTCGAAAAATTATTAAACAAATCTAAGCCTAAAGAATCGTTACAACGTTCAAACGGAACGCAACTTTCCCAAAGTGACAGCAGTAATGACGTACGCGCGGTTTGTAATCTGTCACAACAATCACTGGATGAATCGACGTTGAAAGTATTATCAAAAGGTTTAAATTTCGCAATTGCACCGCGAAAAATCCCGTATGAGCAAATTGTATGTAGTGTGGAGGATTGTTTGTTCAAAAATCAATTGCAAAAGGAAGATTTGGAGGCTATCCGACAAGATATTTCGTCAATGTTGCGTCGAAGCAAAGTGCCGAAACCTAATCTTCCTAAGGATGAACTTATTGCACTTAACAACTTACGCAACAACAAAGAACTAACAATTCTCCGAGCAGACAAAGGTAATTCTACGGTGATCATGGACACGTCAGATTATAATTCAAAATTAGAACAACTGTTATCGGATGAAACTACTTATAGGAAGGTCAAAACTGACCCTACTACTAAAACGCTCAAATTAACTAGCGATCTTATTAAAAAGCACTCGAAAAACTTAATCTTGACGTAAAATTGATAATACCTTCATGTCCCAAGCCCCAAAATTGTATGGGTTGCCTAAAATACACAAATTGAATGCTCCATTGCGCCCTATTGTTAGCCAAATTGACTCACCTACTTATAAATTGGCTCAACATTTAGTAAAAATCCTCTCTCACCACTCAGAGGACAAACAAGCGCGTTTACAAAGGATTCATACCATTTTGTTAGCAGGTAAAACATCTACATCTTGCTGACAATGAAACTATGGTTAGTTTTGATGTTCAATCTTTGTTTACATCTATACCTATAGAAGATTGCATCAATATTGTAACAAGAAAGTTAGAGGAAAATAACATCTCAATAGAATATGCATTTTTACTAAAACATTGCCTAACATCTGGCTATTTATTGTGGAAAGATGAGTTCTACATGCAGATGGATGGTGTAGGATGGGTTGCCGGTGTCTCCTATTGTTGCTGACATTTTTTAGGAAGACTTTGAGGAAAGGCCCTACTCACTGCTCCCATTCATCCAAGATTTTATAAGCGCTATGTGGATGATACATTTACCATCTTACCATATGATAAAATAAATGCATTTTTAAACCACCTTAACTCCATTAATTCAAAAATACAGTTTACTATGGAGTTAGAAAGTAATAATTCTTTAGCTTTTCTTGATGTTTTAGTTATTCGCAATCCTGATAACACCTGGAGCCATACTGTGTATAGGAAACCAACCCATACAAATAAATATTTAAATGGCAATTCACACCACCATCCATCCCAGTTAGCTACCGTGGGCAAATCTTTGTTTCAGAGAGCACGAGGGATCTGTGATGATGAACACCTGGCGGCTGAGCTACAACATGTTAAGCAAGTACTGCGACACAACAAGCTCGCTGCGCCACGGCAGCGTCACAGTGACCGAGTGAAGGCAGCCACAGTGGAGCGAGTACCTGCTGTTCTACCTTTTGTGAGAGGCGTAACTGACAAGATTGGCTACATTTTGAGGCGGGCTTCAATCAAAACTTATTTCAAGCCGCTGAAGAAGATTGGTCAATTCCCTACCACCTGTCAAGTGCAATATTCTCTACAAGACCCAGGAGTGTATAAGCTAGATTGTGACTGCGGCCTCTCTTATATTGGACAAACAAAGCGAGCAATAAGAACCCGCGTGAAGGAACATATAGCTGACATCAAACATAGAAGACCCAACAAGTCGGCGGTGTGTGACCATACCTAAATCACCCAAACCATTACATCAGATTTGATCGACCACAAATCCTCGCTAAAGAACACCGATTCCTACCAAGGATGATCCGTGAGGCTATTGAGATTAAAAAACATCCAAATTTCAATAGAGAAGATGGTTGGGTTCTACCACCTGCTTGGGATCCCATAATTAATAAATTAAAATTTAAACCCAAGCATAATACCACTGCTGGCTGTAAAGATAAAATCAGTTCGTTTTGCATAGATCGGAGTACAGATTAAATATAATTAATTAAAATTAAGATCTGAAACCCGCTTCATCACTGGCAACAAGACGCATGACACCTCAGTCTACCCCGTGACCACGGCCGCTGGAAAGTGTTCGAAACGTCGGGAATTAAAAATGTAAAATAAACGCGATAAAATCCGTAAAGTAATTTTATTTAATAACTATTTCTCATTGAAATAAAATAATAAAACGTTAAAAGGTTGACAATATCAATATTGAGATTCAAATATTTAAACTTTTCTACGCTATACATTCGTATCTTTTTTGAGTATTTGATCTATTCAAGTCACATAAGTTTTCATTAAAACACATTTGTATTAAATTTTCTTTATTTAAGCCAGAATGGTACCAATATAACAATATAACAAATGACATAATAAGAGCTAAAACGAATAATAAGGACTATAATAAATGTAGCAGTCTTCGTTAAACTTTTGTACGAACTGCAATAACTTATTCTTACAAGACAGATTTAGTTCCAAAGTTGTTAAACCTAGATGTCGTAAAGAACTTACAGAAAGCATTTTAGTAATAAACGGTTCCTTATTTTTAATCAATAGCTAAGATTTTACTATTTTTAGCTCAAAATTTTCTATTGACTTATCATTAGCAAAAGTATTTTTAGTAAGTTCTAAAGCAGGCATAATCTATTTAAATTATACATAAAATTTTGAAGGTGGTTTTCAAGGGCACCTTTACATAATGGCCTTCGGGACAGTACAACCGCGGTCCAAATTTCTAAGGCGTAGTAAGTATGTAAAAATACTCTTTGCTCCGGTTAGTAGGGCACCGTAGCCAGCGTATATACTGGTTAAACGAGACGTAACATCATATTTCTCACGAAGGCAGCGCATTAAGTGGCAATAAAACTAACTTCGTAAATTTATTGTGATTGGATAAAAATTTGATACATTCAAATAGTAACTTTTTTTTTTTTTTAATTGCCAACGAAGGCAGACGAGCAGTCGGGCCACCTGATGGGAAGTGGTCACCGACGCCCATGGACATTAGCAATACCAGGGGTATCACCAACGCGCTGCCTACCGTAAAAGACTATCTTTATACCTCGTTTAAAGGAAGACATGTCATAGCGCGAAGGAAAAACCTTAGAGGGGAGTTCATTCCAGAGTTTAATAGTGCGTGGCATGAATGATCTCTGGAAACGTAACGTATTTGTTGGCACGGTTTCAAGGTGGTAGTGGATGAACTCTAGTCCGGTGACGGAGAGTACGATAATAGAATGGGGAGGTAGGTACCATATCGAACAGCTCCGCTGAGCACTCCGTTGAACAGGCGGTAGAACACACAGAGAGAGCCAATATCTCTCCGTAGGCTTAGAGGTTCCAGCCTGTCCGTGAGCATTGGATCGCCGACGATTCGAATGGCTCGTTTTTGTAGGGAGTCGAGTTGAAGCAGCTGATACTTGGGGGCACCGGCCCAGAGATGGGAACAATACTCCACGTGAGGCCTGACCTGAGCTTTGTAAAGTAGAAGCTTTTGGCTTGATGTAAAGTACCGTCCCGCTCTGTTTAGCACTCCCATGTTCAGATCTCGACACCAAGGATTCCAATGCTCGAGGATGGTTGCAGAGAGACACCCAAAAATTGTGGCGCTATGACAAATGGGTCTTTCTTCGCGGTGAATGCGCAAACCTGTGTCTTTGTGGGATTAAACTGAACGAGGTTTACTCGACCCCACTCGGAGACTCGCCCCAGAGAGTCCTCCACTTCGGACACAAGTTTAGATCGCCTCTTCTGCACCTCACACCGAGGGACTGGTCGCTGGCTAGTATACCGTGCATCTCCTGTGCTATCATCCGCATAGCAATGTATATCTCTGATAGATAGCATGTCATTGATATGCAGGATAAAAGCGTTGGTGAGAGCACCGAACCTTGTGGGACGCCCGCATTAGTGGTCATGATCTTGGAGCAGCAACCGTCGACAACGACTCTGATGCTCCGACCATCCAAAAAGCTGGCAATCCACTGACACAGCCCCTCGGGGATTCCATAAGCGGGCAGTTTCGATATAAGAGCTCTATGCCAGACCCTGTCGAACGCCTTAGCAATATCAAGACTGACTGCTAGAGCCTCACCCTTATTGTCTAAGGCTTCTGCCCACCGGTGCGTTAGGTACACTAGAAGATCACCAGCCGAACGACCGTGACGAAAACCGTACTGACGGTCACTGATAAGCTGGTTCTCCTCTAGGTAACCTAGGAGCTGGTTGTTGATGACCCGCTCCATCACCTTTGACAGTAAGGATGTGATAGCTATGGGCCTGTAATTCGAAGGGTCTGAGCGGTCTCCCTTTTTTAGGGACCGGATGTATTCGAGCTGCTTTCCATGAAGCCGGAACCCGTTTAGCCGTGTATGAGAGGCGATATAAGCGCGTGAGTACAGAAGTCAGCTCGGGGGCGCATCGCTTTAGGACCACTGCAGGAATGCCGTCGGGCCCACTCGACTTATGGATGTTGAGGAGCTGTAGTTCCCGCCTGACTGCCCGTTGTGAGATGCGGATTTCGGGAAGGGAACTCTCGCACTGAGGGAGATCTGGTGGAATGGCTCCCCCATCGTCCATAGTCGAGTTTGAGGCGAAGAGTTTGACTAGAAGATCAGCCTTCTCCTTCGCACTGTGGGCTAGACTATCATCAGACTTGCGCAGTGGCGGGAGACTGGACCGGCAGAAGTTGCCTTCGGCAGCTTTGGCAAGTGACCAAAAGGCACGACTTCCAGAGGGAAAGCCGACTAGCCGTTCACCAACTCTGCAAACGTGCTCGGCTTTTGCCCTGGCAATCACCCTCTTGAGGGATCTTGAAGTGGCATTAAATTTCTTTTTCTCCTCTATGCCTGTCCGATCCTGACATCCTCTAGCGTCGTTATAAACGGCGTATGCAGACTGTTTTCGGCGCGCAGCCTCCACACAGGCTTTGTTAAACCAGGGACTGCTGCGGCCACCGACGGGTACCTCTGTATTTGGGATGAAAGTTTCCATCCCTAGAAGTATTATGTCAGTAACGCAGTCCGCACACTTGTCAGGGTCATTTGAGGAAAGCAGAACCTCCCCACGAGGAAGGAGCCAAAAACTCAGAAGTCCATCCCAATCTGCTGTCCTGTATTGCCAGACTCTACGAGACCCACTCGAAGGTGTTCGGGTTGGGTATGTAACAGGGGCAGTGGTACGTACCAGGCAATGGTCTGAGGATCCTAAAGGTGCCTCAACCGCCACCTGGTACCCTTCTGGATGTGAGGTCAGCAAAAGATCTAGCAGAGAGGGGTTATGGCTCTCAATATCTGGGATTCGGGTGGGCTGAGTCACCAGCTGGGAGAAGCCATAGGCCGAAGCATACTCATACGCCACTCGGCCAGCGAGATCAGTGGTCTGCGACCCCAACCACTCCTGATGATGAGCGTTAAAGTCACCTAGGATCACCACCTCCGCTGCAGGATACTGTTCAAGGGCTTGGTCAGTCACCTCTTGGAGATACTCGAATAGTCGAGCTGCCTCCGCATCACCGCTGTGGGATCTGTAGAGGCACGCGTACAGGCGGGTGTGGCCACCATAATCCGTGTGCACCCACAAGACGGACAGATCCCAACGTTCAAGGTTCCGAAGGCGGCGACAGCAAACATCATCCGAACGAACAGGCATACCCGGCTTTACGCACAAAGCGTGCTCTAGGATATAGCCAGGGTATTTAAGGTAGGAGATGTCGTCCGGAGTGGATATTTGTGTCTCCGTTAAAAAGAGAAGAGCAGGCTGCGCCGTCTCAAGGTGGTGGTGGATGGCGTTTAGGTTGCTGTGCATTCCCCTAATATTGCTGAAATCCACTTTAAATGTGGATAAAGGGGCCGCCGTAAAAACGTTTTTCTTTCTTTTATTTCGGGCCATGGTAAATAACGAGTTAAAAATGTATAGGGCAGGAATATGAACAGCAAGGCTCGGTGATACTCGAAAAAGAGAGCGAAGTGTAGTACTCAGCAGATACTCGGGTAATGTGAGGAGCTGGCACGGGGCACGGAAGGGCCCCCGGTCCCCCCTGCGTGTAGCCACAGTCTCCACACCGGTTCTCCACTCCGGGGCAGCGACTACACATGAGTGGCAGGGTTTTTACGCCGGTTGGCGGGACAGCTTCCCGAGGTGGAGGAAGCGAGCGGTTCCCCGGGTTCAGGTCCCCTACTGACCGACGGGCGGCCGGCGGTCGACCGTTCACCGGTCTCCTGGGCACCCGTGCCAACCTATCACGCCCGTAGTGCTGACTGAGATCTTCATAACGCATGTTCCGAGTAGCAAAGAGTTCGCAGTCCACCTTAGGAAGGGAAATGGGGAGATAACTGGCTCTCCAACCCAATGACCGGAACACAGCAAAGCTGTTTGGCGGCCGACTTAAGTTGGAGGGTGGTCGCTAGCCAGCTGGACAAAGTCCTACCACCAGCAGAAGCCTCTACCGGCTTGTGATGGTTTGACCGCCATCATTCGGTCGACTGATTGCACTAGTGCTGTTGTGCATCTCGGACTGGGATGCACAACAGCACTAGTGGGCGGTGGGGTCGTCACATCCCGACGCCAACTAAAAATTCTTACGCACTTAATCAAAAATGCACTTTTAAACTCTATTTATATATATCTCTATTTTTTTAGTGATTAATACATCGTACTATCCGTAAAATACTTTTAGTTCAAACGTGCAGTATGTCCAAAGACAACAGAAAATTATTTTTAGATTTAAAGGCAACTAAATCTCAAACCGACCTTTTTTGGTTATTACTTGAAAGTAGTATTTACAGTACATTGACCGTAAATAACATTGAATTTGGTCGTAGTCTTATATACACATTGTTGATTTTAATACATTATAAATAATCTAAATATTGGTCCAACAGAAAAAAATTATACATCACAAATTCTGCAAGATTCGAATTCTACGGTTTTACGCATTGCGACTGACATTTGACCTTTACAAACACAAGGGGAGACCTCATTTAATGGCTTGGATTAAATGTCATGAACGTTGTAGGTCCAACTAAACCAACTGTGATAGGTCACCCCATGCTTGACAAGACAAATTGCGGGATGAACTCTACTACCAAATATATGTATATCGGATTATCGAGTTGAGTTTTGAATGGCTTATTGTGGGCTATTAAGTTTTAAAGAGTGCAAAATAATATTACAGAATTAATGTTTTTCTTTATTATAACTGTCACACAGCAAAAAAACAACGCAATCAGTAGAATTACAATTACAGATTACAGATTTGGAGCCGACGAGTTTACATGCGTACACCATACGTCAATGTGAAAAACATTTAATATAATATGGTGACGCTTGCAACTGCATTCGGTGCTAAATAATTTCATAATAATTAAAATTAAACCTAAATTAATATCCCACATCGTAGGTTATGTTTATAATGTCGGGCAGGTAAACGCGATAAATTCGGAAAAATGTATTATGTATGCATTTGCAAAAGCAACAAAGTGAATAAAATCAGCTGTCAAGTCTTCCTGTTATAAATGTGAAAGTACCATTTTAACGTTTATTTAAAAAGTTGAAATAATAATGGCTACACTGCGATTTACTGAGGACGATTATAAACACGCGAGATCCGTGAAACACTCCATGAGTTATGCATGAAACGATTCACGGGTTATTTATTGTTTCACAACTGTTTTTTGTAAAGTGTTTATAGCCTTATGAGAACGTTTCAAGGTTGCATAATTAAGTACGAATATATTGTTATAATAGACCTCGTGCTCGTGGACGTATTTTTTTCTAAAAACGTTTCCAAGTTACTGAAGACATACAAAGAACAGACAGACAGACAAAACGGTTATTCTGGTGTTACAAAGAGACACTCCAATTTTATTTATTTGTAAAGATGTTATTTATCTGAATGGCTTGATTTTTACAAATACCGTAAATAAACCGTTAGTTTGTTATTTTATACCTGGCTAAAAATCATTCCATAGCGAAATTAAATAATATCATTCATATAATATAAATAGGTATCTGTATTATTATAGTTTAATCCAATAATTTTGAGTACCTTGAAAATATCTTCCTTTTCTTTACATTTTTATAATGCGCTTTTCAAGAACAAACAAAAATTCAAGCCATGAAATCCCACAAATCCCTAGCGGCCGCAACTCCATCATGTAGATAAATGGATAATGTTATGCTCAGGTGGCGAAAGCGGCTGTATAATATGTTTGATCTTTTTTTAAGCTTTAACAGCTTCATAAGGGTTGGTGTGATACATCAGCATATTAACTTGTCTCAACACGAAAATGCATATTTCCTCGACATAAAGCGGATTTACGGATATGATATGCCGGAAGCTTACATACAGTAATTCCAATGTTTACTTAAGAAGTTCATTAATTTCAAATAATATATTGCCATGGAAAAAGTAATGGTTTCAATTGACTGGGAAATTAATGTAATATACAATGGATTAGTTAGAGGAGTAGCTTAAAACGCTTTATTATTACATTAGGCTTTGAAATGTTTTGGACAAAGAAGTCTATTAATCAAAATGATGGTGTAGTAACATATGTAAGGGACGATATAGTGACCAAGGCATTTGAACTGGACATTCTAGAAGGCAATTGCTTAGCTCTCAATCAAGAAAATTGCAATACAATTGTAGTGTGCTCCTATAGACCACCATGTTTCTCTAATCCGGATAATTACATAAATTCACTGGAAACGTTATTACAAGGCTTTTCAAGCGCAAAAAAATTAGTTTTTACTGGTGATATTAACTTTCACATACATCCAGATAAAATCAACATATTTAAATGTAAAGGCAACTCACAGTTTGTACCAAGGTATTAATATTCCAACTAGACAAGAGTCATGTATAGATCATTGTATGGTTAAGACAAGTTACCCATGGAAGACGTTTGTTTTTGATCCGCTAACCGACCATTCATCAATAATGTTAAGCCTAGAAATGTCTAATACAATAACTAGGAAACCAGTACGCCAAAAGGTTGCTATTAATTTCAATGGTGTCAAGAAAGCTCTTGCAGAGGAATACTGGAACGAATACTATAAACTTTCAGATGTTAACGAAATAACAAATTACCTAGATTCAACGCTACAAAATTTTATTAGAATTAATTCATACAACAATAATATATCAAACCGAAAGAAATTCCTTAAGCCGTGGATCACGCCATGAATAGTTAAATCAATATGAACAAGAAATAAACTTAATAAACAATTAAAAAGACAAGCAGAAAATGAAATTAAAGAATAAAACATTGTCAATACTGAAACTTGTGCGACAACTTAATTAAATTTGTTAAAAATCAGCACTATAGAACAAAATTTTTAAATAACAGGGGAAGTAGTAACCTACCTGGAAAATTATTAAAGATATATGTAATTTAAATAAGCATAAGCAAACGGGGCAGGAACTACTAGAGATAAGACATAAAGCATCGCTCTCACTTGATGATGTAAATCTATATTTTACATCAATAGGACGTAGCTTAGCGGAAAAAACGATGAACTCACTAAGTTGTCAAGACACAGATCTAGCTAAAAAAATAAAGAAGCTTCAAGCTTCAGTCAACTCATTTGCACTATTTCATACTAATCCTGAAGAGGTGGCCAAAATAATAAAAACCCTGAAGCTACAATGCGCCCCTGGTTGGGATAATGTCTCGTCTAAAATAGTTAGAGACTCATGTGATTTCATAAGTCAACCACTGGCGTACCTATTAATCGAAGTTTTGAAACTGTTGTCTTTCCTGAATCATTTAAAAAGCAACTATTGTGCCAATACATCAATCAGGCCCACAACAAAATTCCATCAAAATATAGGCCTATATCTTTAATACCAACATTTTCAAAATACTTGATAAAATAATGAACCACAGATTGACCAATTATTTGGAAAAATATGAATTAATAATTCAATCATAGTTTGGATTCAGGAAAAGAAAATGTACTGAAGATGGTGTTTTAAAATTAACATCTACAATAAATACTTACCAGGATCAAGGAGAAAGATGTCTTGGAGTATTCCTTGATCTGCAAGAGGCGTTTGATACAGTTTCTATTCCGATACAGAATAGAAACTGTATCAAAACCTTTTGCCAGCTAGACTGGAAAATGCAGGAATAAGAGATGTCCCGTTAAAATGGTTTCAATCTTATCTTACGGGTAGATCACAGACAGTAAGAATACAAGAAGGAGTAAGCAACTACGCTACATGTACGTACGGTGTACGCCTGGAAGTGCTCTAGGCCTACATTGTTTTTATTTATTTATTTTATTTATTTAAACTTAATGCACATATAGTACAAAGGCGGACTTAATGCCATAAGCATTTTCTACCAGTCAACCTTAGGGTGGTGCAAGAGATAATAGTTGGGAGGTGCACAAACAATATGTATTGGAAAGAAACAAAAAAAGAAATGTATATATTTACATGAATACAAATGCCAATATACATATAAATACATAAATATTAATATAATACATATATAAATATAAATATAATACATATACAAAAATATAACTCTCACAGTAAATAAGTAAATGTTTAAATGTAAACATAATATAATAACTATATAAATAATTTGATGACTACTTATCCCTTAATAAGTCCTTAGACAAATGCTTTTTTATTTTTTTCTTAAATATTGCTGTACTTTGGGCCATCCTAATTTCGAGAGGTAGCGCATTCCATAGGAGAATAGATTGAATATAAAACGAAGAGTGCGTGAAGTCAGAACGGTGAATGGGGCATTGAAGGAGACGATTATACGTTGAACGAAGATTTTGTTACCGACTTCACATAGGTATTGAAAATTAGTTGATAAGTAAGACGGTGTGGATGCAGAATTTAGGATTGAATAGAGAGTGGTTAAGGCTCGTAAGGAGCGTCGCTGGCGTATAGGTAACCACTGAAGTTGGAGGGTTTTAATTTACATTAACAAATTATGCACTGCGCTTCGTAGCGATGCTCAAATTATTATGTTCGCAGATGATACTGCGGTTCTTTTCACGGAAGTAAATGGAAAACTGTTTCTGAAAAAGCAGATAATGGCTTAAAACATGTATCATCTTGGCTGGAGGACAATCTACTATCACCAATACGATGAAGACAAACTTGCATTGCATTTAGCAGATCTGTTCGTACAAGGCCAGATGACCTGCTCTCACTAAGAGTACATTCCTATCTTTGCAACAGAAATTCTCACTCACAATTAGAATGTAGTTGTCCTATCTTATCGCGTGTCCCTCTGTAAAATATTTAGGAGTCATAGTAGATGAAAAACTTTGTTGGAGACCACAAATTTCAGCAACTACAAGCAGGATAAGAAAGCTGATGATGCTGATGGTTTCAAAACTTATTTTACAGAATAAACGTAAAATATCTGTCCTCTACCAAAGATAAAAATTAAAGGGCACGCACAGCACGCACGACGCACGCACACACACTCATAAATAAGTTTGGTATGTTATATTATCTCACATACTGTAAACACTAAGAAATCTTTTCCAATTATATAAAACTCCTGATTCGCGTCACGCCTATCCCATCTCGCCATTTTGTGCGACCGCAGTGATAATGGATTTGCACCCGAAGTGTATAGTTTCAGCTTTTACACTTCGGGTTTCATTCAACAATGATTTCATCCTTATTTTAGTCCCTAGTGAATGGTACGCACATTCACTAGGGACTAAAATAGGAGTTTGCAACTACAAAATGGCTAAAAAATACCACGAATGGCTCGTTTCAAGTAATATATTAAATCGTTTTAAGTTCAACAATGATGAATTTCTAAATAAAATTTAACCCTCTATTTAACCCTTTTTACCATTTAATAACAATAATTTTTTCATCTTTCCTTTCGTGAATCTATTTAATCGTTTAATCGGCAAAGACGGGCAGTAGGACAGACCGAGAGCGTAACTTTCGCATTTACAAAAATTGTATTAATATAAACGCTTTTAGTAAACCTTTATATAAAGCGATATTTATCATGGCAATACTAATATGGTTTTTTTTTTATCAAAAATGAAATAGAAATCAAACACAAAAGTTTACTTTATTTTCTGTATCAGTGCACAACATCTACAAGTCTTTCAACGGCCGTTCTTTTCATTATCCACTGTGCATCTGACATTTCTTCTTCTTTATAATTTTGCTTCTTTCTTAATAACAACATTTCTTTATGGTCTTTAAACATATTTGTATTTGAAATCGAAAAAATAGAAATTATTGTACAAGTTATTTTTCATTAAATCGAAACATCCAAATCAAAACAACGATGCCTGTCTAAGAAGTCCTTTATACTTATGCATATTATGCAGTCGCTGAGTTAATATTTATGTACTGATTTTATAGTTTGTTGAATCTCTGTCAAAGTTTGTAAACTGATTTTCTAAAATTATTTGTTGTCTGCTAAACACCGAGGAACTGCCTCCGTAGCCTAGTGGCATGGGCGTGTGCTTTAGAAACCAATCGTGGGTTCGAATCCGGCGGGGACTCAACAAATTGTCATTGTTGTTTCCTAATTGGTCAGAGAAATTTGGGCCGATCACCCAATTGTCTAAAAAGTATGATGATCCATGCGTCGGATGGGCATGTTCAAAGTCGGTCCACCCACCGACCCGCATTGGACCGGTGTGTTGGGATACGGTCCATAAACCCCCTAATGGATACGGGTGTATTAGGAGGCCTATGTCCAGCAGTGGACTATAACAGGCTGGTGATGTAAACAACGAGGCGCTGATGTTTTATAAAGACTACCAAAGCTGGTATTATCCGAGATCAACTCACATCCATTAAAGATATAACTAATATTATATTACAGGCAGTTACTTGAACGATCGACTCTTATTACATTCACTAACATCTAAAAGATTGTTCAAAGATACATATGTATAACTCCAACTATTCCCCTCACACAACTTCAATCAATCACAACTTGAATCATACATTCTGCAAAACTAGAGCTGTTTTAAAAGTAAAACGTTGTTATTTAATACAAAAGCATTCCAATTTGCTATTGATTATAAAATGATCTACCGCCGCTTTTGACATGTAAGTCATTATTTCATTACTAGGGTTTATAGATAGTTACAGCAATAAAATATTTTTAACATTATTATTCGGTTAATAGAAACGGGAAAAACTAAAGCATCTATTGCTTGCAATATTGCGCCTAACGCTAACTGCCTCCGTAGCCTAGTGGTATAGGCGTGTGACTAAGAAACCGGAGGTCGTGGGTTCGAATCCTGCGGGGACTCAACCAATTTTCATTGTTGTTTCCTAGTTGGTTAGGCAATTTGGGCCGATCACCCAATTGTCTGAGAAGTAAGATGATCCATGCATCGGATGGGCATGTTAAAGTCGGTCCACCCACCAACCCGCATTGGACCAGCGTGGTGGGATACGGTCCAAAACCCTAATGGATAGGGTGTATTAGGGGAGGCCTATGTCCAGCAGTGGACTAACAAAGGCTGATGATGTGTGAGTGAGTCAAAATTATCAAAGGGATGTAACAGACTTGTATGAAAAGGCATATGGAAGCTAAACTATACAAAAGACAAATTCAATCGCTACGTAAACGGAGGAATAGCTCAATGTTGTAAGTGACTTTAAAGGCGGTGACGGCTAGACGGCTATAATCGTGAGTTCGATTCCCGCTCCTACCGAGACTTTTTGTTATTAATTAAAAATAAAATTTGATAAGAAAAAAAAACAGAAAAATTCGTTGTGGTATTTATAAATCTAAAGACAAATTCGAGAGAGAAGTTGAAAACATACAAATCACTAAGAAGTCTGAGGCTACAACTTTCAACAAGAGATTCTGTCAAATAGAACACTTAACCATCAATTTACTAAGTTAAGTAAACTATATTTTTTTTAATATTCTTAACTTTGCATTTAGTATGGATAAACAATTTGAATTGTTATTTGCCAATATTAAGAAAGAAATGCAAAAGCAAACAGCTGAGCTAACTGAATCACTAACAAAAAAGTTAATGGATAGTATAGATGAGAAACTTACCCCTATAATTGAACAAAATGAACAGTTTAAACATAAAGTAAATGATCTTGAGAAACAGCTACAATTTTTGCAAAAAGAAAAGAAAGGTAACAATATAATCATTTTTAGTTGGAAGAGCGAGAAAACTCAACATCGGAGTTATTCAAAAGTGTACAGGCGACCCTTAAGGAAGACCTTAACATAAATATGGAGCAATCTGCAATAAATAATTTATACCGATTAGGAAAAAATATGGTTCATAATAAACCAAGGCCGGTGCTTTGTTCTTTTTTAAATGATGGGAGAAAAGCCGACATTATGAAGAACAGGAAGCGTTTTAAGAATATTTAGGTATCAGAGGATTACTCGAAAGAAGTTTTGCAGATAAGAAAAACATTATTACCCAGGTTGAAGGAAGAATGAAATAAAGGAAATTATGATCAACTAATAGCCAAAGACCCAAATACTGAATAATGCAAAACTGAACAAAAAGCTTTACCATTTTTTACTTGGAAAATTCCTTTAATGCAACAAGACCGTTTACCGGAAAATTAAACCAAATTTGAAAGAAAATAAGAACAAAAAAAAGCATCTTCCTCCAAGCCGACTGGTTCTCATGGGGCAAAAAGACCATAAGACTCCAACAACACAGAGTAACAAACAACCATAAAAAACAAAACAAATATGAATAAAACTATATAAGCAAGAAATAGAAAATAAATGAGAAAAAAGTTAAACAGCAATGAATAGAAAATTTACAAAAATAAAGTGAGATAAAGACAATAATATATATTTATAAAATAGAATACAAAAAAGTTGGTCATGCAACAATGACATTAGTGGTTGGAGGAGGCCTAATACATGAAGAGTATATTGAAGGAAAATACTACATTAAGATTTATATACTTGTAAGTTTATGGTGTATTATGTGTTTTTCTTTTTTCATGTAAGTGTAATAAGGATCTGAATAAAGGGCTATATTATTATTAAAAACTTGAGGAAAATTTTCAATGGATTTATTTTATTTGATGAAACACAAAGGAGCATTAAGAAATACAATTTGCAGTAATTTAAACTGTACTTTTTTCATTGATTGATAAAAGTTTTTTTGTTATAATTTACTAATATTATTAACGTTATAAATCATAATCGAATCGTTATAATAGTAAAAGATATATAATATTTTAAAATATTAGGGGAGACCGGGGTTGGTTTACTACAGGGGTAGACTGACTAACCATCAAGAACTGATGCAAAAATTTTAAGCTAAGTGTTGAGGCACAAGAGTCCGTCTCCTACCTTCGCTCCCTCAGTGAAAACGTGGAGTCACGCACGCAGGTAGTTTGAGAACCGAAACTCAATATTAAAAAAAAACCTACTTAAGTAAACATTTTTGTCTAAAGCTTATTTGTTATTATGGGTATTTATTTATGGTTATTAATTGTTATAGCATTGATATATGAATATTTGGTTGATGTACTTTCTGTTATGAACTTTAATATTCGATATCATCGAAGTCTTGAGGTAAGTTCTCGTGGTTAAAAATTAAAAGGTGGTTCGGGGCTAGTAGAGTAATGTACAGTGGGACTGGTTGACCAAATGATCAACCAGCAACATAATATTATGGATATTTCACAAATAAAATAAGGTCAGAATTTTTTAAATTTTACTCAAAAATTGTTGTTTTAGGACCATGTAAACAAAGAAAAGAAAGGTTAATAGAGGAGTTCATCCAAAGAAGTAATAGGTAGAGTATGTCAAAAAAGTATTAATTTTACTGCTTATATAATCTGAATTTTATTGTATTTCCTAATGTACAAAAACTGGTCTATACTCCATATCGTAATGAATAATGGGCAATTTGCAATTTTTTTCAAAGCTTAATAGTATGACTATTAACCGACCACGTTTTTTAAAATAATATAACCTAAATAAACAAAACTAGAAACCTTTAAACTGAAATTTGGTCAACCAACCCCGGTCTCCCCTACTTGGTATTAGCCGTTTTGTGTTTTATGAGGCGTTCTGCAAGAGTTAATGTCGGTTACACTGCAATGTAATCATATAAATACCTAATTGTTTCTATTGCTTGCGCGAATATTATACATTATTAAATATTCAGCACTGGCAAGAAGACGCATGACATCTCAGTCTACCCGTGACCACGGCCGCTGGAAAGTGTTCGAAACGTCAGGAATTTAAAATGTAAAATAAACCGATAAAATCCGAAAGTAATTTTATAAATACCTATAATATATTAAAATATTAATTACCAATGCCTATTTGTATTGTTTAGTATATGAGTATTTTGAATAAACTAGACGATTTTCATGGCTTCTATGGGTTTTAAAATTATTAAAATGCTAAATGTGCTCAAATTAATAATCAATTAGTGAGTATGGAATTAGAATTGTTGAACAATTAGATTCGTCGTATATTACGCTTGCTCTGTGAAACTCAATTCTTGAAACAATCATATTGGATGGGAGACAAGATTATTGGATGTTTCCAAGAATCTTGTCTCTAAAATAAAACTAAATATCGTGGCCGTATTAAATGACTTTCAACTCGAGCTCAAACATTGTCTTTTATAATAGACGTCTCTAATTAATATATTTCCTGAAAATAATATTTATCACCCACCAACCCGCATTGGTGCAGCGTGGTGGGATACGGTCCTAAAACCCACAGGCTGATGATGAAATATATTATTACGTGATAGTATAAATATTCCATTTATATTGCGTCTAAGTAAACATTTATTATTTTTGGAAAAAAAGGGGTAAAAAGTTAACCAATATACAATATATATACAACTAGCAGACCCTGCCACGCGTTGCTGCGGCTTGGATTTACTTATTTTACATTGTAATATTTAAAGCCTTAAGATAAACGGAAAGAGAATATTAATCATGAGGACCACCATGTTTTATTAGATAAATGTCATTTGTAAAAAAACAGTGACCTCGAAGATATAAAAAATAACACTGCTAAAAATTGATTGGATTGGTATGTAAAGTGGACAGACTAAAGACGATTAATTAACATGTTCCTTCTGTTGATATCGTGCAAAATTATATACTAAAGCGTTGATTTTAAGAAATTTTAATTATTACTTTTCTATTATAAATGGTATAATTTGTATAGACATGGAGCACTACCACTTAAAACATAATTTTAACGATTTAGTTGCATGGTTATTAAAAAACAAAGAACAAGTGTTGATTACATTCGTCGCAAGCGTAAGGAAACCACTATCGTATAAGATAATAAATAACGAATATTTACAGCACCTTCAATCATATCCGCCGTTGAAAATATCATAATAATATTTCCTTATATTCGTTCCTTTTCATTTAATTTTGCTCTGTAAAAATCATGCAATTTTACACTCATGATAGGAAGCTATTTTATTCATTACTTTTTTTTTAATTTAATGACCTGGTATAAAATAACGGCGTTATAAATTTGCATTTTAGTTTTTAACAATACATAATAATCATTATAAAAGTCAATGACCAAAACCAATTCACTTTAAGCAATTACTTTTTATTGTCCGAATTCTCCTTATCAACGAAAAGTTGATACCATTAAACAGCGCCATCTATTGGCACCCACAACGCAATCATTGCATATCGCCGACTGTTACAATCTTTTTGTAGCAAAAATTTTGCATGAAATAATAATATAAAAATAAATCGCAATAAAACAATATTGCGACTATTAATTAAGATGTAAGCTATTCTATCTTTCAAGTTGCATTAAACTGCATGTGGTGTGCAACATTCATTTAAAATCGGTTAAATAGTTTACGAGTCCATCGCGGGCAAACATCGTGAAATGAGATATAAAACAGAATAAGAGAGTAAATAAACAAAATAAGTTCTAGTGCAGCGCTATTTCGACACACATGAACTATAGACAATAGACAATTATACGTATTACTTGATAATAACGAATTTCTCTTTCTTAATTATTAAAAAATAAAGCATTTTATTTTCCTTTTTCTATTTTACTGCTTACACGTCGGCATAAATGTGCTTTTCATCACCTTTTATTAATCTAATAAAATATGCGTGTGAAAATAAACCAAATAAAGACGTAATTTCACTTTTTATTTATTTGGAATCTTATTTAACTTTAAAAAAAAGGATAGAAAAGGCTAAATAACAATAACAAACTAAAATACGACACTTAAATGACATTATTTAATCTAATAAATAATAAATTGAATATTTGCTCAGATCATGATATACAGCAACGTCAATTTTGAGTTCTCCAAGAAGGTTTTTTGTTATTTCCTAAAAAAGGATAATAAGCCAATATAATACCGGGAGAGTTCTTTCCGAGGTATTGCGAAATATTGCACCCAAAAAGTTATTCTGATATTGTACAAGTCTTTCACCGGCTGTTTCCATCATTATTCTCTATGCATCTGACAGCTTCGTTCGCCCTTCTTGTTTACTTCTGTCTATTGTATAAATCGGACTGCACAAATAACTGTTCTAAGTGTATCTATAAATGTAAACGAAACATCCAATATCATTGAAGTTGCGTCATAAATCTACAATTATTAATAATAACTTGTCACCGAGTTGTCAATTACTGACTGAAAGTCTACGTCTACTATTACAACACGACAGATAAATATACATTAGTTTATGTAGTTTACATAATTGAGCATACACTAAGACAAAATTAAATTATTTATAACTTTAGTATTTTAATAATTGAATCCCTATTATTACAATGTTATTAACACAAAGTTCTAATATGTATATGTACATATGTATATATTTGCCAGCTAGCGGTTTTCTTACCTCTAAAATTTGTTGAATCCAAATAGATAAGATATAAGAGTATTATGGGTAATTATATTGTTTGAGGATTTTTAATATATTAAAATATAGACTATATTTTTATACGTGGACCTATTACTTTAATTAAAAATATATTATAACTAGTATTATTTAATGAACAAAGTATGCTTATAATAAAAACACTGCCTTTTAACTACATTGCACAGTGTAGCTTGATTTGAATTGAATAGTTCTTGATCTGAAAAATAAGATTTAGGGAAAAATTTTGCAATATGCCGCTCTTTCCTTGAACATATTACCTAAGCAATTAAGATGAGGTAAATGTTTGCACCTACCAACCCGCATGGGCTACGGTGCCCTTCAATTGGAAGCTCGGTAATGTTTTTTAATAGTATGTGTAAAACAAGTAATACAAGTACTTGATTCTTAGCATCGAACCGAAAGTTTATTTTAATGTAGAGGAAATATGGAACTACATTTGTAAATTTTTATTTTAATAATTGTTTTCACACACATTCACACATTTCATTCACATTATCAGCCTTTGAAAGTCCACTGCTGGACGTAGGCCTCCCCTAATACAACCCTATCTATTAGGGGGTTTTAGACCGTATCCCATCACGCTGGTCCAATGCGGGTTGGTGGGTGGACCGACTTTTTACATGGACAATACAAAGAACAGCTGTGATCTGAGCAGACAGAATCTTAGAGAAACAAGTATTTAAAATTTTAACAAGGTTTGTGATTTACGTAGAGTACGGTATAATTTTTGTTTATGTAGTTATTCGTAGAATTTTATCGCAACAAATGTAAATTGCCACGCTAACCGTGAAAGTTTTAATTGTATAATAATTCATTTACCATAAATTCAACAAATGTAGATATATCAAATCCACTTATTTACGGATTTTTCGCGTTACTAAATATATTTATTCCCAACGTTTCGGATTATTTTCAGTATCCATGATCACTGGCAGACTAAGTCGGTATATGTCTGTTTCTCAATGTTCTTAGAATAACCGTCAGTTTTATTTAAAAAATTGACATATCTGTCGATTTCTTAATTTTTATTGGTGGTTTGACAAAAAGTATTTATGTTGTTCTTCGGTTTTGTAGTTTTTAATACTCTGCGTTAAATTTTTGAAATTTTCTGATCCCAGGAAGGTGGCAAAGACCAACGATCTTCTCTATTAAAATTTGGATATTTTTAATTTCTATTGCTTCCCGAATCAATAGAATTATTCGTTGAACTGACGGTTATTATGTTAATATGAATTTTACTTTACGATAAACTTAACATAACATAGTGACTCTTCTGTTTTGAGTTATAGTTCTTTCAATTCGCTGCCTTAAACAGTATTGACATTATTTTTACTCTGCTAAGATATATTTTAAATTGAGTGTACTGCATTTTAAATTAAGGAACGTTTATTGGATATTGGAGAACGTTTTATTTATATATCTAAAAGTTAAGATATCGTAACTTGTCAATTGCCTCATCGATATTTCTAGGCCGAAACTTTTTTTTTGATTTTAGGTCAATTGTGCATTATTATTTAGCATCAGCTTGAATATTTATCGACTCTCTTATTAATTGAAGGACATTTAATTAATTTAGTCGTGACTGTATACACATTTTGAAATTTATGAATTTTAAGTTTAGACTTGAGACGTTTTGAGTACTGTACGAGTAATTTAACTGCAATTCCATCATCAATGCATACAAGGCTTTCATTTAATATTTTATTTGCATTCACTGTCAGTATAGCTCGTTTGCTTTGCTGTAATTAAATGCCTTTCAAAAATCAATAGTGTGTAGTTCAATTAATTGAATGATCATTACCAAGGAAACAGAAATATTTTTATGTAATTTTTAAGAGAACTTTAAATATCTATGCTTGTATTAGGATAAATAAAAATTGTAGCTATATTACGTCGTGAAAATATTTATGCTTCGTTTCTTGAGATCATAAGCTAAAATAGCGAAGCATTTGATAAAAACTGAATAAAATTACGGAGGTAATAATATTTTATCATCCAAAATATATCGGGTTGCGCGAACCTTATGACTAAATCTTAAATAAACTTGATATGGACAGATATACAATAGGAATTAAATTTAAGCAAATGTAATGAATGTACTTAAGTCAAACTGGACTGGGATAAAATGTAAACAAAGTAATCGGCCGTCTTTCATCTAGCGTTGTTACTAATCGACTGTGACGTATTGGGATATTGGTGTTGATTCATCAATAAGGACACTGGATGTATGATTTCTCTTTGTTGCCATGATGTGATTTGTCTAAACTATAATACTCATTATTCTATATAAACTACAAAATAAAAACAATTGTCCTTCGGACGTACTAAAGCGTACTTTTCTTTCTTATAATTAAATTAAAATAGATTTTTTACAAGAAACACGCACACGTAAACGAAACACAAAAGTACTGTACATAACTCGAATGAAGAGCTATTGTTTTGCGAGATAAGAGGTATCGAAGCGACAAAGACATCTCCTTACTTGACATAAAACTCGATAACAAATGTCATGTTATATGGAGGTTGAGCTTGGTCAGCATCTCTATATGATAAACTTTATGATACTTCATAACTTAATTTATAATGGAGATCAGCTTCAAATGAATTTATAAAACTTACACGTTGTACTTGTCATTTTTGTCGATAGTGTTATTAATTTAAGAAAATCAAATAATAACATGTTAAACAATTAGAACTTTGTAATACGATGAACTGAAAATATACTCGCGTGAAATAGGTATTGATGCCGACTAGTTTTGGACCTATCGGAGGTTCTTTATCAGGACAGAGGTATAACTTCACGGTGGAAAGCGACCAGAAAGTCCGTTTCACGTGAGTTTAGCCGTTTTACAGAATATTTAATAATACCTTTAAAAAATATAAAAAATTGATATTTTAAGAACTAAGTCTTCAATAGGCCAATCTACAAAGCATGAAATATTTCAACATTTTTTATTGGTTTGAACAGTAATTATTTCTTTTATTTACGCGATTATACATATCAAATCCACTTATTTACGGATTTTCACGTTACTTAAATATATTTATTCCGACGTTTCGATTCTTTTCGGCATCCATGATCACGGGCAGACTAAGTTGGTATGATGATGAATGAATACGTGATCATGGATGCTAAAAAAATCCGAAACGTCGGGAATAAATATATTTAAGTAACGCGAAAATCCGTAAATAAGTGGATTTGATATGGTTTAAACGGTATTCAATTAAATGAAAAAATAAAATAAACTTCGTTAGAAATTATATTTTTATCATACAATTACTAAGATCGGTCCTAAAAGTACCTTAGTAAAAAACTCTACCCCGTATAAATAAAGAAAAACTATTCTTCTACCTTTATATCACCGGCTATTAGTTAGACTTTCATGTTTATTTATGTGTGATGAACAGAATTCTTCTTCTTCTTCTTTTAAATATAATGGCTCCACCAAGGATAACTTGGTGATCCTGCCAATGTCAAGGTTGGGTAAAACAAGAGTAGAATTATTAAAAATTTGTTCGGTATTATAGACAATTGTACAGTAGTGACTCAATAGCACTCAGTTGGTTGAGATACCTGGACAGACACAAGACAAAATGTTAATTAATAAATAACTTTATACAATAAATAGGACACTTACATTATTAGGGACGGAACAAACAATTAATATTAACAAAAATAGGTATAAGAGACAAGTACAGACTTTTAAATTTTAATATTATTGACTGACCTGATGAATTTGCATAAAATTTTTATAACATCTGGATTGGTAAAGGTTAAAAGATAAGGAGTATTAACAGGTCTCGGAAAGGAAGATTTCTACATGAAAAAATAAATGTTCCAGAGTACCCTCTGTTAAGCCACACTGGCACGTAGAATGGTCAAGTATAGCAGTTTAGCTAAAAACACTGGGAAGCAAACATGTCCTAAACGGAGTCGAATTACGAAGGATGTAATTAATTTGGAAAAGTGTTTGAATTTAAAGAACCAAGGATTTGACGGATGTTGGGTTTGATACTGGCATAAAACTTGTCCCTTGACTCTATTGCATTTTTGCCAACAACTAGTCCAAGATTCCAGCAAGCGAATGTGGGCTATGGTGTACATGTCTTGTGCTGGGACACAAGAGTAACTGTTATCCCAACGTAAACGGCTTGCTTGGCATAGTAATCCGCTGCTTCATTGCCTAAGATACCTGAACAGAATTCAAAGTTGTGAAATAAGATAGTGTTGGATCCTTAGTCAGAATATTATTTCTAATGCGGGTACTTAGAAAAAGGGAGTCTTGATATTGACGTTTTGACACTCAACGATCGAGTATAAAAGCTGGCTACTGAAACATAGTGGACACCGCTTGGTGTAAGTCGCTTCCCGGGAGGGAATTCTCCTCATGTGTGATAAGTGTTGTGCATCTGTGATAGTGTTACTGTATCGAGAGGTTTAAGGCGGGGTTACGCATCGAATCGTCTGTACGAGGCATTTTCTGGTGGCTGTTGTCGGGGTCACTTGAGTCATTTTAATGTTTTTAAGTATAAGAGATGTTTTGTTAATGTCCTTGTCATTATTTTTTGGATTCTAATTGACATTGCCAAAAAAATAATATTTTAGAAATTATTAAAAATTAGTAAATAACAAAAAAGTTGTAATGTAAAAATATATAAGTATATATTTTGAAAATATTTTTTAAGTCTTTATACTGAAAATATGATTATTCCGTCGAATACCTTTTGGTCAGATCATATAAAGACGAAACATCAGTATGAGCAATAAATAAACCGAGGCATGCTTCATCCATAATTTATCAGGCGTTAGGAGAACACGAGCTCTTTAATATCGAATACTGAAAATTGCTTCACATCCTTTGTTTGTTATGTCGGCAATATTGTACATTGTGAAATTATGAACTGAACTTGTTTCTCGCTCATGAATTCTTTCTTGAAAAATTCAAATTCCAATTTTAAACATCAGAGATGAAATCGCACTGGTATTCTTAAATATGATAATTCGTCTTATAATTTACCATAAATAAGACAGAAAAAGGGTAGATATCATGCATGAGGGTCGTCTACACGCTGCCCTGGGGACAGGGAAGGTGCAGGTACGGGTATCGGGGGTTATCCCCATGACCCGAGTAGCAACGCAGGGGGCACACAGTCCCCCCGGGCACTGTCCGTACTTGCGGCTCTCTGGTGGCTAATTTGATTACGTCGTCATATAAATGACAACGCAACAAACAGCATCGTTGTCACAAGAGGGCGCCTGAGGCCATCCGCTTTTACACGGACACCCCCGGGAGCCTCACCAGAGGTCGACATGCGAGGCATGCAAGCGTCGCTTATCGACCCCGGCTTTTCTCGGACAACGAGGTCGCACTTTTGGACTTGCTCCGCATAGTGTGCTGCTGCGCAACGAGGCGCACACACTATACGAAGCAATCCACATTCGCGGGCTGATGTTGTGCTAACACTTATTGGCCGTCAGTTCTTGGGTGTCCAGCCTCATCCCCCCCGCAATTCGGCCGATCACCCAACAGCAGTAGTTCCCGTGGATACGGGCGCCCGTCAGGAGGGCGTGCGTGCAAGGGCGCAAAGCCGTGTAGGTCAGTATGTGGTCCGTTATCTGCGCGGTCATATAGACTGCGCGCCAAACGGACAACAAACGCCTCGACTGACTCGATTCTTAAGTCCCTCGCAATCACGTCGTTCCTGACGTAGCGCCCGGCGCCAACGATGACACGAAGGGACAGATTCTGTTGGACTTGTAGTCGTTTCCGCTGATTGGCCGATGCTAACGCGTACCAAGCCGGGGCCGCGTAGGTCAATCGCGAGCGCACATATGCCTTGTACACAGATAACTTAGTCCGGAGGGGCAGGTGGGATGCCAAAACAGGCCGTAAAACCGCTCGCGCCGCTCTGGCGCTGTTGACCACTTGGTCAACATGGGGGACCATGCTTAGCGTGCGGTTTATTTTGCATCCGAGATAAGTTATCGTGTCACTCCAGGCGATGCTTTGCCCGCGGATTGCCAGTAACGGCGCAGACTTGGTGGATAAGGTCGAGGCAAATGCGGTAGTCTTACCGACGTTGAGACTAATCCGCCACTTGTCTAACCAATCAGGGAGCAAGTCGAGCAGCTTCTGCATCCGACGTACTGCGATATCGAACCGACGGGACGACGTAAAGTACGCGCTGTCGTCGGCAAACAAGGCAAGTCGAACACCTCTTTCACCATCCTGAAGGCAACCGTCCAGGGTGGGAATGTCATCGGTGTAAATAGCATACAGAATCGGCGAGACGCAAGATCCCTGTGGTACCCCGCATAAGATCCGCCGTGCTGTCGAAACGGAATTCTCGACGACTACATAGAAGTCGCGCCCACTTAAGTAAGACGCTATTAGCCGCACTAACGCGCGCGGTATGGTGGTATTAACGAGCAGTTTACACAGAAGTCCCTCGTGCCACACTCGGTCGAACGCCTTCTCGATATCGAGAAAGACTCCGACCGACTTACGTCCAACATTTCTGTCGAACGTAAGCTCGTGCAGCACTCGGGTCAACTGCGTAACTGTCGAGTGGCCGCTCCGAAAACCGTGCTGCTCGTCTCGTAATGAGACGTGCGGGCGCAGCCTCCGAAGCAGCAGCCGCTCAAAGAGTTTCGCGATGTGCGACAACAACGTAATCGGGCGATAACTTCCAGGTAGTCGTCGGTCCTTACCTGGTTTGGGCAGCACGAAGATCTTACCAGTTTTCCACGTCCCCGGAAAATACCCCGTACGGAGTATCCCGTTGAACAGGCGCGTCATTTCTACGACCGCCCGCCTAGGGAGCTGCTTCAAAGCCGCATTCGGAATCCCATCATCACCCGGTGCCTTACGTACGTTAACGTAACGCAAAGCCCGCCAGACCTCGCCAGGCGACATAAATGCCACCTCAGCAAGATCCGACGCCGGGGACGACAGAAACTCCTGTACGCTACTTTCGACCTGGCTGTGGTGCGCGACAACGACAGCGTTATTAGTATTGGGAGGGTTGGGGTAAATTGCTGGGGTAGATATCATCGCGTCACAATTTGCAAAGGTATTCATATATTCAAACATATATTCGGTAAATGATATGAAGCTAAAACAAAATGTATAAATAAGGGAGGCGCGTTGCAGGTTTCACGTATTGAACTATGATAATATTTCGCCTTTGCTCTGAGAACATGTTGAAATTTATAATTAAAAAAAAAGGACAAAAATTTGAGCTTTTTCGATTGTGTGACCCCATCGTTTAATGATGAAAGTAACCTGCTCGTCTTATTATAACTTGTTATGGTGTATCCTCAAACTATTACATGCATTGCTTTTAGTTACTCGAAGCATGAGATATCTTAAGTGATACTCCTGCTCATAAGAAACGTAACGAAAGACGCCACAATCTCGCTCACCGCTCTGAGACATAGGATGTCGTGTCTCATATACGTGGTAATAACGCAGGCTACGGTGCCTTTCAAACCGGACTACAGTAATGTTTAAACACGGATTCGAGGCGAAGGCACCGCGGTGGTATTACCTCAGACGGTCTCTTGGAAAAAGGAGACATTTAAAAGGGCTTCCCTTATAGTCGTTACATTGATTAAACTTGGGATCTACAGGAGCCAAAAAGTAAGTAAAAAAAAGTAAGTAAAAATCTGTTTTCTTTTAGAAACTTGTGTTTTAATTTAAAAACGTCTAAAATATACCTTAATAAAAATTGCCTATTTTCTTTTCCTAAATGCACAGCCACTAAGTACTGAAACTAATGTATTATAAAGATTTCTCACATAGAATTGTCGTTTTATTTTTTCATTTGTTCTACCCGCTGCGGTTGTGGCAAAATTTCGTTGTGCGGGCAATGTTTTGGATCGTTTCCAACAGTATAGTAGTTTTACTATTATTCACGATCTCTGGGCTTGTTGTAATTTGAATTGATTGTGACGTTTTAGTACAATTTAGATTAAAAGAGTCATTGTCTGTCATGATATAATGATGGCTATTCTGGAAGCGGGCCAATAACATCTCTTTGTAATGTTGAAAAATCCTGTAAAATCGCAGCATAAAATACACAAATATTTCTTGCAGGCTGGGGAGTATAATTATGTACTTTTTTCGACGAGTAATTTTTCTAAGTTATCATGAGGGGTTAGGTGGTGAACCTTGTACAAAATACACAAGAAATGTTTATTTTGTAATTACTTTCAATACAATTATTAATCTACCCCTATAAGTAATCATAGTTGTACTTCATGCATACATATATTTTTAACTTGCTTCAAGTCATTATTACCATTGTTGTTATGGAAAAAAAGGAAATATTTCAGGTAAACCAAACATAGCCTCTTGAATTCTATTCAGGAGTGTTATTAAATTTTTATTCGCAGCTCTTGCGAATAAGGTGCGCTACCCTAGCCTCTGATATTGGCCCCACACCTCTGGCGATATATGGATTATGTAACCTTTACACTAGAAAAGGGTACATGATCCAACCGGAAGTGAAAGATTGTCAGAGATTACCGTATCCATGCATCTCGCCTAATAATTCAAATAAAGTTTTGCCCTAGATATGTAGACGATCAGTTAAATCAATGACTGAGATCCAGACATGGGTAAAAATTAAAATTTTTAGTTTATAGTAACAGCTAAATTAAAAATAAGTGCAAATATTACAGATGGTGTACTGTATCAGTTGAACCTTTTAGTGACATTATGAAATGGACTACCAAAATCATTTATTTAATTATAATTTTAACTAAGTCTAACTATTACCGGTGGTAGGTCCCCTTTTTAGATGGGACCGTCTGAGTAAGTACCACATCGGTGCCTATTTTTACCGCAAACCAGTAGTAAGACTACTGTATTCCGGTTCCAAGGGCACCGTAGCCAGCGTATTTACTGGGTAAATGAGACTAAACATCCTATGTCTTACGGTTGGTAGCGCGTTGGTGATACCAGTATTGCCAATGTCCGTGGGCGTCAGTGACCACTTTCCATCAGGTAGCCCGACTGCTCGTCTGCCTGCGTAAGCTATAAAAAAAGTCTGTATTATCTTGAATGAGCTCTGAATACATCTGATTGCAATTTTATTAAATGTTCACAACACACACAAAATTATTGTTAGTAATTCTTAAAATATTGATGTATGCACTTGCGGACTTTATTGTAGGCCAATGCAAGATCTATAATTATGTACAGCGTAGTTTAAGTCTATCTCTTCAGGTTGTGCCAGCGTTTTCAATTTATATATAAAAAAGACGCATACGCTCTGAACTGAGAGCCTCCTTTAGGGAAATCGGCCATAAAATCGTTCCATGGCGGAAAGAAGTAACACTTATAGAACCTAAATAGCTGTTATCTGAATACATATATAGTTTAATCCAAGAACGAAGAACGGCTTTAAAGTGTCTCTCTATTTTAACTTTTTATGTCCTACGCTATGCAAGAACAAAGAAAAATCGCATTAAATCCCTAGCGGACGCAACTCCATCATGTAGAAAAATGGATAATGAGATGCTCAGGTGGCGAAAGCGGCTGTATTATATCTTTGATCTTTTTTTTTTTGGAAGCATTAACAGCTTTATAAGGGTTGGTGTGATACATCGGCATATTAACTTGTCTCAACACGAAAATGCATATTTCCTCGACATAAAGCGGATTTGTGGATATGATATGCCTGAAGCTTACATACAACACATCCTATGTTTACTTAAGGAGTTCATTAATGAAAGTATACTAAGGAATATTACCGTAAATCGTCGTTGGCTATATCAAAAAAAGCGAATAAAAGAAAATCTGATACTATTTTGGCATGTCAAGTTAGTATTCCACTCTTTGATAAATAGTGCAAATTGCGCACTATTTAGCAAAATTTTCATGGAAGTTTATTGTAGCAAAAATAATATAATATTTATAGCAAAAAGTATAATATAAGTTTTTAAATTACTTTGCATGAAAAAATGGTACAGGATGAAATATTAACTCACACGTACTGTAAACAAAAACGAGATCTTTTCCAATTGTATAAAAACTCCCCGATTCGCGTCACGCCTCTTCCATCGCGCCGTTTCATGCGGCCGCAGTGATAAATCGACCGGAAAGGCAAAAGTTGGAATTGTTCCAATGACAAATTGCCTTATTTGTTTTACGAACGTTAAAAAATGTATTTTCCACTTTATGTTTTTTGTTCATTTATATAATTTATGTGCGTTATGTACCGGTGTAGTAGGTACTTTACTTGCGTAGGAAATAGGAATAATTATTAAACAAAGACGGTTATTAATTTCATTAACCAATTAATTCACTGATACCGAACATGATAAAAATTATATTAAGCTTATAATTTAGTAGGCTTATAGGCTTTCTTGGTAAGACGAAGCAATAGATGTAAATCACTACATATAAAACAAAGTCCCTTTCTTTATGCTTATGTCCCTTTGTATGCTTATATCTTTTAAACTACGCAACAGAATTCGATGCGGTTTTTCACTAGATAGTGATTGTAGAGGGAGGTTCAAATGTATAATACACTCTTAATTGTAGATATATTTCAGCATAGCTCCCGAGCGAAGCAGGGCTGGTCGTTAGTTGTAAATATTTAAAAACATGCATATAAATAAACATTGTTATTTACAGGTTTCTCATAAAATGCTATTTAAATATTTAATATATTTGATATTCTGTTGCACGAAAAACTGCAACGTTATTTAATTATTTCCTTTATTTACGCGATTATACATATCAAATCCACTTATTTACAAGAAGGTGGCAAGACCAACCATCTTCTCTATTAAAAAATTTTAATAAAGATATGTCAATTTTTAAATAAAACTGACGGTTGTTCGAAAACATTCAGAGATACAGACATATACCTACTTAGTCTGCCCGTGATCATGGATGCTGAAAAGAATCCGAAACGTCGGAATAAATATATTTAAGTAACGCGAAAAATCCGTAAATAAGTGGATTTGATATTCAACGTTATTTATTAAGCAATATTAATGGGACAATACTAATAAGGACCTATTTTTAAATAGGGCCAGAAATCATACACAAAAGTTTACTTTATATTTTGTATCAGTACAAAATATTCACGAGCCCTTCAACAGCCATTCCTATCATAATTCACTGTCCATCTTCTCAGTTTATGTTCCCCTTTTCACTTTTGCTTTTTTACTCTACTCTTATTTCTGCTCTTTAAACTCATTTTAAGTTATAATTATATAAGTCATTTTTATTTGGAAAAGAACTCAACTTCACCCGCCTCAGAAGTCGCTTATACTTATGCATTATATTCAGTCGCACTGTCAATACTTAAGTAACTTATTTTATAGTTTGTTTAATCTCTGTCAAAGTTTGTAAGCTGACTTTGTAAATTATTCGTCATCTTCCAAACACCGAGGCGCTGATGTTTTATAAAGACTGCCAAAGATGGTTGTGACCAGGATAAACTACACATCCATTTTGAATATGAGTAATATTACAATACAGGCAGTTCGTTGAACGATTGACTCTTATTACATTCACAAATTTCCAAAAATTGTTAAAAGATGTAACTCCAACTATTCCCTCTCACAACTTGAATCAATCACAACTTAAATTATAAATTCCGCCAAAACAAGAGCTGTTTAAGAGTAAAATCAAAGTAAAACGTTTTTATTTCATACAAAAGCATTCCATTTGTTATCGATTCTAAAATGATCTAACGCCGCTATGCACGTGTAAGTCATTGACATAGAACTGCGTTAAATGTTAACAAGATACTTGTTTTTGTTTTTAATAAATTATTTGAATACATTTAAAACGGTACAACTATACTTAAATCTGTTTGATATAATCTGATGCCAGCTGTTAATTTTAGGGTTTATAGATAGCTTCAGCAATAAACTTCAGTTAACACTATTATTCCTTCAATAGATACAATAAAACTAAAGCATCTATAACTTGTACATATTGCTCTTGCCCTTTTAGCCATCGCATTCAAAAAGCTCGTTAATTAAACAATCAGTCAAACGGAGCTTTTCACGGAAACAGTTTAATATATTAAAGCTTACTTCAGCCTTAAATATGCAAATCTCTGTTTCGCCTGTTTTTTTTACGTCCCGTAGCGTAGCCAGTACAAACATGTAATAAACAACTTGATGAAAAATTTCAATGGGTTTTTTTTATTACAGTGAGCAAAGAAGCATTAAGGAATACAATTTGCAGTAACTTGAACTAAACTTAGGTGTTTCATTGATTTTAAAAGTATTATTTTTGTTATTACTTACTAATATTATTAACGTTATAAATAATAACCGCATCTTTATAATAATATGAGAAATAAAATATTTTTAAATGTCACTTGGTATTAGCCCTATATATGTGTTTTATGAGGCGTTCTGTGAGATTTAATTGTCGATTAAACTGCAGTGTAATTATATTGTGCGTAAGCATATTACGTTAAGTAGATTTAATCTAGAGGCAAAGTGAAACTACATTGTTCATTACTATTTTAACAAATGTTTATACAAAATAAACGTGCATCATGCAATTATAAATACTAAACTAATACTCGTTCAAAACCAAAGCTAATTGTTATGAACACCTATATTCAAATATATTTTCCAATCTCTGTGACCCGAGGGTTTTTAATAATTTCCATTCCGACCACATTTGGCAGCAATCCAACGCATTTGCTAAACAATCTATTGAAGCAGATAACCATTTGGGGAATATGAAACATTATTGAATACTTAAATAAAAGGCAGAGCCGATTAAATCGAAACCATAGTAGTTTTTTCTTATTTACTAATCTCGGGTGCGTATAACCCTATATTCAAGAAAAGCATGTTTATTGAATTGCAAAAACTACATAGAATCAATTAATTATAACGCCATCTAAAGCTCAAAACAATCTTCGCCTATTGCCAGAATAGTTTGTATGCGTTGCGACTTTATAGCCATAAAAGCCGAATCAAGAATCGAGCTCATAATTTTCTATTGATTTCCGATTATACTCACCATTAGTAACGGGTTGGCCGTTATTAATACCGTTATTAATTGCTGAATTAATTGCCTTATTTGCATAATGGTTCCGCGATGATCGATGGCGACAGGAACGATTAAGGAAAAGTCATTTATACATACACCATTACATCATTGCTTTCTATGAAAAAAAAGTTTGTGTAATTTTTTTTCTTAGAAAGCAATGATGGGCAAGGCAATGCCGGAAAATTTACCAAAAAAGCTAGTCTTTCATTGTACAAATCTTTTACCAGCTGCTCCTATCATTGTTCTCTGTGCATTTCACAGTTTTGTTCGCCCTCCTTGTTTCTTCATCGTCATCATCACATGCCCTTATTGCAAGGCTACGGAGGCAGGTACAATAGTTTAATATTCTAAGAATAAGAATTAAATTTACATATATTCACATAAACCATTCTCTCCCGCCTTGAAAGATTACGCTTATCTCACCGCTA
The DNA here is from genome assembly GCA_029286875.1 of Lamproptera curius. Taxonomy (NCBI): domain Eukaryota; kingdom Metazoa; phylum Arthropoda; class Insecta; order Lepidoptera; family Papilionidae; genus Lamproptera; species Lamproptera curius. The sequence goes on along the minus strand of JAGSMT010000105.1, from coordinate 8,380 downwards.
TTGTATTCTGTTAATAATATTTATCTCTCATAAGAAGGATGGCAATTATTTTGATTAATGTACTCTTACAAACTCGATAAAAAATAATTATATTACATCTTAGCAGTATCATTATCATCATCGGCCTCTGTCAGTCCACTGCTGGACATAGGCCTTCCTTACTGCACCCCACCGCTTCCAATCTTCGTCTATTCTCATCCAACCCACACCTTTACGAATGTCGTCACTCCATCTTGCCGCTGGGCGTCCTACACTACGTTTGCTGAGCCTTAGTCTCCTCTCCGGAACTTTACAACTCCAGCAGTATGATCTGTCTATTAACTGCTCTGTAGCCTATTGGTGTAGGCTTGCTCTTAGAAACCGGAGGTCATGGATTCGAATTCTGCGGGGGCTCAAGACAGTTCTTGACAGTTTTTGGATTCGCTGTAAAGTAGGATGATCCATGATATCGCTGTCAGGTCGTGTCGGTTATCCGTCTCATCGGGCTTTCATAGTATAAAGGGATAGAAAGTGCACCAGTGTTTGCGCGTAATCTTTTGCCTTATAATATCTCCTACGTAGTTAGTTAGCTAGGGGGACATTATTATTTATTATCATGTGCTTCTAGTACGATTTAATAAACAAAAAGAAAAATACTTTTTAATTACAAGAGCAGAAACAGGAATAAATCTTGTTGTATGTTAATGTCAATTAGATTAAATGTAAAACATCTGTAACTATATATCTTTTGTTGGTACACACGGAATAAAAACGTAAAAGAATCTAAGAGCTAATATTTTAAGCATAGCAAATAACTTTTGTATTTAAAACATATTGCGAAAGCGACTTTAATAAGTGCACTTTATCTGAAAGTAGGAACTTTATCTTGCACCTTGTATTTGTACACTAATACGTGACTCGAATGAAAAAATATTTGACATTGAATATTATAAAAAGTACTTATAATCAAGGTTTGAAAAAAGAGAGATAAAATAAAACAAAAAAAATTTAAGCTACCCCGTACGATTGAACAACCAAATTATGTATGAAAAACGAAAAAATACCACAAAGCTATAAAAAATTAAAATAAATTACAAATAATACAAAATCTCCCAAAGACCCACTCAGTACAGTCGAGGGATTTGAGGCTTTGATTACTCGATTATCATTGAACAGGACACGCTCGGACTTTCATCCTTTGATAGCCATAGGGATAGCTGCTGAAGCAAATTACGTTTAGACTACAGGAAATTATTCGGAAAATTATTTATAATTAATATATGAACTTATTTTAATACATCTTACCAAATTAATGTAGCGTTGTAGGAATGTGTTACAAATTAAATACCAGAATTACAAAATAATACAATAGACAAACACAATAGCAAATGATAGAGAATATCTAGAATTTAACTTGACCTAAATCCCTTAAACATTTGGGATGGAACCCTAAGAAAAAACAAATTCGCGTTATTACTACCATGAAAAATCTGTCGTATACAAGTTTTAGTACCACTGATTCGATCATCATCGTCATCATCATCATTTATGATCGTACAGCACTACATACCGCCATTTTATGTTCCATCTGTCCTGGGATATATCTACTATCGTGGGTTGCTTCTACTTCAGGCCATGTAAGCGATGGAACAAATTTGTACTAACAGCAGTTTCATTGTCGTACGACTTACGAACAAAACAAAAGACTCTATACCCTTTTAAAAGACAGTTAACGCATTTTTGGGGTTGCGGATAACCATTTTCGACGGTGATCACTTACCATCAGGCGAACCACCTGCTCGTTGGCTACCTCCATAAAAAGCATCAAGTAACATGAAGTTTAGCTATTATGACCACATCCTTAAGCTGTACACAATGCTTATTACATATAAAAATCAGTTAAAATTAGTCAAATAAAAATAAAAATCAGGTCAAATTTTGTTCCAGAATAAATATGGAATACTTATTTGGTTCTTAAGCTTACAGTCTTTGCTTATAACATCGAAGATTCCGTAACTGATTACGGAATCCTTACTGCAGTTGTGGTCGAAAAACAACTTTAACTTTCTATCACGAGTTAAACAATAAATATTTATTTTTTAATCACAACCTAACGTTCTTATAATGCAAAAATGTAAGTCTGCATAGCGTTCATAAAGTAAGCGTTAATTAAACAACGGGTCCGACTATTTTACTGAAACGAATGCAATATATGTGAAATGCCTCCGTAGCCTATTGGGTAAGGGCGTTTGCTTTATAAATTGGAGGTCGTGGGTTCAAATCCTGCAGGGAATCAATAAATTTTTATTGTTGTTTCCTGGTTAGCTAGGGCAATTTGGGCCGTTCACCCAATTGTCTGAAAAGTAAGATGATCCATGCATCCTATGGGCAAGTAGAAGTCGGTCCACCCACCAACCGCATTGGACCGAAGATTACGGTCCAAAAACCCTAATAGAGAATTCGTGCATTGGGAAGCTTTTGTCCAGCAATGGACTATAACAGGCTGATGATGTATGTAATAATCATTAAATCATAATGACATGGCTGATGATGATGAATGAATGTTTACTTTCCGCAGAACTGGAGTTAATAGGCTACAGATATTTTATAAGTAATATAAATAATTAATGCTGTTGACCACTTAATGTGGTTTAAGAAGATTGTACTGGAAAATAACCATTTTATTGCATTTATTTTCCGTAGAACATTGTAAAACTTCTTGAATTCAAAACAAGTCATGTTCCCGTAGTTGCCTTCAATAAGTAATTTTTAAGCTGAAAAGTACGCATCATCCTCGTAAAGTTTTATATCAACACCGAAACGTAACTCAACTGCAAACTCCTTTTGTACAAAACGGAAAATATTGCAAAACTGCGAGTTATCTATCTTTATTCGACATAAACAGAATCAGAACTAAATATAAATGCAACATTAAAATATACAGGCACAAGAATGGATATTTCTTTATAAATTTTAATAAACTTTCTCATAAAGCTTCATAAGATGCTCGAAACTGTGTGAGAAATTAGATACAAGATTGCTGCCAGATTCAACCACTCTAATTGTCACAATTTCATAAAACAACTCTAGCTTATAAAATATCTGTAGCCTATTTACTCCAGTTCTGCGGAAAGTAAATATTCATTCATCATCATCAGCCATTCATGTCATTATCATATTACTTGAACATTTGTAATTCAGAAACCTTTGTCACTTTCATACCGTTTGTTAACTTTGCAAAGTAGTGTCATTATTTAAAATGACGCATCATAAATTTAAATTTACGTGTTAACATTTTCATTTGTATTATAGTCAAAGTCAAAGTCAAATATATTTATTCAATATGAAAGCATTACACTTTCTTATTGATAGTCAAATAACTGCCTCCGTAGCCTAGTGGCATGGGCGTGTGCTTTGAAACCGGAGGTCGTGGGTTCGAATCCTGCGGGGACGCAACAAATTTTCATTGTTGTTTCCTAGGTTGGTTAGGGCAATTTGGGCCGATCACCCAATTGTCTGAAAAGTAAGATGATCCATGCGTCGGATGGGCATGTAAAAGTCGGTCCACCCACCAACCCGCATTGGACCAGCGTGGTGGGTTACGGTCCAAACCCCTTATGGATAGGGTGTATTAGGGAGGCCTATGTCCAGCAGTGGACTAACAAAGGCTGATGATGTGTGTATGTGTGAGTCAAATAATCTACCACCGGTTCGGAAATAGAAGCCTCTAGAAACCTGAGAAACACGTTTGTGTGTTAATATACTTTAACACACAAACGAGTTAAAATATATTATTTTTAGGATTTTATTGTAGAAGTGTATACATTGTCTCATGAAAAATTACATTGTTCTTCGGAGCCTAGTTTTTGGAAGAACAAAATTATGCTCCTCAAATCGAAGCCTCCGTAGCCTATTAGTAAGGACATGTGCTTTAGAAACTGGAGGTTGTAGGTTTGATTCGTGTTCCCTAGTTGGCTAGGGTAATTTGAGCCGATTACCCAATTGTCTGAAAAGTAAGATGATTAGTCGAATGAGCTTGTAAAAAGTCGGTCCCCAACTCGCATTGAACCAGCTTGTTGGGATACGGTCCAAAAACCCTAATGGAGAAAGCGTGCACTAGGGGAGGGCTATGTTCAGCAGTGGACTAACACAGGCTGATGATGTATATATACGTATACGTCCAATAAATTATGCAGTTTGGCTTCAAGTATGCTAATCAATAATTATTTCTTTTATTTCGCGATTATTATACAAACGTCGGAATAAATATATTTTTAAGTAACCGAAAAATCCGTAAATTAGTGGATTTGATATGTATTCTAATTAATGTTTCTTCTTTTACTGTTCTTGTCCTGAATTCGTTGAAACAAAATCCAATAGTAATAAACTGTTCAGCAAAACCATGAGTCGATAGCGCTAGTTCATAGGAATTAAGGCCAATAGTTAATAAGTTACGGTAAACCTACATTACTCGTAAATCGGCGATAGTTCCATATTCCTCTAATCAATGCGGGACTAGTAAACCCGCAGAATTACAAAACATAACTTTCGGTTTATAAATCGTACACTCGTATCACCTGGTTTTGAAGATAATAAATTACATTTAATAATTAGATAATAGGTAATTAAAAAAGTAAATGAAATAAACTGTTCACTGCATTAAAAAAGTAACACAGTTCACAATTATTGTTATGTACTGAAACATTTGTTTGTGGTTACGAAACTCGTGTTCTATCAAAGTTGAAATAATTTTAACGCTATTTGATATTCCGAACGACGCTTATCTCCTCGGAGGCGTTCCGTGAAAATACAATGCAGAGGCTTTCAAAATGCGTTCATATATAATTCCAAACCTTGGAATTGTTTTGAGTACAATATATTATCTTATTAATACTGCCTCCGTAGCCTAGTGGTAAAGGCGTGTGCTTTAGAAACCGGAGGGTTCGAATCCTGCGGTACTCAACTAACTTGCATTGTTGTTTCTTAGTTAGTTAGGGCAATTTGGGCAGTTCACCCAATAATCTAAAAAGAAAGATGATCCATGCATCGGATAGGCATTTAAAAAGCCGCTCCACACACCAACCCGCATTGGACCAGCGTGGTGGGATACGATCCAAAACCCCTAATGGATAGAGGGTGTATTAGGGAGGCCCATGTCCAGCAGTCGACTATCAAAGGCTGATGATGATGATGATAATGATGATGACGTTTAATTATTAAATAATTACTGTTAAGACTCTTTATATGATTAAGATATTTCGTTGTTGTACCATGTTGAATATTAAAGGCATATTTTTGAAATTAATGAAAGGTAGTGTACATTATAAACTTATGCCAATAGGAGCCTTAGCCAGTTAATCTGATTTTTTTTAAAACTTATTTTTTAAGTTTACTCGTCATCATATATTTAATTTGACTAAACAGCTTTTTAACTGAAGAACGTCATTGAGAACCTCGCTTTACATAATTCGTAAATAAATAATTTAAATATCAACCAGAATGGTGCCAAGCAATGCTATTTATTGAAACTTTCACAAAAATAATATATTAATATAGAAGTAGACCTCCTTATAAGAAAAAAAAAACGTAATGCTCTAATATCGCACAACTGTAACTCATCCACCGTAGAAAGCTCTCATAAATTAAACAAGGTCCAACCAGAAGCATTTCACGGAAACAAATGTAATAAATTTGACTCCAGCTTGGCTTTAAATATGCAAATCTCTGTTTTGCCTGTTTTTGTTCACTTCCTGCACACTATGTTTGTACGTTCGTTACAACACTTACTGCAAAATGAATACAACACGATATTTTTGAGCACAGAACTATACAGACTAACTTAAATATCAATATACTTGAGCATTTTGAGCTTTCCTAATAGTGTAAGGGTGTGATAATCAGGCTAACACATCTCGGGGTTCATAGTAGTCCTTGTTCTTTTATATTTTTTAATCTTCTACTAAACTAAAACAATTTTTTATTTTTTAGTTTCTAACAAGTACGTAAAACAATCTAAACTATGGAGTGTCCAAGGTGTTTCAATAGTACAATCGCACATTGCAAATATCTTTACATTCAAGCCAGTTTTCACTTTAAAAGATAGCTTAGATGATATCGAAAATAAAGATTTCTTTTATGTTTAAAAATCAGGATCAGCGTCTCGTTTTATCAAAAACAAAATCAATTCGCAATCTGAACACGTTTTGATGGCTTTATTAAATTTTTACCAGGACGCGTCAGTATTTGAACCTTCCTTTTGTGCACTGAACTAAATAAAATTCACTCAAAATAGCTAAAAAATTTCAACAATTAGTTAATAAATGAATACAAAAAAAACTGTTGTTTAGTTAACTTTATTAAATTACCCTAAAGAGACAAGACTTATGTTTTAATCTTTGTGTTCTAGCGTTTATAAGTTTTAAGTGTTTTATCTAATGCAACGAGAAAAAGGTACGATTACTCTATAAGGAAATGAAATGAATTGTTTACAATAAAATTTATTATAAAAGTTTTGCTTAGGCCGAGAGAACGTTGGAAACTAATTCAATTTTGTACTAATGGCCATTGCTTTTTATACTACTTTTGTATAAAAGGAAATTTGAGTATATTGCTATAGTAGATACTCTTCTACCACCGTCAAAATTTGTTTCCTGATAAAAATTGTTCAAGACGCACGCAAAAAGTATGTATGTTATGTATGTTAATGTGTAATGAATGTTAATGATAATAATAATTAAATAATAAACAATATTTTGTAAGACTTTGTGACCTACAAATATAGTACTTCCTCAGTTTTATTATGCTATAACTATAAAACATTATGAATAATATTATACTATTATTCACAATGTTTTATAGTTATAAACGACAGAGTTTTGGGTCTGAACAACGTGAAACAAGATTTTGAAAACACAATGCTTTCAAATTAGTAAAAATATTAACAATCGAATAATAAGATAACTACGATAATACTTTTTGTTCGAGACATCTATCATATAATCATCAACTTTATACTTCACAGCTATAATTCAGCAACAGGTGCCTGATACCTGTAAATTATATAAGCCAAGCCCAACTTTCAATGTGCAAATTTGTGTTTAAGGCGAAATTTTTGACCTAGTAAAGGTTTTTCAATTTTTTTTAATATCGTAAAAGCGTATAAGCGTTAAAGTATCTCAAAGCGAAAAAAAGTTTTATAAATAAACTAGCAACTTCGCCCCTGTGGGTGGAATTTCATAAAATCCGTTCTTAGCTGACCTCTACTCGGCGAAAGGAATATTCCTACCAAACTTCAAGTCGCTACGCCGTATGGTTCCAGCGATATCGTGATGAGTCAATATTTAGGTGGGAACCTTTTATATATACATAGATAAAGATAATAACATTTAAACTACGGTTTTCGTTTTATAATAAAAGTTTCATATAACAGTAAAGTATAACGGCATATTTAGTAGTGTTAATCTTCGACTAAGTTAATTGGCACGCAATATAATTTCGCTCAAAAGAAACTCCCAATCGAAACACGTCACAGAAGCGATATGAAATTCTTTCGAAGCGAACTTTAAAATTATATTTTCTTTTCGTACACTTCATAAAATACTATGCGTCTATTCCAATATTGCTCTTTATTTCTAATAAAAATTCATAAAATTATCTACAATTGAATACATTTTATGCAAGAAAATATAAATATTTGAAGGTCACAGATTCATTGAAGAATTTTGTTCAGAAACCTACTTTTTTCGTTAAGATTCAACACGCCTTCAATTGTGAACTAGTTAATTTTATTTGATATTTATCGTCTTGAACATTTTATCTTTTACTTGACTCTCAACTGAACAATATACGGATATGCTAAATTCTGTATTTGATTTTATTTACAAGCAATACAAATAACAACATAAAATTTAATTACTGAATGAAATTTTGTACAAGTGCACTTTTATAATGCAACGCTCAAAATTTCCTAAATGCATATCATACTAATTGTTATATAGATTCTAGCTAGTGTTGCAGAGTTAAAAACCTGCATAAAATACAAATGCTTTTACCGTTGTTGTCATTTTAAGGAACTTTATTTGTAATTAAGAAGTCAAACGAGCTATTGCAAAGTTCCTACATTTCAAAGTCTCGTAATTGTTTCCAGCTGAAAACCGCGATGAATTTAAAAGCAGAGGCGATCGCTTAAGTTTTCCTTCCGTTCTAACCGTAAGACATAAATTTCTATTCAGGACTTTATGTAATTAAAAGTTGAACTATTCGAGTTACAATTCACTTTTATGAGATCTTTTAGCCTCCAACCTATTAAATTTTAATTCAAATATAAAAGTGTGTTATATTTTTATTGAAAAAAGATATTTGTATTTAATTTTAAAGTATATATCATAACGTAAACAAAGTG